>OX388306.1:11436172-12748184 GCA_947579605.1 Athripsodes cinereus | reverse complement strand
ACAGAACGCCAACCGTAGTAACTATTCCTTCTTAGAGGATTTCCAAAGCACACATAACACAATTGCAATTACCTCTAAGTACAAAGCTTTTCGAGATATCTTCCGGACACGCTCTTGTTATTTTTTGATCTTATATAATAATGTTTTTTTTTTTTAAGAAATAATAAATTGAACTTTTCGCTTCCTTTATTTCTATTATTTGCTTCATTTCTTTTGTATTATAATACGATAAAGAACAATTATTGACTTGAACTTTATTTTTATTAATTTCAAGAACGACTCGTTAGTTTTTCAATTTTCTTTACAATATTTGACACACATTTAGTAAGATATAGCAGCAAGGTGAAATGAAAAAAAAACACTATTTTGTTATCTTTCAAGTGACTTTGTTAATTACGCTTACTAGTATTAAGAGACTCTCGACTCCATCTTCAGGCGATTAGAAAAAAAAAATATCAAGTCTAAAGGCGATTCGATTAGAAAAATCCTATTTTTCTAATAGCCAGAAGATAGAGTTGAGTCTCCAAATACCAGTAAACGACATTATTGTTAATAACATCAGAAAATAAAAGAAACAGCAGCGTATTGGTATGAACCTGTTTTTATGTTTGAAAATAGCAGGTACATATATGTTAATAACAATTTTTTATCGATCTTGAGTACATTATTTCTAATCTAATTTCGTATAATATCTTTCTACAATATCTATTAAAACTTTCATCTTTATTGTGTTTATGGTGGGGAGAGGGTTTGTGGTATTGTGTGCGTAAAAGTAACCCTCTCCATCACGGGATGATTTAATCAAATTCTTATTGTACTTTTTTATTGAATTGCTTTACTTGGCAACTTGTGTTGCGTGATTTGCTATGAGTGGTATACTTTTGTTTTTATACTCCAACTCTTCTAATGTTGTATCAATAAGACATTATTCATCTCATTCTATCAATCTTTTCTTACTAATCGACTACATATATTGTTGTAGGGCCCTTTTAGTTTTCTTTTTTTTATTTGAGATTAAAGATACATATGTTACACAATAAATATGAAGAAAGTTACTCAAAACTGTTTCGAATAATGTACAATTCATTATTAAGACAAGCAGAAATTTTTGATTAGTGAATACGTTTCACATGTGTATGTACGTTTTAGTAAAACGTGTTGTCACTATTCGTGATTAATCGGGAAATCCGATGTACAAGATTCATCTTCTATGTACAAACAATATTCGGTAATTGATTAAGTCGTAGCAAAGACTCGACGGAAATATATGAAATTTTCATGTTGCTAATTTTTTTATAAAATTTTCTTATCCCTAGTATCATAATGAGTTTATTCAACATCTCGAATGATTTCATTAAAAAATTAGGACGAATTTTCTGTACGGGCATTGTCGCTTTTTTATTTTATCAGCTTAGAAGTTCCTCATCCAATCACACACTCGAATGAATGTTTGCAAATGGATTTTTATTGCTCTCAGACTGAAAATAAGAGACGAATAGAGATGTAGAGAGAGAGAGAGAGGCAATCAGAGTAGGAGAAGGATAAAATGAAGGGTGGAAGGTTTGCTTGGAGATTAACAAAAGTGCTTATAAGAGTAAAAACTTCATCCCCATACGGGAGAACTTTTATAGAAAACAAAATTTTAGCAAAATTACCTATTCTTACCTACTGCGAACGTTGATAATATTTTTCTATTCAGTTTTTTCTTTCTATCCGTTATATAATATATAAGAAAAGGTACACAATATACTACCTTATATGAAACACATTTTCCGCATAATAGTTTAAAACTTTTCATACGGAGTTTTAAAATTAACTGTTGTTGCAATTTTCAAGTACTCACCGCCTGTTCAGACAGACTCCTTGTTTTATTGTCTTTATTATTAATTATTATTTTTTAAATGTTTCTTTTTCTACAAAGTTAAGCCAGTAAATTGATTTATAAACAATACCGCTTGCATGACTTGATATTAATATTTCTTTTTTAAATTGCTAACATAACTTTATGTTGAATTTTATTAAGAAAATATTGTTTCGTAGGTATCAACATTTCAAAGAAATGGTTTTAATTAGTAATCATTAACCAAAAAAAAATATATAGTTAGGTTTGTATTTGCTCAGAAATTTGATTAAGAATGGACGAAATGAGTACTTACAAAAATATTATTTCTTAAAGATTCTATGTTTTCAAGTGTAACTCATTACCAAATATTATTATATTATTAACAACACTGTAAACATTCATTACCAAATATTATTAACAACACTGTTTAACCTACATATACCTAAATAATATGTTTAATTAAGATATCAGTAAAAATAAAGACTATATTTGTTCCATTTCACTGAGGATGATTATAATTATTGTAACTGAACATCTTCCAAATAGAAACATAAAAATGTATGCGAATAAGACAGCGTATAATTAATAATAATAATAATTCTTTTTTATTTTTGAGAATATGTTGAATAATTTATTATAATAATTTTGAAGAGTAATTTTCTATTTATTGAGCTTTATTAGAGTTATAACAAAATAAGTAAGCAGTGTAGGTGAATCTAAATCGAACGCATGCAACTACACAATATCGTTACTAATGTCATTAGAGGCTTTTCACTAGGGTAATTGTGTAATACTGTCCTGTGCAACTGCCATTAATTCAATACCAAATTCAAATGTGCAGTGCGTGCCAGCATTTCATAAATTGAGTTTATTTAGTAAAACTGAGCACTAACGGTTTCAGAACATTATTCAATGGTTTTAACATTAATACATTTTTTTTCAAAAATCCAAATATAATTTTTTTATGTTGTCAGGATGCAAACATCTGACATATGAAAATAGGTTAAATGTCATAAAAAGATTCAAATTCCCCGCCAAAATCGAAAACCACAAATAATAATTAGCTTCAATGTTGTCAATACTGTAAGCAAATAAGGGACACCAACAAAAAAATGCTAAATTCAACGGTGAAATCTGTGCCTCTTCCTCTTTCCGTTTTGCCATGGCGTGCCGATAGGACACACCGAATAACGCTCCGCAGTTTTGAATATTCTATAAGTGCCAAATTTGTGTAAAATGGCTGGAAAAGACACCCTAAGTGTCTAGTCGAGTGCCGAGAACTGGGCCCGAGAGCGAGAGCCGATATAACAGTGTCCGTGGTGCCAGCAGCGAAGACGCGGGGCCCTCAGGGCGTGTCGGCCCAACGGCGCAGTGGTTAAAGTAATCCCTCCATTTTGAACACCGGACTTTTGGGTAAACTATAATTATTTTACATTAAACCCCAGTCCTCCTGATTCTGAGGCTACGGGAGTGCCTTGAGGTGACCGCCTCCTTGGTCCAGCTATAACCTAACCTTTAATCGACAAGAACGTGCATAGAGCGCCTAGCCATTTGGGAGAACCCTTTACTAGGCCTTCGCCTGGAGTCCAGGAACTTCATAGTTATATTACCTTTTGGAACCTAACTTCTCTCATTTTTATTGTAGACATACACAGGGGTGCTTTCTCTCAAACGCCTTGTTCAGAATACTCATGTTTGTACTATAGAATATTGTAACTTTCAATTGTATCTGTTTGTGATTCATGTAGAAATACCCGTTTAACAATAGACCTGATTATAACTGATAAATTCTGTTCTTTATTTGTCCTCTCCCGAACTATTTACAGTGTACACAACACGCAGCACAACGGGGATTTTCGGATAACCACACCCTGGGAAAGAGTTAGCCGGCCCAGGCAAGCATTGTCTGTATAGATCCTTAATATTTAGTATTTGACAATGTAAAGAGCTATGATATTGAAAAATGATCCACTCTTAATTATAACGTTGAATACGTAGTTTTCATCTTATTCTTTAGCCCGCATACATCAACTACTAGATATTGGCATTTTCTTTGAGATGACTTGCTAACTGGGTCCTATGCCAACACCATCTACCAGGCCCCCCATATTCTCGTTGTTTTACGTTTCGCCAATTTAAATTTCATTCGAATTTGGTGATATTGTACCAACATTTCTAGCTATTACTCAAACATTTGATGTTAAAGTTGAGGACAATTTTAATATACACGTTTACTCATTTATTATTCTTGATAGTATTATGTAGTGTAAAAGGCTCAGGTTGTTACTGATAGAATAAATAAATAATATCACGACACATTTCGCAATTAGACATATATTATAAACATGCAAGTACATGTCTGTTTTTTTTCTTCTGACTCTGTTGCTAAAATAAAGTAAACACATCAGTCTGGAGTATCAATAAAATGTAATGCAAAGACATGCCGTGAAAATCTAATCTCTCTTACGAAAATATTATGATTATTTACCTTTTAGCTGACTGGAAGGTACTTCTGTATGTGTTTTAGAATCGATTTGCATAGTAAGATCCGTCAGTGTTATATTTACATGGAGCGAATGATATTACGGAAAATTGAAGAGGCTCTAGCGTATAATCTAGTCCATTTTGAACGACTCTGTTGCCCTGTAAAACATCACTGGGGTAAAATTGTAACATACATATCTACTAAATAAAAATATGCATACATAATACATCGCTAATGTACCAATCCTTTTTCTATTTGCTTTATAGAACTTTCTAGTTATTAAATGGTAATTGATGGATTAATCTCAAGAGCTTTGCTTTGAAACTTCAATACTATTAATAAAATGCTTTTTCTAAAAGCATAACCTTACATCAAATACCTACGAGAATTTATAATACAAAAACATTAGCCTCTTCATCATGGCTAGAATTTATTTTATAATTTTTTCGCAAGTCTGCTTATCGTCTCGGCATATTCCACTTGCGGGATAGCCAGCGGAATAACTGCAAGTAATAAACGTGTAGATTGTCCTCTCTGTACCCACAAAAAAATAAGACATTCAGATTCTTAGATGTCATTTTATGTGAGGTTTTATGAACACCTTTCTTCTACAGGGCACTCGAAAATTTAGCGAAAAGATTATTTTTACTGAGGACTCCACGGGATAAAGGAGAATTTTCCGTAGGTAACAGTTTTTTCAGGTATTTAATATTTGTTAAATATTCTGTTATTTATTCAAAAATGATATATTATAGATTTTCATTGGTTTCATAAATAATGGAGATTCAGTTAAATAAAGTCCATACCATTATATTTTATCTATGTACGAGCACGTATTTTATTTCTTGTAACTTTTTTGACTGGAATCCTTTGATTAACTCTGCTTCTAAATGAAAATATGTTTGTTTGTTATGAAAATTAATCAATTCTAGTTAAGGATTCACGTAATATCATTGGTTGAAAATTTCAAAGGTGTTTTAGGTACTCAGAACAAAATTATGTTTGTCTGTGTGTCGGATGCTTTATTTAGCCATGTTCAATGGAGCATCTGTTTCACGGGCAGGGAAAATATATTGGAAGGGCAATGTCTTCAGTTTGGTTTTGAACGTTGTATTGAATGGTTTTTAAGAAGATCCTCGGGGAGTCGATTTCAAATGACGGGTTCTAAGACACTAAAAGCCCTGCGTAGAAGTAGGACTTGTTGGCTCTATTGATCTCGTCTAGCATATCGTATCGGGGGATGTCTTTATCTGTGTCCACATAGCTGGATGAAAACGTCAATCATCAATCTTCATTTCTATCATTTGGTGACAATTCGGAGCATTCTCCGAAGAAATATTCGAATGAATGCCTTCGTTACCCGTCGCAAGGAGTATTTCATATTTTATTATTTAAATATTTCTTCCGAGAATGCTCCGAATTGTCACCAAATGATTGAAGATTGATGATTGACATTTTCATCTAGCTGTGTGGATACTGATTTTGCTGAGAGTAGGGGTTTACTTGCAGGTGTTTAAAGAACAAAACAGCTTATTATGTGAGTGAGGTGCCATATTATTAATTTATTCATCAATAGCTTTTAGGTACTATGTAGTATATTCGTACAAAGAAAAACTTGTTATATGGACTCACTTGTGAAAAGTTGTAATAAAGCATTTTGAATAGTGAATGATTCACGTCGAAAAGAAAACTAATAGTTACTTACTGAAACTAACGGTATTATACAGTAGGTATCAACTTCTCGTTGTGATGGGGGTGCTAGATGCTTTCGTTGTGAAGATCTCGATGTTTTCGACTTGAATAACGATGTATTATTGTAGTACGATGTAGTATTATCGAATTCGTTGGTAGCCTGGAGGTAGAGTCTCGACCTCGTGAACATGGGGTCCGTGGTTCGATACCAGGTGCCGGCAAAATCCTCTTTCACGACACAAGCTTTTAGTAGCTTACTGTTAAAGGAGTATAAGGTTGTATTTGGGTTTATAACAAAAACCCAGATATATCTTTTTTTTTTAAATAAATAAATTAATATGTATGGAATTGGTTAAATGAATAGTTAGGAATTCATCGAAGTAATATATGAATCGTTTGACTCTAAACTAGTAAAGTTATTATACATTTAGGAAATTGTAACAGCACTGTCAATATCTTTATCTATACTATCACGATATCTCCCAAAGGCGGGGTAGCTGGCTGATTGGCAGTAGGTATATTAGGAAGATAAACGTCGTTCTTTCTATGCCATTGCAAGTAATATAAATAGGTATATATATATTTATTTATTCATTCTTTACTGTACATTGATTAAAAACAATTACATAAAAGGTATACATTCAAATTAAATACAATCAATAAACAATATTTATTTTCATAGGGTGGTATAGTTTCATATCACCTTGAATTCACTAACCATTTATTGGTAAAACTTAATTTTTTTCTAGCTGGATAATATTATTTAAGCAAATCCATTTACGCTAATTATTTTATAGTTTAATACTCCTAGTCATTGCCTTACTATTCTTATTTCTATATCCGCAATAGTATAACCGCATCGAGTTCATGAAAAATAATAAATACATAGAATATGGTGGTGTTTCATTGTTTGTATTTATAATTTGCATCCCTATTATTTATTGGTTAAACTAAGGGTGAAATCAAATAGTTTGATGATGAGAGTGGTGAAGAAATTCTGGTTATATGTACTAAGTCCTACGATTAGTATCATAGTATGTTGTTAGTTGGGGGAGAAAGACAACGGGAATAGTAATCTCAACGGACATGAGGGAGGCTGGCTTGAAAATAATTCATCACAAAAGTGGTGCATCCTTCACAGTATATACATAGGTACATGGATGATGAAAGAATAGTGAAGATTAGTTTTGATTACATTATATGCATCAGTGGTCGTATTAAAGGTCTATTTTGAGATGTTCTGTACATATATACAACCATTATAAGAGATTTAAGTTTTCCTTCCATCACAAAATAAAATTCACTTCAATATTTAATAGTATTAGAACGTTTATTTATGTATTTCTTACATAATAACCATCGGTAGTGTAGTGGTATTAAGTCGATTTGTAATATATTATCAAAAAATATATCAATAAAGAATTATCATAAAAAAAACTCTTGTAGAATATAAGTTACAGGCATACCCTTTTCTCATGTACTGACATCTCCGATAAATATGTAATAATGTTAGACAAAACATTCCTTAAATGTCTGTAATACTTCTTTAAATGTCATTATCCTTATTTTATGAATTCATCAGTATGCATGTCGTAATTTGAATTCTATAAATAACATATAGGTAGTCCTTATTCAAGTGACTAGGGTATTTGGTGTGGTTAGTAAGCTAATATTATGCTATTTGGTTCCTATTATATCTTTAACAACCTTTGTTACATGATTCTCTCCACACGTACAGAGAAAATTGTATATTTTCCTTATTTCATTAAGGATCATATTATTTTTAAATTAACAAGTTTCAGTGACATTGCTCCACTAATGAAAAACGTTGGGTCATTGTTTTTCATTACTAAAAATTAACATAATATACAAATTCAGTACCAAAAATATACTCACAGAAAATTATGTTTAATTCTAATGGTAAATATATCTTCCGTTGATAATGTATCTACTTTTACATAAATGAGATTTCTCCTAACTTAGAACCAACATCCTATTATCTTCGTACTTTAATACAATATATTATGTATTGTTGAAATGTCAATACGGGGTGTTTAGTTTCTGTATTGTCACCAGGTATTGCTTATGTACACACTGTCAAATATATTGACACACAGGAGGGATATTGTTCCTTGTAGCAGACGACAGTTTCTCAATGGCACAGCGTCATTGACTTGTCGTCATAATATTCTATAGTCCTGTGGAGATATCACTAATGTTTCAATTTTGATAATCAAACGGGTGTGTTTATAGTGACTTACATTAGGAATTCCTAAATTATACGTAATTTCTTTGGTTTTAGAATTATTTCAGAGAAAAAAGTTAACATAATCTACGTAATGAAGGAGAGACGAATGTTGGAAGCGTTAAATTGGAAATGTTGCATGAATAAATAAAATAAAAGGTACGAACTGTTTCTAAATTACAAGACCGAGTTTTTCTAGGCGTGTGGTTTCTTAATGTACGAATGTGTTTTGTGAAATAATTATAAAGTAGGTAATAAAGACGCGATTGTCTTAATTTCTCTTAAGTAGGGAAAGGGAAGGATTAAACTTTATTTAACATAACAAATTACATCGCATTAATACCACTTTATTAAGGAAAACAAAATAAAACGCGAGACAGAGAAGATGTTTTGGGATGAGACAGACGAGTGAATGAAACGACGATATTACGTTCTTAAGTAAGAAGAAATTGTATGAAGGGAATTATGAAACAAAGATTCGTCTTCATTTCACCACTCATTATAGTAATGGGTTATTCAAAGATAAACAATAGACGGAAGGGGGGGGGAGTTCTTATTACAGAATTGTAATTCTCAGGTACCTACTCACTATACAAACAGAGACTGGTGTTCTTCAAATAGCAGCTTCTACATCGGTGCTTAACAGCAATATTGTAATCAGAAAATGATAAATTCATTTTATAAATCTCTAAAACAATTATATTTTATGGAATATGATTGTATAAAAATATACGACAATATACCTAATTAATATTATGAACAACAAAACACAAAGGAGACTAATGAAAAATAAACAAGAATAGATTGTGCATTTTATGGAAATATTATTTCATGCATGTTGTATCTTAAAGAACAGTAAAGATAATAATTTAATGATAAATACTTTAATGATGCCAATATTATGTGGAGATCATTAATTATATTCTCAAATTTATTAACTAAACTATTAATTATTTATATCTAAATCAAACAAATCCAATTAAATAATTATGCTTACTGTGTAATTATAACAGTTAAGTATTGTAATAACTATAATCAGCTTCCCCAATCATCGTTACAGTACCTACCTATATAAAATACATTTATATCATTAGGTACTGTAACATTTTAATTACCGTACATAAATATTTTCCATTAAGTACCGCTGAGGATTTAATGTGATATAATTTGATAACGGTTATAAACGTTAATGTAATAATTATTGACAATCACTTTTGGAATGCAATAATTTCTGTGAGATGTTGCTATATGCACTCCTTATGTACATATTTATATGGTTGTTTCATAATAGTAAGGGTTACAACGGAAATTAACTTTTAAGATCATAATAATGTTTCTTTAGTTAAATATACATAAATTAGTTATTTTCAGTTCATAAAAAGAATACATTCAGTAGAATCTTGCTAATAAATACCACATACACGGCTTGTCGCTTTATAAAGAGTACATATTATATGCAGAGAATGCAGAGGAAAGTGTACTAAACGTTGTATTGATATCTGTTATAGCAATCTTTAGTACCGTGGCAACTGTAAAATAACTGAAAAATATATATTGGAAAATTTTGTGCAATATTGTTGTTGTTGCCAGTGCAGAATCTGTTGTGATCAGATTTTCTTCAATCTTCTCTTGTATTGTTGGTTTTATCTTCTTAAATGCTTGTCGGAGATTTTCCATCGGAAGAGTATATTAAAAATACGTTGCACTACGAAAACGAATTGTGATTTATAATATTTAACATAAAATGAAATACTTTACCTTAATATTCTCAAATATACGAGATAAACTTACTTTCTCATTTAGAAAATATTTTGTCAAGTTTTATTTTATTTATTTATTTTATTCTTCACTGTACATTGTTTACAATAATACAAATTAACATAGAAAATATCATTAATACAATTCAATGTACAGGGGGCGAGTTTATCGCTAAAATGCGATGTCTTCCAACTAACCAACTAAACTTTTATCTTGATTTTAAGTGATTTTAAGTGAGTATGTGGATTATTTTTGCACTTCATTAAATTACAGTAAGCTATTTTTATTAGCACCATGTAGTAACGCCTCGTTCTAATGTTAATACTACATTTATTTGTCGTCTTTTGTTTGTATCGTAAGGCAATTTTTTTTATTAATAAGAAGGAAAAATATTTCTAACAGCGAATCTCGTCTAGCTGACATAATTAAATTATATTATAGTCATAAACACTTCATCGTTAAGTCTGTTTATCGCAATGTTCATGTAGGTATCGCTCCATACACATTATAGGGGTACTTTGGATATAGACAACCATAATAGTACAAGGGTGTACCTATTACTTAGTTAAGTTATATACTCTGTACTATATTATGTACATTATAAACACTCCTTACTCTGATACTAAGTGCACCATTTAATTTGCATAAGCAAAATGACGTCAGATGAGAACGCCCTAAGATCTGTGCATCTTCCACCTAGCTCTATAAGATACCTACGCCTAGTCGTAATACGTAGTAGGTAAGTAGGTACCTAATACTTGTATGAACCAAGTTTACTTATCCAACGTCTACATATTACTTGTACTCGTATTTTGTTTTGTGGAAAGTGATACAATACTTCACGCTTTCTTCCCTTTTGATATTGTGCAAGGCAAAATATCAACACAGTGCAGAGAAATTTTATACACGAGTTGCATACATTAACAATTGCTTTCATATTATGCTCGCGTACCGAGGGTGTGTTTAACAATGTTATAATGTAGTGTATAATTATCTGCTTCATAATTTTTCGCTTTGGCTACACAATCATAATAATTGTCTCAATTACGCAATAATACAAGAATGTGTAAATTATGAATTGTTCTCCGTAATTATCTTATTATGTAGGCACAGAGTTTTTACTCGTGCAATATTCAAATTTAGATATTCCTAATCATTTAGAGTATTCACAATAGATTTATCTTTCGGATATAATTGTAAAACTTCGATATTTCATTGTTTCCTGCTATGCTGATTTTTAAAAATGTTGTATTTGGGGTACGAACTTTGTTCCATATACCAAATATTAAGATATGTAGGTATAACAAATATACATTTATAATATTAGAGGTGTATTGTTGGCAGTGGATGTTCGGTATGTGCTGTATATGGCGATGATGTGCGAGCAAGGCATTACAGTCAGCTTAATGAATGCACATTTGCATTATCAGCATAATCCGATATGAGCCTTGTATTCTAGCGACACCTATATCTATCCACTACTACCAAACTACTCTCACCTAGGTACACATCCCTCCATACTCCTCCGCTTTCTTCTTTACTTCTAACTATACCCTACACATGTACAGGATGTTTTTTTTGTAGTAAATAAATACATAATCTCTTTATTATGTTATTCATATTGATGAGTCTCTGTTGCGCGTTTATATATGTAAAATTAAATGAAATTATTTTATTATACACTTCAATTTAGACGTAATTAAAATTAAAAGGACGTAAAAATATAATTGCAATGTTTACGTTGAAACTTTGAAAAACATTTTCGATTTTCCTGATATATTTTTATGTTTGTCATTACTTTATATAATTTTGTAGTTGTATGAAATGAAGGAAATATTATATTCTTGCTACATGTGTTAAATTAAAATTTAATCTCTATTGAACTCTGTAATTGAACTACTGAAGTTCATTTTAAGCATTGATTTGTTGTTGTATACAATTTATTATTTTTATTTAGAAAAGTTACATCCTGTAGGTAGATGATGTGTATGAGCCAAGCAAACCCTTCTCGTGAGATTTTGTTCTAGTGCTCGGCTACTTAGCTCGGCTACCCAGCAGTGCGAGTGAGGATGTTTCTCACAGAATCTGCAGTAGCTTTATTGTTTAATCCCAGATTTGGGAGTCCATACAATAATAATAATAATAGTAATAATACATTATCTTCTGCAGTCTCGCCTACCCATACAGTGATAACACCAGGTATTTTCTATTTCTTATATGTCTTTCACTATTCGTATTACGTCCCTTGCGGCTTAGACAGAAATGTAGTTTTCTCAGAATGATTTCCCGAGTAAAACGTTTGCGCTTAGGAGTTTTGATAAAATTTTCACAAAAACAAATATCCATGACTTAATTCACTCGACCTCAGGTACTTTATTTATAAGTACCATCTATGCTGAAGGAAAATATAATTATCTTCACTATTTTTTTATCCGGAAAATTGCCATGTACCTATCTGGTGGCGATACATATATGTAACTAAGATTCTTTTTTTTTTTTTTTTTTTTTTTTTTTTTTTTATTTATTATGGCGGCTCATCCCGTTGGATGTTATGGCCATATTTAAACTAAGATTCTTATTTTTTCATTTTATATTATGACGTGTATAAATTGTATGTACATTGTTCTTGAGGTGCTTTGGCACGTAAAAGACGCTCTAATATTGTCCGGAAATTATAATAATAATTTTACCTTCATACCATTAATATTTGGAATAAAAATATATTTACTGATAAAATATTTTTTTGAACAATTCACACAATTTTCAACGTTTTCCTCGAGTTTTAGTAAGAGTTCGTGCTTTGAGGCATAATTATATTTATTTGTATAATAAACGTATGTATAGGTATATGCTCATGAAACTAATTAAATAAATCTTTACTGCATGCAAAATCTTCTAAAACAGTCTAATACCATTCAACAATAGACAAAAATAGAACAATAAAAAAAAAAATAGAAGTATGGAACAGCACAGAGCAAGAATACCTTATTTATCAATAATGTTTATAATCTCGTAACATTTAGATATTATTGAACTTAGTAGGTAACTGGAAAAATATTTGAACCTGCAAAAGGTCATTCTGTTTTTTCAGAAACTTTACATATATAAGTGTTCTATAGGCTATATTTATTTCATGATTGTGAAGTACATTGTGTCGACATCCATCAATCAATGTTATATATTATGTAAGGCCAAGCACCGATAGATGTGAAACGATACCAAATATACTACTCTATATGGAATACACGACAAAATCATTGATCTTTAGTTACCACCTATGCTGCTACCTATCTATCCATACAATTCGTTCATTCATAATATTATCATTGTGTCAAAATCAATAATTGACATCAAAATCAAAAGCTGTATTCACACATCAGTTAATGAAATCCACGATACTCTCGGCAGGATAGAGGTAATCAAACGGAAAGATGATACGGACTCAAATTTCAGTGATACAATTCAGGCCAAACATTTGATGACACATTGACAACATGAAGACAGGCTATCAAATTATTTCTAATCATATCATTATAATTCGTATGTTCAAATAAATTTATACAGTTCTATAAATACCAATCATTATAGGTGATAGTGTGTAAACTTCAATCAATCAGCGATGGTTCTATAGTCCTTTAGAGAACGCTTTGAACATTGGTTGCTGGTTGACAGTCTGTTATAGAGGCCAATGAGTAGTGAACCATCCAGAATCGAAACTCTAGCCTTCTTGCAGTATATACATTTGCTTGAGTAAGCTAGTGAATTGCATTTTATTACTTTTATCGGCAAAAAGAGATGAGCAACATTCAAGTGTACATCAAATGTTTGAATGTACATTGAATGTTTTTTTGGAATTGCATAAAGCAGACATAATATTATGCCTTGCGAAATTGTGAAAATATTTGTGCAATCACAAAGTCATACGTTCATTTTGTGCTGACTTGGCACAAACTCTTTGTTGGATTTAATGCGTAATAAAAGCTCGCCATGATTTCTCTTTCCTTAATAATATTACAAACCTTGTGTTATTTTACGTCAAACTTTGATGCAGTTGCATATGATGTTTGGTACAAAGTATACTATAGACCTTCATAGAATAGCCTCTCATAAAATTCCCTTCATACTTTTATATAGTGACGTGTCACATAATACATATATACTTTTGATATGGAGATAGATGTGATTTGTCTAACGTATCTGCAGTGCGCCATATGATTCACTCTTATACGAACTGTAAAACATCTTATCTGATTCGACATCCTGGACAAGGAAAAGATTTATAGGAATTCATTCAAATGAAAGAAGTTGGCTTTCCAGTGGTTGTGTTGAACAGAATATAACTCACCACGCTTTTTTATTATTTATTTATATCGATTCTTGTGAACTTCACGGGAATACAGAATGTAAAAGAACAATATTTTCTACATATTCAAAATAAGATATCAATATGTATGGAATACCATGGCGCTATAAATGAATTGAAAAGTAAGATAATGTCTAAGTCCAATGTCTAAGTAGGTAAATATGAATCTGTATACAGGATATGAATATTTAGATCGGTTACTGCATCTTTGGTTGAGAGAAATATTGATTTTAAATTATTCGTATTTATATTGCTGTGATTTTATTACTTTTTAACATGAATTGCTTTTAATTATATATTTAAGCACGTGTGAAGGTGTATAAGGTTGTATTTGGGACTTCAAATCAAAATAAATGCTTGTATCACGAAGATGGAGAATGTCAGCAGTAGGGTTTGAACCCATAATCATGATCTCCTGATCGAAAATACTATACATGTCATGCCTATCTTGTTCAGTTATAGAATTGGTCAGTCGAAGTAGTCGCTAACATTAGTATTATACATAGGTTGTCGTTCTTGGATTGTGTCGTCGCTCGCATTCGGTAATCCTGGATGCTTATTTCCGTATTTTTGCAACCTACAATTTGAATTTCTTGTTATACGTTTATCTTTCTATTGAGATATTTTTGTTAAGTTTTACCTAAGTCAGAACAAATATCATTACATATAAAATGTATGAATATTTGAGAAATTTTCAGATTCTTCCTTATATTTTTTTTATTATATTTTATCCTATTTAGTTGTACTACGTTCAACCTATGTATTTTTTTAAACTAAGGTTTCACGTTTTATCCTACTCGAAATAAATAGAAATATTGTAATTTCATAATTCGCTATTCTGACTGAAAGAGGCTGTATAATAAATTCAGCTATTATATTTTTATTCCCACAAGATCGCGTAGAGTGTTGCCGATAAGGCGAATATTTATAGCTCATAATACAATGTATGTTTGTTGTGTTTTATAATAAATGTAATACAGAAATATGATATTTCATCCAGATTATCAGATAAGATTCATCTCTACGGATTCTTACATCTAGGTACATCTAGCACAGCATAGTGAGTACGATATAGGCGGATGTGGAATCGTAACATCTAGGGAGACCTTCTAAGACGTCGATAAGAAAGTGTTTCTCTTTTGGTTTAGGTTTAGGGTGTCCATGAAATAATATCTATCTTATTGTCAGCCATAGGATTGATACTGCAGTTATTTGTCTTGTTTTACGTATATAATTTATAGGCGGATCATTGTGCAGATACTCTTGATAGTTTTGTGTTCAGTGTTGGTATTTTATTTTACTTATTTTGAAAGGGTTACCTAACAGTTGCGAGATATTTTTATAGTTAAAAAGTATTTTGACAAAGTAGGTACTTTTGTAACTTGAAAATATTGTCAGCGATTTTGGCGTACCTATGTACGCCATTAACTAAAATTTTTTTTTAAATTTAATTTATTTATTTCAATAGATACAACAGCTTTAACAATGAAAAATACATTAATACAGTAATTTTTTATTAAACTACTCCTAATGTACCATCATGTCATATCCCACAAATGGGGTAGGTAGCCAGTAGATGAGCTGCGCTATATAAACATGAAGGCTGTCTTGATTATGACAACATCTAATTAAGATATTCACGTTGGTGGCATACCTTATCGTTATATTCAGGATGTTAAATGTATCTTGCTTTTAAACGATTTTCGAAATCTTACGGAAAAGAGTGGGAGACCTATTATTCCGGGTGCTTCACAGTTGAAATCTTTTTAAAAAAAACATGTTTTTTTTTAATTCAGTAACAAAATGTGTTTTATCTTTAAAATTATAAAATATTTTATATAGTTTTTGTAAAAACGAACCCGGTTTCGAGATATTTTATTATGTTATATTCATAAATTTGTATCGATTAAAATAAAAAGTGATTAAGTTAAAAATACTTTGAATATGGATTTAACTTTATTGAAATGTAAAAAATACTCCAGCATATAGGAAGAAATTTATGCGCATATAAATCAATTCTACTGAAAACTCAGAAAATTGAAAAAAATCTGTATTCCGTTATATCCGTTACAACGGAATTATTCGATCTTTTGCTGAGGTTTCACGAATTTCTCTTATTTGATTTCTTTAGATCTCCAATGTTTATTTTCTTGCTGAGATCGCATTGGCCAAAGCTGTTAAAATCTCAATGCAAGTAGAAATATTAAAGAAAACAGATTACATTATTTCTGACACGGAGAGCACAATCTGCATGTTTAATTAATGCAATTAGTCCGTTGGCTTTACCACTTGTGGAATGTGTCGTGATGGTATAGTATTATTTTTCTGGTATGGGAAATTTACGCGGCTGGTTTTCTTATAATGGAGACATAAAGTTGTATACTAAATTTAATAATGTAAAAATGTAAAAAAAAACTTTTAACAAAAAAATCTGCAATACAATGGTGTAGGTAACCATAAAAATCATTTTCATACCCTATCAAAATTTGTATACGGTGGTTACAAGATTTTTGTTTTGAATGATGTCCCCAAGGATCATGGCTTACAAGAAAACAATTTTGTTCGTCCAACGTGGCGTGAGAACTACTCTCTCCTCGATTCGCTGTACCGCTGTTAACGTATCGAAGTACTGGAGGCTGGAGGAAGAGAGGGAAAACGGAGATAAAACCTTATTTGCGAATTTATTTTACCCCCAAGATGACTAAGAAATAATAACAATATGTAATACGTTATGTTATGCACGGTAATACGACAAGATACTGCGATTATTTAGAAGGTTTCTCGGGGAAAATGATAATACATATTTCGAATATTTTATTATTATTATTATTATTAATACTACGGCTGTAAAATAAATTATAACGTTTTGTTCCATAAATAAATTTGTAATATAAAGTTTTGGGTTCGCATACTTATTTGACATCATTTGTTGTATTTTTTATACATTAAGTTTAGTTTTGGTGTTTAAATTACTTATTGCGATTTTCACCTGATGTTATTTTACATGAATGTTCGACATTTAAATTCTTGTATTGATATATTTATTTTCAAATCTTCTCTCATGAACAAATTAGTAGAAACAAACTTCCCCGTTTATGCAATTTTGTGCCAATTAAATGGGCTCATTAAAATACAAATATTCAAATATTTTTTTCGCTGTAAGGTTTCTTATCCTAGATTGATCTGTTTGGGAAGACATAAGATGTTCAAAATTAATTGCCGGTTTGTTCGAACTCTCTGATGATATATAATGTAGGTTAACATAAGTTTGAAATAGGCTTTATTAAAAGATGAGTGAAATAGATTTAAGTAGGTTTACATAACTTTGAAATAAAGTATGTTAAAAAAATAGGGTTCATATTTTCAGAGTCAAATAGCACAAAAAATCTATGCATTGTATTTCTGCAACGCTGTACAGATTTCACATATTTGGGTTTCTTTATGAGAATGTCGTTTTTTTTGTAGAAAATAATGAAATGTCTGCCCTCGGGGAAAAGTGTTACTTAAAACTTTGCCTACAAAAACTTTTTAAAGAAAAAAGTCATTCTTAAAATAAAATGTGTATATTTTCTTGAAAACAAACATTGAAAATAACTTTGACACCTAATACTTCCGTAATATCCATGTATTTCATTCAGAAAGTGTAGGTACTTGTTTTTCTTCTTACAAATGAAAAATGTTAAGTTTCAAATTGTATTGTAAGATAAATATCGTTCAAAATTAATTTTATTGCCTTGGTTTCTATTTGTTATTTTTTACAATTTTCTTGGCTGTGCCTATGAATCTATAATGTAACTAATTATTCTGTGCTTTTTTTACATATTTGATCCACAAGTTCTGAAAATTCGAATATTTTTTGTAGATGCGATAAATTTTACGCTTTTCAAGAACACATATAAAAATTAAGAAGTATGCATTTAAAAAATAAATATGTCATATTATTAATAATATATTTTCTGTTACGTTTTTATGTGATCTTGATTGTTTATATGTAAGCTTATCTAACTGAATTATTTCTTTCAAAATATACCACACTATCACAGAACTCATAATAAAGTAATTATATAATTGTAAAGAGTAAATTAAATTGTAAATAGTTTCATTACCAAATTGAATAGGATAGTTCAGTGTTCCGCAAACTTTTTGTGTTCAAGGTACACCTATCAAATCAAAAAATTTTAGAGGTACACCAAAGAAAAAAGCAATGACTATTTAATATTTATTTATTACTAAAATCAATATACCTAATATGAAAAGATGTTTAGTGAGAAATGTGAGCCTGTTTAACTGAGCTCAGGCGATCAAATTTTGGAGCAATCGTTGATAAGGCTGCTCTCATCTCTTCATTGATCGTCCTCAGGCGCTCTCTTTTTTTCGATTTAACAGTAGTGAGAGTTGAAAATCCCAATTCGCATAAGTAGGTTGTGGCAAATGGTAATAGAATTGCAACAGCACGCTTTGAAAGCGGTGGATACTCATTTTTTATATGCAGCCAATGTGCTACCTCTACTTCGGAAAATTTTAGTTTTAATGTCCGATCAGTATTTAACTCCATGAATTCTTCCTGCTCGTTTATCGGTAAGTATCCAAGGGAAATGTTATCCGAGAATGGATTCCGTACCCAGTCCATAGGTTGCAGGTCACACATAGGAAAATAACAGCTCATTTTTTCTGCTAATAGTTCCAAGTGTTTCACTATCAAAGCCTGCACTTTTTTTTGAATCGACAGCCATAGTATTTGGAAACATTTCATTACTACCATTGACAGCGTGGCTGTTCCATAACACCAACTTAGCGCGTAAGCTTTCAATTTTATCCGAAGACGTTAAAATATTAGAATTCTTGATTTACATTTTTCTGAAGAGCTCATTTAAATGAGCGAATATGTCCGCCAGATATACAAGTTTTAGTACCCATTCTTCTTCTTTAAACACAGAAGCAAAATCTAAAAATGACTGGGTCTCATTTTTTAGCTCGTAAATCCGAGATAGCACTTTTCCGCGAGAAAGCCATCGTACTTCTGTATGAAACAGAAGTGACTGATGATCTGCTCCCATTTCCTGACACACTGCATTAAACAGACAAGAGTTTAGCGGTCGCGACTTGATGTAATTGACAATTTTAATAACTTCTTGTAGGACAGACAACAATTCATCAGGCAGAGACTTCGTCATCAGTGCTTCCCTGTGTAAAAAAACAATGTAGGTACATTTTTAATATTAGGATTTATACAGAAGCCCTGGTTACAAATCCCCTAATTTTTCCCGTCATAGCTGCTGCTCCGTCTGTACAAATGCTTATGCAGTTGTGCCATTCCAAATTATGGTCACTGAAGTACTGGTCTGTTACTTTGAATATTTCTTCTCCTGTGATATAACCAGGGAGTGGCAGACAAAATAAAAACTCCTCTTTTATTTCACATCCGTCAGTGTACCTCACATTTGAGATGAGATGCGCGTGACCGCTGATATCGGTAGACTCCACTCTCAAAACTCTACTAAGTCTTAATTTTTCAATTAACGTTGATTCAATGTCGCTAGAAATATCATTAATGCGACGTGAGATTGTATCTGCTGACGCTGATATTTTTCCGCGGCACACCAACTGATGACCACAGTACACCAGTGTGCCGCGGCACACGCTTTGCGGAACACTGGGATAGTTCATAAATTGTCTAAAAAAAATATAACCTATATTTTCTGATAACGTCAAATCGTTATATATGTAATAAGTAATAACCAATAGATTTTAAGTTTATTAGCAATAATAACATAATAATTGAAGTTCGTATTAATTCTGTATTGTCAATTAGGTATCTATTCATGTTTAGGTTTTTGTAAATAATCATTAATATAGAAAATGTAAAGGAAACATTAGTTGGTCCCATCTGATGAAACCTAAATCAAATTATTGTATTTGTAAAGACTTATTTCCAATTATTTTCCCATTGCTGGCTAATAAGCAATCGGTAAAATTGTAAGAGAAAATTCCCTTGACCCTTGCTACTCGTATCATTAAAGTAATTTTCTAGATGAAATATCCCGTGTCTTGGAGATTTTATATAAATGTATCTAATAACATAGTTAGTTTCACGTAACTTGAGAATGTATTGATTTAATATTTATTTATTTATAACATGAAACATGGCACATGTCTGTTACATTTCAAAAATCATATGATTAAAAAAACATTGATAGACAAAAATATAAATTAACAATGTGTACGTATACAAAATCTAAAAAATATCCATCAAGTGTAAAATACATAAGAATATAATGTAAAAATAAGCAACATAATGAAACATTATATACCTGTATTAATCAATTTTGAGGGTCAAATATGTAATAAATGTGTTTTTTTAGTAATAAGGAGTGTATGTAATATTGTTAAATTGTAAATTTTATATAAATAAAAAATATTTGAATTTGAATTAACTTGTGATTCTAGTTAGCTGGAAGAGATGGCGCCTCTGCGATAAGCTCGACCTCTGTATATTGATAATATCTTATTTTAATGCATTTTTCTATAAAATTGTATGTATAGTGATCAATAAACAGTAAATAATGAATAAATAAGTAAAAATAAAATGTATCATAATTTTGAAGAAATATTATGTTAGATGCATTTTCTTTTTTGTTAATATTGGTTTATCATCATAAATTCTGTACATGAGAGCCATTACGACTTAAGTGCATTTTTGACAAAAATGCCAAAGTTACGAAAAAAGTGAAAATAACACATAAGTCGTGAGTCTTAAGTATAGAAATGCTTAGGGTCTATACTAAAGGGTCTATGTAATAAGCTGTATTATACTATATACATCTTATTACTAGTAAAATGTCGAGATTTTTTCGATTCAAAAATTAAATTTGAAAATGGCATTTTAGTACTTAAGACTAAATGGCTCTCAGGTACAGAATTATTTATGATGGTTTGGACACGTGGAGGGAATGAACGATAAAATAAAGATGAATTATGTTTATGTGTCTTAAAAAAGGGGTTAAAAAGGCGTGGATTGACTACGTAGATCAAATTCTCAAGGATGATCGCGTACTGAGTAATGATTTGCAAGCATGTGTGAGGAATTGCACATATGCGGCGAAAGCGTTAGTTGGTGTTCAAGGACAGATCGAATTGGCGTTTCTTATTTTATGCTCTCCTTACATGAGACGAGGTAAAATATAGATGTTTTGCTTATTATTGTTCAGCAACAAAATCTCAAAGATTTGATAAACCAATTAAATCCCTAGTTATTAATAAATTTGAACCTTAGAAAAAAATTAATCAGTGATTTTTCATCCTAGTAAAAATAATTTATTTCGATTAAAAGATAAAAAATTTCATACAAAATATTTTATCTCTTTTGGATTTATACTCTGTACCATTTAGACAACGTTAATAAGAGCGAAATTCTCTAAATGTGAAGAAATTTAGTTTCTCTAAATTTAATGTAACTACTTTTGAAACTTCACCCGAAATGTATTATTGAGAAGATTCAAATCAAATCTGAATTTTTATAAGAGAGGAAAATTTATAAAACAACAAAATTCAACAAAATACTGTTTGCAGATTGATCGATATACATATATCTAATGTGAATAGATACAGAACGTACGATGATGTTTATATGGGCAAGAGACAACTAGGAAATGATGTTGTGTTTTATTAGAAGGCAGACGCTGGAAAATCGGATATCCCGGTGAAATTTCTAAGCAAACAAATGTTTCTATACAGACAACTATTGGAGTTTATGTATGCTTTATGTACTCGTAAATTTGAACATGTCGGTACACAAGAATGTTTTAATTACATTTACTTAATCATACTGTACAAAACGATAGTAATGAATCGGGTTGTAAAAAACTCGTAAACTCCCCACTCACAAACACAGAATAACTGCTGTAGTAACTGTTATGTCTTGCTAAGTGAGTACCAAACATCTTATATACAATCAGAGATTAGTATTCTTCTTACTTTACGTTTGGATACATATTTATTGAATATTTTCGATATAATATTGAGTTGCTTTAAAATGAAGATTTTATTTCCGAATATGGTTAAAGTTTAATCAGTAGGTAATATCACTATTCGCATACCTACTGAAAGTGCCTTTTAAGTCTGGTTTAAATACGATTATGTATTTTTATGATAACTCTTTCCAGCAGATATTAATTAAAAATAATACTATCATTACATAGCGACGTGAAACACCCGGTAAAGAATTGGTCTCCCACTCTTTTCCGTAAGTTTTCGAGTGTCCTGTTAAAGGCAGGTGTTCGAAAAAATAAAGACTCATTACATTACAAATTCAGCGATGAAGTTTGCCACCCATCTTTTTCATCATCAATATTTATTGGCACAGATAAGACGGCCTGCATGTTAAGAACATGCAGCTGTACTGCTGGCTACCCCACTTGTGGGATATGTCTTGATGGTGTAGTGGTAGTAGTAGCATTACATAGTGTTACAATTCAACTTCAAGATTTGCATAGAGGGGTGACTAAACTGGTATAATTAGTCTATCAATGCGTGCATTTTCTCTATTTTTGTTTCTATAAATTTCCTGTCGATTAAAACATAAATGCCGATGGGGAAGCTTGCGACATCGTTAATTGAATTATTTACAGTTGGAGTGCACCATGGAAAGTATATTTCAATTATGAAAGTTAACGAGCGAGACAAGTCTGTTTACTTCACAAAAGAGTAATTATATTAGATATAGACAGACAATCGACAAAATGTTTTAAACTTTTCAACTTGTTTCTCTCACTTGCGTTGAGAAAACGATAAACTTTGAAAATTCCTATGCAAAGTGGAAGGATTATATTATTCATATTGCAGAATTTTCTCAGTCATTACCACAAGTCATAATGCATACGTCATATTATATTTTCTCACTATTCTTAGACCATATAAGTATTGTGAATTTAATAAGCACTTCCGTCTTAGTATTTATTCTGCTACGTTTTGTTATATTATCATTGTTTTGTATTGCATAGAGTTTGTTTGTTTGAGTTAACTTAATTTCAAAATTTCTTAATAAGTATACAATAATAAGAATAAAAATGATTGATAATTGATAAACCTGAATCTTATTGATAAAATATTTGAGATCAATTGAGTTATAAGATAATTTTTAAGAATTCATCATCATCATCGCCCTCAACGCTCCTCTCGGGAGCACAGGGCAGAAACCAGCCTCCTCCATTCAGAGCGTCTCTGTGCCAATTGCGTCACCTCTTCCCACGACATTCCTTGCGCTCTGATATCGTTGTCATAGGAACGGTGTATTGTGAAAGAGGGACGCCCGGGCCTACGGAACCCCTGCGGACGGAAGAACAGTGCTCTTTTTGGCCAACTATCATTGGGCATTCTCAAAACATGTCCCAGCCAGGACCATCGTCTCTCTTGTATTACGGAGATTACAGGTCTCTGCTGGGTGCGCCGGCGCACACCATCATTTGTAACATGTTCATACCATCTGACATCCAAAATCCTTCTAAGACACTTGTTTTCAAAGCTTAGTATCTTCCGCTCTTGAGCCTTGGTTAAGTGCCAAGACTCACAGCCATATAGAAGGATTGGGATGATGCACGCATTGAACAAGCGACATTTTGTCCTGATGCTGAGTCCAGACGCCTTCCAAACTTTGTTCATGTTGTTGAAAGCCCCGCTAGCTGTTCCTATGCCCAAGGCTATGCTTTTAAGAATTACCCACCCGTTAAGTCGTACTACGATAAAATCTGTAAAAAACTTACTGTATATTTTATTTTATAAATAAGGAAAAATATGAGGGATGATAAAATGTTGACAAAATGCTTTCACTTTCTTAATTTAGAGCTTTGACGAGACAAATATTTAACAAAGATACTAGTGGCTATATTTACAAATGGGGTGATTAATATTTTGAAGGGCAGAAAACATTGTCTTCTACATTTACTAACTTGTCGATGTCTTCTTTTGCGAAATACTTAATGGTGAAATGTTGATCCGTTAATAAGAAAATTGCTTGAATTCACGATAACTCTGAGTTTAACTTTGAAAAATATTTTTCTTAGTATAGTACACTTTTCATTTTCGTTTTTTTAACTATAACATATCTACGTTTTTTCTGTTAGTAGAAGTACGTCTTTTTTTGAAATATAATCGTAAAAAATAGATAGTGTGTGAACAAACACTGAGTATGGCTTATGTAAATGGTAGTGATTAATTTAATTTATTTATTTATATGGCGTCATAAGAAGATTTGACTGGTGGAGCATTGAAGATGATGTTGAATGATAATAAAAGGATTCAATATTATGAAGTTCTATACAGGAATGAATCTCATTTATTCCATTTGTATATTGCAATAAACACGGTGTATATCTAGGACAAGAATATACGGCTAATGTAATAATAATCACAATGATATCGTATATAAATAGGATATACATGTATAGCGCGAATATGTTGGAATAAATAATGTTAGCTCTTGATGTCTGATGCAATAGGTACTCGTTGTATGGAAATGTCATTTCAGATTGTCGTGTTCAGTGAATCGTATATGGAGCTTCCATCATTTCACAGAGAGAAGTTACAACAACTACTTTGCACATTTATTTGTCCTTTTCGTTATTGTTATATTAGGTATTATGAGAATATTAAAGGAAACACCAGTCATGTTATTATCAGTATTAAAGAACTCTTTGACTTGTTGTGAATTGTTTCTTAATAAACTTTTCACTTTTGAAATCTTCTTAAAGAATAATAATGTCATTGTTGGTCTGTTCGCTGGTCGTTGCATGATACAATTATTCGTTTGACTAAATAACAGAAAGCTCTGTACACCTAGTTTTCACTTTTTTCTATGGTAGATTGTTTGCCTGTAATTTCTTTGCGGTTTTTATTTTTCAAATACCCATTACAATGTTCGATGTGTATTTTGCGTCATATTTTCACAATAATGCCATAGAATAGAACTTTGCACCATGTACACTAAGTAAAGAATGCACACGAGTTTTGTTAGAGCTTGTTAGGGGTGTTTGTACGGAGGGTAACCGTAGCTGTCTGATTAGGTGACACTTGTGTTGGCTTCGTTTACACAGTTCTATTGTTGCACAGAAAATATCGCATGCACTTTTTGATTTTGAATTTACTCATATATTATAGGTTACGTTAAGTTTGATTTCGTATCTATAAGGTATGGGGTTAGTTGATTAATATTTTGTAGGCTCCGTTGTATGCTTCGTGAAATTCTTGGAAATTGACAGATACTCCACTCTTTTCTGTAAATTTTCGATCATGCCAAAGTCATTTAACATTTTAACCTCTTCAATGACGAGATATACCACCCAGCCTGTTTGCCTTAACTTTTCAGTACGGAGAGGATGACTTGCATTTTGATTACATATAGTTAGTCTACTGGCCTCCCTACTTGTGAATGGTTTTGCTATAATACTTGTTTAATACTAATTGTTTAGATTGTAATATCTTATTTTTAATAATATTGGCGATGCACCCGTATTTAAATGATTTTCACCATCATAGATATATCAATTAATTTTACAATCATAGATTAGTTTTAGTTTTATTTTTATGAAAAAAGACATAATATTTCATATCGTTTAAAGCAAAACAAACGTGATAAATTCTTCAAAGCAAGATGAAATTTTTAGAACAAAATCAAACACCATTTGATGTACCTACCTAATCATCATCTAAACCAAGCAAATAGCTGACGCTATATGCGAGTATTTCCCATCGCGAAAGGAAAAATACAAATCACCGCAATCCCAAAATGGGCATGCGAAAAGGACATGGTCATCAATTTCATTAATTCATTCATCTTATGGCCGCTCACAACTACTTGACTTCGAAATTCCGCAGCCACCAGATCGCGTCGTAAGTGCGCGTAAGTCCTGAAGTTTTTTTGGAATGAGTATGTGGGGCACTCGTTTATTAGAGAGTCTGATAATTTGAAGTATCATAAACTTCTCGATAAAAAGTCATGAATGTTCACACTATGAGAGCGCAATGAAGTACCTAAGAAGGAGGAAGAATTTATGACTTTATAATACTATTCACCTACAACTAGTTTTCCAATTTTATTGTTTGAAACTTTCATAATACTCTCGAGTTTGCATGCGATACGTTGTTGTTTCCTTTAGTTTTAATTTTGGTATGAAATAATAGTGCATATGAGTGGAATACTTCACCGTACTTAAGGAATTGTAATACGAGTTTACATTGGATCCTCTGTAAAACTAAGATGTGCAAACAATTTACAAAGTTGCGATTGCTGTAGGTAAGTAGTTGTTGGTAATGAATATCTGTAAAAATGTTACAGTGCGAGTATAAGAGTGAAGAATACCTAATAGTAGAATGTGCATAGGGGAGTTGAGGATTACACGGGGCGGCCAGGAAACAGATTGGACAATATATCAAGGTGAACCACGTGTTTCTCTTTGCAGTGGATTGTGTGATTATTGTAGGAGCAGTTGCTACTGCCGCGACGGGATGTAATAATATGATTACAAGTGGTGGTTTATATCGCAGATATAAATTACGTATGTTGTTATTGTTATTATTATTATTATGAAGTTGTTTATTCTGTACAAGGGTAAAGTATTATTTTATCTACACAACCACAACATACATCTCTAGTTATCCTAATAAATGTATCCAACTGCAATGATGGAGTTTTACTGCCTCTCTAATATATTATTTACCATCTGAACTTTATAAACTGGTGTAGATACAAATAATCTATGGTAATTTAATAATCATGATGAACAAATTTAATAGCATAGCAAGCATATGAACAAAAAATAAATGGTTTCAGTAATTTGTATGTTATGTAGATGTTATAAAATAAATGGTTTCAGTAATTTGTATGTTATGTAGATGTTATAAAATAAATGGTTTCAGTAATTTGTATGTTATGTAGATGTTATAAAATAAATGGTTTCAGTAATTTGTATGTTATGTAGATGTTATAAAATAAATGGTTTCAGTAATTTGTATGTTATGTAGATGTTATAAAATAAATGGTTTCAGTAATTTGTATGTTATGTAGATGTTATAAAATAAATGGTTTCAGTAATTTGTATGTTATGTAGATGTTATAAAATAAATGGTTTCAGTAATTTGTATGTTATGTAGATGTTATAAAATAAATGGTTTCAGTAATTTGTATGTTATGTAGATGTTATAAAATAAATGGTTTCAGTAATTTGTATGTTATGTAGATGTTATAAAATAAATGGTTTCAGTAATTTGTATGTTATGTAGATGTTATAAAATAAATGGTTTCAGTAATTTGTATGTTATGTAGATGTTATAAAATAAATGGTTTCAGTAATTTGTATGTTATGTAGATGTTATAAAATAAATGGTTTCAGTAATTTGTATGTTATGTAGATGTTATAAAATAAATGGTTTCAGTAATTTGTATGTTATGTAGATGTTATAAGAAATATTTTATCGAAAAAAATATCTTCGTTTCAGCAATTACTTATTTTTTCCACCCATTTTGAATATTGTTTTTTTTTATATATTACAAACCATATATTTCAATTCAGTAGATCTCCCAACAGTATGATTTGTCGTGGTGGTATAGATGCATAAATAGAAAAAAAAACGGAAAATAAATTAAATTCAGAAAACTCTTGAAATAGCTAAACGCGAAATATATAAAATTACTTGCAAACTTAATATAATTGAAATAATAATAAATTATCAAAACTAAATATAACTGAATCAACACTGCACTCGAGATAAGTACTGAGATGTTATAACAACGTACTTGAAATATGCAGCACAAGTGAGAAGGAAGCAAACAAAAGTATATTCATACATCTACATACATAATATCATATCTATATTATTCCAAGGGATGAGTTAATAGTACCTACTCTCCCCAATTCCTTTTATATTATTTGAACTTTAACATTGTTTGAAACAATAAATTTTAATACAAATTTTATTCTGGAAAAGCTTGTTAAGAAACCGTCAATTTTGTCTAGATTGTGTCAGCATAACTCCTCTGCAAAACTCTCTTATATCTTGACGTGTATTTGACACTTAGCTGCAAGTCTCTATTGTTAGAAGCTTTTATTTGGTATATAGACAGATGGCTTCAGCGTCCATTGTTACTGAAGTACGTTAAGTACATTGATATATTTGTATCGTTAAAGAAGAGAAAACATTGCGAGTATATGGAGACTTTGTAACAAGTAGGTACTTCAGTGTTCTTTATGTTGTGTATATGACAACAATCACTACAGATAAAGATACACAAAGAAAACTATGTTTAAAGAAAGATTACACCATGGTGAGCAGTTTAATTTTTCATGAAAATTGTACAAAGAATGTAATGCTCGTACTACTCAACATTATAACATATTATTTCGATTTGTTTATTACCTTCAATAAACAAGTTATTTTAATAAAAAAGGAATTATTATTTGTACAAGGATTTGAGCGTTTACATCATGAAAAATATATTAAAGAAGCTAAAATGTATTATGAAACAGCATCAGTTACTTTTCACACTCATAGTATTATATAACTTAAATATATCATATAACTAACATAATATTATAGCGCTTTCAGCAAGATTGTTTAAATGTATTATGTATTATGAAACAGCATCAGTTACTTTTCACACTCATAGTATTATATAACTTAAATATATCATATAACTAACATAATATTAATAAAACAGCATCAGTTACTTTTCACACTCATAGTATTATATAACTTAAATTTATCATATAACTAACATAATATTATAGCGCTTTCAGCAAGATTGTTTAAAAATTATGAAGAGATTATTTTTTAAGATGCATCTAAGTTCTTGTTATAAACTCAAATTCAACATTATACACCTTTCAGAGTAAGCTTAAAGCTTGTATCATGAAACAGGATATTGCCTGCACCTGGAATCAAACCACGCATCTCTTGTTCATGAGACTGAGACTACCTCCAAGCTATCGACGAAACTGATAATGTCAAGCTTTTTCTATGAAAGCCCTCGAGTATTGTAATTTTCTGTGTGAAAAATAAACAACGCTGTTTTTTTATTTCCTTCAAAATTATTAAAAATAATTATGTTGCGGTAGGTGTCTCTGTACAAAGTTTTATTTACACTGCACTCGGAAGGTCCTCCTGTGAAGATGGTAAATCTAAGAAAGTTTTCTTTAACCACTAACCTATTCAAACTTTAATTGCTTTTAAAGCAAAGTATATATCTTGGTCTTCTCGGTTACAAGAAGTGAAATATTATATGTACCAGTGTTTATTAACACTTGATTTATGCAGAATAAAACAGAGTTAAAGTTGTTTAGTAGCTTAAAAGAGTTGTTCAACTTTCAGTGTGTACAATTTTATTAGTTAGATGCTCGTATATAAAGAATAATGTCACTGAATTAAACTGTAATGAGACTTTTGTAATCACGTTAGTTAAGTATATACTTCATTACTAATGAATTTGCTTCTAATGAGAACATAAAACAACAATAAAAGGTATTTTAGAAGTGCCTTATGAAATTACTTATTAAAATAAACTAGTATGGTCGATTTAATTAGTTTTTTTTTAACAAGAATAATGTCAAGAATATTTTCTTGTCTGTTTGTTTCTTTGATGTTTCTGAGCTCATTGTGTACGAAATAGTTACATTATCATCTAATATGTCTAAAACATACTTATTTTATGTTAATACCAATGTTGAATATATATAATACCATGGTATAATAAAACTGCAGTTTATTTTTTTTTCTAAATAACAATACGTTATACCAGGCATAACAAAATTATACCTGGCGTAACTATACCATAGTTTATACCTAGAATAGCGTGTTTTTCTAAATAACAGTGTTAGTGTGTAACAAAGACGGCAACACAACACCACCCAGCTGCAGACACAGAGAAGACAGAAACAACAACACCACTTCATCTCTCTGTACGAAATAACAACCGCAACCATGATAAGGCTACTACATTCTACTATGATTATAAATTCATAATTATATCAAAGGAAACACAAAAAAGTATTTAGGCAACAGCAACTGCCAAAGTAACAGAACATTGGAAGAGTAGAATCTCACTGAAAAAGTAGAGTTCAGGGAGCACTGGGAAAATATATCAAAGAAAGGAGCTTCAGAGCCGCCGCGCCAACTGCCGGAACAGATTGACCACAGACTGAATTGAGAGAAAATCAGTCCACCACCACACTTAGAACCAAGTTAAAGATGCTGCTGTTCGGGAGAAGTCACGGCGCCCTTGAGATAGTCACGGACTATTAAACGGCGCCACATAAAAATGATCCAATATTATTATTATTTGAAAAAAACGTTTCAACCGTTTCACAGCTGCCTATTTTAACTGCATTATTTCATACTATATATAGCATACTATTATATTTAAAAAAGATGCGATGAAATAGGGTAAAAAATAATAATATGATGCTTTAATGTGACAATAAATAACTTTTAACACAGAATGATTCAAGTAGCGAAATCCTTAGAGAGATGTAATATTGTCATAAGGAGACACGTACAGGTTTATGGTTCTTTTTATTCACATTTTCCGTATTCAAAAAATCTTTTACATCAACACAATAGCACGAAAGAATAATGTTAGAAAATAGTTAAGAAGAGATAAAAAAAACATATTTGATATAGTAGAAATTTTTATACATTCATTCAATTGATTCATAAAGTTTTCCAATACCTACTGTTAAAAGCTTATAAATACATATTTTTATGCATTTTTTACTGTGCATTCGTTACAAACGATTTATTAAAGAAATATTCAATACAACCAATATACAGAGGATGAGTTTATCGCAAAAGTAAAATCTTTTCCAACTAACCCAAATAAATATACACCTTGAATATGCTTTATATTTACCTTGTACAAGGAAGAATTATGCAATCATCATATTACCTGTAGTTCATCCATAGATGATAGAAGTCCAGATATTTTTTTGTTTGTTTAAAGCCTTTCTTTTTACGTAGCTGTTTGATTGTTAAAGGTGTTCCTTAAGGTCGTTTTTAGTCTTGTGAAGTCTTGTGAAAGTGTCACAAACTTATTTGAGAATGATTAAAGATCGAATCGATTCTTTTCTCTTTATTTTAAGAACGAAGAGTGTTTAGAAGTTTAGAATGCACTTGGAAATATGTTAAGAAAATAATTAAAATGCTTGATATTCAATATAAAAAGTCCATCTAATAATGATAATGGACTGCGCACTTAACAAACGTATTGAAAAGTGTAAAAGTTTGTATTGTATGTATTATAATAATAGATGTTAATTTAATTGTGTTTTCTGATTGTTTCAGTGGAAGCAGAGATGGGGTGTCGTGACGAAACTTTCTCCAGCAGCAGGTAAATTATTATTTCATTATTTGAATTGTATTTGCCAATTATTATTTTCAATCTATTGCCATGTCGCTATACTGAATTTAAAAGAAATGTTCGATTACATATTTTGATTATCATACGAAAATTGATGTGCCTTTTTTGAAACGAAACTTGTGAAGTAGGTACTACTTTTTTATAATAAACGATGATAAATTTTAATAAATAAGATTTTATTTATATAGTTTTTAAAGGGATTTCAAACCGGGGTGACGAATCTAAACTTCATTTATACAAGATGCTTATCCAACCAAACCCTCGCGAAAAATCGCGATGCATATTTTGAAAAACAATACGCACAGCAATATCGTATTTTTTATATATCGAGTGATAGGAGTACATACTCGTATTATTAAGTTTACTTCGTTAATTAATAGTTGTTACTTACTTGGATTCGAGAACGCACGAGTATGAAGGAGTTTAGTTTTCAACACCACAAATCAATTCGTTAGGTACCGTGTTGTATATAATTATCATGAAATAGAAATTACCGCATTTGATTGAGTTTCTAGTCGGAATAGGGGATGTCATAATAAATTATTTTATAGACTGCATATAGACTAAATGAGATGCAGCGGCGCGGCGAGGGTTAGTTGTGGGCGGGGAGCAGGCTGTTATACTTTCTTGTGGGTACGGATGATTTATACGTTTTTACTTTTTGATTTGATGGTTTTATAAATTACAATGGAAGTCATAAGTATTATTATTCTGATTTGAGAAAATACTAGACATATGATTGAACGGGAAATCTTAATGTCTAAAGTTTAAATGGAATTATTTCAACCCTCGTGATAATTTGGTATCAACATTCTATATTACTTCATGTTTCTTCATTGTGTCTTCATACATCATTCTATTACATAGAACCATCAAATATATTCTATCACATAAATAAGGTAGGTTTATAATATTTTTCAAAGAAATTTATTACGGCATGGTAAATAGTATGTTCTAAAAACATTTTGAAAATCGCATATCACGTATGTCAATTAGGGATATAATCCAAATAACGGACTCAAAGCATTTATACCAGATGTGATTAAAAACACGTGCTTTTTTATTGTAGGTACGATGCATTAATTCCGTAAAAACAAATTTGGCTTGTTGGATGATATAAATTGTTCATTGTTATGGAATTGTATTTGGGTGTATTTATCTGATACTTAAATTAGTATTCTATGCATTTCTTTGTGACCCTCCAGTCTAAATTAGCTTTCGTACGGTGGTTCCAGTACTGTGGAGCGTACGGTGTTTGCATGTTCCAAAGCAGTTGCTCCGTCGGGACTTTTTAATTTTGCCTCGTAATTTATAGCTTTCGCGCATGAGATTTCCCTTCGTCCGAACAATGAAAAGTTTAACGTGGAATAAATGAGAAATTATAACATTTCACTACACAATGTACGGGATGTACACACTTATGTTTAAAATTATAACATTTCACTACACAATGTACGGGATGTACACACTTATGTTTAAAATTATAACATTTCACTACACAATGTACGGGATGTACACACTTATGTTTAAAATTATAACATTTCACTACACAATGTACCTACGGGATGTACACACTTATGTTTAAAATAGAAATGACTTTTCAACCACTAATAAAAAGAATGACCAATTCCATATTAGTAATTTGTACGCTTATAACATTCCTATTTTCCTAAGTTTTCATTTCCTATGCGGTTGTATCTATAATTAATATAAAAAAAAAACCTATTACATATTCTTGGCTTTATCCCAGATAAATAATAAACGAGTACCAACTGGAAATAACTTAATATAAATTTTGAATAATAAGTTAATTGATGATTCGCGATACGTTTCTCTCAGAATATTTTTATTTTACTAAACATACACCAATTATAAAGAAGCGAATTGATTGAGGTTTACATTAGAAAATAAATTGAAATATTATTATTAGTTAGGGCCTATATTTGAACTTAACACATAAAATATTTAAACTCGATACCAGAGCCTACAGCGTTGTAATGCATTTTGTACAGTTATAATTTCCATATATTATTTTTATTATTATCGACTTTCATGGGTATAAAATTAAGTCGTTCTTATCTATATAATACAATCTATATCCAATGCTTTTGTTTGAAAGAAATACTTTATACGAATTACGTATTAAACGTTTATTCGGTGTTAAAGTTTTTGTTTCGTGCATTTTCACTTCGTTTGATTTTCGGGAAGGAAAACATATAATTTAATGCCATTTATAACAACTTTCTTTTTACAGTTCCTTTCATTCTTTATTAATATCGGTCTAACCCCAAACATAGTTAGACGCTAAAAATATTTATACATGTCTGCGGGTCATTGATAAAATATTATCTTAGGTAGTTTGTGTTGAGTGCGTTATACCTACATACATATTGAGATTCTTCTCATCGTCGTTTTCTATGCTGTTTATCACTGCCGGAAAGAAAAACAAATTTGTACAGAATTATTAAAATTTTCGAAATGATTAAATAATGAGTGTCTAATTGTATCAAAAGGTTTCCTGAAGGTAATGAAAAACGAAATAGTTTTATTGAAGGTTCTCGTTATCTATTTGAGCGATCAAATCTAGAAACAGAATTTTGAGGTTCGAAATCTACATTTATTATATATTATTATAATTATCATTATTCTGGGTTGGCTGGAAGGAAAAAGCCCGCCTGTTGGTACATTCTGTAAACATTTTATTTTTGTATACTACATATTGTGCCAAAAAAGTTTTATTTATTTATCATTTTTGAAGCGAAACCTTTATAGTAGAATGATTTTTAGTAACTCGTAAAACCACCAAGGAATGATGTAGGTAACATCTTAGAAAATAACGAGACTTCTGATTGACTACATATCAAACTAATCCAAAATGATGTATCGATTCTACCCGTTTACGCTGATAAAAAGGTATCTTTGTATAGTACTTAGTACCAAAGCTTCTTATTATATATAATTAAGTACGTTAATATGTTAGTATTTTAATGTGGTAACATTAATGAAACATGTTCTTCCCCCGCCCCGTTACTAAACCTCAGCTTGTAATTAATTCACTATACCTCCTTAACAATATAATAATAATAATAATATAAGTATGTAGTTGGAAAGGATGAGGTTCACATGCCTGATATGTAGGTACCCTGATGCTGGGTATAAAGTTACTGACATCGTCTTATTGATTTTCTTATTGGCTATTATTTCTTTATGAAATTCCTCTTGTTTACATGAAGTTTATGTGATGTACAGTACTGTACCAATCTCGTGTAACTCTCTCTTATGCAGAAAATCTATTTACCTATTAGTTTAAGTACGTACCTATATTGTATTGATGACATTTTAATATTATAAACACACCATTTTTGCGCTGTAAATATTTTCCTAATGCATTTTCAAAAACATCAATCAACATAATATCTATTTAAATATCTATTAATTTTGGTTGATTGGAAGAAGTCGCACCCTTGTTATAAAAACACTCTCTTTTTATTGATTGTAATTAATATGAATATATTTTTTATATAAAATTGCTTGTAATCAATGCATGTATGTAATATAAAGAATAAATTAATAAAAATAGTGGTATAGATAGATAGAGAAAAGAATACTTTTTCTGGTTAAATAAATAAATGAGTTTTATTATGTCTTTATCAGTAGGTAATTAATTAAATGCTGCTTCCAATTTTGAAATTGTACTATTTTGTGCAATTAACAGCTTATTTCTTTTGTAAAAAACTTGATATAATAATGTGTAGATAGAGTTTAGTTGAGTAGTGTACAACATTAGAACGATGGTAAAACGTCATATATAACTATTAGGAATTTGATATCCTTCTCCTTCTTCCATCAGGCCTTCTATCAGAGGCTTGCCATCAAGTATTATGGGATCAGTTGTGGCCTAATAGCATTTTGATAGATCGTGCGGGAATAGTGAGACGGAGACGGCTATATGGGGGTCTGTCTGAAGATTGATAGCCTTTGCACTTCATCAGACCACGCGCTGACAGACGGGTCGGGTCGGGCTGTCTTACATCTATATTATAATACATTATTTATTATTATCTAGGCAGACTTTTAAATGGTAATTTCGACGCCTTACAACCCAACATCATTAGCGTAGAAATATATTTCCTATAACACGAATTGCTCTTATCTTGAATTCAAATAGAGGGATGTAATGTAAAACATATTCTATTCATAAGATGACTCAATCATTAGAAATATTCTATATATACATTATAAAAGATAATATTTAAATTAAATCAAACACTGTTTCATTCTCATAGTGGTATGAAACAGTGTTTGATTTAATTTAAATATTATCTTCAATCATTAGGTTTTAAATGCTTATAGTTTTATTAATTCCATTATCATTTTGTTGTGAAAATCAAATATAACAATTATGAATATTATTGAGAAAAAATTAAAATGCATTAGATTTTTGAACAAAATTTTCAGCACCTATTTGGAATAAAAGGAAAGACCTGTATGTTATTGTTTGCAATAAGATTGGAATAAATCAATTAAATCTGCATAAATTGCTTCAATAGAAGACGCTTATTTTATTTGTATATTTTATTTATTTATTTAATTTTAATAAAGTTATAGTTCTATAACTAAATTTACAACTTATAATAACCTCCAAAATAACTTAAATTTGATAAAGGAATTTGGTGAAACACATACAAAACAAAATGTAAAGTTTGTAGAATTACATTATATGATTTTACTTGATGAAATCCGATTATCACACAATGTATATTTTTTAACAATTTCTTTATTATGTCTGTGTACTTCGCAGTGCTTTTAATCGTATGTATAGTAAAGAAAATATCTTCCCAATTACCGTAGGCGTTGGATACTTAATCATGTGCTAAATGTGAAGAATGGAAACTTGAGAATACTTTATAAATAACTTAATTATTACACCTCTCCTTCGTATTCTACCATATTTTTTTTATTTCACCTAAAAGAAAATTCATTAAACACATACAGTCATGTAACAAGAAGTAAGCGGTGGGTGTAATATTTATTATGTGTATAAATAAAATGTAGACTCTCAAAATTATAATGTGCTTTTATCAAGAAAGCTTTAACGTACATTTTCCATTTGCCACGCTGTTAGAAATAATATCGTTAAGATTTTGACACCATTTTTTATTCAATATTCCAGACTCGTCGCACGTTGAACATATTGTAACATATTATTTTTATTGAACACAACAATGTAAATGTACAGGTATTACTTTGATTACCTATATTTTCTATTCACTCTGAGTGGAATGATGATCATAATACTTTAGTAAAGTGGCTGAATAGTAAGAAGTACTGTTTCTCCTGAAAAGCTGCAATCTACTATACAAGCCATATGAGTGTCTGAGTGGAAATTGCAACATTCAGAAAGAAGTCTTCTCTGCACTCCATTTTACAAATTGCTTACATATTATTTGAATATGCAAAGGACTATTGAAATGGAAATTCTAACATTAAGTATAAGTAGGTATATTGAGTTTTAGATTTTTTGAGATTATAAAATATAGTATCAAAACCAAAGTGAATTCAAATTATCCTTCATTATGCTGTCAAATATTTTAAGAAATTATTAGTACCAAGTCTACGATTTTCTGTTAATTGTAAGTACTCCTAGTACAAATAAAGTAAAAGCTTGGGAAAGTTTTTCTAAGCCTATTGTGGGTATTCCTTAAAATATTAGATTTATTTCTATATTTTTTCAATAGCAGCCTAACAAAATCAATCATGAAATTGGTTTTACGGATATTTCAATTTCATTTGACAGATTTTCAAAGACGAAAAAGAAACTCGAAATGATTTTACTAAAAATGTCCAAAACTAGTTGTATTGGTAGTTGTATAATATGTTTATGCAATAATAATAATGGTTAGCAGGTAGTTAAATATTACATTTCTTGTCACGTAGAATTTATTCCATTCCAACTCTGCCTTCAGCACTATTTTCAATCACTCTCTAACTGTCAATTCTTTTTGTTGGTTTCAAAGTTTGCGCCCGACCTTCGTTCTTTTGACAGCCATCGCCCCACAACTGCTTTAAAAGGGAGAGGAAAAAATGAATCAATCGTTATTTCTCCGTGTCAAAATTTGTCTCAGTGTCGGAAAAGTCTCGGATAAATTGCTAACAAATTTCCCAACGAAGAAAAAGTTTTTGCATAATATAATTTCAGTCTGAGAGAGTTATGAAAAGTATACTAATATTATTAAGAAATTATTTTTTATTGCTAAATGTAACGTATATTCGAATATTCATATTACTTTATTTCAAATAATTGCACACAATATGATGCACGTAATTAATAAATATATTTTTTCTTTGCTAAAATTATGTAATTTGAAACAAGTATTTTTTTCTAATATAGATTATTGATTCCGGGAAAGACGTCTCTGTCGGAATCAATAACCTAAAGAAGAAAGAAACGCTTGTTTCAAATTACATAATTATGGAATTCTACTACGTGTGCACCGATACAATTAATAATTTGCTAAAATTGATTGTAATTTTAACCTTCTCTATCAAACCAAATTCAAATTTGTTTCACAATTTGAAATAACCAAGACTAGAAATACAGAGTATGAACATAGTTAAATCAATCTAAGCAATGCAAGTATAGAATATTTATTAAATATTATTTTATTTATGAATAAGTATGTACATATGCCTAATTGAATTGGTAATTTGAAATTGGATAAAATGTTTATTTATATATTTTTGTTTTTACTTATTATAAACAGGAGTTGTAAGTTAAACCCTTGTATTTGTGCATTGTAATTCGTAGGGGTCCATGATTTTTTTTGATTGAGGCAATTTTTTTTTATTGTGAATTGAAATTAATTTTCCTAAGTAACGATACATCTTTTTAGTCCTTAATGTTTCTGACGGCGCGATGTTTCGAATAAAGTAATGTTATCTGAATAATTTATCAAATCTCACCAAGGTTAATGATTGCATTAATTAATCAATGTCTCTTCATTGAGTTGTCTCTGTTAAGATAAGACATAAGGTTTTCCGTATTTCAGATATCCATAAGTATTTGAATAATATTAACCTTTTTAAATTAACCATTTTCTCATGTAAAAATCTATCGAAAAAGCACCCATTTAGAATCAATGTTAATAAAATAATACATTTTAAAAATCTCACAATACGTTTGATATGTGTTTACGTTTAAAGAGTTTCTTAAATTAACTTTATATTATACACTTACACACGAATTGTTAAATTGGTAGAATTAGTTTACTTAAATTCTTTCATTTATCCTTTCCTTTTAAGTGGAATTTCCTATTGTTTTTTCCTCACGGCGCTATAAAAAGACTAGAAGTAAGCGAAAATCCTTTTATCCTTTATCTATGGTACACCTTTTCTGTTTTTGTTACGCCCTCGTTTGAAAATCGTTTAAATTTCATTCGGAAGCAACTCTCTATAAACTCGTTTATACTTTTTACTTCATGTGGTTTTGTTATTTCTTGAATACCTCCAAGTGCTTTCCGTTTATGACAAAAATTATTTCTTACATTTTGTTTGCGGTTTCTTTAGAAAATGTGTATGATTTGCGTTGATCATTTAGTGTAGTTTCGGGCTTTTATTTTGTTGACTCTTAAGATTTATGAATAAGTTTTACGCATGTTTGCAGTGTTGATTCTACGGAGTCAATATTGAAGTAAATTTGTACAACCTAGAAAGAATGTAAAGTAAGTGTGTTATATTTATGCTTATTTTTTTATTCTAACCTTTTTAAGTTTTATTAAAATATTTAATATTTGCCTTGTTTACAGCTGGTACAAGCTCCCAACGATGTTTTCTATTATTTTTTCTCAAACATCTGTTTGAAAGAGTTTTTTGTAGTAAATTTTCATGTGGATTGTGTGTACTTTTACACTTTTCAGCATCATTTTTCATAGCTAGAAGCTTATTCCATAGTGATTCAACTTCTTTAGTTACTCGAGCTTCATCTATGGACTGCAAAAAAAACAATAAAAATAGTAATTTTGAAAAATTTGATTGTGCAATTTTTTTTTATTTGTACTCACATCAAATTTTAATCCTTTACATGTTTGTTGATTCAATCCGAGTTCTTCTGATAAGTTTTTTATATTCTGCAGCTTCAAGTACTGAAAGATCAATTAATCAAATGATTGAATACAAACATTTTACAGAGACAATGCCTTTATTGTTATACAGAACATCTTCAATCACGAGTTTCCAAATTGAGAGAAACGGGTGGTTTATTTATCATCGGAATTTCAATGAGATGAATTTGTATTGTTTTTCAATTTCAAGAGAAACAGAAGGACGACAGTTACCATGTGTCTTGATCAGAATCTCAAGGACAAATATTTTTTTGGTAAGATAAACTTTCGAACGTCCATATAAAAATACACGTTCAAAGTTAATGTGAACATAATGTAATTCCAACATTTACGAGTTTTGAATGAATGAAATGTTACTCAATATTTCCACAAATTATAAAAAAAGTCATTCAATATATGAGTAATCAATTATACATTGAATATGTTTTTATATAAAAATCTTCATTCACCAAGGGCGACTGTATGCGAAGGTTTTCATTTTTGAGAACTCTAAGTGCATCCTGATCGATTCTCGTTCGCAGATAGTCCCAATCGTCTTTAATTTCATCATCAATTTTGTCGTACAGACTAACTCCATGAATCGTTCTATGTACATGTTGCAAAAATAGAGATTGGTTCGGGACTGACGAAGCCTGAAATTGATAAAAACATATAATAATTTGCAACTCGTCTTGTTTATTGTTACTAACTATTTATATTTCGTTTTTAAGGTAGACTTTTGAAAATTATTCTTGAATTTACACAGATAAATGTACCTATTTACTATTATAAATTCTGCCCTTCTCGATGATTAGTGGATCTATTTTTTTATGAAATTGCATGACTGAATATAGTTAAATATATCAATAAAAACGATGAGAAAGATGACCACATGTTCCACTCACCATGTAGATAATTATTAATTAAGCATTGAAACATATAAATGATTAAATTTTACAAAAAATATAAAATTTTACATGCATTTATGCATGCTAGTCAACATAATATTTATATAACACATTTTTCTTCTATAGATACGATTCAAAATGTTTTTAAAAAGTTTTCAAAAGGCACATGTTTCGTTCATTATGTTTAAATAAACAAAATAAATTTGGCACAAATACGATACAAAAAAGAGATAAATGAAAATATTGTGTTTGTTGAATTAAAAATATGATTCAAAACAATCTGCATTTGTGATTTATCACGTAGCACGTTCACATTGTTTATTTTGCTATGTTATGATTTATGTATAAAAAGAAAATGTATTCACTTACCCAAACTGAACATAGAAATATTATGTTTAGAAGTAAAAACAATTTATTTCTCATGTTGTTTCTATATGCGCACTTTCAATATTTTGATTGTAGCAAATAAAATAATGGGTATCAATATTATTTACACTGTACAACAAAACTATTTTATTTTTTAAATTTGTAAATGAAAATAGTGGAAAAAATTAAAAGTATTTTACAATAGTCGTTAATTATTTTCATATATCTACGTACCTCAAGCCTAAACTTTCAGTAACCATTGAATAAGGTGTGAAGGTGATCTCACAATTGAATGTAAAGGAGAGTAATTTCATCATTATCACACTAACCTAGTTGGGTTCTATCTAACTAAACCATGAGTTGTCTGCTTGGTACTGCTAAATTCCTATCTTCTTCTTTGCTTTGTGCCATTTTATATTTCTTTTTATTATTACAACTATCGAATGTGTGGACCTTTTTTATTTTAATCTCAGTATCATATTTTTAATTTGGTAACAAACTTAAAAATGTTTCGCGTTCTCCTCGTTTTTGTTCAATAATTGTAGAACCATCTTATATATTAAGCTTAACTTCACTTTTATGTCCTATAATAATTAGACTTTTTATCAGAATAAGAGCGGTTCATAATACATTTTAAAATAAGTTAGATATTTTGTCGTCTAGTGTATTCTATAGTGAGTTGTCTGATAACATTCCACTCGTAAAGAAGTAGTGGGTGTTGAGTACTACATATTTCATTGTGTCAGTTATCAATTTGTAAATAATTATTACTACTGACCAAATGTTATAGATGATAATACATACCTACCTATGTAGTATGTATCTTTGTGTTTATCTCAGTGCGACGCATTTAATACTTAGGTACTGAATTTGATATTATTTTCCTTGTATTCCGTTTATGACAGGTATTTTGTTTAACATCATATGATAAGACAGCAGAAACATTTATAATTCAGCGATATGGCATGTCACTTCTCTTGAATGTCTCATTTTTATTCGCATGGTCAGGACGACATGCATGTTATTTTATTTAATATAATAAGTTCGCTAGCCAAACCATTTGTGGGAGATTCTACAGATAGATAGAAGTTTTAATCCTCGAACGAACTGTTTCACACAATCGTTCGTGTGCAGAATCATATTCTATTTTTTTTTATGACAACGACATCAGAGCGTAGGGAATATACTATCCTAAGCGGTGACGCGATTGGCACAGAGATGCTCTGAATGGAGGAGGCTGATTCCTGCCCTGTGCTTCCGAGAGGAGCGTTGAGGGGGATGATGTTTCTCGATGGCATGGAAAATGTCTTTTCGTAGCCCACCATTCTCAGTTCAATGATATTTAAGACGTTCCTTAAATAAGTACAAACTAACGTCATTATTTATAATGTACCCATATTATGGATATTTTAATGCATTTTTTTTAAGAAATCGTAAATGGTGATTCCATTTCTGGTATTTACAACCTTATTTTTTCTATCGCATCAAAGTGTTGGTAGTAAATTCAAAGCCTATTTCTAAAAAAATCCCGATAGCCATTCATTACAACATACCTTAAAAATCCTTTGAACTTTTTTCCCCTTTCTTCATCTTAAATTCTTGTATAAAATTTAATACATTAATAAAGTTTAACAAAGAGTTCAAGAAGTCATTGTGTTGCATTATAATCCTTTTTAAAAAGTTAAGTATTTCCTCGATGGATTGGACAAATTATAATCATTTATTTTCTTTTCAGGTTAAAAAGTCTTTTAAAAATTTGACAACCATTTAAGTTTTTAAGAACAGATAAATTCACATAAAATGTATTATTTCTTTCTTTTATTCCAAAGTCGTGTAATTGTGTGATTAATTGTCTGAAACTTTTAACAATGGATAATGTGTTTAAAATTATATTATTATAATAAAATACTTATAAAAGTTTTTATGTCCCATTTTTTTTTCACCAGTTTTCTAACTTTTATTCATGTTGTTAAGATTAAAATTTGAAATATTCCACCTGCGACATGATTTAATTTAAAGAAAAATTGAAATATTGGACATAATAGTATGTTTACTAAAAAATATTTCTTTCTCTTTACATTTTACTATTTATATTTCTAAATCGGTGTTAACTAAATGGAAAGTAATATATTCGGCAGTGATACTACTTAAAGCAGTAAAAAAGCTCATATTATTTTTATGTATCATAATTTAATTTTAATTTTTATAACATAATGGATATTCTCAAAAAAGCTACTTACCATGTTTAAGGTAGGTATTTCTATTTTTTCTGATTCTTAAGAATTCGAGGAATATAACAATATCGTGTTTCATCAAGAAATAAGAAAAGTAGGTAGGTATTCTAAATGTACATTGTTCGCATTCTTTCCTGACCTGCCCATACGAAGGTAAGAACATATCTACTTGCACAATTTTCTGATTGCGTGCTTTGTTCTGGAATTACAATTTCTATTCTAAGTAGATACTTTGTAAGTTGGTTTGATAAAGGTTTCCTTTAATATTATAAATCCTATTATAATTACACTAGCACTGAAAACCTAATGGATTTCTACTAATTGATATATTTCGTGTTTTTACTGGGAGTGTCTCTTGCATTTTAAGTTTATGATATATCGTAATATTAAAAATATGTTTAAAAGTTAACATAATTTTGGATAATTTTTCTTTTGAAAATCATCAGTTTTATAAAAAAAAAACAATTTTCATTGAAATACATGCAGTGGGGAGATAATCACTTTATTAGTGAGTTCCATCTCACAACCATCGCTTCCACATTCCATATAACTATTTTAATTTTAATATCCTGTGATACAAATTTTTCTTTAATATGAAAATGTGTAAAAAGTAAACGGAATATTTTTTTTGTATGTAGGTACTATTTATATTTTCTTCAACATAAAATATCATTTCTCATATTAACTTCAGCCGAACATTTTTACAGGAAATAATATCTTGTATGGTGGAAGTATGGAAATATTTTATAGACTCATTTATGTATCGACTATCAATTTAGCGAAAAATATCAATTGGCTAATAATAGCTTGTGTTTAAATGTTTTACGTAGGTACATAATAAAATTAACGGTTGATCCGATTGTAGATCTCAATACTTTGATTACCTACTTACTTCTAATCACATCTTTAATCACCAACTTTTTAATACAATTCTTTTTATACGTGTACGTCAGACATCATGCAGTGAATTCGTGTTCATGTGTCTATGTAGACATTTTAGAATACCTCTTTAAATAGATGCTGTCTACGACAATCGAAATCGGTTGATTTCTGCAGAACTTCGTAAGCTTTTCTCCTGCATCAATTTTGAGTTTAATCAGTTGTTCTTAATAAATGTCTGTGTTGGATAAACTTTCTTTCATACTTTTTACTTGTATTTATATTCTTATTATTCAATGATGAGGGTCATCAACAAATATTTTATGTCCAGTTTGATTGTTTAGGAAGGTCGGGTATTTTTTGAATGGGAAGTTTTCTGACAGCTCAAATCCAAATAGAAAACTTTAATATATTCCATACAAAAGAATACCGTTTCTTAGTTTTTTTGTAACGAAAGTATACAATTATACAAATAAAAAAACATGTTAAAGCAAGGTACTTGTGGTAAATGCCGTTATGGTATGAATAAAAAGAAACTAGTAACATTTTTGGGTAATTAATATTACAATTGTAATTTTTTATGTATATTACAAAGAAGTTTATTAGCATTAAAAACGTGCATTGTTTCATCTGATTATTCGTTTGTCGGAGATATGAAGATAAAGATAGAGAGGTACTACGTATGTGATCATATCTTATTACATGTCAAATTATAATTTATCTAACGAAAACCTAAACGGTATGAAAATTGAGTACCTACCTGTTATTTATTAATTTTTTTATTATCTAATTGCGTTTATAACAAAATAATAATATTTTTTTGATTAATTCTTACGTTATCATAAATTATTATTAACACCAACATATTTTTATTTACCTAATTTGACTTTGTTTAACTAAATTTATGATGATTCTTTCTATTCAAAAAAATGTGACAAAAGCCTATTACTATTATGTTCCTGTTTTGAATTTTATTTCAATTTTATTTTGTTTTGAGTTAGATTTTTTATTTGTATTAGAAATATGTGTTATAATAAATAAATACTTAATGTTCATCTGTTGTTTGCTGTTGAGTTGGCATCTTGAAGTAGCTTGGCTAGACTCTTTACTTTAGTGCTTTTTGGGTTTTTTCCGGGTGTTAGGTTGGCCTAGACCTGCGGCTGACTCGGAAACTAACAAATTACGCCTGTCACGGGGTGCATTTTTGTTTCTAATTTATTTTGACATATGTATTTTATGTGCCTGTTGGTGTATGTTTGATTAAATAAATTGTATCTCGTTCATAACAACTGACTGATAATCAATAAAACTGCTAAAAAATAAGAGTTCATTTCCATATAATATTATTTTATCAAACATATAGGTATGGACGTGGTTTTAAAATTTTAAAATGGTGCTACGCCGTCGAATCTTGAGCAAAATTAAAATTAAAATAAGTGCATTTTCGTGTTACGTGCTCAGTTAAAGTAAGGTTTTTAATAACATGTTTTTTTATTTATTCTTTATTGTACATCGACCAAAATGAAATACAATTTCGTAGAGAAAAGCATTCAGATTAAATACAGTCAATATATAGAAGGTGGTTTTATCGCTAAGATGCTATTTGATATGTGAGACATTTGATATAATCAATTCAGCATTCAAGCGAAGAGGTATGCCGCTCATCCTTTTCAATCGACAACCTTTATATTTAAATGTTAATCTTCTGACTACCCCTCTTGTGGAAGATGCCGTGATGTTATAGAAATTTGGATGTCGTATGATTTGTCTTATTTATAGTCATCGGGATAACATGTGATCAATAAAACTCTTAGATGTTATTCAAGCGTTTTTTTATTAAAGTTTGGCAAATTTGGAAAATGTTACATGATGATATATATATACAATGTTCATACACACTGTTTTATTAGAAGAATGTTTGTTGTTGTTATTTGTTGTTGTTGAAGTTGAAATTAATATGTGTGTTCCGTGTTTACTTCCTGCCTAGAATTGCGAAACAAGCAGCGATGTCATCGGGAATACCCAAAATTCCAGCAATGCTTTGTTGGATCTGAATAATAAAAAGAAAAATATGCATCATTTACTAAAAAATATAACCCAAATTTTTTGTTCATTATTATTTGTTAATTAAAAAATGAGACGCGGCATTGACGAGTGTCAAACTAAAACGTTTAAAGTCTTAGTTTGACACTGTCTCGTCAATGACGCATCTTAACGTCGAAACCGGTAGTGTTTTATATAAATTTATGTGATGTAGTACATACTTACTATAACTAAATATTTTAAAAATGTTTCGTGATTACCACATTGTGAGTGCCAATAAAATCAAACAAATTTAAAAATGAGATTTTGTATAACAAATAAATGAAACATTAATTATATCAATTAGACATCAAAACTAAATGATTTTGCTGAAAAAAAAACATATTAGAAAACAAACACATTGGATGTTAAGAAAGTTTAAGGAATGAATTCTTACAATAAAAACATGTTAATTTTTGTGCAAAATCAGATAAATATTTTAAAACCCTATAAACGAAATGAAAAACAATTGTGAAGTGAAATGGTAAATCCCCAGAACCCAGATATATATATATTTTTTTTAAATAAAAGCTAAAAGTCGTAATGAATATTCTTAGCAAAAATACTTACTTCCAAGATGGCAGCTCCAATGTCTTGTTGAAGTTTGTCGGTGACATCCATGATACATTGAGCAACATTGATGGGATTTACAAGGGCTATGCAGTCTTGTAGAGAGCCGAGGGTGTTGTCAACGATATCTTGCAGCTTTTGAACAGCCGCAAGTACTCCATTAATTTGATCCTAGAACGTAACTAAGTTTACTAACTTGATCCTCTCATAAGTCTCTAGATTTCTGGTTTTTGAGTTTTTTTTAGTATGGTAGTATATGTAACTGTAATTATGTTAACATAAAACTCAAAACTTCAGACTACAAATCACCTAATCTTTGAACAACTATCATCAGAAAATCGTGAAATATTTTAATTCCCATTTGTTTCATCTTCAAACTTAGATGTTCATAAATACGAAATTTAAATAACAAAAAGGGTAGATCTGTTCTTAAAACAAACATTATTAGAATTTGATTTTAATGTGTACAAAATTTCACTTACATTTACGGAAGCAACAACATTCTGCAAGCATTCTCTGACGGCCAAAATGTCGTCAATGATGCTCGTCTCAACAACCCTAGCTGGAACTGCAGCGCTCTAAAACACAAAATAGTTGTTAAAATGATATAATTTTTTCAAAATAATATGTTCAATAAAACATATTTGAGTTAATGGAACTTTTGACTTACAGCTACTGCTACGACAACCAAGAAAACGAAAATAGCCTTCATTTTGGATAAAAAGAATCGAATGATGTTCAGGGATACGCCAAGTCAATATATATACACCCAAAGTGTGATTTGTTTTGGATTATTATTAAATAGATTATGATCTTATCATCATAGTGCTATAATACCTATTCTGTTTTATCCAAAAATACTTATTATAATTCTTAATTTTATTTCGTATGGATTACTTTTATCAGATTGATTATAGTGACTCCTTGCCTGTGGGGTGACCATTTAGATTTGTTATTTATTGTTTCAATTTTGATCAATTTCAAAATTGATTTATTCATTAATTCACAAACGATATTTACATTTTACGTATATTAAAAAGCATCTGTAAAAAAAATTAATGTTCGTCACATTTCTTCTATAAGGGTTTCACGGAATAGAATAAGCAAGTGGACAAATGATTGAAAATATAAAACTTTTATTAAAACATAGGCAATATATTAGAAAAATATAGTTCTCCGATTTCATTATCATTCGAAAGGTACTGTACATTGTACTTTAAATAATCTTCAAGGTAATCACTTTTTCAGAACTTAATACATCCAGTACCGTCATTTTCTCTATTAATAGAATATCGGATATAACAGATATGTATTACTGAACTAGACTAGTAACCTGTATCGAGCCATTCAAATGAAAATAATTAGTTTCAGGCTTACAGATTTATCTATCTTCTCCTTCAAGTGCCCTGTCGGGTGCACCTGTTCTGCGCCGCTCGGGACAGCTCCTCCACTCTTCAGATGCCGGTCCACATTTATCAATATCGTTACGAAATCTCCTATGTGCAAAAAATTAAGACATTTAATGTGAGTCTCATACTTCAACGCTAATGTTGTTAAATGTCTTATAGTGATGTTTTTTGAATGATTGTCTTTAACAGAACACTCGAAAACTTACAGAAAATAGCAAGAGGCTTATTCTATTTCGGAAAAGTATTATAAAATTAGATCGGAGGTGAAATATAGTATTTCTGTGATAATTGGATTAATGCACATACTAATTTTTATCGTACTGAAAACAATTAGACCACTACGTGCTCACATCGGTCCAACAATAAGTTTTATACTTAAGGATTAAAGAATTAAAATAGTTGCGTACCAAAATATATAGCATGGATCTTTTAATATGATTTATTGTTAAATTTAATACATGTATCCACTCCTACTTGTTAATAATAAGATTACTTATTTTCAATATATAAATAAAACACTTCGGTTTTCAACAGCTTCCAAGAGCTTTCACGAAATCACAGTGGAAGTACTAAATAAGTATTTTATTTATAATAATTGAATATGAACTTCCCCCAAGAACCATCGGTCGAAAATATCAACTTTATAGTTACCTATGTTAAATCTGAGTCTAGACATAAGTGAACTAAAAAAGATTTTTGAAGATAATTATAATATTTTGATTATTAATTCCTTTGTTTTATAGAAAGAGGGTACATTATCTAATCCTAATGATTTAAGAACAAAAAAATTTTTTTTAATAAAAATCCTGTAAAAGGTTCAGCATCAGGACAAAATGTCGCTTGTTCAATGCGTGCATCATCCCAATCCTTCTATATGGCTGTGAGTCTTGGCACTTAACCAAGGCTCAAGAGCGGAAGATACTAAGCTTTAAAAACAAGTGTCTTAGAAGGATTTTGGATGTCAGATGGTATGAACATGTTACAAATGATGCTGTGCGCCGGCGCACCCAGCAGAGACCTGTAATCTCCGTAATACAAGAGAGACGATGGTCCTGGCTGGGACATGTTTTGAGAATGCCCAATGATAGTTGGCCAAAAAGAGCACTGTTCTTCCGTCCGCAGGGGTTCCGTAGTCCCGGGCGTCCCTCTTTCACAATACACCGTTCCTATGACAACGATATCAGAGCGCAAGGAATGTCGTGGGAAGAGGTGACGCAATTGGCACAGAGACGCTCTGAATGGAGGAGGCTGGTTTCTGCCCTGTGCTCCCGAGAGGAGCGTTGAGGGCGATGATGAAATCATCATCATCATCATCATCGCCCTCAACATTCCTTGCGCTCTGATATCGTTGTCATAGGAACGGTGTATTGTGAAAGAGGGACGCCCGGGACTACGGAACCCCTGCGGACGGAAAAACAGTGCTCTTTTTGGCCAACTATCATTGGGCATTCTCAAAACATGTCCCAGCCAGGACCATCGTCTCTCTTGTATTACGGAGATTACAGGTCTCTGCTGGGTGCGCCGGCGCACAGCATCATTTGTAACATGTTCATACCATCTGACATCCAAAATCCTTCTAAGACACTTGTTTTCAAAGCTTAGTATCTTCCGCTCTTGAGCCTTGGTTAAGTGCCAAGACTCGCAGCCATATAGAAGGATTGGGATGATGCACGCATTGAACAAACATTGATGATGAAAAGGTTCTGTAAAAGGCACGTGTTCTTTAAACCTTTTGTATAAGACAATTAACATCTACAATTTAGCGAAGAGGGAGAGCACTAATCCATCTTGAATATCTTTTTATATATGCACGGAGAGGACAATCTACATCTTTATTATTTGCAGACCGTCTGCTGGTCGTGATTGTGTAGAAGTTGTAAAAAATTGAATATTTTAAAATCTATGCTAACTATCTTAACTTATGTGAGTGTTGAGGAGAGATGATAAAGCATCACCCTCTGCATATTATTTTCCTGTCAAATTTCATTCATTATAAAACCCTAGAATTTGAATAGATACTTCCTCATGGTCAAGTCAGATGATTCTCTCACGATCAATTTTGAGTGAATTGAAATAGGCACCTATTTTATCATCTTTCAGTGAAAGTCTTAGATATATGAATAATTAAATTTCGCCTTTTATTTTGGCATTTGCCTTATATTTGAATCCTCGAGTGCGCTTGTATTAAAAGTTAGGAATTTCTATCAACAAAATCGGTATTTAACTGTTTTGAAAGACTTGTAAATGGTAGGAAGGTTTGCAAAATATATCATATAAGATATTTAGAATCTGAAAGCCACGGATGAAGGGCGTCATACACACCGAATGTTCTATGTGGCACCAAAACAACGTCTTGTATATTCACCGTATGCAGTTAGTCTGTTAAGTCCCCCACTTGAAGAAGATTCTGTGGTCGTATATAGGTGAAATAAAAAAAAACTAGATAGTTATTAAGATACATAAATTGAAAAAAACACAGAAGGTATGTAGTTAAGTTCTAAATGAATTTCATTAACTTTATGTTTATTTAGCTGTGCTGTGTTTTTTTCAATTTATCTTGAAATTGACTACCAATAAGTACCTTCGTTCAATAACACTGAAATTTTAAATAATTTTTTATTTACTGACTTTCGTTGCTAATTGCATTCAAAATACAGTTTTCATAATAATGTGGACTGGAGATGTCGTAGAATGAGGACACTAAGTCGACATGAAAATGTTATCTCCCTGTGTTCTTAATGGATATAGGATGAACGTAGAGGGTAGGGTTGAATTAACATATAATTTATATCAATATTAGAGGTAACAACTATTTTAAAAAAGGTTGGAATCCATCACTTGACTATTTTAAGAATATGAGCTCTCATATCATATAGTCCAGCACTCGGCAAATTTATTCGCAAAAGAGACAAATATGTGTATTACAAAGTTTAAAAGAATTCTAGAGCAAGATCGGTTTATTAATTTAGTAAACTTCTGTTATAATTTAAGACCCCTATTAAATTACGGGTACACTGAATAAAACTTGATTTCTTACTTTGTAAAGATTTTATTTATTCATAAAAAAATAAGATATTCAAGTTTAAATCATGAAAAGTGACTGACAAACACTTATTGTAAACAATATCCGTGCATCTCCTTGGCAAGTTTCATTAAGTCAGGTATCAGGTTAACGATTTTAAGCAATATTCCAGGTTTTCATCAAAAAGATGACTTCTCAGTTTATTCTTCATAAAATTTATGCTTGAGATTTGTTTTTGCGTGAATATGTAGAACCGAGAAGAGAAAGAATAGCAATCGCAAGTTTTTTCAGCTGTTCATAAAAGTCATCATACTATTCTAGGAGTCTAACATGATCATGACTCCTCGGTTTTTCAAAGAAGACCACTTGAATTGTAAACTAAGTTCATATTTGTTCTTTTCCAGTAAGTTTTTCCAAATCAATGCAACGACTCGTACATATATATTTGTGCCAGGGCCGCACTTCAATAGCTTAAAAGTCGCATGTGGCTCGAGAGCTGCACATCCCAACCACTGATCTAGTCAATTTACTGCATTTTTTAAATCAAGTGTATAAGTTTGAGGTACACTTTTGACTACTGCACCCAAGCATAGTTTATTATTTTTAAATTAATTGATAATTTTTTAGGTTAATTATCAACCCTATAAACATACTCAAATATTTAGGGTAGGTGTTGTACCACATGGTTATTATGTTTCAGTTATTTTTATGCTCTCAGAATATTTTTAAATTTAACAAATGAATGAAATATTTCTGTTCAAAAGTATTTTTCTTCTGTTCATAAGTATTTTTATATGTCAGGTATAGATGGTAGATAGAAACAATTAAATAAAGTTAAGAAGCTGTTTATTTTATTGTAAAATATGGGGTTATAATGGTTAAAAATTGGTTATTGCTTGGAGTTTCGTGGACGTGATGCAGTGAAGATGACTGAAGTCTATTTAGAAGCATGCCATAACATCGTTACCAGCAATCACCACTTGAGCAACGCTATTTTGAACCTGAAAATTTACAACGAAATTGTTAGTCAATATACATTTTTTCATTGTATTTTTGAGAAAATAGTAGACACAAATCACTTGTTTCGGGCAAATAAAAATAATTATTATTTGTATCCGATATTCATGAACTTCTGAATAATAGGTTTCAAATGTTCGCTTAATTGCTTGTTTGGCATCTTTAAAAAAATCCACGTTTACGTGTAATTTTTTGGAATCCAATGTCATCTCGACTATACATACGTATGTTCATCATCTAAGGATGGCTTAAGTATTTGTTTTTTTAATTTTTTTTGTTACTTACATCAGCGATGGTAGTAGCGATTGTATCTCTGATTGTGTCGAACAACCTTCTAAGGCACGCAGCTTGCGCAATTTGATCAATGATGGATGGATTCTCACCACCGATGGCAAGGCATCTGTCGAACTCGGAAGTTATTCCATCAATAACGTCTGTGATTCCGTTAACCGTTGTAACAACGTTGTTAATGCTATCCTAAAAAAAAATACAAAAAATAACACATTTGATACAAAAAGTGGATGAGTAATCGAAGTAAATGAGAATTAACTGTTATTTTTTTTCATTTTTTTTTCAAATAAATCTATCTGGGTTTTTGGTATAAACCCAAATACAACCTTATTCACCTTTCACAGTAAGCTAAAAGCTTGTGTGGTGAAAGGGGAGTTTGCCAAATTTAATAAGGATAATCGGAGATAACGATAAAAAAAACTAAAAGATCGAATTAACTTTTGGATCACATAGATGGGCATTATGTTGAGTGCCATTGTTTTGACGTGCTTGTGGACTTGTTTGAATGTTAAACGTAGCTTTCGTATTTTACTGGATTTTCACATCAGCGTGAATGAATATTATCATTGATAGAACAGATGAATTTTATTATTATTATTTATTATTAACATGTTCAGTATTATTCTTTTATATGTGTTTTTAAATGTGACAATGAGACTGAGAAATAAGTGTAAGGCTGCAAGGTATGGAACATATAAAACCGAATAACTAGTATCCATCAAGTTTTATACTTACTTGGAGTACTGGAATAGTCCTCATCAGACATTCGTAGAGAGCGAGAGCATCCTCAATAATATTTTTGTTGAATTGGGAGTTGATTGGGTTGATCTGGTGAGCAGGTTGAACTGCAGCAGCCTGAAAGCATTAATATTAACAATCTATACATATTCATAGTAAGAAATGTATTAAGGAATTATGTTTAAATATAACAAATGTACAAGAGTTCATGTACTGAAAATTTTAATATTTCTGAAGTCATTTATAAGCAATTTTGACAAATTTCTAACAAATAATTATAATGAAATACTTACAGCTCCAGCGATGAGGAAGGCACAGAGAATTACTACTTTCATGTTGATTTTTTTCACGTTAGCAAGCACAGAATACGGTAGCAATTACGGTGGTCAGATATTTATATAAATTCTACCACACTTATTATGTTAATAATCCTTGTATTAATTTGTGATAAAATTATTTTATCTCATTTCAATACGCAAGTGGGATCAACTTTATCGAATCACGATCAAATGGGTGGGCATATTTTGATTATTATTTTTATGTATATGGACGTATTAATTTGAATATAATTACTCGCAATACCTGTAACGTCAATTTCAATTATTTTTTATTAAATCCGTTGTTTAAAGCTGATTTACGCAACAGAAACACAAAAATACACACCTTTTCACAATAGCAAGAAAATATTAAACAAATCATAGAGGATGATAATCGTTGCATGCTATATCTTCTAAATAAAGGATTTTTCACGTCAAAGAAAATGTTAATTAAGGAACAGCGTTTTCAGAACCCTTGAAAAAGTATTATGCTAAAAATCTATCAGTGTTTTAGTCAACAACCTCTCTCTCGAAAGTCTCTTTTTTGATATACCATGTGATAAAAGAAATACGTATTTCTTGGTGTTAAGAAAGTAATTTTACTCTTTATGATTCCAAGTGGAAAAGGTTATGAAATTACATTTGTGCATTCAAATCGTTTGATAATCTATTGGAAAAGTTTACAAGATATCTTATTTGTAATAAAACATTCCAATCCTAGGAGCATAGAGCAGGCATTAGCTTCATTCATTCAGAACATATTTGCACTAATTGAGTCACCTCTGTCCAGGACATTTCTGACTTTCTGATGTCATTGTCATAGAAATGGTGAACTGTGAAACAGGAATGTCCATTGTCCAGGCCATCAGAGACCATGTGGACGAAAGTGCTCTTTTGGAAAACTATCATTGGATATTCTCAAAACATAACTCAGTCAGGATCACAATCTCATATATTACAAATCTTTGCTGAGTGCGTTGGAAATCAAAATATTATAATTTTTGACGACGCTCATAAAACCTAAAATCTTTATTTCAATACTTTAATAATCATGTCATTTGCACACACATGAGAAACAGTTAGGTATCTAAGTAGCTTTATCTTATTATTATAATAAAGAGTAAACTTCTATATGTATACTTAAACCAAATTATGTTACGACATATTGGGATACTTTGTTAACGAAGGATTTCTCTTATAGCATTATGCAAATTATACTTTATAAGATAGGAAGTAATCTTAGGAGTAACATGATGACAAATGAGTGCAAACTGGTTTTAAAAATATTCAAATTGAAGAATTTTCGTCATATTTTTTGTTCCATAAGAAATAATTACCCTTTTGCAATTCCTACAGGTATAATAGGGAATATACTGGGAGTTTCGGGTGATGGATACGATTTACAGCGCCCTTGAGGTCATGTTATGAGTAAACGGCGCTTTACAAATTGTCCATATATATATATATATATATATATATATATATACTCTAAAATTATTTTTTTATCATTATAAAGTTTTGCTGATTATTATTGTGAAGAATGACAGTATTATGCTGATTGTATTTAATGTTTTTGGAATGAGATTTGTTTTTTATAATAGATATATATAATAATTACTTATATCATTTGAGAAGTGTCAAATATAAATATATATTGTGGAGAATATAAAGTGCGAAATTTAGTAATAAAGTAACTTGTTGCATAAGATTTTAGGGATTACAGGGATTTATGTTGAATATGGTGTAACATGTATATGATTTAATACAAAAAGTTATTGTTAATAATTATAATTTATTATTTTTCCAGATATTACTGAAATTCATTCAAATTACGTTCGACAATTGTTATGAAATGATTGATTTGTACAATAAGTAAGATTATGTACGATTATCTTGGTACAATAGCAAATATGCAAAGGGGTGCACGTAGAATAATATTCTTATATCAAAAATTCAAATTAACGTTATTATGAGTACATAGCTACTTAAGCTATTTAATAAACTGGATATTTATCAGTAATGCAATCTGTGATCGTAGTCTTAATTATGATTGATTAAAAAAAATTATTAATACCTATTTTAAACAAAATTCAAAATTTATTTAGTGACAATATGATCACAACGAAATCACAACAAACCAACCTTCTCAATTCAGTATTTGTGCGCCAATTGAGTCACCTTTTTTACACCTTTATTACCGCTTTCATGTCGTCATGGGAAGGTTTTTTGTGAAAAAGATACTTTAAAATAGGTACACTGAGAAAAATACTCACAACGAATCATTGGTACATACTATCAGATTAGGACCAGAGATAGTACAAACGATTCATTAGTACGAATCTATAATATTAGCTATTTGCAAACAAGTCGTTGGTAAACTTACCAACAATTTGTTTCTTCTTCTATCTGTGCCATGTCAGGTCCCCCGACGTTGACGATCACTCCGGCGAAGACCTCCCTGTCCTGTGCTGCACTGAACAGGTCAAACAATTTGTTTGCAAAAAGTTAATATTATAGATTCGTACTAATGAATCGTTTGTACTATCTCTGGTCCTAATCTGATAGGACGTACCAATGATTCGTTGTGAAATTTCGTTAGTATTTTTCTCAGTGTAGATACCTAGGTGGTAAATTGGCCATTACAAATCTTGTGAATGAAAGAACTATGATCATTTTGGCTAAAAATAATTGGATATTCGCCAACCAGAACCCATCATCTTTCCCGAATACAAGAAATTCAGATCTTTGCTAAGTACCTACATTTATAGGGAATATCATTTATCAAACAATCCGACATCCGATATCCTTCTGAGATACTTATTTTCGGAGTGCAGTATTTTATTCTTCTTTGCCTTGGATAGAAGCCATGGTTCATCAACAAAAGACTTCTCACTCTTTTCTATAAACCTTTGAGTGTTCTTTAAAAGGTAGATAATTGTAAAACCTATGTTTGCCGATGATTTGGTATGAATGGATTGTATGATAATGGCGAAAGCGAAAGGTGCATACAAGGATAGAAGGAAGTGGCGCTCGATCCTTTCTGCCTACCTCGTGAGGGAAACAGCGCGATGGCATGTATGTGTGTATGTATGCATACCACCTATTCTGAATAAACAATTGTTTCTTTTGGTTTTACTGCGTAAATTAGACAATTTATATATTTATTACATAATTAGTCTACTTGCTACTCCACTTGTGTAAAATATGTACTGTGACAAAATGCCTTGTCAAATAAAAATACATACTTTTAAGATATTTGATTATATTATTTATTTTTGATATCATTTTAATAACGGATTATAATAAATTTATTGCTATGCCATAATTGCGTCATACACTGAAAAAGTACTTAAGTCTGTCTAAAAAAGTATGAAGGATTAGCAAAATAAACGAAATATCAGAATTCAATTATTTTGATTCTTCTATAATTAGATAGATACTTATTGATAAAGAAGCGGATTATTACATTTTTATCATGTATCTGATTTTTAAGATTCTTAAATCTATTAGTTTCTGGTATATATTCTGTACGAGTAAGATTTATTAAGTATTACAGTAATTGTATTCAGTTTAAAATACATACCTACCTACTTACTATGTTACACTGTCACGGCAAATCCCACAAACGGAGTAGCCAGAAGACCAGCTGCATGTAATAAACATGCAAGCAATCCTGTACGTGCCTACAAAGCATTTAGATATTTGAAAACCTCAATGCTGAAATTATGATGTAAAATTCGAAATTATGATAGACATATAATATATTTGTTCTTCACATTTTTCATCATTTCTCACTCGTTTTCTAAAAAAATATGGCAGAAAGATTTTCATTTAGGACATGTGAAAATTTCTAATATTGTTGATATAGTTCTTTGTTATACTCTAAGTATTTGAAGGCCAAGATATTGATATTATATTGTTGATTGTTATACAACAGGCTCTCATGCTGTACAATGTATCAATAAATAAATAATATGAAGGTTAGGTTACCGGTGGCCAGATGATAGAATCTTGGACTTTCAATAGAGTGATCCCCATTTTGAATTCTTTGAATGTTTGCAATATTTGTATTTGGGTTTATTGAAACCCAGATAAAATATTCCTAGAAAAAGGCTCTTATAAATAAACATTAAGTTAACCTACCCACCACCCAAAAAAATCACTCTGTAGTGCAAGTTATTACAGGTAGGTACTAATATTATATTGAAAACGTTTCATTTTTGTTCATTTATCTAGAATTAACGGCACTATATGAGATGGTAGGCCCCACTGTTGTCAAATGTGAGATTTCATAGCAAAAGTAATATTCACGAAATTGTTGCCATATGTAGAATTATTTTTTGGTCACCACGTTAAATTATTTTTGGACATCAAGTTTTTCGACACCGGTAAATTTTACATTCGAGTTAGATTTTATTTTTGCTGGTTTTATTTTATTTTTGCCGGCAAAAATAAAATAAAACCATCAAAAATAAAATCTAACTCAAATACGAATTTCTTAAAGTTTATATTCGAATTAGATTTCAAAAATAGATAGAAAAAAATTCAAATTAGATAGCAAAAATAAAATAAAACCTGCTAAAATAAAACCTACCTCGAATATGCTTTAGGAAATTTGTATACAAATTAGATTTTATTTTTGCCGGTTTTATTTTATTTTTGCAAATAAAAAAAGAAGAAAAATATTTCGCCAAAAAATACAAATAATATTATTGTAGCAACAATTTTCCTGCATACAAAACTATATTTGACAGATATCTGACATTGGCAAAAATATAATCTAGTTCGAATACAAATTTCCTTTAGTTTATATTCGAGGTAGATTATATTTTTGCCTAAAATCCACTTGGAATACAAATTTCCTTAAGTTTATATTTGAATTAGATTTTATTTTCGCATATTTTATTTTATTTTGCAAATAAAAAAAGATAAAAATATTTCGCCAAAAAATCCAAATAATATTATTGTAGCAACAATTTTCCTCCATAAAAAACTATATTTGACAGATATCTGACATTGGGGCCTACCATCTCAATGAGTTCCGAATTAACATTCATGTTCTTTTATCATATTTTGTTCATTTATTTAAAGTACTTATCCATAAGTAATTTAAAAGATATAAATCAGAAACAAAGTGATTTTTTTTTTAAGTAAATTAATTCAAAGTGTTTTGTCAACAAACTCCAGATTTTTATCAGTGTCAATCAATTTTAAATATTGTGCAATTTAGGTGCAACTTGAACATACTTACCTATTTATTTATTTTATTCTTCACTGTACATTGGTTACAATATTACATAATAAAATAGTGTCCTAAAAATAACAGTTATACAATTCAATGTACAGAGGGCGAGTTTATCGCTAAAATGCGATGTCTTCCAACTAACCCGGTATTTATTGATAAGATTTTATTTAGACAAGGAATTTGACTTTGTTCTTTTGCGAGTATTAAGATATTGTAGAACATTTATATTTTTTTATATCTATCTACGCCCCTTACCCTTTGTTGAGTAGGCAGAGAGAAAAGAACATCAATTCCGCTCCGACCTTTCCTTGCACACTACTACCGCTTCTTCAATATTTGTGCACTTCCTCACACAAAGTAAAAAGCTACACGTTTCTAAGATGTCCACGATTTCTCACGCACCTTCTTTCAGAAAATAAATAAATTTCTTTGCATTCATCCACGTGTCCAAATCCCCACAACTTTGCTTCCAAGTAGAATTATGATCAGAATTTGATTCAGAAATATTTATTCCATTTGTGATATATCTGTTTAGAAGAGAAAATAAATGAAGAAATTCAAACAATGAAAGATACGATGATTCTAATTGAAGTATGATTATTACAAAGGTGCAAAAAATTCAAAAATGAGTTTTTACTCGCAATGGTGTTAAACATAAATACCAATAACCGTGCAAAGGTGCTATGTGATTTAGCAACATAGTGTACTTCAAACTTCATCCAATATAGGTTTACCACTTGTGCTATATTACTCTGAGATTTTCCTTACTTTTTTCACTTTTTCTTGGTTTCATGCTCTAGACAGCAAACACCTTTGTAATAATCAGCCTTCAATTATTGTGATTGGTACTGATCTTTTCAAGGTAAGATATATACGTCTACTAACAACGCAGTGCTGACTGAATTTTCACAAAGATTTCTTATCTCGAAATCAATACATATTAGGTTCTTTTCATGTAGAATTTAGATGATTATTGTTAAATAAAATGATGCAAATTGTTTTTATTTAAAACGATCTTTATTTCTTTAGCCGTTGAACATTTGATGAATGTCTATAATTTAGTTTTGCTGCACTTATAAATGTTGCGTTTCTTGCCTTACTGTTTAGTTATTAACATGAAGCAGTTGATCATTTCTGTATTCAGCTTAATGATGTCAACGATGTTCTTTTGGATCTGAAAACAAATGAAAAAATATAAGTCATTTCATACTTTTTTAATTAACCATCTCGCAGATGCGATGGATTGATTTTGTATTGTGTTTTAAAATACATGGATGCAACATCTTTACAAAGAAATTAGAAATTATGTTGTTGTATTCGCTATAAATTCATAAATTTTAGATTAAATAACATCAAATATACTATTACAGTTATACCATCATGGCATATCTCAGTGTACATGTATGTAATAAACATGCAAGCCTTGCATTTACATGCCAAAAAAAAGGATTAAAAATATTTATTTATTTATTTTATTTTTCTTGCACATCATCATACACATAACAAAGTAACAAAGCAGTTTACATAAAAAAAGAATGTGATGGCATGCAGTGGCGAGATTATCACTTTATAGTGATTTCTTCCATCTAACCACATATCTTAATTGTTTCGAACATTTGCATTTTACAGAATACTTTATAACTAACGGAAAAGAGTAGGAGACCATTTCAATAGAATAAAAATATCAAAGTGGTTTAATAAGTTGCCAAAGGAACTGAAAAACATCGGAAGTCGTAAGATATTTAAAAATAAAACGGGTTTATTGAAAAGAAAAAAATAATAATTTAGGTTGTAAAGAAATGAAAGAAAAAAGTTATTAAGTAGAACATATATAGAGTAAAAATTAGTTGAGTTTATTATTGTTTAGATGTGTCAAATTAAGAATACTGAAAATCTATCCATACACAAGTATAACTCTTTTAATGGATTTTTAAATTTATTTTAGTAATGTATATGTATTTTTGTTATATTTCTCAAATAAAAAAATAAAATAATATAATATATAAGTTGCTCAATACTTCGCTGTGTAATATACAACTTCAAACTCGGAAATAAAAATCGTGAAGGAATATACTAAAACACTTCTTTATAATATTACTTGTATGGTGGAAGGCAATACAATATAAATCAATAATTCAAAATAGCGTTGTCTTAACTATATTATAGAAAAGTTTCGTAAAATACATACATTAAAAATGCCGCTACTGAAACCTTCCTTCAGAGATTCTCCAACGGTAGCGATGCATTGAGCAGCCTCTTCAGGATCTTCCATGGCAGAACATTCTTTCAAGGAGGCAAGAGATTCAGCGACAGTTGTTCCCAGACCTTCAACAGCTTGCATCGTATCAGCAATCTTTTCCTAATAATACGAGAAATAAATAAATTAACTCTCAAAAGATTTTTTTTTAAATTTCTCTTCATTAGAGTATGTTAAAGTGTTATGTGTTTTTTTCATATGTAATAGCTCTATACTTAATTAATTACAATACTTATATTTTAACTGGTTTAATATATTTTGTTAAATCATTAAGTGAATTAAAAAATAAATAAGCCAAGAAATATATTTAAAATGAAAAAAATACTGCAAAAGATTCCACCTTTTCTACCATCATATATCATGATATACATTTATAACATGTTATAAAGTGGCCATAATTGACGCCGGAGGTTTAATATCCACAAATTAAGATAAATCCAATAATCACGTGTAATTAACTTACCTTCAGGCTTTCAGCAACGTCGGATAAGCATTTCTGGACATCTCGCATGTCTTCCATTAACCCTCTGCTCTCTGATTTTGCTGGAACACCAGCGTTCTGGAAAAAATAAAAAAAATAATCAACACAAATAAATACAAAGTGTGCATATGAAGAAAAATAAATAGCTTTTTTTCAGTGTACTTACAACGAAGGCGACAACGGCCAAGATGACGAAGAGACCTTTCATTTTGAATGAATATTTTCTAATGATATTTTGGAGTTCTCATTCTTTATTTATACTAATAATTTCATGACTAATAAAGTTGTGACAGTAATTTTATCACATATAGTATAGTTTGATGACATATCTGTTTGAAAGGTTGGAGTTTTTTTTATCAATGAATGTATAGGATATGATAAAATCTCTTTTCAATTACCTGTCAATATTTTGTGATTAGCATTAACATGCGGCGTCAAACGGGCTTGCCTCAGGAGATTTTAAATAAGTAGTTACGAAAAGGAATTTCATGATTTATACAAAATTCTGAATGGATAATAACCAACCACATGAAACATTGTTCATAATTATTTGGTAATATTTGCTAATATTAGTTTTCTTGCTCCTATTTTTTTATAATATACCTCACCTAACTAACGGTTGAATGGTTCACATCTATTTTATTTTAATAAAATATATAATACTACCAGCTTAAAGTTTATAATCTAAACGTTGAAAATTCGGAAAGTGGATCTATTTACATAAAAATTTCAGAAATCTGTCCTTGGCTCACAGAAACAGCAATAAAAATATTTTTCGAATTCTCATTCGAGGCGCATTTGTAATTTTGTATTTTATTTTAAACTATTTTCATCAATGTAATAGTTGATTTGAATTTTATAGCTACTTAACAACTTAATCCATTGATATCAATTTAGAAAATATAATAGAGAGCGCATGCATATGCTGTTATTATTGAATTTAAGATTATGTTGTTCGTGTGTCCTGCCAGTGATTACATATTATGGGCTAGAGAATATGACACTAACACTGGCGCACAAACGAAATCTGAGGTGTGTGCAGCATGCCACAGATATACTAGACATTAGCTTGAGAAACAAAATAAGTAATGAAACTGTCTGACAAAAGACAAAAGTTGTCAACATTGTTGATAAAGTCTCTTAGCAATGGTAATGAGTTGATGATGTGAGAGAATGACAGGTGGATTTTCAGAGTTCTTGAATGTAGGCCGTGGGAGGACAAAAGAAGTGTGCGAAGATCTCAAAAAAGATGGGTTGACGATATTGTCTAGATGATGGGAAAACAGTGGTATGTTGTTCGAGATCGAAAAGTGTGGAAAAGTTTTGCCTATATCCAGTAGTAAAGACAAGGAGGCTAGCAGTAGATAAGTAAGTACATAAGTAAGATGTATGTTTATATGATCGACTATTTTTACATTAATAAAAAATAAGGGAGATATAAGAATATTTCTTCATCAGCGCAATACAATATCAGAAGACCAGTCAACCTCAATGCGTTGTAAATAATATTGTTAATAAAGTTAAGGTAAATGCATTACAAAGTCATTTAATAGATTGAGTGTTATTCATTTATTTAAAGTTGAACGCTAATATTCCTAGTATTTTTTGGTGTGGATACTCAATAGTTTATCGAAATAAAAAAGATAATAAATTACAATATGTACACTCCTTATCAGTTTCAGTACACTTCAGTTTAACCTTCGAATTTGTATATAACAATAGATAAATTTGTCAGTGGAAAATCGTCTCTGGCTGATTTCAAAAAGCCGATTAATTTACACAATGGTATCTCTTATGTAAAAAATTAAGAATTAAAAGAAATATATGCACGAGCACTGCTCAATTTTGAGGGTTAAATATGTAATAAATGTGTGTTTTTTTAGTAATAAGGTGTGTATATAATATTATTAAGTTGTAAATTTTACTTAAATAAAAAATATTTGAATTTGAATATTTAGTAGAGTTGTGGCTGTTCATATCCTTTCCTGAAGCAAGTAGGAATGTCCTTTGCTGCGATAATCACTTGGTCAATGCTCCTTTTGACCTGCAACACATAAAGTTAAACATTATGAACAAGACATAAAGAAGAAGCACGCTACCCATCATGAATGTCTTAAGTTTTACTGACACGATGAATACAACTTACATGTTAATAGTTAAATAAACACAGGTAATAACAAAATATGTTACAAACTATAGGTCATCAAATTAAAATGCCCAAGGTATGTATCTACTTTATACTAAAATTAAGAGTTACCTATCCATTTAATACTATTTAATGTATCGTTATATTTGTATTGCGATGTTTAACATTTACTTACGTTGAAGACAAGTTTGACCATCATACTTCTGAGTTTGTTTGCAACTCTCAGTAAACATCTGACTTGTTGAATTTCCTCAATGAATGACGGATCATCTCCACCAATAGCATAGCATGTATCAATATCATCGTCAATCTCTTTGATACCATCTGCGATTGTCATCACAGTATCAACGACATCATTTAACTTATCCTGAAAATAAATATTTCTAGTAAATTATTTTGAAAACTTACAGAAAACATTTTTTGTACCATGATGCTAGAGATTTATCGGATGGGTGTTATTGTGACTTTTTATAAACACAATATTTTGACGGAAACTATATTTTCTCTTGCTCAGATATGTGATATGATTAATTAAATTAAGTTAACTTCTTTTATCAGCCTCGTGACGAAAGTTTACATAGAACCATGTACATATATTATCTATTATGATTAATACCTATTTGAATAGGTAGGAATTATGGTAAATACACTCGTCTTACAAGCGAGGGGCCGTAGGTTCGAACTCCAAAAGGGGTAGAATGTTACTGTTCTTGTTTTGGAGTTAAATCAATGATTCGTATCACAAAACGGCGCTTGATAAAATAATTGTCTCGATTATTATTATTATGATTTTGCTATATTCTAATAAAGGATAAATAATTCTCTGAAACAAATTCAAAATAGAAACAAATCAAAATGGGGAAAAGATCCAAGAAATATTTTAATTTGTTTTGATCAGTTGCTAAATTTATCAATATGAATAGGCACATGATTCAGCAAAAACATATTAGTTTTTATTCGCTTTTATCATTTCTCACAAATATATAGTTACATGGGCTGATTAAATGTAAACGACAATTACACTATATAAGTGGCCTCCAATTTTTTTTGATTATATTATCGTGGACCGCTGAGTTAGATGAATTCCTTTATAAAGATTTTCAAAAAGGAATAGAAATTTAAATTGTTTTGACTATTTCCTCGATTTAAAAAAAAAATCCTCAAAATCTGGTTTTATTGGTCGACTGTTCAAAATAGAGTGCCTTGTTGTTAGGTCTCATCTTCCAGATTTGAATTTGATAATTTCTTAGACCTTGAATTTCCGCTCTCCATCACCATATTTTCGAAAAATGCATGAATTTGACATATTTCACGATCAAGTTTTAACAAATAAAGACATATTTTCATGTTCCTTCCGCGACCCGGGGGTTGAAGGCCCCTCCACTATGTGATCAGTGTACAGAATGACCTCTATTGAAAATTAATCAAAACAAAATTAAATCGTTATCATTATAATACATATTTTATCATCAATGTATTATATGTATATGATGTGTATTATACTATAATTATTAAATTTGGGCTCCTCAAACTATAGATGGCGTTGATAAAATATTATAATTCCATTTAAAAGTGAGAGTCATCTATATTTATTATCAGTCAACTGCACTAAAATATATTGGGATGGGAGTTTGTCGCACAACATATAGGTACCTATTATCGCTTCATGAAAACATAGATGATTAAAATAAAAATGTCATTAGAACGCAATAATTCATTTTCAATAGCAAAACCAATCACACATTTCGTTTGGAGACGGAAGATCTTGATTCATTTGAATTGAGATGTCAAAAAATGGTTGTCTCTATGATTCGCATTAAATGTTTCTCGTTTGGTGAGCCTTATATCAATAGTGACAGTGAAAATGGTGGAATTGTTGAATGTTGTCCATGGACACCGAAAGTAATCACTTGAGCCAGCCTACAGCCAATGCGTAAGCGCTGGGATGCCTTTTTCACGTCTTTCAATTAGATTTTGCACAATGTTACATCGTGTAAAAGTGGTTCTCAAATCGAGATGTCTGATTGGTTTTTTTCATTTGTGTGTTGTGCCCAAATCCGGTTTAGCAATAAAATAAATATTCTGAATCATTTTCAAAAGTTCATTTGTTTAGAATAAATATTACAAATTTATTAACATAGTCAATAAGGATTTAAGTAAAACTCACCTGGAGGTTATCCAAAGCTTTCAACAAACAGTCATAAGCCTTGCAAGCATCGTCAATAATATTTCTGTCCAATGAAAATGAAAATGGTTGTGGTTCAAGGATTGGATGTATTGCGTTGCCTGCCTGAAAAACAATAAATTCAGTATGTTGTAATATTTTGATTTAATTAGTTAATGAACAGAGATTACCCACGTAATTAAGTTCTTTTACAATACAAGGTCACTCATTGAGTCGTTTAAGAGACATCAAAGATTATCGGATCTTGAGACCGTGAAATGTTAAAATCCTCTGTGGTTTATCACTGTCATCTGTTCCTATATTTTTTTAAAGGTACTTTTCTTGTCTGGTGATTACGTAGCATAATTAACCCCTTCGAATTAAATAACAAAATGGTGTATCAGTGAGTTTTTTCGTGAAATCAAAAATTCAGAGTGTACTTTGATTCCATAAAAAGAATTTTATGTTTTAAAGGAAAAAATAGAAAAGAATTTTTCAAACTGTTTAACTTGTTTTTTACAACGTAAATAAATGCACAAACCCTTGAACAATTCAAAATAGAAAGCTACGTAAAATAAATATAAAAATAGATAGACTTACGGTTCCGGCTACGAGAACTGCAAAAAGGATGACTACAGATACTCTCATTTTCTCAGGTTTGTAGTATCAATTTTGTCCCTGAAATGTTAAAATTACAACGGCGATTTGATATTTATATATACTTCGAAAATAATGTATTGTAGATTACGATCAAATGATTAGCTCCATCAAAACAGTATACAAGATTTCTATCAATTTCTGACTACAGTAAAATCTCACAAATCCATTCGTTTTAAAAATCATGAAATGTTTTTACTTTCAAGTGAACAACTTTATTTTTATGCTACTGTTGACGGCCATTGAATAATTATGAAAAAAAGTTATCCTTTCAAATTGCTTGATCAATTTAATTCTTGAAATATTTTAAGTATTTTTCCATGACAAGTTATTTTTTTTAAAATAATATTAAAATTTTGTCGGCTCATAGTAATACAAGTTATTAATTTAAAAAAATGTAGGTATGTAAATTCATTGAAAATTTTTGTTGTAAAAATATTACGAAAATATCTTTATAAGTGCGTAATTGAAATAAGATAAGTACCTTTTCAATTAATATAATACATGTTGATTGTTTGCGGCATTCAAGATTGATGGGGATTACAATAAGCTCCTCGGTTAGCAGTGCCGCTGAGCTGGTAATTAATTTGATAAACTGACACGGCCTGTTTATAGAGCGGTATGTTTTATGAATTAGTTCTTCGACTTTCTTAACGATTTCAAATTGTAGTTCGAGTATTTTTTCCTGCGGCATAATCATGTTTTTTCATTACTTTTCCGAGATGATTTTTTTCACGTTTCTAATCTCCACGGATTGCTATATAAGTTGGATCGAAAATATTCTTAGAAGCGAATTTATTTCAAAAGCTTAATATTTGGCTCAACATCGCTTAGTTGTATTAATGCAAATTAAAAGTTCTCTTTAGGTGGATTCCTTCAATATTATTTTTTTTTCTCGCATCTTACTTTTATTTATTTTTATTTATTTATTTTCTTCGACCTCCATAGGCTCCGCAATGGGCACTTGGGGGTGTCAATCCAGACTACATTTTAAAAACGTTGACTATGTACACCTCTATTTTTTACATGTGTTTTACTTATACAACTGGTTGGATGTTAGAAATTCCCTTAAGGCAATAAACGCAGCATTTGAAGCATACATGTTATGTTGTACAATAAAGTTGTTCTTATTTATTTATTTGAATTATAAAGTTTTTTTTAGCAAAGTTTATTCTTTTAAAGTTGATGAAAAAATTAAAAGTTACATTGGAATGCTTTGAGTACGCATACAGGAGGATCTTTTAAAATACATAAGATTACCATTTTGTATAACCTCAGGCTTTAACATTTTTTTTGGGTTCAAAGATTCAATAAAACATATTTGTCTTGAAAAAACGATCCGTATGGAGATGTATAAACTTATTAATTTTACTAAGTATTGGCGTGGAATAAACTATGAAAAGATATCGAATTAATATATATAAAACACAAATATTTTTTCTTTAAATAGTAGGTATTTATTGCATAAGCTTTTGTATATGAAAAATTGCAGTTTAAGAATATGAACAATATTGGTCTATAGGAAAATGAATGACACTTTGGTCAATAAATGAATTAATTGTACATTGAATCAGATTTTTAGCCAGATCTGAATTTCCATGATATATCAGAGTTCATAATATACTATTTTGCTGGTATTATAGAATTTCACAAAGGTTTTTATTTTCATTTACCCTAGTTTTGACATGTTGTGATGACAATAATATATATTGATTTTGACAATCGAAATAGTTGAAGAATTGGACTTGATCTTTAACATTTCATATCAAAACCAAGGAAGCTGAAAATAAAAACCTTAATAAAACTTAAAAAATCGTAATAATAATCTGTAGCGGGCAGTAGAGTAAACTAATTAATATAATTAATTTATTGCAGTTATTAGATTATTGTCTTATTTTCGAACGCAGGCGACCACACCATTTCCAGCGCCGACCACTTGTTGGATACTGTCTTTAATCTGTAACGAATAAAATATTGACATGTTGTTATTTACAAAATGTTTCAATGCATTATGGACGAGTATATTATATTTCAAGAACCAATGAGTTTTATTTTGATATTAGAAGTAATTTTTACTGTAATTAATCACAATACACATATACACGAGTTTCTTTGTGTAAATTCCAATTAACTGGTTTCATCAACTTACATCATCTACAGTGCCGGAGATTGCTGCTTTGATAGAGTCGATCCATTTGAATAGACACTGTGCTTGTGCGATTTGATCAATAATGGATGGATTGTCACCACCAATGGATAGGCAAGTGTTCAGATTATCTATAATTTCTTGGTAAGTATCAGCTACTCCTAAGATTGTTGAAACAACGTTGTTGATCTTATCCTGAAAAGAAGAAAGGGTTAATAATTAAAAAAATATATATATATTTTCATCTTGCATGATTGCTTAAGTATTTGTTGATTGAAAGAATATTTTCTTACTGACCTGAAGGTTATTGATAGCATCTTCAATACATTTAACAGCGTTGCAAACGTCTGAAATGATGTTTTTTTCATTCAATTCAAGGGGCATGGGTTCTATTACCTCAACAGGGAAAACTGCGGCAGCCTGAAACAAAAAATATATATAGTACAACAGCCACTAATTTTCTATCTAGAATAAGCTAAATTGAAACTTTTTATTTTTGTTTTCATTAAACTCATGAAGTCAAAATGTCACATTATTATGTAATTGACATAATTGCTACTTTGTTTGTTAAACAAACGGTTTCCAACAACATTAAAAAAACACACATAGGTAATTGAAATTATAAATGAAATTTGTTTTGAGGTAACTGAAAGTTTGAGTAAAATGTAAATTACTTACTGTTCCAGCCACGAGGAAAGCGAAGATGATTAAATATTTCATTTTTTTTAGATGATATCAAATTTCAGAACAACAAAAATACAGTTATTATTGCACGCAATAATATTGTTTTTCTGATTCGAACTAATATTTATACTTTTGAGCAATATTTTATCTTTGCATTTTGATAGATAAAAATCTGTAATTACCATTGTAAGATGCAAGTCTAGTGTTGTTGAGGATTATATTTATATTATCAACTTATTAAAATAATCTGAGTATCATTATTATTTTGATTTATCTATAAACGAATTAAATAAGTACTTATTTCGAATCAATGAACCATTTATATGGACACATATTTTATTCTTACATTATTAGCATTGAGGATAGTTCATCGACGTATTTTATAAAAAAAAAAATATGTCCTCTACAGATCACCACTTTGATATATACCTATATATTTTTTTAGTTTGTTTGAAGTCCTCCCTTAACTAAGGATTAAATTTTGATTTGCTCTCTTTTAATTGGACTTCTAAAATGTAACATTTTGGGCTTCTGCATGGTCAACATATAGTTTTTGATAACAATGGATCAATGTGTGTACCGTTCAATCTAGTATCAGCCACTTTTCTCCTTTCAATATCACAATCGCATCTTCCATCTCTTGGAAATAGGCTTCCTTATAAATGAAAATGTTCATCTACTTGCTCCAAACAATTATTGTCAACCTTGTTCGCACACTATTCTTTCTTTCTCTCTTTCAGATACCAGCGTTTTCGTTTTCGCAACATTACCACACGCTCATGAAACAATCATTTGTGGATTTTATATTTTTCATTCTCAGCCATTAACACCAAATCATCTGCATTCTCAAGAATTGAACAGCTTCGTTTATCTTTATCAACCTGTGATATCAATTAATATTTTAACATACTAAAAAACTCACTCTCTTCTAACATATTGATAAATTTGCTTGTTTTAGTTTAGTATCTTTGACTATGTTCTTGTGAGCTTACCGCTTTGTTTTAATATAAGCATTTGTTAATTTGTTTGTCATTGTATTTGATTTGTTTATCTATCTTTTACATTCCTACATTGACGTGAAGCTGTTTTGGGCCTTTTACACTCAAAATAGCTTTGATGAAATGAAATTCCTTAATCATTTTTTTTGTTTTCTTTTCTTGTCTATGATCAATGTGAAGTGTTTGATATTATGGTGAAGTAACGAACTATTGAAAATTGTTTGTGATTGTTATAGAATATCAAATTATTTGTATTATTTGATGATTCCAAGTACTAAATATATGGCCTACGGTTGATAAAAAAATAAATAAAATAAATAAATAAATGAAAGATAAAACACTCTCTTGAGCATGGGTCAGCGTATTGCCATACAAACCGCACTTAGTAATTTGCTTTCTATTATGGAGGGGCAGAATGAATTGTAGAAAAACAGCAACCGATAAGAGTTGGTATGATCAAGGAACTATTGCACTCCATTTCGAAACAAGGGAAAAGAACTCCTTCAGATGTTATTTGATGCCTACCAAAATTCTACTCAACAGCAAATTAAACAAAATTGAATCTTTTGATTTTCTACGGCTTGCAGCATTTCAATCATAATAAGCTCATTTTCGAAGAGTTTGTTATCATATTAATTTCTCTTAAAGTTATTTCTCACGATTTTCCATATAAATTATTGGGCGACTTGATTTGGAGTGACTTTGTATGGTTTTATCACCTTCATATTTTTTGTATTGTTTTTGATTTTTAAGGTAAAATGTATATTATTACTGTTTGCTAGCAACGTGTTCGTCATACGCTTTGATAATTTGCGGGACCTTGATTGGTTTATTTACTGAAGAAATTTGAGTGTTAACATTTGTTAAGTTCAACTGTTTGTGTCCCTTAAGACAATAAATAAATAAATAACTTAGATTTTTTAGTTGATTTTTCCATGCTTTTCTGTTATTTTACAAATCCTCTGTAAACAGGTTTCCCGTTTTTTGCCTTGATCATTCCTAAACGAGAGCATGATATAGAATAGAAATTATACAACGATAAACTTGTTTTTCACTGAATTTATTATAAATACGGTAGCATTCCAATTTGAAGTATAGGAATAAGCTTCTTCTTACAAAATATAGTATTTCTCTATCAGCTTAAATTGAATACAGAATATACCATCTACAGAATATTGACAAAAAAATCTAGTTTTTTTTTAATGGTCTTTATTTTTGCTTATGATAAATCCTAGATTTCATTCTGTCAATTCAAATCAAATTTAATACTTATTTTATAAAAATATGATTCACAGGTGTTTTTGTATTAATGCAAGTGCCTAGATGATTCCAATTCACATTCAAAACTGTAAAGAATTTTATATTCAAAACTATCAAAAACTTTATATGAGAATCGGATTCTATAGTTCTTTCTTAAAAAATATTATCCTATTGAAAAATCTTAATGTATTCATTTTATTAGTGCTCAAATAGTAAAGATTTGTTGATATAGCGAGTAACAATCCATTGAATTGGTCTGCAACGAGTTTGGATTTTCTTCTCCATTTCTCCCTATTTTCTGCTACTTTCTTTAATGCTACGTATGCGCCATAGCTCTGGATATTTTTATACATATTGGATGCATGCAACGCAAGTATTTGTTAGATGAATTAAATTAATTTAATATGGATACACAAAAAGTGACGGATTACATTGAAAAAAGACAAGATTTTTTTGTTTGTATTTATGTTTTATTTATTTGTGAAGCCTTTAATTTGTTTGATGATGATGATGATGAAAGATATTTTTTTGATTAGCGAAATTTTTTAAATCCACGAATCACTCAAGATCATCACTGATGAAAAGTAGCTACTAAAACTAGTACTTGCCTAACATTCATTTATTTATTTATTCATTCTGTACTGTACATTGATTACAAACAATTTCATAGAAGATATACATTCAAATTAATAAAATCAATATACAGAAGCAGAGTTTATCGCAAAGATGCAATCTCTTCCATCTAACCCAAAGTATACACCTATGTAATTATTAAATGTCCTCTTTTAGAGTAGATAAAGTTAATGGTATATTTTTCAAATTAATAATATCATAGAATAAAACCTTTTGTTTGTTTACTCTTTTTATCTTTTATAAAATCAGTACATATCATAAGTTATATGTTATTTAACATGGAGTTAAAAGGTTGAATAATACAAAACAAAGAAATAATTGGTTTCGGATACATATTTATTGTGTGAAATAATGAATATCTTTTACAATATTGGAAAATCAATTTTTAAACAAATCGATAAACCTTTTTAATAATGTTATAAATGACAACGATGCTTGTGACTTGATACAAATGAATGGTTTTAAGATCACAGTTAGAACTGCTCCATACTTATTTCAGTTTAAAGTATTATATAAACTAAAACAAATTTTTATGCACGTCCGACGCAACCGAGAACAGCATTTCCTGAGTCAATCACATTTTGCACACCATTTCTTACCTGGAATCGAAAAATAAAGTAATAATCAGAGAAATTTATCACCACAACTATTATAATCTTCATAAAATATTATGAAAAGAATTGTAGATACTATAAGTGAACATACATCACTGATGACGGTTCCAATTGTCTGTCTCGCTTCGTTGATCAACTTTAGGAAGCACTGAGCTTGTTGGACTTGGTCGATAATGGATGGTTTGTCTCCACCAATGGCCAAACAAACATTTAGTTGATTATTCAAATCCTGAACTGTACCAATGACACTAGCAACGGTTGAAATTATATTCTTAATACTGCTCTGAAAACAGAAATGAATAAGAAAATTAGATTAAAAAATATTTCTTTGGCATAAAGCTTGAAAGAATTAAAATTTGAATTACCTGGAGGCTGCCGATTGATGTAATTAAGCAATCGTAGGCGTTGCAGGCATCGCTGATGATATTTTTTTGTAAAGGTGTCTCAGCTAACTCAAATTGAGGTACTCTGTGGATCGCAGCAGACTGAAAAAAAAATTATAAGAATCAAAATAATATAACAATTTATTTTATGTTAATAACTAATATAAAAGTATGATAGGTATTAATTTCAAAGTAAGAAAACTTTTATAAACTGTGTTATATGAAAAAGTGAATAAATAATATACTAAAGTTAGCAAAGTTATGTTTAAGAATAAGTAAGCGAAACAGAAAAAATAACTTTGAAACAGGAATGCACATAAAATTTAAGTATGAACAATTCCAAATCGGACGAATCTTTAAAAGTTGTTTGAGGTTGACACTTAGGATTTATATTTTTTGTATTAAAGAAGGTATGGACTTACAGATCCAGCCACGAGAAAAGCGAAGAAAATTATTAGTTTCATTTTGAATTGCTTAAGTTTCCAAACGCGCAATATTTGTTTAGTAGCAGCGGTCTAATATTTATACAATTTGATATAAGTAATCTTTGAATTGATTTATAGATTTGGATCTATGAAATCATCGACAAGTAAATTATTACAATAATTAATCATGTCGAATTATATTATAGCAGATTATAACTAATACGATTTTGATTTGAATTTATGAAATAGGTATATGCTCCCACAGTAAGCTCTGTTTATTTGTACCATCGTGGTATAAAATTCAAATGTCTCCATATATTTTTTTATGAGCAACTTGTTATCTTCTTTTTCTTTTTATGTCATAGTTGGTTTTTCCAATATGAGCGATCAGTCTTGTCATGGTTTCACTATCCTGTGCCAATTAGAAGGGATCCTCAACTCGCCTTACTCCAGTCCAGTCTTTTACCTGGACCACGTCGTCCTTCAATCTTTCCTATCAAGATGAGTTGGAGAACATAATTTATTCATCATTTTCAATTAAATTTTGTTGACGTTTAATATTTCTTTTCTTATCTCTAGTATTGCTGCTTTATATTAAAATAATGTATTCTACTTGAAATAAAGAATTATTTTTTGAGTGTGTATTACAAAAATGTATGTGAAACTCTGTTTTCTCAGCTGATCCAAATGATAAAAAAATAATTATGTAAAACGTAAGCATGTCAACATGTTGCATATCGAATTTGTTTTCTGTTTGTTTACTGTTAATTACTGCCACCTGCGTATTTACGTAAGAAGAAAATTATCATTATTTTATTATACGTAAGAAATCAACTACATAAAACTTAAACAAACAAAAAAGAATATGAAATCGCGATAGTAAAAAAATAGTGTCATCAAAATCACAATCTACCTCCAGTAAGAAAAGAGACTTATTGTATTTGTGTTGACAAAATATACCTAATAAGTTAATTTGAGCAAATTTATAACTTTGTTTAATCTTATAATGTCACTTTCTGATGATTCTATTTAAATACATTTTTGAGCTATACTATAAAATGAAATGAGAAGGGATTAATTTCATTCTCGTATATTCTGGGTTTAGCATGTTAATTTGGGATAAGATCGATTTGTTCATACATGTTATGTTAAAGTGTTTCTTTTCCTCTTTCAAAAGATTATAAGTTTTCTAGATAATTTTTCTTGGATTCAGATGAGAATATGTGATCGATTTCTTCACAAAAATGTTTGACGTCTTGTGTCGGTAATAGTTGTAATTTATTGAAATAATTCGTGATAAAGGTGCCATTAAATACAGGTTGATGGAAATGAGAATTTTGGATCACATATAATGTTTTTTTGGTCCATTCAAAAAAAGCCTTGTCATAAAATTTTATAAGTCAGCAAAATATTACAGTACAATGATTAAGGGAACAGTTTTCAATACTTTCTCTATAATTTTACTTGTTTATGACGGCCGGTGTGGCGCGGAGATAAAGCTCTTTCCTTTGAGTTACGACTGTTACGAGTACCCGGGTTCGATTTCCGGCCAAGGTAAAATGAAGAATGATCTTGTACAAATTGTCCTAGGTCTGGGTATTACATGTATATGTGCATAAGTGCATAGTATAATATATAAATGCGTTAGTAACCATAATACAAGATTCAAATAATTATAAGCTTGGGAATAGTTTGATTAGTGTAAATTTTCTATACATGCTATGATATTTTCATAAGTAAAAATTCCGTACGTAATGCTCTATGATTTTATTTAGAAGATTATTAGAAAGTTATATAACATCTTTGAATTTATACATTAATAATTCAAACAAACTAGTTTCAGTTGACGCCTGGTGTTGATTTTAACGAAAAAAACAATGATTATGAAATAAATGAAACTACATACACCTTATACCTTTAAACTGATTTGAGATTGAGGACTCAACAAAAAATATATCTTATTGATTCAATACATTTTGTCAAGGTGAATTCATTTTTTTGTCAACTAAAAAGATTTTATCTTTAATTAAGATAAACATTTAACAAAGCTAAGCGAAGAATATTGGGGTTTGATTAAAAAATATATGTTTCTTGATAAATAATTGATAATTAAATACACTTGCATAATAATAGTAACAATACTATTATTACTAAAATTATCAAAAATATATTATAAAAAATCAAAATATAATTGATGATTCGTGTAGGAAATGTCTGGCCAAACCGGAAACAATTCAACACATAGTTTCGGGTTGTTCCACTCTCGCTCAAACTGAGTATACTTATAGACATAATCATGTAGCAAAAATTATACATCAAAATTTAGCTATTAAACATAATCTTTTAAACTCAAATAATGTAATACCTTATTATAAATACAACCCGGAACAGGTATTAGAAAATCAAAATTATAGGCTCTATTATGATAAAACCATAATAACAGATAGACAAATACATCATAATAGACCCGATTTAGTATTACATGATAAACGTAATAAAATAACGTACCTAATCGACATCGCTGTCCCAAATACACATAATATACAAACAACCGTCGCAGAAAAAATACGTAAATATACAGAACTAGCAGGAGAAATAAAAAATATTTGGCATTCTAGGTCCGTTTATATAATACCTTTAGTCATGTCAGCTACAGGGGTAACTCCGAAATCTTTAATAAATAATTTACAAAAATTAGATTTACCGGTTAATTTGTACATTAAAATTCAAAAATCTATTATAATAAACACTTGTAATATTGTAAAAAGGTTTCTGAACACAGATATTTCAGGCACAATGCTGGTATTTTGATCCCGCGTTTTGAGCCTAATCCTTTGATATCCTGTATATCTGGATAGGTGAATTTTTCCCGGCATTAGACTGTTAAGTTTTTGTGTGATCATGACTGATCATATGGAGACTTATCTGGTTGTATAATGCTGAGAAGTGTGGATGGCAATTCTGCCGCCGCGTAAAAAAATTATACCAATAGCATATGTAATTATCGTGTTTGTTTTTGTTATTTTATCTTGTGATAAATGAAAGAAAATCAATGAAGAACATATTTAATTATTTTCGTCACAATTCTAGATTTGAGAGAGATAAATAAAATCTGATACTGAACTATACATATCATATAAAAAAAAAACCAATGTCAGCGATTGCGACTTCTAAGCTTTATCATATACTTGCATATACTTTTAAACAGTATTTGTTAAGATAACTTGATATGCAATAATACTATATGTATTTTAAATGAACAAGGTCAATGTGTTATTTTTGTATAGTCATGATGAGTAGTTTTACCACGAAATCAAAAAAATAAGTATTTTCTTCTACTAATTGTTCTTTATTGAGAGAGACGTTTTTCGTCTTTTAAGAACATTCTCAATTCAAACACTGACACAATAAATTATAGATTTCCATGCATTTTAAGATGGTACATACATTTTTTTCAGTTATTTCTACGTAAGGCATTTTAAAAAGAGTAAGATTAAATTATTCGTCTACCTAGGTTAAATAAAATGCCTATGCATACTTATTCTTAAAAATAAAAAAAAAATCATATTTTCATGAGTATAATGTCATCACACATATACATTTTATAAATTAAGATATTTATATAAATATGACTTCTCAATTTTTTTCATTCAATTTAATATTGTCTATTTTTATATTCAGTTGACAACGTCATGAGAGATAGTATGAATGCTACAAATACATTTCAAAAATGGGGGTCATTGGAAGATTAAAGGGTAAGAAATGTAAATAGTACAACCATAGAAAAAATCCATAAGACGGATTAGGGTTAAGCAAACGCATCTTTGGAAAAGCTTTTTGTTAGTTTTCCACCCTTCAATACTTTCTCAAATATCTTTCACGATCAATCTCGTAGGTAGTATTTTCTTAAATAAGAACTTACACTGGATGGCGGAAAACTAATAATATTTACTGAGTTATATTTTAATTCTTTCATTCAGTGTACCGTCACGTAGTTAAGAAGATGTATTACTTTATCTAAATTTGACATGTACTGTCTATTTAAAAATAAAATATCGATTTCTTCAACATTAATTGATTTCTTTATAACTTTGTAATAAATAATACCTATAATATGAACTTTACCATCATGGCATACCTCACAGAAGAAATAAGACATTCAGGATGAGTGTCATGCCTCATCACTGAGTTGCAGAGGTCAATTGCTTTATAATAATAATAAACTTTATTGTACAAAATATTTGTATAAAAATAATACGATTACAATAAGGTATAAACGAAAAATTTTGTAAAACGGGCGAGTTTATCGAAGGGATGCGATATCTTCCAACTAACCCTTTATACGTGATGTTTTACAAACACCTCCCCTCTACATGTCATTCGAAAACTTACCGAAAAGAGTGAGAGACCTTTTCTTTACAAGGGACTTCACGAGCAAGTGATACGTAAATAACTTCTTCAGGAATAGTTTTCTTTTTACCAGCGGACGCTTATTTTATAGTATAAGATAAAACATGAGTCAGTTTTTCAACATCTGGACAGCAAATAGCTCCAAAGATTAGTTAAGCAAAGGGCGGCATAATATTAGTTGATTTAGTTGATATTCATAATTTTATTGACATTAGAGGGTATATTTAGTACTATATTGATAATATGTAGGCTCCTTTAAATCCTGTACATTATATATTTTGTTAAAGCTCGTTTATGTTATCAGTTTGACATGACGACCGGTGTGGCGCGGAGGTCAACGCACTTGCCTTTGAGTCACGAGGTCCCGGGTTCGATTCCCGGCCAGGGCAAAATGAAGAATGACCTTTTTCAGATTGTCCCGGGTCTGGGTGTTACATGTATATATGTGTTTAGTGCATTGTATATGTGTATCGCCATGTTAGTACCCATAATACAAGATTCATATCTTAGTTTGGGACTAGCTCGGTCTGTGTGAATTGTCTATATGTGTTATGTTATGTGTTAGTATTTAAATAATATCCAAAACAGATAAAATGAAAATGTAAATAATATATGAACGAGTACATATATTATATCTATCCTACTTCAACCAATGTAATTAAAGGCTTTAATAGCAGCTGTTTTTCAACAAAATATTACAGATTTAAACGGAGCAGGATAGGCAGGCTGTGGAACAAGTTTAAGGGTGATAAAAAAAAACTGCAATACTTCAGCATATACAGGACAATATGAAGTTACAAAATGCTATTTTATAATAATGTATTATATTGTACTAACAATTCATAAGTATTATCATTTTTATCATAAGAACAATATAATGATAATTTAATTGTTGCCATGTTGTCTCAGCTTTTCTATGTTTGTTATTATTATTATTGATTAATAAAGTATTATTGGTTAATTGATTTAAATGACATTATTGAAAGCTCACATATATTTTTTTCTTTTTTTTTTCTTAAATATCTGATCTTACATAGACTAATAATTTTGTAAATGATATTTATAGTATTATGGTATTCAGCTATTATATTGTAACAAAGAAGGTTTTGTGTTATTAAATTAATAATCTTTAATTAAAATCACTAATGTTATAATAATAAAATACTCCAAGCAATATTCACATAAAACAGGACTCATTTACATTCATAATAATACTTTCTCATGAATATTTTTAATTAAATTAAAAATTGCCCACCCTTCTCTAATTCATTATCATGGGCATTTTTATTTCTTCCAATTCATTTTTATTGGAGTTCACTACAACACTTATTTTCAAGATTAGGGCGTTGCGAAAATTGGAATTTAAATACACGTAAGATTTAATATACATTTCCTTTAAGACATCTACAATAAAATGTCTGATTAATATTTGATTAAAATCTGCCCCGTAATTAAAATATGCTTGCTAAAAGTCAAGGTAAATACTCAAACAGTAAAAAACAACCATTGAATTGTTAATTCTATATGCATTATCACTAGAAGGAAAGTAAGATATTATATTGTGCAGATTCCTATGTAAAACTGAATATTTAGGTAAGTGAAATGTGTAGTTTTACAATTCCTAAATTCCAATTCCTTAATTCCAATTTCATTTTATATTAGTGATAGATGCCTATTGAACGCCTCTATATTTGATGGGGAGAAACTTTTAAATATTCACCGTTTTAAATAGAAATTATTGAAAATAATTACCAGAATTTAAAATTTGTCCCCATTGCAATGCTTACCTATACACAACTTTTTATTTTGCATTGTAGTTTGGTGCCCTGAAATTATCGCTGTACTTTAACGTGTGGTGAGTGCTTGAAAATATACGAGTGAGTCGTGTGTAGTTTGTTTCTAGACGACTTTTATGCAGACGAATAAAGAACTGTATCAGATGACTGTATGGTGTTATATAATATAATACGGTAGGGTAACTTTTATACGACAGCGAACATAAGGAAACGTTGTTGTCAAGACCTGCAGTCGCTTCATTACGCTCAGTAAGTAAACATTCACTTATAATTATCAAGAAACTTAAGTGCGTATGTGGGTGAGCAAATGAAGCATTTTTATGTCATTTTTTTCACTTTTCACACGACATGTTTCCTGTTTTAACATTTTCTTTTTGTTCCTGCATTTTATACATATTTATAAGGCTATCGATTAAACGATCAGCATAATATTGAAGTTTTGTTCAGCAGAAAAATGTATTCTGTCGACAAATATATCATATTGATATGCTACTTATGCCCAGCGAGAAAATTATATTTGTGTTGCAAATAATATGATATTGTAAAACTCTAAATTTAATCGACCAGCAAAATTATTATTTGACCAGCATAATGATTATTTGTGCAGCAAAATAAATAAATTAGCAGCGAACCGTGAGCTAATTTTAATTAAACTTGTGAAAGCTAAATTTTTAATCTTGTTCAAATAATAAATCTTTGTATGTAGCATCTTTTTATGTGATTTTATATGTAGCATCTAGCAACGATTCTAGCGTTTTTCGACATTTCAGTTAGATATTTCGTTAATATAGCAAAGCGGAAACTGGCATTATTTTCGTAGTCATCATTAATTTGGTAAGAAATCACAAAAACTTCATGTGGATCCGAAGGTAAATCGGTGTGTGAAAAATATTGTTTATCTAATATTTTCTGCCGGTCAAATAATAATTCTGCTGCTCAAATAATAATTCTGCTGCTCAAATAACAATTCTGCTGGTCAATTAATTATTTTGTTGTGCGATTATTTATTAAGCTGTTAAAATTTGTTAATTTGCTGATATAACCAAGTTTGTTTGTAAAACAAGTGTTGCGATTATTTTTTATTTATTGCCGATGAAAACATTGTTTGCTGCGCAAATGACTTAAATGCTGATTTTTTCTTGCCGAACGAACGGATTAATAGCCGATCAAATAATTAGTTCTCTATTTATAATACTTTATAACAAACTCGTATCATATCTACACGATGGCCGTAGTAATGTGGAGGCAATGCTCTTGCCTTTGACTCAAGAGGTTTTGGGTTCGATTCCTGGCCAGAACAAAAATGAAGAATGGTATTTTAAAATTGTTATGAGTTTGGGTGTTACATTTATATGTGTTTAGTTAATTTATTTTTATTTTTACATCATCACGTTAGTATCCATAATACAAGATTCATATTTTAGTTTGAGACGAGCTCCATCTGAATGGATTGTCTTTATATGTTATACTATGTAATATATGTAAAGTATGTGTATAAATATTTGTAATAACAAGATTCTCAAAATAAATCATTATATTAAAAAGAAAAATATAAAAAATATTATTTGTAAAACCATATGATCAGCAGTCGAACTCTGGATACGATCATTTAAATCTAAGATCAATGATATTACTTGTTTATTAAAATTCATAATGTCACAAACTTGAAGAATTGCTTCAGATTGAAATTATGTTTCCCTAAAGAAATATATTTTAACGACCCCTTAACAAAGTAGTAAAGAAGGTCTTATATTAGTTTTATGATTATGCTTGAAGATAATTGATGTCTTAATAATATACTAAATACATAATATAAAAAGGCCTGGATTATATCAAAAAATATTGAGGCCAGAGCGTCAAGTTTTTGTAATAAAAAACTTTCTCCGGCAAAGTTGTACGCAACGTGTTCAAGATTTCATATCCAAGAAATTACTTCAGCCAACTTAGTAAACTGAAAACCAGGACGAATTAGAACTGAGCGACAAGTTGTAATAAAGAAAAAAACCTATTATATTATGAAGGTCGAATTTTCTTATTAAATATTAATTATTATTTTTCTCTGAATATTTTTCCGGCATGGAATTTCAAGTTTTCAGAATATTTCAAAAAAATATTTCAGTTTAGTTTAGTTTTAGGTAAGAATGTTAACAAAAAAAATGAATGTCAAGACAAAGTTCAGGTATGATATTGATGTCTATTTTACTTTTTCATTAACGATTCTTTAGAGAACACCGTGATACTCTCATTATTTACCGTTCGATAATAGGTACTTTCTTGTTCGGTTTCCAGCTTTCATATTTACATAAAATGTTCTACTATCCCATCACGACATATCCCACAAGTGGGGTAGCCAGCAGACCAGCCACATGAAATAAACATGCAAGCTGTCCTCTCCGTGCTTGCAATTATCTGTCATTTAAGATGGGTGGCAAACTTCATCACTAAATTTAAAATGTCAATTGTATTTATTTTTTCGAACATTTGACTTTTAAAGAACACTCGAAAACTAATGGGAAAGAGTAAAAAAACAATTCTTTGTCGAGTGTTCCACGGAATTCTTTTCGATGTTCTAGTTGAGATGCAGATCCATTGCATTTTTCACATTAATGAAATATTATTTCCAAGATTCTATACTAAAGAAGCTTTCTCGTTCCATGAACTCTTACTCGTAGTATATCATTGCCGAATCATTTTATTCATGTAAAATAAAATGTAATACTTTATTGAAAAATTGTTTGTTAAAGCAGATTCAAATATGGAATTTAAAATGTTTGTATGTGGCAGCGACTCAAAAGAACTTGCAGATTCTATGTAGGTCTACCTATAATTTGTTTTTGTCACATATTTTTTTGTTTGATGCAAGAGGTTGATGTAAGATATATAATATTCTGTAATCCACTCGTGAGTTGTTTGCTATTGTTTTTCTTTCTCCCCTGAGTAAATATAAAGGTTTATCCTAGAGCTACATACAAACGCTAAGAGCATAAAAGAAAACTCCTTTCCGTGCGTCTAAGAGATAAGCTGTGTTGCTTTATTGACCCCACTTCTATTATGCAAATGGACAAAATCCTTTCAAATGTTCATTTATATAAACGATGAAGTATGTTCATTTTTGTTTATGTTCCGTTTGGTTTGTGGGCGATAAAATGGTTTTATATCGTGTCTGTAAAATATTCTACACAACAATGAAACTGGGAATATTTTTAGAAGCGCTGGAGTTTGCCCTCTATAAACATAATCACTAATGCCAGTAAATATAGTGAAACGCGATGTGATTCTTAAAGCTTTTATGAGAGTGTGCTATTAGCTTTATACATGATATTACAATTTATTGCAATAAAAACATAGATGTATTACAAGTCGTAAAAAATAAAAACTATAGTATTACTTTATTATATGCAATCGTACTGTATGTGGTCAAATGGAAAGCAAAATTTCTTATTCAAGCCTTATCTAATCAGCTATTACAATTTGTGCAGGCAGAGGGGACGGAACGCCGAAAAGCTTTATCCCTACATACTTCATTCGTTTCTGCTTCATATATATTCATATTATTTCTTATACACACACCGATTTCTCTTACTCAGCACGCGGCCATCCTTCAGAATTTGATCCATGTGATTAATCCACGTATTTCTTGGACGTTCGCGCTTTCTCACACGAAAATAATTATTCTGTTGAGCAATATTTTGATTTAGAGGTATACATTAATTTTCTTAAAAACGGATTAGTTTGTCGTAGTAAATTTGTTTTACGAACCTGCCTATGTAGATAATGAAAATAATATCTATGAGATATTTGCTGTAAAAAACTTGTTTTATCTTAAACATGCTCTGCGTTCAAATTTTATTTTATCCAATATACTAACATTTCGCATACATAAGTATACCAACAGTATTAATTCGTAAATGTTAGCGATGTAAATTTTATAGGAGTTTCCATGTTTACCCAAGTTTGATGGTGATCGCATCATAGTTTTACGAGATCTCAATATGAGTGTTCATAGTTTCGTTGAAACAACAATGTGTACGTGAAAGATATGGAAATAGGATGCTCACCCATTCCTTTACGAAGCACACTGCAAAAGTTTCAGGTCTCACGTATTTAGTTTTGTAGAGAGATACATATTTAAAATTAAACTATTTTCAATATTTAATAATAGATGCGCGGTTCAATTCCATTTGCAGCAAACCTCCTTTCAAGAAACAACCTGCTTAGGTAATGTGAAAGGCGTACATCCTTTAAAAAAAAAGTATCAGTAATGAGAAGACATTCTTATATTATTCTATTTAACACCAGATGCTTGTATTCCTAAACACATATTTGGAATGAGTGATATATATTATACTTTTATATATTTGACATATGTAACTTTTTGCCGTCTTTTTATAATAAATAAACAAATAATTTATTTACAAAATGCTTTAAGATAATTTTGATACAACTAGCATTCATACCAAAGTGATCCTATATATTCTCGTGTTGTATCAATCTTACATTTAGGTATTTTTTTCCATACTGAATTGAAACGAAACCATGTATCCTACTAATTAAATTCTAATTTGATATTGCGGTAGAGGTAATGTGTTTATCCAAGTCTTAATACGTTATTTTCCAGGGGAAACTATCCGTGGGGTTGTAAAAGAAACAGATGCTTGAACGATGAATTTTTCATTCGTCTGTGTAGAGATAAACAAGTACAGTAATAATATGATAGTTGTTTTGTGTAGTGTGCCTTACGGCTGCAATGCATCGGATGGGGAGAAACCGCGTTTTTAATCGAACAACCCAGTAAATAAACAATTGTGTGTATGCATGTATTATTTAAGCACCTCCCAACCCTCTCCTCTGTGACTGTTTGTCTTGCCCCGGGGGTGTCTTGACGAGGGTGTGGGGTGGGCAAATAATTACACCCAACAAAAATGCATCGGAATGAAACATTGTGCATACATTGATAATGTTCTTATGCTTTGCTAAAAGAATCTTCAAAATGTTTACTCTTTGTTTTAATAATACCACAATTTTTAACACAAACATGTCGATTTATCTAGGTACTAAGATTTGTTATTTTATGCCACAGGGTTGTTTGCAATACTTTTGTATAAACTGTTTTGTATGAAATCTTGACAAAAAATTTAATATAAATTTAATTTCAAAATGTACGTCAACGTCGAGAAAGTATTTGGATGTTGGCATATTTATGGATTATTGTTAACATTGTATAAAGTAAATTTTTAAATGCAATATGCAGAAATTGGATGAACAACTGATTATGTATTATTTTTTGGTTGCTAAAAACAAAGAAACTTAAATAGCTATTGTAAGATTCACTTTTATCAATTTAAGTATGAATTTTTAGTTGTAACTTTTTTATTTCCTGTGATTTCGATTGTACTTTAGAACGCATTCTTTTATCAAAACAATTTTAACAATTTCAAAAGTATAAATCAAGCTAACTCCAAAGTTTAGTTTGAAAGTTTTTTTTTTAAGATTTATCCAAGTTTTTGTTATAAATCCAAATACAACCTAATATACCTTTGGTAGTAAGCTAAAAGCTTGTATCGTGAAAAGGGAGTTTGCCAGCACCTAGGATCAAGTTTATAAAATTCTTCAATGAGCTATTACTAATTCCAATAGCGGGACTTCAAGATTTATGGTGAATAATAACAACATGAACATTTTAAAAACCTATGTACCTAAATAGAGTTTTGCACCAGGAAAAATCACTAATTAAAAATCTTTTAAATGTACAGAACTAACAATTGTTAAATATTATAATTACCAGTCGGAAAACAGGGCTTACAATAATTATTTATACTGGACCCTTGGGAAATAAGAGAGGGAAAATATTAATAATACGTACTTCAGGTATGTAGACGCTATGCTGTGTATTATATAACTGTTTTTAACTTATTTTATGATGAAGCGCTTGTTCATTAGTATGAGCGCCGTCATTCTCAACAATATATTAATAAACATAGGAAAACAGGTAGTCACTAGGTGTAATGTATTGTATTGTCACTTATGTATGTATACCAGGCAGTCAATAAAGAGTCCTATACCTATCAACATGTCTATTCATTTCTGGACACCACATACCTCATTAAATACATAATATTATGGCGACGAGGAAATTGGAAGTAAAATAAAAATAATAATTGTCAAATATTGAAAAGAAAAAGTGTACAAATAGTCATTAATTATAATTAAATACGTGTCAAAGTGTAAAGTATTAAAATTCAATTCAGTCATAATAAAATTTTGTATGGATTTTTGTGACAATAATTTGTGAAAAAATTGTTTTTGGTTAAAATAAATAGTTGTTTTCTAAATTTAATTATGTCTAAAGCAGAGTCTGTACCGTTAAAATCTGTGTCTGATTATCAAGAATTTGTCAAAATGTCTGTACAACAAGATAAAAATATTCCAGTGCCTGTATTCGAACCAAACTCAGAAACATTCGAACTTTTTCTAGAAAGGTTAGAGTTGTATTTCAACATTGTGAAAGTGCCCGAAAGCGAAAAAGTCAGTCGGCTTTGTTTATATTTAGGAGCTGAAAAATACAAAATTTTAAGAGAAACATTATGTCCAAGACTTATAAGTCAATGTACTTTTGAAGAATGTATCGAATGCCTAAAAGACAAATTTATATCTAAAAAGTGCACTATAGCTAAACGCTTTATATTTTATAATAGAAATCAGCATCATAATGAGTCTGTCGGGGAGTATATTTCAACAATTAAGAGTTTGTCTATTGAGTGTAAGTTTAATGAATTCCTTGACGAAGCATTGAGAGACAAGTTAGTGTGCGGTCTTAATAATAAAGAGATGTCAAGAAGATTGCTGTCACAAGAGGAATCTCTGTCATTCAGTCAAGCGTGTAAGATTGTCTTAGACATGGAAGCTGTCGCACATAGTGCATCATTATTGCACGGGGAATCAAAGGAGTTATGTCAAGTTAATACGCAACAATCGTCAAGTGGTCAACGTCAGAAGTCGTCGTACCGTCAGCCCATGAGGTCATCGTCATATTGTCGTCAGAAGTCTCCAAGTGGGGATCGCAAGTCTGAAGAGTCATCGTTTATGTCAAAAAGATGTGATCAGTGTTATGTGTCACATAAACCATATAATTGTCCGTCCAGAAATTGGTCTTGTCACAAATGTCATGTTAGAGGACATATATCTAAATATTGTCGTAATAAGTCTACAGTGAATATTTTAAGTCTAAATTGTAATAATGTATCTAATGTTTCAGGTCCTGTTGCTTTACAGTTATTTGTAAATGATGTCAAAATATTGTTTTGTCTTGATACAGGGAGTTCATCCACCATTATAAGTTATGATATATATAACAGATATTTTCGTCATGAAAATATGAATAGTTTTTCTGGTAAGCTGATTACAGCAAATAGTCAACAACTAGAGGTATGTGGATATATATATGTTAATGTGCAAGGTAGAGAAAACAGTCATTGTGTTAAATTACAATTGTTGGTAGTCAAAGAGTTAACATTTCAAGCAATTCTAGGTAGAGATTGGTTGAGTGTATTTTATCCAGAGTGGGAGGAGAATTTTAATAAGAATATTTTGTCGTATTTTGAGTCTAGTATTAATGTTGTGTCTAGTAATAATAATAGTTATAATCATAGTGAAGTTTGTGAACAGTTGTCTCGTAGTTTTCCAAATGTTTTTTCAAAGAAAAATAACGATCGTCCTATTAGTAATTTTGTTGTCGATATTAATCTCAAGGAAGGGGCTACGCCTGTTTATCATAAGGCATATGAGGTGCCATATTCTTTACGTACAGAAGTGTCTGAGGAGTTGGATCGTCTAGAAGCAGAAGGTATTATTTCGAAAGTTCGGCATAGCCAATGGGCGTCACCTATTGTTTGTGTTCCGAAAAAGTCGGGTAAATTAAGATTATGTGTTGATTTAAAAACAACTGTCAACCCGCAGTTAAGAGTAGATCAGTACCCAATCCCACGTACTGAAGATATTTTTAATAAATTTACAGGTTGTAAAATATTTTGTAGGTTAGATCTTACTAATGCATATCTACAATTACAGGTTAGCGATGTCAGTAAACATGTACTTACTGTAAATACATTGAAGGGTCTATATGTATATAATCGTATGGTTTTTGGTCTGGCATCAGCACCAGCAATTTTTCAGATGTTCGTTGATTCTGCATTGCAAGGTATAGACAAGTGTGCTGCATATTTAGATGATATTTGTATAGGAGGTGAAAATTTTCAGTCATGTCAGCATACACTACATCAAGTGTTGTCGAGATTAGAAAGGTATAATGTCAAGGTCAATTTAGATAAAAGCGATTTTTATGTCTCCAGTATGGATTTTCTAGGTTTTACATTGTCGGGGGAAGGAAAACGACCGTCTTTAGAAAAAATTAAAAAAATCAAGTCTACTCCGTCTCCGCAGAATATTACTCAGTTGAAAAGTTATTTGTCCATGTTGAATTTTTACAAAAATTTTATTCCTATGAGTCCAGTTTTGTTAGAACCGTTGTATGAATTGTTAAGAAAGGATGTAGCGTGGGTTTGGTCAGCTGTGTGTGAGGAAGCTTTTGTCCAGAGTAAGTCAATTCTTTCAGATAAAACATTGTTAGTTTTGTATGATCCTAGTAAACCAATTAGTTTAACAGTCGATTCGAGTGCATATGGGGTAGGATGCGTTCTTAGTCATGAAGTCAATGGTCAGGAATTTCCTATAGCTTTTGAGTCAGCCACATTGACTCCAGCACAAAGAAATTATAGTCAGCTACATAAAGAAGGTCTAGCTATAGTTTTTGCAGTCAAAAAGTTTCACAAGTTTTTATATGGTCGTCACTTTACAATATATACAGATCATCAACCATTGTTGTCATTATTTTCTGATAATAAGAAAGTGCCAGTGATGGCAGCGTCACGTCTTATTCGTTGGTCTATATTGTTGTCTGGATATAATTATAATTTAGTATATAAGAAAGGTTGTCGCATTCCACAAGCTGATGTTATGTCTCGTTTACCTAATACCCAACGGGTAGATTTTCCAGAATGCAATTTTATTCACATGTCAACGCCTTTAATACCATATTCAGAGGTAGAAAAGAATACTGAGTCTGATGTAGTACTGTGTGAGGTACGTAAATATATTTTAAATGGTTGGCCTGAAAGGGTTAACAATGTTGATTTAAAAAGATATTTTAAAGTAAGAAATTTTTTGTCTGTCAATGGTAAATGTGTTATGTATGGGGAGAAAATTGTTATACCAGAGTCCTTAAAATCAAAAGTACTTCACATCCTTCATTACGGCCATAACGGCATTGTAAGAACGAAATTACTTGCTCGTTCCTATGTCTGGTGGCTTGGGATGAATGAGGACATTGAAAGAGTAATATCACAATGTGATATTTGTCAAAGCACTCAAAACGCAAATCCTAGTAAGAATACGCGTAATCCGTGGCCTAGTGCTAAATGTCCATGGGAGAGAGTCCATTTAGATTTTTTTGATTTTAATAGTAATAAGTATTTAATTGTATGTGATTCGTTTTCAAAATGGATTGAATGTTTTTTTATGAAAAGTACTAACTGTCAAAGTGTTATTAATAAATTGGGAGAAATTTTTTCTAGGTTTTCGTTTCCTAAATTAATTGTGTGTGATAATGGTCCACCTTTTGCTAGTAAAGAATTTATAGAGTTTTGTAAATCCAAGTATATAAAATTGATGCATTCACCGCCTTATAACCCACAGTCGAATGGATTAGCTGAGCGTTCTGTACAAACTTTTAAAAAAATGTTAATAAAGTCTCTAGCATCTAAGTATAGTAATAGTATGTCTCCATTACAAAGATTGCTCGATTGTTTGTTTGTGTATAGATCGTCACCGTCAAGTGTCACAGGTATTTCACCTATGGCAAGTCTCTTTGTTTTTAAACCTAACACACCTTTATCCATATTGTCAAAGCCAAATCATAATGTAAGAAATAATTGTAATATAAGTCCAAAATGTCATGTTAAAAAATTTAATATTAGTGAAAATGTTTTAGTATATTTAAGTCATATTAAAAGTCCTTTTAAGTGGTGTAAAGGTATTATTATAGATAAGTTAAGTAATTATGTATATGTCGTAAAATTGTCTGAAGGGGGAGAAGTAAGGAAGGTGCACGTCAGTGGGTTAAAGAAAAGTTGTCTCTCACATAATGATGATTATATATATGACTATTTTGACCAAGATAATAATTTCAATAGTACCAGTAATTATAGTAGTCCATCTGAACCGAGTCCTAGTGTATCGACTGATTCCCATTATGTTACAAGGTCAGGTAGAATCAGTAAACCTCCAGTGAGGTTCACCACTGATTAAAATAATATGTAAGGGGGAAAGAGTGTAATGTATTGTATTGTCACTTATGTATGTATACCAGGCAGTCAATAAAGAGTCCTATACCTATCAACATGTCTATTCATTTCTGGACACCACATACCTCATTAAATACATAATATTAGGGAGGTACTGCTTCATATCAATAAAATAATAATCATTGTAAACATCCCTTTAATTCCCTAATGGATTTGATTTCTTACAATCTTCTCGCCACGAATGTTTCTGGTCGGACAGTGATTTATATCATTCATAATATTTTATTATTTAGTTCATTTTACTTTTATAAAAATTACTTCCTCTTTGCCACAAGTAATTAAAATAACCACGAAAAATATACCAAGTTCAAATATATATATAAAAATTCTTTATCTTCAATGCAATATATTTCTGCTGTTTAATTCATAGGACTAAGAATATATTATGAAAGTATTCTCAACACAATTACGTAGTGTATAAATTTTATTAAGCAGAAAAATGTTATTACGTTAGGGTTAGAGTAAGTTATGAATTATTTTATTTTTGCTACAAATAATATTACTAAATTATTCACAGTACTTATTTTAATGAGTTTGGTTAAGAAGGAAGATTAATTTTGTAATAAAAACATTAAACAATAAAAATGCCGTGTTGTTTATAAAATGCACAATAATTATTATTTGTGTGAGATATTCATACTGTTGGCCTATTTCCAGACGAAGGCTTTACAATCTTGGCATTCACGCCATCATATAGGTACCTAGATATCCATACAAGACTTTACCGCTGGTGTTAGATATGAGAGTAATAATAATAATAATTACTAAGTATGTAGTATCTATACAACCTCCATACAACGCTTACATTGCGCGCTGCCGAGGGCGGATATCACGCTTTAGATATAAATAAAGCAGTCGCGATGGTTATCAGACGATTTTCATATGTAATTTACATCTGGGTAAGGATTTGTGTTAAAGTTTATACGATATCCACTGTATGCAGTATACAATACACACAATATGTAAACACAAGTATAATATTTGTCCACAAATCTACGTTTCAAAGCCATGACTTGTGTACAGAATATTTCTTTATGAGATCTGAAGACAATCACATTCCAAGTCTCTTGTTGATATATTATACCAAGAATGTATTTTTGATTTTTATTAATGCAATGTTTTTAAACGTTTTATTGTTTATTTTTAATTACGTGCTTAATTAAAATAAAATATAATTTTTAACAAGTTTTATTGAATAAAGTAAAACACTTATAGGGTAGATGACCCGGTTGTGGACACTGCCCCGGTTTTGGACATTTTGAGATTTGATGTCCCAGAAATAAGGATGTGAACAATTTTAAGATGTTTAATTTATGCATAACATTTCTTCCGAGTATGGTCATATTTGTAAATCAACAGATAAGCTGACATTGTGTCAAATGTCGTGATGGTTGAAGTTTTTAGTAAAGCGTGTGTAAATTTACAGATTTGTTAACAAAATCGATAAGGACCCTTTGGTTAGTAATCTGAAAATATTTGAGCAATCCATAATGTTTTTGCTAATGTAACCGTTTAAACTATTAGGTAGAAGTCTTAAGAATATATTTTTAACAATATTTCTTTACTTCACTCATTTGTTTTATCACAATCTTTCATGTCTACAACTAGTGCAGCAATTTAACAATTGTTCTAGTTTTGGACACAGACGTGTCCACAACCGGCTCACATAGTGTTTTAGTTTTGGACACCTTAATAAAAATATAGGAAAATGATTATTTTTACATTATAACGAGAAAAAAACATTATAATGGTGCTACCTTAACCTTAATTTTACACAAGAGACAGAGAGACTAATTTCTATTTTGTCAATTGAAATTGATCTCTTTGAATACAATTTGGCATGATTCAATGGCTTAAATATGATTATAGTGTTCAATATGTTTGTTTTTTATTTTAATTTTGATAAAATCTTTTACTCTTATTGTTCTGTGGAGCACCCGACAAAAATTGATCTCCCACTCTTTTTCGCAAGTTTTCAAGTGCCCTGTAAAAGTCGGATGGGTGTTGGCACAAAGATATTTTTTATTTTAAATTCAGCGATGATGTTTGCCACCCATCCTGAATGTCTTAATTTTTTGTAGGCATGGAGAGGACATCTTCATAATTATTCCATGAGGCCCGTCTGCTGGCTACCTCACTTGTGGGATATGTCGTGATGGAATAATAGAAGAAGTTTATTTTTTTTTCTAAATTTTGTAGAAAAAACCTTTTTCCTTAGCATTATTATAGTTATAGAGTTAATTCATACCCTTTGTTTATAATTTTGATAATACACGGTATAAAAAACCCATTTCTTTCATTTTATATTAATTTAAAAGATTAATAACCTTAGTGCAATAAAGTGTCCAAAACTGGTACAACGTATGTCCAAAACCGGGGGTAAAGTGTCCAAAACCGGTGTTTTTCGACTTTGTCGAACTTTTTATTTTTTATTTTTTTATTAAGCGATTCTCAAATACTGTTTTTGTACTTTTCTAGTAGAATAATGATTGGACTATAAGAGAAAAAAATAAAAGTGTATCCCACTCTTTTTACAACTTCGTACTGCTTTGTGTAAGGACGAAAATTTCTTAAAGTGTCCAAAACCGGGTCATCTACCCTATATAAATATCTAATCCATTTTGGCGCGTTAAATGACTTTGATTACTGCATGTTTATTTTTAATAAATTTTGGACACATTTGAATTCATCTGTTATACCATTACATTGTCATAATTACTTTGTAATTACGTGAAGGTACTATTACATAATAATTACAAACATTATTTCACCGAATTACTTTTTGAATATTATTGAATTCATGTTTTATATATTTTTTTGTTTATGCGTGTAACAGGTAAATGAATTATTATTTTCACGTTAGTGAATTCTCGTATTTATCAAATAAACGATTAACATGATTTCATGTATATTCTTTTTTAAAAAAAAAAACAAGTAGGTACGTGTGTAATTTCAATGTAAAAAAATATACAAAAATAAATATGGACTGATAATAGATCATCATCTCTGTCGGTTCCTCAGTTCTGAGGATCGTGAACATCTGTTGCCACCCTAAGATCCTTCGTTATATACAGAGCCCATTGTAGTGAATTATGCGTGCCTTCATTAATTTGGCACTCGATCTTGCTGGTACTAGGCCTATTTCACTGCCCCAGTTATTATCGATATTTTCAGGTTACCAAGCTTCCTTCTTGCAATATGTCCAAAATATCGTTTGACACGCTGCATTCAAGAGTCGAATGTAGATGTTTAGCTCTCTGAGTATGGACTCATTCTTTCTATGTTCAGTCTAATGCACTCTGGTCTCTGAGTAATCTTCTCCAGCACCGTTTCTCAAATGCATCGCTCTTTGCACGTTCAGCAGCTTGCAGCAATTAACACTTCGACAATTGATACATAAATAATTTTTGTCGAAATAAATATAGTAGAATCTTAGTTAATTATAAATTCTATTAACATATTTGATGAGTGTTATTTGATAGTCCAATCATAGATTTGTGATATTTGATTCCGTAAACCATATGCCTGTAGATACAATAGTATTTATGAAATACGAGTCCAGACATCCGTTCGCAGAGTATTATTTCATTGGCAATAGTTTCACATACCTATCCCCAATAGAATTACTTAAATGCTAACTATGCCGACCAATGTCGCATCGGCTGCTCACGTTAACCACAATTCCCTGATATACTGATTTTGAGCCGTTTGAAAGTGAAATATTTACCGACAACCTAAGCGACAGTACAAACCGTAATATATCAGTTGCGAGTTAAAACGGATATAATAATGATATACATATTTAAGGTATACGACTAAAATTTGATAATGTTAATTTTACAGACTTGCCATGTAAATGATACTCTACGTTTGAAATAATGCACTTTTTACGTAGGTAAATGTACATTGTCAATTTGCATTATGACGCTTCCCGAAAAGCTTTCAGAAAGTTGGTGAATTGAACTTTACATTTTATTGTTTACTCTATTTTCCTCATTCACATTTACCTAAAACTAATTGCGCTTCAGAAGTATTAAAAGCATTTTTAATTTTTGTACATGTATTAAAAAAAGGCGTGGAGCACCCGGTGAAGAATCGCTCTCTTCCGTAAGTTTTCGAGTGTCCAGCAAAAGGTAGCTGTTCGAAAAACTTATAATATTTTACATCTTAAATTCAGCGATAAGGTTTGCCACCCTTTCTGAGTGTCTTAATTTTTTGTCGGCACGGAGAAGGCAGCCTGTATGTTTATTTTTCACACGCAATTGATTTGCTGGCTACTCTACATGTGGGATATGCCGTAATGGTATGGATAGATAGATATTTAAAAAAATCTTGGATTTTCATTTTTGAGGCACGGACAGAATGACTTATTTCTTCATGATTTGTTATGATTCTATTAAGTATCACTTATTGGAGAGAGATTTAACGACACTCATCATATTGATATTCTATCCTGTTTAAATAAATGATTACTTGAGCCAACGTAAAGCCAATTATTTGCGTATGTTGGAACACCTTTCTCACTTCTCATGTCAATATTGTTGCATTCTGTGTACATAGTTCTCCAAATGAGATTATCAGATGAGTTGTGTCAATTGCACGTTGCGTTGTTCCTGGTAGAGTAGAAAAAGGTAAATTATCTAAACATGTAATATTAAATTATTATTTTATTTTTTAATTCACAAATTTTTCACGAAACTGAAACCTAGTGATACACACAATATAATGTGGTCATGAACAAACATGGTAAGTGCTGATAATGGATGAGAACAAATGGAAAGTTATCATTAAGACTCGATGTATGGTATTATGTGGTTGCCTGTTAAAACAGTACCTACCTATTATGGTATTTATGTTGTATATATTTTTAATACAAATAGCCCGCCGTCTATGTAATATACATAAATGTTTGTTATATTTCATACAACAATGCCTATACCTAATGGAGGCTGTGTATAAATAATGTGTAGCGAAAATCAAAACATGTATCAATATTCCGGAAGAGGAGAATGCAACACAGTTGAGTATCATAGCAGTGTGGCACATAAATCATACGGGTTGTATGAAAATGTATTAGCTGGAAGTACTACATACTTCATCCATACTTTCCCTTCTCTACCTATGTATGTAGGTACGTATCTCTTTACGGACGATTATCATCGTATATATTTCAGGTTCTCCCAACAGACATGCAATAAGATGTATGAATTTGTTCCAACCACCATCCTGTCATATAATATGTCCTTGATTTATGATGTAAGATTCCTTCTTCGATTATAATCGATAGTTTTAGTGGTCGTGTAAACATGCCAAATATTATACAGTGTATTCTGCTATCAACACAAATACTTTATTTTTTTCGAATATGTATAGATTTATCTTAGAGTGGTTAGAATTTTTATAAAACAAAACCTTGATGCAATGATCGGTATATTTTAATTGTATTTGGTTGAAGTTCATGTTAAGGTAATAAAAATAAAACATAAAAAAAATCTGTATGTAAGCCTGATGATGAGAGCGAAGTTCTTGTAAGCCGGCTCAAGATTTAAAAAGTCTCAGTTGATGTACTTAATGTGTATTATTTTATTTATATTCTGATTATTTTTTACACATTTTCCAAGAATTGCATAAGTTAAACGTTGTAATGGTTCCAGTAGAATGTGTAGTCATTTCATTAATAATAATATCAGTTATATACTTGCTCCAAAAGGTAGGCACTATGACGTAGTTTTAAGTGTATTTTTTGTCTGACAAGATCAATTTTATTCTTTATTCTCAAAGATAATAAACTGAAGTGAAATTTTGTCGTAATTGGTGTCGTCCCTTTAATAATTATTTGTCGATACAAATAATTATGAAAAACAAATAATCATCAAACTAAATTTTTGGAACATTTAATATGTTACATTCAGCGATAACCAATAATATTCATGCTGAACTAACCTACCTATTTGTTTTTAATAAGATAGATTTGGAAATGTGTATGTTACATAAATGAAGTGGGTCTACGTGGGTGATACGAGTCATCATTGTAAAGTTACTACGTTCGAATTTTTTCATTAATATTGGGTGTAATTGAAACTTTCAGACAATCGTTGTTACGACCTGTATATAATATGTAACAAGTTGTGTATATTGATACAAATTCTAGTGGGTAGGTACATGATGAAATAATCCAATATGAACGCATCTGGATTAGCCGTAGGCCTCTAATATCTCAGTTATTAGTTGGAATTGCTATGATACTCGTAGGTACCTACTAACAATTCTACTAGTAGGTACTTGTATTAGTAGAATTGTTAGTATTACTGAGGCTAGTATTAATTCATAACAAACAGTGTTTATCTAGCTGTTTAGATAATTGGACACTGGACATATCTAAGCTGAACACAACATCATAGCAATAAACAACTTCAACTACATATGTAGATAATCTGCAATCTCTTGAATGAAACAAATTGATTATTTGCATTTATATAGTGTTTATGTAATAATATTTGTATTATTCGATTTATACTTATTTGTTTTAATTGATTTTGGGATGTTGCTTAACTTGGAGTTGGATCTATAGAACACATTTTAATACCTACATACAAATTAAAATAATGTAATAAGCAATGCACGTGCACGACCTTATGCAGCAAGGGCTCCATAAGAAGAATAAGCAATTCACTTGATATTTCGTGAAAGCTTGGATTTTCATAATGTCCTGTTGGACATCTCTCTTTTCCTGTGAAAGCCTGCCACTTTCTTAATGTCATCGGGTTGTCTTCTGCATTTTGTTCTGGACCAGTACTTTCTTTGTGCATCTATGTACTATCAGTTATAGATGACACTTGACCTTTTTTGTGTTGGGGGAAATCCGTCATAGACACCCGGCCTTTCAGACCAGGTAGTACCGGACTTGAACTAACTAAAACCCCTCCTTTCTTTCTTCAGGGCCACAAAAAGTTCCTTTTTAATGCACCTATTTTATCAGCCGCCCATCTTTCTCCTTTTGCAACATTATCCTCCAAGTAGCTTGCCACCTTAGTTCACATTTCCTGAGAGTGCAACATGGAGTCGACCATGGAATCCACACCGAAACGACCTATTTCCATCTTCAGAGCTTCTTGCTTTTGACTCCATCTGTCGCATGCGAACAAGGAGTGTTCTGGATTATCCACTTCCGCCGTGCAGTACATAACCTGGCTCTATGTATGTTATGGAATTTTGGAGTAGCTAATTTGTAGAATCTGAATTATGTATCGTTTTGATAATGTTTCATTTAACTTTAGTTTCTTAAAGACTAACATCTGTGGTAAATTTAAAATCTTTGCTAGTCCACAAATTCAATGTATTTTTTGTTAACGTATTATGTAATTGACTGTTTGATCCTGTACATATTGTAAAAATAAAATAAATAAATAGAATAAAAAAAGACTGCTTATATTCTTATTTTCTTATTGTGATTAAAATCGTCAATATGAACGTCGATAATATGCATTTTCTAGTCATTCGATGCTGAATTCAGTGTATTCCAAATTCCATATTTTTGCCATAAAAATCAGTTATATTAATCAAAGATATTTTACGAATACATATGTACATAATATGATTGAGTATTGAGTGTTTACGAACAAAATATACTTTAGTTAATGACCCATGAAATGAGTTTAGTCCTGTATTGAGTTATAATAGTTCTCTTACAATTAACCTTGTGGCAGACTTTTATTATACAAGGGGGTGTCCCTTTCAGAGACACAACTGCCAGTTCTCTTATTTTACTACCTTATTTTGTTGTAAGTTTGTTCAGATCTTTTCGTTCACTTCTTATATTCATATTCTCAGTTATATTTAATCAAATAAAAATAGTTAAACGTGATGTATTACTTTCAATAACCTCATATGAAATTTCCGGATGGATAATGTCTCCCACTCTTTTCACTTTGTTTTTTAGTGCCCTTTAAAAGCATATATTTGTAAAAATCATTGAATAGAAAAATATAACTCGCTCAAGTTTACAACCAATCCTGATTGTTATATTTTTTATAGAAGACGTAGACAGCGTGACTTTCATATTCAATGCAAGCAGTAACATGATTTATTGTTAATCCACTAGCAACCTCACTTGTGGAATATGCTATAGATGGAAAAAACATCATTAATTTTGATTTTAAAAACATCATTGAATAAACTCGGTTTAAAAGTACATAAGGTTAAATAATTTAAACGGTACATTTTAAGATAATATCAAACATGTGTATTGATTATCAATACAATGAAAAGTAGCGAATAGCGATAAAAATGAGACTTTATTAAACTCTATTTATATTTCATAGCAACACATACTGCAATGATTAAATTTTGCCATGCAATTGTCTTGTAGATAAGTATATTGTTTTTGTTGCTATGTGAGAATGATGAAATGATTTTCTCCCTTCCGATCGAGAAATCCATCTAAGGAATGAATTTGTTTTTGTGTTAATTTTCAGTTGTAGGTACATACCATTCTCCGAATGATTAATCATTCCAAAATATATACGAATAGGCGTCGTTTTGTGCAACAATGAAATTAGTCGACACGTGAAAAGAAAATGCGGCGTGGGATGATAAATATACAGCAACCCAAAGAAAGACTGAAATAGTGAAAAATGAATCGAAAGGCTAAGACAGAAAGATAGGAAAAGGAGGATCGAGATGGCGGTAGGTAATAAAATTCTAGTGAGTAGTAAACCTTTCTTAGATGGGGTATCCTTATAGATGGATGTATGGAGTCTCCGAGGAATAGATTGTTAATGTGAAAACATTTGCACTGTGAAAGACGAAATAAATTCATTTACCTATTTGATATGCACCCTCCAAATTCAAATAATATGTATTTGTAATGAGTTTTTTCTCCGCGTTAAAACAACAGTGACAATTTGTTCAAATGTACATTAAGTATACATTAAAATTTGTATAAAAATAAAGTAGGTATATCATTTTAACATTCATACTATTTTCAATAAGAATTTTTTTTATAATTAATGACTTGATAACCATAATTATTTCATTCTTCGTTGGGCTAGTAAATAGCGTCCGATTCGTATAATAATTATTTATCTAGGAAATTGTCCATCTTTTTGACTACGTAATTTGAATATAAAAAATCCACTTCATGATATATAAAGGTCAGCCTTTGAAATTATGTATTTATTTACTCTAAATGTATAGTTCACCTTTTAATAAAAAATACACATATTTTGTCTAACATATCTTTTAGGAAATAAAGATTTTATAGAAGTTTTATTTGTCTACCCTTACCCGTTAGAAATACATATTTATTTGACAATTTAAACTGTTTGTTTCCTTTGCACCCTCTTTTGTTATCCTTAACTCTGGTCCGATTTTCACTCCACTTTATATTTCGTTATAATTCAATATGATTGAAAAAATATTATAGCACGTATTATTTGGATATTGAATATGTATCGTTTCATTATGCGAAACTCTTGAAAACTTCAAACAAGATGAAAGAAATTGGAATATATTTTATTTATCTTTTTTTGTACTTGACACAAAAGAATAATGAATAAGTACCTATTTGTTTTTGTAATGTATCTAAATGATGGGATATTGTTAACTGAAGATATATCAATTTTTACGTTATTTTTAGATATTATAAAATACGCGTATCTTATTTACTAACTAATTTAAATATCTTCGATATTTATGTAATGGATTTTGAACGGCTATTCTGGTATGTCATGTAGAAGGTTTTTTGTAGCCTTCTTTATAATGATATGTTTTCATTTTATTACTAGGAATGTACAGACATTTTATGACGACTTTAGAACCTTCTGTTTCACATACTTCGTATAATAAATATATATCATCTTATGCTTAACTTTTATTCTCGCATTAAGGAGTAAACAAAAGTTTTTATTAGTTTTTAGAAACAGACTAACAGTGCAACAAAACACTAAAGGGTCAGCATTAAGGTTTATATTTTATTTGTGTTATCCACTTCTTCAAGTTGTTTCGTGGTCTACGAGGCATAAAAAAACTTTTGCTGTACTCTTTGAAATGTGGTTTCCTGTACTTTCTTTTGCAGTAAGAGATGTGCTTAGCCATAATTGGTTTACGATCGAGTTCTCCTTTTACTATACATATACTGGCACTTGTCCCGTGCATAGAAATGTCAGTTAACAAGAAATTCTAAAGCTAAGTTTCTAATTGGACAACATAGATTTTTTTTTATATAAGTTTTTTTTGGTGTAGGCATACAAAAAATAAAATTTGATATCTGGTATGATTCGAATAAATGTCGTAACATTTCAACGGATTAAAGTGTCATGGTTAATATAAGAGAAGTATAGTCATAAATAGAAAATTGGCTTGGTTATATTACAATGACCATTGTACACAAGTAAGGAGGGTAGACAGGGAAGAAGACAATATAATAAATCACACATTCATAGGACAATGAGTCTGTTGCTGGCATAAAGACTTCCAGCCGGTTATTCCATTTACTTTGTTTACAGCCAACAAACAGAGTTGGGAATGAAGAACTCTTATGTGTAAATATCGGGAAAGCTGCTTTTAGACACTTGAGTAATTATTGGTGTACTGACTGGACATATATACCTATTTATTTGCTACAGGGTACCCTTTCATCGCTTTATCGAGTTTCAAAGGATTTTACTCTCTTTTGTATCAAAGTACCTCTCTACCTTTATACCTAATACTAGATCAATTTTGGAAGGAATTTAAAGTAAGCAAGTAGATTATTGATTTTTGTCCTGTTGTTTTGTATGACCGGCCACCTTATGAATGGAAAAGAATATTATACAATATAAAATAATGTCGAAAAAATAAAGACATCTTAAATTTTGGAAACCATCTTTTTCAAAATTTAAGACAGCCAAAATGGGTGCCAAACGTCACTGCCAAATTCAAGATACTAAACGTTATTATTTCTTCAAACAACACTAACTTACGGAAAGAGTGGGAGACCAATTCTTGGATGGGTGCTTCACAGAACGACGCAACTTCCAAATCGTCGATAAATAATATTGTCTGAAGTTGATAAAAATCAGTAATTAAAATAATCTTTATATCATCCAAATTATCTATTAATAATAGTTATAACAAATATTTCAACTGTGGTGATTTTTCATTGTTTCAGGTGAGTGTTTGACTGATAGTCCACATATCAACAGAACAGCATTACGTAGGTACCTGCATAGAAATATCTTATCAATTATCGTGAGTATTATATTTGTATTGTTTTACTACGCAGGTGTCTAATTACTGTAGAAGGTAATCTTTTGCAAATGTTGTATTACATCGATAAATATTTACGTAGGTGTATACAATAGGTATTAAGTAATAATCCATGTGTTTATTCTCTGTTTGTAAACAGTACTTCAGGTTATGTATTACCACGCGTGAATGTAATGATTTAGAACTATCGATTTAGCAATAATATCGATCTAAGGTGTGAAATGCATTGTTTTTTCCTGTTGTTTTAATTTTTAAACGCACTTGCCTTTGAGTCACGCGGTCCCGGGTTTGATTCCCGGCCAGGGCAGATTAAAGAATGACCTTTTTCAAATTGTCTTGGGTCTGGGTGCTTTATGTACACATGTTTAGTGCATTGAAGGTATATATGTGCATCTAGCTCGATGCGTTTAACTTGTCTACGCATGTTAGTTTATATAATAACTTCAACGTCAAGATTAACATACAAAGTCAAACTTTCTTTTACACAAAACCATTTTTTTTAATTAACATATACTTACAGCACAAACCTTTAAATATTGAAATACGTATGGATACATATACAAGAACAGCAGTCACAGTAAACAATTTTAATATAATAATATAAAAGCGTTTTTTGGTATCAATTTATTAACAGAAAACAGAAACTTTCAATATTGAATGAAAGATACATGTTTTCATCATACGATTTCATGAAAACCTATTAAAAAAATCATATAAAAAACTCGGGTCAGAATTTCCATTTTGATTAATTCGCTATAAGTTTTGTTGGTGTCACGAATTTTTTCTGGTTCATAAAAATGTGCAACACAATTGTATTAATTCCAAAATTTTCAATCAATAATTCATCGAATACGTTTATTTGCAGTAAACAAAAATTTCATAATAGTATTCAATAAAATGATAAATATACACGATATATTCCAATAAAATAATTTTTATTTACAAATTTCACCGTTTTGCTAACTCAATCGATAGATAGTTTATTTTATGATGACTATATGTTTTATAATACTACTGGTAGCTGCTATAGATTCTACTCACAACAACGACTGTTTCAGTTGATCAAATAATGTAGCTGTTTCAACAGTTTTCGTGCAAACAAAATTTAAATTGATGATAATAATAAAACACAATATAAAAGTGCAGGCGAGCCACCGTCATTTGTATCGATCAGTTTAGTAGGTGGATATTGAAATATTTATTGAATGTTCGGAAGCGAGCGGGTCTCAATTCTGACACTGATCGTTTCAATTTTGATGTAATTGTGTCTGGTTTTGATATTTGAATAGCACTCAAATCTGGAAAGGGAAAAGTATTCTAATATTATCTATTAGGTATTACTGTGAACGAACGAAATACGAGGTGATTTGATAATACACCTGATAATATAATGATTCAGTGACAATGCACTTTCCTTGATTTGTATTTCTCTAGTAACAAAATCTACACTGAAGGGGAAGATAGAATGCAGAAGGAGAGTTGGCAGAAGGCTTTCGTGGCTTTAAAATATCCACGACTATGTTTGAGAAGCGGAGAAGGTTTTTGCTCTTGTGGGAGAGAAAGAAATTTCGCATAAAGTGATCGCCAATGTCGGAGGACCTTTTTTTATATGTGAGGAAATCCATCCTGGACACCTAGCGAACCGGCTAAAACCATCCTTTCTTCACCTACATACATAGTAGTGTACCTGCCTCTCGGCTTAACCACTAACTGTGTGTTGGTCAATTTCTTTTCCGGTCAAACTCGTCTTTATCTTTAGTCTTCATGACTACCTCCGCGAAATTACTGATAGCGTTCCAGAGGTCAAGACTTTCCAGCATTTTGGCTATTAGGTTTTATTTAGTATTCATTATGTCAATTCACTACTTTTATAATCATTATTCGTATTTTGGAATGAATTATATCATTTATACAATAAAGATATAATTATAATTAATTAATTATATCAACGAAACTACTGTCTTTACTACTTTGCTATCAAATATATCTACGAGGGTTGCTATTTAAGTTTTGAGATACTCAAAGGAAAACAAATATTTATAATCAAAAATGGCTTTACAAAAATATTCTCCGTGAAGATCAATACACTTTTTCATGCGTTTGAACCAATTTTTGAACCTCTTTTTCCAGTTTGATTGAGGTACCTCCAGAACATGTGATTTGAACGCATCAACCGCCTTTTTAGGTGTCGAAAATCGCTGACCTCACAATTTATTTTTGATCTGCGGGAACAAGAGAAATTATTGGGTGCCAAATAAGGACTGTGCGGTGGATGACCCATCAATTCGATGTTTTGAATGCTCAAAAATGCATTTGTTTGAACTGATGTGTCAGAGTTTACGTGGAGCACCCGGTAAAGAATTGGTCTCCCACTCTTCTGCGTAAGTTTTCGAGTGTCCTGTAAAAGGCAGGTGTTCGAAAAAATTAAGACATTATACATCTTAAATTCAGCGATGAGGTTTGCCACCCATCCTGAATGTCTTGATTTTATATTGGCACGAAGAGGACAGTTTGCATGTTTCTTAAATGCAGCTGATCTGCTGGCTACCCCACTTGTGGGATATGCCGTGATGGTATAGTAGTAGTAGTAGTAGTAGAATGATTCGTCTTCTGCAATTGGTTTCCCTTATTTTTCCGAACACTTCTGGCAAACAAATGGTGATGTACCATTCAGAATCGTTCTACGTTGCTCTAATAGAATGGTAGCGATATGTCCAGTAATTCCGAAAAAACAGGCGACCATTTGCTTTGAAGTGCTTCATGCGCGAACGATTTTTGTTGGATTTGGCTCGTTTAGAAAGACCCATAAAGGCAATTGCTGTTTAGTTTCGGGCTCATGTGCATAGATCTATAATTCGTCATCTGTCATAATCTTAAAAACGTCTTTTGAAGCACGACAATTGAATTTTTTCATAATTTGTTTGCAACAATCGACACGAGCCTTTTTTTGAGCAATTTCCAAACTATGCGATATCCAACGCGAAAAAAATTTTTGACAGCCAAATGTTCATGCAATATTAAACATATGCAAGTGGAACACATGTCCAAGTATACCTCAATCTCACCGTATGTCACATAATGATCTTGCAAAATCAGTTCACGCACAGCATTGATGTTTTCTGGCACAACAGCCGATTTTGGAGGACCTTCAGGAAGTTCGTCCTGTAACGAAGTGTGATCACGGCTGAATTCAGAAAACCAGTGAAACATGGTCGCTCGAGATGGTTCTTCATCATCAAAAGTCGCAACGAGTTGATCGGCACACTGTTGTTGGTTTAATCCACGTCGAAAGTCATAGAAAATTATCGCACGAAAATGTTCACGATTTAATTCCATTTTTTTGACAAAGTTAATTATTCAAATATGTGTAAACAATAGAAATATCACTCGTATGACAAAACGTTCTGAGTATGTTAACCATAAAATATTTCAAATTTTACGATGACAATGTCAGATTTGACATATTCACACTGGTTTTGCCGTATCTCAAAACTTACGTAGCAACCCTCGTATCTATGTATACCATCCCGAAATCTACACTACAAGTGGAGTAGCCAGGATACTTATTGAATTTTATTAATATGTGACTTGCCTCATCATATTTGTCAAAAATATTTTATTTTGCGACGTTTTACGTATAGATACTTGGCTTTTCCGAAAGCCTAGAAAACTTCGGGAAAATATTGACAGCGAATAACGTATGTTATATTAAACATAATATTTTATATTTTTTATGAAACTACATTTTAATCTATCTATTCTTATATACATAAAGAGATAATAACTAGTAAATAGAATTTTTAATATCAACAAACAAAATGATTTACAGTATTTTCATTACTGAAATATAAGAAATGAAAAAAATGTAATCATACTTTTACCAAGAAGTAATTATAATATTATCTTAAAATAGCTGACGATGTGAATATCAAAGGTACCTCATTAATATTGTTATTATATCTTGGGAGTTATACATTCATTGCAAAGAGAGGAATAAATGTATTCCTAGAAGACTTATTTGCAAAATTAAAAACTTTTGGAAGAATAAAAAAATATGGGCTTAGAAATAATTAAATATATCTACTCTAAACACCAAATTTAAATTCTTGTGCATCAACTACTTCTACTATATCATAATGGCATATCCCATAAGTGGTGTAACTAGCTAACAAATATGCAAGCTGTCTCCGTCATATCAAAAAATTAAGACATTCAAGACGATTGGCAAACCATATCGCTGAATTTAAGATGTAAAATGACTTTATTTTTCCAAACACCGGACACCCGAAAAAATACACTAAAGAGTGGGAAACCAATACTTCTCCGGATGCTCTATGGGACATCATCAATATTTTATACTACACTATACTCTCACGCCGTGTCCCGAGTGGGGTAAACAGAGAGAATGGAAATATTTAAATAATAAATTTATTCATTACCATCATCGGTTTTCGTAAGAATAATAAAAATGTATTTCATTATTCATAGCGATATCAAATTTCAAATTTAAGGAATCTGAAATAATGTGAATATTGTACTATAAAACAGGTTTTTAATAATATTATCAATAATACTTTTATATTTATGTTTTTGTATTGTTTTAAGTATTGTACATATTATCGTTGTTTTTAAATTTAAATTTACTTTGACTTTTTTTAGAGAATTTTAACTTTTACTTTTTTTTTCCTCAAGACAGACATTTCTGGTAAGAGTGGAATCTTCGCTGGTCTACATGTTAAATGTATTAATTGTCAACATATTGTGTAACGACTGTTTGATTCTAAATATTGTAAAAATAAAAATAAAATAAAATAAAAATACTTTCTAATAAACAACAAATAATATTATCCCGTATTCGTGTTGACAAAATATAACTTTGTGTTTAGTTATCATTAGATATTTAAACTTAAAGTTGTTTGATGAATGGTTATTTTTTTTATCAAGTTTTCACATTAAGTCAGTTGTCATACTTAATATTGTTTTTCATATTTCATAAATTTTTCTCATATTTATTCACGAGTAGACATTGTAGTAAAATGTTGGACAATAAAATGATCTGTGATTATTTTACGTTTTATTTTGATGTGTTCTTTTTAACCGCGTAATTTTATGTCGCAAGTAAAGGGTGTAGTGGTAAATGTTTTAAAAAATAATCTTCAAATTACGTTTGTTTGTTTGTTCATCTTAATTTTTTTCTCAAAATATTGTGTGAAGGGTTTATTACTTTGTCCTCCTAAAGATATAATATTATACATATACGAGTTTCACCATACAGAAATGTGATAAATTGCAGACATGAAAATAATTCTATCAACGATATTATATCTTAGTAAAACTGCTCGTTATTATAATGTTGCCAGAAGATAAATACAATATGTTACGTAATAGATATTTTGTGAAATAAATGCAGACAATTTGGTTCCCCTTCTAATTCTCGTCTTAAGATATATAGCGATATCTTCAAAAGTTAATAACATTCCTTGCATCTGAAAAATGGATTAATCTATCCTTACTAGAACCGCAACCTTCTGTGTGCAAGGCTATTGGGGTGAAGCGAAACATAGGTTTGGGAGAATTATTTATTTATTTTATTTATTTAGGAAAAAAAATACAAAATCAATATTGTGGGAGATGCAACTCACAAATTTGCAATAATATTTCTATATTAAATCTGCGATTTGTAGATATTAGGTAAGTTTTCGAGTGTCCTGTAAAAGGCAGGTGTTCGAAAAAATTAAGACATTTTACATCTTAAATTCAGCGATGAGGTTTGCCACCCATCCTGAATGTCTTGATTTTATATTGGCACGAAGAGGACGGTTTGCATGTTTATTACATGCAGCTGATCTGCTGGTTACCCCACTTGTGGGATATGCCGTGATGGTATAGTAGTAGTAGTAGTAGATTTTAATAAAACATATTTTAAAAATTGTGTATAACTGCACGGAGAGATTTAAATTATTTGCATATAAACTATACGTGTTTTACAGAGTTACACATTTACAGAGTTATATATAAAACTCGCTTTGCACATTTTTATAAACAAATAAAACGTTTTGACGAAGTGATTACCTACTTGAATGATGAAATATTAAAGCCTATTACATAAATAATTGTCATAGATATTTTTGTCGATGATGTTTTGAAAATGCATTAAAAATATATATTTATCCCGTGGAGCACCCGGTAAAGAATTGGTCTCCCACTCTTCTGCGTAAGTTTTCGAATGACCTGTAAAAGGCAGGTGTTCGAAAAAAATGAAGACATTTGACATCTTAAATTCAGCGATGAGGCTTGCCACCCATCCTGAATGTCTTGATTTTCTATTGGCACGAAGAGGACAGTTTGCATGTTTCTTACATGCAGCTGATCTGCTGGCTACCCCACTTGTGGGATATGCCGTGATGGTATAGTAGTAGTAGTAGTAATTAAAAATATTTAATTTGAATAAAATTTAAGATAAAATGTGATCTGATCAATGTTTCAGAAAACGTGTAAAATAACATAATAATTTCATATGAACAAAAGTAATATCCCAAAATGTATTAAAATTCTGTCTTTATTATATGATAAAATTGTGCAATTCTAGTATTGTGCATTTATGTGCGTGTGTGGCAGGGAGGGGGAAGGAGAGGGCACTTAACGTTATTCGTGTGACATTTATCACCCTTTGTAGGGTGGAGAGAGGGGCCGGCTTTAGACAATATTCCATTTGTTTTGTTTTATGAATTTATTGAAATATATAACAATGACCACATGTGTATTATTACAACCTCCTTGTTTACACATTTATTTTGAAATGAGTACATGCTTTCAGAGGTCCTTCTTACCACAAAATGATATATGTTTATTTACATTTTTTTAAATACCAAACATATCGTATGTAAAGGAAACTAGAGTGTTTTATTTCCAGATAAGAATAATGAAACAATTCTCCGAATCTTCTTGTTTTGTTAACGTATCTCAATATTTGGTTTATTTAGTTGTCTTAAATTTGTAAGTTTTTCAATTAATTCAATTTTCACAGTTAACGTCAAAATGTTATCAATATTATAACTTGTTCATATTATTTTATCATTACTCTCTTTAATTTAGTTAACTTTATAGTATAGTAGTATAGTAACGTCAAAATGTTATCAATATTATAACTTGTTCATATTATTTTATCATTACTCTCTTTAATTTAGTTAACTTTATAGTATAGTAGTATAGTAACGTCAAAATGTTATCAATATTATAACTTGTTCATATTATTTTATCATTACTCTCTTTAATTTAGTTAACTTTATAGTATAGTAGTATAGTAACGTCAAAATGTTATCAATATTATAACTTGTTCATATTATTTTATCATTACTCTCTTTAATTTTATCATAAGTTATACTTAAAAAATTTAGTGAAAATAGTTTTTTATTGTAGGGAATTATTATTAGGGAAAGGGATGAGAGAGGTTTTACGAGTATAAAGACTTGAAGACAATATGCTAATAAAAGATGGTACTTGACACTTTATATAAATCTAGAAGATCTGCTTCTGACTGAACATGGGATAGTTGTGGTGTATTCTTTCCAACGACGCGTCCATATTTCTCCATATTATAGAAAGTTTTTATTTTTCCCGTTGTCCGCAACAACCAGAGAAAAGTTGGAGATTTAGTGCCATCTCGATAGTGTTTATAATGTTTTGCGAAATTTCTCTCTTTTATGAAAATTCAGTGACTTAAAATGGTCTCAGAACACTGTTTATTTTTATATTTTATATTATAGAGATAAACTATGTAAATGTTTATTTTGTTGAGAGCATAACACGATGGTATATTATATTTATTGTGAGAATAGTAATACGGATTTAGCGTTCATCTTGACACTTAAGCTATTTCCAAGTTGTCGTATTTACAGTTTAGTACTCGTACATTATTGTCTCGCCATTTTAAATCGTTAAATCAAGCGTATGATTTATACACACAGAGTGAATCGTTAGATATTTTAAACTCAAATAAATTATTATTATTTATTTAAAACTCAAATAAATGTTTATTACTTATTTATTTATTTTAATAAAAAACTAAATTAAAGCTTATAGGAATATGTACATATTTTTAAAATTGTTCATCATGTATTTTTTAGTAAGTGCATAAATTCGTCTAATTTTGCTATTATGTCCATATTTTTGATATTCAGTGTTTTTTTTTTGTTTTTGTTAAACCATAATGAAATATTTAACATGCGTATTTAAATGTCGATACAATACGAAGTATACATAAAATATCCTGCCATAAAACAGCAATAAAGGGAAGTTTTCCAATGAAATAATACGAAACTCCGCCGAATATTATCCGCACGCTCGGTCATTAGCTCATAAAAAGTGGCGTGTGGTGGTGTGTCCCGAAAAAACAGGGCAGCTTTCATCAATATTAATAAGCAATCGAATTATAGGTCCACCTGGTGTACAGTACACACACAACTATACACTATACTACACCCTCCCACCTACAAAATACTATTACCCTTCCAGTGATACTATTAATTCGGAAAATAGAATTTAAATCCAATGCGCTCCAATTATGGTTTGATTTTTCATACTTTCATTTGTGTTTTTACAGAAACTTTAAATAAAAAAAAATAAACAATAAAAATCTATCCAAGAAACACATTTGAAAAATATTGCCAACACATACAATTCATTGTTTGATTGAATGGGACGTACAAAATTGTTCTAGTACTATTAATGTAAATATTAAATTAAAGTATAGTTTTTATCGAGATCTACACAATACTATAAGTATGGTATTTTGCGTAAGAAATGCCGTTGAAACCTGTAACATTAATATATTTATACTACATATACATACGATGACAAAGTACATTAGGCATTATGAACAGAACATTGATGTTGAATAGGAATTGTATGTAAATTTAATATTGTGATATTAGACATCATTCAAATAATACTATCACTGAAGCGGTATGTAACAGGATCACGATTCTCGATTCATCGGAAGTGCTTAACCCGTTGACATCCTGTATTCTGAAAGTTTTCGTATCTCTCTTGTAGTTTCGTTAGGATGTCACGGTCCTTAAACCATGGGCCTGGGTGTAGCTACCTTATAGGTAGGTAGGCATTGTCTACGTGACAAGAGAATTTCTCTTTTTCCTCAGCTTTACACAACTGCGGTATGACAGGGGTTCAAGTCGTGATTCATAAACTAAAACACCACCATTACTCTACCCTGGCGTTAAGACTAAAAGTTTTTGATAATTTGTCACATAACCTTTACGGCTGGTAAGATCGTACGGGGATCGCTTATTTTCTAAATTTATCTAAACTATCATGGGTCACTCTCACAAGTGGTCAGAACACTCACTATAGGTAGCTAATCGTCAAATACAAGTAGTTCTCTCTTTATGAATCTTATCGTTAAAATCATAATAACTCAATGCTAAATTCAAGTGAAGTTTTTCTATGCACAGCTATTTAAAGGTACATTGACGAAAGAATTTCTAAACATTCATTGGTATATTTTTAAGATTTTATTGTACCATTACTCGATGTATGAAAGTATGGATATTTTTTACAGTTTTATTATAATACCAAAAACACCAAAAAATACTCGGGCACGTATTTTTCTTCACAGCTTTTCTAGTAGGTACGTAAACAACATGTATCGTCACATACATTCGTCATATAAATTCTAACATTTTCATATCACGTTCGTTCAATTCTTCAAGAATGTACATAATATATTTTCTTATTATCAGGAAAAATGTAAATATTTACATAGATACATACACAGCTTCCAAAACATTCGCCATTTACAAGAGAAGGTACTACCGCGTACATAAAACATGTAACGTGAGTAGATAGGATTGAATAAAATACTAGATTGTCTATGATTCACTGAATGTGTTTTGCTAGAGAAGAGAAGTATACAGACGATGTGTGATCAAACGAGAGATTTTTTAAAGCATTGTTGGTGAAAAGTGTCATCTTAGAACGCATGGAAGTACACAATTAAAAGAAGGTGTTCGAAAAATAAAGATGTTTAACATCTTAAATTTAGCTTTAGGTTAGCCACACAATTTTTTGTTGGCACGAAGAGAACAGGAGCTTGCATGTTTGTTACATGCATCTGATCTGCTGACTACCTTATGTGTAGTATATATCGTGATGGTATATACTACTCATAAGGTAACTTTTATAGGCACGGAGTGGTCAATTTGTTTACCTCACTTGTGGGAAACGCCATGGTGGTATTAATGAATGAATTACTATTTTATTAGTTTTCGGAAGTTTTCACTCGCAATAAGTTTCAATATTTGAATAAATTTTACACTAAAAATTAATAATTAATTTCATATTTACGAGTACTCCAGCAGATCATAGGCAATTCCTTGTGGGTTCAATGAATTCAAACAAGAAAATTTACTATTATCATACAGTTTCAAAGCGTTTTCTCTATCCTCACATAAACTGAATGAACATCAAGGTTTTTCATGTAGCGTGTTGGTTATTGCATGTGCTTTTTAGAGATGTGTATTATTCTTTTACGCCTATGTAATCCCTTGAGAATTAAGTCATATTTTTACGGTGAAGGCACAGCTTTTTTTACGGTATGTGCAATAATAGAAAACTTTATGGCTTAAGAAATAAAATAGAAACCAAAAGTGGGTGTAAGATGAGACAAAACAGTTAAAAAAACAACTTTCAAATGTTTGAAATATTTCTATATAAAGTTTTAATATGGGTTGATTAAAAGAGTTTTTCTTTATTCCTTGAGTGTCCCAAGCAAATTTTAAAAAAAGCCAAAAACGTATTGAAAAATGCGATCTCACTTTAATCTATAGCAAATTTTTGTTAGACTTACATATTCTAAAGTTGGCACACAACTATAGTGATATGAACACTTAGGTACTTTATTAAAAAAAAAAAAAAAAGAAGTGATGAAAAGTGATTTGAGCTACTATTATCCTGATGATGACTAAAAGCGAAAACGAAAGATTTATTAACGATGTAACGATAACAATTTAATATTTAATGCAAACTATTTCAGGAGCTTTGTTTTTTAGTTATTTATAAATTGTAAAAACTTAAAATGAAATCTTTATGATTTTTCGTATTCCTTTGCGGTGGGGGGTAAAATGTAAGACAATAGGTAGTACGCTTTGACGCATATGGCAGCGATGAGGCTTGCCACCCATCATGCCGCGTCAAAGTGGGTGAAGGGCACAAAGAGGAGAGCGGAATGCAGGGTGGGAGTTTTGAATGTGAGAGGAGGGATGGTGAGAAAGACGGACGAAATTTTAGAGATGATGAATGATAAGTATTTGGATGTTTTGTGTGTCTGCGAAACGAAGAGGAAAGGGTGTGGTATTAAAGAAAGTGATGGAAGGGTCGAGTTGTGGTCTGGTGTTCCAGATACACAACACGCATGTCAAGGTGTGGGTGCTTTTTTATCGGAAAGAATGAGCGAATGTATGAAAGGGTATGAATGTGTAAGTTCCAGGCTAATCTGGATCCGTTTCAAAGTGGGGATGACTAGGATCTTACTCATAGTTGGGTATGGTCCTGGGAACGATGCCATAGAGACGGAAAAGGAAGAGTTCTGGAATGGCGTGAGAAAGATTGCAGAAGATAAAAAAGAAAATGAAAGATTGATCTTGGCAGGTGATTTGAATGGATGGGTGGGTGTTAGGAGGAATGAACTTGAAAGTGTTTTGGGAATGAATGGAGACAGTAGAGTGAACGATAATGGCAAAAGAATAATTGACGTGTGCTTGGAGATGGATCTCTTTGTGGCGAATACCTTTTTCGCCCACAAGGAGATCCACATGTATACCTGGGAGAGAGGGAATGAAAGATCGATGATTGACCTCGTGTGTGTGGACTCTCGTCTCAGGAAGGCGACCACGGATACTAGAGTGTATCGAGGCGCTGAGCTGGAGACGGATCATTTTCTTGTCGTCTCAAGAATAAATCTATTCTCCGGTTGGCGTTCGAGAACACAAAAGTCCACGCCATCTATGAGATTGAGAGTCGAAAAACTGAAAGATGAGAGTGTAAAGAATGAATATGTAAAAACTGTGAATGAGAAGCTGAGTGCGAACGAAAAGAATGATCTAACGATGAATGAAAGGTGGGATGTCTTAAAAAGTGTGCTTGTAGGAAGTGCAAAAGAAACATGTGGTGAAGCTAAAGTTGGACGTAAGAAAGGCGATGCATGGTGGGATAATGATGTGAAAGAAGCTGTAGATAAGAAGAAGAATGCTTGGAAAGACTTACTGAGTGTGAAACAGTGTGACACATGTGAAAAAGAGCGAAAGAAAGAAGTTTACAAGACATGCAAGAAGGAAGTGCGTAAAGTTGTGAAAATGAAGAAAAAAATGCTTGAAGATGAAGAATGTAAGAAATTGTCTACGTATGCGAGTGAAAATATGAAGATTTTTTGGAAGGAAGTGAAACGAAAGAGGACGGGTTCAAGTGTGAACAGTATGAAAGGGATTAAAGACAAGGATGGATGTGTGTTAGTGAATGATGAATGTGTGCTACGGAGATGGAAGGAATATTTCGAAGATCTGTTTGAATGTGATGGTACAAATGCAAATGAGTATGACGACAGTGAAAGCAGTGTGAATGAAAACAATATGATAGACATGAATGAGATTATGAATGCATTAAAAAAAGCGAAGTGTGGTAAAGCTGTAGGGTATGATTGTGTTGCCGTTGAGCTCATCAAGTCTGGTGGACCGGGGGCTCTCGCGTGGTGTTTGGAGCTTTTCAACGATTGTTGGAGAGAAGGTGTTACACCAGAGGATTGGAAGAGGGCTATCATCTGCCCCCTGTACAAAGGGAAAGGCTCTAGACTTGAATGCGGGAGTTATCGGGCTATTAGCTTGCTGAGCTCAATAGGGAAACTGTATGGTAGAATTTTGATTGAGAGAGTACGAAAGATAACTGAGTGTAAGATATGGGATGCGCAAGGAGCTTTTTTGAATGGCAGAGGGTGCACCGATCAGATCTTCTCCCTGCGAATGGTTATAGAGAAGTTTCTGGGTAAACACCAGAGGCTTTTTTGTGCGTTCGTGGATCTGGAGAAAGCATATGATCGAGTGGACCGTGAAAGGTTGTGGCGCGTGTTGTCGGAGTATGGGGTGAGCAGCCGGTTGATCCGCGCAATATCTTCACTTTACGTGGGAAGCTCCGCTTGCGTGAGGGTAAATAACACTCTATCGGAGTGGTTTGTCCTCACCAAAGGAGTGAAGCAAGGTTGTGTCATGTCTCCGTGGCTGTTCAACCTATTCTTCGACTACTGTATGCGACCTGTGAAAGAGATGGATGTTGGTGTCGAGCTGAATGGGTTTCGGGTGAATGCATTGATGTACGCAGACGATTTGGTGTTAATGGCTGAGAGTGAAAGGGACTTACAAGAGATTGTTACGTGTGTGTATGATAGTTGCAATTTGAATGGTTTGAAAATGAATGTTATGAAGACGAAAGTTCTTGTTTTTGAAAGAGAGAAGGAAAAAACGATTTGCGAGATTAAAGTTGGTGACGAATGTTTGGAGCAAGTAAGTGAGTATGTATATTTGGGAAGTATGTTTACGAGGGATGGAAGATGCGATGGGGATATTGAAAGAAGGAAAGTGGCCGGTGCTAGAGTAAACGGTGCACTTCGACCCATTGTCAGCAATGACAATGTGTCGAACATGGCTAAAATGCTGGTGCACAATACCATTCTGGTACCGTCACTTACGTATGCAAGCGAGACATGGACGTGGTTGAAGAAGGACGAAAGTGGAGTAAATGCAGTAGAGATGCGATCGTTGAGAAGAATGGTTGGTAAAACGCTGCGTGATAGAGTGAAGAATGAGGATATTAGAAGAATGAGCGGATGCAAGAAGACTGTTGTGGACAGAATGCGCGTGAATAAACTACGGTGGTTTGGGCATGTTGAACGAATGAACGAGGTAAGAATGACAAAGAGGATATACTTATCTGAAAGAAAGGGTGTGAGGAAACGCGGGCGTCCGAGAACCACGTGGCTTGATCACGTGGATCAAATTCTCAAGGACGGCCGCGTGTTGAGTAAGAGGAACCGACGTGCGTGTATGAGGAACTGTATGAATGTGGAGGAAGCGAAGGAAGTGTGTAAAGATAGATCTGTTTGGCGTTCCGTTCTCTCTGCCTACCCCACTTGGGACATGGCGTGAGGGTATAGTATAGTATAGATAGTATAGTAAATCTTTATGCACATACATAATAATATCACAAGTATTTTATCCGGTGGACAGATTTTGTTCACGTGCTTAACACCAATCTCACTATTCAATATAAAAATAAACGAAGTAAAAGTAAGTACTTGCCCATAACATATAAATCGGTTTTATTTGTATTTTTTTTATAAAAGAGCCTTTCATTCTCATAACTCTCCATTCCTGAAAAGAAGGATAAAAGTTGCTGAAAATCGTCGACGATGCGAATATTTAGTATTTTTCCTTTTCCGCTACCGTTTCACGTCATTTTCCGCTGTATGTGTTTAAATACATTTTAGACGATACAAGATAGGATAGAGCAGATTGATTCTGTTCTGTAGCGATGTTTTGCAAAGTTGTTATTTTCATTTGTACGTTGAGGGGTCAGTTTTGCGAAATCAGCAAATACTTTGAGACGTAAAAATTTGTCATGTTAAATCTTTTTCTCGTTGAAATATAATAAAATTTATATCATAATGATTTCATCGTCCTGTTTATAGTCCATCATAAAAATATTTCTCTGAATCTCATAATTTAAGCAGATACTGTTTTTATTTGTTAAGTACCACTGTAGTTGCAATTTTATTCACATTATTTTGATAACATGGTTTGTTATACAAACTTTTTTAGTTTTACACGGTTCCCATGAAGCTAATATTATTTTAGTTATGCGATAGCCGCAAGGTGTCCATTATCAATTTAACAAGATTGTTTACAAGGTTCAATTAAATTGGAAAAACATTTAGTGCTCGTAGTATTTTGTGTTCTAAATGCGACAAAAGTAATGTTAACCATGTCCTGTAACTGTTTAATTTGTCCCCCACAGCGCAGTGGTTCCGTCATTAAAAACAAATTCTCAGCATTTTCTCTATCTGAGCCAAAACTTAAATCATATACATTATACGTGCAAATGACTAGATAATAGGTAATACTGGCATGTATACACATGCACAACCAACGAGTAAAAAAGTCATGTTGAAAAAAATTATTAAAGGTTGAAATTTAAAGTTAAATATCTACCTTTTTACATGTTGGAATTGAAAGTTTATCTATTCACGAATTCTCACATTATGTACTTCCTACGAGCGGCAGTAGTATACTCGTATATCCCGAAAACACTGAGTAGGTACCACTCAGCACAGCGCAAAATTACGGTATATGTTTTTTCCACCCCTTGGTCCCAAAATTTATAGGAGGTAGTCAACTGGCACTGTATTATATGTGGCTGTGCTTATGTAAAATTAATGTCTAGCGTGCTGGAAGGCCATGGATACGAATGCGTTTTGGAGGCGTAAAAACCACACGCAACATCATGTTGCAACAGATATTTGGTATAAAATGGGCGAGTTTCATTAAAATAGTATCATAGAATAATTATTTCCAGCAGACTGTTTTTCTCAGGACTAGTACCCACCCACAGAGTGCGGGGACAATGTGGTAATTATGCCTACAATCTGTAATGCACATTATATAAATGTTCTGTCAATTGAAAAGAAAAGGTCAAAGGAGGTTGCGATAATTTCTCTTTAACACGCCGTTAACTCGGTGTGGTTTTGTAATATTTAAAAATTATGTAGATTTCTTTTATGCCGACCTACATATGTACATAAAAAGCATAATACGAGTATTTCGTATTTTCACTTGTTCCTAATTGTTTTATTTAGCCTATATTATTATTAAAAGAAACATGAAATATTCTGTATGACTTTATTATATCCTTATTTTCCTAAAACATAACATAATTGACATAAATTGTCATTCCTAATTAAGTTTTATGATTTTCTTTAGGCATGAAGGCTTGGGTTCATACATGTTTTTTAAACCATGTAAATGTTTTGATACTACAGATATCTTATGATATTGCGATAGTAAATAAACAAAACTGCTTCTTAATGTATTATCATCATTATCATCATCGACTTCAACGGTTCTCTCGGGAGCACAGGGCAGGAACCAGCCTTCTCCTTCTCCAGGATAAAATTGAAAAAAAAAACACAATTTGTTGTTAACTTCCAATTGACTTTTATTAACTTCGCGTACTAGTATTCGGAGACTCTCGACTCCATCATCAGGCCATTAGTAAGTTTATACTAATAGAGTCAGAATACTAGTACGCGAAGTTAATAAAAGTCATTTGGAAGAACATAATCAAAGGGAGCTTTAAAAGTTTGTTGTGTTTTTTTTATCGAGCGTACAAATTTATGATATAATTATATTCATATAAACAGATAATAGAAATATTGGGTAGGTATCTTAATTTATACCATTTACATTAAACATCCATTTGTTAAAGGAAATCCTTTCTATTAGGTGACAATGTAAAGATATACAGATAACGTTGTACCGTTTAAAACCTTTAGTATATTACAATAATAATAATAATAATACTATTATGTATGTTTGTTATTATTTAATATAAATTGTTTGCGTGTCTACCAGTCGTTTAGTGTTGAATGTTATAATAATATTATAAACATACATATTACAATCACATACTGTTTGTTATTGTGTCACTTGGCGTCGAGTGCATAATAGTAAAATGTATTGAAGTTGTATCGGATTTCACACTCGACCGACTCTTTGTGGTGCTTAATATTTTCACACGTCAAATGGTTAATGTTCTCAACATGTATTGTTTATGTTTGCTATTTATTATGAACATTACAATTATCTTTCAAGAGAATCAGAAGGGAAATTGTGTGTGGTGTCTTATATTATTTCAATGGATTGCTATTCGCTTTCTTGAAAAAATATTCATACAAGAACTCAACTATGAAGGTAGAAGAATATCACATTGCAGTGAATATTTTCCAATATACTGCTACTACTTCTATACTATACCAGCACGTTATATCCCATAAGTGGGAAGCTAGCAGACCAGCTACATATAATAAACATATATGCTGTCTTCTCGATGTACACAATACAATAGGACATTCAGGATGGGTGGCAAACCTCATCACTGAATGTTAAGATGTAAAATGTCATTATTTTTGAAATGCTACCTTTTACAGGATACTCGAAAAGCTACGTAATAAAACGACAGACCAATTCTCTGTCGGGTGCTCTACGGAATCCAATACTCATAAGATTTTAATATTTATTCCTTTGAAAGATGTCATAATATATGTAAAGCTACAAGTATAAATATCTACAATCCCTTCGCAATTAGCAAAAATTTAAATGTGGATTTTTTTTATTATAAGCTCGTAAAATCTAGTTATTAATGCAATAAATGAGACTTGAGGCAATATCCACAGTCTTGTGACGGCGTATTGTCTGTTGCAAAATTGCAAAATTTTTTATTAACTTTATGCTGAGCATTTATCTATAAAACTTAATAGTAAGTACATATCTTTATAACTTTTAAAGATATAATATTGTGATTTTATTAATGAGTTGATAGTAAGTGACTTACTTTCTTTTCTATAATAGATTCAAATCGTGATTATGTTTTGAAATATATCATTTTCTAACCACGTTTAATTCAAACCTATTATCATAGCATTATGAAACAATGAACTTCAATCGACTCCAGGCAAGCTTTGCATTACGCCACCAAAGCAAGTGGCTCAACTGTCATCCATCATAATATTTCATTTCTAATTTTAACGTACGCGCAGCTTTCATTTTGAAATTTATTTCGGACGATAAATTAATGACTCGTTTCTCATTCCCTGGCGTATTGAGGTCACTTTAATTCAACTTAAAAACTCCTAATAATGAGGGAATTTATTTATTATAAAACATAATTTACACATTAATGTCGGATACATGGGAAGATATAAATAACCATGTATTTATTAACGCTGTTAGTAACATCGTTAATATTTCCTGTTTATAACTAAAGCCTTTCTGTTAATTTGTTTGTAGGTATAATAATATGATGTATGGTTGTATAAGTAAGATACGCGCATGGACATTTCTTGTTGGGTGTATTATTTCTTTGGGACTAAAAGGGATTAAAAGCGTGACTTGTAGGAAACTCACTAATGAAAAATCGATTCAAATTTTGTCACAGAGCTTTAAGGAAGTCATCATTGAACAACATCTTCAATTCAAATATCTTCTTTTATGAAATGAGTTTTCAATCAACGATATCGTTACAAGTACAAAATTTCGACAATATGTATATTCAGGTCACAGATAAAAAAGGTCAATGGAAAATCATAGTAGCATTAATATTATTTCATCCTTCATTCATTTCATTATGAGAATCTCGATACAAAATATTCATAATGAAATTTCACCCTTCCTTCTGACCATCCGACACCCACTTACTAACCATCGTACATTAACATTCTATCCGAATCTTTGAGGAAATCTTATTTACTATAGAAGAGTGAACCCAAAATCACACAGCTACTTGTACAGTGGAGATGACCCACAGATTAGATGTTTATCCCATTTCAATTCAATTCAAATTGGATTAGGACCTAAAGGATCGGATAAGAAACACAACTTTTCCTCAATGATGCAAATGGTGGGGAAAATTGGACCACGCTCATTGAATAGAGTGAAACTTTCAAGCGAAATTAGTACAAAGTACCTTGCACTATTATTGTACCTACCTATTATCTACATAATATTATACTTCTATAGAACATTGATGAGCGAGAAATTTAGCGTTTCAGATTTTATCGCTGCGAATATTGTATATTATGTTCTGAATAACTTACTAACTTTGATCTAATCTTAGGAACTTATTTATTTATTTATCTATTTACATCTACACACGGCGAGAGCCTTTTACATGTTAACACAACACTATATATTACAAACAACAAACACAAACAGACGCAATAGTCAAAAATACATTTTTGTATAAATTTGGAGTAATTATGAGAAAAATAATGAATGTTTGTTAATAAAAAAATAATTTCTATAAATATAACTATTATAATGACCGACATATTTTCATTATAATAATATTTCATTATAATAACATTTTCAGAATTACCTTTTTGTGAAGACATGTAAGAAAATAGTCATTAAAACTCGTAAAAAAATATTTAGTAAAAAAATAGTAGGTAATGTACCTATGCATTATTCATTGAAATATCTACTACTAAAATTAATGTTTTAATTCAATTATATCATGCTAATGATCTCCATTCCCATGACGCTATAATTCACTTTTTGTATTTTATCGCATGAACCAATATGTACCTACCTATGTACATATGTACATGTAATGTTGAGAGTGCAAACTGTTATGTATGATATAATAAATTTATAATTGCATTTGTAAAATTGAAAATAGAAACATTACCTTTGCCACGTATTGTAATACACATTGAATTTTTCCATTATTTATTAATTATATTAATGTCAGGGTAACAAAATTTCATAGGAGTAATGGAAAAAGTGCATCGGATGAGTAAAAATGTTAATCTTATTCAGCCCGTCTGGTGTCGGCTCTGTATTATAGTTTTTCAGTGCGACGCGACGCATCCGATGCTTGCTTGGTATATTATAGAGTACGTACTTTAGCCCTGACCATTTAGTTTATCATGGCCAGGAGCGGATATATTACATAATATACTTTTCATTTAACACAAAACAGATCCCAACAGTGTAAATAGGCACACATACGGTGTACTAAGTGTAAGGGAATCTAATTAGCTACATTTATATAATTAACTTTTAATACTACGCCTGTTTTTATTTCACCTTTTTGCCTATCTATGTTGATATTGTTCATGTGTTATCTAAAATACAAAAAGGTAAATAATAAATAGGAAAAATTTCCAGATAAGTTTTGGTTATATTCTAATAACATCTTACATTTGTTGTATTTTTTCGTTTATTCGTTCTATTTGGAATTAAAACTAAAATGATGGGATTAAAATTAATCGCATGGTTTGTATAATATTAGCAGAATTCAATAAATTTCATATGATTTACAAAGTACCTGCAAAATTTACAAATGAGCATGTCAATAATTTTGCTCTTAATTATTTGAAAATTAAAGGAAGTTCAAATTAAATTAATGTACTAACAAACTTTGATGTTATTTATAAGTTTATAAATTTGAACTTTTTTATACACTTTAATTCAAGTTTTTAAATGGCACTGGCATATTAGACGCTGTGGTACGAACATATTCAGTTGTTGTGGTTAATTGTTTACGAAAAGGTTTAGTAGCTTTTTGCAGGTAGGTAATAATAATATGTTTCATAATATCGTTGGTAGAACAATGGTTTTTCAATGTACAGGTGTATGTATATGAAATAAAAAGGTGAAATTTAATTAGCATTTGAATGCTATTACCACCCAATCAGAACAATACATCAACTACCCTAATGTGCATATAAAAGGTCAGATATCTACCTTTACGTATAATAGGTATTATTCAACGGATTGTTAATGTTTACCTTTTCATTTGTGGAAGGGTTAAAGAATTATCCAGCTTTCTATCCACATATTATTTTTAACGAAAATGAAAATAATGCTGTTTGTAAAATAAATTTTCAATTTATTTAGGGAAGGCTTAAATTCGACATCATTAATGGCTTCCTCGTGCGAAAAAGGAGTACACAATGCTACGGGCTTAATCCTTTATAATCGTTTTGTATGTATATTTAATTTCTCCATAAAACATATTCCTATTTAAAACATGTGCGTTTATTGATTTTCATTTAAGGAACTGCGTACCTATATTACGTGTATATCTGTGTATAATGTTAATTCATTTTCATAAATGATACCTACATACTTATAAGTTTTGCTGTTCTCGTATTTGTGATTTTATGTGGATGTCTACATATGTGAATGTGTGAGTTGTTTTTGATGAAATCGCAATTGTTTACTACTTTCATCGATAGATTCCGATGACCGGAAGTATAAATGCACCAGGATTACAATTACTGCTGAAAGTATAGTTTTCTATCTCTACCACCCGTAAAATTTCTCTTATGTTTTATGTCATATATTTATCATAATTATATTCTTTTTACTTTTCAAAATATATTTTTATTTTTGTACAACGTGTAACATGTGAAATGAATGGATCTGCCACTATAGTCCCTAAGTTTTGGAGGGCTCTGTAAAAGACAGACGTTCGTAAAAATACATTTTAAATACCTATCAAATTCACAAGTAAGATCTTAATCCCATTCTGAATGTCTTAATTTTTTGTTAGCACAGAAAGAAAAATTTACATGTTCATCACATGCGGCTGGTCTCCTGGTTACCTGTTCGATATGCTGTGATGCTGTGGTAAAGTATTTTTAGTTTTTACAATATAATGTTTTCTTAACTACATAATCACTGTAGTCTTGTTTAATTTCCCATAACAATAAATGACAGTATTTAAACAAGTGACAGTAAATTCCAATTCTGAATTCCTGATTGGGGGAATTAACGTGAGCGATGACATAATAGTAATGTGAGCGACTATTGAATTTTGTTACAAAAAATGTTGCTAATATAATTCTATACAATTTTATATGTGTAGGTATCAAATTTTCAATTACAAATTTAAAAAATATTTCTCACAATGAATCACGAATGTGTGTAATATATGTAGGTGTTTACGTGCATTACAGCTATATTTCTGAAATTAAAGCATTATGTTTATCTGTAGATAAAACTATGAAAATAATTACATTTAATGCTTAATTAATTAATTAGCTTCATCCATGATTCATTAATTCGATTGACAAAAACTCAATTACAAAACACACGGGTGCAGTAATCGAACATTGTTGTAGGTACATTTGTGTTGACATTATGGGACGAATGTTACCAAAGGAATACCTATTTTATGTTTATTATAATAACATTTCCAAATTATTTTTGTTCACCAAATTATTTCAAGACGATTCTTTTCGTTTAACGAATATATACTGGTCTGGGTATTGTTCATACAAAATACTTCTTTAATGGGATTCCAGTCCATTAAGTACCTCATACCAGAAACATATTTATATATATTATTTTCTATATTGCTCAAAACCCCAAACTAACAGTTACCTGTCGCTGCTAAGTTGCCCTGCTCTATAGACCCAAGAGTATAAATTTTCATGTTCGTGGTTCGGTTGTAGTAAATATTACTAAAATTCAATTTACTAAGGAGATGCTTATGGCCTTAATTTGATTACGGTCATTGGTGCATTGCAGAATCCCCTAATATATTATTGTATTTGTCTTGGTATATAATTTTATACAAGTAAGTACATTTGTCAAATAGTGTGGTTACAAATCACATTTTCTCTTCATACAGAATACTGTTTCTATCAAGTTCTTTTTCTTCGTCCAATAAACAATTTTTATATTAAAGCTAGTAGAATTTGAACGCCCAAAATAGATTTTTTGTAATTATGGTAGATAATATTGTCGACCGACGGTACTTGGTGGAAGTTACACACTACTTCCACATTGGCTTTATTAATTGCTTACCAGCTTTCACGAGCTTCTGTACTCATGGCTTGCCGCTTGGTAACTGCATGTCTTGATCAAATGTATCACATTCTCAAGTATGTAAGATAAATCGGAGGAACAAGTATGAGAATTTGCATGAATGTGGAGCAAATAAAATAATTATATAATAATATATCAATATTGCGTTCCGTTCTCTCTGCCTTCCCCACTTGGGATAAGGTGTGAGGATATAGATAGATAGATAATTATGATTGTTATTTACTCTTATAATACAGGAGTATACTGAGTACATACCTCGGCTGCCATAAATTTAAATATTGTATAAAACAAATAAGCGGTTTCCTAACGATGTACCCACTATTTCATTTGCTTGCTTTCTTGTACAGTGAAGATCTTTCGGTGTAATAAAATATTCATAAATCACCTCCATTGTATCGTGAGCTATGCAAGACATTGTAATTTTCCATACTACTAAGTTTTATAGTACTTAGTAGTTATAGAATACTCTTACATATAAAAGTACCTAATACTTGCAAATCTTGAGAGAAGGAGGAATTTATAGTTTGTATGTGATACAAGAAAAGCTCTAAATGGCCCTTGAGGGATTCATAACCATCTCACTTAATATTAATAACATCCATGATGATATAGATTTTAGCCTGTATGTATTATAATGCGGTTACATTTTAACTGAGGTGCTTCGCTTTTCGACATTTACCTACTAACTTTAGTTCAGCATCTGAACTTTATCACATCATTTAACCGTAGAGGTCTTATCGGAATATGGAAGATTAAAGTGCCATGCAGGTTGAAGAAACTTTTCGACTTGAGCAGAGTTCTAAGATGAATATTAGACGCTCCTCTATTATCTTATGCACTTTATTTGCCGATATAGTATCATGCATCATATACCGCTGAAGTTTCTATTTTGTTGATTTTATCGGCATAAACTTTGTTATACTTATTTTTTGTTGTTTAATAAAATTGTGCTGTCCTGTCTCCCTTGGTGGAGAGTCTTAGGTCTGGGTGGGATGTCCCCTAGGGAGGGAAGCGTCTCTGCAGCGTTGACGGTATCGGCGACTCGCGTGCTCGCCGACCTAAAAACCTGGAAAAGTTTCTGGACACCTCAATTCAGCCTTGTGCTCAAATATGTATATAAATTTGTTTTTCTTATTTTATTTTATTTCTGTTTAATTGTTATTGTATGGTTTGTAAAATTGGCTAAGAATGTTTTTGTATACTTTTATTTTGTTTTGTTTCATATATGTTGTTTGCTTCTCTCGTATAGAGGTACATCGAAGGAGTTTAGTCAAAAGATTTCACACGGAGGTTTTGACCGGCCAGCCCTTCAGGCTGCCCACTATGGCGCCTCCGTTGTGGACAAGATTTGTTAAGTTAGTGTAGAATTTCGGATAAATGGAAGTCCTCAGACTTCTGCGCTATCCGGGTGGTCGGTGGGTCCTTCAATGTATGTTTAATAAAATGAATTATTTGTTAATATTTTCGGCATTAACTATATAATAATTTCTATTCATATTGATATAATTTTAGATTAACTATGTATCAATTATTATATTTTTATACATAGTTAATCTAAAAAATGAATTATATTTATTGTTATTGTTTTGTGTTAGGAGGTATATAGTATAATTAACGCACAATCGGTTTCGGGGACCCCGAGTTCGCATCATCAGATGCTGTTCTATACTGTTTATGCTTTATCTGGTGCTGTCTATACTGTTTTTATTATATTTATTTTTGTTTTATAAGTATAGATCAGTACCTGATAATGCGAACTCGGAAGTCCGCTAAACCGGTCGTACGTTAGTTCTACAGTTACACAGAACAATAATAATAAATATTATTCATTCTATTACATTACTTCTTGTTTTAATTTAAATATGAATTCTTTTGTTCAAGTTATAAATATTTCAATCAATAACTATTTTATTTATTAAATAACTGTTTCTCATTGCTTCCTGTAACATAAAATATTTACACATTTATTTATCAAATACAGGTTAAGAGCGTTAAAAATCAATAAAGATATAATAATTAAGACTTAACTTGACAAAAATATAAATAATGTTTTGAAACTTAAATGAAGCATACCAAGAAAAAAAAACTTTCAGGATAGTTTCAGTAATGTAGGCTGCTGGCTGTAATAATAAATAGGCTACAAAAATAAACCAACGAAGTTAGTAGCTGTAAACACAAGGATGCAATTTTAATTCATCCAACGTCCGCTGCAACAAAATGCAAGGAGCAGAGTAAGGAAAAGTTTTGTATGCATTAGTATGTGCGCCTGTACAGCTACCATAATCATCTATGCATTTTTAAAATGTAATACAAACTACAAAAAACATGTTCCACTTACCTACATACATACTAATCTTACATGGTGAAGTAATGCACTCAACTTTCTTGTCTAACTACGCCATGCGATGAACTTACTTCTATTTGATAAGCACATTTTTGTCGAACACTTGATAAATATTTTTTTGTTGTTTTCTACAAGTTTTTTTTTATTGTATTTTTAAACTCACTCCATATATTATATTAGTGGGGTTACAGGCAAACAATTATATAACTGCATGAATATACAGATCACCCATTCTGAGTCAAAAATAAGATATTCAAGATGAGGGGCATAACTCACTATTGATTTTAAGTTGCTAGTTATTGTATTTTACGTGATGTTTTACGAACATGTGCCTTTTACGGACAATCGAGAAACACGTTTTGTTGCCAACTTAATAAAATGGGGTTGAAACAGAACACATAGATGAGTAAAATGACGTTTGTTGAAATCTGAGTTTGTTTTTTTTTAAATCAATATAGGTACGTAATTTTTAATTGAAAGCAGGTACAGTAAAGTTTTATATCTGCTTTTCTAAGTGACTGCAGTTTAGTCGCTCATTCTTTATTTTATATGCAAGCCTAACTTTAAACAAAACGTTTATTATCAGCATCTTTGCGAAAGGAAAACCCATTTTATATACAACATACTGTTTTCGACAACGAGTTAACTGGAAAATGTACACAAAACAGCAAAATATTTTCTCCCGTATTTTCAAAAACACTTTTATAATAACAAGTTTATGTTTGCAAACATTACCAACGTAAAAATATGCAACTCTGAATAAGGGGAATTGCGAGTAAGTGAATTTATTTCGTTTTCATTTGCCGAGCTTTTGCTATCAGAATTAAAATATATATTTTTAATCGTCTATTTTTATCGTCACCCCATAGAGTAGGCTTTGTTCATTCCAATTCATGCTTTCCGACAAAAATGCGAAGAATCGCTTCACATTCATTGTAAATTCATTATATTCGATGCGTAAATTGAAACAAAAACAGAATAGACAGGATGACGAAAAAATGTATTTTACATTACTAGCCGAATTGATTTTGACTACTAATGCGCTTGGTACTCCTACTGTATTAATTATGGTATATTTTTTTATAAAGAATTTATTTTAGTAACTTTGTTGAAGGAACTCATTGAGCTGGTAGGCAACAATGTCAGATATCTGTCAAATATATAGTTTTCTATGGAGGAAAATTGTTGCTACCATAATATTATTTGGATTTTTTGGTGAAATATTTTGTGTCTTTTTTTATTTGCAAAAATAAAATAAAACGGGCAAAAATAAAATCTAATTTGAATATAAACTTTAGGAAATTAGTATTCGAAGTAGATTTTAGGCAAAAATAAAATAAGCAAAAATAAAATCAAATTCGAATACATATTCTATATAGTTTATATTCGAGTATGATTTAATTTTTGCTGGTTTTATTTTATTTTTGCCGATAAAAATAAAATAAAACCGGCAATAATTAAATCTAACTCGAACATAAACTTTAGGTAATTTGTATCCGAATTAGATTTTTTTTGCCGGTTTTATTCTATTATAATGCTTGCTAAAAACAAAAAAAAATAACGGGAAAAAGTATTGCCGGTGTCGAAAAACTTGGTGCCCAAAAACAATTAAACGTGGTGAACAAAAAATAATCCTACATATTATGGCAATAATTTCGTGAATATTACTTTTTCTATGAAATACCACATTTGACAACAGTGGGGCCTACCATGTCATATAGTTCCTAATGATATGCCCACTGTCCGCAATCCCATCACTGTGATCAAGGATTATTTCCTAACTTTTGGAAACTATTCTAAGCTACCAATAGTTAATATTTTTTAACCATGAATTATATGATAAATCAAGAAAGACACTTTTATTCAAAATAAAAATTATTTCCTGCATATAAGGATTGATTAATTAGTAATATAAATACACACATAACAAGAATACGTTTGAGAAATCGTTAAATGCAATGCAAGTAAAATAATACGGTAATATAAAACATAATATGGCGCTCATTGATCTATGTTGATATTAATAATAATATATAGCCTATGTATTATCAATCTGATGGTATTGAATTTTAGCAATATTCTTAGTATTTTGTCAACGCCTAGCCTTTACTTTAGCGACGCGTCGTATGCAAATACATTTTCGTAACGTCTGCTCCTAGTTGGTGAGTGAAATGCACTTAACGCCAAAGTGAATGATTGTCTACAGCGAGTCTGGTGACATAATAACGTGCATACTTTCTACGGCATACCATACAAATATTATATCCTACCTGTCCTGTTTATCTAACTCGACATTTTTTCGGCAGTTCAAAACAGAAACAAGGGAGGAGAAATTTAAAACAAGCATTTATATGGGTACCATTTATGAATCGTATTTTATACATTTTTATTCAGCATATTTATGTTTTGACTTTCAATTTATTCATGAAAAAATCTCATGATCTCTCTCTCTCTTGTTGATTTCCCATAGCCGAGAGTCATGATCTCCTGAAAAATATAACCTGCCATCCTCTTTTATTCTCAGACTGCACATTGCTCAGCAAATAGAGAGAGCCACAATTTGCTTTTACTCAGTTCACCCATATCATTGAAATTCCCTTTTAGGTCTCTGAATCGGCGTAGTTCCTGATACAACATCGCCATTTCGATTGAAAATAATATGAATAACATTGTATAAAATTAAGCAACGAACTTTATGTTTCCATTTTGAATTATTAATTTAACGATTTTGTTATGCTTACTTATGTACAGGATTATTTTCTTGCTTACGTACCTGTTTTATTATATTGTCCTTCATATTATTATTATTATTGCGTTATTATTTATAATCCACTTTACAATACAGACTGCTTATTACCTTAATGCATGCTCCAATGTATTTTAACACATTATAATATTACATATACATATCTAGATATATTTATACACCTAATACATACCTTTTCTTAATAACCTTGTACTCTACGTTAAAAGTATCCTGAGAATGTACACTTTGTTAAGTGAGTCATTTTTACTTACCACTCATGTTGGATCTTTATTATTATAGCTCTGAAAAGAATGACATGTTTCCGGTTTATCCGGTTTTTAAATTTATTCTTATATATAATTATATTACAGCCTGAGCTTAAGAAAGTAGATATACCTATTATTTGTCTTCGATTTTCAGGAAAAACATGGCAACATAGTGTTAGGCTATTCATTTCTGAGAAAACTAGGTGATGTTACTCAAAGCTTATTCAACTCGATGATATCATATTATGTATTCATTTATTAATCGAGTTCGTCGGTAGCCTGGAGGTAAAGTCTCGGCTTCGTGAACAAGGGGTCCGTGGTTCGATACCAGGTACCGGCAAACTCCCCTTTCATGACACAAGCTTTTAGTAGCTTACTGTGAATGGTGTATAAGGTTGTATTTGGTTTTATAACAAACAAAACCCAGATATATTTAAAAAAAAAACATTTGTAGTTAGACTCACATACACAGTAAAAGCTTACGATTATCATCGACAGAAATTTTGCGGTAGTAAATGTGTTAAAGTAAACGTAATTATGTTAATAAAATTTTAAAAGGACATTTTTTTCCAAAGTTTCCCTCTGAATGACAAGTATTTGGTTTAACATCAAACAATACTTCAGCAACTCGTATTGTCTTTACTTCAATATATCCATTGTATGTATGTTTTATTTATTTATTTTATTTATTCATTCTTTACTGTACATTGATTAAAAACAATTACATAAAAGGTATACATTCAAATTAAATACAATCAATATACAGAGGACGAGTTTATCGCAAAGGCGCGATCTCTTCCAACTTTATATTTAATGCATAACAGTGGATCTGTTATATATATACGTAATATCAATATTATTTCTATTTTATTTGGATACTACGATCACGGGGTCTACTTTACAATAGTGGTGATGTATCGATAATAATTTTAAGGGTGTTCGAGGAATTCCTTTCATAAAAGTAAGTGTAAATCATACAAAGGTGAGTTTATAATAGAGATTCTCAATATGTCTTGAATTATGTAGTCCATTTATTACGACCTTCTACGATACTTTGCAGAGTGTTTCTCAAATATAGAGTAAGAAATGTAGGTATTTCTTATTTTAATTCGATAACCTTTTCTTTGAATATTATTCTTATTATGAATATTTGAATTTATAAACAGAATGTTGCTACTCAGATTTATCAAGCGGAAAATGTCGTCGTGTGAAAAATTACCTCGTAAGCTTTTTCGTGATATATGTTCCCTAAATGTAAAGTATCGTGACTGCGTTGTAAATTAAGGTTTCAAATTAACACTTAGCATATTAATTAAATGCGCCATGTTGATTAAGTGTAATTTATCATGTTGAACATTAGAAATGTTAAAAATATTGTTTTATAATTATTGTGGTGTGTTTTTAAGGACTTTATGGGATTCCACGACTTGAGTAATTATTTTACGCGTCAGATGTTTCGTAATAAGCGCATTTCAAACCGAAATAAGACTTCCGTAATGCCTTATAAGAGTAGAAAATGTTCTTCAATTCAACAATGCTATTTAATTTATATCAGAAAATAGACCATTAAATTCTATTATAGGTTTTACTTTGCATTCGTTTGTATTTAGAAAAACAACTAGAACATTAAATGGTACCATATTAATTAATGGGCCTCACAGTTGAAAAGTTGATGTTTTTTCATCTCTGCGGCAAATTACTTCGATAATTTTATGATAACAAGCAGGCTATTATAATTTGATTGTATAAAATGAAGTATTATTATCGATTCTTCGATCTATTTCACGGTGCAGATACTAATTAATGGCCTTAGAGGACGAAGCGAGGATGAAAGCGGCTGAGCGTCGTAAATCATATTTAACTGCCGGGATAGAATCTCCCATACGCGGTACAATACAGTCAGCGGTCAGCGTCCGTACAACCCCCATACCGTGTAGACGTCAAACGTCCCGTACAATGGAAAACAATTAATGTTATTGCAGGACCATTAATTTTTATGTTATACATCTACCTACATAGTAAGTACGTGTGTACATATTATACTGCACTCCTCTGACCAAAGGGTTAACCTGTTCGCCCTACGTTGTAACACTGCTATTCTATGCAGAAAAAAACATTCACATTAAACAATATTTAATTGGAAAGAAATCTTGTATTTCTGTTTAAAACGCTGTTAATCGTTACTACAGATTTCACATATATTACACCACAAACCGTACATTTTAAATGAAATAATACGGAGCTGATTGGAATGTTCTAGCTCTGTTGTTACATTTCACGATACTTGTTGGTACAGTATATAAAATTGGGGTTGAAAAAATGATTTTTATTTTTTTTCAAATAAAACAATATAAGTAATGCTGCCCAAATACGTTCTGTTATAATAATAACTGTTATAACAAATAAGGTCTGTTCAAAAAGTATCGCGAATTTTGAATTTCCGTGGGTTTCGTATATTTGATTTTAGATTTTTTTGTAGCCTTATGTTGATACTTATGTCCCTTACTTATGCTGACAAGGTCAGCCATTTTGAACGTTTGGTTAATTTTTGACAGCTGTTTTGATTGGATGTGTTTTGACTCGTCTTCGATTTTTGCCTATTCCAAAAAATGGATCTATTACAATGAATTGGTTTCCACGTCATAACCATAAAACCATGATTCGTCACCAGTTCTGACCCTCTGGACCACATTTGGGTCGTCACGGACCGAGAGATCTCCTGAGCAATGTTAACGCGATGCTGTTTTTGGTCGAAATTGAGAAATTTAGGCACGAATTTCGCGGCGACCCGACTCATTCCCAAATCATTGGTTAAAATCGAATGGCACGAGCTAATCGATATGTTTAGGTCCTCAGCAACTTCTCTAACGGTGATTCGACGATTGGCTAATACTATTTTTTTCACTTTACCAATGTTTTTGTCTGTCATTGACGTGCTCGGGCATCCGGCACGCTCTTCGTCGTTCACATCTTCTCGGCCCTCTGAGAACATTTTGTACCACCGATAAACGTTGCATTGGTCCAAGGTAGCCTCACCATATGCCACAGTAAACATTCGGAATTCGTCTGTGCACTTTATTTTGTATTTCACACAAAATTTGATACAGATTCTTTGATCCATTTTTTGCAATAGGCAAAACGAGCCAAAACACATACAAGCAAAACAGCTGTCAAAAACTTACAATACATTAAAAATAGCTGACCTTGTCAGCATAAATAAGACACATGAGTACCAATATAACGCAACAAAAAAATCAAAAATTAGATGTACGTAACCCACGGAAATTCAAAATTCGCGATACTTTTTGAACAGAGAGTAGATCAGGCCTGTGCTACATCTAACATAAAGAATTTTATAAAAATATATAGGTACTTACCTACTTATACCATATTTTTTAACAATATCAAAAATATGTTTAAATCATACCAGTGTTCATATAGGTACTCATTGCAACTAAGAAGCATCACCACACAGAATTATGCAACGTGTACTATCTCATACAATTTTATCCACACATATCTACATATAATACGTACAGCAATCATACCGAGACATACAATAATATTTTTTTTTTTTTTTTTTTTTTTTTTTTTTTTTTTTTTTTTTTTTTTTTTTTTTTTTTTTTTTTAAAAAGATATATCTGGGTTTTGTTATAAACCCAAATACAACCTTATACACCTTCCACAGTAAGCTAAAAGCTTGTGTCGTGAAAGGGGAGTTTGCCGGCACCTGGGATCGAACCGCGGACCCCTTGTTCAAGAGGCCGAGACTCTACCTCCAGGCTACCAACGAACTCTGCAGTATCTGCAGTAATTCCAGCGTTATACATTTAAGGAACGATTTCAACGTTAGGTAGTACCTTTTGCTACAAAATCATTTGTTTTATTTTAGATTCTCAACTTTAGAAACCGCCTGATAATAGTTGTTGAATACTGCGCTTTCAAAATTCACTATAATATATTGTAACACTTCTTCTACTCGAAAATTACCCAGCTAGATTTAGTCTCTGTAGAGCAGGAGACTCTCAGAGATTCGTAGAGTTGGCATTGGCTGATTCATCAAGAAAACAAAAGGAAGTATAGACAAAAATATGTTTATTTTTCTGGAGCACAGGTTTCACACTCCAAGAGTTCACAATAATTACATTAGTTTATACAGGGCACAACTTTGTCACTCATTTATTTAATGTATTCTATTCAATGTTGTTTTAACTTTTTTGATATTAATAATTGTATTTATGGCGGTACAAATAAAATAGACTGAGTTTGGTTTTTTCTGCCTCGCCGACGCGTAGGGCGTTGGCGGGGAGCTGACAGCAAGTGAAGTGAAGTTGTTACGAATGGTCAAGCAAGTGAGAAGGAAGAGACAATATACGCTCCATTAATTACGGGATTATTAAAACTTGTAACTGTTGTACCTTCACGTACGGCAATTCTATTTTTTTTATTAAGATATGAATTTTAACTACGACAATATAGGAAACCGCGTATATCTTAATACGTAATATTACCCCGCTAAATATAATCGTTAATGGTGATTTTAATTCCAACACTTTGTTTACACTAAGAATTTAATTCTATCATAAATAATTTTACGCGTTAACACCTCATAGTTCATGATAGATAATTATATAAACAGTAACTGTGTAGGTATTTTGTTAGCGGAGTACCTACGTGTGTATTTACCTCCTCGGATACTTGGTGGAAGTTATGAAAGGCAGGAGGCGTAAGATAAATTATAGAAGAGCCATTTCTCACGCGTCATAATTCCTTTACACATAATATTTTCTCTGATGGCTGAGTTACATATCTCCTTGAGTGGCTTTCAGCATAAGTGAAGGCGTATTATCTATTTTCGTGTTATACATTTTAAAGGATTATAACATTATTTTCACATATTTCTCTACTATTTGTTAAATTGAAGCAACGAACTGATCCTGAAACATATTTTTACTATTTACATAATTAATTCATTTCTTTGTCAAACGTGTTCTTTTTGAAACATATGGTGGAAACAAATTTTCTGGTTTATTCAGAGTATCAAATTCCCTTTTGCAAACGACAATAGAGAGAGGATTTTTCAGGCCATTGAATATTTGTGGTCGAGTTCTCAGTATACTTTGTAAGCATGATGCCTGTGGAAGCGATCGATTTGTATGATCATATCTGCATCATAACTTAATATTTTCAAAATATGTCCTGACCATTACCATTGATTCTCCCTTATCACAGTGATAACAAGTCTATGCAGGCTACGTTGGTGAATATTTTTATATGAGACATTCAGTTCACCAAAAGGTATATATACTGCAAGGTATATATACTCCAGACCTCTGTGGAGAATTACATCTCTATACAATAATACGCTGACGGACGTCGATTTATTTGGATTACCTCTGAATGCTTACAAGAGACAGGTATTCAAAAAACATACTTCCACACTTCTAAATGAGTCAGCAGGTACGCAGTAATTTCCCCCCTCTTTTTTTTTCTCCTTTCCCCTTGATTTGTTTTTGTGCAAGTGTGATGATTGAGTGAGCGAGCGAGACTGTGTATAATGTAGGCATGTTGAGATGACCGGAATGTTAGGTACCTATCTTTTTAAAATTAATTGTGGCGCATGGTATTGGATGATAGCTGATCTCTGAAAGATTAACCTTTATTTTAACTTTAATTATGTAGTTATTGTCTGTTTTGTGCTTCTATATTTATAAAATAAAATAAAATAAAATAAAAAAGACAATACTACACATTTTATTAAATTGTTTAGTATGGTGAATATGTAACTTGAAAATTAATCTTAAATAAGTGAAGTGCTACACTCTCCTGTATATGTTATACAATGTTCAGGTGTTGGTCGGTATGTTTTTATTACTATTTTCTGTATACAGTTCAACGCAACAATTTGGTAAAAGTGCTATAAAAAATTCACTACCGGTCTGTTTATTTCCCAAAGCTATAAATTTGACGACAAAACCAAATACGAATTTTATACAAACTACATAAGTGGGTTAAACATAAACGTAGAGAATCTACGGAACATTTATTTCGATGTGCTAAATGTGCATACTACATAAATATGTACAAAACAGCGTATCATTGGTAAAAATAAAACGTTCTTTCAATTTATAGTTGCCTTATTATAAAAAAATAATTGAAACTTACTTGATACGACAAAACTTTGTCGAGTGTACAATTTTGAATTTACATATATAATATACATTTCTTAACAAATAAAAAATTAACAGAATTTTTATAATAAATTAATACATTATATAATTACCTGAATTCCGCAGTTATGAATAGGTCTTTCATTCTTTTCTATTAGTTTCGAGTGTCTTGTTAAAGGCAGATATTTGTAAAATATTCCTTTCAGACATTTAACACCTTTCATTCAGCGATGTATTATGCCACTCATTCAGAATGTATTTAACTTTTATTGGTATGAGGTGACGACTTTTATGTTTATGACATAATTATGATATATTTTTTCATATTGTTTGTTCTGGTTCGAAATATTTATGGTTCTACAGTTTATATGAGAGTCAATTGTAAAATGTTCATGTTAAACTTACGAGCATTTATGAAGCTGTCATTTTCACAGCTTTGTATATTGATGCAACGACAGCAATAGCACAAAAATGATAAATAATGTTGGGTCATTTTATACATTGAATTTTGTTTCTATGTTTTTACTCCAAACTTGAATAATAACTCCATCCATATGTTACAAAAAGCTCTTATTTTAAAGCATCCATTTGGAATTCTTTTATCAGGGGCGTTAAATATTTTTTAAATACGTCAATCTAACGAACCTTCGCTACTAAGTGCTGAGTATGATTAGAAAACAGTAGGAAAGAAATGCCTAGTATTTTTTTAAACTATTGTTTTGTAATCTTTATAATTCAACTATGTAGATAATGTGAAATATACTTTTACATGAATTCATCACAATTGTTTCATCAGTAAGGTTCTTAAACGACAAATACTCAGATGCACATTGTTTTGTGACTTTCGGTTAATTTTTAAACTTCTTGAAACAATTAATTTGTTTCGGAGTTTATATGCTGTGAAATTGACTCATGAAAGCCAACAAAAAAGTTTCCATGTTTAATAACATTAAACAGTTGCTGTCGTTCCTAATAGAGAGAAAATCACTTTGGGTAAATTAATTATTTTATCTTCAAAATGTCAATCGTTAATCTTCCGTCGTAAAGTTTTCGATGATTCAATGGATCACGAGTCGATTGGGGTGAACGTCACATACTATGCAGTAAGTAATACAGTAGATATACTTATTCCTATCTTCAATAAGTAGGTAACCATTAATATAAGTAAATGGTTAGTATGTTGACGTGATAAGGCGCAGCAAGTTACTAAGTCTTAAGGCTTTTCATTCACTCAACTGATCCTAGGAATTAAACTTGGGGACTTGCTGCTTACTTTGCTACAATATCTGTCGATTTAGCAGTGAAAAGATATCTTTCGTAATTTAAAGATATACGAGTATGTCTTGAAAACGAACTATCTATTTTTGGAAATAGTCATAGCATCAAAAACGAAAAATAATTTTTGCAAAATCGTTATTGATATATTTTTTAAGGTATAAAGTTATTTTTTGAAATTAATGTGACATAAATATAAAGATATTCTTTAAGTAAGTCTGACCACAAAAGACATTTTTGAATGAATAAACCTATATCTCTTCATGTATACTCTAACTATCTTGCTGCGTAATGCTGAAATATAGAGTCAATAAGAAAATGGGGGAGTATTATTAGATAATATTCCCTAATAATAAGTGGATATCTTTTTTCCATACACTATTCCTACAAAACGAGGTCAAAGCCTTAAAAATGATATAGAATGAGCATATACAAGTACAAAACCTCTCGTAATGTGGGACTTCTGTTGTTTCTCATTGTCCCCCAGAAAAAAAACCATATGTGAGAATGAGAAGTGTGAAAATCATCCATTTCAGTCTATTTCCAACTCTCCTTTTACTGTCTTTATTTTGTCTAAATCCAACATAGTAAAAGCGTTGTATGTATATGTACTTACATACACACTATGATATTGGACGAATATTTTCTTAATATCTAGACTTGATGACACTCCGAAGAAATGTGTTTCGGCAAGTCATTGATATCATATTAAATAAGAGAGATGGATTGATCTGAAGGTAGATAATGTGAGGGATCAGTTTTGACGATAATAATGTGTACATTAATATAAAACATAAAGAAAAGGTGAAAGGCGGAGGCCCATATTACGATATAATAAAACATCCAGATGATGTATATATACATATGTGTAGAAAGTACCACAAACGGTGCGTTTTGATAATATATTATCATGATGAGAAGGAACAAAATTATTATGTTTAAAACAATGGCTTTGGGATTTATGTTTTAATGAATAAATAAAGTAAAGAGAATTGAATCCTGAATGGTTGCCATCGATGCTCGTAATTTTCGAGTAAATCGTCCTAACTACGTGTTTGGTTTGCCCAACGTTGAAAACTGTTCTACAATATTGATGTGTTATTTTATGGGAAAGGTAATAATAGTGGATACTCGATGTTTTAGTTGAATTAGATTTTTTATTCATATGTTTGTTCATGTAGAAAACGTAAATATTTCCGTGTGTAGTATTGAAAGCTTATTGATAGCTAAAGGATATCTTTCGTGTTCTACTATCACTACGGCAAATTGAAATTGTATCAATAATTCTGTAATTCTGTCATAATATATGTGTACTTATAATATATATTGTATTTATATTCACTTATTTAGATAGATACTCAGAAGATGACAGTTAAAGTAAAATATGATCTATCTGCTTCGAAATTTCATTTTATAGATTGCACTGAATACACATTGTTCATAAAATAATACATGTAAAGGCATACTTCTCTATCTTGACTGCTATTGTTACTTGTGTTTACTTTTTACTTGTATTTTAAAGATTTTGATGAATAGTTTACAAGTAGTACCAACTGTTTAATTAAATTGATATTATTGTGTATTCTATTATGATTATTTCAAATGTGAATGGGCCACGTGGCGTTTGAGTTAGATAGCTACAACAAAGGTAGGTAGCAGGGTGGAGGGGTGTAAAGCACCCTACCACAGGGTGGTAGGAGTAGTAGTCACATCGTGCTAATAGCGGCGGTCGACTCATCATGAGGAGATGCACCGGAAATCAAATTTGGAGGAGCTTCCTGAAATCAATGCAATCGTCAACGCTTTTGTTTTATTTATTGTGACGCTACGAAATTTAGTACATTTTATTTATAAAATTGCATTATTTTAAAACCCCTTCACACACATGAGTGCATATTTTTTGCACAAAAAATACAGAAAATACGATATACTTCAGTTGATATTATAAAACATCAATTGAATTATTAATATTTTTATAATTTATCTACGATAAACCTAAATATATGTAACAAAAGCAATTTGATAACACTCTTTTACAAATAAAATACGTTAGTGCTATTTTTTAAAATAAAAAAATATCAAAAAACGATATATTTTTAATATTTTTTTAACATATGTATCTAATGGGAAAATGAGTGAATCATAAGTAAATAAAATAATGCTTTCAGATCGTGTTCTAGCCATTACTTATTTATTTATTTATTTATTCATTTACATGGTACACAACAGATGAAAGACACATAAATATAACATGAAAGCGACAAAAACAAAAATGAAATAATTTTTAAAGTTGATTTAAAAACAATAATATAGTAAAACCTGTATTCATATTGACTTCCGGAAGACTTGTGAATGCAAGTGATTCGCTTGATAACTATTTAGATATATTTTGACGTTATTTTAACCCCTTTGTGTGACATAGGGGTGTGCGAGTGGGCACCCATGCATACATACACAGGGTACTTATTATCTACCTCGGGCTAGGCTACACTTCCACTAACCCCGTTCAAATATCGTAATTCATAATCTGTTTAACCCTCTTTTCACCAGCACCGGGTGCTACATTTATTTAATGAAGATATTGACTGTGTTTACGCCGGTATAATATTAGATGTAACTACCTGATGTGTTTGGTCCACCAACTAATAATTAATAGATATAAACTTAATGTAGATATTGACCAACCAACTAAATCGACTTAATTATTAGTGGTGTGACTAGAATATAGCCAGTATTATACTTAATATGATTGTTCTCAAAATGTGAATGAATGTATGTAATCTATCGTCGGTGGTACGATGGTTCTTACTAATTTATTGAACGTAAGATTTCGGGTTAGATTCCCATTGAGTCAATAAAGTTTTTACTGAGAATTTTATTAACATATTTTTTTACTCCATTTCAGATACATTTGTATTGAACGTCAATTCGGCAAATTATAACCGAAACTATAATAAAATTCGTCGAGTTCGTCGGTAGCCTGGAGGTAGAGTCTCGGCCTTCAGAACAAGAGGTCCGTGGTTCGATCCCAGGTGCCGGCAAACTCCCCTTTCACGGCACAAGCTTTTAGCTTAGTGTGAAAGGTGTATAAGGTTGTATTTGGGTTTATAACAAAAGCCAGATATATCTTTTTAAAAAAAAATAAAAAAAAAAAAAAAATTCCTATCAAAATTAGTAAAAGTAAGCTTCTACCATGGAAAGTTATGGCACCAACAAACTATGGGTTTGTATGTTCATATATTTATAACTACTGCAATATAATTGTTGGAGGGCACTTGCATACATACTTCTTCCTACCCCTAAATCTCGCCCCTAGTCCGGGATGATTTTTACGACATGTCTGCGACATAAAGGAACATTTTAATTTGCATATTTAGACAATGGGCACGTTGACCTTTGTAAGCTATTATATAAATCTTCCTTCGCTTCCTTATCCTTATTTATATTTTGTACGAATAAAATTAATATCATTTTCCCCATGTTGCTGAATTAGGTGCCCTGGGAATTATGTACATACATATTATATTCTATGCGTGTATTTTGTACAAAGTTTTCTTTTACAAATAACAGTGAGTATTCCATATTTCCATACATATTGTTATGCAAAATATGTCTTCAGTATGTACATAGATATCATGCGCATTATGTATGGAAAAAGTCAACACTTTACCACACAGCTATTTCCTTTGCTAAATAAGTAATGAATGCATCACACATTCTTGCGTCTTATATTTTTATATAAATTGACTATTTTATGATATTAAAAGAAAATAATACGTAAAAATTATCATATGTAATTCTTTTTTCTAATTTTGTAATAACTTGTTAATAATAAAGTTATGATAGTTCTATTGATCAAAATTATACCTGATTCTAATCTTAAACACGTACCTCCTCTTTGAAATATATATATTTATATGTAAACTTAAGTACAACCTTTATCGAAAACTCTTCTTTGAAAACTTTCAGGCGTTTCGAATCATAGTCGTACAACGTTCGAAAAGTAAGTAATTGCAATACTGAATAGGTATTATTTTTCCATACCATTTAGCAATGATTGGACCCCTACTTCGAAATATTCAAAAGATATTATTATGGTACTTATTAACACGTCATATATACTATGTTATAATTTCCATAATTCACAGATCAATAAAACTATGATAAATGTCTCCCAAATTCTATATAACATGTATATTGTATAACAAACTCTAGGTACAACTGTATAACACAGAAATATTCAACCTTTTTTTTATGGAAAATAGCTGTTGTCTTAAGCTGTCTTAAAAATTTAAAACAAAAAAATAAACATTATTGTGTGTAAATATTTGTAGACTGTCTAAACTGTTCATATCAGCAGCCCTAGTCAAAACACATTTTAGCGTCACTTGTCGTTCGACTACAAACGAAATTACGACTATAATTGCAACAATAACGCATAATTATATGGTACATGTAGGTAGATTGTCGTAATTTCGTTTGTAGTCGAACGACTTCATAACGCTAAAATGTGTTTTGACTAGGGGGCCAGGAACCGTGAATTGTATTTTGCAACTTTCTTGTGATGAAAAAACATTTATTTCATTATTATAGAAGAATTGACTATTTCTTTTGATTGATAAAATAAATATATCTTGCTTGAGAAAAAAATCCTGTCATTATTTGAATAGTCTTTATCATACCAATCTCATGAAATTTGTGATTCGTGAAAAAAATAAATAAAAATATCAGGCGTATTTCTTTATAATTTACAAAAAGAATGTACCTTATGTGCGACTATGCATAAATATGTGCTTTGGCTTGCATTCACATACATTTTATTCTAAAAAAAAAAACAAAATTTAATGTTGACATCACTAACAAACATAAATCTACGTTCTCATCTGTATTGTCGATATTTACACAAATGTATTTGTTCATATTATTATAGTTTATATCTGTTGTTTTTTTTGTATGGCCGATGCACGATCCATTTTGAATATGGAAACGAAACATTCATTAGTACTTCATGGTGTTTCGTCAGTCATCCGTGAAAGCACTCATTGAATCTTAAGTAATTTTAAAAGCAACGGGTGGAGCTGAAATATATCTCCCTGTATTCTCCTATTACCCGTTCTTTTGAAAAGACTTTGTATAAAACCTCATTGAATTTCTATTATTTAAAATGCATATATATTTAGCAAATGTACGAGAATGTTCTGTGTTTATTTTGGAAGTATTGATTAGAGTCAAAATATTATTTTCACATGAGTTCATTGGAGAAATTTTTGTATTTTTTTGCCTGTTATAAAGGATTAATGTGTTTCTGTTATACAATACCAAACTAACTTGTTTAATAAAAGTAAGTGAAGAAAAACTCACATATCACGCAAAAAGTTACTCTGAAATAAAACTCTTTTTGAAATTATTGATTCAATAGAGAATTTACAAATCATTTTGTATTGGTTAATTATTAGTAATCACTTTTTCGTGTTGTAGATCATCGTTCTGTTAGTTCGGAAGTTGTTGCCTCTTGTGATGCCGGAGACCAGGTGTCTTTTCATCTTTTTAGTGTTCTTCCTCGAGGCCGTGAACCTACTGGTGTTTCCTTTGCAGTTTCATATACGTAAGATTCTATTTTCAGCTATCCAATCTACATGGTCTCTCCACAATCGACTCCTTTTCCTACTCTATCTTACAATATCCTACGTGTTGCATATTTTCTTAATCTCAATATTTCTTATTTTTTCTCTGAGAGTTTTGCCCGCAATATCACGTAATGTTTTCATCTCTGATGTTCTAAGTATGATTTTAGTTCATACCGTGTCTGTTCTTGTTTTGACACCATATGTCATTATTGGTCTAACACAGGTTTTATATATTCGGACTTTATAATCAATTAAATGAATTCAATAAATATGTTATCACGACTTACATGAATATTTTTGTTTAAAAACATCATCCTTTAGGTATGGATATAGCTTTCAATATTATCGACGTCCAAATATCGACGTCCAAAAATAAATTACTTCTTCAAACTGAACGGAAATTTACATCCGTGTAGAGTTTCAAACCTAGACACATATTTCAGGTAAAGTTAACATTGGATATTGACCCTGAATAGTAATAATAATATGAGCTTTATATACCTATTGAGTCTCGTATTTGAGAAAAGGTATAATACACACGTACAGAGCTTTGCATTTCTGTATACCTTCTGCAGTTGTAAAGTTGTGAGCAATGTGAACATTACGCCTAGTTCTTACAATAAAGATCCATATAGCGATAAAGTGCGAGTGCTCAGTAGACTATTATTTTTCTTTTTGCGTATGTCTGCCCGAAAATTGATGTCAAATTGTTTTATAAATTATGAACGGTATATATATGCAAAAATAATTAAATTTAGTCAATCATTTTCTGTTTTTTTGCTGTTATGCGTAAGTAAATTAACTTATTTGAGGATTTTTAAATAACATTTAATATTTGATTTAATTTTTAAATACTCACGTTATCTTACTACTTTTGAAATATAATCAATTTACTTATTTAGGTTTTCTTTCATCTAGGTATACTGATTGCAAGCCAGTTCGGATAAAAAGTGTTCATATTAGATACAATACATTAATATATGGATAAGATATTTTAAGTCTACACCGAATGTGCCACAGTCATCCAAGAAAAAACCAACCACCAAGCTCTCTCAGGTAAGCTAGGGGTGAGCTCGGTTCACGTAGGAGATTCCACCGAGATACCCATACATCCACAAACATTGGGATTTAAAATAACTCGTACAAATCATCAACATCCCAGACCAGGATGGCCTGGGGTGTCATCACTCATTCTTTCAAACATCACATTTCTTGCATCCATCATAATTGGCCACTCCCATAGGATAAGACGTTTCGGGTCGTTCACCAGTCCAAGCTCAAAGAGCTAAGCTTTTAGCTCCACGTGGCCCGTCACTACCTGAAATGAAAAGTGGTCAGATGAAAGGATATAATTTTTATTTTATTTATTTATTCATTCATTCTTTACTGTACATTAATAAAAAACAAAAACAATAATACATTGTATGTGTAAAAAATAAAGTGGTAAATAAACATAGGTATATAATTAATAGTCCCTTTTGTAATATCTACTAGTTCATGTATGCATTTTGATTTGCCAAAATACCATGTTGTGTGTTGTGTACTTTGGTCGACCGCATATTTACAGATACAGTATCTTGTGTTGGGTAAATATAATATTTACCCAACACAAGATACGTACGTACGTTATGTAGTAGTTGACTGCTCTTCTGAGAAATTTTATGCAAACCAAACATGTGTACATACAGACATAATATGCATGTATATTATTCTTTCTTAAAAACCTCTAGTAGGTACTTGTGACCAGACGTATAAATCTTGAAGGGGAAAAGAGACTTGAATAAGAAATGGAATGCGCCGACATAAAAATAATATAATTATCACAATTATTATTTTACACACTGCTTTTCAAGAATCCTGGCGTATGTAAAGTGCATGATGTTGCTTTCTTCGTGCATTAAATACACATAAAATAGTTTGAACTATTTGCACTTGCGCGAATATGATGTTTTTTGAACTTGAATTTATTTTATATGTACACTAAACATATAAAATAAATATGTCATATGTGTCATTATTTTGTACATTTACAAATGTGGTTGTGCGTTTTTATATTCTTTATATATGGTGTGAGGGTATAGTATAGTACATGTATATGATCAAAACATGACTCTGAATTTATAGGGTGCACAGGAATGAACTGCGAAATTATGAATATTTTATCAGTTTTTTTACTTTGCTGTGAAAATCTTTAGTTAATAAACGTGTAAACTATGTTACAAGTTTTACTTTGTCTCCTAGTTAAAATTCCCAAGGGTTTCACGGCGAGTATTCTCTGTGTAAAGTTTGATGAACACTGTAACATTTTGGCATAGAGTCTATGCGGCAAAAGCGCATCAAATTCCATCAAAGGGTGTTCCGGTCTGCTGTTAGGGTCTTGAGTGGCCACCTACTGGATATCTAGTACCTACTTACCAATATACCTATCCGTTAGGCCGTAAATACTACGCCGTAGGTTGGATGTAGTTACTTTGGTAATGAGGGAAATTTACTGGGATGAACTACTTTGTCTAGTAGCCGCTACTTGAAAATTTACAGGACGTATCATTTCGTGATTATTTTGATTCGGAAGAACTTTTAATTGAATCAATTATATTTTATCATCGTTACATACACATTTAGTATTGTTATGATACCATGTTTTTTCTTCTTTTTTGTATACTAATTTTGTGCAATAAAGATTTTTATTATTACTAGTATTACATTTTATTTTTAAATCTTATTTTTGTTTCAGCCATATATGATATTTTACCTATTTTCGTGGTTTGATATTTATGATTCATTTTCACTCATTAATTATTTCTAACACGAGTATGCCGCATTTATTTCTAATTCATTGTTTTTTTTAAAGATATTTCACTTCTATTCACTAATTTTGATTCAGAATACCTTGAAATATGTCTTACCCAGCTTATGTTGAGAAATAGAATGAGATACAATATGCCAATGTCTGTTATGTAGATATTATTAGGATTTTTATTTCATGAAATTTATGATAATGTGAACTTTTTAGGGAACTACTTATGTCGATTCTCGTAGTGTTTGCATTTTAAGTCGAATTTAATAAATAATATTCTATATTTTCTAGTGTAACTTTGTGGAAATACATTATTAAAGATTAATACGTAATTAAAAACATTGTTTAATTCCTTTTTGAATGTGTGAACAAAACAGTGTTTTTAATTTTATAATAATCTTGAATAAATAAGGTTAGTTGACTTACAATTTTACTGACAAGAGTGGTAATGACATGTTACATTAATAAATAACAATTAAGTTTGAGTATTGTAGGATAATATGATGATGTACTCTGGATTTTGTTTCCATGCCTGAACAATGGTTGGTGATAAATCAAAATCAGACAGATATGCAACGTAACATTTTAAACTTTCTCTTTAAATAGGATATGACTCTATGGACACACCGGACACGTTGTCGTCCGCTCTAATTTGCATAACGATGTATGCAAATTTCTCTGCCAACCACCGTGAAACTTTAGGACGTAAAGGGTTTCAAGGTATCATTTTAACCCTCTGGCTACCAATGTGCCCGTACGGGCACATGAAGAATTTTATTAATTTTAATGCACCTGGCTAGTTATGAGTTTAATGTTTATGCTTAAATTGTTTAAAAAGGTTGGTTGTCTATGATAGAATTAGTGTTTATCTGTTGGCAACCTTATTTGAAGCGTCATTCCATTTCGAAGTTTGGAGTTTTGCCGGCACGTGCGATATCTGTGTTTACAAACTTTGATTATATATATTTAAAGGTAAGTGTTGTTGTTTATCTCAAGCATATTTTTTTTTACATGTGTCATACCTTATATTATATATTTATTACTGTTTTGAATTAATTAAATTGATAATGTCAAAAATATTTCAATAAAGATACGTGTTCCCGAGGTGGCACATTGGTTGTCAAGGGATACATTACACACGCCATTTATTTGTACGGGAAAAATTTCGTGTATTTTTAATTTGGTGAAACGAATGATAATACTTAAGTTATTTACTAAAAACCATTGTAATACATGAAAAATATAATTTATTTCCAGATGGCACGCCAACATTTAACCAGCGAAGATATTTGTATGTTGCTGGAAGGAGATATTTCAGAGGTAGATGAAATGAGCGATGATGAGGAATTCCTGGAGGTGGAGTACCTCGATTTCAATGAGGAAGCTCCCTTGGATGCTCCAGCATTATCCACGATGATGAGAATGGATGTAGAATTACAGGAACACTATTATTTTTATAGTATGCATATAAATTATTTACAATATCTTCCTGTATCTCTTTAATATATATTAAAAATTCAATCTATTACGAACTTAATGTAGAAATTCAAACGAGTCCATAAATATATCTATATTCACCATTTGTTTTCTTTTCCAGAACGTGGAAGAACAAGGTGAAGAAGGAGAGGGGCAGTAGAAGGCAGAACACTTCGTTGGCTGCACAGAACCCCCGACGTGGTTGACTCTTTTTGCAGCGTTAGTTTTTCTGCACCGAATAAAGTTTTGTCACCGTTACAGTATTTTCATATGTTCTTTCAGACTGATGCAGTACTGAAAGCAAGTGGTCGTGGTTCATATGACTATAGATGAGAAAGGGATTCTAATGTCTTTGCTGTGAAATGGCTCGATCGTAAACCGGTTCATGTGGTATCATCATATCTCGGAATCGAACCTATCACTACGGTGCAACGCTGGTCGAAGGCTGATTCAGCCACAATTGGTGTGACTTTTTTCCCGAGATTATTTCCATATACAATAAAAATATGGGAGGGGTTGATCAACACAACATGTTGGTGGAGTTGTACCGAATAGACATCAGAAGTAAGCGTTTCTACCTAAGAATTATTTTTCACCTAATTGACATGAGTGTCGTCAATGCATGGATTCTGTATAAACGACACTGCAGTCAATTAGGTGAAAAACCAATTCCATTAGTAGAGTTCCGATCAAATCTTGCTAGAGTTCTGATGTCTACTTGGGACAATTCTCAGAAGAAGAGAGGTCGGCCCTCAAATGATATCGGGTCAACCACGCCGAAATGAGCAACGTTGTCACCTAGGGTTATGGCCGATGGTCAGGGACATCTTCCTGTGTTTGATGAAAAGCGGCAGAGATGTAAGCACTGTGTCCAAAGAAAGAGCAGCATTAAGTGTCAACGATGTGGTGTGGTTCTTTGTTTGGTCGCAGAACGTAACTGTTTTCTCGATTTTCACACCAAATAATAAGCTAATTGGTTTATATATCTGGTGAGAAATTCAGGAAACAGTTGTTTATTAATTTTTTTTTTATTACATGCTATATTCATTAGATACTTATATTATAATTGTGTGTTGAATTTATTTAATTAATTATTTATATCTTAATATCTTACAAAAATTTTAACACACTCAAAATTATGCAATATTGATATTGAAGGGCTATATTTATATTTTATATGTACTAAACTTAGATTAATAATATATAAAAAAATGTATATTACATTTATTTAAGCTTATTTCAATTTATTTTATACATATTTTTGTAGAATATATGTGAATAAAAAATATTTAGTAACTACTTCATAGAGTTTGTAATGTATCCCTTAACTACCAATGTGCCTGTACGGGCACATGGAGCCCCCGCAAAAATGGTAAAAGGTAAAAAAAAAAATTTTTCACCAAAAATCACCAAAAAATATATAAACCCAAAATACATTCAAAGAAAAATTCCAGGACTAGCCAATTTAAATTGGTAGCCAGAGGGTTAAGATACTCAATACTCGATTTGTGTATCCCTCTTCAGGCCATTATTATAGGTGGGTTTATTATGCTATTAACTTCATAAGATCTCGTGATAATATTGACCATCTTAGAAAGTTTTTAATAGATTCCCACTATCATTATAACCATATGCCACCTTGCATAGACTCAAGCAATATAATTTATTGATAAATATATGCACATTTATTGTCTCATAAAACTCGATGCAAACTTATCGCCGATGTGATACACTTTCAAACTTAAGTTGATAGTAAAATTTAAATACCGAAAAAAGATCTGTGGTTTGAATTTGGAAGCTGACCTGCACTATTTTGAAGATAAAATCTATTGGTATTCAGAAAATTTAAATAAAAAATATATATAACTACCTAAAAGTATCTAATAAAAATATAGCTTATAATTTATATCATATTTTAAGAAAGTCCAACTCATATTGATAGGATACATTTAACGATGTGATCCTGGCAGAAATTAAACCTCATGGCTATGTTATGTTTAAGACGATACTGGAGTAAGGCGTGTAGAGGAACTCTTCCAAACGGCGTAGGACACGCCTTTAATAGAGGGATAGGTAACGTTGGAAGAACCTAATATGGCACTAAGAAAAAAAGAAAAAGCATTTAGATTAAAAGTTATGTACTTTTCTTAATCTCAGAAGGTCTACCATGTTTGCAATGAAAATAAAATAAATAGGTATTGAAGAAAAAAATAAAAAAAATATACCTACACGTTTTTTTCTACTGTCCAAAAATCGTTTATTCAAATCCCGCATAACGATCTATTATTTTCTTTATCTTTTATCATCTGCCTGTCACATAGTTGTATGAATCAAAATCTGTGTACCATCTACACAGTACTGTACTGAGTAAGTACTGACTGACAATAAAACGTTGCGCTGCAACATCACAACGCAACGGTCCATCATACATCAATCACCGCAGTGTTCACTGTTCACATTAGACGAAGGGCACCTTTTAAATTTCGGTGTTTGGAAAAAAGAAATTTGAAATATAGGTAGGTATATCAAAAAATTTGTAATTTTCCTCAATGTGCTTTCTCACAATATTTTATCATACGGATAATATATAATATTTTATTTTATAAATATTCCATCAAGAGGGAGACCAAAGAATACCTGGATGACACAATGCAATAGAATCCTGCGGAGAAATGGCCTGGATGAAGATGATATAGGAAACAGAAGAACGTATAACCTCAGAACGAGAAGAGCCGACCCCAACAGCCTTCAGCGGCAATAAGTTGGGACAGTGCTAGGAAGAAGAAGAAGGAGAAGGAGAAGGATAATATTAAATATTTTATCGTATTCTGAATATGTCACTCATAAAACATGGTTTTTGAATACAATAATGACTTTTCGGGAGAAAAACATTATTGGTCATTCAGTTTAATATTCACTGTTTGGAACGAAAAATACTTGAAGTAAAGTCAACGCTTTAAAGCAAATACATAAAAAAAAATCTATGCTTTTTGAGTGCCTCAAATCGAAAACGTATTGTGAAAAATGACATGTATTCAACATAAATGTTAAATGGACATAAATGCGCATAATTTTTCCAAATACCGAAACTTAAAAAGCACCATTCGTAATATATTATAACATCACAATAGATCATTTATTGCAGATTTTTCCGCAATACCAAACTAGAGCCATTAATTTTATGCTACCATAGATATCAGAATGCAGATTAATCATTGTTTTATAACACTATTGTGTACTCAGTAGGACATTTTGCATTGTGCTATATGTAACAAAGTTTCAAACCACATCAACCTCAAACTGTTATTGATGTCTTTTTATGTCATGTCTATTGTGTTTTTTTTAGTTCATTCATTCATACATTTTTTTTCTAGTTAGTCTAGGTAATCGGAGTGTTTTATTGAGTCAACTCATTTTGATAAATAAGTCAACTGAACGCTAACAACACTTGTATGGGGTATGAGTTATCAATAAATGAAGATATTACAGAGAATTGATTTGTTCAAAAATTTATAAAATAAACTATATAGATACGTATAATATTAAGGTGCCTTCTTATATAGTAACATACTTATTTACTTATAAAGATATCTATATATTTATTTGTTCATGTAATTATCTTACATAATAATATCAGTTATTGTAGATCCCCAACTACCAAAAGAATAAGAAGGATTGAGACCTGAATCATGTTTATTTGTAAAAATATTTAAAGCTTATAGTATTGCTTAGTTTATCATGGATCGTAAATGCCAAATGCTGTATATAGTTCAAATAAATAAATATCATTTCATGTTTAATTATGAAACTATCTCATTTATCAATTTGTAGTCAATTACATTATGACATAACCCCATTTATCTCACAAAGGAACATTCTCTTCTACATAATAACTAATATTATTGCAGATAATAACATTGCATAGGTACGAACAGAACATGACCATTGACAATTTTCAGTGTTTCGTGAATTGCACCCACCCACTTATGATGGACGGGTCACTTGATTGAGAATAGACACTTTATACTAAGTTCCATTTTCTAAAAGCTGGTATGAATATTATGTATTACAGGTACTTAAATAAATTCATCTAACTGGAAAGCATATCTTTGACATTACTGTGTATTGGGAAATCATTGTTACTATGATATAGTTGTATAGGTATTGTATTGTATTTATTTATTTTATTCTTCACTGCACATAACAATATTACAAAAAAACAGTAGGTTTGTAATGATAATGTATGTATAGTCTTTTAATTTATAGTTGTAAATTACGAAAAATTGTAAGCTTTGAACAAATTTTACGAGCACTTCAAATTTTATACTTTTAAGCCGGTCTTATTTGCCACAATGTGTTTTTTTCTAAAGTTTTGAGTCATTCGTATGGTTTAAGTTTATATTATACTTAAGTCATAAATAATGGGTAAAGTTTGTTTTCATATTTTTAACAAATATCTTTTGGAAATTCTTAAGTGACTACAATAATACTTTCAAATTATTTATCATTATGTTGTAAATAATGTATTAAATCCATTAAAAAAGATAATTTGGCTTAGGCGCTATATTCATTCGTTAACACCATCACGGCATTTTCCACAAGTAGGGTGACCAGCTGAACCAACTCAATGTAAAAAAAACCTGATGTAAGCTATCCTTGCAAGACATTCAGGGTGTGTGGCATACTCATCACTGTTTTGAAAATGATAAATAAAATCTTGCATTAGATATTTTACTAATATTTTATTGAATTTTAAATTTTGCAATGTTTTGTTAACTCTGTTATAAAATGATGATGTGCAAAAACAACAAAAAATATTCGATTCTTACAAGCTACTCGAAAACCAGCAGAGAAGAGTGGGAGACCCATTTTTGTCGGAGATTTCTAGGTGGCATTGTAAAAAATGTTGTAACATTCAAGGAGATTGCTCTAACTAATAAATTGTGCCAAATAAATTGTTCCCTTTACACTCTCCCCTCGCTTCTTTGATAGCGACATCTAAGTATTGTCATCATAAAGAATTGTCACATAAAACGTTGACAAGTATTGTAGCAAAAACCGTATGTCTGCATCAATATGGAGAAGGCGTTTGTAAATAGAAAAGATGGGCCATATACCTAATTTCACGATGTAATTTGTAAACTAGGAAATGGACTTTTTTATCTCTGAAAATAGGTAGACAATTCCATTGAACTGAGTTGTTATCATAAACTATATAAATCACCCAAAATATATATCATTTAAGAATTTTTGATTCCAGTTATGAAATTGCTACTACTAGGTACTATACTATACCCTCATGCCGTGTCCCAAGCGGGGTAGGCAGAACGGAACACCAAACAGATCTATCTTTACACACATCCTTCGCTTCCTCCACATTCATACAGTTTCTCATACACGCACGTTGGTTCCTCTTACTCAACACGCGGCCTTCCTTGAGAATTTGATCCACGTGATCAAGCCACGTGGTTCTCGGACGCCCGCGCTTCTTCACACCCTTTCTTTCAGACAAGTATATCCTCTTTGTCATTCTTACCTCGTTCGTTCGTTCAACATGTCCAAACCATCGCAGTTTATTTATGAAATTGCTATAGTTTTAAACGAATTTCATTAAGTGTGTTTTTAGAAGGTAATATTGTATTTTTTTTACCTTGAATGATCTTATTTTATATGGAAGTAAGATAAGACTACTAATATTACTGCTACTATACACATTCTTGAAAAGTTGAATAATTATAAATATTCACATGTAAATATTATGTTCTATATGTTTACATAATATTTCAAATATATAGGTCATTCATATAAAAAAAAAAATCTTTTATTTGATATAAACATTTGAAGTCAATTGTTTGTCGCGATGTGATGGTTTTTTATTATACTCATTCTGGGTGCAGTACGTAACACCTCTGTAAAATGTTAAACTATATCGAGTGATAAATTCTGGGAATTCTCCTCTATTGTTCTATCGTGTTATTATATTGAATATTTCATAAGGCAAATCTGCAACAATGTCTCATCCCTCATCTTCTAATATAAAGGTGTTTAACCTACTGACATAAATATGAAGTTGGTTGTTAATATTAAATACGGGAAAACATTTGTAACAGTGGATTTTCGTGGATATAAACGTAATACTGACGTATGTCTGCATGTTTTCTCTCTATTCGTCCTCTTATATCATTTCAAGAGGTTATACTACGTAACACAATACCGTCTCTTTCAGTCCACACAACGTCAGTTTAACATGATAAATTGAGCTATTTAGCCGCTATACAGCGTAAGCTTTTAATTTATAACGGCGAGGGAGTTGAAGTGGGAAAAGCAGATCATAGGGCGAGTTGCGTCCCTGCGGCTATACATTTATAATATGTTAGTACCTACTTATTATATTAATAATATTTTTATCCGGAAAACGCAATAATTGAGGTTTAGTAGGGAGCATAATGTTTAATATTTCGTTAATCAATATGGATGGTTATGTGATTGTAACTCGATATAATGGGTCTTAATACGATATATTAATTGATCATAACGCGCTTGGTTTTATTAATTTAATGGCACATTGAGAACCCTCCAAAGCAATAATACACCTACCTATGTATGAATATTATATTGTAAACATGTATGATTAACATTTCCCGGTGCAGTTGCCCAGAGCAGAGACGTTATATTATTCCTAGGAGGATCTCGACGGCTTTGGAAAGTTTAAAGTTTTTCCAACGTTGACCCGTTGCCATAATGCATTCTATGTATAAGTAACCTGTGTGTGAAAAGTTCAATAAGTCGCAGACTACAATGGTAAATTTTTGTAAACGACTTTTGCGTACCTACACATGCAGTTATACCTAAATAGTATTTTTTAAAACATCCAGTTCAATTTGTAACATAAATTTGTGTAAGGATTGTAATCGAATATCACATTTATTGTATCCTAAAAGTTTCCATTGGAAATCAGAGTAGGATTTTTTAGAACTTTTTCGTTTCTATTAAGATGTGATATGTGAGATGTGGTCCCTACAGGATATTCCAAGAACTTTTCTATAGGGCCACATCTCAAACGCCTATAGTCTCTTTTTATCTCTTTCAGATTGGCATCATGTATTTCAACCGTTAAATAGAAAATGTATTATAATCTTATTAATACAAATATAATAAAAAGTCCAGTCTAGCAATCGGTACATTCAAGTGTACCTAGAAAAGTTTTGAGATTTTTGCTACTGCAAACATGATTCATGTTGATCATATACATATCTCATTTTTTTCTGTTGGGCTATCATTTCCATTTCAATTTTTTTTACTATAAATTAAGTTTTACTCTGAAATATTTGTATAATTTATAATCAATTCATGTGCATACTGCTGCTAGCTATATTTTTGTCATCGTCTGTCAAATTGTTCAAAAACAAAAGTGAAACAAAATTTCTAATATTTTATCACTCTTTTATGTCTGTTCCTAAATGCTATACATAAATATAACAATCGAAAGAAGTTCTCAACAAAATAATAATTTCATTCAATTTGTTATCTTCACTGCTTCATTCTTTATATTGTATCCACCTTTATTCGAAATATGGGATATTTATTTCTAAATCAGAAGATTCCACACACGAATGTGTGAACAGATATCCAGGTCGCAGTAGTGTGTAGTGTTGACCGCATTTCTACTATTATTATTAGACACTACTAGAAAGTTTTATCAGCTTTATTTCGGCATGTCTCTTGAGGATGAAACTAAATAAAACACAGGTGGATTTAATCTCACTGCAATCTTAAAGGGCTTTTGGTAAGGGACCTACAAAAGAAAAGTTATTTTGTTGCCAATGCTCGATATAATCTGTGTACATGACATTTCAATTGACATTCTTCTATTTTAGTTTCAGATCTTTTTCCCCATGTACCAGTATTTTCTTTCTGTTTGCGTTGTACCTATTCATTTTTCTCCGATTTTTTTACTAACAACTTGTTAATTGCTTAATATTTTGAAAAATATGTCTAGAATTATACTTAATTTACAAAAGCACAGTTTTTAGAGGGCCCACAAGTTTTTGACATCTGAGAAGGCCCTTTTTCATTATTTTTATAATAAAAATACTAAAGCGATAATAATATAAAAAATAAAAAGAAGAAAAATTTCATCTTATAAAAAATTGCTTTGAATTGCTTATTAAGAGGAAAGTTAAACCAAAAAATGTAAAGTGCATAACATAGAATACTAATACACTTTTTGTGATTCTGTATTAAGTATTTGTATTGTGTTATTTATCCATTGACTTGTTACCATATAAAATGTTATTATAGGAGAGAGTGCATCTCTACACACTTGATGTATCGTATCGATATTTACAATTATTATTGAACTACGGATTACGTGGCCCGAAAATAAAATGCTAAACCTAATAGAGATTTATTATCACACGTTTACTATGTATTTACAATGTACCTTTGTAGAATGTTGTGTTAACATTCCCTCGTAGTGTGTGATACATGATATTCATAATAATAATAATAACAACAATAACAATACAAGTGTATCGCAATAGGCACCCTGTACATATGTACATACTACATATCGTCCCTCATCTGACTAACTGTCGTAACTGGTGAAATGTAAATTGTTCAGGAGAGCATTTTTAGTGTTTTGGCGTGCATAGTTTCGTCTCTCCCAGCAATACGAAAGACTCTAAATGTATTTTATTATTTTATTTGTATTTTTATGTATCTTTGAATCATTTTTATGATAAATTAATTTCCATAAGTATATTGGATTTTTTTTTATGCGCCGTCAAAGTAGATAGGACTCTTTGTGAGATTTTTTTTTCATGGCCATATTTAGTTGTGCTCAGATAGGACTTAACTATTTTAAGAGTCAAAGGTTAAAACAAAACGATTTTATAATATGAGAAAGTATATTAATTAACAAGAGTGTTTACAATGTAATAACAGCAGTTTTATGGAAAATAAAATGATAGTAAATCACTAAAAAATAAATTAGTATACAGATTATGGTGTTCGAGAGTTCTCATCCTCATCATCAGATGTTAATAAATTAAATTAAATTCTATCTTTTCCGTCACGCCGTATCCCAATTGGGGTAGGCAGAGAGAACGGAACGCCAATTAGATCTGTCCTTACATACTTCTTTCGCTTCCTCCACAGTCATACAATTTCTCATGCACGCACGTCAGTTTCTTTTACTCTAAAATTAAATTTCGTGATTATTTTCAAAATAACGAATTTAGTGATGGAAGGACTTATAAAACTCAGCCTCCTTGAGTAATGTTATCATCGATGTATCGCCAGTAGTCAAAGACATCAAGTCAGCATATTTTGCCTGGGAAATTTTAGATGGAGTGGATTTGAGTCGAGAAATCTCGTTATGCAATATTATTTTAGATACTTGTCGGTTCAAGGATATTGAACGATAATTCGTTTCACCATCACTAGTTTTAAAAGAAAACTTAGTAAGACTGTGTTTTTCTACTGAAAATTACGTCATCTCTATCCAGTTTACATTTAGCCCTGTGTCGTCAATTCGAAGGGAGAGAAGACGTAGCTCAATTGATAATTTCTTAAAATCCAAAAAATCTGAATAGTTGTGGGGTGTAACGGTGAAAGGTTTGTTTCTACCTGCTAATTTGAAAATAGGAACTAATTGACTAGGGACAAAAATGTTACCACTTTTCTTAAGCGAATAGTTAATGGCACTGTGTACCGAATCACCTTCACTTTGTCCGTGACATGGAACAGATAAACGTAATTTTATTTCATTATTATTTCTTGAATTATTTATAAAGTTAATTAGGGTAGAAGCGATTATTGAATTTTTTTTGACCGCTACAGTCGTCGGCAAATATATTTTTTTATAACATTTTTCATCATACATATTCAGAAAAGAAAAACGTAGTTTAAATTTCAGAGGAACCCCTCTTGCTTGCACCTTCATGCCACGTGAAACGATAGCACTCATCAGAAGACATATCGTATATTGTAAAGTTATATACTAATAAACGTCTTTTATTGAAAACTGCATTTTCATTGCTGATTGGTAAGTTGATAACTTGCTGCATATCAAACGTAGCACACTGTGTTGCAGAATCTTGCTGAGCCTTTGTTTTGCCAACCATTCTATCAGGACTAACAAGTATTTTTTTTTTTATTTTCATGCTTAAGTTATTGATTTTTCAATTTAGTTTTAACATCTTCTGAGCCTTCGCAATATGTCGTACACAAGCTACACTGATCCTTTTTCGGTAGATGGAAAGACAGATTTTTTTATATTAAAACTCTTCTGTATGATACAAAACTTAGTTTTTCAGGATTGTTTTTCAAAGTATCCAGAAACAAAGCGTGCATTTCTCAATGTCATGTCACTATGCAAGTATTTTCATGTCGTCTACGACAATAGTGAGACTCAACTTTTGGAAATCTCTCAATTTGTTCCTCAATATTGCGTCTCATTCTCAGATCACTTTCAATGTAAAATGCTTTGCGCCCGCCACGATTTTCTTTTCCTAAAATCCTCGTCGGAGTAATTTTATCGATTGCTGGTTTAACCGTTTTTTTTCCAACACTCAGTGTATTTAAAAAAAATGTTCGGCATATCTGCTGTCCGTCTAGCAGAAGATGCTAATAAATTGTAAAATTTCTTCTAGAATTCAAACCAGCAGTTTTTTTTTCGTCCCAATTTTTGTTGTGTATAACGATGTACTCGCGTTGTAATTGTATCGATCCAAGACCCCAAAAATCTTCTCAAATCATTTCGGGAGTACATTGGTTAAAAAGGTAACATTGACGAGATGCTGCCTAACAAATTTCAATGTTTCACGCAGGTTTTAGCATCCACTTTGCAACAATTTTTTTGGATACTTGGGTCATGTATTCCTTTCTGTGATCTTTTGGTTGTTTATTTTTGTTTATTTTTATTGACTTTGGAAGATTTTTTCCTTAGTACTTCCCTCAATGAGCCGTCAACTTCAAAATCATGTGGCCGCACTTTATTAATTCTTTCAGTACTTTATGCTATACTAAATTATGATCGGGATATTGAGAATCTCTACTAAAATGATTCCAACAAAGAAAAATGCTATCCTATGTGAAAATAAATGAAAAGTTATTCCCAGTTAATGACTATATTAAGTGTCGTATTTCAAGGTAGGGCCTACATCGGATATGTTTTTCATTTATAAAAAAATCACACTAACTGTAGTATCTGCACTTACGTCCGTTAGTGAGATATTATTTTGATTAATTCGTAGATACGACAACAAATCAGAAAGCTGTTCCAGGATAACAGCAGCAGCTACAGCTGTGATCTTCGGTGAGAACATGCGTATCAAATCAAAATACATGGTGGCGGTCATAACTCAGTTTTGTCAAAAAAGTCAGTTACGACAGTTAGTCAGACGAGGGACGATATGTACCTAGTACTCTACTTTATAATATGTACACAATGCGCTCAGGTAGGATCGTTGTAAATTATCCGATCAATGGAGCGTTAAACAGGAAGCCATTTCCAATTCCAGTAAAGCCATGGTGTTCTTTTTCCATCCTGTAAATTTTCCCCTACTTTCTTTCATTCATGCCTTATCATGTACCATACGCTTTGCTTTCGTCTAGAATTCAACTCTCACAACAGCTTTCCATTGCATCTTGCTAAGAGCATTGCTCGATGTTTTTCATTTTGTTTTTTTTTTACGTTAGACCTCACGTTATCTGGTATTCCATTCAAACACTTTATCGACTTACTCCTTCATTTATTTTCAAAACAATTTACACCATTTATGAAAATTACTTTATTTACCTTCTTCGAGCTTGTTTTGTAACTGGACGACTCTGAATATTTTTTTTTATTCAAAATATATGTCATAATTTATTTATTTTCTCAGATTATTATTTAGAATTTTTATATTTGAACTAGCAATTTCTTTAAATTCAACTTCATAGAATTATACTCGCCCTGCAGTTTCAGGTACAAAAAAGGCCTCTCAATCTTTAAGCGAAGACTTCGAGTGTCTGGTAAAAAAAGATATTAGTAAAAAAAACCATTAGGACTTTGAAAATCTTCAATTCAGCGAAATTGTATGCCAGTCATTTTGATAACAATATGTTTTATGACACGGAGAGAACTATTTGTATGTTTATTGCTTGCAGTAAATTCACTGGCTACGTCACTTGCAGGAGATGGCGTGATGACATAAATAATCAGATTATTACTTTTATTACCAATTATTTTGAAAAAAATAACACTAATAGAAGTTTATTACGCTACATCTTTTTTAATTAATTGTTCAAATCTTTTTAAAATGGTTAGAAACTATAAGACTATTGTGATGTGTGACAATATGTTGTCCAAGATTACCTAAAAAATATTCCACTCGACACTGAACTAGGTTTAAATCATTGTATCTCTTAGTTACGTACATATACTGTATAATATAATTATATAGGTGCATAAGTAGGTGAAAATAGTATTGCTTTAAGTTTACTACGTTTTCGTGTGCAACCATTGTATCTGTATTCCCCTTAGAATATAGTTAGTCGACGTATTCACAGGATAACTGTGTTCTACATACCTATTACATATATTGTGCACTCCAGTTAAAAATAATAACATCATCTATCTAAAAGAAAAATAAAATAAAAACACATGGATCTAACGAAAAAGTATAGAACAGTATTGCGGTAGGTCTAGAAAATGCAGTCTGTTTAGTGTATGTACCTATATGTAACATTATAATAATAATGTAGAGTACTAGTAGTAAATGGACTGAGAAGATAACTTCAGAAAAACTTAAATATTACGACACGAATAGGAAAAACCAAATGATATGGTAAACAATGTGAGTATAAACAGAATGTATTTAAGTGTACATATTTATTACTACGTGAATTTTTGTAGAAGTTCTAGTTTTTTAGGCAGTGAAATCCAGATAACCTTTAAATTGTCTGGTTTAATGAAACATAAATTCATTCCGATAAATGCTATATACCTACCTAGATATTTCTAACTTATCTCATAAGACTTATAAAAAATATAACTAGGAATATTATGAAATCAGCAGTATGTGCATGTTAAAGTATTGTGATCCAAGGAGATGAAATGCGAGATTTATTCTCAGAAGTCCTTACCATAAAATAAAACGACTTGTAATATAGGTAGTCTAGTCTCTCAATTTACGAGGGTAGTCAATCGTAAACTACTTATAAAAGGGAAGGTCTCTTTAATAAGAGATATTCACATTGCGGCCAGGCGGATAAGCATCAAAACATTCCGTATCTTGAGAAACTCATCTTCTATGCATTCTAGGAATAGATCAAGACGGTATAAAAATAATATCACCGCATCCATAATAATGGTATGCATTCAATTTGCGCGCGGTTGCAAATGAGTTGTAATGTCTGCCTCAGCAGGTGTTCCCGGTCTAGGGGTGCGGGGAGAGGATTGAGGGGAATTGATACTACGTTGAGGGGGAGAGGAGGAAGGCTTTACATAGAAATGCTCTCAAAATCTCACCCTCTAACCTAAAGCGGAGGGCCAAGTCATTGATGAGAAGTCTACTAACGCCACTCAGTACTACATCAGGGATTTTTAAGATGATCATTAAAAGAGTCATATTATTCTTTACTGCTTACATTTCATCTCATCTGTCATAAACATAAGAAAAAGGAAGTGCTGTTTTTATTTTCCTCTTTTGTTACAAGTTGTCTAACCAAATAAGAGAGATCATTGCTATTTGGGTGGTATACATACGTTAGGAATAAATAATATGTCATCCACTTACAATTTATTTATCTTATTCCCAATGTATCTTAATTATATCATTACGGCATAAATGTTTTAATATTTTTCCAAAACTACATTGTGCTTATTCAAACTCTTACATGCAGAAATTACCGGTGAAAGTTTCGTATTTTTTTTGATGTGTTGGATTTTTTTATTATATATGTACCTACATTCCATTAAATAAATTTCTTTGACAAAAATATGTATAATATGTTATATTATGTCAACATGTTTGCCACAACACGTCACATTTATACATGTTTACTGCGATATCCAAAATTATTGAGGACATATTGATGAAATCCGAAATATTTTATACGAGAAACGTCAAAATATGAATATGCAGTCCCGTATTAGGAATAAAAAAACACGTGCGTAGGTATTGTTCTGGTTTGTTCATATTAGCATGAAATATGGAATAAAATGTATCGTTTTTTTTTTAATTTAGTGATTTATAACACCTGAATACAAGAGGTTGACGTCTCCGCGATGAAGGACCAGCTAACAGATGGCGCCGTATTCAAATTGGAAAATCTACTTGTAATTTCTTACCTTTTATTCGTATTGGTGAAGGTTTTTACGCAATGTAACTTCAGATGATTATTTCACGGTGATATATTGTATTTAAAGGGGCCTTTTATTTCTATTCTTGCTTAAATTCCCCTTTCATTTGACTTCTTAGCAGTCTCGAGAGATTTTTTTGAAAATACTCAAAAGTGTTTTTCCATCAGGGAAGAAATCAAATTATGTGTGTACGATTGAGTAGTATCAAACATTCTATTCTGAATTTGGAATGGAAAAAATGTGGACTTTTTAGTTTAAATGAATGTGAAACTTCTTTTTATTTATCAAGCTTACGTGATGTATTTACGTTTAATAATTATATGGATTATTTTGAAAGAAGGCAGAGGCTTTATTTAGTTAGAATGCAGGAATATAATTTACATAGTGTCATAATTTTAAAATAAAGAAAATAATTAAAAATTTCATATATATCATAAGTATCTATTATTATTAGTATTGATAAGTATCTATTTATGTGTCATAAGGGCTCCGAAGGCCAGACGTCCCTCTCTCACAATACATCGTTCCTATGCCCAAAACTATGACATCAGAACGATAGAAATATTGAGGGAAGAGCTGAATCAATTGGCGCACCCTGTACTCTCGAGAGTAGCGTTGAAGGGCGAGATGAGAAACATGATGATCTATTAATTCGCAATATGATTTATAAGTAGTCTTATATATTAAAACAAATACTAACAAAACGTAATATTCCCCAGGTGACGGAATAATTAACTGTTCTGAATTGAAAACTTGGACTTAAAATGTTAAAGAGATTCCTACCGTGAAATTAGGTTTCTCTTGTTTAGGAAATAATTAATTTTACACAAAAATTACCCAAAATGTCGTTTTCATTTCAATTCAAGAAAACATTTTCAATAGGATAACCATAAATTATTCCACAGTTCAATTGTCATTGCTCCCTTACTGCTCAATTGTCTATGGGAATTAAGTGTTGTTTATAAGAGGCGAGAAATAAATCAATGTCGATAATCACACTTGAGATGGCAAAACAATGAAGTGCCTCGAGCCACGTAGAGGGGCGGGCTACAATACACTCTCTCATTTCTAAATGTTTAATTAATTCAAACCAGTGCTTGTACGATCCACCAATGTAGGTGGGTGTTATCCTTCTCTAAAAACATGAAGAAATACATACTTAAACGATTCCCTTTTATTTCTTTATTCAAAATATCGATCTCTGTCTTAGAATAATTTGGCTCTACTGAGAAAGCTATTACTTAAAACATACATATATGCAGGTATACTTTAACACACATATAAAACTCCTTATATGTTATGATTTAACACAAATCTGTGTTCTTTCACGTGTTCATAACTTTATGTTTGATATTAAAGATACAGAGAGAGGCTTAGCTTTATTATTTTCTTGTATGCTCAGAACATTAATAAAATGTTTTATGTAATACAAAATTAAGTTGAGCTACGAAAATTCATACACAAACATCGATTGAAATATCACTAGCATTAATTTTATAAAGTTTAATTTATCGACCTACGGTTCTTGGTGGAAGTTAATATTTTTTATTTGATTTTATTTTACAAAATTCACGTCATAAGCCTATTACATGTCTAAATATTATGCATAATTATACATACAATTTACAAGTTTAACAGTGACAAAATTTTAACAAAACAAAATTACATCAAAATCAAGAAAACCAAATGACCAAACAGCAAACAGAGAACCAAATGTATGCTACACGCAATGAGTCAATATGAATTAATTATACATATATAAATACATACATACACAGACACACAAATACACATACAGACATTAAATAATATAAAATGGAAAATGGAAGAAATTAATTCAGGAAAATAAAAATAATGAACATCAAAATAAATTAGGAATATAAAATAATAAAAATTAGATATCAAAAAAAATTAATACATAGATTAAAACTAAAAGGAATTAAATTTAAGATTAATTGTAATAATAACAATGAAAATAATAATTAGATATTAGAAAGAATAGAAAATGTAGGAATTAAATATAACGAATAATAATAATAATTATAGCAATTAATAATGATAATGATAAAAATATTGAAATATGTCAGTCTTGCAGATGTCGAACTTGTTAAAAAATAATAGATAAGTATACAAAACAATAGTCAAAAAAATAAAAAGTCTCGACTGCCCAATGTCATTCAACATTACTGAAGAAATGTATATTATTAAGTTATTAATGAAACAAGATCTTGTTTCATTAATAACTTAGTATTTTTATAACAATGTTTATTTATTTACATTTCATTAACTTTTTATTCATACTGTTAACGTTCACTTTTTGGATATTCGTTTTTATTTGTTTTTACAATATATGAGTTCACCTTCAGCCAAGATAAATTCATAAATATATAAGACAAGCGCATTACTTAACAAGAAGCTTGAGATATTTTGTAAAAAAAAAATACTGATAAAAGTTTTATTTAAGAATTTTAATTCACGTTTGCAGAACATATGAAAACTCCCTTTTACTACAAGATTGTTAGCGTTTCGTATGTGGTACAGTAATTCTGTGAGTATCATACTACGCATACCCACAAATCTACCTTCATATTATTATTATCATCATATAGTATCTACATGGTAATAGGTACGATATGGTATCGTATGGTTTGGTACATGCACACATTATAATAGTCTTTTGTATCGTGCGCTCGGAGCGACTGCGATTCCTTGATTTCTACTTTAGCAGCAGTTCTAAAATGTGTTAGGGATTTTGAATTTGCATAACATGTTGCGGTTTAAGAACGATTTTGTACTTGTACTTCATTAAGTGAAAATGTACAAGGAATAATCTAAATAGGTATATGTCTTTCTATAAAATAACAAATATTTCTATAGAGAAAAAAACTGATTTTTGTTCATTTCACTATGTAAATCAGTTTCTATTCTTTTAATAATTATAGTCATCGGATCGTAGGCTAAAACTACGCGTATCTTATTCATAAATGGGTATCCTTATATATTTATTATGCAATTCACAATAATTTAGTTTTATCATTTATTTATTTATTTCTACATCATACATCCAATAGCTTTTAACAAATTAGAACATATAAAAATCTATCTATCATAATATCAATGTATTAAATAAAACAACAAAATTCAAAATTATTTTCAAACAATAATAGAAGTCTTGGCAAATTTTGACATAAGCAAAATTCATAGATTAAGAACACAAAGAACATTTAGTTAAGTTGACTTAGAAAATACCACATAGTCAAATTAATGTAAACAATGCAGGTGCTACAATTTAATATCAGTGCAAGCACACTGAAGGAAAATAATTATAATGCGGTTAAAAGTAGTCAATTTTTATTTTAAAAATAAATTAATTATACAATATCGATGAAAACAAAACAGCATTTACAGATAAAACAAAACAGACGAAATTCGCAAATTGCTTAATAAAAAAACGTAAATCTAACAAAATAAAAAGATTAATTATGAATTGGATAATGTTAAAAAGAGTAAGTACATTTGATTTTCTGTTTCGAATACTTATCTTCTACAATTATTTGGATTACGCGAAATGAATTATACACACATATAGGTAACATAAAATTAGACGCGGGCGTAAGTAGGTATTTAATTTTCAGACTAAGAAAATAAACACTAATTTGTACCAATGTGTACCATTATTAAATGTGTTGATCAATGGGTGATAGAGCTTCGTTACCCACATGGATATTAGGTAGGTATACCAAACAGATGGAGGAAGGCGAGTATAAATTTAAATAATTTCTGAGGTATTCTACTATTGGTATTCCTGAGAGAGTAATGATAGAAAATTATCAGAAGATGTAGTGATAATGTGCATACTTATTGCTGTGTGTTCGGGTAAGTGGAGAGGAAATGGAAAATGTATTGATAGAAATTCCTTTACACCTATGTACGTAAAATAATAATAATATAGTGAACATTTTGGAGTGGGCGAGAGATAGAACTCTTAAAAGTGATAAATAATTCACCAAGACAGAGTGTGTACAGTATGTTGTATTTAGTGAGAAATTAATAAGACGAAACCAATATTAAATGAAAGGTGTTTGAATTGATACCGAAGCAATGAATTTGATAGTGATTCTATTCAACCAATATATTGTGAGAGAAATACTTTACCAGAGTTTTATTCAACCATTAGTTTTGTTCCACTGATTGCATTTTTCATCAATTTGCTAAGCTTCTATATTCAATGGCAGATATCTTCGATGGTGTTTTGATCACATGTATAAAATTTATCAATTTTTTACGATGTGATAGTAAAGACATGCCAATTTATTATATGAAAGGACTTAATTAAGTTTATTTGAACTAGATCGAGCAATAGAGCTATGACAGTTTTGCCATAAAAATAAAAAGCACAACGTTAAAGAATTTCCTATGTCAAACTATTTGTAACAAGTTTCTTTGGATCCCCTTACCTTAGCGTGTTTATGACTCTACCAGGGAGAATATTTTCACCAGTGTGATGTGTATTATTTACAAGCCCCGAACGAAAGGTGTAATTTCAAGTTTTTTTCTTTATTACGGTAAAATTGTTCGTGTTGAATAAATCCCGCAGTGGGCTAGTTTACTATTCCTACGCTGACGATAAAAATATGTTTTGGGGCAAAGGATATCATTGAGTTAGTCTCTTCAACGACTGGGTTATGATTTGTGACCCAAATACATTACATTATATTACTATTATACTCGCATACGAAATGAATATTGGATTTTTCCTCCTATGAATAATCAAGTACTAAGTGCAAGTTATAACATTTTATGTAATTTTTTACATGTCTACTTTCATGGGTAGTATAGAAAAACAGGCTTTGAAAACAATATTTTAAAAATAACTACTAACTGTCAATACACATATATTTATCAACTACGGTTTTATGAAAACAATCTTCAGCCGAATAATATAAGAAGGATCCTGATACATATTACTCTCGGTGTAAATTTTAGTTCTATTTGGATTTACGTTCACTTATCTAGGTATTAAATTATACTTACAAGTTAAATGAGATCTTTGGAATGATTAAATTATTTAAAATCAAATAAAGTTTCGATTAATACTTGTATAAAAACACTATTTAGCTATTCGTCCTCATATTTCTGCTTAGTATAAAAAAATATAACTTTTCCAGAAAGACAGAATATATTTTTAGCGTTAAAGGTTAAGTTAGCGTTAATAAAAATATTTAATAAAATTGTTCATGATTTCAACACACAAATAATAACTTAAGAATAATCTTTCATAGACAGCATATCAAATTGAACAAGACATAACATCAAAGTAAATGAAATTTGTATCGTAAAGGTAATATCTCAAATGCACCTGCGGATATGGACTTTTCTGTGTAGGTACAAGTAGCCGATTGTGACGTGCAGGTGTGAATACACGACGGAAAAATATATATTATATTTTTATAATATCGTGGATGTATGTTCATAGGTGCGGGGTAATTCAGTACAAGCTAATGGGATGAAAGGGGGTGAAATGTCAATGTCAGCTTGTATTAAAGTCGATAATAGCATTATTTATCAATATACCTAGAAATAAGAGTCTGACTGTTCTCTAAAATTTTAATATTTTTTTTACAATCGGATTTTAAAATAATGTATGACTGAATATTTATGATAGCTGAAATATAAATTACTACTTTATAAATGAATGTCTACGATTAATCGGTTCATACAAGAATGTATTTTATAATATAAACTTATGTTCTTTATCTTTTTTCTGGCACTGTCTCAACTACCCGAGCACCTGAATATGTCAAGTTGCCATATCCATCATATTTTATTGTGAATCGCAACTAACATGTGACATAGACGCTCACCACTTCTTTCAATAGCAGTACATTTAGGATCTCTCGATGAATTGGTTACCATCGACCGTTGCCCGTTAGTCACCATGAGAAGGCGTGAGAAGTATATAATGGGAGAGGTTGTTGGTTCAGCTCCTTAGACTGGACTTGCGCTGTCACCACCACCCGACAAAGTTTTATTCATTTTAGCGTACGGAATATGCAGGATTTCTTTGTGAGTAGGTATATTATTATTTTTAGATGAAAATATATTCAGAAATTATAGCTTTTGAATAGCAAGATCTACCTATTCATCTTCTTCTATAAGTGCACTTCAGGTTCTCCCGGCGTTAGCGATGACTTTAAAATAGGCTTATCAAGGAAGTCAAAACACATACTAGCGTTACGTTTTCGTGTCGTTATCGTTCGAATATAGACGACGTTGCGGGAAATGTCAATTTTCTTAGCTAAAATACACAATAGTTATGAAAATTGACACTTTTGCCTAACGTCGTCTATATTCGAACAATTGCGACACGAAAACGTAACGCTAAAATATATTTTGACTCAGTCCTCTGCGATGTCTGGAACAACTCTTCTACACCGAGAAAGCAAATTAATTATTTGGAAATAAATACGATATCTACTCGTAAACTAAACTTAAATTATCAAAGGTTTAAACATGTTTCTTGTGTACATCGTAACCGGACGTTTTGTTTAGCTGTGAGCTTTTTTTGTTTCAGTGTATAACGACGAAAAATAAATGCAATTACTCAAATTTATTAAGAAAATAACAATTATAATAACTTTAATGAGCTGAATAAACACCACAATAGTACGAAATTGAGAAGCTTTTTAAGCGTCTGATGGAATCAACAAGATTAGCGCAGGCACATTAATGTTTAAAGTGCTATTTTTATTTTCTTTACATAAGGCGTATAAAAAAATCATAATTATTGTACACAAAAAAGTAATAGGGAAAAAATAATATAATGACTCCTGAAAATGAACAGTATATTATAAAAAGAACGTTCACATTTTTACCTGAGGATTTTTTATTATTTCAAGAAAAATACAAAAGAATCACAATAATATAAAAAAAATGTAAGAGATTTTTTTTATTGTAAAAGATGCTGTCAGTGTGTGGGGAGATTCAATTTCCTGTAAATGTTATTGTTAGAGATTTCAGATTCTTACACAAAGAATGGGAGCTGAAGACGCCTGCGTCTGCTATCAACGAGAGTTGGCGTCTCGACACCGATGCCTATTTCTATCTACAATACATATATGTACCTACTACAAATCAAACCAAGTTTTTTGTTATATTACATTCGCTCTTTTTTCTGTTTAAATTACTTTGTTTGGATGTGTTCCAATCACAATGAATAGAAAATTTGTAAACTTGAAAACATTAATTTTCTTCATAATGGTGAATACATTATTTTTTCTATTTATTTTTTATCTAATTTTCCAGTTCATATTAGTGATGTTCTTAGTTGATGGTTCATAAAGTTATTATATTTCAGTTAACCGCATGTAAGTAGCTAATGAAAAACATTGTATAGAATGACATTGGTGAAAGAATATTCCCAAGTATCTCACTAACAAGCCATTTCCTTGTACATGAACTTATAACAAAGGCTTCAGTGAAGTCACTACTACGACGCTCATTATGGCGCTCTATTTCATATTATTTTGAAGCGGTGGCGGATGTTGAAATAGGCTATATAAAATTCAATGCCAGAGTTAATGTTCTCATATTTAATAATAAGGATGAAATTTTTATGAGTCGATATACACGTTTTCAATTTTCCACATAATAATTTCATGAATACTAAATACCTACGTCATAAACAACTAATGATTTATTTAAGTGAATTATTGTAAAAACCCTTTCTATTAATTTAACATAATTTTAAATTTATTTCACTGTACTTTCTTTTTAAATTGTTCTTCAAATTGTCGAAAGTTGAATAAATGCAGTGGAGATGCGATCGTTAAGAAGAATGGTTGGTAAAACGCTGCGTGATAGAGTGAAGAATGAGGATATTAGAAGAATGAGCGGATGCAAGAAGAGTGTTGTGGACAGAATGCGCGTGAATAAACTACGGTGGTTTGGACACGTTGAACGAATGAACGAAGTAAGAATGACAAAGAGGATATACTTGTCTGAAAGAAAAGGTGTGAGGAAGCGTGGACGTCCGAGAACCACGTGGCTTGATCACGTGGATCAATTTCTCAAGGACGGCCGCGTGTTGAGTAAGAGGAATCGACGTGCGTGTATGAGAAACTGTATGAATGTGGAGGAAGCGAAGGAAGTGTGTAAAGATAGATCTGTGTGGCGTTTGCTACGCATTAAATAATCGCTGCGGAGAAGTTCATACTGACTAATGTTCCTACAGTCAATTGTTGTCTGTGAGTCTTCCGTAATAATAATAATAATTGTACGTTACAAAGAACACGTGACTGGCTGATGCTTCGATCTGCACACGGCACCACATCGTATGATTCTCATTCCCTTGAAGAATAACCGTTAAACGTGCCTGTTCCCCCTCGCGTCGCTTGCAAGCAAAGCAGTTACCTGCAAACCATGGCATAGGTTGGACGAAAGAAGGGTTTGTCCCTTCCCGCCTTAGTCGCGAACAGCGATGTGCGTAACTCCGACACAATAATAATAATAACAATAATTATGTAATAGTACTTAACTTCGTAATGTGATAAACAAGTGTGTTGCCCTCTATTGTATGTAAAACTATCCTTATTGTGTGTCGTTAATAATGTACTTTACAAGTCTGTGTTAGTTTTACGTGCGCGACCAATCTTACCGCCAATATCAAGGAACAATAGTAACGATTAATAATTAATAGTAATTAATAAATTGAATAATGTTATGAACAGGCTTGTGTTACCTTTGAGTTATATATATTGGGTTATTGAAGTGATATTAGAATAACATTTGGAAAGTTTTGAGTAAATAATATATGTCCGTTAGGGTGTGGTTTCGTTGTGTTCCCGCCAATATTCATAACCGTGTGAAATAAGATAATCCATTGTTTCTGAACAACTATTCCATGTTAGGAATCATACAAACCACTTAAACAATTCTTTATACTTGCTCAGTGATGTAAATTTAACATTATGAATGTGTTCATAAGTCTGCAACGTGTACCGCTTCATCTCGGGTAGCCTGCGCATTGCTTATCGGTGATTTACCGATATTTTATTTGATAATTACCATTGTTTGTTTTATTGTCTCTGTCCGAATATGGTATAACTTTCATAACTTTGCATATTGTATGTTATTATGTCTCCCTACAAATTTACTTTGAAAATAACTGTCTTGTTATGTAATATATGTTTACACAATAAATGTAAATCACTTCCATCCGATATCTTTCTGTTGAAATTCATTTTGTATACCCACCAGTAGATTCAATACTCTTAATAATACTAAAGTACATCTCTCCGCCTCCTTGTATATAATCTTCCAATAACCTAGTTATACTTGGAGTAGTTATGTCACAAAGGTTCAATTCCTTGATCAACCAATGGATGAAAGACCCTATTATTTTACTATGAAAGCAACAAAGAGTTAAAGGAATGGCTCCACTGATGGAAATAATATATCCACTTTCTTGGAAAGGTCTGATGTACTTATGATAATCTTTGTTCCACTTGATATAATTTTTTATTGTTTACTTGGAGATATATATCTATAATTCTACTCAAGGAAAGATATAAGTAGAATCTTTGCAATATAAATTATGCAAACTGAAGAAACATTATTGCTTAATTTACCTATATGTATTCTATATTGATAAGATGACCATAAGAAAATGATGAAACCAAAGGATAAAGAATTCTCTGAACTTTACGTAAGTATAATATGTATAATTGAAGTATGTACCTGTCACCCACACACAATGCATTCCTCTTGTACAGACCAAGTAGAATCATACCTAGACATGAACTTGAGCCAATATATTAATCTTTATATACTTTCTCTAAATATAATTTCTATTCTATGTGTTTCGCTTACGTACATTGCAAAATGTATGTAGCGAAGCTGGGGGTTACGAGCCAATTTATATACTTTTCTTATGTACAATTCATGTAAATTCATTTCTTTAAATAATTGATAAAAGATTCTTTTGATAAATATGTATGTAATGAAGTGATGCGATCGTCCTGGTGGGACGATATCGTACCAATTTGTGTGCTCGTCCGTGGATGTAGCAATGTGGGCGGACGTGTACGTAACATTTGTGGGCATCGTTTCGGGATATTATGATTTGGATAATCATAGACCCTAAAATATTAAATGTATTGTGTGGTGAATATACCTAATCGTGAAGTTCAGAATTCTTATCTTTATTGTGTAATAATGTGTATTGATATTAATTGAAAATGTAATAATTTTAATGTGTGTATGTATATGAAAACAATTTTAAAAATGAAACAGGAATCGTAAAATAGATAATTTAAATGTCCGTATTTAAAAAATAAATGTATTGGTGTATAGCGCAAACGTTTGTCGCGAGTATTGTTATAATGTAAAGTAAAAAATCGATGCCGCATGAGAAAGAATTGTATTGTAGAGAATATTCCATCGTAATGTTTCGTATTAAGCGGTAAGCAAAACATCGCAAACCGACCAACATAACATAATGAATATTAAAATATAGTGTGTATCTAAAATACATCGCGCGCTAAGAAAAGACTGTTATCAGTAGAGACCGCAATAATAATATTATACCGTAGTTGTGCGTCGCGAGAAACGAGCGGTGTGCGAAAGGTGGTATACATAACTATGCAGCGTATAGTATGTACCTATACGTCGCAAGAGAGAAAGAGACATCATACAACCTACCTCAACATTGTAATAGAAATATTCACGCGCGAAAACGGGAACTCCGCTTTACTAGTAAAATGTATAGTTGAAAATAATAATATTGGAATGAAACGAAATATGTACCTACCTATACTGTAGTATGTATAGTGAACCATTTCGTACAAGGAACTTTGTTTTACCGATAAACAGAATTTTGTTGTAATGTTATTTTGATAGTAAATTCATTTTCGAACTGAGAATAAAAATCGATATTAAATTGAATTAAAATTTTTTGAAACAGTAAAATGTTGCATTTGGAATAAATATCCTTATTGAACTCTTGGAGAAATAATATTAAAGGAGCGTTGTTGTATAAAATTATGCGTAGTAGAGTTTTGATAAGAATATATGTGTGCGTACGTAGTGATGTGACGAAATAATAATGATGAATAATATTAAATAAATATTTTTGTTTTAAGAAAATTAAAGTTAAAAATAAATCGAAATGAATAATGTTAAACCTTCACGACCGTTCACGGAATTTGAAAAATAAATACACTTAACCCTTAGTGAAACATGACCGAATTTGTTAACCCTTTGTGAATAATAATTGAATTTTTTTTAATGTCAAGTATTAGTGAACTGTAACTGAATTTTTGAATTTAGTTAAGAAACAGTTAACCCTTTGATGACCATCGTTGAAAATTTTGACATTAACGTAAATAGTAGAATGATGTTTTGTAAATTTTTTTTTGAAATAAAGAAGTAACCATGTAACGATCTAGATTTTTTTTGTTGAATATTAACCCTTTGTGTTCGGAATGTGTTATCTTTGTGAAGTAATTAATTTTCTTGAAATGTAATAATGTGACTTTTGCGGCTTATTACCATCGTGAAATATTGAAGTAACCTATGCCTTGTTTATTTGAGAACTGAGTCCGATTAGTGAATTATTCCGTTAAGGTAAACTAACGAACGCTCTTTGATAAAAAAATGAGTTATGTTTATGTAATATGTAAAGCCGTGATAGGAGAGATGTGTTTAAATACTTTTTTGTGACCTTTTTGTGTAATCAATATAGAGACGATGTTATCTGGATGTGTGAAAGATAAATCGTAATGCTCTTTTTGATGAATGTAGACAATGTGATTGCTAATCGTTCATGCCTATTATTTTGAAGTTTGAGTTTATATGACGTTTAATTCCGCGTAGGACACGTAGTAATCTCTTATGAATTGTAATTGGAAATGTTTGGATGTAGTATATCCTTGTTGAATTAAATAATTTTGTGACTTTGTGTAAAAGTTGTTTATGTTGCTTGAATACATTGGAAAATGTGATAGAACATTTTGACATTGAACGGAATGGCTTATGAAAGACACAGAATAAAACCTGTAGTGGAATGTTGGCTACAGATATTCAATGGGATAATTTTAATTAATTGTATGTTAGTGAATAAAGATGATGTATGAATCTGTTTATGAAAGGTGAGCCCTGTATGAAGAAGTAAATGTTGAATTTGAATAATGATGTATATTAGAATTTATTGAACTTGTAACTTGTATATTGTGTAGCAAAGATCGAAAGTTGTTCAATGTATTTGTCATGTATTAAGCCTGTGTGAGGGTAGCTCCCTCTGAGATTATCTCTATGTGAGAAATCTGTCTCTGTGTGAGAATTGTGACTATGTGATATGCGTAGAAGGATTTGACGCCAATAATGAATATCGGTTACTGTAAATGTGATTGCAGTCGTCGTGATTTACCATTATGTCATGTCTGCGTGTAAATTGTTTTTCTAATATGTATATGTCCTTATTATGTATGATTTCTTTCTGTGCTTTGCCAATATCTTTGTATGGTACATGGTACATGAAATCACTTGTATATGAGTGCTATTAAGCTTAATGGGTTAAATGAAGCGAAATTGTAGTATCTCTAATTCCATCTATACAAAATTGTTTATATTTATTTAAATTCCTTTATGTTACTTTTCCCTTGTCGGATACATGTAACTGGAATCGAGAATGATGTAAACCAACTTCTTAAGTATGTAACTTTTGTTTTATATGTTTGTCATGTTTAAAATGTTAACTTGTCGTCGATCGTAGTAAATGAATCCATCAATGAAACGTACGTATGTTGATAAATTATTGAAGAAAATAAATTTTATCACCAATGTAGAACGAACCGTATATTGTAACGTAATAACGATCCTGAGTTTCTATAAAATTGTATTGTAAGATGTTTAAAGTTGTTGTTTTCATAACCTGTGTTTTTCGTATACATGCACATATGCACCTGTCTATATATATACACACCTCTATGTACTATTATATTGTTATGATTGTAGCTCTCAAACTTTTGTTAGGAGCCCCGTACTAAAACAACCAATGTGAATTTTGTGTTATTATTAAGAAGTGTAAGTCAAAATATGAAAACAGTTCGCATCAATTTTGACTATGGGCAATTTACCGGGAGTGTTTAATAATAATTGAACGGGCTATAGGATGTAAGAAACATTGTAATAGTATATAAGCTACCATTTTTTGAATTGTTTGTCTGTAATTGGGTACCTATGTAGTTGCTTATGTATCCAATGGTTCTCAACTTTTATGTAACCAGTGGTACTCAACTTTTTTATGTGACCAGTGGTATTCAATCTTTTCATGTAACCAGTGGTTCTCAACAATTTTTGTAGTGGTTCTCAACTTTTTTTTGTATAATTGAGGAACTTGAAAATTTGTCGCTTCTCTTCAAATTTTCAAGAGGGGCCGAAAGGGAGAATGCTACGCATTAAATAATCGCTGCGGAGAAGTTCATACTGACTAATGTTCCTACAGTCAATTGTTGTCTGTGAGTCTTCCGTAATAATAATAATAATTGTACGTTACAAAGAACACGTGACTGGCTGATGCTTCGATCTGCACACGGCACCACATCGTATGATTCTCATTCCCTTGAAGAATAACCGTTAAACGTGCCTGTTCCCCCTCGCGTCGCTTGCAAGCAAAGCAGTTACCTGCAAACCATGGCATAGGTTGGACGAAAGAAGGGTTTGTCCCTTCCCGCCTTAGTCGCGAACAGCGATGTGCGTAACTCCGACACAATAATAATAATAACAATAATTATGTAATAGTACTTAACTTCGTAATGTGATAAACAAGTGTGTTGCCCTCTATTGTATGTAAAACTATCCTTATTGTGTGTCGTTAATAATGTACTTTACAAGTCTGTGTTAGTTTTACGTGCGCGACCAATCTTACCGCCAATATCAAGGAACAATAGTAACGATTAATAATTAATAGTAATTAATAAATTGAATAATGTTATGAACAGGCTTGTGTTACCTTTGAGTTATATATATTGGGTTATTGAAGTGATATTAGAATAACATTTGGAAAGTTTTGAGTAAATAATATATGTCCGTTAGGGTGTGGTTTCGTTGTGTTCCCGCCAATATTCATAACCGTGTGAAATAAGATAATCCATTGTTTCTGAACAACTATTCCATGTTAGGAATCATACAAACCACTTAAACAATTCTTTATACTTGCTCAGTGATGTAAATTTAACATTATGAATGTGTTCATAAGTCTGCAACGTGTACCGCTTCATCTCGGGTAGCCTGCGCATTGCTTATCGGTGATTTACCGATGTAACTCTCATTCCAATGTGAATTTGAAAGGACTATTGAAATAGTGACGCCTTCTACCTTTTACACAGAGGATGGAGTGGAAACATATAAGGTTTCTCAAGCCTCTCGAGAAGTAGTGACCTCTTCCGTCCTGAGAACAGAATCTATCAGATTCTGACACCACCTACGCACCCCTGTACGTCTTTGGAATGGCCAGCGACCGCCATAGATACCTCAAAGTATGTTTCTCTCACGAACCTGCCTTCTACCGTCAATGTGTACAAAATACGTCATCAGTAACATGCACGTCTTTGTGTTATTCAACGACTGTTCGCTTGTCCACCTGTAAGTGACTATATTACTATTGAATATTGTTGGTGTTGATAATTTTTCCATAACTTAGTTCCTATTATCATTGAACTGACCTATATATTAATTTCCTTTGTGTAATAATATCAGATTTTGAGTTTGAATGAAGAATGAATGATTCCACTTAATGTTTATAGATCATATGATAAACCAGGTATTGATTTATATTGATAATACCAGGGTTGGTTTATTTGATAATTACCATTGTTTGTTTTATTGTCTCTGTCCGAATATGGTATAACTTTCATAACTTTGCATATTGTATGTTATTATGTCTCCCTACAAATTTACTTTGAAAATAACTGTCTTGTTATGTAATATATGTTTACACAATAAATGTAAATCACTTCCATCCGATATCTTTCTGTTGAAATTCATTTTGTATACCCACCAGTAGATTCAATACTCTTAATAATACTAAAGTACATCTCTCCGCCTCCTTGTATATAATCTTCCAATAACCTAGTTATACTTGGAGTAGTTATGTCACAAAGGTTCAATTCCTTGATCAACCAATGGATGAAAGACCCTATTATTTTACTATGAAAGCAACAAAGAGTTAAAGGAATGGCTCCACTGATGGAAATAATATATCCACTTTCTTGGAAAGGTCTGATGTACTTATGATAATCTTTGTTCCACTTGATATAATTTTTTATTGTTTACTTGGAGATATATATCTATAATTCTACTCAAGGAAAGATATAAGTAGAATCTTTGCAATATAAATTATGCAAACTGAAGAAACATTATTGCTTAATTTACCTATATGTATTCTATATTGATAAGATGACCATAAGAAAATGATGAAACCAAAGGATAAAGAATTCTCTGAACTTTACGTAAGTATAATATGTATAATTGAAGTATGTACCTGTCACCCACACACAATGCATTCCTCTTGTACAGACCAAGTAGAATCATACCTAGACATGAACTTGAGCCAATATATTAATCTTTATATACTTTCTCTAAATATAATTTCTATTCTATGTGTTTCGCTTACGTACATTGCAAAATGTATGTAGCGAAGCTGGGGGTTACGAGCCAATTTATATACTTTTCTTATGTACAATTCATGTAAATTCATTTCTTTAAATAATTGATAAAAGATTCTTTTGATAAATATGTATGTAATGAAGTGATGCGATCGTCCTGGTGGGACGATATCGTACCAATTTGTGTGCTCGTCCGTGGATGTAGCAATGTGGGCGGACGTGTACGTAACACGTTCCGTTCTCTCTGCCTACCCCACTTGGGATACGGCGTGAGGGTATAATATAGTATAGTATAAATTGTCTGCACTAATTTCTCTAAGATGATTATTTAAATGTTGAATAAGCTTTTCATTTAATATAATATTTTGCATAAAATGCTTCATTACTCTCGCAATATGTTATTTGAAACTGATATTGTTGCAAAACCATGCAAAGGCATATGATGAAAGTTTCTAAGTGTATTAAAGTCATAATACTATATAAACAAATGAGGCTGACGTTAATTAAAGACATTAGATTGACCACGGTTCACCAAAGTGGGGTCGTTTGAAACCTTTGGGCAGTTTAGTCTTATGGCACAACTTAATACTTATTAGTTATAGAAACTTGCTAGAAAGCTATTGACACAAATTTTGTAGTTAAAACAAGGTTTAGGCTATACGATGTCTACCACGAGCTCTTATGTGTATGCAAAATAATAAAGTGCATCAACTCTTTCTTTTTTGGTTCATAATTACAGGAAATATGTTTATAAACCATATCACTTTAATTATCAATTTCAATTAGTAATAAGAGTAGGTATCTACCATTACATTCTTGAGATTATTAAATTTTAATTTTAGTACGTACCCTCTACGAATAAGTATTTAAGAATTTGCACAGACAATGAACTTAAAATTTCTTCAAGTTTCCTTATAACAGAAGAAAAAGTTATTAGTACTAATAAAATCTTTATTTTACTGCTGAACTTGCCTCGTTTGCAAGGATGGCTTGAACTTCTATAACAGTTTTTTTATACTTTTTAAATATTCCGATACTTACTAACACAGTATGAAGGAGAGTGGAAGGGTTTGAAAACGTGTACAGAATCCCAAATGTATTTTTAATTGGTAAGATTTCTCGTATGGTGTATAGTGTTTAGTATAAATGTTTGCCTATAAAATACATTTTATTCCACTGCTGTGTTTAAATTTTGAGGTCGGACAAAAACTTTTTCAGTTTTGTAGGTTACTTGTTAATTTTATAAGCGCTCTACGTTGTATCTTTCATTCGTGCTATCTCTTATAACATTTTTGTAATCGGGATATTTTTTGCTGGTCATATTTGTATTAAATACTTTTAAGTTTGTAAACATCATGAGATCCAGTTATCAAAAGAGAAACAAAGAAACGAGGCATTAGTTTATACAACTAAAAAGCAATAGATTGAGAATAATTATTTATTAAAATAATTTTATTATTCTCAGGTATATTAAAAAAATATGTTCAACATACTATAAATAAAACATTTTGTAAGTAGGCAAACAGGGATATAATATGTGTGTAGATTATTTTCCCATCCTTTCAGCGCAGCGGTTTGTTTCGTATACATCGAAATGATTTATTGTTACGGAATGGGGTGCGGATATAGTTTCGGTTTGTATAAAAAGCTTTTTGTTCCTAATATCAGTAGAATAGTGTAGTGCAGTGTTGTAATAATATGCAGATCTCTCTATCTCTATTTATAACTCAGTCTCTCTGTGTGACTGTCTAGCTATGGAATCATTTATCATATTATTGTCTGACTCGTGCGATAAGTAACTCCATTACGGTCCTCTGCGGACCATTATTATATTAGAGATAAGACCATGGAACAGATAATATTATAATATATGTAGATCTACCGACAGGAATTAATCGTCTTTATGTTAATTAGACTAAATTAATGATGATCATTGTAGACAATTTATACAATTTCGCTACAAGCCCGAAATTATTTATGTGACCAGGTAAATGATTCTTTGTGACCATTGATTTCCAGGCCATCTTTGTTACCATTGATTTGCAGGCCATCTTTAAGAATATAATATGTAATGCAGTATTTTCATAACAACTTTATACAAAATTATAATTACATAATAATAAGTAGCTATACGTATTTATATGTCTGAACCAATCTGACATCTCGATGGAAGAATTGTTTTTAAACAATGTTACACTGCAAAATTTAATCGAAAGAAGGGGGAAAAATGATGTCTTCGCGTTTTGCCCAAATCCGGTTAAACAGTAAAAAAATTGAAAACATTCTAAACAAATTTATATCGATATAAATAAACACGTATTGAATAAATGGAGCAATGAAAATTTAAAGAAAGAGTGAAATCAAAATAGTATTTACTGTGTTCCAGCCACCACATGGCATGACATCAGTGTTTAAATCCTAGCTCTGAATTTCAGATGAAACAACGGGAAGTCAAACATTTCTCATATTTGCTCACACAATGTTATTTATTATACATATGTTATGTTGCTTATTACTTATTTTAAAATAATTATACATTTTATCAATAGTGAAGTTCTATGAAAAACCTAACAGAAAATAGTATTTTTAAACGATTTATATAAATAATTTCTTTCGGAACTAATTTCTAATATAATTCGGTAAGTGACAAAAAAATTATACTATTTTTAGTTGGATAAGAAAATTATTTAGGATGAAATTGTTTTTAAATCCCTCCCTTAGGAAACGCCTTTGTCAACTTTTGAACAAGTGGTACGTTCGCGATAAATTGATCATTTAGAATTTTCTGTGATTCATCCGTTAGTTTGAAATTGAATTGTCAGGTTGAAAATGAGTCTGTCAACATAAGAAATAAATAAATTTTTCAAAGTAATTTGCTAAAAATAATTGAAGATTTGTTTTAAATTATTATCTGTTATACTGTAAACGGTGCATTTATACGTAATTCATAACCAAAGCAAAATAATTATTTACATTTGAAAGATTTTTTTTAGAATTGAACGCAAATTCAATCTTCTTAGCTGTAATCGAGAGCGTATCAAATTCATGTCCAAATATTCCTTCTTCTTCTTCTTCATGTGTCTTGCCGGGTCCCCCCGACGTTGACGACCATTTGAGAGAAAGCTTCCCTGTCCTGGGCGGCGCGAAACAGCCCCTCCACGGTTCTAACACCGGTCCACTGTCGAATGTTTCGAAGCCAGGAGAGCTGTCTTCTGCCAACCCCTCTGCGGCCCTCGATCTTCCCCTTCATGACGAGCTGGAGTATAGCTTAATAAAATTTAAATAAAATTACGGAAATATAAAAGTTAGATAGTACCTACGTAGATATTAATAAGATAAAATATATTTATTCCTAAGGTTTTTAAATCAGAGACTAGTAAAAGGTTTAATGCACAAAATTTGACAGACGAATGCTGAGCGGAGGTAAAACTGAAAAAAAAAATGAATAAAAAGTATGACTTTTTGCGAACTACATAAAAACGAAGGGAGACGTTGATGTAATTATGTCTGAAGAAGAGATTCAATGACTTTTTCGTTGTTTTTCAACAGCCAGGGGAGAATATTGTGTGTGTATAGATATACTGTGAGTACAACAATTCTACAACTTAATGTTCATCAGAAGTTTCCTCTTCAAATCTGGAAGCAGGTATGATTTTTACTGATGCTCAATATACTTATCTCTACATTTATGAGGGTGGTAAAAAACATATCCGAGAAATGATTTATTATTTTTCCAGATATTAAGTAAGTTTGAGGTAATGTTATTTAGTGCCGAAAACTAGTTGGAAAGTAAAGGTTGATGACTTATACATGAGCAATGAGCATGCTATATACGTCTTAGTAAAATTTATTAAAGTGCGTTCCTAGAGATATACGCATAATATTATTTTATAAATGCGAGTGTTGTATACATCCTTATTTTTCAAAATGTTAATTTTCGTAAATAAATATTTTTATACCTACATAAAAATTGTTCGTTGGTAGATCGATTCTCGTAGAATAGACTGGAATGAACAAAATACAGAATATTGTAGGTACAACACACATTTCAATTTACAACAAAAACTCGTAGACTTTTGCAGAAATTTAAAATTATTTACGCATATTGTACATATTTATTGTTTTTACTATGTATCTAATTATATGGTTTTTTTTTTATATTTTCAGGTAAGAAACTGATACAAGGAGACACAAACTATCGAAAAGTTGAAGATATTTTTAACTTCCCACGCATTTTGAAGGGTAAGTTGGCGGAATAAGTTTTAATACTATTTCATAGGGAATTATAAAAAAATAAACAATTACAAAAAAAGTAATATTCTTGTAATTTTTTTTTAAACAATGATAAAATAAGGCACATTTATACTGAGTCAACTAAATCCGCAGTTTATTTATTTTATTTTTAGGGCCACCCGTTAAAGTATGATACAAATATAATTAAATTGTTTCCTGAACTGAAGATAAGTCGATTCAAATCCTAGTTCGCAAATGCAAAACTTTTCCAGGATGACTTCCCCCGTTGGAATTTTCATTTCTACGAATATAAAAAAGGTCATCCCCTTTTAATGAATAAAATAACAGCTTCTTCCCTTGTGTCCATATTATCCCCTATACACCACAGTCTTCACATACACTATGAGGTACTTTTTACTTCTGCTATATCTGAACCTTATATCTCAACACATCTGACAATATTCCCAGACACTTTATAGTTAGTTGCACACTAGAGTTACACTATATCATGTTTATGTATTAAAACTCAAAATACTTAGAAAACTTTCGTTTACTCGTCTCTCTAATATGTTGTAATAGTTTATCAAAACTCATGTTTAATATAAACATTAATTATTATTTAAGTTTATGTTGTTTTATCTAAAGATCCCAAATATACAAAGCTGACATAACTTTTTTCAAAAAAACTTTCTACTACATTACATAAAACAAACTGTAAATTTAATGTATGTTTTTTGATTATGACAAAATATATTGGTACCGGTACCTATTCATCTTTAAGCGAATTACATAGATTTTTATTTATTAAAAGCATTAATAGTGTATAATACAAGTCATTATTGTGCATAGCAGAAATCATCAAAATATTTATCTGTTTTGATAGAGAGGTAATTTTTTTTCTTCAAACGCGAATATTAAGAAGAATTCTTTGATTCATAATCCTCTTATTGCCCCAGATTTAGTAAACTTTTTGATAGGTAGTGCTTGGAAGAAACACTTTTGGAAATATCATTATACACAGTTGAATTATTGGATGTCGTAATCGCATCATTTGATGATTTGGAAGAGAACGAGACAGCTGTTCCTATTGAGATTATTTTAATGATATCCATTAATTTTAAGAGATTGTTTCGCCGATGTTTAAATATGATCTCAAAAAACTTTAATATTTAGTGATTGAAGGGGTGATAACGCATTTACGCTACAAGATTTTACTACTTATTTGCTCTAACGTAAGAAACACGTTTGTATGAAAATATGTCTTCTATCTTTACCTTACGGAACCGTCCACAGTGAATTAGGTAACTGCATATTATAAACATGCAAGCCATCCTCTTCGAACAAAAGACGAATAATTTTGATACAAATGTATATGTACAATTAAAAGACGAAAATACTTTTGTTTTAATTTTCCTGTATCATCACGAAGTTTCCCCATATGTGATGTGGTTTATGGAATAAAAGCGTGCAATGAATATGCAAATCATTCTCTCCGTGCTATTTAAAATAACATTCATTACCTATTATCCAAGGGTATAATATTTCAGCCATAACTCCATATTCGTTTCTGACTTTTAATTGAAAGATTCTAGGTTTGAAGTTACCCACTACCATCCTAGTCCTCCTTCTTGACACCGGCGCGGCGTACCTTTTGTTTACTGTGAGGATATTTAAGTTGTGGAAGTGTGTTCGGGTATATTACAAACATATTTTTAAAAACATTTCTTGTAGCTTTTCAGCTTAATATTTTAAGTGCATAGAGAAGATGTCGCTCTTAATAATAATAATTTTAAATTTATCATCAAGACGTGAAACAAAGAATGTTTTAAATATGAATTTGCATATACGAGAATATGATAAAATTCGTTTAAAAATTATAAGAGACATTATATTGCATATTATTATACTACATTACTTTATTATTTATTCTTTTTTATTGTTACTCATGAATATGCAAACTTAGCAAAGGGAGATTACGTTTTATTATGAAACCACCGGCGAATAACATTATAATCATCCGCATTACTTAATGTCCTTCTGTCATCCAACTTCTTAATTAAGCATTTCTTCTATTCCTCAGGTATGATTACCCATACAGTTTAATTCTTGGAAAAAGTATGTCATATGTTTAAATCTGTTCTTCTTCTTCGCTTTTACCTTTATCCCATTTATTTGGGGTCGGCTCTCCTAGTTCTCATCTTCCAAGTTTTCCGGTCCCCTGCATCCTACAGACGCAACTCTGCCTGCCTCCCTCAGTTTCCTGGCAATTGTGGACATCCAGGTAGTCACTGGTCTATCTGGTCTTCTGGGTCCTACTTCTATGTACATTGTCCTTTTTATCATATTATCCTTTGGTGGTCTCAAAATGTGTCCGTACCATCTTAATCTGTTTCCAGTTCATTTTTCGCCGATGGGAGCGACTTTGAAACTATCACGGATATGGATAGTTCTACACCCTGTCCAACCTTGTTACACCATTTCGTTAGTATGAAGAGTCTGGGCGTGGTTATGTTGTAGGGCCCAACATTCAGATAAGTAAGTCATGGTTGGTTTAACCACAGTTTTGTACACCAGAGTCTTAATTATTTTTGTCATTTTATTGTCACACAAGGTTTTAATCTGTTGTTAAAAATAAAGTTAATGAGCATACATAGTTATTATAGAAGTGAGACCCACCTCACACCCGGATATCTCAGGAGTCTTTAACTCCTACTTATCCGCACTACCGAAGTTTTTTGGCGAGCTAGAGTTGACGGGGAGCTGTTGTGGGAGTTGGAGCACTTGAAGAAGAAGAAATCATGACAGTAGTTAAAAAAATAGTAAAAAGAATTAAGAAATATAATAGAATGTGTCGACATTCGTACATTTATCCCTATAGAAATTATGAAAAATTTTGTAATATTTTCAAATGATTATGTATCTTTTATTTTCGGTATTACTCTCACGTTCCCGTCGTATAAAAAATATGAATAAAACCTATTCACTCTGTTTATAAACATTTTCAATATAATGCCATAGAACATAATATATTCATACACATGTCATTTTTGTAACCGTCTATTCAAAATAATACATTCAAACGTTAGTCATTTCATTGAAATATAAATATAACATATGCATGAATGAAAGATGATGCACTCTGAAAGTAATTGTAATGAAAACATGTTTTATTTGAGCAAAATAATTATGCACATGAATTCTGTAGTATACAAGAATGAAATATATCAAAGCACCTATTTATGAAAGCACAAAATCAATATTGATGTACTTCGTTTACATACAATCACCTACAACTTTTTAACTTTTTTTTCCATAGGTAGATATTTTTAAGTTTTTTAAATATCCATGTTACATCCTTTCGTCATCTGTTCCAGAATAATCAGTTCTATTATCAATTACTACAAAAGTAGGTACCTATATGATTTTATGAAAATTTAAGATAAATTTCATTAAATTAGATAATTTGGTAAATGTGAGAATATGTATTGTAAAAAAAATCTCCTTCAATCTTCAGATTCTAAACTCATTAAAGTTTATAAAGACTCAATTTATTTAATGAATAAGTTGGCTTCGCAAGAGCTATAGATGGTAAGTTCATAATATTTGTTTGTTTATTTGGTTACTAGTTGACCCAGCGAACTTCGTACCGCCTAACAATCAATGAGTGATAAATATTATTTTAATCTCTTTACAGACTCCCGAGATTCAAAAATTTGCTGGTACCGGAGGACCCCCTGTATTTCTACCCTCTCCCCGTCGCTTAATTTTCGTAGTGGTATAGGAATTTGAAATAAAACAAAAACTCCTCCGTTTTTTAAAGAATATTTTCTCACAGTACCTTTTTTCTGCAATGTACCGAATATTGTTTATGTCAATATCTGGTGCTTTTACCGAATATCCGATGGATTTAACTATGGATTCGTGAACCCCCACTTACGACTCGTTCACCCCTATTTTTAGTCACACCATCGTAGACCCCCGTCGAGTTTTTCGTGGATCTCTGGGGATCCACCTCGACCACTCTGGGAATCACTGGTATAGTGAAAAAAAAAATCATTTATGTTGAACAATTATATTTAACTCAGATTAATTGTTTATAAATTATCTGCTGTACGTAATATAATATGAAGGTACCAATTTATTTTTTTAGGTTTATACATACCTACTCATTCACTTTAAATTTATAAAAATTCTTTCCATGATTTTTTCAAAATTGAAATTTCAGAACCACAGATGTTAAATTGTATGGATAACGATTCTTATTTGAAAATGTATACAAAAATTATTCTATAAATAGGCCAATCTATGAAAAAACTTCATCGTTGATTTTGTATAATTATCCATATAGTTAGTGTGACAGCGGAACTTTCATACAAACGGCATTTTAATACAAAAATACAATCCAAATTTCCGACTATTCTGTTGGATTTTCCAAAATTTTTCTTTAATATAAACAGTCTCCGGATAATTACAAACACAACAAAAAAAGAATAAGCCAAGTTGGTTCAGCTGTTCTCAAGTTATGGAGTGACATACATGCTCAATCCATTTTTATTGTTAAACAATCGAAAAGAAATAATTGTTTGTAAATCACAAAATATAAATAAAAGATTGTCCTATCTGAATTTTACACGAAAATTCATAATTTGCTTTGTTTCAATAAGCCCACAAAGTTATAATAAAAGTTAGAACTTAAAAAAAGAAACATTTAATTAATAAGCACAAAAAACACACCAAAACAGACAATATGGGTTATCCATTTCAAGTTTTTTTAAAAGGGCCATTTAAACGAAGAATAAGAAACTTAAATGGAAAATATCAGAATGGAGTAAGATTATTCTATAAAAAATTAAAATAAAAAAATTGAGAATTTCTTTTTTAATTTTTGTTGTATTGATTTTCATATAGGTACCTAAGCGTATTCAAAGGCTTATAGAAACGATGTCAAAATAATAATCAGATCATTAGGGAAGGGGCTTGCTTTAACTGCACAAAATAATATAATGATAAATGTTTATTTTTCATGTTGAAAATGCAACGTGGTTAATCGTGCTATGCAAAGCTGCTTTAACGATTATATGAATAACTGTGTACATACAACCTAATAATGTCGGATTACTAGACTTTCCCTTTTTGTGGGACTTGACTTTGTATAGAATATAAACAATGTTTTTTTCCAGTCTTGTCTAGGATTATGAAACGTTTTTGTTTTTTTAATTTGCGTTTTTAAAATAATAATTAAAAATTCAAAGACGCTGACAAATAAGCTATACGACGAAATTGTCATTTATGCAGTATGTTCAATTCACCCTTCTTATTCAAAGTCTCAATAATAAAATTAACATAATTGAGGCCATCAGTGCAAAAGTGGTGTAACCTCAGACCACTTCAGAAGATAATGAGGAATTAAAATTTGGTTTTTAAAATATGATTTTTTTCTGAACATTATTTTTATTGATTCATTTCTCGTCTCTTAGTCTCAATTATTACTGACAAAGTCTGATAATCTGTTTTCAATTATAGTACTAATCAGTCCTACGAAATTTACACTAGAATGTGAGAAACGTTTTAAGAAGTATGTAACTCAAATGGCATACAATTTCCCTGAAATAAAAGTGTGTGCAAGGCTGGAATAGAAAAAAATGGCCAAATAAGAACAACATTGCTCAAGTGCATTCACAAACAGTAAATTGGCATCGTTAGATTTTAATTTATTATTTATATTATTTCTTTACAGCGATATTATTGTAAAGCAAGGTAGTATTGTACCTCAATACATGATTATATTTTAACCTTATCACGTCACACAGTATCGAAATGGGTTTAAATGATGCGTTTTTAAATAGCAATAAAATATTTACAATTGCATTTAAATATTCATTTTTGAGTTTACGTATTTAAATTATTTATAAATAATTATTTTCTAAAGTGATACAATATTCATATTTCTATTAGTTTCCATAAAATAATGAATTTATATGAAATGTTGTTAGTATTTAGTTTTATATTGATCAACATTATTTGGAATAATTCTCACACTCCTGACATAAAAGCTGTTATATCAGAATTCAAAATGATTAAATTATCAATTATTTAACAAATAAAATAAATGCATACATTTGAAATTAATAAGTTTCATTATGCGATAGGTGTATAAAATATTATTAATATAAAATATTATTCGTATAAAATATTATTCGTATTAATAACGAAGCAGATAGAACACCATGTGACATCGAATATAATTTTGATAAAATACTTAAATGAAAATTTGTTCCATATTTTGTGTTTTAGACAAAATGACAACTTTTAAAGCCTTGGTTTTAATAATGATTAACCTTTATTGCTCCTTCAAATCATTTATTTAAATTACCTTCGAAGTTTACTGCATATTCAAGGAATGAATTGAAGAATGAAAATACAAAAGAATATACTAAGTGGTGAGATAAGATAAAAAAAGACAATAAAAGTTACTCAAAAGTTATAAAAATAAGTATTATTATAATTTATTAAATACATTGATACCTAAGTACCTATTTTATATGCGTATTTTTCAAAGAACCTATAAAATGTATTTAAAAGCAAACAATATGAAACCAAAGCATTCATTTTATGAAATATTTAATCTATGCAGAGCATGTGGAAAATATGTATGTACTGAAAATAATACTTTATAGATTTTACCCTCAGGAATTCAGTACTTTAAAACATCACATATTCTATACAGGTATCCAATACCTTTCTGTCCCTGCTTTCTGTAATATAATGTAGGGAGAGAGAAATAAGGTCTAGTTTCTTCTAATATTATTATCTATTTACATTCTATAGTACAAATTCAAGCTTCTTAGATTCATCTTTTTATAGAATTAGCATTATTTGCGATTCATTTAACGCCAATGAAAATTAATGTTGTAGACTTGGAAAAATCTGCTCTGTTCTATAATTTATTTTTTCTTGGATTTTAAAATGTTTAAAATCGTGGAAATGATAATAGATACTTAATGAAGGATTCGCTGAAATATTTTTTGTGACTTGTTCACTGAAATAAAATCAAGTACTGTACCATTTAAAAGATTATAAAACATTTATTCAAATAGCTATGTAAAGGTATGAGTTATTCAATAACCTGAACTGTTTTTCTTATCATATATGTGCTTACTTATTGTTCGTGGAGTTCATAAAAGATAAATAAAAATGGTGTTGCAAATTTACTCATAACAGTTAAAATTTCGTCTATTCGTTGAACTAGATGCCTATTCCTTAAAGTGCTAATAATAAAATTAATATTTCAAGTTGCTATTGTAGAAAGACACCTGCGCAGTAAATTTGATAGCCTAGATAGTCTGTCTATTTTTACAAAAATAATTTTATGTTTTCATGATTATAAATAGTTGTATGGGAAATTAAGTCACGACTAAACAGGTCAATTGTCAATGTGGAGGAAGCGAAATAATTATATTATTAAGGATGATATATCAATATACCGTTCCGTTTTCTCTGCCTATCTCACATGGGAAACGGCGTGAAGGTGTTTTATGAATAAACGCAAAATAGTCATGTATTAAATCAAAATCAAACATTAATAATTGTAAGCTTTCATTGTACTAATATTACAAATTACTATTTAATTGCAAATTGTTACACATAATTTATATTTTAAATAAATTAATTATAAGAATCGAAAAGAATACATACGATTTAAATAAAATATTTGCGTGCAATGTTTTGATTCCATAAATTATTTTTTCAATAACTTTCTACTATTGTATTTGTATTAAGTTGAAAATAGTTTTGTTTGAAATATCGCCTACTAGTGTAAACCGTAAAATAGGGACAAATAAATAAAAATAAAGTTTCTAGACAACAAATTTTTTAACATGTTATATTATTTGGGAACATATAAATCATTATGGTTTTGATTACGTACATACTAATTTGGAATTTCTTTTGTATGTTTATTAAAATAATATTCTCACTTTATATATGCGATTACATAAAATGAAAAAAAAAATACATGTTAAAATGCTTAAGAATAATATTTTCTCTTATGATACTTTGTCACGCACTTTGGTACCGATCATGTTGAATATGTTCTCCTTACCAATGCCTGGCTTTTGCTGTTATTTTTTTTGTAAATTCTAACATTTTACATAAAGAATAAAATATTTACTCTAAACATATCTGTTCCTATTACGGCGAAGTATCTTTAAGGAAAAATGTTTACGTGATTATTCATTTATGGAATATGTTTTAGGAGATAAGATGGATGAAATATCAATTTTCATCATATGATTTAAATTAAATCTTCTTTTTCTTCTTGTTGTGCCGTATCAGGTCCCTCCGACGTTGGCAATCACTCTGGCGAAGGCTTCTCTACATTGCGTAGCCCGGAACAGTTCCCTCACATATCATTCCGATCCAGTCTCTTATGTTGGGCAGTCAAGACGTTTGATTTCTACCAGGACCACACTGCTATACCAACAAATATTTTTTTAGTAGATAGTATTGAGTAAATTTGACTATCAACAGTTTTTTATCATCTAAGATATGATGAAGGAAACTGCCGTGAGAACAGAGAACGATGGGGCTTCCTACAAGAAAAATCTGGAACGTGTTATTACGGTGTAGCACAGACCATGCCACACTTGTTGGAGTGTCCATTGTCCCCTGTCAAATGCATTATGGAGGATATTTTTGACGAATCTTCGTTTTGCGTTTTGCACTGTACTGAAGATCGGTTTGATTGTTTTTTTTTTCTGGGTTTCGACACGATTAATTAATAGTAAATCACAGTTTTTTTTTGTAGCAATAGATTTTGATTTTTGTTTCAATTAAGTGTTCATGGGTAAATTTTATGCATGTATTTTATGAATGATCATTAAAAGTAAGGTAAGAATGTTAACTTTTGTTATCATAAGATATGTACACCAGCTATTAAAATGATTGATAAATCAGAGTTTTTACATAATGTAAGAAAAATTTGCTTCACTGTATCAAACACAAAGAGAGTTTGAAAGCATTATCAATATGCAATGAAAATAAGTATTCAATTTCTTCTACCTGTTCGTTTTAAACTAAAACTAAGAATCTGGTTAACCGCGAACTAAATGTGCTTCGAAACTGTTTTAACACTCATTATCATGCCATTGTAAAGCCAAGCTATTTTCTCTATTGCCTGCCAACAAACACGATACGATACTGTAGTTACTTTACTAATATTTCAACTTACAACTTTACTTATAACATTATAACTTATAATGAACTGAATTGATTTTGGTTATAGATAATGTGTTCAGAGCTATTTTCAGTGTTAGCGTTTCTTCATGGTGAGCAGTTTAATATCAATGACGCCACAAAAACACAAGTCTACATAAATCAATATCATCGTAAATAAAACATTCATCATACCTCAAGAAGAATCGTTTCCAAAAGATAATGGCATTATAATAAGAAACAATAAAGTAATTTTTGATTGTTATAAATTTTCATGTCACGTCCAATTAAATATCATTCAATATATTGAGTGAAATTAAAATTCTCTTGAAAGAAAACAAAAAATAAATGTTCATTATAATGTATTACTGTGGCGTGTTTTGTGTTAATTTCCCTCGTGAGCTTTCATCGTTTTGAGGGGAACAACAACACAACATAAAAAAAATACATACAGTTTTGATATAATTCCACAGAATGTGGCTTATATGTTATCATGACACATTAAGTTAATTAGCCGCCACAATCGCAACCATTCATATATTATTGTATGTGAACTATTGCTACTAACTACTTACAGGTATGTAGGAGTATTACTATTTGTTAAACTTTCTAATCGTGTTTGTTTGATATTTTTAACATTTAACATAGCGATTGATTTAAGCAGATAAAATACGATACGTCGGTTAATCCATTCCGCCTGATTTATTTTACTGATTCCGCAAACGTTTTACTCGCTTAACGATAAACATCGAACCAATATTTTTACACCGGGAATAAATATCAACTTTTGCATTTAGTGTCATTTTGAAACATTCGATTGAATAAATTTAATAACGTTCAATCGATTGAATAAATTTAATAACTTTAATCGATTGAATAACATTCGATTGTTTGAAAAAAAAAAATGTATTTTAACACACTTAATATATTTGGAACAAAAGTTTTTTATGACCTTCACCAATTATGGTGTTCCGGGGCTTTAACTTTGGTACTTTGCTTTAAAACCGAGTAGATGTCCGGCATGTTAAGAATTACTTACATCAGCAGACTGTGATGTTTTTGTAATACAGGTTTTTGTAATTATTATACCGTAGTCTTAATAGATCTGCTGATGTCGTGTACTAAAAATATATGTAATGATTTGCATTCAATCAAAAACACCGTTTCCAATTTTCTACAAGTTTCTCGAATACCTGAAAGAATGGCATAATAAACGAAAATAAGAATTTAATTTTGGTAGGTACCTTTAGATAATAATTTATAATAGATTGTTAAGAGGGTAATTTTATTGGTTTATAGTTGGCATTTTGGGTAACAATTTCTTTAATTTTATTAATATGAAGTGCTCAAGTAAACTTCGTTGTTAACAATTTTATATTTTTATGGCTTCATTACTGGCATATTGCATGAACTTTAAAGAAATGTACAAATATATTTTATAATTATTTTCTTTGCATGTTCTATGAACTTGCATGTTAAAATCTCACCATGTCATAACATATTTATTATATTATGGTTCGAGTTCATTTAATTTTGAGATTAATTTAATATTACGTTTAATGTTTATGCGAAGTAGGTATTATTAACTTCGGATGTTGTAACTTTTATAAATATTTGGCTATTGACCGAATACACCAATTGTAATTTTTGTAAATTATTAAAGGCTATTCAAAGCGTTTTATTGTCAAGGAAGGACAGAGATAAATTTGAATACTATTTTTTGTTATTTCCGCAAGAAGCCTAATATTTTCAAACAACATAATATAGGAAGTATGTTCAGCATAGTATATGTTATCAATAGGTACATCCAAGTGACATAATGAGCATCAATTAGGCTCAGTCTGGTGCCAATGGCTTATTCACACAGCCCTCCCTCACCGGACCCTCCAATTTACATACATTTATATTTTTTTTTTGAGGAAATTGTTTAAGGTTACTGAGGATATTTACTGATAAGTTTTAATGTACGAGGTACAATTTATTTATTTGTTCATTGTGATTTTTTTGTTGTTGGATATAATGATAGTTTGTTAATTGTATATTGTTTATTATTTTTATTCGCAGCACGCCTCGATACAGGGTAATCTAGTGAGGCTGCTGCAACTTAATTGTAGCCATGTTAAAAAAGAAAAATGTATGTTAAATGTATGTTCAAAAAGTATTGCGAATTTTGAATTTCCGCGAGCTACGTATATTTGATTTTTGATTCTTTTGTAGCGTTATGTTGTTACTTGTGTCCCGTACTCATGCTGACATTGTCAGCCATTTTGAACGTCTAGTTAATTTTTGACAGCTGTTTTGATTGGATGTGTTTTGGCTCGTCTTCGATTTTTGCCCACTCCAAAAAATTGATCTATTCTAATTCTAATGAATGGAGCTATGGTTTCCACGTCATAACCATAAAACTATGATTCATCACCAGTTATGACCCTCTGGAGCACGTTTGGGTCGTCACGGACCGAGTCCAACATCTCCTGAGCAATGTTAACGCGATGCTGTTTTTGGTCGAAATTGAGCAATTTTGGCACAAATTTCGCGGCGACCCGACTCATGCCCAAATCAGTGGTAAAAATCAAATGGCACGAGCCAATCGATATGTTTAGGTCCTCAGCAATTTCTCTAATGGTGATTCGACGATTGACTTATACTATTTTCTTCACTATATCAATGTTTTTGTCTGTTGTTGACGTGCTCGGGCTTTCGGCACGCTCTTCGTCGTTCACATCTTCTCGGCCCTCTGAGAACATTTTGTACCACCAATAAACGTTGCTTTGGTCCAAGGTAGCCTCACCATATGCCACAGTAAACATTCGGAATTCGTCTGTGCACTTTATTTTGTATTTCACACAAAATTTGATACAGATTCTTTGATCCATTTTTTGCAATAGGCAAAAATCGAAGACGAGCCAAAACACATCCAAGCAAAACAGCTGTCAAAAACTTACTATAAATTAAAAATAGGTGACCTTGTCAGCATAAATAAGACACATGAGTACCAATATAACACTACAAAAAAATCAAAAATCAGATATACGTAGCCCACGGAAATTCAAAATTCGCGATACTTTTTGAACAGTGTAGTATATATGTTTTCATACATTTTGAAATAACCGTTTTTTTAAATTTTATTTTCTTCAGTTTCAGATCAAACCTACCAATGTCATTTATCTCATTGATATTCCTTTATAAAATTAATAGTTTTTACATAAATATTTGCACATACTATTACTTACATGCACATGCACATGCACTTACACTTATTATATAGAATACCATTGTAAGAGCCACATAGGTACATTGCAACTTGCAACTCGGAGTAATACGTGAATGATACACGTTTCTGTATTAATATTTATTCGATACCGCTTGTATAGTTAAATGTTATATTAAATTGATCCGGATATAATCTGATTAGCTACAAATAAAATTATAATACATAAATTTAAGACTACGTACTATTACTAGGTGCACTTGAGTATTATACTGCAAAGCGTGTATATTATAAGGGTGAACAGGTACTTGGCTATTAAGTTAGAGGCACCCAAGCGATGTGACTTGAGTGAAAAATTAATGTATTATCGCTAGGTCTTGTACCGTGTCAGGTGACTGGCATAAAACATATGACATGACATTTACAGCACTGATTTGGTTTAGTATGACGTATATACGTACATTAATATACCTGCTATTGCTTTCAAAGTCCTAGCACACATTTACAATATTGTTCACTTGTGTAGTATGATATTTTCAACCCCTTGTATGAACTAACTACGTGTGTAAGATGACTGTTCTCGTATGTACGTTTGCGTGTACTCTACGTTTTCAATTATGTTACAACTCAAAGGATGACTTAGACTTTTTATTATTATATCCTAACTAAGGATTTTTATACCATGGAAACGAAAATATATTACGCTAATTTATATGTTGTCTGGAAACCATTTAAATAACTCTTGATGTAAATAACACACACCGTTTCTATTTTGAAGAAAATATCGTCGTACTTAGAATACGTCCACCATAATATAAAAAAGCTTCATTGAGTCAAAAGTTGGTCTAAATTCCATGTTCAAGCTAAGGTAATATTAAATTATCATCATTATTCTTAATTTAATTGAACTTTCAACACGCTTAGCACATTTAAATTACTTGTATATATTTTATTTCTAGATAATAGTGTTCAAACAATCATTGTTTTACTATCCCATATTTCTATGAAACAAATGATCATTTTTATGTTTAACGAAGTAGGTAGGTAGGAATCGGATTGAAAAGCGGAGTCAGCAGTAACAGGGAGAAGTCAATATCAACGGTAAGAAATTAACTCATTAAATAGGACAGACACTTTCAATTTCCTCCACCTGGATGTTATATTTGCTGAGAAGTGGATAAAATAAAAATAAATTATCAACGTTTGGACAGAATACAATCAAGATTCTATCCTGATAGAAGACGGAAATTACTTAAGGAATAACCTCGTTTATCTCTTTAATGATTTTATTTGCCTTATTATGACTTAACTGCAGAACAGAAGTAAAGAATCTTTGGAAAATAGCTTTTCTTTTTATGTAAACCATCACAGTGTTTTTTTTTAGTAGCAGACTAACTGCAGATTGACTATAATAATGACTCAGCCAGAATGGGTGGTTAACCGCAACGCTGTATGAAATAGTTAAATATTTTATACGTGACATTTAATTGAATAACTACGCTCTTTTTATAACTTTGAAAATCAGCAGTGCTACTCTTGACACTCGATTCGATCCTAATCCAATGCCAACACGATTCCAATCTCAATCTCAATTTCAACTTCAAAACCGTACTCTTGAACCCAATCCCGCGCGATCGAAATCGTATTGAGATTGGCGTACCAAAGCGCGGGATCGTGTTCGTATCGAGTTTGTTATTGCAATTTCAAAAATATTTTCGCTGCAAATAAGGAATAAATAATTGTTTATATGTCGCGTTTGTATGTAGACTACAAGAAACTGTAAGGAAGTAAACTTGAGATCCGAGAGTGGTATATGTATTTATTTTTGAAACATAAAAAAGTCAAATCCATTTACTAATAATTGTCCTACTTAACAAATATAATAATTTGACGTAGCGATAATATTTTAGGATTATTTTTTTTCTGTAAATGGAACACTCATTTCAAATATCAATTCTGACGTTTATGCATTTCAGTGTTGCGTTGTTTGTTTGAATATATTTGGTTATAATTATCAAAAACGTCAGTATTATTTTAGTTGCTGATTAATTTTAATATAAAAATGAATCTATATATATATATATATATGTATATGTATATTTTTTTAATTTGTTAACTTATAAACAAAGTTATATGTGAACTCCACGAGGGTGATTTGTAAATAAAGGTAGAACTAGTGTTGAAATTAAAAAACAAGTCAACTGCATGTTACACTAATATTTTAACTAATCTTAATTGTAGCAATTAATCTCCTAGCGTCCTTTTTTAAATTCAAAATGTTGTTTTTGATAAAAAAAACTAGTGTTATATTTATTTTTTCTTTCCATCAGCGCCTGGACGGAGTCCACGTATTCAAAGCAGGCAGAGCCCACATCTACAAGCCGGTAGGAGCCCACTTGTAGGTACAAGCTGTTAGAAGTCCCCGCAATCAAACAAGACATTCCGTCTCGCCAGAACACAGGGGTTGGAACAACAAGAGCAACTCGTATTAATCGAAGAAAAACGGGTGAAAGCAGAGTGCTTAGCTTTAAATGAAAGTAGTGCTGCCGTTCGTTCAGAGTCTGTTCAAGTATCATCAGCCTTGAGGAAGATTGCAAAGACAATATGCAGTAGAAAATAGTTTTAGAATAGAAAAATACTTGTTTATTAAGTATGATGTCTTAATGGTTTTAATTTTGTACATAGTATTTTTTTTAAATAATTTCATTATTAAGTATAATAGTCAATAAAATTATTATTTATTACACTATTACAATTTTTTTATTTTTACAAACCTTGATAGTTTACATATTCTATAACATATACATAGATAGTATATACACATATAATATATAGATACTAAGTTTTGTAAACTAATGTCTTAGGAGGATTTTGGGTGTAAAATGGTATGAACATGTCACAAATGATGAATACATGAAACGTGTACTTTCAATTCGTCTATGATGTGAATTCCACAGCTAATGCATGTCTGGCTTGTATACCTATGTATGTAAGTCATGAGCTGCATAAACAACTTACAAAGAATTCTAAATAATTTACTCTTGAAACATATTTTTTGATATTCTGAAACACAACTCCTGAAACATTTCTTTTGATATTCTATGATTTACTACAAATTCCCCACCACTCATGCTAGACACATTTTGCGAATATCTTGCTATTCTACGCAAATTCTTTCGCTGACGAATATTAACTTGATGCCGGTTTTCCAAATTTATAAAAAAATAATGCCAAACGAGCCATTTTTTAAAGTAATTTAATAAATTACTTCTTCTCGATTCCAAAAAAGTTACTTTCTTGCGATCGTGTATGTAATGACAGTTAGTCGATTTCAACACAATCCCACGAAATCGAGTTACTGTCAAAACGACGTCAAGAGTACCAATTTTCAAATTTTACACGATTTCACATCTTCTTCAAATCAACACTCGATTCCAATGCGATCCGGCGCTAGCGTCGAATTTCAAGAGTACCATTTTGAAATTTTACGATTTTGTGATTGGGATCGAGTATCCAGAGTAACACTGCAGAACCTAACATAAAAAATGGGAATATTTATTTTGTTTCGCAGACACCAAGTAAAATATTTGTTTTACTCGAATCTTTATCTCATCATCATCATCATCATCGCCCTCAACGCTCCTCTCGGGAGCACAGGGCAGAAACCAGCCTCCTCCATTCAGAGCGTCTCTGTGCCAATTGCGTCACCTCTTCCCACGACATTCCTTGCGCTCTGATATCGTTGTCATAGGAACGGTGTATTGTGAAAGAGGGACGCCCGGGCCTACGGAACCCCTGCGGACGGAAGAACAGTGCTCTTTTTGGCCAACTATCTTTATCTAGAATGTAAATAAAAACAAAAAAATTGTAGAGTTATACTATGTACTTTTATTCAATGACCAGGTTTCGAAACATAACATGTCGAAACCTGGTCACTGAATAAAAGTACATAGAATAACTCTACACAGTTTTTTTGTTTTTATTTACATTAAATTATGGAGTTTTACAAAAAAAAAGCAGTTATAAAATTCAATTTATCTAGAATATTTACCAATTTACATGCATATTATATATGAAAATTTGAGATCAAATATGTACACATAATATTTTTTTTTATTATTGTTTTATAGTTGTTCGTAAGATACCATTTTCAACTAACTAAAATGATAATATTTTGTTAGTTTGTGAACATATGTAATTGTTGTCTAAATCTGTATTGAATGTAAGTAGGTATGTGTCGAAGATTTTTCTTTTATTATAGAAGAACTACATACTAGTAGTAGTACCTACATAGATTGGATTTATCTGTTACAATGTAATATTAGTCGCTTACTTGAATATAGCTACATATAGTTACCTACCACACTAAGCAAAGCAAGCCTTTATCAAAGGAGATAAAATGGATTTTACGGAAGAGCTTTTATGAAGTTATATGTTAGTTTATTCTTACAAAAGATAGGTTACTACTTTTCACAACATCGTATAAGGAAAACTTATTGTCATATTATGATGTTTTATATGTTGAAGCAAAACTCGTTATTTTCACTACCTACGTTATTTTGATGAAACTGTTACATAAGAATGATTACTCATGTTCGATGTATATTTTCATTTGAGTGATATTTAAAATATAATAGTGTTAAAAAATATAATCCGCCTTATAATTTGGTTTTATAATTAAATAAAAAATACGTAGATATTATTTTGTATTCCTAGGTATAAAAATAATATTTTTCTTTGACACTTTAAGATAAATCAAGCATTAAGCGTCTTATTCGAAAGACGTCTATATTGTTTTAAATCGTTCTTGAAATGATTCGTGATCATTTTTGTGACAAGAAAAACTATGCATACAAGGCTATAATTACGTAGGTACCTACATTAAATTCAACTTCATTTTAGTTGTAAATGCGGCGATTCATCCCCCTATGTTATGAATGTCTAAGATATTAATAGTTATAATCTCCAACATTAAATTTGCATTATCATCTCATTTCTTGACATCATGAAAGTAATTTACTCAACTATTTCCTTTACGTCCTCCTCGTCTCTTCTACTAAACTGTTTAATAAAGTTCCAAAACTCCCCATAACTTGGAATTTTTGGCTTGATACGAACATAGTAATAATATTACAAGTTTCATAATTATTTTTCTAGTCAAGAAGGTACTAAGCTGTCCGTCACTTTTATTATCAAAGTTTTGAGAAATATCCTAAATATTTTGAAATTCAGATCAGACCTTATTTTGTTTTTATTTATTAATTTATTCATTTTGTTCTAAACATTATCTAAAAATTAATAAAATGTAGTGATCATGTTATATTTATTGTTCGCTAGTCATGGAAAGTATGTGTTCTTGGGGTGTTAAATGGAGTAAAAATAACTTAAAATTGAAAATAAACGCTGACGAAGAAAAATTCTAACAATATTTCAATATTTACTATGGAAACTCAATTTAAATACAAATTGATTTATCTATTTTTTATTAAATAATCTTTGACATAAAAATAGTGAATGTTAAAAAATGAATGTGTGCCTTTGCGGTGGTTCTTCACAAAACGGCGACGTAAAAGTTGTCTAGATCAGTGTTTCCCAAACTATGAGTCGCGACTCACCGGTGGGTCGCGAGCGAATTATGAGTGGGCCCTGAGCGTTAAGTAGTTCCATGACTCGCTACTAGAGTATCTGAGCATTACCAATATTTATGACATCTTTTTTCTAAGACAGCTAAAAGGTGGGTCCCAAGATTGGAAATTTTTGTTAGATGGGTCGGAGCCCAGTCAACTTTGGGAACCACTGATCTAGATAATTTTTATTGTACATTCTTAATAGATTTATAAATTGCTACCAAAAAAGATATTTATAGAAATTAAGTTAAGCACAATGAAGGGTCTTGATTAACATCAGATTAGTCTAAAACAGATACAAAGAGCTGAAATGGAAAATTCAGGATTATAGCTCAAATTCTCGTTCCCCAAAATGTAATCAATGTTTATCATTTCAATTTTCACTGTTTTTTACTATGATAAAAAGTTGGTGAAAGTTTTATATATTTGTATTCGTACTTTAACATTCACAACAAAAAAACTTTGAATTTTTATCGAAAATTTATGATTAAATTTCTGTCGTTAGTCTCTTCTTACCAATTTTCTTATATGAAATAATATCTTACCCACCTGCTGGCGTACATTTCAATTAGATGAACTTTTCAAATCAACACTTTTTTGGAGTTCCAAATTATTTGGTTAAAGAAAAATAACTACCTAGTTGGCTACATAAGAACTTATCTATATATAAGTACCTATATGTGTTTTATCGATAAATTTTATACACTCCTTGATAAGTAGTAAGGTTATTCGGTGTTAAGTGTCCAAATAGTTCTGGAGAACGTGTCTACTATTTGTTAGGATTACGGCTCTTATCAACTACTTTCACCATCTTAAGTCTTATATTTATCAAGAAGAAACCCACAGAATTTCGGTACTTTACTTTTATTTTCACCACCACTGAAATAGTTCCTGAAATTAATGTTCTAGGAGAGGTATTGACGATCGCATTTGCGAGTAATTCAGAGTATTCAATACGGACAAATGTGATGGGAATTATACTTAGAACTTAACGTATTTGTATTGTACGCATCAATACAGAAAACTTTTTTTTATTTTGTTTTATAAGCAACTCAAGATTTTTACGATTACAAATTAAGAAACTATCTTTACCAGAAGTCCATGTTTTAAATGCAAAGAAATATATTATTTGTGGCTTCTTTTTTATAAAATGTTTCCTAGGTAATAAGGAATTTCGGATGAATAAATAAAATATACCATCGTTTGTGTTCTACTGTTATGTATCAGTTTCAATACCAAAACTTGCATTTAATTATATTGCCGTTATCCTCTTATGCCACAAGCAATTTCACAAATATAAACAAAGAAAATATAATAAACGTTGAAAATATTTCACTTTATGCAATGAATAAACACATAATTCTCTTTAATTAATATTGTTTATTCATCACCTAACACAGTAGGTACCAACATAATAATTTAGCTTCTGTTGTAGATATTGTTTATTGTTTAATGTTGTGCATAAATTTAATAACTTTTGAATTATAAAATTAATATTATTAATTTAATACTTTCATAATTATTTAATGTTGGTTTTGTTTATGACGGTTTTATCGCATCGTTCAAACCTTCATTAAACTTACTCTATAATACAATATGGGAGGATGATATTGGTGTTTTAGAATAAATTATTAACATATTGTTATGTTACTGCAATTGTTTATAAGTTTGGTAACCGATAACACGTCTTGAACAGAAGGTTAAATATTTAATCGAATCCTTATAATAACGTTAATTTGTGTAAATATTGTAGAAACTAATAACACCGACCTACTTTTAAAGAAAACTTTGTTGTCATAACGTTAAATAGTTTTGGCTACACCAAATGTTTCTTTTTGTACCATGTGACGAACACACGAGTTATTTTTGTGCCTTATATTTATTCAGTACTTTTCCAACGATAAATTCAGTAGAATTAAAATAAAACACTGTATTACTTTCACTATGAATAATATATGACTCCGAGTACTATACAAGTATTTACAATCAATTAATTCAGGTATGAAATGCTGTAATTTCTTAGTGTTCTTAAATGTAATTCGTCTATTGTTTCAGCGTATAACTTATTATATTAATTGTGTCGGTGCACACGTAGTAGAATTCCATATTTATGTAATTTGAAACAAGTGTTTCTTTCTACTATTGATATATTACTTATAAGTCGAAAGACGTCTCTCTGGGAATCAATAATCAATAGTAGAAAGAAACATTTGTTTCAAACTACATAACTTATTATAATAACATGTATTTGTTTGGATTAACTATAATAACATCCCGTGGAGCACCCGGTAAAGAATTGGTCTCCCACTCTTCTGCGTAAGTTTTCGAGTGTCCTGTAAAAGGCAGGTGTTCGAAAAAATTAAGACATTTTACATCTTAAATTCAGCGATGAGGTTTGCCACCCATCCTGAATGTCTTGATTTTATATTGGCACGGAGAGGACAGTTTGCATGTTTCTTACATGCAGCTGGTCTGCTGGCTACCCCATTTGTGGGATATGCCGTGATGGTATAGTAGTATAGTAGTAGTAGATTTGTTTGGAAAGTATGTCTGTACTGTAACAATGTTGACCTCAGCATTACCAACTCTAATTTATTGTAATGTCTCAATTTTCGCACATACGAAGTGAGCTTTTGTGTGAAGTGATGAACGCGACGCTTTATTGTAAACTTAACTCAGTAAAGTCATTTCTATATTGGTCGTTAGGTAGAGATTTATGTGCGGGTTCCATACAGAAGTGGGTTAGCGTGTTTATGACGGTAGATCAGTGTGTAGAATATGACTAGTGATACCACAGCACAACTGCTTTATATCTCTTCAAACAAATATACATATATGCGAGAGATTTTGATTTATTGTATTAAGTAAATTGGTTATGTTGCACTTACGTTAGTGTATTATTATGTGATATGTATCACGATAAGTATGATTTCATCAGATTATGATAAATATAATTTAATCAGATGAAATCATACCTATCGTGTTATCCATTACATAAAATACTCTAACGTAATGCGAAATAACCAGTTTGATATGAAAAATCAAAAATTCTCGCATTAAAAATACGCTGGTAATTGTAACGCACATGATATTACTGTCACGTATAGCGAGTTCAAAGGTCATATGGTTGGATCCAGTGATAAACGATAACTAAAAAGTTGCAACCAAGTTCGATGGGTGTCGATGAGATCTTAACTCGTAACACGGAGGGGCTGGATTCGATTAGGTGCGGTTGGATGAATGAAGTCACTACCCAACGATGAGTGCAGTCACTGAATGGATTGATATGAGAGAAACAAAAGAGAGACAGATGTAATTGGTAAACGTTGCCATAATACAAAGGGCTTATGCCGACCCGAGCCAAATCGTAAGCGTCGATACACCTAATACTCTCTCTATTATGCAAGTTTCTATATCTTCAGATTAAAGCTTACCTATCGTGATCTAACAATACATATGTATATGTACAATTATTTGTATATTATATACATATGTTAAATCGTCCCTCATCTGACTAACTGTCGTAACTGGTGAAATGTAAATTGTTCAGGAGAGCATTTTTAGTGTTTTGGCGTGCATAGTTTCGTCTCTCCCAGCTATACGAAAGACTCTAAATGTATTTTATTATTTTATTTGTATTTTTATGTATCTTTGAATCGTTTTTATGATAAATTAATTTCCATAAGTATATTGGATTTTTTTTTATGCGCCGTCAAAGTAGATAGGACCCTTTGTGAGATTTTTTTTTCATGGCCATATTTAGTTGTGCTCAGATAGGACTTAACTATTTTAAGAGTCAAAGGTTAAAACAAAACGATTTTATAATATGAGAAAGTATATTAATTAACAAGAGTGTTTACAATGTAATAACAGCAGTTTTATGGAAAATAAAATGATAGTAAATCACTAAAAAATAAATTCGTATACAGATTATGGTGTTCGAGAGTTCTCATCCTCATCATCAGATGTTAATAAATTAAATTAAATTCTATCTTTTCCCTCACGCCGTATCCCAATTGGGGTAGGCAGAGAGAACGGAACGCCAATTAGATCTGTCCTTACATACTTCTTTCGCTTCCTCCACAGTCATACAATTTCTCATGCACGCACGTCGGTTTCTTTTACTCTAAAATTAAATTTCGTGATTATTTTCAAAATAACGAATTTAGTGATGGAAGGACTTATAAAACTCAGCCTCCTTGAGTAATCTTATCATCGATGTATCGCCAGTAGTCAAAGACATCAAGTCAGCATATTTTGCCTGGGAAATTTTAGATGGAGTGGATTTGAGTCGAGAAATCTCGTTATGCAATATTATTTTAGATACTTGTCGGTTCAAGGATATTGAACGATAATTCGTTTCACCATCACTAGTTTTAAAAGAAAACTTAGTAAGACTGTGTTTTTCTACTGAAAATTACGTCATCTCTGTCCAGTTTACATTTAGCCCTGTGTCGTCAATTCGAAGGGAGAGAAGACGTAGCTCAATTGATAATTTCTTAAAATCCAAAAAATCTGAATAGTTGTGGGGTGTAACGGTAAAAGGTTTGTTTCTACCTGCTAATTTGAAAATAGGAACTAATTGACTAGGGACAAAGATGTTACCACTTTTCTTAAGCGAATAGTTAATGGCACTGTGTACCGAATCACCTTCACTTTGTCCGTGACATGGAACAGATAAACGTAATTTTATTTCATTATTATTTCTTGAATTATTTATAAAGTAAATTAGGGTAGAAGCGATTATTGAATTTTTGTTTTGACCGCTACAGTCGTCGGCAAATAAAAATATTTTTTTGTTACATTTTTCATCATACATATTCAGAAAAGAAAAACGTAGTTTAAATTTCAGAGGAACCCCTCTTGCTTGCACCTTCATGCCACGTGAAACGATAGCACTCATCAGAAGACATATCGTATATTGTAAAGTTATATACTAATAAACGTCTTTTATTGAAAACTGCATTTTCATTGCTGATTGGTAAGTTGATAACTTGCTGCATATCAAACGTAGCACACTGTGTTGCAGAATCTTGCTGAGCCTTTGTTTTGCCAACCATTCTAACAGGACTAACAAGTATTTTTTTCATTTTCATGCTTAAGTTATTGATTTTTCAATTTAGTTTTAACATCTTCTGAGCCTTCGCAATATTATGTCGTACACTAGCTACACTGATCCTTTTTCGGTAGATGGAAAGACAGATTTTTTTATATTAAAACTCTTCTGTATGATTTTTCAGGATTGTTTTTCAAAGTATCCAGAAACAAAGCGTGCATTTTCTCAATGTCAAGTCACTATGCAAGTATTTTCATGTCGTCCTTTCACGACAATAGTGAGACTCAACTTTTGGAAATCTCTCAATTTGTTCCTCAATATTGCGTCTCATTCTCAGATCACTTTCAATGTAAAATGTTTTGCGCCCGCCACGATTTTCTTTTCCTAAAATCCTCGTCGGAGTTATTTTATCGATTGCTGGTTTAACCGTTTTTTTCCAACACTCAGTGTATTTAAAAAAAATGTTCGGCATATCTGCTGTCCGTCTAGCAGAAGATGCTAATAAATTGTAAAATTTCTTCTAGAATTCAAACCAGCAGTTTTTTTCGTCCCAATTTTTTTGTTTAACGATGTACTCGCGTTGTAATTGTACGTTGTGCCGCACTTCGTAAATATTTGACATATTAATTCTTTCAGTACTTTATGCTATACTAAATTATGATCGGGATATTGAGAATCTCTACTAAAATGATTCCAACAAAGAAAAATGCTATCCTATGTGAGAATAAATGAAAAGTTATTCCCAGTTAATGACTATACTAAGTGTCGTATTTCAAGGTAGGGCCTACATCGGATATGTTTTTCATTTATAAAAAAATCACACTAACTGTAGTATCTGCACTTACGTCCGTTAGTGAGATATTATTTTGATTAATTCGTAGATACGACAACAAATCAGAAAGCTGTTCCAGGATAACAGCAGTAGCTACAGCTGTGATCTTCGGTGAGAACATGCGTATCAAATCAAAATACATGGTGGCGGTCATAACTCAGTTTTGTCAAAAAAGTCAGTTACGACAGTTAGTCAGACGAGGGACGAAATGATATAATGCCTTCATAATATGATGATGAATTCTATATCTATACCAAAGATGTACTGTCTTCATATTGTATTTGTATGTTAATTCAATTATTCATATTCCTAATGTCTTTGTTCAATAAGTATAAGCAAATAATAAGCTTCTCTAATATTATTTATTTACGAAAGATTTTGTCAAATTTTCATTTCTTTCACTGTTGTTTAAACGAAGTAATTAATGTGCGTTTTTTTGCCATTAAATAAAAGTTAAAGTTAAGTTTATATTTCAAAGTTAAGTATCCATGTTAAATAACATTGAGATTTTATAGTACTTCTGTTACTTAGAGAAAAATATTTCAAAAATGTTAAAGTTTTAAGAGAAAAGTCATACATTATCATAATGAAATATATTAGTTAGATAAGATGAATATTTAAAATATATTTTTTTTGTAATGATGAGTTATTTTCTTGTTACAAAAGTTAATATGTCTAGGTATTTGAATACTTTTTCCTTCAAATGAAAATTAGAGGAAATGTATTTTCTTCCTCATTCAATTACTCATCACTATCGAGTGTTAGTTTATTGATTCGGTGAAACTAATTCTTAGATAGATTTATAATTAAATTCGCTAGAGGAATGCTGTTGGATCACTAACGGGTTATATCTGAAATAAATGAAGTTGTAGATATTCAGTCGGAGCGTGGAAGTATCCGGGCTTATGAAAAGCGTCCACCAGAAGCGGATCAAATATGGGTGTTAATGGCATGAAATTAAAACGGATCTCGAGGTTACTGAAAATCAACGTAGGTAGTCGTAATATTTTATTCGAATGAATAGAACTGAAAATGGATGAGTAGCCATAACATTTTACGATGAAACGGTCGAGAATTATACAACTAATATATAAGTGTAGGTATAGCATTTTTATTATGTCTATTGGCTAAGTGCTCTTCTTTCCTGCAAGATCTCTAATCTATATTATAAATCTTCCATAATCTCACTATACCTATACATAATAGTGATATCTATAATTTAATTGAATGGAATCAACTGATATCTTTTAGAGAAATAATTTTATGATTTACAGCGAAATTTCACGTTTAATAAATACGTCACTGGATTGCCTTGACTGCGGAGAATTTTCCATTAACTCGTTTATAAGAGTTTTTAGTACCCAATTGAATGTATAGTAGAGTCAATGAAAGGATTTGAATATTCATCATTAACGCGGCCCTTGTTTTAATGAGGAACACAACGAAACCTTTTTGTTCTTACAAGTACCTTCTACTTACTTTGTACAAGAAATCAAGAAACTAAAATGGCGGATGAACGAAAATAATACTTTTACCTAGATGGTTACCGCAGCAAAAAGGAAATGTTTCGACCTATTTATTCCTTACAACTTAATTAAGTATATATGTGTTGTATAAAAATCAAATCAAAAGCTCTAAGAATCATTCAAATAATTTCAGTTTTTTGATATTATGTACATGTCTTAATCAGCTCGGCTGGGCCATCCATGTGGAATGATCTTCCTGAACAAGTGCGTAAGACACAGTTTCTTGCTTTGTTCAAGAGTCGGTTGAAAACAAATTTGTTTGGCATATCATATAACTGATATAAATTGTTTAATTTATAGTAATTGATATGCGTAGTTTATATAATTTGCTCATAAATATAATTGTGGGTATTAGGGTTACAAGTTTTAACACAATATTTTAGGATGCGCCCTGGAAGTGGATTTATTCCACATTACGGCGCATTATTAATTGTCTTTTATTATAATTACATCGTTCACTAGCTAATTACATATAATAAAAACACAATTCATGCGTTTTGCAGTTTTCTCTGCCTACGCTACTTATGGCATGAATGTGTAGTATAGTATAATTCATGCTATTTTCTTAGTACCCATGTTACATTTCTCTCTAAAGTCGCATTATATTTCCTGAACCCTTTACAGAATTATTTTCTTAAGAAAAGCATACTTTAAAGAAAGCAAGAAGTTTGCTAGCATATTCAAGCTTTGTTTTCCATCACAATTTTCAAGAAGAATCAATCCTTTGAAAGACAACACAACAAAGTATTATCCTTACAAATAATTTTCGAAACTATGCACCACCACGTAATTTTGTTAAAATTGCGGTATCTTTGGAATATTTCCTTTTTGGATGTTTATATAGGTGGAGATAAAATAATTTTGACGTCGGTCGGAAGGAAGAAGAAAGGCTCCGAACCCCAATTCGTTTCTAGAAACAATACTTTGGCCCTACATAACAACAGCTAGGAAATATGTACGGGGGATCGTTTAAAACTTAATGCTTTCTACGCGTGAAAATGAATATCGATTATAAAGGTTAAATATTAGATATTTTGAATAAACCATACTTTTCAATCTATAGGTACTCAATGCTATTTTCCAGTACATACTTTTAAGTCTCAAAAACTGGGTTTATATTTATTGTATTTGTAGAAAATTATTGTGTACTGTATTTTCAATATAAAACAACGAATCATTGTGTTTTTTTTTGTGATAGTGGATATTTAATTACATAAATGATAATTAAATAATTAAATGATAGTCATATGAATTGTGAACGGATTTTTATTAGTATGCTTTTGAAAGGACAATTTTCAAGAGGGATAAATGATAAAGGAATAGACTTGAATATATATTTTTTTTCTTTACTAGGTAAAGAGTGATTTTTTTGTTGATCCGTGGAGTCCCCAACGAAGAATAAGTCTCCTACTCTCTTAACCAAGTTTCTAAGTATCCTGTAAAAGGCAGGTATTCGAAAAATATCATTTTACATCTTCAATTCAGCGATGAGGTATGCCTCCATTCCGAATGTCTTAAATTTTATTAGCAAGAATAGAAAGACTTTCACGTAGTAGTTCCGCTGGCTACCCCTTATTTAGAAAATGTCGTGATTGTATGAGTGAATGAATCATTGATGTTTTTTTAGTTCGTTTTATTTAATCTGCTACCTACTACTTCTATAGTAGATATATATATCAAAATTTGGGTAGCCAGAGGACCGACTATATATAATTAAAATGCAGAATGTCCTCTCAGTGCCACTCTAAAAATAAAGCATTTAGAAAAGGTGACAAGCTTCATCACTGAATCGTAGATGTTTAATGCCTTATACGTGATATTTTATGAACACCTGCTTTTTACATGTCACTCGAAATCTTTAAAAAAAAAACATTGGGAGACCTATTAATTGTTCACAGTGGACTGAACAGAGCGTTCATCAGTAGTTAATTAATTCATTGTATCTTTTCTCTTTCCACTACGTTTCGGGATGAATTTAGTTCGCCTTGTCGTTTATTTAATTGGCAAATGATAACGGGTACCTATTGTAATAATGTTTTTGTTATTTCTACCCTCAATGTGCAATGTCATGTCACAGAGGTCTGGTCCCCGACAATTTGTATAGACCGAATAGTAAACGTCCCGGAACCACCGTTGGTTGTTTCATAATGCATCTCATTATTTTGTCGTAACACTATCTTGTATTATTATTATTATTGTTTGTTTATTTGCCTGACTTTGTAAAATATCAGATGTAAATATTCTTTCGCCGATTCTACATAAAATAAAAAATATTTATATTTTGAATTTGCAATATTTTTTTTATCTTTTTATTTAAACTTAGCTTTGAAAACAAGTGTCTTAGAAGGATTTTGGATGTCAAATGGTATGAACATGTTACAAATGATGTTGTAATACAGGAGAGACGATGGTCCTCGCTGGGACATGTTTTGAGAATGCCTAATGATAGTTGGCCAAAAAGAGCACTGTTCTTCCGTCCGCAGGGGTTCCGTCGGCCAGGGCGTCCCTCTTTCACAATACACCGTTCCTATGACAACGATATCAAGTTCCTGTGTCAAGTAATCAGTGCATCATTAAAGAATTCCACTATTTATATGTACCTACATATTTTCTAGGGCAATAATTAAAATTCATTCATCGAGGAAAGGAATCGATTTCATGTACTAGATATTGTTCTACAAGTATTTACACACCATATTTATGTTTGTATTTTTACGTTAAATACGAAAATAAAAGTGCCTCATGGAATCAATTCAGGTCACAGGAAATATCAAAAGGTTTCAGTGAAATTTCATACACCGACCGTCTGTTACCCGTGTTATTTCAGAGGATTACCCGGTACTGATATCCAAAACATGGAAGAAAGGATCAGTTATTTATTATATTTCGCTTTTTACGATGGTCCGATTCCAGTTTTGGTCCGTTATTATTACTAAATAATATAGCTTCTATATCTGTGTTGGTACTTGTGCACACCTACATGTATAGATACTTATTTATTATATCCGGGTTACACATCTTAGCCGTAAAATGTTATCTCTGAACTACATTGTTTTGCTATCAAACCGTTTCTTGTTTTTTTTTTACTCATCATGTGAACAAGAATGATTAAATATAAGTACGATAACAATTTTTCCTTTTATTTATTTATTTTATTTATTCATTCTTTACTGTACATTGATAAAAAACAATTACATAAAAGGTATACATTCAAATTAAATACAATCAATATACAGAGGGCGAGTTTATCGCAAAGGCGCGATCTCTTCCAACTAACCCAAAAGTATTAACTAAAAAAAAAAACATGATAAAAATAAACTCGATAATCTTAAGGATTTTGGAAAAAAAAAGAGGAAAAAAAAAAATATTCACAAAGTGAACATATATACAAACAGATTGATATTCGTATCAATCCTTTTTCCGGATTGATACGAATTTAGTCCTGATACTATACTACTAAACTATTCCTACCCTCAAGTCTAGTCCCAAATGGGATAGGCAGAGAACGGAACGCCATAAAGATCTATCCATGTATACTTCTTTCGCTTCTCGTACATTCATACAATTTTTCATACACGTAAGTCGATTTCTCTTGCTTTCTTCGTCATTTTCACAATATTGAGTTTGCTCTGATTTTGTATTGTAGTAATATTAAAAGAACTTTTCTCGGATCCGCCAGCATAGAGCGAGCATGTGCGTTGCAAGAACTCCTCACATTGTTTGAACAGGTTGGCAATCGAAACGAGCGGTTAGCACGTATACAACGAAGGAGACTCTCCATAGAAGATTAGAGGATATGTTGAAATATATGCTATCACGGTGTTTCGGTTCAGATTGGGTTTACTGAGACAAACATTCATGTTTTGCCCTCTTTGCCAGAAAAAAAATGTTATTTAGACTCATTTAAGGAATAGCTAGTGTATTTTTTAGAGTAGGTAGTCGTTATATTCATTATTAAAGTACATAAACCGTTCTTGATAAAGGTGTTACATACTTAAGTAGAATTTGACAGTTAACATTACTATATCATCATCATCATCATCGCCCTCAACGCTCCTCTCGGGAGCACAGGGCAGAAACCAGCCTCCTCCATTCAGAGCGTCTCTGTGCCAATTGCGTCACCTCTTTCCATGACATTCCTTGCGCTCTGATATCGTTGTCATAGGAACGGTGTATTGTAAAAGAGGGACGCCCGGGCCGACGGAACCCCTGCGGACGGAATTACTATATATATGCAATTAATTATTTGACAAAATACTCTTGAAACTTTAATTGGTGAGTCCAAACTATAATGCAGCAATCAGTTGAATTTAAATATATAGTTTAAGTTGTGTTTCTAAGCCATGAAGAATAAAATAAACATATCAAGTTTAACATTTATACAATTTGTAAGTCTCCTATAATGTGCATAATAACTGTAGTAAAGTTAACTAAGTAAATATTCAAAGTTAGGTGAAAGTTGTTGGTGAATAGACGACAGTTCAAGCATTTTCAGTGTATGTAACTATATTCTCAAGAGTCCCTATGTGGTTCTTTGTAAACGACTTCACTCATCGCGTCATAAGGGAGTGAGGAAAGCGCGCCTCGAAATAGGACGAGAGACAGTCTGTTTGTCATCAAAATGTTCAAGTGTTTGAAGAATTTCTGAAATAATACTCTTGTTGTTTAACAGCATCAACGAGTTTCCTTTCTTATATTGTTTGACTTTAAAATTATTTCTTTTTTAAGATTTAATATCATGTAAGTTTCAATAGATAAACGCTTTAACATAATATGGGTATTAGCGGAGACGTTGTGTATTAAATATTTTTGAGAGTGTAATTTCAAACTTGAATAGTTCTCAAACACTTTACGGTGTTGTTCCTTAAATTCAGATCTTGATGTTAATATTTGTATTTATTTTACTTCATAATATTTAATTTAGTATTTGTATTTATTTGGTTGATCCTCTCTGAAGGAAAACATTCTCAAAACGTATTTACCAATAAAGAGTAAAGTCTCTAAAATGTTGATACTTTCAAAGCAATGAAGAAATGCTTGTTTGGTTACGTGTCTCTAGTCTTGGTTAACCATATATTTGTACAGGGTTTTAAGTTTTTACTTTTGTACCTAATGTTTAACGTCGTGTGTAACTTGTTTAGTTAGTAGGGGGATGCTTTTGAGGTAAAATGATAATATTGAATGAAGAACTTTATAATGGTCGGGACAGAGTGTATAGGAATTGAGGAATATATGTGAATAATAATAATCTAGGAGATATTTCAGTCTATTTTTGGAATGCTTATTTATTAAAATAAATCAGATGATTTTCATCATGCAAAATAAGGAAAATATATTCTAAGATAATAGTATTATCTTCTACTTTTATTTGAATGAAACATTCATTTGAACTGCAAATATTAAATTGTTAAATACAATAAAACTTCTTCAAACGTTAACAAACTAGTTTTTCTTTTACGATTTACTTTACACATGTATCTTTGTTCCTCACTTAGCCTTTGTATTGTATTATTTGTAAAATTGATAAATAATTTTTTTATAGGGTGTTCTATAGGGACAGATCAATTGGGTCTTCAACCCTCTCAGCTCATCTCATAAGTAATGACGTAGCGTGAGGGGAAAAGATAAAAGATAATTATTAAAATGTGAAAAAAGTTAACAAAATTAGTCGTTAGAAATAGTAGTTTGAAGTTGTTTAAATGTGTCTTGAGTAAGAAGAATAAAATTTCAATGAAATTTCCATGTGACTGTGAAATACTATGAAAGTATATTTCTTATACATATGTACATAATCATCTGTAAATAAAGCAAAGACATAATAAAGTGGAACAGCATGAAATTGCATTGCGGAGAAATAATGTGAAAATGATTTTATAGGAGGAGTGTGGACATAAATCCAGCCATTCGTGTCCTTTTATTCCTGGAAGAAATAGTATAATACAGTTATGGATTTTAGAATACATACAGCTATTATTCAACACTCTATGGTGTGAGTTATTGTGTCCATTATACTTCACACTGTGATGCAGTTGAGTATGTAAAATTATGATAAAATGTTGTACAAGACAGTATCACTATTATTACTGCTGATGTTTTATAAAATACAAGAATCTTATTTTGTTCTTCTTCTCTTTGGCCAATTATTAATCCTGCGTGGTAATGACTAATGTTTTTAGTATCTTGTTCAAAATAAATGCCTGATTTTACCACCATTGGATATATTTATTAGTAATATACACATTATTTTATTTACCTTTTTATTTATTTTTTCATACTTTACTGTACATTGATTATAAACAATTAAATAAAAGGTAAACATTCAAGTTATATACAATCAATATACAGAGGGCGAGTTAATTATCTTAATATTTACAACTTAATAACTTAAATTATACATTAAATATCTGATATTCTTGCTCTTTCCATAAAATACTTAGGACATATTATTATGAAAACGTTAACTAATTCGATACATGACCTTAAACATTTATATGATTGATATTTTCCTTTACATAAAGCCAGATTTGGTGTACTTAAGAAACCTTTTTATACAAAGTCTTTGAAATATATCTAGATATTATATTCTTTACGTATACATATATTAAGTTGTTCATATAAATGCTATGCTTATCTATGGAATTCAATGTATCGAACGTTGTTCTTAAATTTATATTTATAGGCATATTTTAATGTTAAAGGTATAAATGTAGAAGATACATATTTGATATACTTAGGTATATTAAAGTTGTGTTTCATGTTAAGGCAATACATTTGCTTGTCACAGGAATTACGGTGGAGTACCTGATAAATTAGGTGTGCGTATATCTGCAATGTGCTAATTCCTATTTAGATAATGTATGATTGTTTTATTAATTGTATTATGTTGCTATATTATTATACCTTATATATTATTATTACACATAAACACAAAGGTTATATTCAGATGGTAAATGAATGTATGTATGTGAATGTATCTCCCTTCACGCGCCAGAGCGGAAACCAGCCAAATGGATTCACGCTGTATAATATACGCACACCATCAACCCTTTACAAATGCATCCCTTCAGTCGAGACTAAATACACTCTCTTAAGTCTATTTCCGATTCACTACTATCACTCTGTCGTCTCTCTTCAACACGAATAACTTATTATTGCACACATAATAAGAATGTCTCACCAACCGGTGTGGGACATAATAAAGTGTGGATAAGTGACTCTTTGTGAAATTGATCAATTTATTCCTATCTGACGAACAACCTTTGTAAATCAACAAACTTATTGACACTGAAAACGTCTTATAGTTTTCGATTTTTTTGTTGAATTTTATTAATTTATATCCATACCATCACACCATATGTGCCATGAGTGTGGTAGCCAGCAGACTTGTTGCATGTCAACATAAAATATGCAAGATTTTCTCTCCGTGAGAATAAATTGTAACATTATTCAAGATGAGTGACATCGCTGTATGGATGAACCAGAATTATATTTCAATATATATTTTTTTTTTTTAAAGATATATCTGGGTTTTGTTATAAACCCAAATACAACCTTATACACCTTTCACAATAAGCTAAAAGCTTGTGTCGTGAAAGGGGAGTTTGCCGGCACCTGGGATCGAACCCCGGACTCCTTGTTCACAAGGCCGAGACTCTACCTCCAGGCTACCGACGAACTCTGTTGAACTATGTTATTAGAATTTCAGTATGAAATTCTTAAGTTTCACTAGACGTAAATATATTACCTATTGTAGGACACGGAAAATTTTCTTATGCTTTCTATATAATATACGTATATTATACGGCACTTATCACAGTTTGTATAATCGCATAATATAACGAACATTCAGATGGTCTTCTATGAATAATTTAAGATGACTCTTGTGGAATACCTTATAAGTGAATTGAAAATTTTGAATAATAAATATTAACGTGATATTTTTATGCACAATGAAATTGTTCAAGAAATATAAAAACTTAAAAGACAATTAAAATATTACATTCCGTTACGGGAACTTCCTAAACCTAGTTTACATATATTATTTTTGGTGTCATTTCAGACATTGCTGTCATGACTAGTGTATAAATTTAAAAGCATATTGTGTTCAGTCGTAAAATTCAGTCGTTTTTCGCATCCTTATAGACACGAGAATAAGTGAATATAAACCATTAAGACTCATTTTTATTATCCCCTTTTCGCCATAAACGTTGAACACAACAACAATCATTCCGAGTTTTATTTTTTCTTACTACTGGCTGATATTAAAATGAACTGGAAACCAAGTGAACCTTTATAAAGTGATATTGCTGCTGACTTCAAATATATCAGTACAGGCAAAAGCGCTACAAACCTTTCTTAACATTTCAAAAATATAATAATTAGGAGATGGTTAGCTTCAGACATATTTTTTTATTCTGTCCATCACTCAGAATATACCATCAAATTTTATTCATCTTTTATTAATGCTTCATGGCAGTTTAAACTTCGCTTAGGGTTTAGTATTCATAACCATTAAAAAAAAGATTTAAAAAATGATGAATGAAATCCCAACAATTTACACTGAATGTAACACATTTTTGAGGTATTCTATTAACAAGTTTATAATAATAAAATAAACAGGTATAAGTATTTGTTAATAGTATAAGTATTTATTTGTTTAAAAAGTTTTTGAGAATTAATATGCTCAATAGATGTGAGTTTACATGAAAGGTAAAGGTTTCCCTATCATTTATTTGTTTATACTAAGATAAAACACTTAATTACATACTTATTAGTCAGATTCGTATGAATTCTTTTCTTCCACTATATTGTTTTGTTCTATGTATGTAGAATCGTCTTTCCATCTTTGAACTCCTCGTAGAAGAAACTCAATAAATCGAAATTCAATATTAAACCTTGAGAATGTGTATAATGCGATATTTGTTTTGAATAAGTGTTTTTAAGTGTGAATAAGTCTAGCTGCAGATAGATCATTGTTATTCTAGAATAGTTGCAATTCAAATAATAGGAATTCCTAGAAATTCAATATTAAACCTTGAGAATGTGTATAATGCGATATTTGTTTTGAATAAGTGTTTTTAAGTGTGAATAAGTCTAGCTGCAGATAGATCATTGTTATTCTAGAATAGTTGCAATTCAAATAATAGGAATTCCTAGAAATTCAATATTAAACCTTGAGAATGTGTATAATGCGATATTTGTTTTGAATAAGTGTTTTTAAGTGTGAATAAGTCTAGCTGCAGATAGATCATTGTTATTCTAGAATAGTTGCAATTCAAATAATAGGAATTCCTAGAAAAGTTTCTCGGTGCAATAATCTTAAGTCCGTGAAAGACTTGACGGCGTGTAATTGAGTTAAAGTAAGATTGTGTTCAGAGGGTAATCTAGGATGAGATATCAAATTCATAAGATTTTGAGTAAAATATAATTTCCGTTAAATGTCCGAGAGAATATTGAGAATTTTTTCTTCTAAAAGTAAATGCCTTAGGCTCTTACCGAAGTCCAATATTTCTTTGATATTGAGTGCTTAAATATATTACTCGTTTTGTTGTTTCAATGTACAATCACGATTTTTTCTAATACATTGACTTACATCCAACTTCTCATTGCAAATCTATTGAACAATGTGATCGTTATTCAAAATATTGCATAAAAAATATGAAAAAACAATTTTATTTAATTGAAAATGCTCGTAATTTGTGGACATCGAGTTAAATTGAAACAAAAAAACGGTATTTCAAGTTAAAAGTTATTGCAAATAAACTTTTCGCAAATTCGCGAATATTTTATTCCCTAAATTTTTGAAAATACGAATACAATTCGGGTGTCAAAATCTTTTCATGGACTCCACTAGTTACGTAAATTAAGTTATGACCCTTTTAAATAAACCCACATGGAAATTAGAAATTTCATTGTTTATACTGGCTAGTGATGTTACGAATATTCGTATTCGCATTCGCATATTTTATAGTATTCGCATTCGCGAATATCCAAAATTACACATTCGTTACATCACTACTACTGGCTTATCACAGCATGTTATTTACAAAGATTTTGTTTAAATCGTGAGTTAAGCAATTAATAACTCTTAATTTATTAAAAGGGATTTTTAAGGTAAACAATATAATTAAATTTAATTATACTAGGTACGCCTCAAACAGAGAGTTGATTACAAAATGAAAAATATTGAAATAACACATTCTTTGCCTCATTTAATTTGTATATGAGAATAATCGCACAATTATTGTAATTGATTCACACAGAATTAAAATTATTATCCTAACCGCGAATTCCAATTAGACATTACAAGAGCAAAATAAATTCTATTACTTTTGCTAGGATGAATACTAAATGAGGTATTTATCTCGCGAAATGGTGATGCTTTCCCCAGATAGGAAGATGTATTAGACATTCGTATGGAAAGACGTGGATAGGAGGAGTTATATATAGGTAAATATATCCTACCTAGGCATATCGCAGAGTAGTTACTAAGAGAAGGTAGACAGCGGGAATGAGAGAATTCAACCTTCTATTTTGTAAAGTACAGGCAATGTCTTGTAATACTTACTTTCTTACATACCTACTGCCTTGTATTATATATATGTACAAACATGTACCTACTTAAGAGAAGATACTTCACCAACCTACTATTTGAAATAAGAAAAACGTTTTCCTTTGAAATGTGAAGTTTTAACCATTGCGTTTGTAAGTTGTTTCACTTATATTATGAAAGTAAAAAAAAAAGAGTTTTTTTTAAAAAAAATAATCTTTTATCATCCGATTATATATATATTATTTTACGTTGAGTGAATTTTTCATCTAAGGAATTCTATAAAATATATGACACTATTCTTCATATAATAGTAGGAATTATTTAAAAAAAAAATAGATATTTTTATTTAAATATGTCCCTATGTGTTGGAAACACAAAAATAAATGTGGTTGAACAAATATTTACTTACTTTGTGCTACTTTCGAATGATATTTTACTACAACTTCCATGCCAAAATCCCGCATGTAACGAACGTCTAAGTTGTCCTCTCCGTGACAACATACCACCAAACAACATAACGACACACCTCATAGTTGTGGCAAACATCATAACTGTTTTATTTTAAAAGTACCTTCCCATTAATCTATTTTTACTTAGTCTGCGAAATTAAATAAATAATTTTTTTTAATGGTGTAATTTAAAAATAAATAGCCATTAAAATTTCACTTATTAACTACCGAATCACCTGTAATAGATTATATAAAACTACTAACATGTTAAACGCGTGTTTTTTTTTTTAAATAATAATAAAAAATATGCATCGGAATATTTTGATTATTCTTTAACATAATAATCGCATAGGTAAAATGTATAGCATAGAGTTATAAGTTCATTCAATACTGGACATTATGTACCTACCTAATAATTACATCGAAACTTACACGGTATATGAAGCCTTTTTCTTTTTTGAAATATGTTAGTTATTGCTATTTTTTATGGTATTTTTTTGTAGTTGTTACAATAAATATTACCTAGATACGGGTGCAAATCCAGTTAGGTACCTAATACAGAGTGCATAAATGTGAATTTAAATAATTAAAAAAAATGTACTGTAAATATTTTTTTGGTAAATAAATTATTATTATATTGAGCTCTTAGTAACAAAATAACCTAACCAGATACATTGTAAACAAATATATATGTTTTTATATATGTTTTTAAATAATTATCATAACATATATTAATATCGTCTAACATTTACATATAAGTTAAAATACTATCTTAAATGAAAGTTTATGTGTGCTTTTTATGAAAAGATAAATAATATCAAAAGCTAAAATAGAAAAGCGCAAGCTTTTGTATGAAAAATTATACGAAATACCGAACATAATGAAAAAAATGTATTAAAATAAGTTGTACAAGTATTTACATAGAATTATTATTATTACATACGAATCCTATCAAAGAACTTTTTGGGAATATTTTGTAAATGGAGTGTATTGCTAAACATTTTTTAATTTGAGTTCGCATTCAGAGAGCCCAAAGGTTCATCATAATATTTTGGGGTATATTATATTATTATATTCTATGTCTACACAGAGATGGAGACTATGATCCCTAAACTGTACTTACTGAATATTACACATTAACTATGTACATAAGTAGTAGAAGGATGTTATTATTATGTGAAATTGCAACATTCGTTAACCGTTTCCGAGTTTTGAATATCACTACATCAAAAGGTTTGCATAAGAAGATAACATATTATAATATGTATGCAGTGTAAAGAGGGTAAGATTATTAGTTTCTAGAACTCACAAGCAAAAAAATACTATTGAATAGCGTGGCATTAAAATTAACACCCGAGAGATGATTAATTACTAACTAGTTCAGAAATAAATTTTAAAATCGATAGTGTTTTTATGGGTGAGTAACAATTATACCAATTTATTTCGTGAGTGTCCAAGTCTGAGTAAATAATAAGTCTATTAGCTATTTTATACGTATTGTATATGAAAATTAAGAATTTAATTTAAAATATAATTATTACATAGTTAAGATTTTGCCGTGGAATCCCGGAAAATAGCAGATTTCTCTTTTTTGTAAGTTTTCGAGAAACCTGTGTAAGGGAAGTATTTGTAAAACATCAGGTATCATACAATTAATATCTTCAATTCCGTGATGAAATATGCCACCCATCTCTTTTTAAAGCCCCGAAAGAACGAACTTTATGTAGTTAATCCACTGGTTATCCCATTCCAGAACTTTACTATGATGGTATATAAATCTGAACTTCTATCGTAGTATATTCGCCATTAAACTATCATTGTTATCAGAATCTTACAATAATTTAAAAATATTGAAAAACGTTTCGCATACCTACATATTTGTGTCAGACGTGGGTCAAAAAAAGTATTCTCAAAATAATTATAATATTTTATACTTCATAAATAACTTATTACGGATGGATTGTCAGATAAAAACATTACCTACTCTTAAGGTCGACATACACTTGTTTTAAGATAACTTTTTGAAAACCTACATATGTTGTGAAGAAACACTTTAAGATATATTCTCCCATTTGCACATCAACTCCGGATTATCTTTCTTAGCTGACATGCATTTTTATTCCTTGTTTTTTCTTGAACTTGGGTTCTTGTTTTCTTTGCTTATGTCTGTATCCAACAAATCAAGATAAGATTTCTTTTATATATAACATGCATTTTGGTACTATGTAAATGGGTTTTTTGGAATTTTGGATGCTTTGGATTCTTGAAGCTATTGTGACAGCCATGAAATAGAAAATTAACCTAATTTTTTGTTAAATAATGACTTTATCTACTGGGAACTTATATTGTTAATCATTTTCCATGCCGAATCTTTTCTTTAGTATTTAATATATGTTTTTAAACATGAATCTGGGCTTATTTTAAAAATAATTATAGTTCCAAACATCATATTAAGCAATATACTCGTGCTGTAATGCTGGAAAAGGTTAGTAGCTTGATTCGAACCCAGGATCTGTGTAATGAAAAATCGTCAATTAGGCATCACCTTTTCTTCTTTTTCAGCTATATTTGTTTTCTATTAGTTATCTTTCGAAATAAATAGAATAACAAAGAAAATAAAGCAATTAGAATAAAGTCGATTGGAAGGTTAAAGTATAATAGGCCAATAATTACCATAGTAATTATTACTCTTTCATGTTCACAACTAAATCAAAAAATGTACTTCTTAAAGGGACAGAAGACCATGCATTTAATTAATTTATTTATTTATTTATTCCTGAATATTTTTTATGAAATATTACTCAACAACAGTACCCAATATATTAACGCAGGACATTTGAAATCTCACATTATAAAATGCTCAACATCAAGGGTACCTATTACTGAAAATTTCACCCTCCAAAAGTTTCATTCAAGTGGTAGATACATGTATATTATATTATTATTATTTTGAATTTTAATACACCACCGCAAGTATTATAGAAATGTACAACCAGTATTATAATGTAAGTATATATATTAATGCTTGGTATTGCGCCTAATATCCAAGTAGCAGTAACTAGCAGGCAGTTAGTATCAGTTTATGTACATCGATGATATTGTGTAACAATGTGTTATGCCTGAAGATATGAAAAAAATTAAGTCAAAATATGTAATTATTACGCATACGTAAACCATCAGCGCACTTATTGCATATAAAAATCATAAAATTTGTTTTTTCTATGCCAACAAAAGTTAGACATTCAGAATGGGAGGCATAATTCATCGCTTTATCAAAGATGTTAGATATGATAATTATCTATTATTACTTACTTACTTTACTTTTTGTATGGCCCGGTATTGATAAATCTTAACCCATGTGGGCTACGTCGTGTCCTCTACAGTCTTGGCTCTAGTGTTGAGAACCAGTTCACCGCCTCCGGTCCTGCTTCGTGGATGTCTTGCAGATCCCCGCTAATTTTTTTGAGATGGCAGTCCTGCACTATGTGTCTCACACTCTGCACATCTCCACATTCACAACCAGGGGAATCTCTTTTTCCGTAAATCAGTAATTTTAACAAATTATTAATTTGCTAAAATTACTGATTTACTAACGCTACAAAGCATTTGTAATACTTACGTATACCTATCCATTGTAAACTCACCAATCATACAATTTATTGTCAACGATGATTCAAAACAAAACACCGATTATTTCAGCTTATAGAAAAACATATTTTTTTTTAATTTCATTAATAACGAACAAAAAGTCTATTAACGTCTCGGCTTAAAACATTTTTGCATAACACCGTCAATGTATGAATATGGGTACCTACCGCAGGCAGACATTCGTTTTTGATTAATGGCAATTCTCTAATGGAGATTCTACAAATCTTTAATGTATCATTATGGTTAACTAGAACGTAATATTATATTCATATTCCATACACACATACATATACATGCCTAAATATAGGTAGATAAACACCATATTGTATTATTATATTTTGATATTGTGCTTATTGTAAGATGTTCTATATGAACTTATTTAATATCGTAATGTAGTAGTAGGTACCTTAATTATATTTCAGCGAGGGTTATCTCACATTAAACCGTTAAATAAGACGACAGGTAATTTTCATCTTTTTTATTAAAATAAAAGATATGCGCTAGCAATAAAAAAGCCAGTTAATATATATTATGTAGTTCGTTACAATCCATCTGCTGGCTACCCCACTCGTGGGATATGCCGTGATGGTATAGTAGTAGTAGTAGTTACAATCCATTAGGTTGGTCTGCAACGAGTTTGCATTTCATCCCAATTGCTCCCTATTTTCTACTGGTCTCTTTAATTCTACCTACGAATATGTATCACAGTTCATGTGTTCCTTATTCTCTTGCTCTAATAGGTGTCTCTTGGTCGGTTCCTACGATTTTGTATCAAATCGACATATAGACACCAATACATTATTTAAAGCATTAGCAATTGATAGACACCAATACATTATTTAAAGCATTAGCAAATGATAGACACCAATACATTATTTAAAGCATAAGCAAAAGTTCATAGAAATACAATTATAGGTAGAAAGATTAAATTGGTAACCAACCGGTAAATAATAATAATATTATTTCACCGTTACTTTGATTTCCTAAATGTGAATTATTTATTAAAAGCCGCCTATAAACCTCTAAATATATGAACACTTATACTGAGGTTTCTATATTAAGTACATTATTATAACTACTACACATAAGACTACTAATGTACGTAGGTTTATGTTAAGTATCTATAGTGTTATTGAAACAATGTATTCAGATGGTACGTATAACGTATTATCACAATACATACAAACAGTTGTATTAATTAATACATATGTTATGTAGGTATTGATTTTTGATTTGATTGAAGCAATTCATAGTTCTTGTATTTCAATTGATATGTTATTATTTAATGATCAAGGGATTATGATATGTACGTATTTAAATATTCAAATATAGATAGACTAAGGTTTACAACTTTCATATTGACTCTGACAAGTAATTGATGTGTATTTATTGTTATCATATTCATATGCATAAGTATATTGTAGTAACATTATCCTTTTACTTCCTTTCTCATTATTCTCAACTTCTTTCCATTACACTTCCCTCCAAAACTTTCTCTGACTCCAGTCCACCTTTTTATACATTGTCCAGCTAATTCAGTCGAAGAACTTGAGTCTCAGTTCAGGGATAATTGTAGAGTTCTTAGTTTGGTTTCATAGCTCAAAAGAAAACAGAAGTTAAGTTAAATAACAAAATATTTATTCATGGTTCAAATTATTACTGTCCGGTTCAACACAAACAGACACACAGTTACATTTTACACAAGCACTTAATATTATACAACAAATTCTAAGTTAAAATTAATCAAGTCACTTATCACTATGTACAGTTTATATTGATACAGGTTTCAATTATTGTTTAGCACTTTTTTAACACAAGTTATTTCTTTTCGGTTCCGCCACCGCCCAACGCAAAAGCGTCGGACGGTGCTACCGAGGTCAGGAGCAGGGGACAAGTGAAGTTAGTTACAAAATGTTCAACATAGAGAAATTTAACGGAAGTCAAAATAGAGTTTAATTTAATATTTGCGGGATTCTTTCCTTCAAAAAAAAGTCAAATGGTAACTAAGTAAATTTTAATATGGAATACTCTAATAATTATCTATTGTTATTATTTAACTACGACATTATTTCATGTTTGATATTTATCTTTCTTAAATTCCATCTTTCATAAAAAAATCTTTTATGAAACCATGTATTAAAACATACCTTATATTATGAAAACGAAATCAATATTATTAATCTATTGCTATAAAATTGGATACACGAGGTTATGTCCGCTCGCCTTTTTGAAAAAGTTTTTCTTTTTTGTCATAATCATTCTCTAATCAAACACAAACACTGCCAGTCATCTTGTATTAAAAATATTGTAAAATTGAACATAGTAATTGAATAATAAAATGGTATATTATACTTTGATTGATTTGAACGATATTTTGTGAATTTAATGCATTTTAATAATCGAAAATGCCGAAGTAAATTGAATTTTTCGATTCGCATTGCATTTTCTATTGAATTTTTAAAGTGGCATCACGTAAATCTGAAGTACCTACTGGTATCATGTATGTATTATTTGGTATGGTATGCGATCTTATATCGGTGGGTTTCTATTTATATAATATGGTAGTTAGTGTATTTTTCTCATATGCACCAGCGCATGCGTCAAAGACAGGATTTATTTCACTCATGGGAGCAATTCGTCTCTTTTCCGTGCCCCGTGCATAAGACCAAAACATACTTTTCTACGTTTTTATAGGATATAGTGTTTGCAAAATGCATGCTGATTTCATTCTTACTGCCTATACTTCAGTTCTGTTTGAAGCAAAGCTTTAATTTTTAATCAGAAAAGTTAAGAAAATCAATAGATAATCCAGTGAGTTTGATAAGTGACATTGATGATGGGATTGTTTTGTTTTTATTTTCTGTACTCCTCTGTTTAAAGTTCTGTCATGACTTAACGAAAATGCCATTTTGCTGGCATCGTACTTTTTGTTTATTCCCCTGAAAATTTATTATATATATTTCTGAATTTTTTTCAATTTTATAGTATATGTTTCTAAGAGGTAGTGCGACGGACTTTTGCATATACTTTTTATTCTTGCGCTCTCATGCGCTCTTTTACCTTGTACCCCTCATGGTACAAGGTAAAATAATCAATTATCACAATCTCAAAAAAATAATTTTTAGCTCAGTCGGTAGAGATTTCAAAAATAAAACAAAGAGTATTGGAAAGTACAATTGACTATACGATAAATGCTCAGGGTCGAATGGGTTAACCCAGATTTTATCACAAAGACTTCAAGACTTTTCTCTCTATAAATTCAACAATGCATATTGCCATTAAATCAACGGTGCCTTCCAACAATCCCCAATAAGAAGGAAAGATTCAGAAACAAAATAAAATTGCTATTTCATTATTTTCTTTTCAATTTATTCCAAACCTCCAGTATTCGGTGACACCTTTGGTATGGTCAATGAATTTACATACATTTTATATAAACTTTCTCGACAGTAAAATAGTAAAAGATTAAAACCTTGTTAATCATTTGCTATGTGGCAATCTAACTAACCCTTAGATTAAAAGTTTAAAATTAAATAATGATTGTGGCACATCATCCTTAACTCCTACCCTTTCTTTTCAGAAACGACCTACATATATCATAAAGTTATCAAACTCTGTTTGATTATACAATTTACATTAACTTTAGAACAAAATATTTATATATATATTGAATGAATGAGAACAACCTGATCAAGTTATCTTCCTTCGAGTTCCACTTCACTTCCCGTTTCCCGAAATTGAAGGTTCCTTCCTGATAGGTACATAACGTTTATTCTGGTATAAGAGGAAGTCAGCATCTTGATAATTGAAAAAGATTTATTCTCTTGTTAACTGAAGAATTTATTTTGGTCACAAGATATATCCTGAATAATTGAGAAATTCATTCCGGTACTGAGACATAACTTGAATTCATTCTAGTACTGAGGCGTATCCTGAATAACTGAGAAATTCATTCCGGTACTGAAAGCCGTACATCCTTAAACATTAAAGGACAACGTAATTAGTATTTATCAAACTATGTTTCGGTTTATTTTATTAAACAACGAAATTTCTCTCATCGAAAATATAATTGTAACAATTTAGACTCACCATATTTTTGATGACGGCCTGAATTACCACTGATTTTAATAATTAAATATGATTAAACTGTCAATCGACAAATAGAACACATTTCTACAACTAATTTATACATTAATCAACCATTTTAAAATGGTAAGGTTTTTTTTTAAACCTTAATATTCACTATCGCATTTTGCGATCTGCCAATTTGGAATGTCGAATACAAAAGAGGAAGCATTCCTGCTTTCGACCGCCAATATTGAGAAATCCTCCCACCACGCATGCGCGGCGTCGCGTTATCAATTTCTGTCTTGCCAACGAACAAAATCATTTTTCTATAGTGATATAAAAATATCGCTACATATTACCACCCACGCCCACCAAAAAAAATAGTGAAGCTATTTTTTTTTTTATATCAGGTTATTCTCGTTCTATGTTCTCATCAACCCTATAACTTACTCTACTTTTTTTTTTAAAGATTAATCTAAGCACTGCACTGGGCCCAGCCTTTTCTTTTAAAGAAAAACTGTAATTCCATAGGCGCCAATCTTGGTTTCGTTTAAATTTTAAAACTTTAATTTACATTCGTTTCCGAATATTCGGGTCAAACGACTTCCAAAATGAACAAAAATACCCGTAAATAATAAGTACTTAATGATAAAAAAATAATTTCTAAACCAGTGCAGGTCTCATCTTATCTTTGCATTTATAAATTACACTTATATGTTAAATAATACATTTCCATTTTGTTACATTTACTAAATATCTTTTCAGATCTACTGCATTTATTTTAAATTGTTTTGTGCCACAATATTCAAATATCTTCTACTACAAGCTCATATGATTTGCCACATTTTCCTTAGCTACATAACAAATTATATTAAAATTTCTTATATCTAAACTATATACATTTTGTGCCTTCTTTTTTTTTTATTCAACATTCAAATACATTAAGATCTGTCTGTATATTATGCATTTATATTTTATATAACATTAAAAATATTTGATTCAACCTTTTGAATTGACTCACTTCAACATCATGTCATTTTCCTTTCTATTTTCATGTATGAAAATATCAATTTATCATCAATTCCATTTTCCTGCCATGTCTTATTCTCCCATCTCTCCTCAGATAAGCACATGCAACTACAACCAAAGGTTCTCAATCCCTTTCTTTTTTTTATTTCCCTTTTATCCGTAAAATTACGTACTTTACTAATATATTTTCTTTCGAAAATTTCTAATCAACGACCCCATTTCATAATATAAGTTTCTCTACTTTGTTAAATGAATTTAACAATTGTATACACAATTATTTCGTAATTACTCGTTTTTTTATGGAGATAATTAAGGATTCTCTTCTTTACCACCGTATCCCCGATTTAAATTATGTATACTATAACTCCATTATCTACATTTTCTCACATTACCTATCTCTATATTTTTTTTTTAATATTTCCACTTTCATATTGAAAATTACATAGTCAATATACTCACAAAAGAGATATAACGAACATCAACATTTGACCTTCTCGACATATTTCATTTTCAAATTCCCCTTTTACTATTGACTTTAAATCGCGAGACTATTGAGTACTACAAACCTATCATTTATCAACGTTGCAAATCCTTACTTTCATTCTATTACAATCATTCACTTTCATCCTTCGTCTATCTTTTTCCCCTTTCATCGCCTACATACCTACTACTTTCATTTGATTCATAATTAGACCCACAAAACGTTTTGACAAGACGGAATGATCAACTCTCATCTTAGATTACAAACTTCTCTTATTGAAATTCATAAAACATGACCCAATACTCATCCCTTGAGCATGAATCCAATTCACTACCATATCATATAAGCACTACGCATACTTCTATATACGTCTTGCTAACTCGTATCCCTAGTTTATAAATGTATACACCGCGTATAGCTTGACACACTCGTATCAGAGATTATGCCTTTATGCATACTACAAACTTTCAATACAAATCATTACACATCCCAATAATGACATTATAACACATGACCCATCTTACAGAGAATCATATTCTTACCTCACCTTTTTATCTGACCCTTTCTGTATTATGTACTCGCGTAGAGTTCATATTATCGAAGAATCTAAATAATTTTGCGAAGCGATTTTTTCTTTTTAATTTTATCCAACCCTACTCTTTCGTAATTCTACGTACTATTTACTACGTAATTTTTTTTTTTTATCAAATTCATCTCCTTTTCCCCATTTCATTAAACTTAAATAGCTATATCCTATAATACCTAACTAAAATTTTTACAGTTTTTTTTTTTTTTTATTTACATTATATTTCAATTTTCAGACGTCTTCGTCTTCTAATTTTCTCCCTTTCTTTCATCTTGTCGTTGCATTTCCGTTTTTACGTTATAAAATTTGTTATTGGGATTCACATCCCTGTTTTGCCTTAGTCTTGCAAAACAATTTATATATACATGTCCGGGTTTGTTACAAAATCTACAAATTATATCCTTCCTATTTGACCCTTGTCGATCAAAAACTCCTTTATTTCCATTCTTCTTACCATCTTCATGTTGGTACCTTTGATTACTGTCACAGCCATTCCGTGTTTGTTGTCTCTCCTCATTTTCGTTGTTTGAAGATCTGCAAGTTCTACTGCAACAAGCTCTGAACCCTGTGTCGTTGTCTTTATCTGTCAACGTCCCAGACACTGCTTCGTCCTTCTTTAATTCAAATAATTTTGTCTTATAATTAGATTTCTTCAGTTCGTTATTCATTGTCAACGTCTCGAACCTGGTACAGATCGTCACCAAATCTTCCATATCGTCAACTCTTAATGATGTCACAATACTTGCATATTCCGCATTCAAGCCGTGAACTGCAATATCTAGCAATTCTTCCTCATCTATTGGTGGACTTAGGTAGTTATTTTTATTGAGTAAATCGATTATGTAATCTGAAGCACTCTCACCGTTTCTTTGCTTGGCTGTCATCAAATTAATTCTCAGTGTGCGTTGTGTGTTTGTTCCTTCAAAACGTTTTAAAAATTTCAATTCAAAAACATCCCAATCATTCTCTTTACCTATAGTTCTGAACCATGTTAATGCTTTATCAGTTAATAAAATGGGTAAATATCGCAATAATGTTCCATTATTTACGTTATATACTTTAGCTAATTCTTTCAATCTTTGGATAAATTCAATTGGGCTTTCTGCACCACTGTATGTTATATTGAACTTTCTAGGATCAATAAATTTTTCTACTGGTTCTGCATTTGTTTTCACAAGAGATTTACTACTATTCGTTTTCTTAATTGTTTTTCTGTTATTATTTAACTTCCTGATATACGATTTTACATTTATAAATGAATTACTCGTTGACGGTTTACTTTCCACTTTGCTTTCTTCCATCTTCTCTTCTTTATTATCATTAGACGAACCAGCAACTTCCCTATTCATATTTTCTTGTACTTCTCCTTTATTTAATTCCTTATCCGCCATCTTGAATTTCTAAATTATCTATCTATTTCACTAAAATATGCTAATCCACAATTCAAAACTTTACAAAAAAATATTCTAAAAGAAATAATACATTAAATATTAAAGTCTTCCGTTATTCAAAATTACTCTTAAATATCCCCATATCTATATAAACTAATATCATTAATATTAAAGTTTCAATCTCCACATTAATTTAATATATCCATATTAAAATTATTTGAAACGACTTTATCGTGTTAAATTGATTATGTAAAAATATCAACAATCTACTACGTCCATAATAGTATAGTTTACCCTATATATAAATATTATCATTCGATATTAAAACATTGAAATCCAAACCTTTGTATCTTCCGTCCGCTTTACAATCTTCCGTCTCTTTCTAACTAAAGTGATTAACAATTATTATGCGTTGGAGAGAAAAGTACCTTCCTATCACAGTATGTACGGAATAGCATCAGAATAATAATAATATTATTTTCGTATAAAAATTCTAATCATACATATTTATTTCAGAATCGGACAATGCTCAAAATAAATTATTTTCTTTATTTATTTTTTTTTTTTTTAATTTAAAATTAAATCTACTTTGTTCAACGTATTCCTTAGTTGTGAGTTGCAATAGCCGTACCAGAAGTATGAGAAGAATTCAGACAAGGCAATCAATCAAATAAATTTTCAATTTAAAATATAATAAAAACTCACCAGAAGGTTGTTTAATAAGTTAATAGGTATACTCCTTTTTGAATAAAATTAAAACTCGCAATCAGCTTTCTGTATTTTGACATGATGTTGGGTTTCGTCTTTCCATATCTTATCACACATTTCCAATCAGCAATTTGAGCTAGAACATATTTTTTTAAAACATATTAAATATCAAATTCAAAATCATTTTTCACACTTCTTTTACTTTTTTTAACAAAATTTTATTTTATTGACTATGGTAATACCATTCAATTTTATACAAACTCAAAATAAAATCCACAAAATAAATTGATAAATAGATAACTTTTATCTACCATTTTTCAAATTAGGTATTCCACGAACAAAATTATTTTAAAATATTTTCAAACAATTTAAAAATTGACATATATTTTTTTTGACTAAATTCCTTTCTTCAATCAATCATCTCAAAGCGTGCTAAATAATATTAACTCAACAAATTAAAATAATAATAAAATATTGAGTCTACCCATAAATATTCTTTTTTTTTTTTTATGTTACATATTCAATAAATATATTTAACTACCGCGACTCTGAAAAAAAATGTTTTGTTACATATTCAAAATTTTTCATTCTTTTTAATTTACCTACAGTATTTTTTTAAACATTATGTTACAATTTTTTTTATACTGATAACCAAATATAATTTGTAAAATTAAAATCGAAATACAATTTAACCCTTCTGCCACCAAAATTTGAATAATAATTTTTGCCACATAAATTAAAATTTTTAAAAACTTTTTTTTTTTTCTAAAACAAAACCTATTCTACTTACAACTATTAATGAATGCTCTTTTGTATTCAAGACACCAAATTATACAATTAATAAAAAAAATCTTGAGTCTAAGTAATAAAAATTTTTGGGTTCAGCGCGTCTTTACATTCTACAAAGGTTGGCTGACATTTTGGGTGACATGAATATGTGACCCTTCTGCCACCAAAATTCAATTCGACTTAAGTAAATCACATAAAGGTTGGCTGACACTTTGGGCAACATGAATTTGTGACCCCTCTGCCACCAAAATTCAATTCAACTTAAATTATATAAAGGTTGGCTGACACTTTGGGCAACATGAATATGTGACCCTTCTGCCACCAAAATTTAATTCGTCTTTAAATTCTATAAAGGTCGGCTGACACTTTGGGCGCCATGAATATGCGACGGACTTTTGCATATACTTTTTATTCTTGCGCTCTCATGCGCTCTTTTACCTTGTACCCCTCATGGTACAAGGTAAAATAATCAATTATCACAATCTCAAAAAAATAATTTTTAGCTCAGTCGGTAGAGATTTCAAAAATAAAACAAAGAGTATTGGAAAGTACAATTGACTATACGATAAATGCTCAGGGTCGAATGGGTTAACCCAGATTTTATCACAAAGACTTCAAGACTTTTCTCTCTATAAATTCAACAATGCATATTGCCATTAAATCAACGGTGCCTTCCAACAATCCCCAATAAGAAGGAAAGATTCAGAAACAAAATAAAATTGCTATTTCATTATTTTCTTTTCAATTTATTCCAAACCTCCAGTATTCGGTGACACCTTTGGTATGGTCAATGAATTTACATACATTTTATATAAACTTTCTCGACAGTAAAATAGTAAAAGATTAAAACCTTGTTAATCATTTGCTATGTGGCAATCTAACTAACCCTTAGATTAAAAGTTTAAAATTAAATAATGATTGTGGCACATCATCCTTAACTCCTACCCTTTCTTTTCAGAAACGACCTACATATATCATAAAGTTATCAAACTCTGTTTGATTATACAATTTACATTAACTTTAGAACAAAATATTTATATATATATTGAATGAATGAGAACAACCTGATCAAGTTATCTTCCTTCGAGTTCCACTTCACTTCCCGTTTCCCGAAATTGAAGGTTCCTTCCTGATAGGTACATAACGTTTATTCTGGTATAAGAGGAAGTCAGCATCTTGATAATTGAAAAAGATTTATTCTCTTGTTAACTGAAGAATTTATTTTGGTCACAAGATATATCCTGAATAATTGAGAAATTCATTCCGGTACTGAGACATAACTTGAATTCATTCTAGTACTGAGGCGTATCCTGAATAACTGAGAAATTCATTCCGGTACTGAAAGCCGTACATCCTTAAACATTAAAGGACAACGTAATTAGTATTTATCAAACTATGTTTCGGTTTATTTTATTAAACAACGAAATTTCTCTCACCGAAAATATAATTGTAACAATTTAGACTCACCATATTTTTGATGACGGCCTGAATTACCACTGATTTTAATAATTAAATATGATTAAACTGTCAATCGACAAATAGAACACATTTCTACAACTAATTTATACATTAATCAACCATTTTAAAATGGTAAGGTTTTTTTTTAAACCTTAATATTCACTATCGCATTTTGCGATCTGCCAATTTGGAATGTCGAATACAAAAGAGGAAGCATTCCTGCTTTCGACCGCCAATATTGAGAAATCCTCCCACCACGCATGCGCGGCGTCGCGTTATCAATTTCTGTCTTGCCAACGAACAAAATCATTTTTCTATAGTGATATAAAAATATCGCTACAGTAGGTAAGAGTACTCTATTACTTTATAAATTTTAAATTTGTTATATTTTTGTAAATTAAAAATACAGAATATTTATTTAATTTTAGCAATATCGATAAGCTTCTAACCCCTTTATGGAACCCATCGTCCCAGCGGTAGAAGCAACATTAACGACACCCTTCTACACTCTTCCCCTACCCCACATCGTTTGTGCCCTTTTAATTAAGTCCAAACTCCTTATAACTATACGTTTAATATTCAAAATTAAACATGCCTTAGCGAAAAGTAATAAAACAGTAGCATAGTTAAGAATCTTCAAGTAAATTTGCATACACGCCGCTATGATAGAGGTATGCGAAAAAATTATGACGCTCGCTCTTCTCCTACACCAACTAAACAGAATCTTACGCCCTTATGATAATTAATTAATTTTATCACTAACCCCTTTGTAGATCCTTCCTTTGGGACTAGTAATGGCTTATCACAACACGTCCCTAAGGATAGAGCACTTCTAATATTGAAATTTTTATTATGATTAGATAACAACAACTAATAACTTTAATGAATAACTCTTGTTAGTGACGTCATATATCATTGTATTCTCCTTATTTATAAAGACGAAACTTAACTGAAGTATTCACATTTTATTAATTAATGAATTCCCCTTAGATAATTAAAAATAAAATAACACCGTTTTCCACAAAAAAAAATTAGTGTTTGTAGAAAAAAAAACTCAACGTATACCTATATTACATAAAACATTATATTTTAGTTGCCACCAATTACATACCATTAACGATTTTTGGCATACAGGATATTCTGTATTGTAAACATTTCATATTATATAATGTGCTTTTCACAATAAAAACAAAAACCCTAATGGTAAAGCTTGGTTGACAAAATTGATATATTCATGTATTGTATTTATTTCACTACTTCATAACATATCTCAATGAATACTAAGTTTGTACATAGATGGTATCCTAGATCACTATGCAAATTAAAATTATAGTGAAAAAGTACTTGACAATGTTAGATGCCTCAATATTATAATTAACTATTGGATCTTAGTTTATACCGAAATTCTGTTTCTGAATAGCAATCAATCATATTTAATCGTAACCGCTCTTTCTCTCTCTTTAACAATATTAATATATGGAATGTATCATATCTATCATAATACACGTATGACTAGACACAAGGAAAGATATTTTAAACGTTTAACTGAGTAGGTACTCGTACATATATGAAATAACCCTTGAATATTCTCTTCATATTGTGCGCTTAGTAGAATATGTTTTTGCAAATTATGCAAATGTCCTACTTTTTATTGGCACGAGAGATTTTCATTTTAGAGAATATCATACATGTTTATTAAATGCAAATAGTCTCTTGGTTACCTCATTTATAGGAGATGGCGTGATCAGCGGCGGTGTTATTTTAAATAAAAATGTAGTTATAATATAATATTAATCTTACTTTTTCATCTCGTCGTCAATACTCGAAATATAAGTAATGTGTAGTTGATTACAAATCACAAAACAGTACATTTTGTGACACACTAAACAATAAGACACAATGTACATTAAAGGCAATTTTTCTTGGAGATTTAAAAATATAATTTTATACATACAACAGTGTACATTTTGATAGATCCTCAGATATTTTATAAGCTCTGGAAACATAGGAAGCTTTTAGTATATATTGTAGTACTAATAATCTCCAACCCTTTTGCCATAATGTCAAAGCGACATATTAGAATACAAGTAAGTATATGAAATCGATTGTTTTTTTACACAATGCATATTATGAATCTGTACGTAGAGAAGGTGTACGAGAGAATATTGGCTTAAGTTGGAAAATATCACGTATTAAAACATTTTAAATAGGGGAAGAGGGACATCCCATCGTACGAAAGCGTGACGAAATTGCACGTTTGCATATTGGAAAATTCACCCTCACCATACATTCGTAACAAATATAATTTTCCGTCAAATTAAACACATAAATATGTATATAATGTTTATTTAAATTGTATGCGGTTATAATGAAGATATTTTAAATGCTTTCCATTTAAATATGTTAATGTCTATTTCTATTTATCGAGAATATAAATTATTTTGTAAAAAGAGATGATCATGTTAAAATGATATTTTGATAAAATTATCATTTATATTTTTATCACAAAACACGTTGATATTTAATTCAATTAAAAAAATTTTGAATTTTTTATTATGGAATAAATTAATTTCACAATAATAATATTTTCTTTAAAAATATACCGTATAACATAATTCATTCCCTCAAATTTGACTAGAATTATTAAGTTTAATAGGTACATTTTGTGTCCAAGTAAAAGCGATTATGATGAGATATTTTATTTGACCTACATGTATGCATGTCCATATAATATATATTTTCAAAGAGGATTTGAATAAGCAAAGTATGTACGGCACATCATAGCTCCATTATCTATTTGTAAAAAGTCACGGTTGGTTTACTATGCATAGCATACTCCGCTTTGTATCACCCTTGTATTGTATCGTCATAAAACAGATCAAAAGACTCCTGTCATTATTGTTTGTTACTTGGTATTGTTTTATAAATCAATTAGTCTAACAATATATACAGCTTATTATGAAGAAGTACAGTAATAATGTGCGTGATGCTTTGATGTTAAAAAGTAGATAGATACTAATACCACATTTTCTGTGGGTTTTCTATACTTGTTACAAGTTTCTGTAAATTGCGTATCAGATTCATGAGATTCTTATTTGTTGTGGTTAGGTTCTATCGATTACAACATCTTTTCCAACTTGCGGGTAGTAAAATAAACATAGATAAACTTCAAAACATGTGCAACAATTTTAATCTAATTTTACAAGGTACATTATTATAGACTATTGATGTTTGTAAACTTGACGTAGCCGTAGTGACAAAGTGGAGTACACTAACTCGAAGTCTTAGAATTTAATGAATCAATATTTTCATTGAATAAAAAATGAAATTCAATAGGCATAATATTCAGCAATGCGAAGAACAATAAGCTTTTCATAATACACATTCTTCAGCTCTCATGAACTGCAAATCATTCAAGTATTTTTAATCTATGTATCTATATATTCCGGCTTTCTTAAAGATTTTCCCCGTCAATACAGAGGAAGTATGGGTATATTATACATACCTATAATACATTATTTAGACTTGAAGATTAAAGGTTGTATGACATATTTTCTTACATATTATTCCTTTATATCGTGTTCCCCATTGTTGCTCAAGCCCCTTATTCAATTTATCGGAACATCACTCACCGAGATGTTTAATTTAATACGAATCATTTTTTCTTTTCCTTAACCTCGCGCTATATACGAACACACAACAGATTGCATACGATTTAGACAAATGCGTTTACATAAAAGTACTCATATATACATTTTGCTTAAAAACACCGTAATATTAAGATAAGGAAAATGTACTTTTCCATTTTTATACATATGCATTGAAAAATAAGTTTTTTGTACATAAGATCGTAATATAATGATACGCTCCCTCAGTGTGGTTTGAAATATATTTTTACCGTTGTTTGTAATATTTATTTTATATCATTATTCAATGAAGACCGCTCCCATACAGATGTTAGTGGACTTCTACTTACTTGATATTATTGGTAAATACGATGTGGTAATCACGAAACATTTGTGGTAATCACTAAATATAAAAAAAGACTTCTATTTATCTACTTTTCTAAGCAATACTTGTCCCCACAGGCGGGCTTTAATGGGCAGCATGGAGGGCTGGCCGGCCAAAACCGTTTCGCGAGAATCTTTTATGTTTAATAATTATGTCTACGGAGGATAAAATGTTATGTTGAACGAGGTAAGAATGACAAAGAGGATATACTTGTCTGAAAGAAAGAGTGTGAGGAAACGCGGGCGTCCGAGAACCACGTGGCTTGATCACGTGGATCAAATTCTCAAGAACGGCCGCATGTTGTGTAAGAGGAACCGACGTGCGTGTATGAGAAACTGTATGAATGTGGAGGAAGCGAAGGAAGTGTGTAAAGATAGATCTGTTTGGCGTTCCGTTCTCTCTGCCTACCCCACTTGGGACACGGCATGAGGGTATAGTATAGTAAAGTATAGAGGATAAAATGTTACCACAAACAAATCATATTTACATAATAAGCAATAAATAAATAATATTAACTACGGAAAAGCCCATAAAAACTAGGATTTATATCTATTATCAATAAAAACAGTATCATATTTTGGATCAGAGGGCAAAGTGTGGAGTTCAGAGACTTGCTATTGGGCTTTCAGAAGATGAGATCGGAGAGTCGCCGAATTTTTAAATGAAATAAAAATGTGTATGATTGTCATATTTTTAAAAGTGAGGAGGACACGATCTAATTTTTCTTTATGTGCGCTGGTTACCCTACTCGTGGGAGAGTTCGAGAAAATATTATATAATAGAATAAAAAATACTACATAAAACTGACAAGAATTATTTGAGAATGCCGTAGAAATAAAAAAAAAGTTGAATTATATAAAGAATTACAGGATATGGTCATGATTTAACTTATGTTATATTCGGGGTAAGTGGTGTCTGAGATGTTGAAGGCACACGAATTTGTTGGAATTTAGAACAGGATGTGAAGTTAGAATTTTCCACCATTAAATTCTACAAGGAACGTGGTATAGGTTAAGCTATCGTTTTTCAATTATAATTTTTCCTTTTTTTTCAAATTATGTAACATTACGGAACAGTTTGTCATGCATCAAATAATTATTATCGATTTATGTATCTGTATTCATTATTCGCCATCGTTGTTTCTATTTTATTCTTTCTTAAATGTTTTATAAATCTAATATCCTTAATTCCTCTTTCCTTTTGTAGCTGATTTAAGGATAAATGCTTTATTCATCACAATCAATCATTAATATGTTTTCAGATAGTGATGTATTGCTAACGATCAATTAACTCGCCCAATATCACAATAATTACGTCAACCTTACGTTGAAATAAAAAAGTATCCAGCGCTTTACTATTAGATTCACCCCGATAATATATTGTGAAGTGTATCTGTTTGAGAAAAAAAACTATCTTGATGCCATTTTTTAAGTTAACCCGTGAACAATGGAGACCTTGACCTCCTTTAAAAATCAATTTATTGAATTAAATTTGAAATAGCCTTAAATTTCAATTTAAATCATTCAAATGTTCACTCGATTCATAAATACTTACAGTGAAGTCATCAAGTATGAAAATGTTACAGAAAGTATGCAAAAGTATAAATAAAAATTAATCAAAACTGTTTTTGAATGAGGTACTAATATAATACAACTTTTCAAAATCGTATTCCATGAAAAGCTATATCGTCAAATCGCCACCATGTGGAGTGACAGCGTAATATTTCAGCTGTCAGAGCATCACGGGGCTTTAAAAATGTATAAAGGTTTATCTCAGGGCGTAAAAGCGAGGAAGCTTTTATGTGTTTCAGGAATTCTTCCAGGTGGAGGGGCTGCGCGTTTATGCAAATTACAGGTGAAGGTTCTTGACCCTTCAAATTTGTTAACCTGCCTTCAAGTAAGAAATTGCCACCAAATTTTTCTCTCTTTTGCTCAAAAATTTCTTATTATTTAACACCAAATAGTATGACAAATTTCATTTTATCGTTTCTATATTAACCGTTACAAGCAGCTAGTTTACATAATTTGATACAGGTATATTTTCACACGAATTGTAAAAAGTTTATTATCTTACTTTATAAAACATTTTCTCGTTCTAAAGTGGTTTTATTTTACGACTATTATACCATGAATTGGTATGTTATAACAATGGCTATTCAAATTTACGTCCAAATATTGCTCCAAATTGTTATATTTTTGCTCTTATACTGTTTATTGAAAAACTGCTTGCAATGTTATGGAGCAATAAGGAACTCTAGTAAAATAATAAACGTAATACAGGCGACCTCCAGTTTGTTACAGCTGTGGTAAAAGTGGTGTCTTATTTTCACCTCATATAATATTGTGGGTGACCCTGCACATGTATTGTTCCACATTTTATTTAGGTTATTTGGATGATCATTACCTTTTATATAACCATAATATTCTATACCTATAAATTATGTCAAATATGTTTGTGTAAAATAAGTTTTGAGTGTACTGAAATAGGAAAGTATTTATTAAACATAATGTACATATACGACATTTGATACCTAGAATTCAGAGATGAGGAAGGCAAGTTATTCTCATTGCCTTTTTACATGGTTTGAATACGGCACGAAGAAAACAACTTGTATATTTACTATCTACTTAAAATCAAAAAATATCTTTATAATGTTTATTTAGGTTTAAGATTATTATGTTGTAAAGAAAATCAAGTAACATATTATGTTTGGAGAGAAAATGATTGTAGTTCCAATATATACTCAAATAAGCAGTCATTTCTTATCGAGTAAAAGAAAATCAAAAATGCCTACAATTGATGGTTACGACTATTGTGTTAATAAAACCATTACAAAACATGAGAGAGCGATAACACTTTGTATTTATTTATAGAAGTATATAATATGTATATTGTACATATAACATTAGGGGACTAAATTTATATGATGACTATTTATATTGACTTTCAATCTACAAACAACTTTTTCTAGACTCATATAAAAACTGAAAAAAAAACAACTGACTGGGATAACAAAGAAAGCTGTCACTGTTTTTTACAAAGCTTTAATTTTCTTTTATATTTCTGTAACAATCTATTGAAGATAATCATGGACGTTTCTGAAAAAACGTATTTATATAAAATATCCGTTTGTCATATAAATGCAGCTAGAGAGATATTCGTCTTCTTCGAATCAACAAACATTGCAATGACAAGAAGTTCTTTAACAATGAAAAAAATGTTATTTTAATTCCACTCCGAAGAATCCGTCTTAAACCTGGAAACGTCTTTAGTTTGCTCGAAGTCTAGACTTATTGTTTTTTTTATTATTATTTCAATATTTTTTGTATTGTAGATTATATTTCTTCGTCGAGTAATAGAAGTCGGCTTGATTATCTTAATGGAAACCTTAGAGTTGCAGCAACAATATTTTGATTTCAATTTGAATGAAAGTCATTGTCGCGACTAAAGATTAACTGTGCATTTTAAAAGCATACCGTCAAAGAATTCTGGATTAATAAAAGTCTATTATTAAAATAATAATAAATCTTGAACGAGACCAATCAAATATATTATTATCCTCTTTGAGAAATTATATCAATTTTAAATTTTATCAAATTATAATTTAGATGTCAAGAAGCAACCAATTTTTTAAAGAGTTTCTAAGATTTTTTTTTCTTCTTAATTCCTCAATTTGCTTGTAATACTTACACGAGTGTCTATATGTAATAAATTTTATATATCAATGAAATATTTGTTCGATGTATACCATAATATTTGGACGATTCAGGTTATGCCACAAATAATAACAATTTCTCCTAAAGAATATCCTGTCGGGAAATTCCATATCAATATGGTCTATGAGGAATTGTTGCCCTTATACGTCAAATTGAATATTGCTGAAGTAAACGACGTTTCCATATACGAAGCAGACGTTTGTAGTAAATACATCTTCAATAGCATAGTAATATTATATTTATATGTTCAGACTCGAATACAATATTCAGTAAGCCTATATATTTATATACGTATAAAATATTGAAGTTTATAATAATATATTATCATATATTGATTTTAAAAAATACCTAACATTTTTACATTTTACTCTTTCAACAGGGATTTGAAGGAATTAGGATGAAACATAACATGTCAAGGGTGTACAGGGCTATATTTTGGTTTATGACAAAAACCTAGGTATATTTGTTGTGAAAATAAAAATTTGGGACACTTCCAATTGTGACGATTAGTACTTTTATTATTATTTTAACAGTAAATCAGACGACTTGACTTGCAGTCCGCTGGCCACCTCATTCGTTGAAAATGTCGTGGTATTTATGAATGAATTAATTAGACTTAATACGTACCTATATATTATGTGTGCACGAGCATGTAGTGTTTGAAAACGAGTTACTAGTGACTTGAATTTGAGTTCAAGTCAAATCTGATACCAGAATAATTATTAAAAATGTTTTATTGTAAAAGATTTCATTTTTTCATGATTTATTAGCGATAAGTAGCAGTTGTTCGAAAAAAACAAAAACATTCATCTTAAACTCACATCATCTCAATGCAGCGATGAGGTTCGCCACCCGTCCTTAGTTGAATGACTTAATTTATTAGTGATACGGAGAGGACTGCTTGCATATTTGTTGTGGTGTGATCTACTTGATGCCCCACCTGTGGGATGTGCCGTGATAGGATAGCAGTAGTATGTTCGTGATTGTTTAATTGTAACAAATATATGTGTACCTATACTGTCTTGAGTGTATATATTGGGTCGAATAAATAAGTAAATAAATAGACAATATTCTACGTGCTGCGATAATAAACATTACAAAAGATTTTATAAAATAACGAAGATTAAATCGAAGAGTATCCGTGAAAGACACTGACAGCTGGAAATCGAAACCCCAGGAGGCTAAAATGAGCTCAAACAGACTCAACGACTTATAAAAAGTGTTAGAAAAAATATTTAATCTTTAGGTACTTTTGGTTTAACTTTTGTCTTAACTGTTTACCGTATATGTAGATCCCATCATCTGAAATAATATTAACTTTAAGATTAAACTCCTTATTATTTGTGTGTATTGCGCGTTTTGATAGGAATTGTTATGTTTATGTTTTATGGTAATAGGGCTACATGGGACGGGTGAATATACGTTAATATGAAAGATGAATATTGTTATTATGTAACTTGTTATACATAATAGGTATATAACTATTATTATTATTAGTAATAAAATTGATATTTCTTATGATTTATAAATAATTCGAGGTTATTAAAATTATGGACGTCCGAGGATTAAATGGCAAGATCATTTGAATCAAATCCTACAGGACGGTCACGTGTTGAGCACATTAAACAGGAGAGCATGCATGAGGAATTGTATGACAGTAACGGAAGCGAAAGATGTATGCAAGGATAGAAGGAAGTGGCGCTCGGTCCTTTCTGCCTACCCCGCGAGGGAAGCGGCGTGATGGTATGTATGTATGTTTGTATTAAAATTATTTCCTATTATTTGAACTATTCAATTAAATTTGATATACATACATATATGTTATATTATATTTTGAAATGAAATAATGAATAGATATCGTACATAAACTATTACTCAATTGTGGAATTCTAAACACATAAATATGAAACAATATTTATTTACAGAATCTACATTAATAAGGTATAATATTTAGTATATAATTTTGTGGGAAACTGATGACATATTGCTATAATATACATGTTGCTTTAATTATTCATCTGAAAAAATAAAGTAGCAAGAATCAAAGGATATTAAAAAGTAAATATTAAATTTTGTATAACTTGCCATTAGAAAATAGTTTTTAATTATTATAAAAGTAATATTAATATTGAGATGTGTGTTATAGGAATAAAATGGGAAAAAATTTGATTTTCAGTACTTCTAAGAAATTATTTTCATTTCTGAATATATTAAGCTGTAGACAGGGATATTGTTATATTATCTTTGGGTAACAAGTCAAGCCGTTGAACCAACCTTGAACATGTTCATGAAGCATAATCCTGGTTTAAAGATTGTTTCATTTCCTCAACTCAAAGAGACTTCCTTGTAAAGATTCTGATTGTCTGCATTATAAGAGGGGTTACTTGATCTTAGGTCTCACCCTCACAATATTGTTATTTCAGTATCATCACCCTGCGGAGTGAGGGTTGAAGTAATCCAGGATTAAACAAATTTTATCACTTGCCTATTTGCATAATGTGTTTGTCATACTGTTAAGGAAACTTAAAGGAGAGTAACTTTATGTATCAGTAAACGTTTCTAGAACAATAATAATAATATTGTAACCGAAACAGTGTGTAATTTATATAATTTCCTTCAAAGGAAACGACAAAAATACAACGTGAATTTAGGAAAATATTATTAACTAAACTGAACTAAACTACGAACCTGCCGTAGTACGACAAAACAAATTATTGTGCCCAATATACACATTCTCTATAATTATGTTGTGAGGTCTATTATTAGGTGTCCACGATATTTTTGATAAGAAGTTAGAGGTCGAAACAATTTTACCTAGTTTCAAAACTACGAATGATTACTTACTACTTCTTGTACTCGTAATATTATTCTTTACATTTTACAGCATATGAACAAATGGTAACATTTTAAATATCGTATTATTTACAAAATTGACTTTGCAAGTACAGTTGACATTCTAGGAATTAAATCAACTACTGAAATACTCAGATTCAATATAATTATGTGAATTTACGTATCACTGCTATTTTAAGTATGTGAAGTAATTGAGTAAAATAAATTATAGCATACATTCAACATGAGTATGAAATTACAAAACAGAATATTCTTATTTAATATTCAATTTACTCTCATTGATTTTTTGACTTGTTCAGAATGAAATTTTAATTTGAGGTAGAAATAGGTAATAAGTATTGGAAAAGAGTGTTACTTTATAATATTACGTTTTTATCATATTTCGACCCTTGAAAATCGTAGAACTGTAAGTGATATGATGTATCTGTATAAGTTGCTGAATAACGAGGTCGATTCGATTAGTCTAGTACAGAATATACCATTTAATTGTCCGACGCGAAGCACGCGGTTCCATCATTTGTTCAAATTTCCACTGTGTACCACCAACTATATGCAGAATTCTTTTCTAAGACGCTCTTGTGCTGTTTATGATTCATTCTTTCAAAACCGTGACATACTTGTCATGAATAAGCAAGACTATAGAGCGGGAGTGTCTGGGGCCTTATTGTCATCAGCGGTCCTCGTAGACTGATCTTGGTCTCTCACTGTTTGGCAATATAGGATCACTTCCATTTGAGCGGGGGGTGGATGGGTGTGCTTGAATGCATGGCTCTCTCGATCATAGCATCCTTGGGACATTGGATATTGGCTGTGTGTAACTGGGCTTTGTAACTCATACTGGATTGGTGATTTTATTTTGATTTCTAGTATTTTGGAATTTTTTATTTTTAACTTTAGGTACTTTGACTTAATTTTTTAACTTTTGCTTTTTTTCTCAAGACTAAGACATTTCTGGTAAGAGTGGTATTAATTGTTAACATGTTATGATATGACTGTTTGATTCTTTAATATTGTAAAAATAAAATATTATTATGTTTCCTAAAAAGACAAGCTACGCTAGAAACAATGACAAACATCACTGATTTAAAAATACACAGCGAGGAAATAAATTACATGTGGGTTATTGATTAATAAATCCAATATTTTATTCCCTTCAAATATAGAATAGTTCTGTAAAGTTACATACAAAGTAATTTTATACATAAGATTTAAAAGTAGGTACTAAAATGTTGTAGATATACCTGTTATAAAATAATTATATCGTAAAATAAATGTAACAATTGCCTTAATAAATATACCGACAATCCTCAGGATTTTATCTATGTAGGTATTCAATAATACAAATGTGTATTGTGCTTGTTGTGCTATTAAAGTAAATAGGATAACATGAGTTTTCAACATAAAACTGGAAGTAATAACAGTAAAATAATAATAATACAATAGTAAACTTAGCTTCTAATTCCGTGGGCTGTGGTGTTATCCTCTACTGTGTCTCCCTCTGACTATGTTATTCTCCACTTTTATCAACAATCCTACATTATCCAAATATGCTACATGATCAAAACTACCTGTATAGAACAGTTTAGTTCTAATAATGTGTGTATTTGGTATCAAAAATTTTAACATCTCTTTATCGAGTGATATTTTTCAAATATGAAACTCGTTTTATTTGCTTTATTTTCTAATCGTATCTAAATCTTTGCAGTTCGATAGGTGATGTTAACACTTTGTCATTTACTAGACTACAGGACCACAACTCACCCCCATCATCAGTCAAATAATAAGTCTTCAATTCTATTGGAATAGGTGATGTTAACACCTTGTCATTTACTAGACTACAGGACTACATCTCTCTCCTATTATTAGTAAAATATGTAGTTAGTCCTCAATACCAAATCAAATCAAATTTTCTAAGTATAAATATATTATCAAAACATGGAATTATTGTAACCAAGAGTTGCTATTGGATTAGTTTCAGTTTCATGAAAGCTAACAATGTGATTGACTCCAAATATTTGTTTTATTTATACTTATTGTGGTATTAGATTTATTTGTCTCATGTTTCAAATAATTTTGGTCTCAACTTTATTCAATAAAACAACTTTCTATCTAAAATACTTGATGTGATACAAACATGCGTTCGACTATAATAGTATTTCGTAATTTTTTTATGTTCTTTGAGTTTCTACTACGAAAATTGCAATTTTTGCCGAATTACTTTAAAAACTATGACAAGATACCTACACCTACTCAGCAACGATTATTTGATCGGCTTATAAGCGTACACTTGTTGTTTGTATAAACTTTTGCACAAAGTTTCAAAAGTAGCGTATTCCAAAAATGTTTTGAGGGTATATAAAAAAAAAAACTCTTAACTGAAAGGGTTATTGTTTTAAATATTTAAAAGCATTTCTACGGAAGTGCATCGTCTAAGAAGAATTTTTTAATTTAATTAAAGGGGAAATTCTTTTGAAAAAGGGTTTACAAAGCGCATAACAAAGACGAAACTGGTATATGTTTTTTTATTCATATTATGAGCTGGTAGCTGTGAAATAATTGCATCGGAAAATCCAAAATTCTCTTTCATATTGAACAGCAGAAAATTATAATTTACGTAATAAGTATAAACATTTAGCCCAATATTTCGGTAAGTGCTACGCAGGTTTGGCTGAACTTTCATAAGTAGATACATATAAGTATATAATAAGCTAAAAAATCTTATAAGATATTATATTCAATTAGCTTATTGTAAAACATCGTTTCATTTTTATAATGTAAGTAGAAAATTCATTCACTCTTCTGTATAGAATATTATATAATATTATTATGCTACACTACTTCTGGGAAAAATACACATCACACATCAGAATAATATTTTACAACTCTTCAAACAATTCATTTAGAATCTGACCACTTTGTAACTCTGTGTCCCACGTACGTGAAATGGATCGTTTAAACGTTCATGATGTTGCAAACAAGTTGTAACAATTAATAATTGTATTCATATTGAATATTTATGTTGATGTTTAGCTTTATACATTTATGTTAGCCGTATTTTACTTAATCTCCCTATCCAACATAACGCCAGCAGTAGAATATGACCACTGTTGCTGTGAAAACTTCATTTTTTACGTTTAATTTATGCACGACAACAAACGTGCGTTGTGTACATAACACTGTTTCATACCGCTTACCTACTGTGTATTCTGAAAATTGTGTACAAGTGCTTATGTTCTTTTGTTACGTTCGCTCTCTCATTATACCAATTTTGAAAATATTCAGCTCTATTAAGTTTTTTGCTGTTGTTTTCAGTGTAAATTTGTTCTTAATGAAAATATTTTTATACGTTTTCAGTCTGAATATTATAGTAGACATTATGATGAATTAACACACCAACCGTCTGTCATTTTTGAATTTTATTTAATGTGGAATGTAGAATGGAAGTTGGTGTAGTAACGAAGATGAATGTAAATAAGTTACGATAGTTTGGACATGTCGAAAGTAAGAATGAGGATAGAATGACCAAGAAAATATATTTAGCTGAGGGAATGGTGCTCGGAGACGTGGCCGTCCGAGGATCAAATGGTAAGATGACATAAACCAGATCCTACTGGATGGAACATGCATGTGTAATTGTGTGACTGTGACAGAAACGAAAGGTGTATACAAGGATAGAAGGAAGTGGCTGTGGATCCTTTTTGCCAACCCCACAAGGGAAGCGATGTGATGGTATGTAACCTCTCAACTTTTATTGTTCTTTTTGAGAACAGAGCTTCTTTTACCTAGAAAGACCCTGCCCCAATAAGTTACCTCTTTCTTCAAAACAAACTTCTGAAATCGTTGTCACAAAAATAGCATGTTATGAAAGAAGTTCGTTTGGATCACATGAGATCACTATCTATATATTACAGTACATGGCATGAGTCTATAAAATGTAGGAAATATTAGAAAAAAAAAATTCAATCAAGACAAGGAGTATCCACGATAATGACTTAATGTGATCAGTCATATTAAAAATTCCATTAGTATAAAAATAAAAGCACATATCTATATAGTTAGTAAATATATTATTAAATAGTTGTTATAAAGATATTAAATCAAAATATATGACACCTTATTGCACACAAGTCGAGTATAGCAGAATGTTATTATGAGGCATAAGGAACAAGCCTGTTGGAATCGTAATCTCTTCTCGTTGTATAAGATTATTCGCATCGGTTGTTAGCGACAGACGGCAGGTGTGTGTATGTATGTACTTACATAATAATATATGAACATACTTTGTATGTATTGTAAATATATTGTATGTCCCGTATATCGTCCCCGTTTCTCCTTCAGCTATTTTGTATAATACATACATAATACAATATTGTACCCCGTCTCAAGTCGTCGAATTCTACCTGGTTTACATTTTCTTTAGCAGAAATACTTTTCCTTTGACGTTAGAATTCATAAAAGGGGTTGGTTTTTGTGATGCGTATGACATGTTGTGGGTAGTGGTTTCCTTAGGGCTGGTTTTTGAATAAAGAAGACTTTACCGCATCTTTACATACTGGAGATTCTTGGTTCGTGACTGTATTCTTGCCCTAGATTTGAGAGAATAATCTCTATCTTATTTTCTTATCTATTGTCGTGAAAATATTTTATCACTCTTTGACACTCGCGAGATTTGAATGTCAAGATGTTTATTGTTATTCATGTTTCGTTCATACAACAATATTGAAGAAATTCAAATTCTATTGCAGGTGATCAGGTAGTGGTAGCATTTTGGATTTACAAACGAATTGCTTCGCTGTTCAGATTCTTTATTTCAAAATTATCTGCTTTGTCTTTCACATGTTAGTGATGCTCTTAAAAATAAGATTAATGTTAAGGTTTCATTCAAAGTTTCTTTTAAAGGCGAGGCATTTTTTTGATAAATATCAATGAACATTCTCAATGCAAGGTTCAACCATGACCACCATATTTACCGTAGAAATATCCTACTTAAAACTACAAAACTTGATTAAGTATTGAACAATAGTTGAATATATTGATTAATATTTGAGGCAGCCGTAGAAAATGTGCTTTTGCGTTTTGCACACTTGCAATAGAGATTATACTACACGCAACTTGATCATTACACACGTAAATATTATTTTTCATACGTTTTTTCCGAGTATTTTATATTAATATAAAAAGTCCTAAAAAATCTATGTTCAAACATTGAAATATTACTAAAATAATATAATTATACATCTGCGTGAATTATTTTAATCATTAATGTATTATGAAGAGTATTATTATAATTTCATTTGCATTTATTTTTATAGACAAACTGAAATAATATTTGAATTAAGAGATATTTTAAAATAAATAAAACTCGAATACATTAATAATTAATCGTTGTATATTACTACATAAGTTCTACGTATTTTATACATATATCAAATCCAGGGTTTCAGATCTAGAAGGAGATTTGTATAACGATGAATGGAAGGAATAAAGCAGATTGTGACTCTCTGAGTCTTTAAAATCATACACAGTAATGAGGACAGAGAAGGATGCGAATTTTAGTTTCTGATGATCCTCAGAAATGCGGCAAACTATGAGAAAGAGATTATGTATCCAAATATACATACCTTAAACAAATTTCTTTAAACTGTAAAGTTGGAGACATTATCGTCACATTTCATACAATATTAATATACTGTATATTTTTGATGTATTATTTGAAAAGAATGTGAAAGTGAAAAGCAACTGGCCGAGTTTCATCCCTTCCCTTCGTATTAAGGGTTGCGGTTACATTCTCCACGTAGCGGCACAGAAAAAAGAGAAGAATGGTTAAGAGCACACTTTATAGATCTGACCACTTTATATTTTACTAGAGGGTTATTCATTGTCAATATGCAATAGATCAAATGTTGAGAATAGAATGTTTGATCTTAAATCGATGTCAATAAATTGCCATATTAAAAAAATACCTTCATACCATTACCTTTATTTTTCACACTGAAAATATACATTTTAATTATTGACAGTCACTTTTATTAGCATAAACTGTTATTTTTGAAAAAAAAAAAATGAGATTAAATGCTCCGAAAGTGTTTAGACAATTTTCATGAAAATGGTTTATCATTCTAATGATGAACTCTTGGACTGCAAAGAAGTAACGAATGGGTATTTTTGTTTAACAGACAGAAAAGATTATCCTTCGTTTACACGCACATCACCTTTAATATGAATAACATAATAAAAAAGTCAAAAAAGAAGTAAATATTATAGAAATTTTCGACCGATCATAAAATGTACTGTTTACCGCACATGCAATAATAATATTTGTAATAGCCAGTCGAACTTTTAGAAAGCATCAGTAGTAGTAGTAGTATTACATTCAACCACCATTGGACATTTTACCTCTTTTCTTTTTAACGGTGATAAGTATTCAAGACACGTCGTATCCGGAAAATTGCTCTGAAAATATGGCATCGGACCGTTGTAAAGCAATAATAATCTCTCCACTACCCTTTCCTGGGCAAATATAATAATAATAATAACATCTACCTACATAATTCCTACTATAATATCGTGAACTTCCCGGTCATGATGTTCTTATTTTGTACCTACATCTCTGTTATACGAGTGACCAGCATCGCTACTGCAACAGGACACGTCCAAAGGATTAAAGTGAAATAATTTGATTAACAAAAATAATTATTTAAAGTTTTATAATATGTACTAATGAAACAAACTCTTTTCGTAAAGTAATATCTTACTTAATTGCTGACATTTTTCACAATTTGAGATTTGTAAAACTTTAAGCGATATTTCCTGTCTAGCCAGAGTAAAGAGGTGACGCAATTGGCGCAGAGACGCTCTGAATGGAGGAGGCTGGTTTCTGCCCTGTGCTCTCGAGAGGAGCGTTGAGGGCGATGATGATGATGATGATGAGCCAGAGTAAAAAAACGTAAAAGGGATTTCCTGTTTTTATTAGTGTGGATCTATAAAATTACGCAATGAACATTGCGATTTACATATTAAAACGAGTGAGGATTCATAATTTAATAATGTATCGGCAGAGGCTGCTTTAAGTTCAAATTGTTCTTGATAATCTCATCAGGATAGCTTAATGACGTCTTCTCATAGAAGTAATTAAAACCTTGATGACAGAGTTCGGATTCATCATTAAAACACAAATTATTAAACGGAAAATAATTTGAAGTAAATTTGCTTGTATTGCTTTAGGTAAAAAGTTATATATTTTACTCAATTTCATCTCATCACCAATCTATAATCAATCTAAGATTTTCTATCTAAATTTATGGAACCGTATGAATCGAGAATAAACCCATAACCTCAATCCAACAAATTTTTTTGCAGACACATAAATCTATTTGCCTACGCACCTTTATATTTTATCACTGTTTTAAAAACATTCCTCGCCTTTTTCATCAATTTAGCATAAAAAAATTCATGTCAGATTACAACTTTTTTTAATAAATCTATCAATATGATTATCAGAATTTTTTTCTATCAACATTCCAGTTTTTTTTTAATTTCGATCCTTATTATTATTACTTAATACTAGCTTTAAACCCTGTTTTACTAAGAAATTAATAAAATGCCAGATAAAGAGAAAACACACAAGGTACCTTAACGCTGGCAAACATCCAATATATTTTTTTTTCTACCGAAATAAATATAAAAAAAATTTCATGTGAGAACATCTACTTTTACACTAAACTCCTTAAAACGTTTTGTTAGTATAATTTCCGATATTTTCATTCATTGAATTCATTTTATAAAACATAATTATAGCCCCCGTGTTACTATTAATTCAATAAATGAAAACGGAGATATTTTATTTATCTTATAAATAGCATATTTATCAAAGAAAATTTTAGTGAGTTGTTGTCAATGATCTTAGCATTTACATATTGTCCAAAATATGCTCAAAAGATGAGACTTGATATGGAATATATATATACATATATGACAGTATTGAGATGCTGTTATGAGTAAACGGTGTTATTAATTGTTCACATATATAAATATACGTACACATTTATAAACATACTGAAATGTTTATGTCTGGATTATTATTCTTATTTATGCCGCCTTTGACTTTAATCAAAATACCTCGTTAGGCGTTTGATTAAAAAATATTGTATATCCATCTGCCGGTAGGTTTTTATGCTGTAATTAAAAAGATCCGTTGTATTGAATTCTATCTCCCTTCATATTATTATTATCATATCTCACCGTCTCATTTTGTATTCGTGAGATATTGAAATTGCATCGCAATATGGTGCGGAATTTATTTGATCGAAATGACTCGATTGGTTTATAATGACACAGGGGTGTTTCGGAACTATTCGAGAACAAAAAGTTTTTATACACATGCAACGAAATTACTTCATACTCGTTTTTGACATTTGCAATGTTTACATTATGATTATGTTTCATACTAATCCACTAGCTTTAAATCTACTTGCATTAAATTACAGTTTCGTATTGAAACAAATATTTTTCAATTGGTGTCGTTATATGTTTTAACACAGTAATAATATAAATTGTAGAACTATACCAAACACGTGTTCTGCATTCTGCAGTCACAGCCGCGCATTCTTTCACGTGAGGCAATGACGTATCAATATATCGCCAATAGAGAATATAAATTCTTATTTATTATGCAAGCTTTTCAATATTTGTACGTGAATTTCTATTTTATGAACTGGAATTTGAAACATGAAAAGTTTTGTCATAATAATATGATGATTCCTGAAATTGAGATGAGGAAAATATTAAATTTCTGGCTATTTAAAAGTCCCATACTTCCATCTTTCAACAAAACATTATTTTTGTGGCAATGACATCAGAATGCTAGGAGTATCGTGGGAAGAGATGACTCAATTGGCGCAGAGACGCTCTGAATGGAAGAGGCTGGATTCTCCCTGCGCTCCCGAGTCGGGCGTTGAAGGGCGAGACAATGGTTTAAAAAGTATTTTTATGGGTGCAGAAAATAGTCTGTATTGTTATTACTTTAGTAAATATCTCGTCTGTGGTAAATTTCATAATATTAAATACTGGATTTCAGAAGATCTGATAAAGAACTACAAATATTTGATTTATGAAAAATTGCATTCAATAATAGAATCTATAATAAAAGTCCTCTTTAAATTAAAAGTGATTAACGATTTCAATATTCTTTATCAATATACAAATATACCTATTACGATATGGAAAAATATAATGAGGTATGTTATTGAAAAACAATGTAAATACGTCGTTGTTTTTCGTGTTGATGTCAGGTGATGCATTGTTATATAATCTACAGCGTGTAAATTCATACGAAATATATAATGTTTTATAATTTCAGAATTTTTCGTTCCAACAAGATTATATATCTACTCCATCACTTCCTGTCAGAGAGAAGCCTACGCTCTCTTTCAAAGACATATTTTCTCGGAACGTAAGTACTTACTTTACCTACCTACATAACTATTCTCAACAATCTTGTAAGTAAAGGTTAAACCTTTTTTATTCCACGTAAATTCCAGCTTATTCTAATATTCATCTACTTACTTTGGAGTTTCATATTTTAATCAAAAAAATATTCTTCTATGGGAAAAGCTAGATATTATTATTATGGAAATTGAATTATTCATCTCTTTGATGGTAGTGATTTAAAAACTTGAAAGAATTATTCATGTCTGAAAATTAAAAGAAGTGATAAGACATCTATTTGTTGATTGAAAAACAAAAAAATTATAAATATATCCAGAATTTCATTTAGGTAATGTTTAATTATTGAAATTTAAAAAGATTTTTTCAGATTTTTGCCGATTTATTGATAGATAGGTACCAAGCTTTTTACAAAACGTGATATTTTTACCAGTTTATACATACAAATGGATTATTATTAAATCAATTTTGTAGTTCCGAATTGTATAGAAAGTACTAGGGTATTGTCTGTCTTCTTCTTCTCAGTCCACTCCTGTCCACTCCTGGACGAAGGTCTCTTCCATCTCCTTCCACGTCATTTATCTTGCGCCGTCTGCATCCAGTTGACCCCAGCGTCTTGAATGATATCATCCCTCATCCTCATTCCTCACTCTATCACGCAACGTTTTACCAACCATCCTCCTTAGCGTTCTCATCTCCACAGCAAATGCTTTTTAAACATTATCAATTGATTTCTACGCAATAAATTCACCAATGCGTTATAAGGTTTACTCACCATTTTCGTATATTTTTATAATAAAAATATCAAATTTCATTTGAACGTAGCCATTGACTTTGTTATTGCTACATTCTCGTATGTTTATGTAGCTTTGGTAAATTTTCATACAATTTTATCATATTCGATATCCGTAAACCATGAAATATTATGTCGGATTATAAAATCAACCATCAAATATATATCTTTATATGTAATCTCACTACGTAGGTCTTTTCCTATTCTTCAATTTAAATCCAAGTACCTTTGTTATCTAAGGCAAAAATATTATTTCTATACTATTATGTCAACGAACGGAAAAAAGGCACCCGAAATTTCCATATCTCTAAGGACGTGGCTTTTAAATCTACAACCGTTGGTTTGGTATCAAATATTTTTGCTTTCATGAAAACTTTCTTTGAAAATTATGTAAGAAAGGTAAAGTATGTGGGTACATGTATTTGGATAAAAATTAGCTTTTGAATTCATCTTTAAATGTTATTTTTCACATTAGATACGTGCCTATTACAGTTTAAATAGTACCTAAGTAACTTAGGTTCGTTCTAGAGTTCTTACTAGAGTTCGTCAGTAGCCTGGAGGTAGAGTCTCGGCCTCCAGAACAAGGGGTCCGTGGTTCGATCCCAGGTGCCGGCAAACTCCCCTTTCACGGCACAAGCTTTTAGCTTAGTGTGAAAGGTGTATAAGGTTGTATTTGGGTTTATAACAAAACCCAGATATATCTTTTTTTAAAAAAAAAAAAACTATTGGCTTCCAAATTTAACTCAAATCGCTAAGAATTTACTCAATTTTCAAATTCTGTGTGGGTGACTCATTTAATCAAGTTGAAAGTGAAATTCTATATTAACTGTGGATTTCGTTAGATAATTATTGGGTGTTATCAAATAAAATAAAATAAATATTTATTTGATAATTAAAAATGAAGTGTTACAAAGTAAATGCCGATACAATTTAATGAAATTATTGGGTGTTTTATATGTAGAGTTTTTATAACATTTTGTATTTTTTTCTCAAATTATGCATAATGTGAGGAAAATAGAATGATGAATGACAATTGTTGTTGATGTAATCTTAATGATGATAAATAAATGATAATTGACGTTTTTTGTAATAATTTATTTATGGCTATCAAATATCGGGAAAAAAATATAAGGAACACAAACTAAGAAGAATAAGGGTGTGAATAATCGAAGCAAAATGTAAAAAAAAACTTATAACGTTATTATAATTATTGTTGGTATAAAAAGTATGAGTCGCGCCCTGTTGAATATGCAAATCAATGACGGAACAGATTGTCACCTAGAAAATAGCATCAGAGTATTCTCGCTGTATACTAATAAGAAAATTATTAATCGGACAACATAGTGTCTGTCTTATTCCTCCTCTCAAAGAGAATATTCTTTCCTTCCTTCCCTCATATCCTCCTTCATCACGTCACTTGGACGGAGATTGTGTAGGGTCGGGAATCCTTAATGTGTTTAATAAAACTTCCCCTAGTCTAACAACGCCCCGGGAAGATATATCCTCACTATGTCATCTTGGAATATCTCGAATACTTCAGGGCCATTTGATTGCTTATTTATTTTTTCATTCTGAATATAAAATGATGAACGCACCTTACAGATATTGACGTTGACAGAGAAATGCCAATTCGCTCCCCTTCCATCAAATAAATTCTACGGCGAATATTTTCGCAGGAACAGGTTCCCTTTAGATACGAATAAAACTTTAGTATTATGATATTACTACGTGAATTCGATTTATTTATTTAGACTTCCACAATGTTCATGTGGAACATTTTTCTTCGATTCTTCATAACAATTCACACAACATCCTATTAAACAATGAACCTTTTCTCAGCCTGAATTGACCTATTCAATATTTTTTACAACATGTACCTAAATATTTAATTTTTGTTTATGTTTTTTTCTATCTTGAAATATCATATTCACGAAACAATAGTTTGATAAAGGCAAACAATACTTATTATTTATTCAGAATATACAATTTTTATGATATTAAACTTGATATGTTTTTTGTATTCAAATAAAACAGAGTGATTTGTGCGGATGTAACAAAATCTGTGGGAAAAACAAACTTAGTAATAAAAATATTAAACAGATAAATTTCGCGAAGGGCTAAATTAATTGTCGGTTTTTCCTGCGTAACCTTTTTAATTTCACGATAAATCTCTCAAAATATTTTAGCACTACACAGTATCATAATAAAATAATATAATATTGATAATAATAACACGTGTTTGTGTACACTGAGAGGGAAATAATATATTTTAAGCGTGATAATAAAGAAATTCCTGCAGCGTCGCGGTGCTTTGTCGCCGCGGGGATGGCGCATACACAACCCCCGAGTACGAAGCACAGTACGGAGGCTGAGTACTCACTACTAGAAGGGATGCGTATTCCATATAGGTAAGACTGTTTTAAATTCATCAGAATTTTGTATATAGTTAAGAAAAATTTTGTTGAAGCAAATGTTCAAATACGAAAGATCACATCAAATCAATCGATAACTATTATAACATATAGATTCGTTTTTAATACCATGCCAAACTTCTTATACTAAAATATCTACCAGTAGGTATGTAAAAATGTAATGAAACTCCTTAACTAGTTTGATAAAAAGTGATGTAAATTTAGAAAAATGAACTTACAATCGAATACAATCAACCAGAAAACCAGGAAGATTAGATAAGTAGGAAATACATAATGTAAAATCCCAGATGTTATATTTCAAAACACAATTGATTACAAAATTAGGTGTTCGGAAAACATAAGATATTTATAATCTACAATTCAGCGTTATGGTATGCCACTCATCCTGAATGTCATATCTTTGATTGGTTCAGAGAACATATTCTGCATATTTATCACTTGCAGTTAGTCCACTGGCCACCTCACTTGTGGGATATGCCATTATGGAATAGTATAAGTAGTACTAGTAGCAAATAAAATAATTATCGTTTTTTTTAATATGTAGCTTGAAAAAAATAAACGATGCTTCGTTTTTGTGAATAATGAAAAGTTTTCTATGTGTATATGAAACTTGTTGCATCCCTAAGCGTGGGTAGTGGAAACATTTCATTTATTTTATGTACGGGAATCGACTAGTATGACGACATTGGGGGTGGAAGTTAGATTTAGCTTCGGCGACTATTTGGTTTATATAATACAATTTATAACTGCATGAGGGTTCTTCTAATCTCCACCGTACAGTGACGTCCGTAGTAATTAAAAAGTATATTGTTTAATCTCTTTCGGATGTACAATTCAATTATTTTTAATATATGTACCTAAGTACGTTTAGTTGCTAAGTTTTTGAAAATATATTGATGATGATTTTGGATGATTTCATTTTATTTTTGAAGCCATTTAACAGTCCCTAGACCATCTCAAGGGCGCCAGTGAAGAGTTCAGTTTTTAATTTGCTTCTGAAGCATGTAACTGTCTGACTATCTCTCAGTAGCACCGGTAGGCGATTCCACATAACCGGTCCAACAACACCAAAGGCCCTCTCATTGAAGTTAGACTTACCAGCTCTATTGGTGTGAAACATATCAATGATTTGTCCTTAAATATTATCTTTGAATATTGAGATAACACATTAAGGTATTTGTTAGGATATATTACGTTTTCTTTCGAAATTGTGTTGAAACTCTTTTGAACCAAAATATTGCAATTCTATGAAACGAAACTCACATTTAGGTACTCGAGCACACGTAATACATGCGTACAAATATGGATCCATTCGTAAAAATAAGTATGAACGGTATAATTCAGGTTTGTCATTTACAAAAGTAGAAATGTTTGAAGTTTATAAAGAGGAGATAAATGATTTAGTCAATTATTTATTTATTAAAATTATAGTGATATATTAATACTAGTAGGTATAATATTATACTAATGTATATAGTTATAATCCATAAATATGTTTTATATCAGACAGGAACATAGCACTCAACATATTACCGACATCATTACGATAACCTATCGCAATGTTGTATCTCTGAAACCGTTTTTTTACGAGTCTTTGTGTACCAGCCTAAATGACTTCCTGAAAATTAAACAGCTTTCAATGTTTGTAACTGCCATTACACCTAGGTCAAGTATAAAAATACGAAACTTTTATTTCAACATAATTATGTACACTAAATACACTTGGCCATATTTACTATCTCTTGATACCTAACCTCAACAGCTATGACCATTCCCCTCTTTCCAAATTGTTATCCAATATTAGGTAGAAGTAATACGTAAAAACAATTTCCTGGTTGTTAATTTATTCTTTATTTAAACCACACGTACAGTTAACAAATAAAGTAGGTTTGTAAAATGTAAATATCTATTTGTTTTACCCAATTAGACAAACTTCATCTAGGACAAATTCAAAATATCTTTAATAATATAATTCCCATTAAATTTTCATAAATCAATGATATACTGCATAGTGTAAAAAATAAAAGAAATATTCTAATTGATAAAAACTTTGGGTTCAATGGAAAAAGCTTGTTTCTTTAACTTGTTACTAAAAACATAAAAAGAAGAAGGAAGAAGGAAGGCATATAAAAAAATGTAAATAATTTATTGTTGCTGCTTTACGAACCATCCTTGACTTTAAATGTGATGAAATTCACCAATTTACTACCTACCTACGAATGTACTTCTCTCACTACTTGTTTTATTATCACTCTCGCAGTGCATACCTATCAATTTATAAATAAAATTATTTTTATTTCCTTATATTTCCTACTAAAACAATGCTTAATGGTATTCAGCAATAGATTAATTATATGAAGCTATCAACATACAATAAAAATAAATTGTATTTTATCAGATTTTGAAGAGTAATTTGGTAACCTCAAACCTGCCTCATAAATATAATGTGATGGTTGGTAGTCTCATTATATAGTCTCAGATTAACAATAGTAATATCCATGGTTCGGATCCTTCTACTGTCAACCCATTCTAACTTCAGCGCACAAGCATATTCCTTACAGTGAGGGTTGTGTGTTTAAGGTGTATTTAAACTTATATCAAACTTATGTAGATTTATCTGTAAAAAACAAGTCAAACGCTTTTGTTCTGGGTCTTTTGTAACAAATCGTCAACTATAATTTTTGTGTATGTAAGTCAAAAATTCATGTAGGTACAAGGTCTTTCTTTTATCTTCAAGAAACTCCAATTCACCATGCTATATAATGATGATATTTAAAAATATCTATTATTGACTTTGAACTAAACTTTTAAATTAAATAAACATTTTTTAGATATGACACTGTTTTTTATTTACACAACTCTTTACTGTGCTAAAGTTTCACAGAAAAAAAAACGTATCTTTTTCATCAAAGTATGAAATTCTTCATTTGCATATTTATAAGTTGGTAGACGTCTTTGAAAAGAATAATAAATGAAATATTATAATATAATACTTTCTTCTCTGAAACAGGAGCATTTAATAATTATTCATAACGCGAAGCGATTAGCTTCTTAAGATTTTTCTTTATTATTGCGCACTCTGTTCACTTAGTGTACCTATACCTATTTTCAATTTTATATGTAGGTGAGTGAGTACCTCGAGTGCACTTTACATTAATGCGAGATTGTAAGAGGGTGTTTAAATCTCTCATCTACTACTTACAATATAATATACCTATTAATTCATGACTTAAATTCAGTACTTAAATATATCAAAAAATAAAGATATTTTATATTTTAAATTAGGCGATGAAGTTTCTTACCAGTTCTGAATATCATTTTGATTTGGATAGGACAGGACGGCTTGCATGTTTACTACATGCAGCTGGTCTGGCTACCCCACTTGTGAAATTTGTCGTAATGGTGTAGTAGTAGTAGATTATATTATTTTATATAGGTTTTGATAATTTTTTATACAGTTTCGTAAATGTTTATATTTTTTACATACCTACGTTAGTTAAAAATAATAATCGAACTTGGTTCATTATGTGAGCATAAACCTGATGCGGGCGACTATGAATTAGATAATATTATAAATAAATGCCTGACGTCTCCAAGAGAGAATGAGAAAATACTGAAAAGCAGAAAATGTACAAAACTACATATTTTTACTTATAGTTTACTATTTTTATCACGTTTGAAATGGCGTCTTTGGAGTATCTAAAATTTATAGAATAGGTTGTTAATTAGTTTTTTGTATATTTTAAATGTTCTGTAAAAGGCAGATATTTTGAAATCAGTAATCGACATTTGCCTTCTTCAATTCAGTTCAATAGTGGCTGTTCATCGTGATTACCTCATTTTATGAAGATGACTTTTATGTTTATTTATTTACATGCAGTTAGTATACTGGCTTTTTCATTTGTGGGATTTGTCTTTAATCTATATATACAGAATGGAAGATGATCTAGTATGACGCAAATTTGAATGACACAATTTTATTACAAAGTATTTAAGTTCTTCGGAGTTCCGTTCTCACAATACTCCCTAACTGTCTTGTATTATGCGCATTCCAATATCTCATGCATTGTTCTCAAATTGTTGCATACAATAGATTATGTTGTATACCTAGGAGATTTAATGTATATACATAGGTTTGCACGTAGTAGTAACGTATATTGGTACTAAATAATAAGTGTGTGTTATGCGACAATGCATTAAACCGCAAAACTGGAAATAACGGATTAGTGTTCAATGGCAAAGATATTGTCATCTTCGTTTTAAATGAGTTGATTAGGTAGTTAATCCTAACAGTATCATCACACAACAATATAAGGTAATATGAACACGATCAAGTATCCAGACAAGAAGAAAATGTAAAAGACGCATCACTAAAGATTCTTTGATGATGACTTCGTCATGTGAATGAGTTCACGATGCTGCTTAACTAATAAAAGAAGAATTTACGACAAAGTTCTGCGCTTAATCAAACCTCTGTAATACAAACATGTGTAAACTCACAACATATACAGCTGTTAGTATCGAATCAATATAAAACATCTTTTATGTAAGGTGAATTGATGAAAAGCACTATTTAGTTTACTTCCAAGTGACGTTTACTAGTATTAAGACTCTTGTCTCCATTTTCAGGGTATTAGAAGAAAAGTCTCCGAATACTAGTAAGCGTTAATAATAAAGTCAATTGTTAGTTAACATTATAGTGTTTTTCTTCAGTTCACCCAGAAACTTACTTCCAACAAGTACCTTCGGTCAATAACATTAAAATCTTTTATGTGCCTTTCTCAATTTGAGGTTGGTTTGACTTAAAACTTTGTTGAATAACGCATTTCATCTATCATATATATTATTTCCCAAGTTCACAGATGCAGCGGGCTGAGCTTCCTCTATTCAAATATTCTTTATGGCGTTGGTTTCTTCAGAAGAAATGAATTAAATTGAAACCGGAGAATTTTTATGGATGCCTCATATGAACAGCGCACTGTAACGTTTATTGCCTTGGGAAATTTTCTTTGCAACGCTAGTTGGTAATAAATAAGACTTATTCTTTGTAGGAAATCTGTGTACCTACCTAGTATTTACATACATACCCACATAGGTACTTACTTTTGTTCAAATGCATATAGATATTTTAAGACACAAATACTAAGAGAATGTTTCTGGTGTATATTAATATTTCATCATCTTGTCACACAAAATATTATTCGCGCATATTCAGAGATTTACATGTTTTAATTTTTTTTTGTAAAACACTCCACATTATCTTATCTTTCCATGGAAAAAATGTATTGAAAGTGTTATTCCATTGTGAATATGCTGAACACAAAGGATTACATTTATTGTTGAGATACTCACTTAATAGAAAGCTTCTGTAACTGGATGTATTTACAAGATAAAAAACTTAGATTTGAAAATTGATCTTTCATATTGTTTAATCAATGATCTGTTATCAAACCGAATAATGACTTCGATCTTAATTGTGCCATGACAATGTTCAACACTACAGTCAGTTTCTTGGTGATCGTAATGATATTTCTCTAGTACTTCCTATATTTTTAAAGTTTATTCATTGTCCACCTAGGTAAGTTACTTTTATGAGTTTCCCCCCATTTTTCTTGCTAATCTGTTCTTCTTTACGACTTGGGAATACTTTTCCTAGACATTAAGTTAAAAACGTCAGTTTATTAGTCGATACTGAACAACATCACTTTCGAGTGATGAAATAAAACTATATTTTATACTACAATCTTCAGCCAAAACTCTTGTATATTGTATTCTGTTACGTATCTTTATGAAAACATTCTTATTAAACTCATTTATTATATTCTCTGTTACTTATGAAAAGGATTGTAAATAAAAAATAATAATAATAAGTCCTTTTGTAAAATATTTATGTAATAACGTAAGCTACTTACTTTTGATTTATTTTGTTTACAATTTTCGTAAATGTAAAATAATGTAGAAAATACACACTTCAGTGTGAATATTTCCATATCTGGAAGATTCCCTTTGTTAGTGTTTGATTTTTATGTTTTTAATATATTTTTGAGCAAGTGTATTCGTACATACAAAAGTATCCAATATTTTACCGATTTTTCCATTCTCTATAAAAATTATCTATTTTTTTCCAAACTATCACGGCATCTCCCTTATATCGATTAACCATGCAGATTCATTGCATGTACTGAATATTCAAGACTTCCTCTTGATGCCATTAAAATTGAGACATTGAAGATGTGCTTAATATTATTTCCTTACATAATATTATTTTATGAATAACTGCCTCTTACTGGACACGGGAAAATTTACCAATTTCTAAGGGACTTAATTACTTACTTTACTTTTTATGTGACTTGGCGAGTTGGTAAATCTTTGCCCTTGTGGGCTGCGTCATATCCTCGTAAGTCTTAGCTTTCAGCGCTGACAGCCAGTTCACCGCATCCAGTCTTGGCTCATGGATGTCTTGCAGGTCCCCGCTCAAGGGGAAATTCAATCGTTATATAGAGTTAAATTATTGAATATTAAAATATCTTCGTATGTTTTTGTACCTAATTCTTCAAAAATTATAAATAAAAGGAAATTATGTGTCTCGCTGGTGTTATTTTCATCGATTTTGTTACTTTAAGGAAACAAACCTTTTCAAGTTTATAGATTGTTTTACGATATTTTTATGTCTATTGCATTTGAAATCTGTTGGTTATTTTCTTTTCTACTTAATTTTTTTAATTTTATACTCATTGCTTATTTCTTTTATTTTTTCAAAAAGTTTAATTTATATAAAAACAAGAAATAAGAAGAAACATAATTTTTACCACTCACAGTACAAAATGAGTTTCCAGTAGGTATTTATTTATTTATTTATAACCAGCTACACATTTCAGACAATACATACAAATATATACAAACAATAACAACCATATCACAAAAAAACATCGCATTGCCTAAGTGGAAAAATTCTATGAAATTAGTGATGATAGGATTAAATTCTGAAAGCCTCCTATGAAAATGTTAAATATACTAGTTAATAGTAAATAAAAAAAATATTTGTTATGTTTAATACCTATTCGCAAAGAAATAATCAAATAGATGCGAAGAAAGAATGTTTTTTTTTCGGCAGAAATAATGCTACAATATCCAAATTAAATTATTTATTACTAGTACAACTTCATACAATAATTTCAATTCAAAGCGCATTACAGATGAATAAAAAATCAAGTGTCCAAATTAATAACATAGTATTAAATTAAATAGATTCAAATCCACATAACGAGTTTATAGATTTGCATCTATTATTTTGTTTTAACTACAGGGGACCTTCTCTAATAGAGTTTTATTTGTATAGCAAAATAAAAATTATACCCACAGTGCGTCATCTCGTACAAGGTGCAGATATGAACAATGAACATTTCGCAATCAATCATATGACAACCCATCATAAGGTATTATTACCTATCACAGGCACATAAATTGTTTAAATTTTATTCATTGTTAATATTGAAAAGGTTATTTTATTTAAACTAAATATTTACATATATATTCTCTGAATGAACAATATATTGGTAACTTCTTTTTTGTTATTTAAGTTGTCATAAATAACCTTTTTTATAAAAGACATACTCAATACTCCTAATTCAAATTGACTTGAGAATATATAATGTTTTTAACTAGAACCTACTGTATAAGACGTTTGTTTGTTTTGATCATATGTATATATTTGGCCTTAGAAAATCGTTATATTTACAATAGTTTAAAAGTGATAGAAATTTTATTTCTTGAAACGTTACTATAGAAAAGTATATTGGGTATCGACTTAGTTGATTGCTATTATTTCTTAATAATTGCTCATTATTTTTGGTCTATTGATTATACTTCTGAAGTATAACGCCATCTATTGATGTATGCACATAGACTATCTAAAATTGAACAACATTTCACAGAGAAAAATAGATTTATATAATTTGTCTATTCTAAACATAGTGGTGCTTGACGCATTCAATATTGAGGGTATAAATCTGCTTAGGAATAAGTACTACAAAAGCAGTACCTACATAATAATAAAGTAGGTATAGTACAGTACAGTACACAAAGCACACTGATTGAAGGGGTGGCGCGCATTCCGATAAGATTAGGCGATATAATATTGTACGTATTGTACTTGTGTACATAATATACCTATACCTTCCTACATGTTGTTGTTTCGCGTAAAATCGAAAATTGTTTGAGTAAAGAAACACAGTCTTCCCACGCTTTACATGCAAACTTTATTAAAGTGATTGAAAAGTGTCTTTGGAAAAAATAACAATGGCAATTTTTATTAAAAATGGTTCTTTAATTCTGTTTTAAGAAGCTTTAGTTATTTAGCTGTTGTCGATTGTCAAAGTGAGGAAGGTCTCATATTTGGGTCACGTGCTGCGTGGGGAGGAGTATCGTCTCCTCTGCCTTATATTGGAGGGCAAGATAGAGGGAAGACGGGGAGTTTGCAGAAAGCAGATGTCCTGGCTGCGCAACATTAGGGAGTGGACCGGAATCTGGACAGTGGATGACCTGTTCAGAGCAGCACAGGACAGGGAGGTTTTCGCCGGAGTGATCGCCAACGTCGGGGGGACCTGACATGGCACAGAAAGAAGAAGACGTTATATTGCAACATTATCAAATTTTAAGATATTATGACACCCACTATTACATGTACTGTATTGCCTTATCTTTAACATAAAAAACATACTCGATTGCCAGTTACATAAAAACAGAGATAAAATAATAAAAATAATTAAAAACAATGTGGTTGGTGTTGGTAGAAGAAGAACATCGTGACTCGGAAACATCAGAGACAGGACAAAACTTTTTGACCACGAGCGAGACAGGAAGGCCGATGTGGTTGCTGAAGTAGGGGGAGCTGATACAGCACACGAAGAAGAAAAAAATCATTCTTAACAAATTATAGTACCTACTTACGGTATTAAAACACCGTGTAATACATGCAATTTATATAATGATTACGATTACGATCAGTGAATGGCGCAAAACTTTACTATCAATTTACTTTTGTTTTACATGATCAATAAATGAAAAGATCATACGATGATTATTGAAAAAAAATCCTTAAGTTGTAATTTTATTTCAAGGTATCCGCTATTTATTGATGTTAAATGAAGGAGGGTTGATTTTCATTCTTATAGAAGAAGTAACAACCCATCCCAAAGCAATTCTATACAAAACTGACTACACGGAGGTATTTCGAGGAAGGGGAGTAGACGATAAATTGAATTGAAACTAGTCTAGCGAGTAAAAATTAAGATTATCTCCCTTACCGTAAGTTTGTAGCCTAACAAAATTATTTGATTTATGTACATTCATGTAGCCATGAATAATGAAAGATAATAAACTTTATGTGTATAATGTTCCACGTAATATTTTTTTTGCGTTGGTAAGTTTTTCGAATGACTAACAAGTTGCTACATACATCATTATCTTAATTATTTATCAGAATTCTGTCATGTGTCTCTTGAATATAAGTTGTTATTTATAAATATACATAGGTACCATCGAAAAATCAATATATTTTTCCAATATTTTGTCTAATGAAAGGTGATTTGTTATAAAGTAGTAATGTTAATTACCCATGTTCGGTAGAGATTCTGTATTAAAGTTTTACCTAAATTTGAAAATTGCTCTATTATGTCTGAACATTTAGTGATCTAACATCGTAATATAAGATCATGTAGACTTGATCTGATAGAAGAACCGTGTTTGTATACTAGATATCACATGAATTGGGTATACATTAATAACTAAACATTAGTTAGGGGTTGTTCTGATAAGAAAAATAATATAGAATCATTAGTATTTAGAAGCCAGTAAGGATGGAGTGCCTATCAACATGTTAGTATCGCCAATAATAATAATGTAAGATATTTTGTTAATAGTAAATTATTGCAGATGAGTTTTCTTTACAACGCGTCCAAAACTCGAAAAATAATGAATTTATTATCCAGTAATGATGTTTTTGTAACCAATATTATAAAGTTGATGCCTGAAAAGTTTCGCCATAAAATAATTTCCAAAACACAAAATCTCTAATGGGGCTAAGAGAAAAGACGTGTAAAAATATTATGATAGGTATTGGTGTATGGGTAAAATATGATATAATACAATATAATGTATGACCTTTTTTTCCCTTTATGCTGTTTTCAAGTCGCTTTATTTTTGTCGACTTAGATTTCAATATGCAAAGTTTCTAAGGGTGTTTTTCTTTTCGACGAAATAATGTTCCCCTTTTAATAGTTAGATGACAACATGCTCACATTAAGTTTTTCTAATAAAGGATATTTGATAAGATGCATCATCCAGTGGCGCGACTATACATACTTTCCATATTGACTATTTACATTCAGCCATTTTTGATCCATTCTTGGATACAGACACTCCTCATTGAAAATTAGCGCGGCTCTTCTTATATCGTCTGACTGTTCAGTCTTTCCGTGGTCTTTTGTATTTTTGTCAGATCTAGGTAGTCATTCAATAACCTTTTGTTTTTTAGATTATGTTGGTTTATACGCCGACTGAGTATCCTGCCCAGCTTCATTTCAAGGCAACCGATATTTTGATAATTTCAGCTTGGTCTTTTTCCCCATTAATTTCTAATAATACATGCATTTCGGTCATGTTTTAAATATCATAAATATGTTTGTATGTTATAAAGGTAATTGGATTTTCAACCGGGATACCAGAATTTCAAATACCCTTTGCTTACTTACTTAAATTGGCTTTACGATACAAATATTGATATTGCTTATTTTCTTATAAGTGTTTAAGCTATGAAATATTGTATTTGTACTTACATGAGAGACACGCCATTGGCATCGACATAATATTATTTTCAACCCAATATCAGTATTTCATATGCATCACTGTACAAAAATAGAACACGTTTAGAAAAATTATTCCTAGCTGAATGATCTTTTGTAAAAAGTTTCTTGTTGAGTATTAATATACTTATATATTTTTTTCTTTTTTTCAGGTATGAAAACATTCTTTCAAAACAAAACACAACTGCATATTACATTACAAGTAACATTTTTTGAAGATTAAAAAAAATTATGGATGTTCGGGTAAGTGATAGTTTTTTTTTCGTAAATAATACATTCTAGGGTGATTTACTTTTAAAATTATCAAGCCAACTTTAGTTCAGCTTTTCAATATTCCTATCGGATGCATGTATTGGTCCTCAAATAAAACTCCTTTACTCAGAGCAATTTTGTGACTGCTGAGGTTTTTTCCACGACATTATTCACGCTCAGATATTATTGCGTATCAGCAACATTTTCAATTATTATAAAATTGCTCGGCTTAAAAAACTTGCAACTTTTTATTGTTACAAAACTTGCCTGTTATTATGTATTTAATATATCTAATAGTAGAATACTCAAAAGTGAAAACTACCACATGTAACTTAAATGAAACTTAAACTTTTTCATTGTGTGAAACACGTTACGCAAAACAATTTATTCTGAAATGGAAAAAAGGTTAACGTAGTGTTCAGGAGAAGTTGTCTTATCTTTTATTGTCTTTTCAAATGACTGTTGTTTTTCATTGTAAATTTATAAGAGGAAAGGAAATGTATTGTCGACGGAAGGCGTAAACAAAATGAACAGAAAACCTTCCTCAAACCAGAAATAATACCATTTAGGTACCATTATATATTTTTCGTTGTGTCCTATTCTCACATAAGTTAAATCTTAAACGTGTTACGGGAACACAAGGGAGGAACAAACATTGGTCACTCAAGGGCACAAATAGGGAATCACCTATTTGAAAATATTTGTAAAAAAAATCATTAATAATACATTCAATGTTTCTAGTTCAGAAATGAGGTTTGCTTATACTGAATTAATTCTTATTTTTCATTAACATGAGGAGGATAATCTGTATTTTTATTGAATGTAGTTAATCTACTGGTTATCCCATTTGTGGTGATACCGTGATGATGTAGATAGATAGTGACTACTTCCCACGTTATTCCTAACATCTTTGATGCAATATGAACGAGGATCATTTAGTTCATATTTGCTACAGCTGTCTTATTATATGAAACTATTTTAATTACCTAAAGCAGTTTTTAAACGTTAAAAATCCAAATATTCATTGTTTAATTATAAAATAGGTACACATTTAAACACTTTTGTCAGGCACTTTGATCTTTTAGGTATAAAAATTAAATTAATTTAAAAATAAAGTTGTACCGTACTCGTATGATCATGCTTCAAATCTAACCGATTACGTAAACAAATATTGGCTAACTCATCAAAATATTCAAATCGCAAGAGTGCAATCGTAATATTTGTGATCAGATGTAACCCAATTCACATAAAACGTTCGAAATAGAGGAGGTTCATATTATGTTTCCGTCCTACGTTATCACAAACAAATTAGATTCACATTAAACAGCGAAACGGACCTTTATTCTTATCATCAATCTAGTACTGCGCTCTATAATAAAGTAACCTTTTTGTTTTTGAAAACATTTGAGACTTGTACTGAACTCACTAATCCTACGATTTCCTCTCAGACATGGGCATAAAACATAATACATTATATATTAATATTATTATTACACAAAAGGCTTCGGAGGAATGATGTTTAATGCATTTTCTCGTCTACTTATTTCCTATCTGCCGACATTTGGAAAACAATAATACGAATCTACTTTCTACTAGATGTATACGGAATGGAGATTTTGACAGCTTTATAAACTTTCGACAAAAAGAGGTGTTATTCTTCTCGCCAAATAAATAAATACATTACAAGGTATTTTCCCTTGTAAAATTATTGATTCACAGTGGAAGTGTCACGTGTGACATGGGTATAAACTGTTTCTCAGTTCCCACGGGTTTAAAAGGGTTTCAGAACGGCTTATTTTCCTTTACTCTTGTTTTTGAATGAGACACTGGTTCGTCTTAGTCTCGTCTTTACTTACATGTATCTTTGTGATTTTTTTTAACTTTTTGATGTTATTATGTGTTGAATCTTCTGAAAGGTGGTAATGTGTTGACACATATTATATTCTACTCTTCTCAAGCCCATCCACTTATTGGTGAGTGATTTATAAGTTATAACATCTGAAATAAGCTCGTAACTAAAAATCCATTATGCCTATTGGATATCTATATTTGAACCCACAATCCGTCTGGGAACTACCACATAAGGTTAATTTTTTTAATAAACTAAGATATATAATAATTCCACTGTTGAATAATGGAATAACTATGCATTTTGTTTTATTAATAAATATTTAATATGAACGTCCACCAAGAAACGTCGGTTGATAAATCAAACTTTTTCGATTAAGTTTTATATGATTTTCATGAACTTAATTTACGTGTCTAACCTCATACAGTAGTTAATGCAATATTATGTAAGAACATCGTAAACAGAGTTCAAAGTTTTTTCAAAAAATCCTACTACTACTATACCATCACGGCATATCCCACAAGTGGGGTAGCCAGCAGATCAGCTGCACGTAAGAAACATGCAAACTGTCCTCTTCGTGCCAATATAAAATCAAGACATTCAGGATGGGTGGCAAGCCTCATCGCTGAATTTAAGATGTAAAATGTCTTATTTTTTTCGAACACCTGCCTCAAAAAATCCTTGGTTTACTAAAATGTGAAGCAAGTACAGGACTTTCAAGCATAATTATACCTTATTATTACAATCGCATGCAATAAGTCATTAACTCGATATTTTTAATAAACAAAATGGAACGGTATTCCATGAGAGACCATTATAAATTATAATTAATTTAAGTACAAAGTCCCAGTACAGAGACAATGAAACGTTTATACTCTGTTTATCTTATTATGGTCTGTAAATTTATAATGTTCCCTTCTGGAGATATCATCGCGTAATGAAATTATACTTCAATCAAAATTAGAAATACTACCCGCGCCCGCCCCGTGAACAAAGTGCGTCGATAGAATGGAGTGATTAAATTTTAACTTTATTTAATTTAAAAAAAATATTGTATTATTTATTTTTTTACTTTAATAATAAAATACTTTTTGAAGATACATTTTTTCCATTGTCAAAGGCATTAGAAATTAAAATAAGTAAATATGAATAATACGTAGGTACCTACATTAATTTTGTGATTAAGACAATAACATCAAAATTTTTATTATTTGAACGATGATGAACTGGATAAAGTAATCTACTTCTTACAGTTTACAATTAATTTAGAAAAAATCTTTTTTACAAACTATTTACATTTTTGATAGATATGATCTTCACCTTGTACATAATAATACAATATTTACAAATATAAATGACTCCACCCTAATGTTTGCATCCCCTTGTAGAACTCGCACACCCCCGGCTATCTCGTGCATTGCTCGGCATCACAATATTACGTCAACTTGACATGTGTATGCTAAAAATGAATGTCAAAGTGATGTGCGTAACTGACATGGTTTCCTCCGGGATTGCTTTGTGCTATAAAACAATAACACAACTCTCATACAAACAAGTACACCGGACACCTTTACTCGTTCACATCACTATTTCGAACTTACTTCATGAAAAAAATTATAAGTTATGTTCACGTAGGAAGTATTGCGTATTAGCCAGTATTGACCTACGGGGCAGAAACACTGACTTTAACCAAGTCGACCATCCCAAAATTTCGAGTAGCACAACCGAAGCATGGAAGAGCGATGCTGATTAATGGAGAAGATCGGGAATTATGGATGTTGTCAAAAGAGTAGCAAGGTTATAGAAGTAAGTAATATGTCGATAGTACGAGCTTTAACTTTCTAGAGCATAATAATATTTTCACATATTATGTGTTTTGAGATTTGATTTTCTGTGGCTTTTGTGAATTTTGAATACCGATATTTGATTGAGATTTGATTTTCTGTGGCTTTTGTGAATTTTGAATACCGATATTCATTTAATCAAATACATATGAGATACTGATGCAATAATTTATTTAAAAAAAATGAGTAAGAAATAAACATCTTACATAAGAAGTAATTTTGCGATAAGACAAAAAATTTATTGCTCCGATAATATTCATAAAAATATTTCAGTCAAAACACTAAAATTCATTATATTTCTTAGTATCCGTTATATTTGCAGCAAATACGCTACAAATTATGTATAATACCTACTAACAAGTATGCTTCAGAAATTTCAATTTATATTTTATGTCAAAATAAAAACTGCTAAACCTGGGACTGGACGATTCTGAGAGCCTGCTGTGTAGCGTTCCGGTCTGAAGACAATGTCTTGTTTTGCTATGTCCATTTTTTTTATTGCTTTTTGTTTTTTTTTTGTTGATATAATTTGTTTCATAATATTACCTCGATACGGGTGCAAACCCAATGAGGTAGTATTAAAATGTATAAATGAATTTAAATTGTGAAAATGCTTTTTTTGTGTTGTATAATATTTCTGGAATAAAAAAAATATTTATTTATTTATTTATTTCATTATATCACACATTTTTTTTAGATTCTTCAGTAATTTAGCTTGTTAAATTAACCAATATCTTCCCCACATTTAAACATTACGCGCTACTATCAATATAAAACTGATCGCTATATACCAACTCGTTAGCATCAAAGTATTAATTATAGTAAACAGTTTGTTGTTAATGTATAGAAATTCAATGCTATTATTACTATTTTGCATGGAAATAATTTCGGGTCGAACTATCCACGCCAAACATTTATGCAACGTAAGTGATATTTGATATCCGTGAAATGCAACTCTAATAAATAACAGGTTATCTGTATTGTTATATTTATATACATATTATTATGTTGCTATGTACAAGGGGCGGCATAAAATGCTTTCATAGACTAGAATACAGTGAGATGACTGCTTGTTAACAGAACACTGTGCGCGTTGTGATCAAAATAATATGATCAATTTGAGAATAGCATTGAAATTTAAATTTTCAGTCGCAATTGATAAAATTGGGTAAGTAAAATTGTAAAGAAATCTCTAACAGGGTTCTTAATCATATATTTTTAACAGTAGAAAGTTTTCTTATATTATCGTTAGTAAATTCTTGTATATATTCGTGTATATAACGAGTTCCTCGAAAGCTTGGAGGTAGAGTCACGGCCTCATGCACATTAGGTTCGCTGTTCGATCTCAGATGCCGGCAAACTCCCCATTCATGACACAAGCTTTTAGCTTACTGTTAAAGGTGTATAAGGTTGTATTTGGGCTTATAACGAAAACCCAGATAGGTACATCTTTTTAAAAAAGATTTATCACTAACATTTTTTTTTTAAATTCACACAAAATAACTGAAAGATGGTTATATAAAGAGTTTTTTATTGTGTATTAAATGAACACATCAAATTTTAAGAACTGTGCGACCGGTTTTGACGCGTTTGTATCATCCACGAGAAAATTGAAAAGATTTTGTCTGTTCGTGAATGATAAGAATATGTCGAAACTGGAGGCAGACCTTTGAAAAATTTAAAAAATGTGCTTATTTAATTCGTTGTAAAAAAAACTATTTTTATAATCATGTCGCGCAGTTATCATAATGGGTCATAAAATACAAAAATGCCAATAAAATACAAAAAAACGATTTTTATATTGTAAAGGATACAATTTGCTTTCAATAAAGTTTGTGAGAAGAGGTGATTTGATCGGTACAGAATCACTAGGCATAGACCATAAGTATTGTTTACACCCTGCGTTCACGAGAAGTGTGTAGAAGGGTAAATGAATGGAAGTAAGTAGGTATATTATAATAATATGAAGTATCACACTAGTTACGGTTCACTTTGTTTCACAGTTACTTCTATTGTTCTCTCTCACCCCAACAAACAATATTAAGTTACATACATTCATCCTGTCACTGTTGTAGTGCAAAGGTAATCTATATTAGATAATATCTCCGTATAGGTAAATACATACATACATACATTGTATCGTACATATTACTTTCCAAATGCATTTTGCAGGCAATTTTAATCCTTTTATTTAAAAAATTTATTCAAGTTATTGTTCTATATTGATATGGTTTTCATGTATGTCCCATAGGAGGGTGTATTGAATGTGTATGGAACTAGAAAAAATGTTACAAGTATTCTCTACATATTTTAATTTATTTTTACAAGGGTCTACATACAATACGTCAAGGTGATTACCATGTTCTATATTTTACAATTTTTTGGAAAGCTACATTAGTAAATTGGGATTAATAATGTATTTTTTAAAAAAAAGTGTATTTCAGATGATATTGACCTGATAATGTACCCTCCTACACAATCTTAGATTAATAATGAACTGATATGTCGAAAAACGTCTCTCTCGTGATCAATAATTTATAATAGAAAGAAAAACTTCTTTCAATTCATTTTTTTTATTTATTTATTCATTTTTTTGCACATCCTCATTATATAACAGTGTTAACAAAACAATATAAAATTTAGAAAACTAGGACGACATGCAGTGGCGAGATTATCACTGTAAAGTGATCTCTTCCATCTAACCACAATTTACCTAATTATAGAATTCTACTACGTGTGCACCGACACAATTAATACACTATCAAAAATATAAAATGTCTGCAAACTTCTCGATTTACGTTTTCTGGGAATTCCTCGGCAAATAATAATAATATGTTCACCACTTTTTTCTGTAGTATTGCAAGTGTCCGTATAGCAACTTATAAGACATTTAACATCTTTAATTAAGCGATGAGAATGGCACCCATTTTGATGTTTTATTTTTATTGCACTGAGAGGACAGATGCATGTTTATCACACGCAGTATATGTATACAGAAAATATAAAAGTTAACGTTGACACTGCTTAGTTGAAACAATGAATAAGCCTCGCATGATAAAAAAAACACATTGAATTGTTGGGTTACTAATATGTATTTGATCTTACATGAATGTATCAAAGTCTCACATCCCTCTGAAGTAGATAATCACCTGAAATGTCTATTTTTATTAACATTTTTTACCCGAGTTTTTTATCCATAATTTTAAATCCCTGTTTTCTCGTACTTTTTGGCATCCTTATAAAGCGAAATGTTAGGGAAAATTTGATGGACGAATAAAGCCTCCCGCGCGGTTATGTAGGATAAGAGCACCGACTACAAAAGTTATTTCGGGTGTGATTTTATAGCTTTAAGTATATAAGAGAAGTTTATTTTTTCGTAACAATTAGTTATTTTAATGACCTCTAGACAGATGTCGCATGTTACTTGTGTTCCTTTATGACAGATATTTAAAATAAAGGGTGATTTGTATAATGAAGAATTTTCTGGTTTAACGTAATTATTTAAGTGAAATTTACACTTTCGTAAAAAGTCTACACTTTGGTAAATGGAAAACTTAGGGGACTTTTTTGTGAACTAAGTATAAGATACTACTACTATCAATTATACGTCGATGTATTGTCTTTTACAGAATCCAAATTCGAAGATAAATTTGATACTTATGCTTCGTTTTTGCTCATCTAATAGTATTTAATTGATTAATGAAGTAGTTCGTTATCTGTCTTAGATACACAACGATCGTTCTACGGTACCTTAACGTCTTGGAAATAGCGGAATAGATAAACAAACATTTGGTATAATGATCTGAGAATTTACCGCGCTGTATGCGTGTGCAGTAGACTAATTAGGTACATATCGTCCCTCGTCTGACTAACTGTCGTAACTGACTTTTTTGGCAAAATTGAGTTATGACCGCCACCATGTATTGTGATTTGATACGCATGTTCTCACCGAAGATCACAGCTGTAGCTGCTGCCATTATCCTGGAACAGCTTTCTGATTTGTTGTCGTATCTACGAATTAATCAAAATAATATCTTACTAACGGACGTAAGTGCAGATACTACAGTTAGTGTGATTTTTTATAAATGAAAAACATATCCAATGTAGGTCCTATCTTGAAATACGATACTTAGTATAGACATTAACTGGGAATAACTTTTTATTTATTTTCACATAGGATAGTATTTTTCTTTGTTGGAATCATTTTAGTAGAAATTCTCAATATCCCGATCATAATTTAAGTACTGAAAAAATTAATATGTCAAATATTTACGAAGTGCAGCCACAAGATTTTGAAGTTGACGGCTCACTGAGGGAAATACTAAGAAAAAAATCTTCTAAGGTCAATAAAAATAAATAAAAATAAACAACTAAAAGATCACAGAATGGAGTATATGACCCAAGTATCCAAAAATATTGTTGCATAGTGAATACTAAAACCTGCGTGAAACATTGAAATTTGTTAGGCAGCATCTCGTCAATGTTTTCTTTTCAACGAATATACTCCCGAAATAATTTGAGAAAATTTTCGGAGTCTTGAAGAAATTTTACAATTTATTATCATCATCTGCTAGACGGACATCAGATATGCCGGCCATTTTTTTAAAATACATAAGTGTTGGAAAAAAAACGGTTGAAACAGCTATCGGTAGTTACTTCGGCGAGGATTTTAGATAAAGAAAATCGAGGCGATCGAAAAGCTTTTTACATTGATCTGAGAATGAGTCGCAATATTGAGGAACAAATTGAGAGATTTCCAAAAGTTGAGTCTCACTATTGTCGTGAAAAGACGACATGAAAATACTTGCATAGTGACTTGACATTGAGAAACATGTACGCTATGTTTCTGGATACTTTGAAAAACAATACTGAAAAACTAGGTTTTGTATCATACAGAAGAGTTTTAATATAAAAAAAAACCTGTCTTTCCATCTACCGAAAAAGAATCAGTGTAGCTTGTGAACGACATATTGCGAAAGCTCAGAAGATGTTAAAACTAAATTGAAAAATCAATATCTTAAGCATGAAAATGAAAAAAAATACTTGTTCGTCCTGCTAGAATGGTTGGCAAAACAAAAGCTCAGCAAGATTCTATAACACAGTGTGCTACGTTTGATATGCAGCAAGTTATCAACTTACCAATCAGCAATGTAAGGGCAGTTTTCTATAAAAGACGTTTATTAGTATATAACTTCACAATATACGATATACCTTCTGGTGAGTGCTATCGTTACACGTGGCATGAAGGTGCAAGCAAGAAGGGTTCCTCTAAAATTTAATCTGCGATTTTTCTTTTCTGAATATGTACTCGTATGATGAAAAATGTTATAAAAAGTATATTTATTTGCCGACTGCTGTTGCGGTTAAAACAAAAATTCAATAATCGCTTCTACCTTAATTTACTTTATAAATAATTCAAGAAATAATAATGAAATAAAATAACGTATCTGTTCCATGTCACGGACAAAGTGAAGGCGATTCGGTACACAGTGCTATTAACTATGCGCTTAAGAAAAGTGGTAATATCTTTGTTCCTAGTCAATTACTTCCTGTTTTCAAATTAGCAGGTAGAAACAAACCTTACATCGTTACACCCCTCAACTGTTCAGATTTTTTGGATTTTAAGAAATTATCCATTGAGCTACGTCTTCTTTCCCTTCGAATGACGACACAGGGCTAAATGTAAACTGAACGGAGATGACGTAATTTTCAGTAGAAAAACACAGTCTTACTAAGTTTTCTTTTAAAACTAGTGATGGCGAAACAAATTATCGTTCAATATACTTGAAACGACAAGTATTTAACATAATATTGCATAACGAGATTTCTCAACTCAAATCCACTCCATCTAAAATTTCCCAGGCAAAATCTGCTGACTCGATGTCTTTGACTACTGGCGATACACCGATGATAAGATTACTCAAGCACGCTGAGTTTTATAAGTCCCTCCATCACTAAATTCGTTGTTTTGAAAATAATCACGAAATTTTATTTATTAACATCTGATGATGAGGATGAGAATTCTCGAACACCATAATCTGCATAATAATTTATTTTTTAGTGATTTACTATCATTTTATTTCCCATAAAACTGCTCTTATTACAGTGTAAACACTCTTGTTAATTAATATACTTTCTTAAATTATAAAATCGTTTTATTTTCACCTTTGACTCTTAAAATAGTTAAGTCCTATCTGAGCATAACTAAATATGGCCATGGGAAAAAAGTCTCACAAAGGGTCCTATCTACTTTGACGGTGCATAAAAATAAATCCAATATACTTATGGAAATTTAATTATCACAAAAATAATTCAGAGATTCATAAAAATACAAATAAAATAATAAAATACATTTAGACTCTTTCGTTTAGCTGGGAGAGACGAAACTATGCACGCCAAAACACTAAAAATGCTCTCCTGAACAATTTACATTTTACCAGTTACGACAGTTAGTCAGATGAGGGACGATATGTGCTAGAGCAGCAGAATGTGTTTTCTTTTAATTAATTACCTCGCTCGTTTATTCCGTCTCTGTTTGAGTATCTATCAATGTGGTTCCAACTCCCAACCCTCCATAGCGACCCTGCGTCAGCTGTCACTCTCCGGACAGGGTTGATGAGGGGGTTGATTTTGCCCGTCTAACTAGGCGGGTGACGCGTGCTTACTACCTATTGCCGGCTATGTTACTTTGATTGCATTATCCGATCTTTAAAAACGTTCCACGCTGTCAAAAATGGGGTTCCCACGTCAAAATAAAGACAAGTGTTCGTCGCTTTAAAACGATGCAGGTCAAATTTTATTGTTAAATATGTTTACGTTTACAGCCAAGCCATTTAATATGACAAATAATGTATAAAGACGTAACAACTTCATATACGTACAACAAATTTCATTTGAATATTTTCTAACAACAATGTAATGATATTGAATTATTCAAATTATTATATTTTCCTTATATACATACACTCACTTTCTCTGTATTAAAGATGTATTTCTCAGTATTTGTAATGCCTAATACATATTAATTTTTATTTTTTCACGCATCGTTTTAAGCGCCTTTCATAAATCAAATGTCAGAAGAGATAACGAGAATTTTTATTTCCTTAACTAATTATTTTGCTTATTGCTTCAGATATTACCCTCAAAGGCTCCCGTAAAAATTAATTAAGAACATAATCAATATAATTAACCCCAGAAATCAAGTGTTTTTTCCCCTCTAAAAGAGACTTTTGACAAATCTACGAACAGTGTTTAGTTTTTTTCCTGTGCACAGTAGTATGTTAGTATAGTGTGAAGGTATTTGTTAACTAGGGAGCAATACAAAGCAAACGACCTGTTTACCTCTAGTGGGCTTAACGAACGTTGATTGACAGTTGCTCCCGACCAACATAGGATTAGTTAACTCAGTCGAAAATTGCTAAGGGTACAAAATGATTGCTGAACTTTCAGTTAACATTGTTTTAAATATATAGGTACTCGTATATACGTATGCTGCCGTGTGAATTCATGGAACCTCACACTATCCGCACTATTCATTATATCTAAGCATAATGTAAACGGATGCTTTAATATACGAGAATGTTACTTAGCTTTTAAACCAAAATCGTACCTACAATTTGGGTACTAACCAACATTATTTGAAAGTCAAAGATATTTTATTCTCATTAAACATTAATTCTCAAATTCACTCAATATCTAGAATATTAATATATTCGTGACCTTAATCATTATTTAATATTACATAACTGACATTAAGATACACTCAAGATGATGTGACAACTGATGGAAGTACTTTATTAACTGATAAGCTTAATGATTTATGAGAATTGTTATGTATTCCAAAAGTATCCTTGTATTTCTTTTATAGTATCTTATCGTGGATTCATGATGGATTCTGTATAGAACATTTTACTTACAGTACTTATTTATGTTTAGTATTGATTTTGTAATGCGATTGGTAAAATGATAATTTTATTCCCACCTGTTAGCGAACTGGGCAGGATATTTAAAGGGAACGATACGACGATATTGGCGCTTCGTGTTCAATATAGAAATCTGTTTGTTGTCGCCCCATAATTTCCGATTCAATTTTATGCACCCCTCCTCTTCACATTCACTGTATGTAGGTAGGTATGTATTGTATGAGACCTGATGTCGAGATTTTTTCTTTGCCTCCACGTCTCAGATTTATAGAATCGTCTCTTCAATATCTTCTTTAGAATGTTGACTTTATATTATTTTGTCTTTTGTCGATAGGGAGTTTCCCTTCCTATCCATAATCATATTGTATGCGGATTTTCTCTCTAATAACTATATCACTTTCTTCCAGAAACACACTTATTTACAACTTTTTGTCATAAGCAAAAACTCATTAGCATAAAAATAGATCAAATTGTTCGTTACCAACTTATGTAAAGAAAACGAATTTGTGTTAAACTCACAATTTCTATCTGTATCTAAAACCACCACGGCATATCTTACAAGTCGGGCATCCAGTAGAACAACCGCACGTCACAAACATACAAGTCGTCCCTTCCGTGCAAATAAAACATAGAACCTCATTGCTGAATTAAATATGTTTAACAATATGTTCGTTACATTAAGCTTTTTATAGGACTTTCGAAAGCTTGCGGAAAAGAATGACCAACCTGTCATCTCCAACATGGCCAACCTGTCATAATATTTTTTTATTTCTCTTAATATTATTAAAATTTGGACTTAAATTATTTGATGAATATTAAGATGGAATTTATTGAATTATACTTCAAATAGAGAAAATTATATTATAAAGTGCGCGTACACATATAAATACTTCAAAATATAAGCTTATGTTAACATTGTTGGAGAATGAAAGATATCAACCACCATAATACGTATTATGTTACTTCGTCTTTAAATTGAATTGAGTAAATAAGTTTTAAGTAACCACAATATATTATGTAGGTATGTAGACAAAAGTTATATGTCGTGGAAGCTAATATAATGTGTTGGTAGTTTGGTGTGTGTATGAATGTATTCATTTATGTAGTGTGAAGTTGAATAGTTACTAGAGTAGCTACACATCACTCACTCACAACTATCTTATTGTTAGTCTCTGGTTTTATAATACCCACGCAAATATATATTATATACGTCAGGTTGTATAATTATATAAGAAACTAATGCCTTATGTACCATTTCTTATCGATTGAGCTCATTTTAGGATAGTAAATTAATTTACAAATTTAAATTTATATACATAAAACGTTTCTTAGTCTATATTTGATATTTTTTATACAATACAACACGCGTTTTTGAATTTTCGTTAAAATTTTTAAACAATAATTTTATTTTATTGAATTTATTTTAAGACAAAAAATAATATACTTTATTACTTTTTGACACATACTTAATATTTATTTATCTATGGTTAGTATCTACATATTTGGATATCAATATTCTTACAACTGCTAGTAATCAAAACAACTAAGGCAAAAAAAAAAAATGCGGACATAATTGACAAAAATATCAATATCAAGGTGTTGCTATTTTATTATAATATCTATAGTTGGCTATTTTAAACAAAAGTATCCATGATACCTTTACTATGTAAATTGTGCTTTTGAATAATTAAATGGTTATTCTCTTAGTGAAGTCGAGTTTAAAGCTAGTGTCATAATATATTCCTGAAACATTTTCACCAGAGCCGTCACATTACGTCAGCTAAGGTTAACAACGCGTGAAGAATGAGAAATAGAATGATCACACATACATACGCGTTCATATAATAATAATATGCATACAATTTCTTACTATCAACATTGAGTGAAAAGGTCTGTTTAGTTGTTTCTATAGTAATTACGTATTCATCTGATATGATTTAATGCGGCCATGTTTTATATTTTTTACGGTTAAATGAAAAACTACGTTTATTTTTTTATAAACCACTGATCAAAGTAGCGCTGTAAATATGGAAACAATATTTTTCTTTGGCGCTATCTAATTCTTCAGATTGTCAATCAACGGTAGATTGTTAACAGTCTCGAACACAATCATAAAGATGTTGGCTGTTAGTTGACATGTGTGCTCATCTGATATAGAATATAGTTGTTTGGAACAGGAATTTACATTAAAAATCTGATCCCCCAGACCCATTTGGTTTAGTGAGGTTCTGTTGTGTCCTCAGAATTTTAGAGCCTTCAGAAAGTGTGTAGATACCTGGGTATCTAGGTGGGACCTCCTGCGTTTGCCGGGTTTACCTCCGGCTGACGCGGGTGAATCTTTTCTATTTTTTTCCTATTTGTGCATTTCGGATCCTTGTATTATTTTAATTAAAAATATAAATATTGATGTTTCTCTACATTAAGGGGATATTGAAAGTTTTACAGTAGTTTAAAAGATTCCCACGTGGCGAATTTGGCTGGCCGGCCATTCAGGCTGCCCATATGGCTCGCCCGTGAGGACAATTTTTTTGTTTGCATGTGCGGATAAATAGGAGTCTTTGACTCCTGAGATATCCGGGTGTGTGGAGGGTCCTTTCAATGTGACCTACCTCGTCTAGTTTATTAATAAGCTTATTTATGAGATTATCTAACCATATTCAATACATATTATACCAAACAAAAACAGCCAGAAAATGGAAAAATCGTTGCTCGATGTTTTTGATTTTTTTTATACTTTGCCTGTTAATTGCCTGATATGTTGAGACTTTCAAACAAGTATTATTTTTTTATTACTCTCGAATTTTTTTTTGGCGGCCATTTTTGTAACGTGCCGTGGGTGATTTTTAATGAAAGTAGATCTATAGAAAAATTATTGTATCTTTTTTATTTATTAACATATCGAGATAATTAAAGAAAATATATTTTAGGTATAAAATTTTCTAGTTTAAAAAATATTTTTGATCATCGGCATCTATCGAAAAAATTACTAAATTATGCTTCAAATTTACAATTCTAAAATTGAAAATTTCTCATTTTCGCATCATTATTTCAGAATGAAAACAACAAATATCATCATTGATAATTTTATTCACAGAAATATTTTATGTCACTATCCTCAGAAGCAATGCAGATGAATTTAAGATAGTCCTTCTCTTTCTATAACTAGTCGAACTTTGCACATATGTGAAAAAATGCAAATTTTGGAACCAAATATCTGAAAAGGGACTGAATGTTTTCTTTTGAAAATTTTATTAAACATTAATCGTATTCTTATCAATAAGTGGCAGGAATTATATGAGTGATATCGGAGCGGTTTTTGGATTATAGAGTTTTTGGCGCGGGCTGTTCTTGTAAAAAGAAATCAATACAAAATTCGTAATATTTTTTTTGTTTGAAACCGTAGCGAAATAATTTATAAAACATTATATTGAGTAATAATGAGACTATATTTTGGTATATATTGATATTCTATTATATATTTTAATACATTCCAAAAATTCATCTCAAGGTCATAATATTTTTTATGAAAAAAGGTGATTTTTACACGAAAGTTTTAAATCAGGCAAATAACAGGCAAAGTATAAAATGAAATCTAAGACATTGAGCAACATGGTCTGGTTGTTTTGAACAGGAATTATCCTATATCAACTACATATATATTATTTAATATCAACAAGCCACTGAATTCACTTTGTAATAAATATCAAGGTTTCTTTTATTGTCATGTAAAAATAAGAAAAAAATATTCAACGAATATGTTAACGGTGTTTTCTTTTCATTAATCTTTTTCACAGTGTTCATTTCGAAAGAGATGGTATTTCCTTGTAATTTAAATGAAGTTATTATACTTTAATCATATTCTCTCTTTCATTTTTTTTTAAAAGATAGTATCTTTTCTTGTATGTATTATCTTTTCACCTCACCGGAGTCATCAGATCGCACCCCACGTTCCTTACATTATCACCAGTGCGTGCTTTGGTTCTTTCAACAATTCGTCCTTTTGAAATGTATAATAATAATATTTCTTATATAAATATTTATGCTTTGTTTTTATGGGGAATTTATTTTCTTCCCTTCTACAACTACTACTGTCTTCTTATGATCTCAAGTCTGTTTCTGATCATCTTTATTACTGTTTCTTTGCATAATACAACTGCATTCAAGAGGTGAAAATACGCTTTAGCCCTTTTTATTTGTAATAATAAAACTTCCCTTCCGATTTTTTATGCATATCACTGAACACTTCAAAGATTCTTTATGCATTTAGTAGTTTGTTCTTGTATCATTCGGAAGCAAGTCGATTTATTTTGAGAATTTCGTTCTGAATGGCAATTTGAGATGTATTTCTTGATGCAAGGCGAGGGTTTCTCGGTGGTTCATGAATATTAAAATGGTGTAACTGAACTTGACGCTTAACAATAATACTCTTAGAATAACATATTAATTTAGCACTTGTACAAAGCTCTGCGCAGTGGAACGTAGAGTACATTATATGTCAATTATTCATAAATAAATTGCTTGTCTCTGATTTCATTATACACAAATAGAGTTAACCGTTGACAACTGTAATGAAAACATTAGATCACTAGTAGTGCTCTCAGTATCGTAATTGGCTTAAATGATTTCTGTTGGCATTATTTAAACTTTTACAATGTAAAGATTATGAACCACAATCAATTATAATAGTCAATTTGTCAGTTTAAAATGTATTAAATATTTTAGTATTTGGTAATGATCGAACATACCACAACAAATAACTGATATTAAGAAATTATTTTATGAATCAAACAATATTTTTATTATTTACTACTACTACCTACTACTATACCATCACGGCATATCCCACAAGTGGGGTAGCCAGCAGACCAGCTGCATATAAAACATGCAAGCATTTTTATTATTTCATGTAAGTTATACGTAAAACTGGCTCATGTTAAACAAAAATCTTATTAATGTTTAATCTTTAGGAATACACGATTCATATTGGTTTGTGTCTGGATTAAAAAATGTAAACCTTAACATTAACAACATAAAAAAAATCGGCAAAGAATTGAACTATAAATTGAAAGGAATCATAATATAATGAAAACGATCAATGTACAGATATGGAATTTAGGTTAAAATATTCCTCAAATTCTATAGATTTCAAACTAACATTATTGTAGATTATATCATTACATTTTCTTGTGCGTCAACCTTCTAACATATATAAAAAAGTAAATTGGCAAAAAATATCTCGTAAAATTATAATATTATAATAGGTATTTACCGTCTGGTCCTTTTTAACAGCAATGCCTTTTGACTTTGTAATATAAGATAAACGATTCCTAGTCCGACAGTCCCTAGTAATAAAAGCGGATACAAACTAAATACACAGCCTTCTTTATAATATTTGGTCATGTAGGTACTTACCCACCGTACGTACTTACGTTATGCGGGTATAAATGTTTTGTAAATATTCATGCTGAGAGTAACCACCGTTTCTATAAGGATTATTTATGTAAATTTACCAAGTTATGAATTTCACTAGTGACAAAAGTGCCAGCTACGCGAATCTCGGAATCATAAAGTCATAAATGTCTTCATTTAAAAATGTTGACAATTATGACCATGTTTATAAAAAAAATTAATTGATAAAGAGAATTTCAATTAGGGCTACCTATATTCTTTCTTAGACATGACATGCATATGTTTTGCATCTGCATAGTCCTGTCCTAACCTACGCCAATGTATTAATTCATAATAGAAGTTCTGTTTAATTTTGAGGGAATATGTAAGTTATGTATAAGAGGATATTGTGTGGGATAATTATGTAAAAGTGCATAAAATACAAAAAAAAAATATGTATAAAAATATTTACATTCTCGTGGAAAATTTTTGAAATGTACAATGTTTTCGTTAACCAAATAAAAAAAGATTTAAAAAAAAATTATCGTATGGACGATTTTTGTTGTTGTTGATAAATTATACCTACGTATAGAAAACATACAGATACCTATACCAAATGTTTGAGTTATTTTATATACTTTTTTCTTTGAGTTAATGCTATTTTGACCAGCTACCAGTTCTTCTCAACTATTATGTTTACTTTCACGTTTGTCAAATTTATTTGTATAAATTTACGTTATTAATTTTTTTTAATATCTTTATGAGAACATACTTATAAATGTTACCATTATCATACATGCCGTTAACAGCTAGATACTAAAAAAACTAACGAGAATATATTCTATAAGTGTTTAATTTCTAATAATTTAAATTCAAGTCCCATAGAAATTATAAATTTGCAAATCATTTTTCTGTATACAAGTTTTATTATACATTTTTTGTTTCACTGGAATATTTTTCAAACGATTTTGAACTCAGATTTGTAATATGAATATTCTTATTAAATGCACTCATTCATGTTTTTGTGTATGTTACTATGTTCTTTTAAATAAAATGCATTTGTTCTTTTTGCTGACAGCGTGATCTACAGCTTTCTCAGTTTTAAATTGGCATCAAGGTACACAAAAAATATTTGACTATCCATGTGTTTCCTTTCAAAGTGCTTTCCTGCGGGTCCCTTCCTAGAAAATTATACAGGGTTTTCTTACAGTCGTTGTTAAGTGGTGCGTACGAATGTGGGTGAAGCGAATTATTTTCTTATGATAGTCAATTAAATTCATACAGTCGAATGAAAGCGTCATATTATTATCTATACATAGGGATAATCTTTCTATTAGAATACCTACTATGTTAACAAGTACTCGGGTTGGTACATTCATCCAAGAATAATAATATTATAATGTGTAATGAGTGATGGCCTACTCAAGAAAATGGGAGACTCGTGCTATAAGTAATTGCCTTGGTGTACAATATGTTTTGTAGGAATGAGAGATAGTTCGCATTAAGGACGATTATGGGATATACACATAACATTTTTTTACTGAGTTGAGAATGGCCATTATTATGAAATATTTAGTGGATCTCATGACAAGATTAACATTTATTGTGTTGGTAATTTTGAAATGATACCGGAATGTAAGGAGTTTTTGTCATAAAAAATATTTATAAACGATAAAACCGAATGCACCATGCGTTTGTTCTACTGTAGATACTAACAAAGCGAGAGAGATTTCTTTCGACTTCTAAGTCATTATCAGTCTAAATGGTTTACAACTATCCTGGGTGTGTAGGTATTCAAGACAAAAAATATTAATAAAACTTGGAGGGATAGTTCAGTAAACCTTCCAGATTGATAATGACCTGAGAAGTCGAAAGACGTCTCTTTTATGTTTTTTAATCTATTTTTGAACGAAACGCTTGTTTCAATTTATCCAGTTATTGAATTCTTCTACTTACTCAGCAACACTATAAATACATAATAATTTTTTTATTTGAATTTTAAATTACGAAAAAATCATTAAACCTCAATAGCTGATTATTTTTTATAATATGTTTCTCGATTTCGAATATTAAATGGTCGATCTGATTTTGTACAACCAATAGGTAGGTATATTGTTTTATTAAGGATACACTTTTTATTTAATGTACAAATAAACTTGAATAAGGTTTATTCCGGCTTTTGTCAGCAACGTTTTTTTAATTAAAACAATTTAGACAATTTAGAGTTTTTAAATAAAAGTAATTTATTTATATTAAAATTATAAAGAAGCTAGTAGGATGGTGACGTTCCGTTATCACGGAATCACTGGAGTGACTAATTTAAATAAATTTATGAAGCATGATAAATATTATATTCACGTTTGTAATTTACGAGTATTTTGGACATTCTTAAAAAGGAGTTTTTATAAAGAATTAACAAGTTTCTCGTACTAATTCCGGAGACATCATAAATTATGCCTGAAAGCTTTGTAGAAGAAATTGTCCGTATCTGATATTTTCAGTTGTATTTTTTGTTGGTGAAAATAATACTTCCCCAAAACCAAGTCACGATCCTAACGTTACTTTTCTTGAGTGCAGTTAAGTTTTCATAATAATATTATGGCCAGACAATATACCACCGACTCATGTCCTTGCCGGGATACAGCTTTATCCTAGTATGAATATGGAAGAGGGCTTTCTCTATTACTTATTTAAGATGTAGTCGTGTGGTAAGTTGGTTTCTTTTTCTGCGTTTTATCCTAAGGAAAAATATACAGTGATATTTCTGACAAGCAAGTTAAGTAGAATTTTGCAATCCGTTTTCAAGGTAAAATTATTCAAAGTGTAAACATTAGGTACAAATCATCTGTGGAAAGTAAAAATGTTCTCTTTTTTGCAGGAAATGTCACAGCTTTTTTTTGTAACCTACTCGAAATAAGATTAGTTTATCATGATTATTTTGGCAAACTATTTTACTTCGTTTGAATATTTTAAGATTTTTTATTTTTTTATCCCACTCAGACAAATTTTGTACGAAGGTAGATTGAGTGCGAAATCAACACGATGATTTTAAAATAATTAACTTTTAATTAGTTAAATCATAGCTTTTGTGAAATCATTTACGAGATGCGTTACACATTGAATCTAGTTTATCAGTATGGAAATTAATTAGTACGGAAAAATAATATCAAAAATTTCAATTACTATTACGATATACTCGTATAGCATTGTAGTCTTAAAATAAAGTACACTTTTCAATTATTTGAAATGATAAACAAAAACCTTTTTCCTGAAATAATTTGTTAATATTGACGTTGCCTCGGAAATAATAATTTCTTTTGTATTTATTTATTTAAATCATTATAAACAACATCAACAACAATACTCTTTAACAGACGTTACAAACATTTTACGAAATTATTCCGACATCTTTGAAATAACAACAACTGCTCAGTATTCAATTACCCAAAGGAAATTAATATTCTTTCAATAATAAGAATAACGATGATAACTGAAAATGTTGATCCAAACATAATTTTCTTTGAATTGTTGATAAAAGGTTTTCTCTTCATTATTAATAAATAAAGGAGGCAAAGAAGAGTAGCATGACCTTTTTGACTGAGACCCAATTATTACATCTACATCGAAATGGGTCAAGTACACAGAGTGTTCCATACAAAAGAAATGGGTGTAGTAATGTCAATATTTTAAGTGACTCAACACTTCACAGAAGACGATATGTATTCAGAGTGCAAACATTAGCTATATATATATCGTATATCTACCTACTTATATAAGAAGACAAATAATAATTATTCACGATATTTAAACACGAATTAACATAATTTGTACATTGTTTTATATCATTAAGACAAAATCATTTTATACATATATTTATTCGCATATAATATTTTGTGTACTCACTTCATCAAAGGATTGTGTAGGTTCATCCTTATTTATCTACCTACTTTTGATATTATTTATTTATTCTATTATTTCTACATGTATTATAAGCTTTATAATCTAAATATAGATATAATTCACAATAAGAATCAAATAAAATCGTTAAAGGTTTTGCAGATAAAAAAACATGTATAAGAATTTCAAAACAAAACATAACATGTAGGTATAGATAATTTATACAGATCCAGCTAGTTATCTCCAAACAAAGATATGAATCTTATATTATGGGTACTAACATAATGATGCACATATATACATATAATACACTAAATACGTATATAATTATGTAACACCCTGACCCAGAACAATTTAAAAAAGGTCATTACTTATTTTGCCCCAGCCGGGAAGCGAGCCGGAACATACAATTTTTTTATGCATTCTCTATTCGTCCTTTTAATTTTTTTAAGAATATTAAACGAAAACGATCAAGAATATCTTCGATTATGGTTTTTTTAACGCTCTGATTTTGTCATGAAAGGAACATTATGTAAGAAAGAATATGTTTCGAATGGTGAATAGTTGGATAGAAAAAATATGTACCTCGGTATATCAAAAAACATTATTAGATTTCAATTTGAAAATTATTTATTAAAGAATAAGTACACAATATAAATTTTATTTTTTCTAATTTCTACGTATCAGAACACTACGTTAAATATATTATTAAAAATCCCATTTAAAATAAGAGTGGTGTTCGTACCATTTAAAGAAAATGATTAACAACATTGTTTCTTAGTAAGAAAAGGTTCACAGGTTCATTCAACTTGAAATAAATGTAATTTTGCGGACCTACTATACATAATGGGGTTAAGGTGGTGGATAATTTTCATTAATCCCTTCTTGAGTGTTGGAGATTATTTCTTACAACAATAAATTTCTACCTTTTCCTTACCTCCAGTGTCGATTGCATTTGGGCTAATTGAGAACAGTACAAATAAAGCCATCGTTACCAGCTATAGTAGGTTTATAGGAGTGTAGTATAGTCTTAGTTGGTTATAATATGTACTGAGACAAAAGAAAGGGGAGTGAAACCAGAATAAGGACCATAAATCTGAGAGTAATAAAACCTCGGCTTTGTCGGGGCTTCTCTAGTAATTATAACCCCCACTAGAAAATTTGCTATTAGTGGATAGAAACTTTTTTCTCGCATCCTTACCAATTGCAAATTAAAGAAACTACTACTAGCTGGTTCTCTTTATTATACCTTCTTATATGTAGTTTGTTACGTATAGACGATACTTGATTATATTGTGTGTGTATAAATAGATAATCCTTCTCTTACTTTCACAAAAGCTTTGCAAAGTACATAGACACTTAAATGACCGAACTTCTGATCCTTAAATATTTACTATAAAATGTTTGATAAACAAAGAATACTATAACGATTATTATTAAAGATACGTACATATAATTTCACCAAAGAACTGACAATATTTCATTATTTTTAATGAACATTAACTGTTTCATTTATTATTAGTTACATTTTTTAATGTATGCGCGTGCCCACTTAAACAGCAATCCTTTTCGTAGAATCATTTTCCACACGAACAACGAGATTTATACATATACATTGGGTGGTTTATACATAATATATTTATAATCAGTAACTAAAATATTTCTATTTTGGAATAATTATGTTAATAACTATGTTTTTAACTTTATTTTTTTCAAAATTGAAGGTATTGAAGACATAATGGGTACATTACGTGTGGGAAAAGAATTAAAATTATTAATTTTGTGAATATAAAATTTAATCTAGATACTCAGGTACTTAAAAATTCAAAATTGAGCTTACCTAGAATAGTACGAAGTTGTATCTTTTATTTTACCTAAATTTAAGTCTCATGTGAGTTATTATCATACTATTTTTAAACACATGCGAATAATAATGTAATACATTTCCTGCAGTTGCCTTCTTGTATGCCGCATCGTAGCTCCTAGCAGCGTAGCAGTCTACGCGATTGTGCAGAGAGTCGTAGTTAAATATTATGACTGAATGTTGTGTTGATTTTAAATTAGGAATACTAAAAGCTGCTCCCATATTTATTTTATATCTCTCCAAAATATAGGAGGTACCTTTATTTTGGATTTGTAACATGAAGGGTTTGAAACTTGTTCATAGAACATCGATTTGAATTTATTATAACTTATTTTGTGAAATAAATTGAGTGTTGAAATATCAATGAATATTGTAAAAAAAATCTTTGATTTGGCATGGAACGACTAAGGACAGGGTGAGGAAATTAATGAGATATGAGGTATTTGATAGTTCGGGGTATATGGAACGAATGATCTGGAATTCAAATTGCTAAATCTTGCTTAAAATATGTTGAGAACATTGAATATAAGAGTATACATACAGAACTTTATAGATATGACAAAGGTGAGAGAAATTTGTGCAACGACAGAAATATATAAGTCTGCGATTTTGTCTCCTTAAAATTAGAATAGGTACATATTATTTTTCTCATGTAGTTTATTTAATGGGATATATTGTGCATTGCGACATTAAAAATCTATTGTGCTCTTCTCACGTAGTTACCTCGTTGAGTCCATGGTTAAAAAGGATTCCCTCCTAACCAAATATTTGAGAATCCTGTCATAGGCAGGCAAACATGTATGAGATAATTGACATCTATAATCCAGAGATAGGACATGTCACCAATCCAAAACATCTTGTTTATTTTAAACTGACACAGAGAGGATACTCTATTTTCTTATTATTTCTGCATGTGGGTTAAGTTTCTGATCACACCTGATAAAATATAAATATTTGATATATATAAACCCAAAAAAATACACACTTTCTGATTACTTGCAGTTAATTCACTGGCTACCTCACTTGTGAGATATGCCGTGGTTGTATACAAATAGTTGCACCTACATGTTTTTTGTTTCACTGTCATCGATTTTTTTAAAAATGTTTGTTACACTTGTCATTCCTACTCGACGAAAAGTGTTTGTATTGCAAATAATCCTGCATGTAAATATAAGCTGCCGGTAAGTACCTATTTGTATGAAGCACTCTGCTAAATATTACTTTGTAGGACAAGACTTTATCGTTTATCGTAGTTCAAGCTGCAAACTATATACCTACAAATATTTAATCATCTTATATTATTTAAAAAAAAAATAACTAATTAAAAAAAAAACATATTTATTCGTATATTTAACATACGAAACTACCATAATATATTATAAGGCTTAGAAAAGACAAAGTAACCTCATTTGGTAGTGCCCCGGACGGGACTTGAACCACCAAACTACCAAATAAGGTGACGTTGTCTTTTCTAAGCCTTATATGGTAGTTTATTATGTTGAATTTACACAATATGTGACCTCATGCAGTGGTTTATTGTAAAAATAACATCGAAAAACATATTTATTCATTCGTCTCAAAATCGTATGACAGTTTGCATGCAGACGTTATGGGGTGTTCACATTTGGCGAATATCGCCAGGCGAATTTCAAAATATAAATGTCTTGATTTTATATTGGCACGAAGAGGACAACTTGCATGTTTCTTACATGCAGCTGGTCTGCTGGCTGCCCCACTTGTGGGATATGCCGTGATGGTATAGTAGTAGTAGTAGTAGTAGAATTTCAAAATATAACGCCAGGCGAAAAAACAAAATTCGCCGTACGCCCATTGATCGTCACACCTGTTCACACAGTCCACCGATATAGAAACGATCTGTCAGATGCGCTTTGATTTTGACACTGTTTTCAAAATGGCGTCGAGATGGAGATCGCGAAGTGTTTATTGTAAGTCGAAAATGTTATAGTAGAGGTTAAAAGGCGCCTTTTTATTAAGGAAACAAACGCCACAAACCAACAACAAAGATAACAGCTGTCACGAAGCGGGAAACATTTATAAAATTTATAGGTTATAAAGTTTTTACCATAGATATGAACGCCGCGCACATCTGCGCATGCGCGAATCGTTCAATCGGCCGAAAATGTTGGAAGGTGGTCAACTCGAGAAGATATCGTTTCTACTGGTTTTTATCGTTTCAGACTAGCTGTCATTTTGTTCACACGGTTCAAATGGCTGACGATATTTTGGTGCCTGGCGATATTCGCCAAAGTGAGAACACCACATTAGTGATTGAAATATTCACGCATATCCACAAGCAGTGCAGTAATAAAAATTATTATATAATCAGAATTCGTTTCAATCTATCTTCCTACCCCATCCAAGTGAAGTTGCCAGCAGACTTACTGCATGTAATAAATATGCAAGCTGTTCTCTCCATATTAATAAAAAATCAAGGCATTCAGGATGCATGACATACCTCGTCGTTGAATCAAGGATGTCTTATTCGTGAACATGTTTTGCTTTTTGTTCACAAATGAGAGTCCTACATTCAGAGAGATTCTGCATTATTTTAGTAAGTCTTTTTCGCGATTGCTTTTAACTAAATGTTGTAAGAAGGCTGCTTTATTTTTCTTAAAAAACTGAACTTTTATTTGCGAGTAATAGGTATATCATAAAACATTAATATGTTATTGATGAGAAGTTACTTTATATCACGACCTTACATCTGCAGATCAATAAATTTAATCGTATCCATCGCAATATCAATTTCATAGCTTCAGTTACAATAATTCTAGATTTTTATTAGAAACTAGCGCTTAGTTTAGGTTTAGTATCACTTTATTTTGAAATTGCATGAATCGTATCACATTAAATTATAGTTTTGAAATGATGGTAATGAATTCCTCTCCCGACCAACGCTATTATTATTTTTGCAACAGTAGAAAGATTTCTATTAAATTAGTCGCACGTAGGTACACATCCTTCTCAATTGAATGGCTGGAATGTTCTTGCCGAGTGAAGAACGCAAAAAGTCGAAGACTATAAAAATAAGCAAATCTATATGTTGAAAAACTTAGTTTGAAAGATGCACTGTGAAAATTAAATCATCTTCCCACAATATGTTTGTTTATATAGTATAAATCGTTTTTAAATGGACGGTTTATTGTGAAAGAGAGTTGTTCAGGTTATCAGAAACCTTTGATACATTGCAATGATTTTGTACAATGATAACAAACAATTTATACAGAAACAGAGGGTATTTAGGGAGAATAAAATCTTGTTGCAGATTGCAGTCAATCACAAAGGTTAGCTAGAAAAACTCATTACATAAATAGCCGTATTCGAATATATACATAAAAGGAAAAGAAAAAAAATTACATGAACAAAAATAAAAAGTAAAACAAAAGGGGAGGGGTGGGAGCAAGAGAAATTAGGTTTTAAGTTTATATCACTACCTTACTATCAATCATGATATTCTTTAAATATCACCTAGTCAGTATCATTATATCTTTAGTATTACTAATACAACAAATCCTTGCCGAGTAGGTACCAGTTGGTACCTACATGTGCGCATAGCAAACTATTATAATTATATCAGTGCAGTGTAATATTAATAACATTACGTAATAATATCTATTATTACCTCCAGGCATGCTTGCCAAGTAGCCTCCAGTGTTCTGATTGTATGTACATAATATGTAGGTGCTGCCGCATGAACCGACAAATCACAATCATTGCTGTCAAACCGACTACTTGTACTTAGCATCCCGTAGCATTGGGCTACCTAAATATGTACATCAGTGCTTATACATATAATAACAGATACGTTTTACAATAGTATGGCCCATGGTCGACCCTGTTTTCATTGTAGGTCCAAACTAATAATATGGCACTTTGCCACCATGTGACACTTTCACACATTAAGTTTTAATTGAAGATTTCGACAGAATATTGGGAAAATAATTTTCGTTTATTGCTCAAGTACTGCTATTGCCAAGTTTTTATTTTTTTCACGAATCGGTATAATATTATTGTTCTCGATATTCAACTAAGAGATTACGATTTGTTTTATAATATTTAATTTTAATAAATATTTAACAATCTATTTCCAACACACATTTCTCATATAAATTATTTATCTTCTAAAATTTAAATTCCCTTTAATTCATTCAAATGCTTACTTCTTATTTCCTCGTATATTTTAAAATAAAGAACACTTTTCCTTCTTCTTTTAATTTGAATTTCTCACTGGATATGGTGCCTCATTTTGGACTTCGGGCTTGTGAATTTTTTGTATCCATTGAACAGTTTTGTATACAAAGTATGTCCAAATATTTTAATCAACCCATCTATAACATACTGAAACAAAATACCAATTCAACGAAATGCATTGTACGTATATGATCGGTGTGAATTTAGATTAAGCTCTATATGTTAGAAGTTAATTATGCTTTTGATCCAATAACTGTGTGGATAATGTTTATAAACCATCTTGTTATTGCTCGTGCTGTACCTATGTAATTGGTATTGACTTAAACGTAGTTGTATGAATATCTACTTCACGTATTAGTTATTGTATCGACAATAAACAAACATTAGATTAACCACTTATCCATCTGTATCAACAAATTAGATATAAACTAACTGTTACTACTATTGTGAAGGATATTGGTAAATTGTACATACCTACCTGCTTGAAATTCCGTGAGTTGCAACAGAAATATAATTATTATTATCCTTTCTTCAATATTTTGCTTAGAAATGTAATGGCTTGCTTTTTTATTATTTTTTGTACGATGTTACTATACAATGTCAGACAAAGTAAGTAAACATATACATTTTTTGTATTTTATTTTGTATATTTGATTATCTGTACTATTACAGCATTTCCTTCAAGTGGGATAGCCAGTGGACTCTTTGTTTGTGATTAACATGCAGGTAGTACTCCATGTAATATGTAAAAATAAATATTCAAGACGAGTTTTTTAACTCGTTGAATTGAAGATGCTTAATGTCTTTTACTGAATATTTTTTGAATACCTACTTTTTACAGGACACTCGTAAACTTACAAAAAGGGTAGAAGAACTATTTTTGTCGGGGATATTACAGAGAAAATGATTTTTACCAATAAAAAATCAGCTATTATCTATCTATCTATATTCAAGCTATTATCAAAATACAAAAACCAATTTCTCATATGTCTCTCAAAATTTTGAGTCTTGTCGAAGAAAACAGAAACGCGGTGTATTTTAATACTTATTTTGGAAGTCAACGTGTGTCCTTTGTGAAAATGATAACGTTTTCTCATTGATTATACACAATTTTAAGTATGATAAAGATGGTAAAAGTATGTAAACTCCTTCTGCTCGTAAAGCGATCAGCTGAAATAATAGTTTTAGGATGCAAGTATTTTACGAACCTATCTGAGAAAACGCCATGTGCTTTATTGCATATTTAAATAATATTATTTCAATATTTTCTAATCCTTTGAAAGTTTCGCTGTCACATGGTGTTTTAAGTATTTCCTTCCCTTCTCCAACTCTATAATAATAATAGAGTACAAGTCTCTTCCTCCTACATAAAACTTCTTCACATTCTTCTCTCTATTCTATATGCAGTAGTAGATATATATGCTACAGTACGCCCAGTATGGAAATTTCCCCTACAACCTACTCTTCATCGAGTCTAAGGCATTGCTGTTAATGCCAAATTTTGGACTTTATTAACTAAATTTAGACTAGAATGGCTCTTGTTATTCATATAATGGCACCCAAAACGACTTCTCGTTGCTGCAAGAAGCACTTGACAATGACAATGAGGAGTATGGTATCATAATCATGTTTTAATATTATCATTGCACAATTACAGAAGAAAAGATGAATAAAACTTTTGATTTTGCTCCAAAATACTTTGTTTATTTCGTTTCATCATCTATATTACGTACCAATAAGTGTAAGGCAAAATGAAAAGATTAACTTAGATCAACAGTAGTTTCATAATAAATTCCGGAATCTCAAATTTTGATTTGGAGTTCGATAACTGTAGGCAATTTCTGCATAAATATTTATTGACTTGCATAATCGCAAATATAAAAATATTAATTTAGTGTAGGTATTTTGTAAGTGTCTACAAATATTAAAACAAGAAATAGATGTCACTTTTACTTGTTAAGCGCTTCCTACTATATTATATTATATTTTCTGACTGAATTTTGCAGATAAAAATAGATAAATTTAATTATGTTAAAAAATATATTTGCAAATAAATAATAATGAATGTAAAAAATAATCGTAGTTGATAAAAGTAACCCTTATATTGTAATATTACTTGACGGGTCTTCAAATGGATGTGAAAAGGGATAAAAAAAGATCTAATAACCCCTTTATTCAGAACCTTACAATAAAATGCATTAGAATATTTTCAATAATAAAACATTTGTATTCCTACATAGACAAGTTTAAGTAGAATAATATTATCTTATCAACTATTTTCATAAGAATAATAGCATACACTCAAAATTTGCGACATATTTTAGTACAGAGACTTTATATTATTTTGAAATGGGAGCTTTACAGCTCGTACTTATGACAATGTATTTTATACTCAATTTATTATAAATTTTATTGGCTTTTGAACTATATCATTTTACACTCTACGTTATATCATCCGTGTATTAAGAGAATTTATGCATCGATTTGCGACTGAAATAACAAAAAAATATCTACTAAAAGTATCATATAAATTTTATAACGTCGAGACGGTGAAATTTTTATGACCTTTTCAATTTACAATGAAGACTATGTTGCCGTGGCTAAACTTTTTCACGATACTTCTATTACAATAAAAAGTTTTTTTTATATTCAATATCCTGGATATAATAGGTACTAAAAATCATAACCAAATAACATAAAAAAATATTTAACCAAAATGTAAGTTTAAATTTGTGGGTAATCTGCAATAAAACAAAGAAAACACACAAGTATGAATAATAATAATTTGTGAAGGTTTTTTGGGATATACCTATATTCTGCTAAGAGAATATGGTGAATTTGTCAATGCAAATTCTAAAAGGGAAGTTAATTACTTGATTATCAGATTTCTCTCACCTGTGAATAGGTATTTTCCATCCGTTTGATGTTTCACAATGAGTTTTTAATGTTTCGATTTAGGCTTTACAATGTTATAAGTATATTAAATATGATTTATGTAAAATAAAGTGATAGACGCGTGAGTACAAGAATGCACCAAAAAAACAGCTAACCACACCGAGTGAGCGACCAAGCAAGAATGGCTCGCTACTTAACAAAACTTATCTTTTCTCAATCATTCTTCCCACATGTAACAATAATATGGAACCTTCCATAAACTGCTACATATAGGAGCCACACATCTAATACGGAGGCATCACAAATTTATGTACGTTTGTAAGTCTATTCCTGTAACATCTAAGCTAATTTGGGTTAGTTGGAAGAGATCGCGCCTTTGCGATAAACTCGCCCTCTGTATATTGATTGTATCTAACTTGAATGTTTACCTTTTATGTAATTGTTTGTATTTAATGTACAGTAAAGAATAAATATATAATTTAAGAGAATGATGTGGATCTATTGTATAGATTTTTTTTCTGTGGAAACTCGCGATATAATAGGAATCACCATATTCCACTAAAAAATCATCCTGAAAAAGCAGGTAAGCTGAAAAAAACTAGGTATGTATTTCAAATAAATGAAAATTTTCACTTATATAAATATAAACTTGAAATGTCAAAGATTACTTTATTTATTTGTTTTCGATAAGAATTTTTTGGGTATAAATAAAATTGAACAATATAAATTATAATTAAAATAATCACACATCAGGATAATGATGTTGTCTAGAGAATTTATAAAAATATGAATAAAGTTGTAGTTGATTTTTTTTACCTTTATAAATATTTTCCTTTGAAAAGACAATGTTTATAATATTGCTACTTCTACTACTACAATACTATCGCGGTATATCCCACAACTGGTGTAGTCAAAAGATCAACTGCATGTAATAAACACGCAAGCTGTCCTCTCTGTGTCACATATTGGCGTTCAGGAGTGAGACATTCAGGATAGATGTCAACCTTCATCACTAAACTTAAGATGTAAAATATCTTTAATTTTTTGAACACCTGCTTTTAACAGGGCACACACTTGGAAAATTTACGAAAAAGAGTAGTAACTTTTTGTCGGGCGCTCCACGGTTATAACTACATTAGATTAGATTAGAATAACCTTAAAATTTTATTTTGATTTGGTTTGATAATGTCTATTTTGTGCCTTGTTTTGCATTAATGTATTATATTATTATCTTACTGTTGCAGAAATCAGTTTTTATTAATACAATACAAAAGCTGTATTCTAAAATGCAGCGTTCGTACACATTAATAGTAAGTATGATAATAGAATTTTGAATTGCTGCCAAACCGACAATGGATAAACCCGGACGTTCAATTGTTAACGGTCTGTAACGTCACATCACCTCTTTATATAAATCCTTTTAGTGTTGCTTACTATATGTAACTGTATTTTACTCCTAACATAACGCAGAGTTTTCTTAGTAATGCAACTTAATGGTTTGAATATAGTAGATCTCGTATTTTTTAAGCTGCAAAGTTACATATTGTTAACTTAAGAAAGCGATTAACTTGATAAAGTACGTGTATATGCCTACCATGAACTAATACGATACTTCATAATTTCATAGGTGTGGTAAATTATTCCAATTCACGTTTTTTTGTCTAAATTTGTTTACAAGTGCATCGTTTATGGTAAATGATGATCACAGATTCGGAAATGAAAGCAATATAATAATATTTTGTAAGGACCCGATTTCGAATCCTTCACTTAATCCAGTTAGTTACAACATTTCGTCGTTGCATATTCAAAAAGGAACATGTGAATTCATAAATATTTTGACATTTCCAGAATAAACTGCTCATAATGACATCATAACCATTTTATAAATTGATTCTTAGTATCAAATATTAAAATTCAATACTTAAAGAATAATATCACATGCCAATAAAAATTCCAAACTACAATTATAATGCCTTAATGAACAGTTTTAAAAGAGTATGCCTAAATAAAAATGTGCGCACATGTCTATTTTTGAATATGCAACGACGATTAGCTTGTTGAATTGTTCGGAAGTATTGATGTATCAAAACAGCAACACTGTTTATTTTTATAAATATTGATTTTAATACTCAAGCGTTTTCAAGATTACTTTTGATAATGTCAAGCTATCTTGTCGAAAGCTCCCGAAAATGTAGTCATTAGTGAGATTATTTTGTACACATATTTATCTTCAACAAATACATTAATGAACGTGTTTGTTATGTTTTCACTATTATTCACCTAGGTAGGTATATTTTGTTAGCCCCTAATAACAGCAATACCTAAAACTAGCAGTAGTATAATGTTATAACCATAGTTGTTACTATTTAGCGGTTTATCCCACAGTCAGCAGCTGATGCACAATGTAGTGTATGCACTATTTAGATAATATTAATAATAATAACGTAATTTATCCCGTACAATCAGCGTGTTATTATAAACGTCACCTACACTAGTAACATCATATGAACTGCATGCGAATATAGCTTTTAGTGTACTACTGTTACATACATTTGTGATTATTAGAATCTAGATTATATGCAACTTTAAATGGCTGAAATATGATGTAAATATGCATAGTAACATGTATTGTATGGGTGCAGTGGTAAATAAATCATTCAAGTAGTTATTTTGGTGCACTGATAACTTGTGAGATTAGTGTGAGATTGATTTTTTGAAAAAAAATTGCACTCTTTTCTATAAATTTACAATGCAAAATAAATATAATTAAGTTAGTATTGCAAGTATTGCATACCTATTAAAATTATGATTAATCGAGTGAATGTCAATCCAAGATGCTGTTTTATGTAGTTTTTGTTGATAAGAGATGCCATTTTATTCAGCAGATTATCGTAACAATAGCAACGACTTTTGAATAAAAATAACTTAATTCAAAACCTAGATCACGGCGTTTACAATTAAGTCGAAACGTCTGAAATCTTTATGAAGACATGATATATTCAGAAATCTTCACCTGAATAGTTTTGCCATGAAAACTTTCAATAAAAAATACATATATTGTATGCAACAATGGATGGTTTTGCATATAATCCGCGGTTAATTATTATTATTGTTGTGTTATCGTGATAATAATTATACCATCAACTTAGTAGTACAGGTACCTGCAAGTAATTACTTGATAGTAACTCGTGCTAATAGTAGTAAATTGTATGCAGATTGTCATACACATGTTAGTATTTGACAATTGGACATATTTGTGTTATGATGGCTATAACAGCAATGTATGACATCGATATCTGGTACTATATAACATGTTTAATCTATAGTCTAATGATAATGATAGTTTGTTTATCTTTTTTTTTTCATAGACATACTTTATGAGGTGAGCAGAGAAGACTTCCCAGCTTCCATTAAATTAGTTTAAGTACCTACCTATAAATATTTTTTGGAGTTTTAGATTCTTAAAAACACAAGGCATCAGCTGATTTTACTCATCTTGAATCTTTCTTCTTTCTCTTTCTATACATACCAATAAACTCGATAAACTCGCCCGTCGCACAAAATTATGTACCTATTCTATTGTTATGATACCATGTTTTTTTCTTCTTCTTAGTATATTAATTTTGTGCAATAAAGATTATTATTATTATTATACCATAACGATATATTCCACAAATGAGGTAACCAGCGAACTAATTGTTTGTATTAACATGCATGCCTATGCTTATCTTTCTTTTCGGTAGATAATCGGTATTTGAATAGAAAATATTCATTCTTCTTTACTGCCCATTGGAACAGCAATTTCACACTTTTTTTTGTATACTCGTATCTCAGTTACTTCATACTACTTAAATTTAAAATTCACAAAATAATCTTAAACTTGTTAACAAAAAGCCGAAAAGCACTGTTTGCAAAAGCAGCACCTGAATTTTCATACAGACTCGTTGGTGTCTAAATATTAGGTATGTGTTTACGTACGTTAGTAGGTTAACATTCCTTATAGGCATTTTCTTTAATACACATTATGGATGCAACTTTTTCAGGAAGCGAGATAAACTTACTTCTATTTTAAATCTTCTAGCGATGGTAACACAATGCCAACATACTGGCATCAAGTTTGTAGAAGAGCTTCAACAAACTTTGAAGGTATGTCATTTCATGAACTTAAAAATATAATAAAAGCAAAAAGTACAAATGTTTTCAGTAAAACTTTTAGAGTTATTTTCTGGCATTCTAGCAAGCATTCTACATTCTGAAGAAAAGCATAATTATTATAATGCTCTGACACTCCGCTGCATGGATGAAAGTTAAGTACACGGAGAGAATTAAGTGTGAATCGAGCATTCAAACTTCCGTGTCCGTCGGGAATATTGTTAGTTATAACATCATATCTAGCACCAGTAACAAAATATCTACTATAACTATAATCTACCTCCCTATATTATATGCTCTTTAATCATGAAACTATTAGAAGTCTTTGAAAAAAAGTATTTTACGTATTTTAAGACCTAGAAAACGCGAAATGCTGTTTTTTTAATGTTTTATACACCTATTTTTTCATTGTTTTAAATAACGAAATATAATATAATCTTGATGTTATTGACCGAAAGTACGTACTTGAAAAAAACATAATATGTAGTTGATAAAAAATCTTACGACAATGTCAATTTTTTGTCTTCAAATCACTATGTCTGAAAACCACGTAGAATAGCGACATAATTTTTAGTGAGTAGTCAAACAAATTTATGTGTGATATATTGTGAACTTAACTTATTGTTATCTCTACTTTAGTTTAATGTGTGGTATTGAATTAAGGACAAATAAGTATAAATTAATTCTATTAACCCAATTCAAACATTTCAGTAATTTTTATCACATTAAAAAGTCAATAAACAATATTGAACATTCAAAATTATAGACAATATTCTTAAGTTTCTATGAGTTCAAAGAATAACCCTTAACTCTCTCTCCATTTGCATTATTATTTTCCTGATATACTTCAAGTAAGTCTATGATATGAATAAGGAGAACCTGCGTATATATGTACCTGTGTACTGTGTAGTGAATGCATTAAGGAACCCTCTGTAACAATTATTTTTTACCCACTAAAGACGTTCTCTGGTTATTAGATTTGAGAAGGGATCCCCCAGGAGTAACAACTGATAAAAAATTCATAACTCGATTTGTTGATTCGTTTGCAACTAATTTTAAATTCAATATCAATTATAATCCATTGTATTTTATATTGTGTGTGTACATTGTAAGGAGAACCTTTGCAATGTTGAGGAGAATAATATTTTATTACATAGATGATTATTTTACTCAAATATGCTTTACATTAATGAAGTAAATAAAGGTGTAGTATTTTGATAGTTTTTTTTTAAAAAAAAACCCATATTATTAAGTTATAATTTGTATTGTTTGTGTGTCAATGTGAAATGAATTATTATTTTCTTTATACTTTGTAAAAAGCATTAACCGTGTATTAATTAAATAAATAAAAATACGTGTTTTAAAAAAAAAATATATATCTGGGTTTTGTTATAAACCCAAATACAACCGTATACACCTTTCACAGTAAGCTAAAAGCTTGTGTTGTGAAAGGGGAGTTTGCCGGCACCTGGGATCGAACCACGGACCTCCTGCTCACGAGGCCGAGACTCTACATCCAGGCTACCGACGAACGTTATTCGAGTTTTACCAGTACTTAACTCGACTAACCTGGGTTTCGACATACATACAAGCCATCCCCAATACAAGCTAAATTTATTCTGGATGGATGGCATACCTCATTGCTGAATTCAAGATGTGAAGTGTCTTATCAAAGATGTTTTACAAATACCTGTCTTTTACAGGACACTCCAGAACTTACAGGAACAAGTAGGTGACCTATTCTTTGCTGGAAACATCACGGAAATATTTTATAAGTAACAACAATTATTATTTTCAACCAAAAACATAAGCCCGTTGACAGTTACGTTCAAGGTAACTACACATGGCATCACGATTATACCATTAGTGGCCAAGTTTGTTTCAGTGTATATCTATTAAAGTTGTGCAAACATTTAATGCATTACTAAACATGCAATTGCAACTAAAACAACATTACCCATACTAACAAAAGCTGGATCGGTATGTTATAGTTCTACTCTGTACCGTGAAATAGCAATGCAAATTTACTTCAATATATGTTTTTGTATAGTACCTAATAAATACCTGTTTGTTACGTAAGTGACAATTAATTACTGGCGTACCTACTATTGAAAACTTTGGTTCTACGTTTCAAAAACTCAACGAACTAAAAGTAAAAATCACAAAGGTACACTCAATTTATTGAAACAAAAGTTATTCGTGTTACGTACTTTTTATGTGACTTCCACGTTTTAGGATATACATAGATTGTAAATCTATTTATTTATCTTTTTTTTTTAATTTTAGACTTATAAACTTATATAATAAAAATATCATGCAATAAATGCATTGATTTTCTCTCTTAGATTTTCTCACATTTCAATATGCTTTAAGAGCGAATTGTTCCCTGAGGTAGCTTCAATTAGGTTTAACTTGCTTTCACCCCCTGCATACTTCTATGTTTCATAATTATATACAATACATTCTGAAAATCGGTAAATATTTTTGGTTTAATGGGTGGAAGAAAACTATTTTTTTTTGTATTTCACTGAAAGTACTAAATATCCTGTTTCATTTCTCAGCATCTGCAGACTTTTAATAAAACAATATTTTGAGATTTTTCTATGTCATTGACATATTAGAACTACGATAAACATTAGGTACCTGTATTTAAGTATCTCGTTAAAGGGAGATTTACCTATCATTAAATTGAATATTTATAGGTACATCTATGTAGTATTGTAAACATTATTATGTGGCCATGTACTAGTAGATATACACCTCTTAATGATCATATAGAAATATACCTACCCACAATATGTATGTTTAATGTGTATGCATCATGTGCGATATATGTACATCATAGTATGCACCGCAATTGGGTATTATGTCAGTAGCGGAGTTAGATTTTTATACTGGTATGGTTTCGTAAAGACATTTTTTCATTTTTATACCCAAGACTTTTCTTTTTTGCTTTGTAATTTCACAACTAAGTATACAAATTTAAGAAAAAATCGGACTTTTCGTGCTGCTATCTCCCACTTCTCCGCCAAATTTTGTAAATTTTGATGAATTTGAGATGTTTAAAAAAACAGAAAACATCCTTCATTTCCAATTTCTACCAAATGAATTCTTTAAAGTGTGTTATTATGTGAAGATAGGTACTTGACATTGTAGTATCTCATTATAAATACTGTTCTCGCATGATATACTTGGCTGCTCTATCTAATCAAATCCCTTCTTTGTAGTGTACATAAGAAGTTTTGTAGTTATCCATCATACAATTATTAAGACATGCGTTGATTATTATAAGTTACCATTCCAAGTATTAATTGTTTTTTTTTTCAAATGGAAAGCACGCCACTGTTATAATATAATATATTATTAGGCCTGTGTTTGTCCAATCTTCGGTAGTTTATTTGATGACACGCGAAGCTTCATAATCCTAAACAAACATGTTCATGTGCAAACACAACGTACTGTTATTATTCTGCGAGCACTAAGCTTAAAGTATGTACATGTGTATTAATTTAGAAATAACAGTATTAAAAAGATCATAAGACCAAAAATAAAACAGATGTATTCTATCCGATTTGCATGAGCTATGTTCTGTGCAAAATGTACGACAAATCAAATTTTAGTCAATTATTTTTCCAAATATCACTTGGTTGGTATAATAGTTGACAATAATCACAAATGGTGTGCACTTGAGTATGCTTGAGCCGATTCAAAATTATACAACCATTTTTATGTTCCTATTGATATTATATACTTCTTCTTTTTCTTCTTCCTCGTGTATTATTGATCTGTTGCTTTGGAGTTGTTGCCTCTTGTGACACTGAGGATCAGCTATCCATTCATCTTTTTGGTGGCTTTTGGTTCTTGCTGTATCTGTTACTAAAAACATAAATAATTATTTTAAGGTCAATCAGTCCCCTAAACGAAAAGTCAATAATATTTATTTAGCGGTATGAGTTAGTCTCAACATAAGTTTAACTTTTATGACACACGGAAGTCGACCTTTACTTATGGTTATTATACGTTGTCTCTTTATTTCTTGTTTCATTCATGTCAATTGACCCATATATGAATCAGATGCACTCGAATCCATATTATGAAATGTGATTTTTATTTAAATATTTTCGTAATAACATTATTTTGTTCAACATCATTACTATGAAAACACCCACGGCACTCGTAGTATATATGGGTCTAATGGTTGATTTCTATTGTAGCAGGCTCAGGGGTATAATCATCTTATTTGGTTTGATATCAAGTCAATTAATTGAATTCAATTGATTCACTGGGGATTCAGGAGTCATTATTTTCAAGGTAAGTATATAAATCATTTATAAGGCATTATGTATTATATTTCGATAATACTCGGACTTAACTCTTTCACTAATTTATTTAATGACGTTATATTGAATGTAAAAGTATAAAGAAATGAAACGAAATGCTGACGATTCGTTTTTATACTTGGTGTTCAAAGAAATGTTTTATAACCTACGTAGTCTATTAATTATAATACGAAGATCTAGAATATTTTAAATATTGAATGAAGAGTTTTAATGTATTTCTTCTCTGAATTTATACGTGCATGGTTTTGTGTTACTTTTAAACATATTATGTGTAGCTACCTATACTTTACTCAGTATAAAGGCAAAAATATTGGACTTCTGTACTTATATCACGTATTTGAGTTCGTCGGTAGCCTGGAAGTTGAGTCTCGGCCTCATGAACAAGGGGTCCGTGGATCGATCCCAGGTACCGGCAAACTCCCCTTTCACGACACAAGCTATAAGTTTACCGTGAAAGGTGTAAAAGGTTGTATTTGGGTTTATAACAAAACCCAGGTATATCTTTTTAAAAAAAATTGAAGTATTGTGTATGTGCAATAAAATTTATTCCATTTACTTATATACTATGTGTACAAATTCAATTATAAATTAAGACTAATTTGGCGTTGTCGTGTGAAAGCGATGAGTGAATTTATAATAGTTTTTAACCACGGTTATAATTTAGGTATTGTATTTAAAACATATTTTTGAAAAAGGGATATAGTTTCGCATGTTTATCTTTCCCTTCGCGGCATTCTACAGCAGAGGGTAGCAAGTGAGTTAACTGCATGTAATGGCAATCTATATTTGAGGGAATTCTAATTATATTACAAAACCATACGTAGCATTTAAGTATTAACCTGCCTTTATCGAAATTACCTCACATTTCGTTTGTTCATACAACTTTACAAATAAACACTAGGTCGAAAGTATTCGTTCAAGTAATTAAGTAATACAGAACGAAAAAATCATTGTAGTAATCGATCTTGTAGGTTGGTGAATGGATCATGGATAATGGATATGAATGAAAAGTTGCGCGTTATGCATATTTAAGTAAGAATAAAATTGTTATGTGTATTTACGTTGTAACTCTGAGTTTTTTGTAAGTAAGTACATTAAATATATCATTTTTGTCCTAATTTTCATAATACGAATAATTTATAATCCACTCGGCATGCGAATGTCACATCATTTATCATGTGAAGGGTTTGTTGTGTACTGGAATCATTATGCAAATAATTTCATAATGTTATACTGCGAAAGCAAAAGAAGAATAAGTTTGAGAAGGCTTATTATTATATTTTACCAAACAGCAACATGCACTCAACATAAATTTATATGAAACATAACTAAGTAAGTACAAAATTCTTGTCATTTTTGCAACAAAGTATGTTTCGCTCAATTCTTATGTAGGTACTACCTACTTATTCACTATATACATATCTGCAAGGGAATTTTGTAAGTACGTACGTTCGTACATATGTTTTATCAGAATGAATACATGTGAAATTCAACTTATTTACTGTTAGTCTTCTTCTTTCCACTACTGGATATAGGCCTTTTCAAAACTTTTCCACACTTTTCGATCTTGAGCAACACGATAACTTTGTTTTCCCATCATCTGGACAATATCGTCAAACCATCTTTTTTGGGATCTTCCTACGCTTCTTTTGTCCTCCAAGTTCTTCTGCCATCCTCTCGCCTTACCACCTGACCAGCTCATTGTCATTTCAGCTTGGAGAGTTTATCAACAATGTTGACGAATTTTGTCGGAGGAGAAGGACGAGTGTATAATTCTATTTAATGTAATAATCATTATATATTTGACATATTTTATTGCATGATAAAAAATATATATATATATATACATATATGTTTGTTCATTGTCAATGAACTAAATGACTGCTTGCGTAAGTAAATCGAGTTGGTATCCGGTTGAGTTAGATATCATTTTTATTTAGAGTAAAAACCTAATTAAATATTCCATAAATCACAATATCTATTATCTATTGAGTCGAAAAATTTAAATCAACGATGTGTTAATTTATTTTGTTGCTTTTAAAAGTCTTCCTGCATGTTTTGTGTTTTGAATTGATTTTAATTATTGTGTTAACGTTTCAACTATCTGTGATAACAATTTTTTTTTTAAATATCACCAAACAAAATAATGAACAAATATAAAAATCATTTTACTGTGGTTTATCCTGTACTACTTATTTACTTCAAAAAACCAGCATCTGTTATTTACCCAAATTAATATAAATTTTAACTTTGTCGAGTAATTTCGATTAATTTCTCTCTACTATTTGTAAATCTAACTTTGAAAGTCAAGAGATTAGTTAAGTATGTAAGTACATCCCAACAATTGCTATGCTCGCATAGACTTAAACCGTGTAGGTACGGAAAATCGAAGCGATAGACAAAATACAAAATAAACTACTTGTGTTTTAGTAAAAGTTTAGTCTAACAAATAGCAGACAACAAAACTTGCTGTGTACTATTGATAAATTTTAATTGTGGACGCTACAAAACTACAAGCTTCGCGTACCTACGCTGTGCTACGACTACGACAAACTTGTGACTACGAACAATGGCAGATCAATCGATAACTTTCCTATTTATCTCAAGTGATTGGATGATTGTATATTGTAGTAGTTGGATTCCTAACAATGGAATAAGAAAATAGATTTTCTTCATCGTTTTGTACCTTATTTATATCCAAGTTTTCGTGTATTAATATGATTTCCATTATTTCCTTTCAAATTATTTCGTTTCTTAAGAAAAAGTATGAAAATAATCTGAGTAATACGATTATGCTATAATACTTAACAAATATTCAATTATTTCTTTTGAAAGACGCACAATGATCATTATATTCATTAAAATAATGGACAAAATATTTTTGTTTTTTTTTTTCAAAAAAAGTTCATAGCATCTATAAGACACTACCAGTCACCTGATCACCAGAGATAGTTATAGAATAGAATGTTAGATCAACGTTCACAATCATCTCCTTATTCAGGGTTTTTAAATATCTATTTATTTACATCAAAAGAAATAACCGAATTGTTTATCGCTCAGCTAAAGCTATGTGAAAAATTTGCGTAGGTTTTCAATTTATTGATACTGCAGTTTCCTATTGTATAAAAGACCCATCTGGCAAATACAGTAAAAAATACGTTTAAAATTAGATTTTTATTATCTCTGTATTTGTACACAGAAATACCATAAATAATCGGCCGGTGTGGCGCGGAGGTAACGCTCTTGCCTTTGAGTCACGAGGTCCCGGGTTCAATCCCGGCCAGGACAAAGTGAAAAATGATCTTTCTCAAATTTTTCTGGGTCTGGGTGTTACATGTACCTATACGTGTTTAGTGCATTTTATATATGTTTATCGTCGTGTTAGTATCCATATTACAAGATTCATCTTAGTTTGGGACTAGCTCAATCTGTGTGAATTGTCTATGTATGATATGTTAAATCATAATACGTTGTTCTTGTATAATTTCAATATTGGGTTTGTCCTTTAGTACTGAGTGTGAATGCGGCTCACAACGCAAGATAATGAAACATATCGTGAAAATGGTCTCTGTTTGGTACTGAGTTAGGTGGGGGAGACCTATGTATGTGAGGTAACAATCATCAAATTCAATATTGAATGTATAGAAAATGATCGCATTCAGTTAACTTTTATTACTACTAGACCATCACGGCATATCCCACAAGTGGAGCAGCCAGCAGACAAACTGTTTGTAATAAACGCGCTAGCCGTCTTCTCCGTGCTTACAAAAAATTAAGACATTAGAGATGGGTGGCAAACCTCATCACTGAATTTAAGATGTAAAATGTGTTTATTATTTCGAACAACTGACTTTTCTAGATAACTCGAAAACCTACGGAAATTGTGGGATATCAATTCTTTGCCGGGTGCTCGACTGAAAACGCCACTTTGAATATTTGAAAAATGACATTAATTTTACATTTGTATTTCATTCCATTATTCCTGTAAGTATGTTTATATTTATTTCATTATTTTATTTACTTTCAAAGAAAGATAATTCAGGTAAGCTGAAAATAATAACTGTTAGAAAATGCACAATCTGCAATATTTTGTTCATATGTTCAAATTTCAATTATAACCTCCTACTGGCAGGCTAATTACTTGTAGAATAAAGATTTTAATCTAGCTAAAAAAAATATATTCAATATTAAGGAGTTTCGTGTTCATATCCATTCTTAATTTCATTTAAACTAGAAGGAATAATTAAACTTATGTTATGTAAGTAATATTTAATTTAATTTACATTATAGATGAATAAATAAATAAATAAAATTTTGCACTACCTACTGTAGGCATTTACTATTCATCATAAAATCGAAAGTCTTTGTTTTTTTGTTAAAACCATCTGAATGTGTTTGAATATACTTATGTATGTGTATGTTGATATAAAATGCACTGAATATTTCATAGCATTTTGGTAGGTTGATTACATCTTATTAATAATGTACAATACATTGTCTCCAACTTTCAATATTTCATGTTCATATCTCTTTGAATAATCCTTACTAATATTTATCTAAATCCATTGGTATGTTTGTGAGTATATTAAACACTTGTACTAGACTAGTGTTACCAAATCAAGTAAGTGCTCTCTCTCCACAAGAACATTTATCCCTTTCGAGATTATTTTAGCATAGTTACTTAAATTTTACAAAATATAATTTAGATTATTTTTTGAATTTTTGATAATATACCTAGTGTTTTAAATTCAGGATGGAATGTTTATTACATGTTTTGTCAAAAAACAATTTTCATTGTCTTGAATGTCTGCCGGTGTGGCGCGGAGGTAACGCTCTTGCCTTTGAGTCACGAGGTCTTCGTATCGATTTCCGGCCAGGGCAAAATGAAGAACAACCTTTTTCAAAATGTTCTGGGTCTGAGTGTTGCATCAATGTGTGTTTTGTGTATTGTGAATATGTATATTATCGCTTTAGTACATATAATACAAGATTCGTATACTCGTACTAATTTATGACTAGCTCAACCTGTGTGAATTGTCTATGCATGTTATGTTATGAATACACCAATGAAAGATATATTATGATAATCAATACCTCTGATTAAAATGACAATGATTATTTCGATTTGAATCCGAGAATTCTGTTGCTTACTTACGCAAGTACACGAACTAACTGAATGAGTATTTTAGGAGAATTTGAACTGATTAACAAATTCAGAAACATTTTTGGTAGTGCTAACAATTTTAAAATGACGCCTAAAAATGCATCCAAAACTACAATAATTTGATCGTTTCGTAAGTGAAACCAGGGTTTAATCTAGTATTATAATATGTTTCCTTCTTTTCATGTTACGAGCATATACTTTATGACACACGTACATTTGTATAGCAATGTATCGCCTACAACGCCATTAAGGTTTAATGTTGCATATACGCGATACGGATTAAGGTTATTGTTAAGGTTTTGTGTTCCCTCGAACTTGTCTCCTATGAAGGATTTCTCTTGACAGTTTTCATAATGTTGTTCTGTACAATATTGTGGCATATCTTTATTTTTTACTTATTTGTGTACATTGAAGTGTAGCTACCTACACACGTAAACATAAATGAAGCCATTATTATTTATGCCAAAAATTTACGTTTTCAATGATGATATTCTTCAACTTTTAGTATGTTTTCTCGTTTATAAAGAAATTATTGTTACTTGTTACGGCAATATTTTTTCCATTAGGATATCATTAGTTTTATTATGAGCATGCAATAGAGGTTGCATACCACCCTAGAAAAATGTATCTTGAAATTAAGTAATGCAATTTGGAAGGAGAAAAAGTGTTGATTTGTTCATAAAATCTGGAAACAAAAAACGATATAAGTGTTTATTATGATAATAAATAATAGTTATATTTGGCACCGTTTAATGATCTGTGACCATCTCAAGGGCGCCGTGATTTCTCCTGAACAGCAACGTTTTCAGCTTACTCCAAAATGTGGCAGTAAGTTGATTCTGTCTTAGATCCGCTAGCAATCGGTTTCAGGCGAATATGGAGCTTGATCATGGATTTTGTCAGAAAAATAACAATTTTTTTAAAAATATTTTTCTGTTTGCATTGTATTGTATGTGAAATTTCAAAACTGTATACTATAGAAAAGTAATGATTTTTCAATTTCTCTATGTATACCATCACGATATATCTCACAAGTGAGATAGCCTAGCTGTATGTAAATATACAATTTGAACTCTCTTTGAAATAAAAAAATAAGGCGTTCTGAATGAACTGAAGATACAGCTTTTAAATGTAATGAGATATGAATACCTGTATTTGACACAATACTCGAATACTTGTAGCACAGTTATTTTCTTCTACGGAATCCACAGAGTAATGGTAACACATCTTATACCAAATATAACAATGTACCTAGATACAAAATGTGTGATTATATAAATTATCAAAGCAACAAATAATATTAATTAAGTACAATCTTGAATAAGTAAATACTCGTACTAACAAGCTTCTGTCTGACATATCGTATTGTACGACAAACAATATGTTTTATACCTACCTTCCTGTCTGTGAGTATTGTATTTCCATTCCTACTACTACATTGATACGGGAGTGAAGTATAAAATAAATGATGTTACTTATATTGTAGTAGGCACTATGTATTAGCAATGTCTTGAAATTTAGTTTCTACGTGTGTAAAGATATTACCTTTATTATACATCAGTATAATTCTTTCTTACACTTTTTATTTTTAAAGTAGAAGATCAATACGTTCAGAAGATCAAAATGTATGAGATTATACTGTTTGATGAACTTAATTTTTTTTTATTCAATAAAATATCTGATGGATCTTTATTGAAAAATAGAGATGAACAAAGGGATAGAAACACATATGGTTCAAAATTTCATGCACAAAATGAATAACTTATTTAATGGGAATCCGTTGAGTATATCACATTTTATGATGTGTGTTTTTTTCATTAATGTTCTATGAACGTGTAATATGTGGGTATATTATTTGATACATGTGGGGAAGTTAGTTCAACTAAAAATAAATTTGACTTTGTTGTTTTAAATATTATAAAATCAGTAACCTATTATTTGTATACAACGTTTGTCTTGTTTACAAATACTGGAAATAAAATAACAAAAAGTGTAGGTATATTTCAAGTGGAATTCTACGTCCCCATCACATTATTATAGCTTCTCTTTAATACAGGATCAGATCGTTGTACACAGCTACTTACCCGCGCATCAGATAAAGTCGGGTGATGTTACATATTTTATTTTTACCTTTAGGTTAAAATGTTTTGTGTACCTATGACGGTACATAGTAAGTAAGATATAATATATGCAGGAAATATATCGTTTGTTGTGTTTTTAACTGTTCAAAACATTGCCAGTCGGTTGTAATGTAACCCACATTGGGAAAATATGCTTTTCATTTGGTCTTTTCATTCATTATAAGAGACAACAGAAACGAACCCCTCAGAGGGTAAACCGAAGACACAGGTATTTTAATGAGTATAATAAGTACGTAGGCTGCATTTTCTAGGCAGGATCTATCATTTAAAAGTATTTTTAGGTACGTGATATTATCCGGGGGTTCCTGAAATTCCCAAAATTTTTGTTGTGTTATAATTTATATTCTGCAAATTTAATTTGTCACTTTGTTTTAAATTATGTTTAAATAAATTTATATTTGAAGTAATATTAGTGGTAAACAACAACTCGATACATTGAATATTTCAGGAACAACCGTGTATAATTTTTTTGCTTTTAATAGTGAAAATTCAAAGGAAAATACAATAACTATAGAGCATATTTACAACAACAACATTCCGAAAATCTTATTTTTTTATCGTTACAGAGAGGACAACTTGAATGTATATAATACTTTGTTTGTCTGCTGGCTACCTCACTTATGGAATATGTTGCAATGATAAAGTGTTTATAAAAAAATATTGGTATCTACAAAATCCCAACATCTCCTACAAATAATTCACTGCGTCAGTGTTTAGGTAGGTACTCGTAGTAGTATTCCATAACGAAATTAAAAACAAATTTTTCTTCTACTATATTATTTTCTTTATAGAGAGATACTTCTTTCGTGTTATAAGGACATTATCTATCTGCTTTTACTGCTCTGCTATGTCTGCTGTTAAATCTGATTGGTTATGTCCTTATAAGATGAAAGACGTCTCTCTCAATAAAGAACATTTAAAGTAAAAGAAAACCTTTATTTGTATTTCGCCCTACGAACAAGGTTGTTGGATAATTCGAGTAGAACTAAATATACGTTTTGTAAGAAATTATTAAGAATTTGGAAAAATGTGTTTTTATAATTAGTGAGGTGAAATAGAAAAATACAGGAACCAAAACAAAAAATAGGTTGATATTTTTGGATTAATTATACATTGTTATTAAATGTGTGTAGATTTTACATCCCCCTATTCAATTTGTAGACCAGACCCATAGAGAGATTTGAATTCGATCAGCAATAAATACTAACAAAACAGGCTTTTAAACCACCACAAAAAATCTTCCGTCATCCTATCACACGTTGCCACAGAATAGAATACAAATTGTAAACAAACGTATTTCCTCTATGTCTAACCGCTTTAAATACTGTCCGGTGATCATCGACACAGAACAATGATCGTTAAGTCTGTAGTAAAATATAAAATATAATGTTTTTGACTGGTACAATACAATACAATAGTGACATCCATTCACATTTTATTCTTGATGTGATAAATTTCAAAGCTTTTTAAAATCAATCAAGCTGCGGGTATATTATGTAAAAGATTTCCTAAAATTGACGAGACGAGATGCTGATGATACATCTGTGTCAATATCGTAAAACATAGTCAAGTAATTATTTGTAAAATGTATTAATTCGCCAATTAACGGCGTACAATAATATCCCGCGTTAATATACCTAAAGGCATAAATTTATTTTACTTAAATAGGTAGGTATACACTATGTAGTCGTTTTTACTTTAGTCTGGAGATGATGATGATTCTGAATGATATTGTTTTGACGCCGTTTAACAGTCCTTAGACTGTCTCAAGGGCGCCGGTGAAGAGTGCAGTTTTCAATTTGCTTTTGAAGCTGGTGACTTTGGTCTGATTGGCCCTCAATGGCACCGGAAGGCGATTCCACGTAACCGCGGCCCAACAACATCAAAAGCCCTCTCATAGAAGTTAGACCTACCGGCTCTATTGGGCTCAGTAAGTCTATTCACAGCCAGTTCCGAAGAGCGCAGAGGTCTTCTAATGGTCAAGTCAAGGGGACAAAGCTCTGTGAGGCACGATGGTGCCATTTTGTTTATAGCCTTTACATTTACCTACTTTATTTTCAAAAGTTATATTGACTCAAGTTCCGCAACTCAACAAGTCGAAATGTCTTATATTGGAGAAATCGCCATTTTTGTAATTTTGATATATTTATAATAGGTATGCGTTAAAAACACAACAAAAAGTGAAATATGCCACATAATAATCGATTCATTCTTTCTGCATTCCCAATTTGGGATACGGAGTGAAAAAAGTCAACGGTAAGAAACATGATTTTTAAAATAAAATATTTCGATAAGTTGATTCTATGTTTAAATAATTATTATGTTCAGTGCTAGTTTTCTTCAATTTAGGAAAGTTCGCATCATCGACATCTATTGAAATTATAGTAAAACTTTTTCTGTTGTGACATTGGTAAGGTGTCGTGCCATCTGTAGTATTTTATAAAAAGCTTTTTCAATTCCGTACACATCGCTGTCATTGTGGTTTGCCTTTGTACTACAGAAGGAAAGTAAAATACAAAATGTATTTGTGGTATTCCTACAGATGGCAGTGCTTATTTAATTTTAGTTTTCATAAATTAATTGAAATTAAATTTGTAGTTGCAAATCTCTGCCCAAATCACTCGAATCGGGTGGATTGCCGTAACCGATTTATAATAACTTAATCTCTTTCTGTGAAAATAAATAGATTATCCCATTCGATACCTTAATTCGCAGATTGGGTAACTCCATTTTTTGACAAAATGACTTAATGATGCCATAATGTTGACTGTATTCCAACACACATGCTAGGTAAATTTGAAGAATCCAACTTTATTACAAATGCCCTAAAAAACACCTCAAGAAAATTGGGTAACTCCAATGTTAGTATTTACAACGCTGCAAATTGGGTAACTCCACCATTCTGTATGGAGACTTGCGAGAGATAGGTTGTGTATTAGGAATATTTTACAAAAAAGTGGTTTTGGATATCTTATCCTGTAAAAAAATGTTAGATAACTGTAACCATAAGTATCAGCTTTATTTTCTTAAATTTTTTTTTTTATCATTATTGCTCCTTATGTGATGTAGTTAATATGTAAGGAACTCACATTTTAAATAATGCAACTTTTGCAGGAGTTACTACGTGGAATTTAATTATTACTGGATATGTTTGCGCACAAGTTTTGAAGCTGATTTACTAATATTGTATTGTTTTTTAACACATATTATGTTATTATTTTTTAGTCAAATAAAAAATCTAGGTTTTAATACTTAAATAAACGACTTTATTTTTTGATATATTAGGATTTGTTGAATCATGATTATTTTTAAATAAGCTCAAAATCCGAAGAACTGAACGTGTATCTATATACATTACCTACTTATCATAAGTTTAATTTCTCGACCGACGGTTCTTGGTGGAAGTTCATATTAATAATTTTTAAAATGAAACACGATATATAGTTATTCCACTATTGACATTATTTATTTTGCGAGCCGGCTTTCAAGAGCTTCCACTCTCATCGTCAGGCAAAAGTGAAATGTTTACTCATCATTTTATAGATGAATAGCAGACTAAAGACTATGGTTAAATTAGTAACTGAAAATTGAAGAAGTGAAGAAAATCGTATGAGTGAAACAAATCCCAGAAATCATGATTTTCTACAAATTTATCAAAGACAATTCGAATTTTTATAATGGAATTGGCCCATCATATTACTTGATAGTGGTAATCTTGCAAATATAAATACCTACTGATGATAATAATTTAGATTATAATGCGACACAAGGGATATTGTTAGATGCACAGGCTAATGCTATTGATCATAATATTGCAACAGAGAAGGGCAGCATAAGAGTCAACATCTCGTTAGTCCCATATTCAAAACATTCAGATTCTGATGAAAACTCTGAGACTTCTCTTGGAAAAAGGAGTAATAAAAATTTAAAATTCAAATTTAAAAAATCAAAAAGAGGTGTGATAAACTCGCCCTCTGTATATTATTATTATTATTTATAAGATTACGGCAACCCGTCCCTTGTGGGACGATTTGTGCCAAGTACAATATTTTTAGAATATAACACGTAATATTAAGGCATTTACTTATAAAATAATAAAATTTCTTTTGGCGGATTTTAAAATCTTGAGATATACAGAGAGGGCATCAGTGTGCAAGAGGCAAGACACTTTGATCGGATACTGGACTTCAGCTATCTCATAATACAAGTCGTAAGAGTCTCTTATTGGGCAACCGACCTCTGTATATTGATCACACCTAATTTGAATGCATTTTTTTTATAAAATTGTATATATTGTGATCAATGTATAGTAAAGAATGAATGAATAAATAAAATAAATTGCCTCAAAGGAAGAAAAGCCCAAAAAATATTGTCTGCTTAAATAATCTAAACGAGACTGAAAATATCTTCACGAAAATGAACTCAGGACTACCACGATATCTAAAATAATGCTCCACACGAATTATTATTTTCACATTTTGTCACTCTTCATTATTTTTGTCTAGCTATCAACGAGTATATCGCTAAAGGTGCAACTTTTTTGTTCAACTATGTTCAACTCCGTGATACAGGATAGACGATGTTCCAGGCTGGGTAATATCCTGAAAAGGCTAATTGGCCAAAAAGAGCACCGGTCTTCCGTCCGCAAGGATTCGTCAGCCCGTGATTTCCCTCTTTCACAATACACCGTTCTTATAACGACAACAGCAGAGCGCAGGAAATATCGTAGAAAGAGGTGACGCAATTGGCAAAGAGTCGCTCTGAATGGAGGAGGCTGGTTTCTGCCCTGTCCTCCCGAGAGGAGCGTTGATGATGATGATGATGATGTTGAAGTATTTATCCTATATATATTACTTCAATTTAATTTGATTTTCATATAAAACACTTTAAAAATAACATTATTATGAGACCAAACAGTATGCAATACTTATAGGCAAATTGGGTAACTCCATCAATTATAGCATTTATTTTACAAAATCTATCACAGAAAATTAGGTAACTCCAAAAAAAGGCTACAAAACCATTATAAACATAATTATGTCATGGTTATTGTGTTACGAACATGTATCTACATCATGTAGATATTTTAGAATAAGGAAAATAATAATAATAATATGCATAACAAAAATATTTAGTTTTTTGTCCGCCCTGTAAAGTAGCTATTTTGGAGTTACCCAATCTGCGAATTAAGGTATCGCATTGATTTATACTGTTAAAAATTAATTATACAAACACTCATTACTGCACCAATACTATAGGTAGGTAGGTATAATATACCTATATCGTTGCAAATTCAAAAAGAGACATGTGAATTCATAAATATTTCGACATTTCTAGAATAAACTGCTTATAATGCCATCATAACCCTTTTATAAAGTGATTCTTAGTATCAAATATTAAAATTCAATACTTAAAGAATTGTCCAAACTACAATTTTAATGCCCTAATGAAAAGTTTTAAAAGAGTATGCCCAAATAAAAATGTGCGCACATGTCTCTTTTTGAATATGCAATGACAATATGCTGTAACATCATCACGGCATAATTATTTTACAAAGGGGGTCGTTAGCAAATTAACTGCATGTAGGTAATTTACATACAGCTTGTCCTTTCTGTGCCAATTAAAATACTAATTCAAAATGGTGGATGTCTTATGATGATGATGTTGGATGATTAATTGTTTCTTTGGTGCTGTTTTACGATCCTTTGCCCATTTATAGGGTGCTGGTGAAACGGGCGGCTTTTATTTTGCTTCATAAAACGGTGATATGATAGCTTTGATGTTTTAAATATGCCTACCAACAACGTGAGTTAAACGTCAGAATTGGATTTTATGTATCTCTTTGTTATATAATATAACTACTTTACAAGAATTGAGAAACAGTTCATAATAAATAATTTTAGTTTATAATATTATTATCATGGGTAGTTTGATCTTGACGATAAAACATCAAACACAGAAAATTTATGTAAGGATAAGTTGGCATACTGAAGTTTGTTCGATAGATCAATAAAATCAAAATATTATGTTTTCTTGTTAGTTTTATTTACCTTTTGAAAATAAATATTCAGATTTATATCCTGTACTTTAGATATTATTGAAATATTAAGTAGGTAATCATAGTAGATGGATTATTTGCCGAGTATTCAAATCGGTGCTTACTTCTAATTCTCTACATATAAAGAGAAACTTTGAACAAATTTTAGTAGACAAGAAATTAATTTAAATTAACACGACTTTCATTGATACGTTGTTGGTATCAGAAAGAGAAGCCAGAATAATGTAAATTTTAAATATTATTTATTGAAGAAATTGCTTAGGTATCAATTTTAATGAGATATTTCATTAGATATATACATGTATCCTTTTGCCCTTGTTCTAGTTGAGTTGGTGCCGGTGGGCCAACTGTGCCAAGGTCTTCAGAGATCTTTGGCCAACTTTTCGGATCCCTTGTCACTCTAAACAAAGTAATTCAATACCCATGTTTTTTAACTCTCCTTGCAAAGTTAAATATCTTTTTAAAATTTCTACTACTACTACTATACCATCACGGCATATCCCACAAGTGGGGTAGCCAGGAGACCAACTGCATGTAAGAAACATGCAAGCTGTCCTCTTCGTGCCAATATAAAATCAAGACATTCAGGATGGGTGGCAAACCTCATCGCTGAATTTAAGATGTAAAATGTCTCAATTTTTTCGAACTCCTGCCTTTTACAGGACACTCGAAAACTTAAGGAGAAGAGTGGGAGACCAATTCTTTACCGGGTGCTCCACGGGATATTAAAATTTCATTACTGTTAATTCAACCATGGCACTAAACCGATAAGGGTTAAAATGTATACTTTCAATCTTTTATATCGGAGGGATGAAGTAATAATATTTTATAGCGCACTTAATTGTCATCTTCAGGGCGAAATAAAAAAATATCATAAAAGAGTGAAGGGAAGTTTATGTGTTGATTTCCCGCTAACATTGAGAAACAACGCGCATTCAAAATTATTTGGATGAAGAATTAATTATCGATCTTTGTGGAGGTTTCTAATTGCAAGAGTTTTTGAAGCACCCTAATTTCAATTGATGTGTTGAAACGTTTCGTATTATTATGTAGGTATGTTTTTTCAAATTGATGATGGCTATGGAGACCACAGAAAAGTGAAGAATAGGAAAATCTTGTAAAAGTGGTGGTGATGACCGGTCCTAGTTATGAAAAATGTGTGCTCATTTTTGTATGACAGTGGGAATATATAACAGGTGTATGAGATGTAATGGTTGTGTCTTTGATGGTAAATGTGCTGTTTTTTTATATGGAAAATTATTGATGTAATGAGATGTAATGTTGCAACGATAAATCGATTTTATTAAAAAATATAAAAATTACCCTATAATTCCTCGAATCACGAACTCTGCTCAATTTTAAGGGTAAAATTAATAATTATTGTAAAAAATAGTGTTTAATGTGCGTAATATACATACATACATACATACCATCACGCCGCTTCCCTCGCGGGGTAGGCAGAAAGGATCGAGCGCCACTTCCTTCTATCCTTGCATACATCTTTCGCTTCCGTCACTGTCATACAATTCCTCATGCATGCTCTCCTGTTCAATGTGCTCAACACGTGACCGTCCGTAATATTATTTTAATATAAAATATTAGAATTCGAAAGTTTTAAAAAACCAGGGGATAATTTACTTAGAAATTTCAATTTAAAATGAGTATAAAATCTTCAAAAACTTAAGTTCAAATAAAAACAAAAATTTCGTTGAAAATTATTATTGGAAAACAAGAAGTCTTATACAATAATTACCTAAGTTGAATGGTATTTCATTTCAGTAAACTTTTTCCATAAGCTTTATGTGAGTATGAATTATTATTTTTATATTTTGGAATTTCTAATGTTTCTTATGATCCTTTATAAAGGTACCTAGTAATTTCTAAGACGAGGTTATAATAAACCCAAATACACACGCAAAAACTTAAAGAGCCTCACGGTAAATATATTGATAGAACGAGAATTATGAAAGCGGAGTTGTTTTTGAGAATTTTGGATATTTGTTGTCAGTCATTGACCTCAAAGGCGCTGATAAAAAGAGAGATATTTTATTTGCGCCAGAAGGTGGTGATTGACTGGCCGCCTTTTGATGGCATTGAATACATAATTTTTATATCCATAAAGTTTTAATAAATCGTCACCTAAACGGATAAATAGGAGTCCTTGGACTCCTGCAATATCCGAGAAATAAAGTTATTTCAACAAATATCCATAAAGTCCCTGGCATAGAATAGATCTCCCTCTATTAGCTGTTAGTATCGAACGTCATTTATAAAAGGCGAGTGTTCGTTAAACACTTAGCATCTTTAAAAAAAAAGAGCAGCGCCCGCCACATACCTCGTGCCGTACCTGGAGATATGTTTCTCCATAACGACACACACATGCACAAACAGGATTTAATGTCGCATTAAAGCGAGAAATGCTGCCCCGAGGGAGCACTCTAGATTCAGTGGCCACACACCACACTTAGCATCTACAGTTTAGCGATGAAGTAAGCCAGATCCCACCCATTCTGAATGTCTTAAGTTTTATTGGCACGAAGAAGACAACTTACACGTTGGGCTACTGGTTACTCTACTTTAGGAAGATATCGTGATGATATGAATGCAAATCGCCTTCCGACATTTTTATTTATTTTTACCTTTTAATAATCTGATATTCTGCCGTGCAAATAAATTAAATAATATGGTTTTGTCATCTTAATGAATTCTTGCTTATGAATGATAAAATATTTTCTTAATTTTAGAATCTTTTGTTGTTTTTTGGTAGTCGCAATTATAATTATTATTATAATTTCGGTACTTGATAGGTTGTAATGAGGCCATTTACTTTTTTCAAGAAAGCACAAAGGACAGGAAATTAAAATGTTCCTTCCTTTCTGGCCTAATATTGTCTTCGCAGAAGACTTAATAATTTCGCCCGTCTTATCTTTTGGCTTACAACAATTCTAATTCCAAAGGCCATATTATTATTTTGTAGAGGTTTAACTTCTTATACATGGAGTACACCCACCTAATTTATAAAGCAGCGTAATGATAGTAGGTAATACTATGATATATTTTCTAAGACATATTTTATATAAATACATTTTTGGCATTCCGAAACACTCTCCATATCATGTTTATAGGTTTATTATATAGAATTTTTCAAAAGACGTTTTAAAACACTTTGATTTTTATAATTTTAAATTATTTAAATAATGTAATTTCTGTCACCAGATTTTAATATGCGCGATCAATTTCGTATTGAATGGATACTATTAGTGTCTTATCTACGTTTTTAGTTAAAATGTAAGAAGTGTGTTTAAGTAAATTGTCGATTTGCCAGAAAATATCAATTACTAGACTAAACATTAATCATCATGAATTTCAAAATAAAATGCATGTTAATTTGAGACAGATTTTATATTCATTGCATTAAATATCATTTGAAAAATATGCTTTTACTCTATTCGAAAATATCTACATTGATGGAATGATAATAATTTGCGTAGAAATTTAATGTAACGTTACCAAATTTGGTTTAGGTAATATCAAATTTATGAAACGGATTATATTTACCTTAACTGAGTATAACGTAATGCTAAAATAATTTCTTCTCAGGGAGACTACAAAGTCACGATGTGATAAATTTATGAAAAAGCACCACTAAGTACAATGTAACACTAACTGGGAACGGCTTTCCAGCAAGATATAGGTATAAAGTTGCAGCTGATAAATTTATGGAAATCGTGTGAATCCTTTTCATATTATCTGTGCACCGTCCGTCATGTACACCAACTCACAGTACCCACTTCGTATAAAGAGAGATATAGAATAATATAGGTACTGCTACCTACAGCAAGCATCCTGACATAACTTCCCTGAATTCCAGAGGTGGTTGGAATAAATATGTATGGACTTTAGTCTCTAGTCTGAAGTATAGTAGCTGAAGCCTCGTGTGATGTACCTATATTTGTGTGCAAATTTTTGTCATTTTCCTAGTTTGAACCAACCAGGAATTAACATATTTACACAGTTGTTTCTTACTACTAGCTTTTTGAAGTCTTAAATTATACATATTCTTTTAATTATACACATAAATTTTAGTGTAGCTAATACAAACGTGTAGTACTGAGATATCGTTTGTGCGAGTATTTTAGTTGTCTTCGTTTAATTTAATTATTAATCATATGGACTACCTACTTAAAAATACCTATAGGTATCTTCTTCACCGAGTCCTAGGTGCGTCTGGGGTCTATTGCATTTAGGTACTTTCTCCAGATATTTCTTTATATTATTGCTTCAAGAATTCATAACTAAAATATAAATAAAATAAAAAAATATTTAAAAAAAATAGACTTGCCATTGAGAATTAAATCACGTGAAAACAAAGACATGTCTGCTTTCAGCAAGAGTCTTTAATACATTGAACATTGTCATTATAATGTCTTAGCCAATAGAAATAGTAATTTAGACTCAATATACTGAGGATAAAAAAATTATACAGGTACAACTTGAAATGAATGCAATGCAACTGAGTGCAAAATATTATGACATCAAGAGTGAAAATATTACAAAGCACTAAGTGCCAGGTGGACACTCGTGTCATGACGTGTTGGTACGAGTATTTGATAATATTCTAGAGTTGGTTTGTGATAGAGTGGATACTGAATTGTAAAATAGTGGTATAACAATTTGTGAAGTATGTAAGCTAAGCCACTACTATCACACTAGTTTATTGGAGTTTTGTCCATTGTTGGCTGACTTTTATAGCAGTACAAACATTTTTTACCTCACGTTCCGGCAATATAGTCTCTTTTATAAAATATTTAGAGTACGGTCGCCGTCGGTCTATGTATGGGATTGTTATGGATTCAATGATGACTATAATTCGCGTTTCATGTCAAAATTTTCTCGTTTGTTTTTGTATTGTGAGTTTTTTTTCATCCTTCTTTGGTTTAAATAATAAATTTATTGCGGTTGACAATACCACCATTGTTAAGTTGTTTATTTTATTGCTTTTCAAAAACAATGCAGATGTTTATAATAATTTACTTATCCTATCAATTCATTTATTTTTTGGCTATGTGAGCTTTTATATCGTAAATATAAATGAATTACAAAATGGTATAGGGTTGAATTTCGTCGATACTTAATAATTCCAAATAATAATTTCTATTTGATAACTGGGTATGTTATTTGCAATGAACTGCCCTTCCGTATATTGTAAGTTTTAAAAATTATTTTTGTATGATATAATTATGTATTCAATTATAAATTATAAATATACAGTAAAGATTATACCTATATATAATTAAAGCCGTTATAAAGAATACTTATAATTTGATGATCTATTAACGTTAAAATCAATGATATTTGAACAATAATTAAAATTGAAATATTTAAGCAATAAACGGAGTAAAAAATATTTACCTATTTCCAAATAAAATGCTTCGAGAATAATATTCATTTTAAAAAGGTTAACCGCTAAAATACAATATGTTGACTTTTCGATAATTCATAAATTTTAAATTGAAAACTTTCCCCATATAGTGCTATATAGGTAATAAAGTTTTCAGAGAATAGATATAATACAATTTTTCTCAATAATGTAAGATATTGTATTTGAATTATTTAAGTGTATTATAGTGAATAACTTGTGAAGTAGGTATTAATAAAATTATTTTACGTATACACACAGTGGCGAACGATAATATTAGTATTTGTACTGTTTTAATCATCACCTGTAAACGCATTTGAGCTTTTTACAATACTTTAATAACAATCGAAATTCATTATTTATTGTATCAAGCTTTAAAATGTATAAAATTATATATTTCATAAACGTGGGATTGACGCGTGATGGACTATTTTGAGACAGAGATTTTTTTTACTTTGTGCTGTCATCAGATTTTTAAATGAAATTATATTTTCTTGCTACTTTAGTAGTAGCAGCTTCTTTTTATCCAGGATTTATTTATAGGCTCAAAATGGTTACTCTTGACAAAATCTTAATACAATCTTAATCTTGTCTTGATCTTAATCATACGACGCGTGAAGGGACTGTCTGTAACTGAAGACGCTTTCATAATAATCTATATGGAAATGTTAATATAAAATTTTTAATCGAAAATGTTTTTTAAACCCAATTCTTAAAATGTTGACATTTAATGGATAAATATTCGAAGTATTTGTTGTAAAAAAAAAAGTGGCAAATGTTGATTTTGTAGTGTTTCAATATTTTTATTCTAATAAAAAAGTAGGTAGGTACTTTTACTATATATGTACTGTGTTTTGTGAGCCTTGCTGATCATATATTTTCACTCTAATCAGGGCGTAACATGAAGGAATATTTTTGTTTTAATGTTTTGGCAAAAGAATTTCTAAGAAAAGGTTTTCAAAAGAATGAAATAAAAAAGTAAATGAGGTGAAAACGGGAAAGAAAAATAATAAGTAGCTATGCTCATGACCGTTTGCTGAGCTAAGAAATGAGCTTTTAATGGCGTTTGATGTGAAAAATCGTTCGAAGCTTAAGCCCTTATTGTATTAATATCGGAATATCAGCGAAATTTCAGCTCTAGGGAATTTTCATTTAAACCAATTTGTAACTTGCTTACATTTTATAGGTACAACAAAGCGTATTATTTAAAGGAAAATTGTTTGCAATACTTTTATTCCAATCGTAATCCATATTGTTTCAAATTTAAAATCATACACACTGTGTTGTTGATTAGTAAATAGCAATATAGAATTATATTTATCATTTATTATTAAATATAAAGATAAACATATTATTATAGTTACAAGAAGAAAAATTTACTGCAGGACTTCAAAATGGCTAGCAATGACTTACAATGGAAATGTCAAATGAACTCAAATAATTGTTTTTATTTTTTTTATTAGGTACAAATGAATATTGTACAAGTACGACATATGTACTCATTGAAAACTTTTACTTTCATAACTATATTATTTTTGAATACATCATTTACACTGTTCATTTGCACCAGACTTCTGCACTATCCTGGTGGTCGGTGGGTCCTGCAATGCACAAGAGTGGTTTGTTTTTGCCTGCCCAATGGCCCGCTGTGAGGAAAAGTGGTTAGATGGAAGAAATCACTTTATAGTGATAATCTATCGTCCTAGTATTTTTAAATTTTATATCGTTTTTTAACACTGTTATATAATGATGATCGACGAAATGCTAAATGGGACTGTTCAGTCTAATTGGCATTGATTCAATTCATTTATTTATGTATAATTATTAGAATTTATTTTTTACATACACTGACGAGAAGTTATTTTGGGCCTTTTACACTCGAAAAACTTTGATTCAATGGAATTTCTTTATTTATTTATTCATTGTATTGTTGTAATTTGATTATTTTGTCATTTGTAAAAAAAAAAAAAACTATATAATTGTCTGACGATTCCAAGTGCCAAATCAATGGCCTACGGATGATAAGAAAGAATAAAGAATAAAGAATAAAGATGATGTGCAAAAAGAATAAATAAATAAATAAATTATTATTGTGGTTTGTATGTAGGGGATAAATAGGAATATATGACTACCGATACATCCGATTGTGAAGTGCGTCTGTCTTCAATGTAGCTGAGTATAAATATCTAGCACAGATGAAAAATAGTTGTATATATTTTAATGAGCAAATTTAGTAGGTACTTCATAAAATGTAAACATCAGCAGTATTTTTCACTTTTGATGCAGAAAACGTTCTCGTTTAAAATTTGTTTTATTCTTTCACACATTGACTCTAGCACCGAATGGTTTTTCTATTTTGAGATAGAAACGATGTTTCATTTAACTGCTAGGTTGTGTTCTGGCAATAAATATGGAGTAGAGTGAATACCTTGTATTAGTTAGAAACTCAAATCTCATTACACCCGTGCCAACATATCAACTGTAAGAATATTTTCACGCTCAGCAATGCAGATCACCTGCCATGTTATACATTTTAGCTTCGTTTCAGTCTTAGTATCGTTGAAAATAATGATATTAGCAATATAAAATAGACCTGCATGCACCCGATGCAATATGGCAAATATAATTTCTATGGTCAAACACTTAATGTCACAAATATAATCTACTGCATCTAATCATAAAAGGTAAGCGTGGTGTGGGAAGAAGACAAGTCTTCTGGCTGGAAAATATAAGAGAATGGACAGGTATCCCGATTGTGGAAAAGTTGCTCTAGCTGGCACAAGACAGAGAGGCCTAAACTAAAGTGTTAGCCGTCGTTAAGGGAACCTAACTTCGTATTAGAAGAATAAGAAACAACTGTAGGGTGAAGTTGAACGTTGATAACCATTTGTTATTTTTAGTAGCTTACAAGATTGTAACTATGAAAATACTTTAAGGTAATAATGTATTCTCGATACATCTAAAGAAATGAAAAGATGAGGGTTTAACTGATTTCGTATGCAGGTAAGATTAATCAAATAAATATCTCATATCATAACAAAACAACCATACAGTCATGTTACTATGCATACTGACTAATAAATATACCTACTGTTATTTATGTTACGAGTTTGATGTATAGAAACTATGAGAAGGTACTATTTCAAAATTACGGTGCACTAAAATAATATTTACCAACATTGCACCGATGATTTTACATACCTATGTACATTGTACAATATTATGACGATGTTTTGTTTATATTCGCTGTGAATTGCTGTGAAAACATGACCATTCTAAGTGAAATTTGTTCCACAAAACAATTATGTTATAATATAATAATTATTATACAAGTATGTTTGTAATATCTGCTGCTATTGGTACATCTTTTAAAGCATCATGCCATATCCTACAAGTCGGGTAGCTAGCAGAGTGACAGCATGTAATTAGCATGTAGACTGTCCAATAAAAAATGGACATTCACAAAAGAGTGGAAGACATCTACTTCACGAAGGATTTTACGGTAGCTTAAAATCAACAATGCATAAAACCATTTCCATTTGCAGTAAATGTTTTAGTGAAACACTTTTGATTCATCCATAAAGCTAAGACAAATTTCACAAGAAAATGTCATCATTACCTATTTGCTTCTTTTTTTATATTTTTTTCGTTTCTTGCTATTCCGTGATATTTTAATATTGAAAAAACCCATTTCTTTATTCCTCATACAGAACATTATTCTTATATATTAATTTTTCAAATTGAGATGGTTTGGTCATGTGGAACGAATGGAAGAGAAAAGAATGACAAAGAGGATATACTTGTCTGAAAGGAGGGGTGTGCGGAAGCACGGGCGTCCGAGAACTACATGGCTTGAACATGTATATCAAATTCTCAAGGACGGCCGTGTTTTGAGTAAGAGAAATCGAAGTGCGTGCATGAGAAATTGTATAACTGTGGAAGAGGCGAAAGAAGTATGTAAGGACATATCTAATTGGCGTTCCGTTCTCTCTGCTTACCTCACTTGGGATACGGCGTGAGGGAATAGATAGATAGATAGATGGATATTTGTATTATCAGTTTTTCGTCATTCATGTTCATTACTATTATTTTTTACTATTCTTCTCCTATTTTTTTTTTCTCTTAAATTTATGTATATATTCTGATCTACTTTCAAAAGGGACATTAAATAGAGAAAAAGAAAAAAAATGCCCCTTCTTGCCTGCCGAAGATCCCTACCGTGAGAACATTTTTGGTTTGCATGTGCAGATAAATATCTAAGACCTACGACTATTCAGTTATCGAGGTGAATCTCTCCTCAAGAACATTATTCTGTTTACGATGCATATTGAAAAAGTTGTTATTAAAAATTAAATATTAACTGATTTTGTATGAAGAAACTTTATTACGGACACAATAATTAGCACTTGTATTTGCAATTAATTAAAGTTCTTTCTACAATTTGTAGATGGAGAATAAGTTCTGTTTCCATAATTGTATGCTGTTGCAATGTTGTTGATACTTATGAAGAAGTAATTTGATATTTGTTTTACCCATATTTAAAATTTTCTAACATTATCAACATTATTAATTTTCATAACTGTTTTATTCTGTACTTTACCTACATTGATCACAAATAACAAATTAAACACAACTATTAATTAAGATAAATGTACACATTTAATATGATTAACTGCTTGAATTTCTATTAAATAAATAATTTTAATTTTTTTCATTTCTATTTCATAAGTGCATTGTACTTTATATAGGTATCTACAATAAATTCACTTTTTGGTTAAACTATGTTTATCAATCATTATATTAGGTTTACTGAAAGACATTGCCTCAAGACAATATGTACGACTCGTGTACAAATTTTATTTTATACAATAAAGTGAAATGTTATAATAGCTACACAAAAACGTGATTTTTTCAAGTAACCTTAATGACATTTGTTTTTAGATTATCTCTCAACTGAAATATCGATATTTGATTCATTAATGAAAGAATAATTTAAAATGAATTAATTTCTTTTTAGTCTAGAAATTTTAATAAAGTTTAAGATTAATAATATTAAATTGCGTAAACATTTTTTTCGTTATTATCGTTTGTATAAACTTAAATTAACAATTTTCATGGTTTGATATTTATCATGTCGTGATGGTATAGTACTAGTAGTATATTTCATCATATATGATATCCAAAAGATACGTTTGTTCATCAACAAAATTAAAAACATACACACCTACACAATTACACATGTAATATATTGTGTGAACAAAAGAAAATTAATAATACTTTAACATAATTCATGGGTAAGCTTCAAAATAATATAAGTGACAGAAATTGAGCGTGTGTTGGATGAATGCTAAAGATAAAAGAAAAGAATGAAACAAAAATGAAAAGAGGCTTTGAAAATGTTTCATACGGCAGTTTATTTTTTATTGTATTTATACCTATATAGATATCGTTATGTATTATTATACTCGCTAAGAAAATGTAATTAATTTTTTCAAGTACCTAGAAGAATTTTATTTCATAAATAAATATGTACTTTAGGTATTAGTATTCTCACAAGCGGTGTTGCCACTATATTAATTGCATGGAATAAGTATGTATGTATGTCATCTTGACTGAAAACAACAAAGTATTGGGAATTCAAATGTTAAATTCTTTATAGATACATGATGGTTTACGAAAACTGTGTTTTTTTTACAATACACTCGAAAATATACTGAATAAGAATCTAAGGTATACAACTACTATACGACCATTACTACACCATCACGGCATCCATCACAAGTGGGGTAGCCAGCGTACTAACAGCAAGTAATAAATATGCAGATTGTCCTCTCTGTGGCAATGAAAAAATAATTTCAGAACATTCAGGATGGATTTCATGCCTCACGCTGAGTTGTAGATGTTAATTGTCTGATACATAAAGTTATATACTTGTACAAACACCTGCCTTTTACAGGACACCCGAAAGCTTACGGGAAAGAATGAGAGACTTTTTCTTTACCAGGGACTCAACGGATATAAAATTTTATCTCTAAAGATTACATTCTTTCAAAATACACTGTACCTATTATTAAAAACAATAAAATATTTTATATGAAAATGTGGTTAATTTACTTTCCGTGCAGAAAAAATACCGTATTGATTATCGCTCCAAATTATTTTAATGAACCAAGCAATACTCTTTTTAAGAATATTCTTCTTTGTGTTTCTTAGATGAATGTAGAAGGGTGATGAAAAACAAAAGGAACGAATATAAAAAATAAACTTTATATTTTGTAGTATGTAAAGAGAGATAGGTAGGTACACATTATACAGAATGTTTCAAACGTTGCGTTTTATTCCGTCATAAAATTACATTATAAACGGTTGAAAGTGGTAGTTTGACATATGCGATTAATCACATACGAACCTAATGTGAGGAGTTGCGCAGATAAAATGCTACATGTATATCTACCAAATGGAGAGACGTATGCAGGCAAAGAAAGCAATAACAATTTTTCTTTGGCACATTTTCCTTATTTAGAAATTTAGTACCTAGGTGTATAGGTACGTATGACAAAATATTGAAATTTTGAAAACTGCGCATAAATTAGTTGAGTATGCAAGGATAGGAGTAAGTGGAGCTCAATACTTTCTGCCTATCCCGAATGGTTAGATGATGATGATAAAAAATAATTATGAAATACCTGATATTTACAAACAAAAAAACTTTGGTAATGATCGCAGATAAATATTTGGCTCATTGAGTTTACATTAAATGTTTCTAGATATTTGAATCTTACATACATCGTGACAGTGAAAATGGCAAAATTGGTGAACACGGTTCATGGAAACCAAAAGGGATAATTAAAGTCAACTTAAAGCCAATTCATAAGCGTTGGGACGCATTTCTCACTTCTTACGATTAGATTTAGCATCTATGGTGCATCTTCTAGCCAAATTGGATAAAAAATGAAGCATGAAATAAATATAAAAATAATAAAAAATATTTCATGGATAAAAATTTATTGCGTACAAAGGCGTGTTTCTAACTTGTTCCTGCCAACCAACCCCATATATAAAATAATTTTGATAATACTGAAAATAATTATGATGTAAATATTACCAAGTAACAATAGATATTATTGTTGCAATGTGATTTAGTTACGATTCTTCATATGTGAAAATAGCATTTTTTTTTATTTTCACATGTGACGTTTGTGCATTTAAGTTTGAAGCACATCTAATGAGAGTTTGTTAGCGTAGAAGAAGAGTCTTGAGTTACTCGGGCCCATTTAAAGGAAAGAGTGATAACGAGTGTTCAGAATTGTGCGTGATGATAAAAAATGTAACATATTATACAACAACGGCAAGAAAGAGGAATGTGAATAATTAGGGAATGAAACGTAAAGAACCAAGATTCCTTTGTATTTTTATGACATTGAAATATTTAGAAAAGTCTTAGAGGTTCGTTGTATATATATAATAAGAGCTAAAAACTTGTACCGATGCCCACAAATATTTTCATGAAACAAGAAAGGACGAATATGATACTCACTTCATCATTTGCTTCAGTTATGTTCTACACATTCTATGAATGTTGTAGGAAATTTTAGATGATCAGTCTTTTTAATTTAATTTCTAGCTGGTGTTAGCAAAAGCAGGATAATTTGTTAGAGATCGTTATTTTTGGAGTGTTAGTTTATTATATAGTTCGTCGGTAGCCTGGAGGTAGAGTCTCGGCCTCGTGAACAAGGGATCCGTGATTCGATATCAGGTGCCGGCAGACTCCCCTTTCACGACACAAGCTTTTAGTAGCTAACTGTATTTGGGTTTAAAACAAAACCCAGATAAATCTATTTAATTTTTTTTATTGAAGTGCAGTTTGTAGTTTGATTTGCTTGTTGTTATCTACAAAAGATATTGCGAAATCTATAACATTATGAAATGTCAAAAAAGATGGGAGAAATGTATGTTTATGTACGAAAAGTCGATTGTCGATTTTCGTGTGCTGAGAAGTCGAAAAGTTATATAGTGTAATTTTTAGCAAAACCTTTTTTTCGATATCAACCTAGGTCACTATGTAATACTGAATGGGACCTAAACGAACATCCTACATATGAGTTTTATTGTATGTATGTTACAATGTCTCTTGAGTTATTATTTTTATTACGATACTAATGACGGTCCTTCTGAATTCATTGTTAAGCAATATAATGAGCATAATATGAGTATTTTTATGCCGTGTACACATGTTGTCCAGGTAAGGTCACGCTTATACCACAAACATTTTACTTGTATGTTTGTATGTTTGATATAATTACTGATATAAATTTTGGAAACTGCCATGAGTGTCAAGAAAAAATACATAATTATTTGCATTTTCAGAAAGAGAAAGGACGCGTTTTTGTCTGTTTATCACAAGTTGTGTAACCAGTTGACTAATTTCATATATTAAAAATACAGATTGTCCTTTTCGTTTAATCATTTATTTAAAATTTAATTTTATTTAGATTGTCGAGCATTTAATATTGAAATAATATTCACCAAAGGTAGCAATATATATAAAAAAATTAAACACCGTTCTTTAACTGTATTAAGTTAAAACGTTTTCATAACTACTGTTCCATCATCAGCAACATAATGATGTTATACTAACACAAATACTTACATAGAGTATGTTACTGATGATGGAATAATTAATTATAAAACCGCTTTAGCTAAATATAGTTACTTGACTGAAAAATACAATTTTTCATTTATGTTACATAAATTAATAATAAATATGGAATTCCAATGCAATGTGTCAAACATGGCCTAAATGCTGGTGCACAATACCATTCTGGTACCGACACTTATGTATGCAAGTGAAACTTGGACGTGATTAAAGTAGGATGAGAGTGGAATAAATGCCGTGGAGATGTGTTCACTGAGAAGAATGGTTGGTAAAACGTTGCGGGATAGAGTGAAGAATGAGGATATCAGGAGAATGAGCGGATGCGAGAAGAATGTTGTGGATAGAATGCGTGTAAATAAGTTACGATGGTTTGGACATGTGGAGCGAATGCAAGATGAAAGAATGACGAAAATATGTATTTATCTGAAAGAGGGGGTGTGAGGAAGCGCGGACGGCCAAGAACCACGTGGCTTGATCACGTAGATCAAATCCTCAAGGTCGGTCGCGTGTTGAATAAAAGAAATCGGCGTGCATGTATGAGAAACTCGATGAATGTGGACGAAGCGAAAGAAGTTTGTAAGGATAGATCTATATGGCGTTCCGTTCTCTCTGCCTACCCCTCCGGGGACATGGCGTGAGGGTATAAATAGATAGATAAATTCCACAGTGTAAGTCATAAAACATTTAAAAAGTAAAAAAAAATACTTGTTTTGTTACCTTCTTTTGATGAATTGTTCTGAAAATAAATTTTGAGTTTTCACAATAAGTAGGTAGATAATAATATTGCGCTCAGATGACTGACGGAATATTTGATTTATCCAATAACTGAGAGAAGATAGAGTAGGTACATAAGTCTTTCATTTTGCAGAGCCGCTGAAATCTGTAATCGCTAACGCTAATGATGTTCCCTGTATTTTCGATTTCAGGAAAATTTCATGGTTAATTTAATCCAGTGTTGACAGCGGATTCCGCCTGCTATTATAATAAATGGTAACATTTTAGAGGTTTCAATTTTGCTGAAGTCACTAGGTAGTTATTCAGTAAGTTTATTCACGTTGTTCCTTAATATCATGAAAAGTAATATGAAAATATTTTTATCAGATATATAAATTCATATGTGAAAGTCGGAAGAATAAATTTGATAACAAATATTTCATGATCGGTTTTTTCATGTAATTTTTGAAAATGAGTCTAGACAGCAATGTCAGGATTTCAAACGTTCCAATTCATTTTATAACTTAATTATATTCATAAATATTTTCAATATTAATCCTTTTTTATTATCAGAACTTGTTTAATTATTTCTCAATTTAAACTTATTTATTATCCTGGAGGTAGTCTGAGTTTTTGATTAAGCATTTTTGTGTTGACTTTATTCTTTCTTTCTGCCAACATTTTTGTATCTGCAAAAGATAATATTTTAAAGTAAAGATATGCAAATAAAATGAAAAGAAATATGTCGAGACAAAGTCACACTATGTTTTGAAGCACACAATGAAAACAGCCTTTATGTATGTATGTATGTATTTTTTGTTATAGTGTGAGTAACGTGGCACGCAATATTAAAAGTTTTATGCTTTAAATTCAGTCAGTTCTATTATATATTATAAAATACTCGTGATAGAATAAAACAAAGCGAGCAATATCCATTATGGCAAACACAAACAATGAGGCCACTTAATGTAAATGAAAAATTTTATGGTCATATTTCATTTTAAAGGAATAAATCTGAAGGCATGACATTAAATTACATGTTTACACGAAGATTTATTGTCGGGCATCGTGAATTAATTAAGATAATTGCTAGGGAATACTGCGTCTAGGGGAGGGGGATGATCGGATCGTCTTCAGCTAGAAAAACTGGAGTAGGGAAGGAGATACCGTCGCCCAGTCACTTTAATTATCAAAATGTACAAGTCTGTAGTGAAAAATATTATTTTATAAACTGTGAACTTCTATAAGACTGAACTTATGAACTAAATTTAAGAATATAGTATATTCTTATTTCATTTTACGGCAATGCACCCGCAATCGACTGAATTATAATATAGTATATGTACAATGAAAATTATGGAAGAACATATGCAGTATAACTTTTGGAACCTGTTTTATTATTGAAAATTATTTTTTTAAGAGAGCATGCACTTGTTTACGGAGATTATGTTACTTTCCAAATCAGATATTGTTTATATCTATCTAATTTCAAAATTTTATATATGCAAACATGTATAGGCCTGTGCCATTTGTTTTTGTAAATAAATATATTAGATTGTTCTGTAGTTTCATAAAGCAATGTTTCAAGTAATAACAGATTTAATACAAGTGCATAGTTTTATTTGCCTTTATATTTCTAAATTATATTTATTTAAAATATTTGCCTAAATGGAAAAAGATGAAAACAGAAACAATATATAAAAAATGTCATTTTATTAAGTAAACGAGCTTAAAAGTTTTATAAATTTATAAATTGAAGATAGAATAGAGTTCTCCATTTTTTTTACCAAGAATTTATAAAGATAATATGAACTAGTATCTTTCGTATTTTAAATAGATGATGTAGGTACAATATATGGATTAAATTATTTAGGTAGCCGAATAGATACCTACAACTCTCCGTACTTTATTACATAGATACCACATCAACTTCCTTATGGAATATAAATTTACTCTTAGGTAGATGATGAGTACAATATATACATATTTTCATTGAGAGTAGCCTGTGAATTTGTATTACAATTTTATGATAATATTCTCTAAGTTGATTTTGTATTCTTTCCTTAATATTGTGAATAGACCGAAACAAAATAGAAAGTAGGGAAAAAGTTGTGCCTTCCAACTCACTTATTCTGCACATGCAATATACTTATTTGAATTATCATGCAAATATGAAAGAAATAAACTGAAATTAATAAAAAAATGGTTATCATCATGATAGAAAACTTGAGTTCGACTCATCCTATTTAACTTTTATTTGTATACATTGTCATCAACAAAATAACATATGATGATTAAATTCGTTAAAAAAATATAAGGAGGTGAATGAAGTATGCAATAGTAGCTGTATCTCTCCTCTCTGCTTACTCTACTAGCATAATGAACAGTCCAAATCATTTTGAGTTAAGTAATTTCAGACGAACCAACGCTGATTTTTACCTGAAATACTATCATCTTCGACTGTCCCTTAATTCAGAGGATTGTGACCATCATGTTTCGTTCTATAGACCATCTGTCTTCAGCGATCCTCCGATATGTGTAGGGCTTCATGCAGCGAACTAAAGATACCTACCTACTACGAGTAGGTATATCGTAATTTTGAAAAGGTTTTATGCTCTTAAAGAATATATGTACGATACTTTTTGATCGAATCGAATCTAGCTGAGTGATTTTTCAACAAAGTAATTTTATAATCTAATATATAAAAGGAAGACGTGTGTGTTACAACACTTATAACTCAAGAATGGCTGTACCGATTTGAATGATCTCTGATTTGTTGGATTCTTCTCCGCCCGGATTAAACTATAGGCTATTAAAACATCTTACAAATTCACGGGAAGAAACAATATGAAGAAAATTATTTACGCCATACATTTTTAATTTCAAAAATAAAAACAATATGGAGAGTCCATACGCTATTAGCGCCCCCACGTCGCCTGTTGCATTGTGCTAAAATAATCCGTAGGTTCTGCTATATTAAGAACCAAATTACTATAACTAATATGAACGAAATGTGTACTAATATTTGTTTACCATAATTCGGTAGTTACATGGCAATAGGTTGTATCTCACTAAAACATAATTTTACAGGAGAGCAAAAACAAAGTTTGCAAAACAGATATTTCAGCCAAATTTCGAGCATTATATATCAAAATGAAGGTAATTATTATTTCTACAAGATAGATGTAACATTCTCTTAATAATTTCTTCTACAAGATGTATGTAACATTCACTAAATAATTTCTTGCAGTTTAAAAATATTTGAGTTTTTTTGCCATTTTGAAGAAAACAATCTTTCTACATGTCAATAAGTGATGTCTTTTCTCTCTTTATTCTGACTATAAAGAGACATATCCTTTTGCCACATCAAATATTACACTATTTTGAGCATTTTATGGAACAAACTTGAAAACGCAAAAAATGCGAGATACAACCTATTGCCATGTAACAACCGAATTATTCGACTAATATTTATGTATCGATAGATATTCTGGCACATAAATGTGGACGTGCACAGATTATATTTGAAATTGTATTTTATTTTTGCAGATGGAAAATTATTATTGAACCAAAAATTGTGCTATTAAAGATGAAAATAAGAATGTGTTCATGTAGGTAGTTCTGATGCAAGATTGTGTAGTGAAATTTGCAGACAGAGAAGAAAAATTACGAAGAAAATTATTTACGCCGTACATTTTTAATTTCAATAAAAAATGCAATATGGAGAATTATACAAAATCAACAATGAATGATAATTTTTCTATACATTCTCAAATTAGAATCGTTATCCATACAATTTAACATCTGTAGTTCTGATATTTCAATTTTTAAAAAATCATGGAAAGAATTTTAATAAATTTTAAATGAATAGGTAAAATCTACCTGAAAAAAAAATTAGTACCTACATACATAATTATATTACGTACTGTAGATAATTTATAAACAAATCTGAGTTAAGTATAATTGTTCAACATAAATTGTTCATGTCGGCCGGTGTGGCGCGGAGCTCTTTCCTTTGAGTCACGAGGTCCCGGGTTCGATTCCCGGACAGGGCAAAGGGAAGAATGACCTTTTTCAAATTGTCCTGGGTCTGGGTGTTACATATATATGTATTTGTATATAGTGCATTGTATATGTGTGTATCGTCGCGTTAGTACCTACCCATAATCAAGATTCATCTAAGTTTGGGACTAGCTCGATGTGTGTGAATTGTCTATGTAAAAAAAATGAATGTAACTTTCGCAGTTTAGCGGCCCCACCCGTTGTCGAGTACTTTTTTTCCATAGAAAAGGTAATATTTTTGAAACTTGAGGAAATTGTTGCCATATGTAGAATTATTTTAATTTGCCGGCAAAAAAAATCCACTTCGAAAATTAATTTCCTAAAATTCCGTACATATTACTCGACAACGGGTGGGGCCGCTCAAGTTTCATACTTGCGAATTTTTTTTCCTATAAAAGAATTTTTCAAAAATTTGGTGACAAAAAAATAATTCACCATATGGCAACAATTTCCTCAAGTTTCGAAAATATTACTTTTACATGGAAAAAAGTACTCGACAACGGGTGGGGCCGCTAAACTGCGAAAGTTCCAAATGAATTATATTCGATGTATCTATATATCTTCGATGACACACTTTGACAATTACGGGAGTTTGTAAAGAGATTAATAATATTAATCATTCATAAAGTCAGTGGGAGAGGGCAGAAGATAGGGCAGGTGTCGAACATGTGTTGAAAGGCTAGGTTTGGAGTGGCCAGAGGTCCTGGAAGCAGCGGTGGACAATTATCTCTGGAGGAGATACTTAGGGGCAATGGGTCCCCGACCGAACTAGGACAAGGGGAAGAAGATGTATGTATGAAATCGTTCATTGATTCCTAGGCGGTACGAAGTTCGCCGGGCCAGCTAGTAATAGTATATTTACCACATTTGTACTGGTTTGATAATATGGCTGGAGAGAAAGTAGCTCCATTTTCCATTTAAATTTGAATCACACCAAACTCAATTAAGTAAAAACAAAAAGTGCACACTATCTATAGTGCAGATACCTACACAGATAGATACGTCTAGTATTGATTTTTTTGTTTGTTTATTATTTTATTTACAAATTAATGCGTTAAAGCCAATGTTTTATTAATTGTATTACAGTTCCCGTGAATAATACCTACCACATAATGAAAGATAATAAAATAAAAATTACATAATCAAACGCAAACCTCCCGATTTGATTTTATTACACATACCCACACTCATATTATTGTATCGGTGCTCTGGGAATGTATGCGTTTTTGCCAATTAACGAAATGGTCGTTTTTAAAATATCCCTCCTGAATTACGAAACAATGAAATGTTTTATAATTTTGAAATTGAATTTGTTACCGATGTTTTTTCATATCGACACATCGTCAACATTGTTATCATGTTCTTTTTAGGATCGTTGGGATGAAACTAGTGAGTTTGATTAGGGTAGATTTTGTGGCAAAAGATTTTTCCATGGCATCATTATCAAAACAGGAATATAACTACCTACTATTAATCAATGTCTTCTTGGCCATCAGGAGCCTCGATGGTAGAAACGTACCTTCCTAAAGTAAAATTTACCAAAACTACATAGTATTTGTTTTTAGTGTATAAAAATGTTCCTTTTTAAATCCGAAAATTTCAGATTTTTTTTAATTCACTGAATATAAATTTAGTAACCATATATGATTGATGTAATTCTAAAATAAAAAAAATGTTAATGAAAGAACCAAAGAATTACCCAAATGCATGTTAAAATATATAAAAGCGATAATTTTAAATATATAGGTAGGTACTTGTAATGTTTTTTTTAATACAATTATTTGGATTTGGAGTTTAGCCAATTCTCAGACATATTGTCGTCGTTTGCATAATGTAAGAAGAATGTTGAATACATATGCAATAAGTTCATTGATTACTTCACGCATAGAAAATGTTATGATGATGAAGATAGACCGAGAAATTACTATAACCATATATTATGTTAACACATGGATATGGTTGTAGATCACAGCTTTATACTTTTGTTTGTAATTGATCCACAATCTATTTTTTGTTTATGGTGACATTTGAATGATCTGTGTTTTTCTATGTAATATCACTCTCATTGTCAAAACCTGTGTGAATAAAGTGTTCCTTTAACAAACTTCGACACGTCTTTCAATTAAAATCCCGAATGCATTTCCCAGGCTAAAGGTTGGAATCCAACACCATAACCAGACCATAGATTTTGATAAAAAAAATATAACAAATAAAATATGCAAATCAAATTAACACGAGGAACTACCGAACGAGGCTGAGAAAATATAACGTCACCTTATTGGTATTTCCCCGGACGAGACTCCAACCCGCAACCCAATCTTTTAACGTGGCGTGTTTTGTTCAATTAAGTTACCAGGCGACATGCCGAAAGCTCAGATATTCTCTTTTATAAACCCCAATGACAGCTCCATATGTAGATATTGTTCTAGGATATCTAGTATGGGTATTTAAATAAAATAAGGCAACGTTGTCTCTTCTAAGCCTTATGTGGTAGTTTAATGGGTTATATTTGCGTGTATAACTTCATTCGATGGTTAATTGTAAAAATAACACCGATAAAAAAACAATATAAATATCATTGAATATTCAAAATTATTGCTTCCTTTTTTATTTGTACAGTTGGTTCAATGATTTATGGGGAATAATTTCATTAAATTTTTGGCATTGCGTGGCAGTTAGTCGCTAGGGTGTCTTCTCTGTTCATATCCACGTTCGAGTTGTATGTTGTGTGAGACAATTTGATGTTGTTATTTTATAATATAATATGTAGCTATATATTATGCTGCATTGTATATTGTGTACAACTACACATGTTATTATTTGTATCAAATTGTATAAGTATATTATGCCCTTGAAATGTTTCTATAGACATCAGAATACTGTTATTTAAATATAAAGGTAAAATTTTAAAAATAGATAATTTCAAGATAAAATATATCAAAATAGCAATTTGACATTTTGTAATTTTTTTCATTAATTTGATAGAACCATGGAGTAGATTATTATTTTTATCTGTATGCTCAATAGTTCAATACATCAGATGGCTACCCCACATTTGATACACGATACAGTGATGTTATTGACAATCACACCTACTAACTTTTTGCTTCTTTATTAGTCTTTTAATCTTGGAATAAGAACCTTCAGGACAGAAATAAAAAAAATCACTTTGCGAAATCAGACCCCCCTAGACAAACCGTAACTTGGCGATCGACCACAAACGAATTTGTGACAATAACCGCAACAATAACGCATAATTACACGGTACATGTAGGTAGATTGTCGAAAAGTTCGCCAGTAGTCGATCGCAAAGTACGGTTTGTCTACGGCGCCAGTTTATAATTTTTTTTTTTTTTGGAATTACAACTATTTAACATATCATTTTACATAAGCATTATCTAAAAAGTTAATTGTGATAATTTCCTTCACTACCATAAACTTTTTACGTTGTGATGAGTTAAGATTTTGCTTTTAACAATTTCATTCGTATACTCGTTGGCGTAATGAAAACAAGTAACTATATATATGTATTATACATAGAATATTATAATAATTATGATGTGGTAGGAAAATATTCGCGATTACTACGTACATAACTGAGAATAATACTTGTTTACAAGTTTGCCAAAATGCTTTAGTACAAAATAAATTTTATAGTGTTGGTTGGAAGTCTACAAGTCAAAACAACAATAATATTTTTCTCTCTTCCTACTAAGCGTCATGTTGTCGGCACTGTGACAATAATAACGCTATGAAAGAAAATCTGTAATGGATGAAAGTATACAAAAACGATAATAACAAAAATATCCTTGGAAATAATATTTGAAACCGTTCGGATGTTTACTAATGTTACTATCTTAGGTAAATTGAAACAAGTGTTTCTTTCTTAATATAAATAATTGATCACGAGAGAGACGTCTTTCGATTTATCAGGTCATTATCAATCTGAATTATTTACAAATATTATGTTCTGATTAGTTGAAAGACGTTTCTCACGTGATCAATAATTTAAAGCAGAAAAATACACTTGTTTCTTTAATTATGTAATTTTACTAGGTGTGCACTGACACAATTAATAATATTACCTACTATCCTTTATTTTTATAGGCTTTTGCCTACAAAGACATTTGGTGGGATAAAATCAACCTCTATACGAACTCACTTTTCTCGTGTATATTTGGAGAAATTATTATAATTTGATGTTGCTCATGTGAAATAATATAAATAAAAAAAAGTTTACATGAAATTATTCTGGGACAGACAAAATAGTTATATGATGTTCCGTGAAGCAACAGCAAAGAATTAAATTAATATTACATATTTGAATAAACATACATGAACGACACTTAAAATGTTGTCCAGTAATAATCAAATAAATAAATTGGTCTCCCACTCTTTTCCGTTCCGTTCGAGTGTACCGTAAAAGGCAGGTGTTAAAAAATAAAAATACTTTACATCTTAAACTCAGCGGTGAGGTTAACCACCCATCATGAATATTTTTTGTTGACTTGGAGATCAGCTTGCACATTAACTGTGTGCTATTAACGGTCTGCTATATGGCGTGATGGGAAAGTTTTAAAAGAAGTTGAGTTTTTAAGCAAAGCCAAGCCTAATTATTTACTGAATCAAGTCGGGTTGACAAGCTAGTCTATTGTCATATTTTGACATGTATGTATATGGGTGTGTACTGTCTAGGTATACAATGTATGCAGACTACATATCAAACAAATTAATCAAACATGATGGAATTACTGTGAAATATCGGAGTGTGATGTGGAACTGATTTTTTTATAATATTTTATCATCGTGAATATAGTAAAGTAAATTTCAAATAAATTTCCAAATGTGAATTTTGTATAACCAACTATAATTATATTATATTCATTCATTCACTGTGTCCGTGTTTAGGTAGTGGAATGCCACTTCAATCAAAAAATTGACAATGTTCTTATAAGACGAAAGACGTCTGTCTAAATAATAAACATAACATAACATACATAGACATATCACACGGATCGAGCTAGTCCCAAACTAAGATGAATCTTGTATTATGGGTACTAACGCGACGATACACACATATACAATGCACTAAACACATATACATGTAACACCCAGACCCAGGACAATTCGAAAAAAAAAAAACTTTAAATTAAAATTATTTTGTAAATTATTTTAGAATGTTGTATTTTGTTGAACACTTTTTGATTCCCAAAGATCCTCATTTTATTTATTTTTCAATTTGAAATGTACCAATTTTATTGAATTAGAAATAAGGTCGCATACATTTATACGTGTCAGTGAACAACAATTTTATTTAATTTTTGAATTTGATTACTTCAAAAATCAGACTATTTTTCAATTAATATTTTGTTTTAGTGTTTATATATTAACACAATATACGGCCAAACAGCCTTTACAGTGCAATAACATATTTGAAACTAAAACTATCGACATTTTAAAGAATGTAATATGTATTGAACTATGTTCCCTAGTTATCTAAGTACAATCGTCATTTTGAAGAGGATAAAAAAACACTAGACGTTGATTTGAAACATTCATGATTATTTAATAATAGCCTTTTTTACGTTAAATTCAAGCGTTATTTTGTATAGAGCCACGTGTATCATTCAGAGTTGGAATTGAAAAAAATTATACGAACCTCTGAAACATCGCAGATATTTTGACATCTGAGAACATACACAATGTGAGAGATGTTACGAATCAAAAACGTGCCTTTTTTTATGAAATTATTAACAATATTTATAATAATTCCATATAATATTACGTATTTGTGTATGTGTAATAATATTATGAAATGTTCGCCGCTTAATGCCAGGAATGGAAATGATAAATGGGTTGAAGTATGACGGGAACACAATACACATCCGTGCCAGATACAACGCTTCTGGATACCTATCTAGGTAGGTACCTATTACCTACATATCACGATAGTCTACATACTGTGTACCTACTTACTCATATTCCTATATATTTGTAATAATACCTATGTGTAATATTATGCGAAAACCTACGGCGAATGTATGTACCTACCTATGTATCTTTGATAATTTTTCAATTTAATGTTTGGGGAAAAGTTATCGGTTTTATAAATTTTGTGGGCCGAAATTATTTGCAACCATAATGGAAGTATCTGCACTAAATTAATATACAACCTGAAATACAAACAAAAATAAAATATGCCACGTCTCTATGGTTCGTTCCAAAAATATACTACAAACCAAAGAGATGCGACCTTTGCGAAGCATTGCTGGAAAAAGCTTACGACACCATGTCAGAAATACTGCGATCCGGGAAATATGTGAGGTCCATGATTTTATAATATGGGGAAGAAAACGACGGAGATTCTGGTATGAACACGCCCAGAGATAGAATAATATCAGAATCCCAAATATTGTCGTACATGAACTACCTTAGGGACGATGCTCACCAGGAAGACCCTCAAAATGATGAAGGACAGCTGGTCCTCCATATTATACGATAAACATACCATACCATAAACATAAATAAAAACAATTTATTGTTTATTGCAGTGCATGCCAATTTAAAGATGAGGGTGAAGATTATTAATTTTCCAAGTGACTTTATTAACTTACTAAAGTTAACTTAATACTGTGTTTTTTCTCAATTTCTCTTAGGTATATTAAATTGCATTATTCTCAATAGTGAAATTTTGTACAAAATTTCTAAAATATTAATTTACTGTTTGTATTTGTTTCAGGTACGTGGGTCTTTTCAAATGATTGCATATCACGGATTTCTATGATTAATAGGCAATTGGTAAATGTTCACAACAAAATGAAGAGAATTCAGGAATAACTACCGGTACCTAAGTTTTAATTTGGTCAAGAATAACCACTGTCAGATTAAGGGTCATTTACATTGTTTGAAAATATTGTGAAAAGCATTGAGCAGCAACGTGTTTAATATAGAAAGAAGCAGAAATATCAAAAAAATTATACGAAAATGTTTGTGATTAGGAGAGCGCGCATATGGCTTTCTGACATCTCCGTATTCCTCGTACCACGTACTAAAATAAATAGAATGTGTTTCTATTGAAATATTCAATAGAATTATTCAACATGACGTCTCCTTTATAAATCGATTACACGTTTTCTATCTACCAAATGCATTTTTCATATTATTATTATTATTGTTAGTACTCATCTTTTCACAACATGACATCCATTTATTATTACACTCAAAAGACACTTTGCATGCCGCGTATGCACATTAGAAAAATACGTTTGTAGATAAGTAGAAAGCGTAAATAGAATAAGGAATTTTTGCATAGGAAAAAGCCTGGCTTCTTTCTAAAAACCAGCGAATGACAAGTGTAGGTACTAGAGAATGAGGAGAGCTATTTTCCACTTGTCACTCACACTGCATCCACGTATAATGCGAAATCCTCCATCTGATATTATTTACTCACATCCTAGTTATTATTAAGAGCCGAATTCAAAAACAGGGAATAACATTTATTCCAATCGTTGAGTCTGACTATAAGACACGTTATTCACAAATATACATTAACATTGTTCCAACGTAATACTAGATTAAAATTATCTCTTATAGGTAAATGGTAAATAATAGTTCTTGTTAGAGTAAGTAAGTTGTAATGTAATGTTGAGAAAATCCACCTGAAGTGAAAAAAACTGTGATTAAAGTTTTGATTTAACCAGGTATAACAATCGTTATGTGAGTAAGAGATTTCATTTAGTGAGGGTTAAGTTAAGGTATGCCTAGTTAGCCAAGTTTAAATATACAATAATCTCTGTGCGAATAGCTCTTGTAGTATCAATATCATACCCATATTGTTTGCTCAATCGACATCACCAGATATACAAAATAATAGTCAAACTAATAATGCACATTATAGATAATTATACCTATCGCTCTGTTGTTGTGAAGCCCGCATTAGTTTTCAGTTTTCAATGTATGAGATAAATAGATGATTTAATTTGATTGTAGGTATTATGTATTATCTGCACCTGATAATCCTTTATAACAAAAATCATTCGTTTTTGAATAACTACCTTTATTGATAAATAACTCATTGATTTTATCGAAATGTCAGAATATACCCTTTGTCAGTATGCATGACAACGATATGCAACTGAAGATTAACCGATTATAATATATCTTCCATTAAAATAAAAGAAAAAAACATGTGTTGTCCATTCTTAACAATGGTGGTTTGGAGTTTTTAAGATTTGTTCAGATCATTATTGATGTTGTGTGACTATAAGATTAGTATTATTTGATTTTTTTTTTAAAAAGCAGTTCATCCAGATCCACATTTTTTTTATATCACAGAGATAAAAGGTGTTTGTTTTAAAACAAGTGTTTTGTGAGCAACATTCTTTGAACATTTTTCATTTCAGATATGGCGTATTATTTGTGCATTTCAGATAATATAATCTGGGCATTTTACTTGTATTTATGTATATGTACATATACCTAGACAGTTAGACCTCCAAATAATCTCTCCCCTCAATCCCCCGTCTGATTTCAAACTCATTTTAATTAATTTGTGTCTTACTTTTGATTTAATTAATTAAATCTTATCATATTATTACTTTGAAATAGAGTTGGAGTTACTATGCTAATGAAAAATAATATTTAAAACTTTAAACCTTTAAGTTTATCTTGTGCCAAAATGTACGTACCTACATATTTCGTTCTTTTTTTCATTTGAATTTTATCTGGGAGCGTTATGCTAAGAAGTATAGATAACAAATTCATCCGTCGCGTTAAAAAGTTTATATATGCGGTGCTTATTATTGTTTAATAATAAAAAATATAATTCACACAAACTGTAGCATAAGTGTAAAATGATGCATAGATATATCTCTACTGTCATTGATTTTATAATGATCAGCGATGATGTAAGCCACCTATCCTCTAAACCACTACGGAAAAGTGGGATGGGAACCAAACTAATTGCATGTAATAAAAATTCTAATTGTCTTCACCTTACCAATAAAAGATTAAGTCATTCAGAATGGGTGGCAAACTTCATCGTTGAATTGAAGGTGTTAATTTTCTTACTTGTGATATTTTAAGAACATCTGTAAAACTAGGACAATCAAAGACATACAGCAAATAGTGGGATATCTCGTCTTTGTCGGGTGTTGAATCTAGGAATGTCGGGATTTTTAATAAAATTTTGAAGTAAATGGCACATGAGCGACTTTATTTCTGTCATATTAAGGGAACTGTTAGTTGTCAAAGATACAAACAAATTGTTCATTATTGAGTGTTTTATTTTTGTTGCTTGTTTATTACATGCAATTAGTTTAGCGGCTAGTGATGGTATAGGTATATAGATACAGATAGAAAAGATGTTAAAAGCTTGGAACGTTGTTTTTTCAATTTACTTTCTTGGATAAAATATCAACAACTTTTTAAAAAACAATATTTTTATAGGCAGATAATCAGTGCTATTTGTAAATAAAAATAGATATGGTTTAAATTAAATATACGAGATTACTCCCTCGTCAATGTTTATCAAAATTTAGTTTGATTAATATTAATGCTCAATTTCATTATTAATTTTCAATATGTAAAATAATCTGATATGTAATGAATAATAATCAAAGCTATTTGTTGGCTTATGTGCACCTGGCAAATAGCACGCATACAAATAAATCAGGGTTTTATCTAAATGCTAAATTTAATACTTTATTAGTACATATTTACCTGTTTATTACAATAATATAATAATCAATTTAAGTGCTATGAGGGGAACGAGAGGTGTGATATATAAATTGTTAATTTAATTTCATTGTAGGATAAAATAATTTCTCGAGTTATGTGATATTTCAAACGTGAAGATTCAAATTTCTTTCACAGTAACAATAAGACTAGTTTTTTCACATTCTATCAGAATAAGCATTTTGCAATTATTTCTGAATATCATTTTTTCATTACACAAACATCGAACAAATTTAATACTAGGGATCGATGATATTTTTCTTGTCATATATCTGATTCAAGTTCATTCGGCTTATATTACTCTATTATATATACATATAGTGAATTAATATCTTTTGTATTCTCCTCATCGATCCTATCCTACGCGTTGGTGATCAGCATCCTGGGTGTCTGATGTTGTGGCCAATCCAATCCATTTTTCTATTAGGAAGAACATAATTTCTAAACAACATACCACATTCAATCCAAGTTTCTCAATATCGAGGGTAGAAATCAGCCTCCTCCATTATCGTCAGTCGATTCTTCGCACCACATTCCTGATTGCTCTGATGTAGTTGTCATAGGAACGGTGTATTTTGATTTAGAGAATATAGATAAGAGCATACTTCATACGGTTTGTTAAAATGATAATTTGATGTACCAGCCTTCGTACGTATTACCTATTATATTTACAATAATATATTGAGCGAAGCGCCATCTAATGCCCACAAATACGGGTAATACTGTTAGCACGACAAATATTTTCATATAATTATACCTATCTATTTGGCTTTCAGTTTAAATACTGGCAGGAGGATATTTCGATAGACGAGACGAGATTGTATTTACACTGTACCAGAATATTAACGTAGTAAATATAATCATGAGGCCCATTATAGGGGTTCACGTCTACAGAATTTAGTTTGTATCTTAGACCAATAATTCTGTGTACCTAACAATCAGCTCAGTATTGTACCTACTTTAAACTTAAAGAGAATGTCTTAGGAATTTGTTGAACAGTTTTAGTAGTTGTTTGATTAGTTTTAATAAAATTTGAAATTTACTTTAACGATAATGTTATTATTAATTTCGATATTATTTGTTTAATTTGACATACACGAGTAAGGTATTCTTCAAAATTTAATCTTGATTTATATTAAATTATATTTCATTTAATTACTTCAGTTCATGTTAATTAAGTTCACACGACAGTTTGCAAAAATGACCATTTTGACATTTAATTCATTCATTTGTATCACGGCATTCCACAAGTGCAGTGGCCAGGGGATCAACTGCACATAACAAACATACAATTTGTCCTCTTTGTGCCAAATATTTCACTAAATAGTTTATAGTGATATAGTTTCACTTTATAGTGATAATCTCGCCACTGCACATCGTCCTAGTTTCTAAAATTTTATATTATTTTGTTAACACTGTTATGTAATGATGATGTGCAAAAAGAATAAATAAATAAATAAATAAATAAATAAAGTTGTCTAACAAACATACAACACAAACAAATCCGAAAGTTTATTTTCTTAATCACGGCTTAAGATCATTTTGAAAACTGTGGTTAAAGGCTCCAAAGTAATGTGTTTTAATTGTTTAATTATTATTAATTTACAGTAAATTTAATTTTCAATGTTCATATGAGTAACCATGTCAGATATTATGTTGTTATTATGTAGGATAGAATTTGACAGAATACTCCAATGTTTTTGACAGTCATTGAGAAATCTCGTTCTACAGGTTTAATTTGAAAACGTCTTTCTTGTTGCAATGAATGAATAAAGATTCTAGACGCGTGTACAACAAACGAAGATCTATATAAACCCACAATATATGTACATAGGTAGTACAATACTAATAATAAGACATCCCTATGATGCATTTCTGAGAAAATAATAACATACCTACCTAATATTTACTATTCCCCTCTATCCTAATCGCCTTTATTCTGTGCACGGCGGCTTTGAAGAACTCGTTTGGAGGCGAATAAGAGAGATAATTTCATATATAACACAATCCCCTGCCAATATTCTAGTATAACTGTAGTCTCCATGTCTGAGAAATGAATCGGTCATTTGAGAAACAACATAAGTCAGTCAATACAAACTTTTCAGAAATCACAAAAAACTGTTTGATATAAAATTTTGAATGAAATTTTGATATCTTACTCAAATCAAAATGTTACTTACAGTGTATTCTTTTATTATAAACCTTTATTTTATGTCAAAATATTTTATTTGTATATTAATTTGTTAATTTAAAACCTTTGACTTATGTTATTTCTCAAATGAACACCATTTCAGGGAATAAAAATCAACATTTTCATCCCAGATTATTTATTAAACAACCAAAAATCACGATTTTTCATCATTTTCACCCATTTTAGTGGTTGGCGTTAAGTGTCAGCTGTGAATCGACACGAAAAAATTAGTGTAGTAACAACATAAATCACTGACTTGTGTTGTTTTTCTATTGACTGGCCAAGTTAATCAGCTCAATTTGTATCAAATATGTAAAAATTACGTAGTTTCTAAATGAAATAACGTGCGTTTCTGACCCAAATAAAAAAAAAACATTTTCGCTAAAAACCTGACTTATGTTGTTTCTCAAATGACTGATTCAAATATGACATAGAATTATTGTAAGGATACAACTATCATTCTTATTACAAACGTGTTATTATTGTGTAGCTAATAGCCAATCTCTCAACGTAAACTTATCTTCATTGACTTATGCACTGGATTAGGAATATCTAAATGAAATACTCGTATATTGATATTGTGACAACATCCATTTTATTCCAATCATCATCATTAACAATATCACGATGTACTTGTATTAAAACATACTACATCAGAGGTAAAACATATTATATTGCAATGAGTATTTCTATTAGTAATCAGTTGTATAAGATTCCTTTCATACATTTTTAAACAACCTACAAATTCGAGATGATACTTATTGAGAAGCATTCTTACTATGAAGAAACGACAAATATGTTTGCTTTAATGTTTAAAACAGAGATCTATTATATATTTCAGCATCTTACATAATATTCTGAATTGTGTAGCTGAAATGATTCTTATATTTATATTTTATGGTAACGCACTGAAATTCAGGATGTGTGGGAAATAATGTGCATATCCTCCAGTAGGTATTTCCGTTTCGCATAAACACGAACGACAAAGTGTAGGATGTGAGACTTTTCCCTTATTGTTATTTTGTATCCCGTGGCGATCAACAACATCTCCTAGACAAAAGCAAAGAATATGCGATGCGATAGATTTTTCTTGTTTCAGTTTCATGCAAATAGACACATTTCCTGTTTGCAACTTATATGAGTTGTAGGTCGCGTACTGAATTTGATAAATTTCCATGCGATTCTATTACTGCACGGAATAATGTTTTCTTATCTTTCTATGAATATTTTTATTTTAGAAATATTTTAGTATTTATTTTATAAATGAAATATACCATCAATCATGAAATGTTAGTAGAAAATCAAATTAAATCTTTCATGGCTATTAATAAATAATAAAAAAATGAGTAAAATTGATACTTATAAAAATTGTTGTGGTAGGCTTCTACAACGTCTGATGGTTTTTGGCTGACCTGTACGAATAAGTAGTCCTTTTTTTGAAGAGTTTTGTTTCGATATTGAGTCTTCAGTGACATATTCGCAAGTCCACTGGAAATTACGAAACCTTATGTGGCTCCAAAGCCCGCTACTTTTAATTTCCTCCATTTATTTTTTCATGACGTTTCATTTATTAGAAAAAAGAAATGTTCAGAAAACGTTTTATAAATTTTGTAAGGTGTGCACATCAAGATAAACGAAAAAAATAATAAATATAAACATTTGCATTAACTGTGCTTCTTCAGCAGACAAACTTAACAAGATCTAATTACATGTAATTTAAAAAGAAATACTCATTAATTTAATTTGTTAAATAAAAACAGTTTCAACCAGAGCATTTTTGCTCAATGCCAAGCCAGTTTAAATTATACCTAAGTACTACGCTAGAGTACATAGACATACAAACAATAATGCACATAAATTTACCTTTGGTCACTTGGAATTTTAAACATGTACGTCCCCAATAAAGTTTCGACGTTTGGAGACTTGGAATAATACAAATGCATGTATTCCTTATAATACATACTCCAGTCATACAATAGATTTATTATTATTTTAGATATTCACAAATTGAATCATGGTTTGTTCTGAAATGAGTTTTTACCCCCACAACAAGGGCGCGCCAAGATTTTTTTAAGGGAGGGCAGTAGCTTCGAAATTTATTATTATTATGACTGTCAACTCTTTGGAACTTTTTTGTCTCGGTTTCCATAGTTTGGAATACGAACTTACGTTAATACCAAACCTCTCACAATTTCTATCATACCTTAGAACCTATTTTTTTTATTTTGATGTAAAAATTTCAAACGTTTGACGATCTCCTCGTTTTTGTATAACAGTTTTATATCTATCTATAACATCAAAGTGTATCCCACACGTAGGATAACCAGCAAACCAATTGCATGTAATAAACATGCAAAATTCCCTGACCGTGTTAACTAAAAATACATAAGATTGTAAATACATACGATAATACGTAAGATTGGTAGCATACCTTATTGCTGAATATAAAATATCTCTTTTTTCTAACAGAAAAGAGTGGGATACCAATTCGTTGACGAGGCTTCATAACCACATTTTATTGGCTCCAGAGTTTAAAAGCCATTTTATATTTAGTTTGACTTCTAAAGGAGCAGGGAGTGGCTTCCTACTTTGATGCCAATTTTTCATACTTCAATACTAATTTTGCGTATTTTCCTCCTATATTTGAGATCCTAGGGGGGGAGCAACTGCCCCAGTCTGCCACCCCCTGGGAATGCCCATGCACCACGAGGATATTCATATAGCATCGACATAATCTATTATGGATTCCCTTTGAAAGCAAATAAATCAATTGCACATCAGCTTATCCTATGAAGACTGAAATGCACAATTTTACATATTTGAATGATTTGAATCAATTATATTACATTTCACTAAGATAAATCGAAGATATTTTGGTAGATATTTGCAAAACATGTATTTTATTGTTACTTATCATATATATCTACCCTTTGATCTTTGCTTTGAATTTTTGTGTGTACCTTCTAAAGACACTGATTGTTTTATTTATTTTATCATAGATATTAATATCTATCATAATTATTTTCAAAACAAATAGAAAATTCGTCAATTTTCGCGTAGATATTTTTGAAGGTTTGTGGATAGCGGTACGAAGAACATGATTAATTATTATTTTATATACGCCCTATTTTTGAACAACATACTGTTAAAAAAAATAAAATGAAACAAAATATTTGGTAATCCCACTGCTGACTTTAATAATTTACGAGCTGGCTCTTAAGAGCTTCCACTCTTACCATCGGGGTAACGTAAAAGTAAATTTAATTAACTTAACATTACCTGATGATGAGAGTAGAAGCTCTTGAAAGCCGGCTCCGATCAATAAAAACACTGTGGAAGTACTAGGAGATATTGAAAGTTTACATGATGCGGGTTTGGCCAACCATTCAGGTTGCCCACTATAGCTCGCCCGTGAGGACAATATTTTTTGTTTGAAGTCCTGAAATATCCGTGTGTGGGGAGGGTTCATTCAATAAAAGTCGAAACATTGATTATAAAAGGTTATATCAATAAATTATGTAATAATCTGCCGATTTTTACGAAATACCTACAGGAAATTTCTCATTAGTTGCTGTAGATACCTAAAATAATAATTTATTGATATAGGTATAGCTTCGAAATACGATAAGCTAATGTAAAATATTATTGTTATAATAGATAATATAATTGAGTATTATATTAAGTAAAATGATTTCGGTGTATCCAGTCAACCGTTCAATGAAGACAATATTTAATATGTTATAATTTCTTCATGATAATATGAGATACTAGATAATTTCCTTTACTATATAATAATGTTATAGCGTCACATATTTCATCGTAAGGAAATAAGAAATAACAGAGTAATTTTCTTATATCGTCGATGTGGCAGAAAGATTAAATAGCAGAAAAGATTATTTTATTATCATACTAATGAAAAGAAATAATAAGTGGACTTCACGTGAATGGTTTTACAATCTACGAAGCAAATTGAAGATTGGGGTTATAGAAAACTTCAATTAATGAATAGCTTCCACAGTGCGGCTATTATATTATGTTTTATTTGACACCTTTCTATATTTGCAGTGATATTTTATTAATTAAGTTGTCTTTTAATTGCCTAGTGGGGTTTTCTACATATGAAAAGTCTTTCAATCTTTATTATAAGTTTTTGAGAGTTTTGTAAAAGGAGAAAGTGTTTTGTATGTAAAAGACGAAAAAAAATTAATGAGGCATTGAGACATCATCAAATTTACGATAAATTATGACATAATTGTGGTTAAATGGAAGAAATCAATCACAAAATGATTATCTCGCCACTGCATTTCATCATATATTTTTTTATGTACCTAAATTGTTTTGTTGATTTTATTATGTAAATGATGATGTGCAAGAAAAATAAAATAAATAAATAATACCACCCATCTAACTGTCTTATCTTTATTTGCCTTGAAGGGACAATCAAAAGTTCATTACATACAGTTGGTGAGGTGAACTTTGAGGTTTTTCTTAAAAAGAACTTGCATGAAGATTAAAACTGATATTTCTGTAACATCATGAGGGAGGGTGCAATCTTTATTATGTAGTTGGTCCACTGGCTACACCATTTGTTGGGAATGCTATGATGGTTTGAATGAACCATGTATTAATGGAAGTATGAAAAAAGTAATATATTTGTCACAAATTACAACAAGGTAATGGATATGACAATGTACCCGTGATAAACTAAAAATAAATGGATTGATTTTTTCTGTCCACCCTTAGTGAAACAGTGGTCGATGATGTCCGATACTCACAATTAATTTAATAATTTAGGGACAAAAAACATCATAAATAAATATGGTATACTTTTGATTAAAAATTGTGATTTATGTACGATGCGACATCGACGCCTCCCAATATTTCTTATAAAAGTGTCATAAATCTATTAGATTAGATTCTTTAACTTTATCTAGTGGAATCTATCAAACAATGTTCATCTTCCTTTCATTCAATTTCTTCAGAGATCCATTATGCTTAATGAGAGATAGTAAATGTCTTTTATTTCTTATACCCAACTTGTGATTTTCTCCTTTTTTCATCATTAAATATTCTTTTTGAAGAAACTTGTAGTTGTCAGATTTATGAAAAGAGTTCATTTTCGTGATTACTTTTCATGTTTTTCTTATTTCAGATTTGACTGATATAACATGATTTCGTGATTTGGAAGGTTTTATCTACATATATTCAACCTCATCCGTCATTACTTCATATTATATAGCACCTCGTAATATTTTTTATTGTTAAGTTTTTCCTTATTTTTATATTTAGTATTATTTTTAGTGTTGCTAAAATACACATCATACGTGATTCATGTAACCTTCATAAAAAATATTTTCTTTTAAGTAAGTCAGTCTTGTGACTTATGAAGTCGAGTATTTATATTAAATAAAACCTTCATAAACTTTCTGTACTGTGTATCACTTAAGTATAGACGTTGTTTACACCGGGTCCGTCAGTTTCTCGCTATAAAAATCTTATTTATTATGAATTTTTCAGAGAGGTGGAATGTTCTTCAGAAATATTTGAATGATTATTAACTTTCATCAATATTTGCCAAGATCCTTTTCTCGTTGAAGCTTATACACAGATCCATTTGCTTTGATGGCAGTGGAAAAAGTTGATTGAATTCTCGTCACGTTACTTGGAAGCAGATATTTCCTTCATGTACTTCATCACAGCTTTATCTGTTCCCCTCCCTGCGTCCACCTTTACTACAACTCCCTCCGGCCCGCACTCAAATGGGGGTAGTTTGAGAAAATCATCTAGTAATATCCTTTCAGGGAGCCTCAAGAATATGTTCAAGTACCGACTATTTCTTCACCATTTATATTACATACGAGATGTTACAAATGAATTTCCATATATATTCTGAGATATCTACATAGATAGTAGAAATCAATCTCGATATCCAGTAAGTTAAATCATGTGGAGAAATCAAGGATTATAACAACAACTACAAGCAGACTCATATTAGATTTCAGCACAGCACGAGTGTAACCTCCATTACATTCATTTCTAAATAAACGATTGGAAATACAAATATCGGTTGGCGAGCAATATTGTATTGTAAAATATAATATCTAGCTTGTATCACATGATTGATTTATGTGTACTGTATTGTAATTATGTGGTGTATTATAAAAACATATTTAAAGAGCTCAATAAATAAACGATAATATTCATTCATTTTATTTTTGAAGTTCCTTGTTGAATCATTCCATAAAATTGTTATTTTAACATCTTTCGTGAATTGATCATCTCCCTTAGGGATTTAAGCGAATCTCCATTTTCATCATTTCTTTGCATCATTTATGTTTATACTACTACTATTACTATCTCATCACGGCATATATACTAAAAGTTGGGTAGCCAGCAGATCATCCGTGTGCAATAAACACGCAAACTGTCTTTCCCGGTCAATAAAAATTTGAGACATTCAGTATAGGTGGCTAACGTCATCGCTGAAATTAAGATGTGAAATATCTACATCTTTCGGATATGATAAACTATATGAATATATATACATCTGGTAGTGACATATATAGGTAGGTAATATGTAAGAATGAAATGATAGTTTACAATTAATAATAACATCCAATTTTTGTGTTAAATCATGAAATATTTTTAAAATGCAGTGAACTTCTATGTAGCTCCTTGATATGTACCTACGCTTTATTTCTCAACCAAATTATTAGTCTTTCCCTTGAATACCCTTCAGTTTTTGTCATTATCCTTTATTATAGGCGTGATTTTTGAAACGTTACCTAAATGAGAAAGACTTTTCCTAACCACGCATAGTCATTTTGCCACTAAAAAAATACCTTACGAACTAATTAGGAACATTAGACCGTTGTTAGTCACAAAATATGTTACAAACATAAAAAAGTATACATATTAGGTATGTAATGTGAATAATTGTGCGGATTTTTTATACTACATAATGGGACTACAATTGGATACAAAAGGGACAAGTATTTTAATGAATTTTCAGCTAAAAATTATATTCAAAATAAATTTTGTTTTTTTGTTAAAGCCATCTACCGCGGAAAGCTTTTTTTATCTCATATTTTGCTTCAACAACAAGGTCATAATTTAAATTATTAAAAAAAATACTGCTGACCAAGAAAAAGAGGGACACGAATATTTTTGAAAATAAATTTACTAATAAGATATTCTTACTTAAAATATGAAAAGCCTGTTGGTTGGAAGATATTTATAGTATTCGAATATGTATAAAGTGACACTGAGCTGTATTACACAGAAAATAATCTTTGTATTACACTCACTTCTATAAGTTTCTGGGTGTTCTGTAAAAGGTACGTGTTCCTTAAACATCACGAATAAGATGTTTTATATCCTTAATTCTACAATGACTTGTGCCACTCTTAGGTACCTAGCAAAATTCTTATTTTTTATTGACACGGTGGACACAATCCATTTTTTACGTGCAATATTATGATCGTTATGAAACTTCCGATCAACAAATAAGACATTAAGACTCCCCGAGGGACCTTCGTAAAAACCAATCAATGACAACGTTGAAGAGCAAATTGAAGGCATCACTCTTCCTGTATAGGTTTTCGCGCCTTTGAGATGGATGCCCCATTAAACGGCGCCAAATAAATCACCCGACATACAAATAAACAAGCCAAGGCACAACCTTCATACGAAAAAATATTTAATTATTTTTTCACCGCCTATCATATTTATAAAATGTATTCAAACGTTTGTTCGTACATGAGTCGTTCCTATACGTACACGATTTCCTTGTTTTGGGACTATTAAATAAAGTGAACTTTTTTAAACATGTTAGGGAGTGGATACAGAAATGGTTATTAATTTTCCAATGCTATCAACTGTTAAATTGTAAATGCATCGCGTGTAAACATAATAATATGTATGCTCAATGATATTAAAACAATCGATTCACTTAATTGGAAACATAGCTCCCCTTACAAATATTATTAGTTGAAAGACATCGCATTCTAGCGATAAACTTGCCCTCTGTTGATTGAATTGTATAACTGATATTTTAATGATACTGCATTGATTTGAAAAATTGTAACCAACGTACAGTGAAGGATAAAATAAATAAGTATCGGGAAATTTAGGTATGCATGTCAACTGAAATATAAAAAAGTTTATCTTGATCCGTTACTAGAGTGAACTAATTCGGTAGGTACTCCAGTGTGGTTCATAAATTTGGTGCAAGAGTGAACATTGCCGATTGGATAGTTAGCAATGGCAGTGTGTCAAACAGACATATTTAATTACTATGCATCTTCTTTTATCGCCAGTGTTGCTAAAATTCGGAACTATCTATTCACAGATATAAGTAGTTATTATTTCACCGTCAATGTTGCTAGAATTCAGAACAATCTTTCCACAGATATAAGTAATTCAAACTCTGTCATATCTTTACTACTAAAATAAAATAAAGATATGACAGATTTTAAATAAAATTTATAAAATTGATAATGGATCGATGTAGATTTAATATGAATGTATTTTATTTTTTGTACAATTTATGTTTAGCAAGATACATTTTTAAGAATTATATTTTAACTAATCTATTCTCGTAAACCAATGTTTCTTTAATATACAGGTTTACTGAAAAAGTTTCCCTCCAGACGCATTATGTGTCTATGTTGAATTACAACAATAAAGAGTTTATTATTATTTATTATTACATTGAGTTTGAACCTTCAGATCTTGTATGTACATACATATTATCATATTATTTATGTATCTGTGGGAATACATATAACAAACCGCACATAATTACTACTGCGGTGAATTTAATTCACCTACTACAAGTAGTTATAATGGGAACATAAATATATTTATTAGTTTTAATTAGGACTGTAAATAATATTCAACAAATTTCATTGTAATTATTACATTGAATAACATTCTTACAAGAAAATCTTTTTTATTACCCATAGTTATTGATATAATATAATAATTATGGTAGAAGGCACAAGTTTGCTGATAGAGATTGCTTCGAGACAATAAGCACGCCTTTTGTAATTCAATAATTAGATTTATAGAAGGTTTATTTCTCTTTGGAATATTTTTAACAAGTTTGTTTTTTGAGCTTTTGTTAATAAAATTATTAAATTCAACTGTTACAGGGTAAAGTTAAAGAAAAGCCTTAGTAATTTATTAGCCAAAATGAAGACTCCTACATCAAACTGTACTTCTTAGCATAAAAAATGAAGTAAATGTTTCGCCAACTGTGCACAAGTCACGAACTTCCTGCTTGGTAGTTTGAGACTGACAATGTCAAACATTTTAAAGGATTAATCATTTATCGTCAATATTAATTAATATTTCAAAATATTTTTTTTTGTTATTAATTCACTGTACATAAATTAGTATCATTATTCAATTTGGGCTATATACACATATGAAGACATAAAGAATCAATTTAAAAAATAAGGATTTTCATTTAATGTCATAAATTATGAGACATTCCGAATAATAGCAACTCTAATTGCTGGAGGTTAAATATAAAATGTATAGATATCAAATTTCTGGTCTTTTCACATCTTTCCTCTGGGTTCAATAATGTTCATTATTATCATTAGTAAGCGATTGAATCCCTCAATGTTACAAAGTCACACTAATTTTGGTCCGTGTATGGTCTGGAGTAAAAGAGTTATAACGGCGGGCAGCTCATAACGACGTTAAACGAGGCTGGGCGCCGCGACGCTACCGTACTACGGGAAACGAATGGTTTAATAATAACATTTCTGTAATAACCATTTCATACGATACCTATATAGGAGTTCGCAGCGTAGCAGGTTTTGCGTTTGACTGTTGGGTTCTATTATAATTTTCACATGGCGTTAATATTCCTTTCATGTTGCCAAATTGCAGCCCATTTTTATTATTTTTATTCATACAATTAGATTATTAATTTTTTTTATATTATATTATTAGAATTTTAGTTGTTATTTAGTTTAGGCTTACACCCACATACAATAACATATTTTCGATTCTTTAATTGATAAAAGAAAAATTAATTCTTAAATATGTTCTTTCGCAATATAAACGCACACACCCTCGAACAATTGAAAGTAAAATGCTCAGACTAATTTTCATTGGGACATCTTGATTTGTTACGCTAATATCTCTTTTTTTGTTTGTTAAGTCGATGTAAAGTCAGCAAGAATATTAATTTCAATGTAAGTTTATATATTATTTAAATAAGAAATAAAATATACTTATAACTTTTCTCTCTTAAAAGATATAAGTATGATATCAACATTTGATTGATCAAAAACAAATAAATTATTAAATATGCATCTCCTCGCGGCCATCGTAGCGGATTTATCCTAGCAATGGAGGCCCATGCGCATCCATAAGCTTACCTTAAAAGTCGACCGCGTAAGATTACCGCATAACTATAGATTCACTTATACTAAGTTTAGTCGCAAAATACTCATTAATTATAGTACAGAGAGTTTAAAAAGTGTATATGAAATAAATACATAAGTTTAATTATCCTAGTCCGAAAACTGAATATTTTCCCAATCCATTTCACTTTTCATTGTGTGTTGATTTCAGTACATTTTACAATCATTTGTATTTCAGAGAATGCATTGAATAGATTATTGCGTATGTAACTTACGTCTTCATTCTTATATTGTATGCTTCTCACTTTGGTTCCAGTCTGGTAAGTTTTATTATTAAGAAATGTAACTGAAACAGATGCAATAAATGTCTTTATGTTTTATGTTTACGAACTTATTTCGTTTCGCAGTTCTCTTTTTTACGATTACTTTCAAATATTCAGGAATATATTATTATATCAACATTTAGTATTCACAGAATTTGAAATTGGTATTCGGTACCTAATGATTTTTCGATCATAAATTACGTTTGAATGCCAAACTTCCAAAATATTTAATACATTATTTATTTTAACTGTACAATATTATGTAGATTTTATTTACTAATGAGAATTTGGTATGTAGTTATATTTAACAAATCAGATTTATACTTGAACTCTGTATATTTTAATATATTCTACAGATTCATCAATATTATCTTTTCATTTGAATTGGAAAATAAATCTGGTATAAACATTAGAAATTGCACACATTAGTCTATGTCGTACATATTACAAATGAATTTAAATACATGTTCATAAATTTATTACACACGAACATATATTACATTACGCCATGCATAATCCAATCAGATAAATAAGTGGCAATCCTCACCGGGATGCCATGACGACATCTTCGGCTACGTAGCCAAATAATTCTACGATTGGCGACGTGGCCAATCCGTAGCCGAGTGAGTTAGTTCCAATATAATTATTTCGATATGAATTAATAGGCTACATAGCCGGCGACGCCGACGTCACCATGGCGTCCCGGTGAGGGATAGCACTAAATGAAAGTATTTATTTTCTACATAATTAGGTATATCAAAATAAAAATAATGAAAAATCCATTAAAATCCGATTCGAAAACGCGTGATAATATTCACAACATGAAACTTTTTTCTGAATTTGAATTTAATGACGATCAATACGAATGTATCGATTTTTTTCGTTATACTACTACCATACTACAATCCCATCTTGGCATGTCCCCCAGAGGGGTAGCTAGCAGACTCGTCGCATGCAATAAAATGCAAGCTGTTCTCTCTGTGACAACAAAAATTGAAAATTTAAATGGATGGGTGGCAAACCTCAGTGCTGATTTGAAGATGTAAATATTTTTATTTTTTAAAAAAAGTGGTTAGATGTAAGATATCAGTCAGATAATCTCAATGCTGCGTGCCACTACATTTTTTTTATGTAAATTGCTTTGTTGATTTTGTTATAGGTATAATAATAATAAAACACCTTATTGTCACAGAATATTTGTACAAAAGGCGTACATATTGCTTTCAGGCAATGTCTTCTAGTAAACATAAATTATAAATGCTGATGTGCAAAAGGAATAAATGAATTCACAGTTCACTTGTCTTTTCACATTTTTTAAAATGAATAATCATGACTTTTTCAAAAATTAGAATACTAAGTAAGATTGTGTGTTATTTTAAATTTAATGGATGATTATATTTTTTCAAGAAATATAAACTGTCTATAATTAATCATATTATTATACGTATGTACTTTATCCTCTATTCATCCATTGAATACATTTATCATTGTGAATATCTAATTCTCTCTCCATTAACACTTAGACATTCTTAACTCCACCTTCTCTAGACTAAGAAGGGATTATTATTTACTTCAACAATTTGAAAATGAATTAGTAACCAGTACTCATCTGATCTGATCTGCCAGTCTCCTTTTCTTCTTGTTCGTCCTGTCTTTGCCTGTTACTGGATAACAATTAGTCAGAGTGAGTGACATTGGAGAAAATGAATGTCAATAGTTCTACATTGAAACGTCTTTCTTTTTAAAATTTGTCTACAAAAACACCTCGAAATATCTATCCGTTAATAAAATTAATATTGAAAGTTGGTGATATAAAATCGTGTAAAATATCCTTATTAATTTCATAACATTTCTTTTAGAGTATGTTGTATTTACATAATTATTCCATACGCAAAATTGTGTTATTAAATATATTTGAATTTTAATAATTAAACTCAAAGATTTTTGATTTTGCTAATGAAAAAAACGCTACTTTTTTTTGTATTTTGAGATAGCAAAACCTAACAAAAAAATTTAAATTGAAAAAAACACAATATGTAGTTAACTTCTACTACTACTACTACTACTATACCATCACGGCATATCCCACAAGTGGGGTAGCCAGCAGATCAGCTGTATGTAAGAAACATACAAACTGTCCTCTTCGTGCCAGTATAAAATCAAGACATTCAGGATGGGTGGCAAACCTCAACGCTGAATTTAAGATGTAAAATGTCTTATTTTTTTCGAACACCTGCCTTTTACAGGACACTCGAAAACTTACGCAGAAGAGTGGGAGACCAATTCTTTACCGGGTGCTCCACGGGATAACTTCTAAATGACTTTTATTAACTTCGCGTACTATATAGTATTCGGGGACTCTCGACTCCATCATCAGACGATTAGTAAAATGTTAACTACATATTTTGTTTTTTTTCAATTTTTTCTTGAAATGGACTTCCAACAAGTACCTTTGGTCAACAACATTAATTTTTTACAACAAAAAAGTAGTTTGATAAATTTTAAAACCAAATTTGCTTTAAAAGTAAATATCACTTTGATCAAATAATAACTATATCCAAGTCTTTAGATTTCGTTGATTTATTATTAGGTACCTACTTCATTATTGATAAAAGATTTATAAAATCATATTTTGTCGTACATTTCCTAAAAAAAACATATATATTCAGATAATCAAATGTTAAAATCTTTAAGATAAACTATCGGAACATGAATCAACTCATTCAGCGAATGTGAGAAACTTGCATCTAATGTAAACTGTTAGCACTATATCAAGTGGTAGTAGAGAGTATTATTATAAGAAACTGCGGGTACTTTACACAAATTGTAGTTATTCAAAAGACACGATGAGAAAGAGAAATGGAGGTTGGGGAGGGGATTGAACAATGCAAAGTTGGAAATAATTAACCATGCTTTAATCCGAAAACTGACTGACTTTATTCTAAATGTTCAGAATTATCCACTGCAATATCCTTATGGCTAAACTTGCAACTGTTAATCTTCGTATTTTACTCGAGTCAGTTGTGTGTTTTAAACTTTAAACCAACACAACCATTGTTGAGAAATCACAAACTCATTTCTAATCTAATGAAGTACACAATATATTTAAATGTGATAATTCGATACGCAAAGTACAATTATCTTCACTTGCCAATTAATATGCGATAATATTCCGTCGTTTTTATTCTGTCGATAAGAAAATTATTAAGAGTAAAGGTTTTTTAAATAATTCAACAAAAAAATCAGATAATCGTCGTGTATTTTCAAAGTAAAATTAATTGAATTCTCTATGTAAAATCTGATTTTAAAATATGAGTAATCATGGTTTTATATTTAATTATGGAGGATAATATCAAAAAGGGAAAGTTTATCTTCAATGGCTTTTTCAAGAAAAAATATCTGAAAACCACGGCGTAGGCATATTAATTTGATGTAAGATAAGAACATTTTATATATAAGGTATGTACATGTAATATAGATAAGTAGGTATGACTTCTATCATTTATTTCAAACGGCAAAAAGGTATATCGAATAGGATATATGTGTGTGTGTGGTGAATTTCCAAGAATTTCTTTTGAAGGGTTCAGCTTAAATTGTACAACGATTAAAGGAAAGTAGATCCGGGATCTGAACCCACTTGATCCGGAGGATCGTTATCTACTTTTAGATGATCAAGACCAGAGCTGACGTGAGAGTGACGGCTTGAGCCTCTACTAATAGGACAGAAAGTCATTAGTGAATGCTCAGTCTAGGGGAAACACTCACAATTAAAGAGGGTAACTATCAATACGTAGTACAAATTAACGCACATATAATATAACTATGTAACTACCCTATGTAAGCATTTCCTTTCACCTCGTACTCACTAACCTACCAACTTACAAAGCAAAGGATTCATATTAAATAATCACAAGGAAATTTTTAATTTGACCAACCAAAAAATACTTTTGTAACGTGAATACTATCAAAGAATATATTTTTAATGAACCTGGGCTTGTAATGAACTTAAATACATCCCCAATTACCTTCACACTAATAATAATATGACTATTTATATATCGCCGTACTGTGATAATATCACTTCAAGGGCGCTTTACATTATTTAGGATCAACATCCACGTCCATTTTTAAAAAACTACATAAAATCAATTAAAAAATTGTCATCAGAAAGATAAATAATCATAATAATAAAATACAAAAATATAAAATAATATAATTTTGTTCAGCAGACATTCAGTCTTAGACTTAACAATATTAATCTGTTGTAAAGAAGAAGTGTCTATAAAGGTAGAGTATTTTGGCAACGAGAATCGAACGCTGGTCCTCTCGTTTCAACTCCAATACTTTCAGTCAACCTAACGTATAGGTCAAATAATCTAGTTTTGTCATTATAACATCTTTTACATCAAAAATGCGTATCCCACAAGTGAGTGGAGAAGCCAGCAACCATCCGCACGTAATGAATATAGAGATCGACCACTTTGCCTCATTAATTTTTTTTTCAGAATTTTAGTTCTAAAATGTCTTATACGTTATGTTTAACAAACATTTACTTATTGTAGTAAACTCGAAAACCTACAGAAAAAGTGGGAAACCTATACTTCACAGGGGACTCAGAGAGATAGACATAGTTATACACTTTTTTTTAATTATTCGAATCAAGATGGTATTAAGTTGCTCAATAGTTTAGTATGAAATGATTTCAGCAAATTAAAAACAACATTAATTTATATTTCAAATGATGCGATGAATATCTAACAAAATTTTGAATTATAATCAATCGCAACTTATATTTATTTAAAACAGACAGTTTTCAAAAGTACATCAATACTCGTATATACTCATATATGAAAACGTAGCGTTAGATGTCATATTCACTTTGTCAAATTTTAAATTGGATAGAATCATTTTCTCCAAGGAGATGGAAAACCTTAGGGTAAAAAAGTACAGTGAAAAGTCGATTGAATACAAAGTTAAAGAAGTTGATTAAATAATTCTCATTTTGTAACTTTTCTTTACGTTTTTAAGTTGTTGTACTTTCAGTTTTCATGTACTTTATTTAGTAAGTACAAATATATTTTTGTAATGTGATTGATGTTTATTTAAAGTCTCCTACGTGATTTTTTTTGTCAAAATTTATGTATATATTTTGATGCATTTGGCATTCTTGTCCTATACGTTTAAAGGTCAATTTCTCAGCTAATTGCCTGCAACAGTAGTCACTGAATTCAAAGCTACAGGGTTATTTCACAATATTATGGTTAATTGTCTCTTGTCAACCAAATTTGAATCCAGGACTAGAGGACAAAGCTGATTGCAGCATTTGTGTATTTATCTAAAAAAAAACTACGTTGCGAAAATACCAAATAAATCCTTCTCGAACAGGCCCATCAATTAGAAAATAGAACTTTTTATATGGTGATTGGATTTTTATAAAGATTAAGTCAAAACACCATTTTAACACATAGGAGTTATAAAAGTGGAGCGTCCATCAAATACTATCTGCATTGAAACAATCTCATCACCTAAAACCCATTTTGAACATAATTTTACAATGTAACATTTACGACGGTGCAACTGTAACGAAGCATAAAATTTTACTTTCGTATATCTATTATGATTAAACATATAGGTATAACATTTAATGGATGAACGGTTAAAGATATACTAACTATATTGTTGCAAAAAGATCAAGCGAAGTAACCTCCAGAGTTGTCGGGACCATTTCTCATAAAATTTTGTACGTTAATGTACCTACATGATTTACTTTTAGTGATAAATAGTATTTTAGTAATGCCGTAGTTTTGGAAGGATTCCAAGGGATCATATCATAAATTTTTGCAGTTGTTAAAATTGGTAATGTTTATTGCACTAGTTTCGATTTATAACGTAAAAACAATAGGAATTACGTTATAGTAAATTACCCATGTCATATAGTTCCACATTAGAAATAAATTCAAACTTGTGATGCATGTGTAATATATTTATTTGTCTATTACTCTTGCACATAGTCATTACAAAACAGTGTGAAAAAAACAATATAAAATGCAAAATAATAATATGGATGTATAATTTTTTATATAATTCGACATTCAACATAGTGTTCACTTTTGTAATGTTTTTTTTTTTTGGCTTTCAAAGAGAGGACGACCTGAGATTTTGTTATATTAAGATGTGTTACATCAAAAGCTCGCTGGCTATCCTAGTTGTGAAATATGCCAAATAAATAGATACTTAAATCAATGATTGTATCCCTTTACATACATAAATGACATTTCATTTTAAAATATGTGTTTTAAAACCAATGCCGTAATCGATCGATAAATAAAGAACATTTGTCGTACCGTAATTAATTTCACAGAAATTTTTATTAGAACAAAGTCCATATTCTGTTACAATCAACGTTTGTACATTATTATTTTTTTTGCGATGTAGAGCCTCTGGGAAATAATAGATCTCTCACTTTTTTCTGTAAGTTTTCGAGTGAAAAAGGCAGGTGTTCGTAAAAGCTCACGTGTAAAAAAAATATGTATAAAAAATCAGCGATACCCATCTTGGACGTCTTATTTTTTACTGGCATGGAGAGGACAATTCGCATTTTACAACTTGAAATTACAGAGTTTTTTAATCTATAAAACAGTTTGCATTTACGAATATTTTTTTCACGAGAGGCAATTGACATCGATTGAGTTGTAATATTATTTCTGTACCTTAGAGGATAAACCACGGGAGTCCACTTTTTACCACTTTTGAGTTAACAATGCAAATATATTGGTGACAAAACGTTACGTTAGTGGGTAAAATACTGTAGTCCAAAGTTGTTGGATTATATGATTTTGCATTTGTAATAAATATATGAAGTCCATTTAATGTTAATGGAAAATCAACGGAAGTCCCGCATACGTTATAATATTCCATCAGAGAGAAAAAAATCATAGAAAATTTTGTTAGTGCCAAAATCACGGGAGTCAAACATGCGTTGTTTATACTAACTATTTAAAACAAGTACTTCAAGTCGGTGCCACACATGTGTGTGCAGATATCGTTAGAGGATAAAACACGAAAGTCCATTATAAAGTAATAAAATATCTTCATTTGATATGCTATATTTTAATATTTCATAATAAAAAAATATATTGATAATTATTATCAATATATTTTTTTATTACTGAAATTATTCCAAATATTATGACAGTTATGATGTTTTGAAACTTGAAAATTCATATAATTGCTTCTCCTGCACATTTATTGTAATGTGACTCCCATGGTTTATCCTTTAAGGTACAGATTTTAAGTTTAAGTGAAACACGGGTACCTTTATTCTCAGAATAATTGTTGGCTATTTGATCGAGTTATTTACTTTTAAATTTTGCAAATAGTTAAGGTAATTTTCCAACTTATCCGAAGAAAATGTTCTATTTCCAATATTTTTGCAACAGTTAAGAAGTTTATTTTTGTATAAAAGATATTTTCGATTTAATGATTCTATAATATATTATTATATTTACTTTTCTCTTGTAAGATGATTTGTTGTAAGTTTGTGTAAATAGAACTGGATGTGAAACTCTTATTGAAGTTGCAAAGTCTTATTTAATTTAATTGGACTATTAGTAATGTTATTCAAGAGGTATTTAAACTTCATCTTTATTTATACCATTACCACATCTTTGAGTTCGTCGGTAGCCTGGAGGTAGAGTCTCGGCCTCGTGAACACGGGGTCCGTGGTTTGATCCCAGGTGCCGGCAAACTCTCCTTTCACGACACAAGCTTTTAGCTTACTGTGAAAGGTGTATAAGGTTGTATTTGGGTTTATAACAAAAACCCAGATATATCTTTTTTAACAAAAAAAAATCTCACACAAGTGGAGTAGCCAACGCACTCATTTCGTGTAACATAAATCTTCGTTCCAATAAATTCAGAACACCCAGGATGAGTGGCATAGCTAAACGTGATGTTTAATGAATAATTGCCTTTTACAAGACACATGAATATTTTGGAGGACTTAGTTTACTAGTTACTCCATTTATTAGATATGTCATGATAGTATTTAAAGATAGATTTTAAATTCTAAACACTTATTTATTTCTTAACGGTGCACTGAGAAAAATACTCAAAACGAATCATTGGTACAGTACTATCAGATTAGGACCAGAGATCGTACAAACGATTCATTGGTATAAATCTATAATATTAACTCTTCGCAAACAAATCATTGGTAAATTTACCAACAACTTGTTTGCGAAGAGTTAATATTATAGATTCGTACTAATGAATCGTTTGTACGATCTCTGGTCCTAATCTGATAGTACGTACCAATGATTCGTTGTGAAATTTCGTTAGTATTTTTCTCAGTGTGGGGTAGGTAACTCATTTTCTAAGTAGGTAGATGTAATTGGTTGGTAATAAATTAATTTAATAGTTCATTCCATTACTAAGTTACTTACGTTCATACTAAAAATAATTTTGGTTTTAATTTTAATGAACTGCTTCTCAGTTATTTCTTAAGTTAACCCATTTTGTTTCTGAATTAAAATAAAGGTAGGTACATTAAATTAATAAATGTAGTGGATGATGTAAAAAAATCTTAAACTCCATTTATTATTCGACAAGTAATTGGCAGGTTTTGAAATATAAGGAATGATTTGAAAAATATGTTTCAATTGGTTCATACTTTATTTACAAAGCTTTCCGTATAATCTTTTATTCCACGACAAATAATCTTCTCTGTGCCGCAAAATTAAGTCATTCAGGAGATGTTGTTTACTATATCATTGCATTCAAATGTGTATAGAATATTATTCGTGTTGTTTTACAAACTCCTGCCTTTTAGAGGACACCAGAAAACTCACAAAAAAAAAAGAAATCCTATTCTTTGTTAAGAATTCCACATAAAGGAAAAAAAGTGTGTTTGCGGCTATTCTGCTTGACAGAGAATAAGAAAATATAAGTAGATATTAACTAAATACACAATTTGTACATTTGTTATTTTATTCATTCATCCATTTGTTATCGATTTATTAATTTGGTGATGTGATTTTTTTTATTTTTTTTTATTTTTTTAATAAGATTAATCTGGGTTTTGAAATAAACCCAAATACAACCTTATACACCTTTCACAGTAAGCTAAAAGCTTGTGTCGTGAAAGGGGAGTTTGCCGGTACCAGGGATCGAACCACGGACCCCTTATTCACGAGGCCGAGACTCTACCCCCAGGCTACCGACGAACTCATTATTTTATTACTCGATTATTTTTACATTTTTTTATTTTTTTTGTAAGATGTATTAATCCTTGTTGGTTGTATGTTTTTTTAATATATATATTTTACGCAGCACGCCTCGATAAAGGGCAACCTAGTGAGGCTGCTGCAACTTAATTGAAGCTAATTGGTGATATATTGTTTCAACGATTGTACATTAATATTGATTGAATAAAGTATTTATTTATTTATTATCATATTACACAAGGCGCATATTGTAATGGTGGCTGATATAAAAGATAAATTATTGAATTTAAAATTAATGAATTTTCAAAGTCGGCCACGTGTTGAGTAAGAGAAATCGGCGTGCATGTATGAGATTTTGAACGAATGTGTAGGAAGTGAAATAATTATGTAAGGATACAACAGCACGCCATTTCGTTCTTTCTGCCTACTTCAAATAATGCTTGAAGATATAGTATGTTTTAACATAAGTAGGTATGTATAAAAATAATAATAATAGGATGTATTTTGTATTAGCACTCATAATAATAATTACACGGTTGTAGTAGTAGTAATAGTACATACTAGGTACAATACTCTTAGTATCAAGGAGAAAGCTCAAATAAACGAATCAATTTCTTAAGCTGCTCAAAACCGCTGGAAGGAGAAAGTGGTACAAATTCCAAATTAATTAATATTTTAACCCCCCGTAACCCGAGAAGAACTTATCAGGGACGCGATTATTGTTACGAGATTTCATTATTGTTAGGTATTTATAATCATAAATATATTAACATATTAATATGAAAGTTACTCAATACATGAATAAGCACCGTGAATATTAAGTCTATATGTAAATTATTATGATTTGATTTCGTTTCGATTTCAGGTAGGTATGTGCAGATGTTAATTTCAATATATTTCAATATGTACCTACACTCAATTTTAACATTTTCATACATTATGTTTACATTCTTATAGTTTCCGAAATATTGGTTTTGTTATAAATTTCTCGCAAATTAAATCGAAAAAAATTACAAATACCAACTCGTGTAAACGGAAGCATGTTTTGTTCTTTTAATATTTAAGTTGATAGGAAACATTTCATCGCATGAAAAAAAGAGAAAAGCTTCTCCGAAAAATCTTCATTATCAGATTATTAATGATTTCGGAACGAAATCGCTGAAAGCTTGCTTTATTATTTACGCACTGATACTTGGAGAAAGTTGTTCTTCGTCTTAAAATATGTAAGTAGAAGAAGATATATAGTAGATGGTTCGATGGAAATCGCTTTGCGTTACGTGCCCTTCTTGTTTTCACATATTGAATGTATTAAGTATATTATGTTGTGAGTTTTTAGATACTCAGTATTTCAGTGCGTACTGCTACTGCTAATACTCTTCGAATATTCTCATGAATATCAATATTAGATGTGGCAATCCTGTTCCGACCTACGAACTCTCTCATAACTTTAAATCCATTCCAGTACCTCGTGTTCCTCCCTAGACTTGAATGTATGTAAGTATTTAGTTAGTTATGCCATAGGTCGAACGTACCGCCCAGCCTATTTTCCAAAAGTCTTAGAAAAAAATATAAAGAATAAATCAACGCATATAATCAGCAAATTCAAGTATCACACTGGACTTAAAAATGAAGTAGAAATATCCGCTTAATTTGATTGATTATACCGATCATGTATTAGATTTTATTTCGTAATCACAATACCTAGGTCTGCCTAGCATAAGCAATGTGATATGAGATATTCGAAAGTATTTTTAATGTGTATTAAAATTTTGAATGAAAATATGAGTAAGTGACAGCAACAGATACAAGAGACAATTATTCTAATACAAAAACTATATTAAGCAGACTTTGATCTATAAAACTATATTAAGTAAATTGTTGAAATTGAAATAGTTGTTGTGGCACAAAAGGAGACGGTCTATAGCAACAGTTTATTATAATAATAATTTTACATATGATTGTGGTGGATTATTTAACATTTTACAAGCCCATGCGAATATTTCAAATTCGCTTATCCTAGAACTTATTATAATCTACTCCATTTGCTAGTCGTACACATGCGTACTTTACGTACCTAGGAATTTTAGCAAAAGACTTTGTAATACATTCACTACGACACAATATTATAAACCTTCTGATAGTATTATGAAATACCATGTACCTAATCGAGGTATGTAGTATCTAATACAAAGTACCTACCTAAGTAGGACGGTGTGGAAGCTCGCAGCAGCTTTACCATTTTGTATCTGATGTTTATGCCATTTAACAAATTTCATTTCCGATTCGGCGTGATGCTACGTTATTATTTTCTTCTCTATTCCGGTATGAGTTCCACTACTGATTCTGCTACTATAGCGATCATCACTATTGTTTCAAATACGTTTCATATTACGGACAACGATTCAGCTGTTTGCTTTCTACAATAATAATAATAAAGGCTGATACCATTATTTACTTTTTATAGCTTTCATGATGTTTTATAAGCTATCTGCATGAAAGAAATGAAATATTTTATAACTGGAAATATACTTTATCTAACAATTAAAGAGTTATGAATATAGCACAAAACTGAGTATGAAAAAATATAAAACAACAATAGTTTATTATTTTCATTTAAGAAGAAAAGATAACTACAACATAAACAAAAAAACTATTTTTTTATTGTAATTGTTAATCAATGTAATTAATTTTGATTCCTTCGTATCATTTACAAGCGAAATCGTATGATTTTTTTTAAATGAAATACAAGATTCATACCTTAATCTATTTTGAAATTGGGTAGTTTTTCTTGTTTTTCCGTGGTAATATTTCATTTAAAATGTGTCAACACAGGAAGTGCGCTAACATACCTACTATTTTTCTTAAATATGTAGGTACATGCGTATTGGTGTTACCTTATTCTCTTGTCCTAACTGAAAATGGAATTGTTTGAATATGTTTTTTAAATTACCAGTCATTCAAATTCCTCCTTAAAAGTCAGAAGTAAGTAGATTTTGTAAGCCGAAACATTATGAAGAACAAGGGATGCCATGTGATAAGCCTGACGATACATAGCTGGATGCTATTACTCGCGGTCACTAAGCCCTTAATTTGAGGGCAATAAACTCCCTGAGGTAGAACCATAAAGGTCTTCTATAATATTAAATTTCGATGAAGATGATTATAGCTTAACGTCTTAAAGAATAATAATTAAAGTATTACAACACTCTCCCAGACGCAATATCTGAATTCTGTTCCAGATTTATCCAATCACGAAATTTTAATATTAAAAAGTAAACATCAATAATAATAATAGTAATGGGTGGCTGTTATTGATGAAACCAAATCGCTGTAGCTTTCATCGAAGTATAAATATTTTAGTCTGTTCAACTGACTGATGTACTGATGAAGCTCTCTTAACACTTATGCTGGTCAAAAAAGAGAAAATCTCGTATCGTCTGCACGAATTTTTACCGATTTCTCGGTAAATTTCTCGAAAAATTATTTCTTGAGAATTCCACAACACTATTTATACTTCACTGAATTACATTGAAGTCAAAGCTGGCATAGAAAGTATTATTATTATTATTATTGTGTGTTTTGTCAAGAAAATTACATATCTATTTTAAAAATAATAGTGCTAAAAATCACAAGTATAGTTTACGAAAAAACTAGAACAGCTGTCAAAAATATTATGCATAATCAAAAAATATTGTAAATGTTGTTCTTGCCAATTCTGTATTAATTTTTGAGCGAAGCCGGATTTGAAGTTCGTAATAATAATAAAACAAATATAGGGTAGGTAGGTTTGTATATATTATATATATACAATGGATAGAAAGAGGGGGTGCATGAACAATTTAATAATATGGAAGCATTCTTCAATTGGCGGCTTTAATTGAAATTTTTCCTCGAATTCTCGAACCCCTAAAGAAACGTTCAATACATCATTATCAAAGAGGAGTATCTTCTGGTTTCTTCTCTCCTATACTATTATACTACCAGCCAGCAACCTTACATTCTTTTCTGTCTGTCTGAAGAAACAATTCCCAAGTTTCTATTAAAACTCTTCATACGAACGATATAAATACAGGCTGATTACTCAAAGATGAATTTTCATCTTGTTTAGTTATTTAATTAATACTGCACTTTAACTATTGTTTTTGTTATTGCTTGTCGATATTTAATCCAACTATAATTTTAAAAATTGTGGAATTCTAAAAAAATATGCACTGTTTATTTATTTAACAACATTGGCTTAAAGCTATTGACAAAATTATTATTAAAAAGCATATGAATGTATACGGAACGCATAGAACTCTTTTTATCATAAAAATAATAATTAAAATTAAGGAACAAATTTAATATCGATTAAATTGCTTACAATTTATTCAAATGTGTATGTATACTTTCCAGCATCTTTATTTATTTTAAATATCATACGGAAAGAAAGTGAAAAAAATATAACGCTTATATTTGTTAAAAAGCTATTAGTGGATTTGAAATATGTTGTTTTGGTACTTAATATAATCAGCCCTGAGTCTAATAATTTACACTCGCGTTTTTTCTATTGTGTCATCCTGTAGATACATTTTTACTGCTCTGTATTTCGTTTGAAATTTTTTTTTCCAACCTTGCTGTCTGTGAATCTTCAAAGAGTTAATAAAAAAATAGTTTATTAGGAATTAATTTTTTTAAGGACTCACCCATTTGAATGTTGAGCGCTTTTATTCTTTAACTTTTAATTTTTGTTAGAAGAGAAAATTATGTTTAAAGCTTTACTTCACTTCCACGCACCTTTTCCAATATACGTACCTACATTGTGAGCTGGATATGATATCAAACCTGGGATCTCTTGATTGGACGGTTTATGCCTTTTCATCAGTTTTGTAATAAAAAAAATCTACCAGTTTTAACTTTTTTTACCAATAAGAAATCCAAGTCTAACGTACGTTTTTTTTTAAATGCGTCCATGAATGATGAAAATAAAAATGAAAACAAAAAATATGGGTACAGATTTTTTTGATACTTGCGCTGTCAGATTTTTTGCTAATTTTTGAAATCCAAAATGAAAATATTTCAAAGAATGTTAAATGAAAATGATGAGTACCTACATAAAACAAAAGTATGAAATGCTGTAAAATAACAAGCCGACTTGTTGTTTTGCTTCATTAACGGAAGTCGTTAGGAAAATGGTATTGTTCTGAAATGTACAGTGTGATTTCTACATCAATTATATCGGATACACAATAATAAAACCATCACTTGGTTCAAATTAATTACGAAAAAATAAACGAGTGTCTGATGAAAGAAATACACTTTAAACCATTAATGATTTGTTTATATAAAAAATACAAACGAGCTTCAAAATAATTTCAGGGTAAGTGACCCTTGGGAAAAAAATCAATAACTATATACCTACGGATATATTAAAAAAAAAAAAATTCTATATTGTATCAACTATTTATTCAGACAAATATTAAGAGATTTATATAACGATGGTGTAGCGCACAGATGTGGTAAGTGCAGTTTTTACCTAAAATGAGTTATTATACGCATGCGAATCTATATCATCTGAAGTATGTTCCTTAGGAATATTATTGCGTAACTCTGTGTCATTCACGAGATATTTAACAAAAACTATGTGTGGTTAGTACTATATTGTATGACATCTCAAACTTTCAACATTGATTATCTCAAAACTATGAAAACTGTACTTACCACTTCTGTGCGCTATGCCATCGATAATATAGTTTCATTATTTAATAAAGTTGAGGAATTAATGAAAGATGAATCAATTTACGTGGTTACGTTGACGTGTTTCCTGTTATATTATTATCGTAGGAACAACTATATGAGAACTTTATGAATGTTGCGGTAGGAGGTGACACAAAAACGCTTTATATGGCTTAATGTTCCCGAAACATTGAAGGGCACATGAATAAAATACGTCGTATACATATTATTTAATCTTATCGCATTTTTGAAACATATTTTTTGCTAGCATACACATTGTACGTGTGAAATATACGTACGGAATGAAAAAGTTTTACTTATAATTTGTGTAAAATTATATATAAACAAATAAGTAGTTCATTAAAAATTTATGTTCATGGCTATGGGCCCTTCAAATGCAAATATGACCCATACGTAGAAGAATAAGCAAAATATGCCTAATCTATTAGAAATTCAAAAGAGTGGCAAAGTTGAAGTGATCATGGACGGAGCATGTTGCAAGATTTGAATATGATGGAAGATGGAAGAAAAGGTTAGTGGAATAGAGACCTAGTGAGGATAAAAGTAGAGGAAGACCTCCCACACGATGGTCTGACGACATAATAAGAATTGTTGGTGACTGGTTGCAGAAAGCCGCCTGGAGACATATGAAGGATGAGGCTCATATTCAGCAATGATCAGGAATAGCTATAAAAGTGAGTAAGTAGTATAAGAAATTCATTGTTTTACCAGTAAAATTAAAAAAAAACAAACAATTCTAGTAACTTGCCCTTCTCCCTGTATCTCTGTATTACATAATTTAAGCACTATGTCCATTACTGTTCACCATTTTTGGGCGTTTCGGATCTGTCTTGTTTGATACACAACCTAAGAGTTGTTTGTTTTTCAAGTGAATGTTATGCCTGTTAGCAATAAACGGACTTTATTATATAGAGTGTATTTATACTGTATATATGTAGTTATACCACGTGGTTCTATACAAACAAAACTTAACTGAACTACATACATCAGTAGGAGACCAACAAACAGAGATATAATAAATATGCCTTAATGATAATGAAAATACATGTACTTTATAGTGCAAATATATTATTAATAATAATTGTAATGAAATACGTAGCTCATTGTTATTTTAAGAAATTTATTATCTTTGTTATAAAAGGTTTTTTAATTTAAATTTTATTCAAATAATTGTATGTTATTCCTGACAAATTAACATAGATATTATTTTATTGTGAAAGTTATTCTTATTTAGTATACCTAGTTATTTAAAATTTGTTAAAACGTTAAAAGTAACGTTTAATTTGTAGTATATATGTAAATTTTCGAAAACTGAATGCTGCTGAGTCAATTTCAGATTGTTAACAGACATAAACAGTTTGTTTCATTGTTCATATTATTCATCAGTTTATGCAGTAAGTATAAAAAAGGCTAACTGATTATCATAGAATTGCATAGGTTAAGTAATTTTCACATTTTATCAGTGTGTAGATAAAAAACTATTTTTTGGGTAAAAGCATTTTTTCGTGGCTTGAATGAAGTTGGTAGATATTTTTTCACAAACGACCTAATAAATAAAAACATTTCCTAAACTCCCTTTATATCGCGATAAAACCTTTGATAATAAATTACAACGCAGTTAAAATTAATTAATTCATTAAACTTTGGTTGACATATTAAATTTTGAAAAATGTGAAACGCTTAACAAGTATTTTGTATGTGGCAACGTTCAACATGCGTTAAAGGATTACTGTGGTGCTTTGCTGTGTCTAAAAACTGCTTCCCCATTTCACATTACACAAAATGCAACGTCGCAACCCTAACGACTGGAAGCCAACTACATATTATGTAGATTCAGGATTTTGTTGTCTTACAGCGTGATATTAATCACAAGAAAAAAAAGATAATGACAAATTGGCACCACCACGGCATATGGTATGTCCTGATGGTATGGTGGTAGTATTAAGTGGTCACTTAAATTTTGTCATTTGTTTGTGGTATTAAGTGGTCACTTGTTTTAAATGCTATCCATAAATTATTATTTTACCAAAAAAATGGGTATATTTGATCATAGAAAGGAGTTATTTATAATATGATACCTAAATACCTACCTATATACCTCGCTCATCTGAGATCCCTATAGGGAGCCCATGATGAGTTTGATAAGAAGAATTACTGATAAGACTATATGTATGTGATGTCCATTTATAATATATTGTGAAAATTGTAAGAGGGGAAATAAAAAACTTTTCATTTCATTTCACATTGTTTTATTTTGAATTCTAATAGAAGCAGTTTTTTTTTATAATACATAAATAAAGTGTTACATATGTCTTACGTCATAGGAAGCTGGGTATTGTACGCTAAAATATTATTTATATTTATCTATGCTTGACGACATCTTGAAATCGATAGTTAACTTACTGTTATTACAAATTTAAGATACATCTTAGTTACAAAGGTTTCAGATATTATTACAAATGTTCATTGATATTCAAACTTTTCTATTATTCGTATGTGATGCAAACAATATCGTCAAGTGTGAAAAATGCTTTAATGTTTTTACGTCGAGACGCGTGGCGCCGCTACCATTTCCTTTTAATTTTCGAATTTATGTAATGACTTTAGCAACCGACAACTTTATATGGGTTTTGCCTATAAAAATAGTAGGTACTAGTTGTATTTAGTACCACCTACTGTCGCCGTCGCCCTCTCGTTTTGTTGGAAGATTTGCATATTATCCTTGTACCTACCTATTAACCCTCAGCATTACCTACTGCTGAAGGCAAATCAATTACGGTTTTAATCGCTCGTTGTGGAACATTATTATTATTTTAATTGTTGACAGATCGGTAGATAACGATGCCTTTATAGTTATGAGGTTACATGTTATATCGCTGATCGTTAACGGGGTCGTTATGCCTACATAAGAAGTACAACAATGATCATATTTTCTATAGAAAACCAAAAATATTTCAATAAAGTTTCAAAATATTATGTTTTTGGTATTAATAGGAACAATAAAAGTAATTAATGCATAAAAAAAGTTGTTATAAACACACAAATATTCAAATTTAATAGGATGATGATTTTGCCACGTCTCCCTTTAAAATTGATTTCGGGATACATTTTCTCCCACGTCTTTCTATTCTTCGACAATAAAACAATTATGATATGGAGAGTTTATGATCTGTTCATCAAACGAAGTTAGTCGCAAGATGTATATAATGGAATCTACACGATTCAAAGAAATATAGAGAACGTTTTTCACTTTAATATCGTATCGGGTACCTATATCATAAATATAAATAAGAATGTATTTTTTATGACAGTTTTGCTCTTGTGAAATCGTTCAATGACTGCGTAAGTAGACTTAATAATTGAAGTTTAATAATCACTTCCCCAAAGAGAATAGCTATCAGGCTCAAATTTCTAAGCTGTGGTAGAGGATTCGCCGCCCCTTAAGGCACATCGAATGCACGTATCGCTATTTGCACACGCTTCATCATAATTTAAGAACATTATTAACTGTACGTGCTTTAAATATAAATTAAGAAGTAATAGAATACTTAAAATTAATCATGCAAAATAATTGGATGTTATTATTGTCTCCTTTTGATTAAAACACCAAAAATTCCACACTCAAGTATATATTTTAGATTTACATTAATATTATGCGCCCTTGAAGTGAATATATTCCACAAAACGGCGCACTATAAATTGTCTAGTTATTATTATGTCATATCTCATTTATTTAACAAAACAATATAAGATTCTACATTTTGAACACAATATAAGATTAACAATAAAATTTAAATATAACATTAAATAACAAAAACCATAAAATATTAAAATAAATTTATATTCAAAATGTACAACCCCAACATTATTCGAGTTGATTCTTCCATGATGTTCTATGAAATAGTACAATCATGGGAGATCACTTACAGAGCTACAGGGACAAAAACCTTCTTACTATCCTGGTGGACGATAGAAGTACGGCCTTCTGCATGCTGTATTTGAGCCTGTCATCTACTCCCAGTTTTCTGAGATTGCTTGACAGACTCTTAGGTATTAAACCATTCACAGACAACACTATAGGCACGATGATTGTGGTAGGTGTTCTCCACATATCTTTTATTTCATGAGCAAGATCAAGATATTTTATTATCTTATCTTGCTCAGCTTTATTTAAATTTTCATCGTGCGGTATAGTGATGTCTATGATGTATGTTTTACGGTATCTGCGATCAACCAACACAATATCTGGTCGATTAGCTATAATAGTTCGATCAGTTTGAATTGGACGATCCCAGTAGAGTTTAGTGTCATTGTTTTCAAGTACCGATACTGGACAATAATTATAGTATGGTAATTTTGATTATTATTATTATACAAGTGAAAAAAAAATATAATACAATTAGGTATGAAATATTGAGACTATCACAGGATAACATCTTGAGACTACCACAGGATAATGGTACGGGCACATCTTGAGACTACCACAGGATAACATGATCAAAAAGACAATGGACGTAGAAGTAGGACCCAGAAGACCAGGCAAACCAGTGAGCACCTGGATGTCCATTATTGCCAGGGACATGAAGGAGGCAAAGTTGCGCTCGGAGGATGCAGGGGACCGGAAAACTTGGAAGATGAGGACTAGGAGTGCCGACCCCAAGTAAATAGGATAAAGGCAAGGGCGAAGAAGAAGAAGGTATGAAATATCATCTTTGAAACAAAATGATAATAAGTGATCAGCTATGCCTATTTTTTATGACAAAGACTCACTGTATGTTTTTTCCATGCAGTTGGACCACTGGCTATGCCACTTTTTCACTTTAGGATAATGCGGTTATGATAAGGATAGATGGCTGGATCAATGAAATGAATTATACTGATTGAAAAAAAAACAAGTTTTTTATTTATTCGTTTATTATAATTTCCTTTTATAAATTTATTATTATTCTCAAGAGAACAGTGAGAATTTGGGGTGGACATATGTTAAATCTTTACTTAAACATTACTAGAAGAAGCTGACTTTAGGTCTGCGTGAGAAGGCGAATGAAGCGGGCTTAAAAAGCAGTAGCAGTTGAAGAAGTAGCTGAAGATGCACCTTTTTGCTGGGAGTTTTGACGATAGATATAGAATATGGCGCCCTTGAATCCATGTTATGAGTAAACGTTTAATAGTCCATATAATGATTTATAACAAAATATTATATTCAATTTATCTACACAATCATGGGATATCCCTCAAGTGGGGTAGCCAGCAGACTAATTGGAAATTATTAACATAAAACGAGTTCCTCGGTAGCCTGGAGGTAGAGTCTCGGCCTTCAGAACAAGGGTCCGTGGTTCGATCCCAGGTGCCGGCAAACTCCCCTTTCGCGGCACAAGCTTTTAGCTTAGTGTGAAAGGTGTATAAGGTTGTATTTGGGTTTATTACAAAACCCAGATATATCTTTTTAAAAAAAATAAAATAAAGTTGTCCTTTCCGTACGAATACAGATATTATAAGATACCATAGTAGCATACCTTCTCGCTGAATCGAAGACGCTAAATATCTTATTATGTAGTGATAATTGACGAAAACCTGCCTTCTGCAGGACTCTCAAAACTTATAGAAAAGAACGGGAGACCTATTCGTTGCCAAGGATTCCGTGGATTTTTATAAGGTTTGTTAAAATGAATTTCAGCACAATACCCAACTTTATCATCGTTCTCTATTACTTATATACACTTTTATACATTTTGGTATTGTTAATATGCCTTGGGTATGTTATGTCTAATTTCGTTTGTAAATAATACTGTATTATTTGTTTCCAGAATGAAAGTACAATACTAATTGTTTATTATTAATTTAATATTGTTTGTTAAATAAACATTTATTTCTTGTTTTACCTCGTAATATTATTTTGTTTTAACATCTACATTCTAATATTTGCTTAGGATAGACAAAATGCAAATTAAACTCTATATTATTTTACATATTTATCAATGTCATACTGTTAGCTAAAATGAAATGTAAAACAGGTTCACTCGCATTTTCCAAAACGAAAAACTTTTTTTGAGATAAAAGTAAGCTTATTAATCTTAAATTATTATCATTGCGGTGAGATGATTGTGAATTATATTGGATATTTTTAATTACATTCCAAAAACTAAAATTAATTTCGTGAAGACCTTAATATTCATTCCAGTGGTTGGCTGCAAAAAAAATATTTTAGAATTATTTAAAATCCCAAAGCTTTTCTTAAAATGTTACTAATAGAATACTTTTATATGAAATATTTTTTTGATGGTTCAGAGAGGAGAGCTGGCATGTATGCAGCTGATCTGCATTTTACCGCACTTATGGGATATGCAGTGATGGTATAGTAGTACCTAGTTGTCGAAGTTTTTTTTATTAAATAATCATCATCATCATCATCATGTCAGCCTCCCTGCGTCCATTGTTGAACATAGGCCTCCCCCATTGATCTCCACAGCTCTCTATCCTGGGCAGACCGCATCCAGCCGACCCCTGCAACCCGTCTTATGTCGTCCGACCATCGTGCTTGAGGCCTACCAACACTTCTTCTGCCTGTAATAATATAATATGTTATACATTATCATTTGAACACTAGTTAATAATATGTCGAGAATATAGAAATCAATAATTTTACTTATTTTAGAGGCATTAACTATGTAACAATTACGAGACATTTTCAAATAAAATATTTAAACTTGAATCACTATGTTTATTTGTTACATTAATTTAACAAATAAACATAGTGATTCAAGTTTAAATATTTTATTTGAAAATCAATAATTTTGTTAATGTAAAAGAGAATTGACGTGGAAGCAGTATGGATGTAAGTAATAGCAAAAGAAATAATAAAAATAAAATAATAATGGCAAAGGAACTTCCTTGCCAAAACCGCGGGGTTCCATTCCTATATAATGCGATACTATATTCCCATACTATATAATAATAATGTAATATTGTATGGAGTGAAATCATGATTATCTATTGCCGAAAAATCTACCGTTTACATATGTGCAATTTATCACGACCGCCATGCGTGGAAAACTATCATAGTACTGAAAACACCATTTTCTCCATCTTCAGATATTCGTAACTAATCGGTTCGTGCAATTAAAAAAACAATATTCACTGTTTTTTTCATCAAAGGTTGCCTCTTCGTTCAAGCTATTCACTATGTAGTAATTACGAGATATTGTGTGTAAAAGTTTTTTTAATTATATTTAATTTTCATGACTTAGCAGTCAATTAGTACCATGGAGTCCCCGGCAATAAATAGGTTTCCGAATGTTTTCGATAAGTTTTCGAGTGCCCTGTTAAAAATGAATATTTGTTAAACACCACGAATAGCACTTCAAGTACCTATTTTTAATTCAGCGTTGAAGTATACCACCCATCTTGAATGTCTTAACTCGGATTGGCACAAAGAGGACGTCTGACATGTTTATTACTTGCAATTTGTCCATTGGCTACCCCACCCGTGGTAAGTTAATACCATAACTGCATGAATGAATGAAAATAAACCTCTATAATTGTACATATGGGTGACAACCGAATGAGCTTTCGATTCGAAAAATATAAATCAAATGAACGTCCACCCACATTCTATAAATCTGAGCAGTACATTGTAATGTTTTTATTTTATAAATGTTGACACGTATTCATATTCCTTGTAAAGTCTTACCGTAAGTTAATAATATCAGTGAATACTTATATTTAAGGCAGTTTGATTGGTCTAACAAAACAGAGGCTGAAAGATTAAAGGTTGGCTCTTCGTTCATGTTATTTCAGCCATCTGTAATATATATTTTTTGAAGAATCTAAAATTAAAAATCTTAAATAGGTAGGTATTTACGTAATTGGGTAGCAATTCATATAAGCACATTTTTTGTGATATTATGTTGATATTTTAACACCTGCATTTATATCCTGAATCTTGAGTAAAAGTTACGAAGTTGAATTTTGTGAAAAAGTTTGATGTTTTTCTTTCAGCTTAGTATGATGAAGCTTTTCTACTTTTAAGCATATAAAATTTACCAAGTAATAAGATGTTAAAGTTTCCTAATTTGTTTTTTTCTTACGTGACCCAAAGTTTGCACGCTAATGTAGGAAAATAAATCGAATGAGAGGCTTTACTCCAACTCTATTTCGACTAGACTGAATCTTCCAGCAACCCCTTTTTTGTGGCTAAGTTTCGTTAATGTTTTCCGTTCATAAACTTTTAGTGATTTATTTAAGCTTTACTTTTACTCGGTATAAAAATGCTTTTAGTTTATTTTAAGTGTATACGATTTTGACAAACTCTTAGGAACATTTTGAATGTCTTTCTTTTATCGACTTTATATTCAATTACATTAAACATAGAATTAAAATCTCATGTCATTGTCAGCAACAAATAAGCTCTCGAATAAATCATATAACGTGGTCGAATGGACACCAATAATGCAATTATTTATGGTCATGATGTATTTTCTAAGCCTATATGAGTAATTTACCTATCTGCGATCTTGGTTCTGGAATTGTTTGCACTGTATTTTGTGCAACCCGTATTTACAAACTAATTTAATTAAACAACAAAAGGGCCTTACTACCTTACAATGCACATTAACAATTTTGTACTTACTTTAGGATTCCCAATTATTAAAATGTTTAACAATTTTGTTTTAATTATAGGTATGCAAATGAACAATATTTACATTTTATTGTTGCAAATTATAATTCATAAATTAGGGCACCACTTTATGTACAGTTCAGATTAGTTTATAAACAATGAACGAATCAAATATTAAATAATTAATTCAATTTATATTATTTAATAAGACTTCCGTATATTCAATATTATTATCGTTTCATATAGCGAAGTTGTGGATCTCAAGTGATACCGCATCCTTCGACAATATTTATCATTGTATACCGTGATATGTTTGCCTATTAGCTCACTGATGTGGGTACAAGTCAGAATGTTTACACAAACTCTCCGGCTACAAACGACTATGTTTACGTTTAACGATCAAATGTACTTTAAATTTAGTTCGATATTTATGCGAAAATATCATATTGCTACAACCGTAAATTGGTTGCGCGAATAAAATAAGTTTTATTGATATTTGCCGTTTTGAAAATTAAATGAAGTAAGTATTTAAAGATTTTTTTTTTTACTTTTTTGTACACTCGTATGATTACACAAATCTAACCTTTTATAGATAATTATGAAACACTTTTGTATAGACCTTTGTACGGTTTTTAAATATTGAAATATTATAAACTGAAAAAAAAGTATTTATACTTTAGCAAGATATCTGAAATCTATTTGCTCCATCAGATAGTATGATTAAAATAAACATTGATCAAAAGCTTTTGTTTATCTCTAGAATATCTCCTACATCATTAGAAACCACTTATTCATTATACAATTGTTACTATTATTTCAAATAATATAAGATATAAGTTATAAACTACAATGCAAAGTTTCATCAAAACTTTGTAAGTTTTAACTATGAACGAGTATTATTATCTCATTATTTTCTACACGGCTCGAATAATGTAAAGTTTTGAGAATCTTACTTTATACAATAAATTGTAGAAAAGTACAACAATGTGCTTTGAGATTTCTTTTCGTTTCTGCGTCTGTACCACATTGAATACGTATCGTCTGTAAATTTTTACGAGTATCTGTAAATATTGAGGGTTTTGGATGTCTACGAGTTTTACAAGTGGTTAAAATTTTCCAGACAATGGATCCGTCTGAGAAAATAACACTTGGGTACCAACTTGTGGTATCCGTTCAACAATATCTTCGTTTAACAATCTTTTCCTTTATACATATTACTTTTTGAACTCTATGAAACAAAAGCTTTTGAACTGAAATAATAAATTTATATTTCTCTTTTTCAAAGGTCATTTTAAACTACTTAATATATAAGTATTTGATTTTTTTTCAATAATAGCCACATTTAAATTGTCTGTCATAACGTTTTAATAAAATATTTTTTTTCGTGTATGAAGTGATGAATAAATTAAACAAATTTAATGTGACATTGAAAGATTTCGGAAAATTACATATAGTTACATACACCTGCGTACCTATTTATTTCAAACTTAAAATCTTCAATCGAGTAGGTAGGTATGATTAAAAGTTAAGTACAAAATAGAACAAAGTATTTTACTTGTAGTGCTCATTCATTGAAATTTTTTTCCTTGTATCCTTTATCCTGCATTACTTTTTTAACACTTTTCAACTCGATACATAAGTATGTAGCATAAATATTTGTTTTTCACTTTTCTTAGTATGTTCTTTTTTTATTTTTATATTATTTTCTACATTTTTAGTCGTATGTTTTATGTTTAATTATTTTATTATTCGTATATTTTTTTCCAATTTGTGAGTGAAAGAAGGTGGTTCATGCAACTCAAAAAAGCTAATTCTTTTTACAATTTCAGCATATTTTCAAAATACTACATAATTAAAGCCCAAATTGTAATGAGGCGTCGAAAGAACTTAACACAAAGTGTTAATTACTAAATCAAATGAACAGTATAAGCTACGAATCTACGAGTATTATAAATTATTTTCAATTGGTGTTCCAGTGCAACTCCAAAATTAGACTGCGTTTAATTATAGCGAAAGATCGTAGTGATTTATTGATTGATTTTAATCAACTTATATGACTTTTGTATCTACTACTTATCACGTAATATTAATATCGTATGGTATAAATTATGATTAATTATATCACCTACGTGTAAATTAAAGACTAAAAAAAAAAAACCATCAACACTTTATTTATACAGAGTGCCAAATTTGCAAATAATTTTTCGATTAAAATTACCCGTAAACATAATCAAGGGAGCTGCAAAATGATATACTTATGTAGTGTGATTTTAGATATGCACTGTACCATTTGATGAATTGTAGCATTGCAATGGAGTGTGATCATTGGAAAAGTACAAATAGGATAAATGCTTTTTCGTTGTGAAGTATAAAAGAAAATCTATATAACTAAATGGTACGTTCTAAAACTACTACCTACTATACAAAAGTAATAGTTATTAAAATTTTAGGTTATGAAAAACTGATTAGATCCTCAGCGTTTTTTCTTCTGTATAAAAATATATTTTTTGATTCAGTATATCTCTATATATAATGAGCTACAATCCATTGGATTGGTCTGCAACGAGTTTGGATTTTCTTCTCCATTCCTCTCTATTCTCAGCCAGTCTTTTCAGCTCTACGTATGAGCCACAGTTCATGTCCCTCTTCAGTTGATCCATATACGCATCTTTTGGTCGGCCTCTGCCATTTGTGCCCTCGGTCCTACCTGATGTTGTGGACATATTAAAGTCGTCCTGGCATATCCCATAGGCAGAGTAGCCAGAAGACTAACTTTATGATATTTACATATAGGATGTCCTCTCTGTTCCAATTAAGACATTGAGGTGGGTGGTGTAGTTTTATACTTTAATTGAATATTTTAAATGCCTTATTCGTGATGTTATGCGAATACTCGCATTTTACAGGAAAATATATAAAAAAGAGTAGGTTACCTGATGGATATGAAGTATTATTCACATTAAGTCTCTTAAATAAGATGTTCATTACCGAAACCAAAAATCAAGCTTATAGGCACACATGTCCATTTGGACACTGATTAGGCTATTGAAATATTGATAATTAATTTAAAAATTGAATTTGAGAAAGAATTACTAGTACAATTTCGCTCGTCAATGGCAACGGTTTACTGTTATCGCGATCTATTTACAATCAAGTAAGAGAAGTGCATTGTAGAATACTCGTCTAAAAAGATTCAAAAATGATTGGTACTTAAATCTAGTTTTCAAACAGAATTTTTAAGTACATCAGTCATTCAGCGATATTTGACTGAATTCTAAAACTACATTAATCCATTTTTACGTTCATGTCAAAACGCTGTAAAACGTTTCATGGATTCAATAGTTTTCATTATCTTTATTCACTTTGCTGTATCTGGCAGTTCAATTCTATGAATATTGTGTCTCCAAAATGCAAACTATTGTTAATGTAAAATTGTTCAGAATGTCGAATGGTAACCGAAGACGATGGAAATATGTATGTCCATTGACGCGGAATGAGCAAACTAACTTACATTATTTACTTACAAACTGTAATACTCAAGCGTGTACAATAATATGTTGATGTTTCTATACTTTCAATATTAGTTCACAAATCAACTCCTTTTTCTGTTCTAATGATACCCATTTGTTGAAACTAGGATGGTAATACAAATTTCAAAGTATAAATTTCATATATTTTTCTGTCAACTTGTATATATTTTTTAGTCTTACAAAAAGTTGTAAAACGATTTTTCGTCATTCAAGGAAATTCTGCACCAAATGGGTCACATTATTTTACAAGTTTTGATCGTTTTTTGTAAAACAAGGTTATCCAGGCTGTTGTAATGAAAAAAAGACTTTTAAATATTCGATTAAAGTTTTGTTATTTTAACACAATGGAAAGTGTTTTAAAAATCCGTTTAAACAACAACAACAAAACAATGTAGTGGAAAAGAAACTTTAGCGTACCATTAAGTTTAATATTCTAGAATTTTGATAATTAAAACATGTACAAAATACCTATTATTGTAACTGTGAACAATATTATCGTTGTTAGATACGGATCCTTGATGTAACAAAATTATTTAACAGTTTACGTTAGTACCTACTAGAAGTATGTAAATTGTATAAAGTACTCGTAATGCCCCTAACAGCTGAAGTTAATGATGCTCTTTTGCATAGCGAATCCCTGAACACTCTCAAATGGTGGTGAGTGTACCGACATAAGTGGCGTAAGGGTAGTTACAAGTATGTATGTGTGTGTGTTAATTTTTTGTTCACCTCACTGTATGTTAGACGAGGTTGTATGAAAAATTATTAGAGGGTTACGAGTGTTTAATCAATTTTCGCTTGACTGCCATAATAGCACGTGTTGTACCCCATACCTGTTTACTGAAATTTACATAACTCTTCAGTTTCAGCTAATATTACATTCAAGAACTTGGGAAAGTAAAATATTATTCTAATAATAATGAAGTCCGTTTTAAATTACGTATATTTTGATATCCATAAAGCTGTAGTCGAGCTCTAGGATACCGGGAAAACAACGAAAGATGATTCTGACTGAACTATCGTTGATGTTTACAAAATTCTCAAAGGCCTGGACGTCTTTCTTTCACATCATGTCAATTCTGCGACAACGGTATCGCAGTACAACGATTATCTTTAATATAACTGAAGTGAGATGAACTCTACTGGTGTAGAATCATTCTAAATGGAAGAGGTTCCTTTTCAATATACAACGAAAAATAATAATGTATGTATATCCATATAATCGACTACACAAAATGTATATCTTCTGATATAAACCGCTCTGTTTTCTTTTATATGATTATACACGAAAATAATATGATCTGTTATTTTTACTCTTCAATTTGATAGGAAGTTTCGTAAGCTTTTTCAAAATATTACTTTTGATATCCCTCGAGGCTCTCAAAAAGTCGATAATCGAAAATACGCTGTAATGAATGTTCAAAGAAATACATAGTAATAGTTTTTATGTTAATAGTTCCTAAGCGATTTGTTTTTTAGAATACTTGGTTTTACCCAAGAGATTGAAACCAAATAATCTCTCTACTTTGTGATGTTTTACTCCAATGCCGAATTTTATACATTCGATTCCCTCATCGATAATTTTATTATATGAGCATGTAACGTTAGTAATCAATATAAATGAAGTTTTATTTTTTTCATTGTCTTCACCCAGTGTGCCTAGTTTTATAAAATAAATACCTTGTAAATTAGATACGTGATTACATTGATCCAAATATGGCTTATAAGAATGAGATACATATATGTTGTAGCAAACTGGAGTGGCAACGTCTTAACGAAAAGTATTAAAGAAGTTTAATTGTTTAAAGCTTACTGTTAACATTTTCCCTCCATTGATAAACATATTTTATGAACATATTCAAAATTAATCCATTCTTATCAGCCTCGTTCATTATCAATTCATTTCATTCCCATAACTTGAAGAATGATTTTATTAATATTTTTCCTATCATAATATTGTAAGCATGCATCTGCAATCCTTAGTGAATTCAACCAAATTCAATTCGTTAGGTCAATCGATTGATAATGTGCATAAAAGACGAAAGACATCTCTATTAATAATAAACAACAAAGTAGAAAATAATTGTTTTTTTATTTCACTTAGTTAATTTATAATTTATTGATAAATTGATTATAAATATACCTACAAATACGAGTATATTAGCATCGAAACTCTTTTCCAGTTTCCTAATAAAAGGAGTTTGCACAATCTATTGGTGTCTTTGAATAAAAGTTTCTATTGTATATGATTACAACTTACTACGTCCTAAACACTGAACAGTAGTTTATAAAATTTACAAGTCTTTGCTACTGTGGTGAATGATGTTTTATATTTTTCACCATAATTTTACGAGGTTACTGTTAATACCAGACAATGTTTGTAACTACAAAATAATGAATAAATATTGTGGTATAAATCTGTTGTCTGCGTTCTTAGCTAGCTTAGCTCCCTAATTATTTCAATTCTTACTTTAATGTCGCACACAAGCATTCATTATGGTGTAGGTACATAGATAGATACATGAAAAAGGAAGATGGTAAAATAATTTATAAATAATTAGCGGGTTAGAGACTAAATATTTCCTTAATTGCATTAATTGTTTTGGGTTAAGAATATTTCAATGTTAATAACATAATTTAGCCCCTTAGCCAACTTAACATGAATGGATAGTATAATCAAATTAATTGAACTAGCAAGACCTTGCTTGTTTCTTTCCAGAAATTTGAAAAAAATCTAGTTATAGCATCACGGCATATCCTACAAGTGGGGTAGCCAGCTGACTAAGCAGCAAGCTATCTAATAAAGATATGTATATTTAATCCTTATCATTAGAAATCAAAACACTTTAGGACCGACTTGCATGTCCATTTCATGTAGGTACCTAGTTTGTTTATTGGCTACCCCACATATGGTAGATGCCATAATAGATTACAAAAAAGTTTATAAATACGTAACTTATACTAAAATCCGAAAATTTCTTGAAAAAACAACACATTTATTTTCAATCGTATTGAATCTAAATATTATGATTCTTAGGTGGGTATGTATTACAACAGGTACAATTATTTTATCTGCAATCGAAAATTAAACAAAAAAACGATGTATGAAAATAAAGAAATGCAATGTTATTAATTTATTTTCAAACGTGAATAAAAATATTTAAAAAGTTTCAGATTCGAGATGAACTTTCTTCGGAAGTTTGATTTCACATTTTTTTTAACAATATTGTACGTCATTATATAATAAGATATTATCAAAAATGTCTTCTAAAATAGCCTTCCTCAACATGTTTCACGATGTAATCACATTTATGAAGCCACTTACTTAAATGACCCAAATATTCCAGCGCACCAGTGACTTTCTCCTTTCGTTGTAGGCACCACCAGATCATTAGTTTTAATTGTTTTTGTTTAGTAATCAAAACTAATTAGCAAATTGAACTACCTAATTCTATAATAGAATACACACTACCGTAATTAACATTTTAATATTAATGTGCTGATAGAGAAATTCAAATTCAAATGTACTCCGTCCTCAATGAGAGTTCTTCACTCTAAAGTTCAATCATCTTAATGACAAAAATGTAAATTCTTAATCAAAGAAACCTTTTGTATGACAATTTTCATTTCTTAGATATGAATAGTCGTTGGTGAATTTACTTTATCTGATTTTAAATAGTCATCGCACCATTTTATCTTTTCAAGTTATACATTTTATAGTATAAAAAAAATTGACAATCCTCCAAGATAAATAAATGACATTAAAACTGGTGCTTCATTATTGAATAGTAATAGTTAAGTACATATTTTCTATTCACTGTGTCGGTGTTTAGGTAGTAGAATTCCGTAGTAGAATTAGAATTTATTTCGATATGGAATTCTACTACCTAAACACAGACACAGTGAATTTAATCGGTGAGAGAGATTGACAATGTCCTTATAAGACGAAAGACGTCTCTCTCACCGATTAAATCATTAGTAGAATAAAACGCTTGTTTTATTTATTTCTACATATTTTCTTTTTAATTTCAGATAAGTGTTTAGTGCTCTCAAAAGAAATTTGAATAAATTGTTATATCAATGATAAATGATCCCTTAGTTGCATGGTTGTATTGATTTTTATGTTGAAAAGTTATCAAAACATTATTTATATTATTCAGACGATAGAATATTGAAACAAAAAAGAAGATTGTTCATATTTCAGTGTTAAAAGGAAAGTTTTCCATGCGTAAAAGAAACATCGTCCATTTTATTTCCTAGCGAAAACAACTTCCGTATAAATTAATGTTTCGATTACGTGTGAATACAAAGTGGACTTGACTGTATGTTAACCTATATACTTATATTATTTTATACATACGTTTGTGTAAATTGCGTCGGTTTTTCATTAGTATGGGTTTACTCGTGTGAAGTGCATGAATTAAAATTTCACTTTTTCCAGCCATATTTCATTAGCACACATCCTGTGTGAGTAGGATGTACCTATTCAACTCACCTAATAATGAAATCTACCCATATATTATAATAGGTACATACCCACACTACATCTCTCACTTACACATAGACGCAATCATTTTGCACATTAGCGTCACAAGTGGAATGCTTTCTATCCACATACATACATCTTTATTTACATATTATAACGGCCACGTATTTCTATTGTAGAATATTTTATGTATGCTGATATTCAATTTCAACGCTTTCAACATACATACAGTTGTGGTATCATTGTATGTAAGAAACATCAAAATGCATAATCTTTTTGGCAAGAAAATTAATACTTTAATTTTTTTAAATATTAACATGCGATGTATTACGAAAACCTTAATTTTAGAAAATATGCAAAAACTTACATACCTAAAACTTAAACTATGAATAAGTAGGTACCTACTATCGATAACACAAATGTCACGGAGATGAGTAATATTTCGCGAATGTACATAATAAATTAGCCATTGGCTTTTGTAATGAAGTCTATTAACATGAATGTATACACACATTCGCCATCTGGTGAGAAAATGTTCCAATGCACTTATATGAAATTAATATATTTTTCTCTATTCCACACGTCACTCGTAGGTTTTTTTTTCAAAGTACACACAGTACATAATATTATGACTAGATGGTGTATGTGTTAGAACCTCCATTAAAGTGGTTGTTGATACTACCGACCACTAGACCGCTTTATGCTGAGTGCTCGCACTGGTCCACTACTCTAACTTATTTGGAATGCTTTTTGGAAACTGTCCCATTTAAAGTATCCGCGTCTATCATAGTGTGAACTTGAAAAAAAAACAATGACCAATTATTCAAACATCGCACCATTTCCTTTGATTATATATGTATTCGCTGATTTTACAAAAGAACTACTTTATGTTTATGATCAATCGTAGTGCATTTTATAAATCTGTATTTTTGTGGATTTTATCGAAAAATGACACCGATACAAAAAGTCTACTATACCTTGAAGTCTATCTATATTTGTCCATATCATCACGTAATTTGTACATGGGGTCGCTTTATGTTCATCTTTAACAATGTTCGATTTTTGTATTTGTATTTTATTCTATGATTCTATAAAAAATAGCTAATTAAGTATTCTCCATATGCAGATACCCAATTCATTCGAACAATTTCAATATTTGAGAACTTTTATCGTGGTGAGTGTTTACACATTAATTTAAAGCCTAAAGTTTAAATTTGCTTTATTACAAAGTATTGATATACGCATTTTCATATTTTGTGGTAGAACATAAAAATTATTCGATTGTTTTGGTGTATAATATTTTGGTAAATAGTTAATACTGTAAAATAATAGCGTAGAATAATAAAAGAACAATACTGTAAAATTCTCATTAGCTTTGTACTCGTTTTACAAAACTTTTATCATTTAAACAGTAGCTATGGTCATCCAAATAAGAGAATATAGGAATTCTTTTGACACTACTAACTAACTAGCCTGTGGTGATTACATACAACAACGGGAATTTATTAAAGAGTAAAACATTTTGCTTGATGTCATAATTATAAACGTAAATGGCTATTGACAGACATAAAGTTTTACAGGTAATAATTAAATCGGTTTGAAAACCGTGTGTTGTTTTGGTTTTATTAGATTTTTATACACACGTTTGCTTATATGCAGTGTAACGCTATGTATGCGTTTATACCATGAACTTTTTTATGTTTTCGATATATTAATATGAATTGTTTTTTCACTAGGATCCATGTATTTGTTAGTCTAGTGATAGAGTCCCGCTTCATGATTCTTGGTTTTAACGTATTCGCTCTCGTACTAAAAATATGACTTGGTGATGTTTGGAAGTGTATTTGATTTCGTCATTCATGTTATACACGAAAGTATTTTTTTCCCCTGTCGTAGTTGAACCAAAGCTCTATGGTGTTTTGGAATTTATTTCTCTAATGCTTGTTCTAGGACACTCTTATCAAATCCAAGTCTTTGTTTTTTTATTTCTTTAAAACGTGTACTCTTCCACTTAGTTATCATTTAAAAATAACTGAATTTGTAGATTAAGCATAAATTAAAATTGAAACCTCTTTTAACAAAAATTAGATATCCTCGAAGAAAAAAAAAACTTTTTCATGCTAGAGTTAATTTTTTTTGTAACTACGCGAATGTTTGTAAAAGTTATGTTTCGGGAATATTATTAATTTATCAAAGGCTTTAATACAAGTGGGACGAAACATAATTATATTTTGATAAATCAATACTATTATCATTTTTCCAATTTTGTGATATTATATCGGCTTACACAATATCTATCAACTCTCTCGAGATCTGCGAAAAGTTTTATTTTATGTACGTAATGTAATACTAACAATAACTATGTACTTAATGAAAATGTGAAAAAAATAACTTTCTATAACTACAGAATGAATCAATTTTGAATATTAGACCAAAATAAATACTTGAAGAATGTTTTTTTTCTTTCCATTGAATGTAGAGGTAGGCTCTTTTATACGTTGTAATAATCTATAGTTAAACTTTTAATGTTTATCCTTCTTTTAGAAAATGGTCCCCATAATTTTTAAAATCATACTGAAATATTGCTTTAGAAAAGTTTTTCTTCCACTCATGGTGATAATATAGATAGGTATAAGTAGATCGGTACATTTAGTTACCAGAACGAATATTGAAGTGGAAAAGAGAGCCAATAAAATGCGAAACAAAGGACGAGACAAAAGTTTTCAGAGCTCTTTTTATCGTTGTACTAACCATCACTACTTCGTCTTTATCCTACTCTTCTTCTCGTTAAACGAGGTCATTGGCTTGGGACTTACTTTTTTACGTGCAAGTATTTCAACACACGTTTCTCCTTACTCAGGTATTTCTTATATACCTACACTAAAGCACGTTTCACTAATTCATAATTGGCTCTGTTCGATATCTCTTACAAGATAATAAAATGAAATAGATTTTTCTGTGACCAGCTTAATTAAGGCTTTTAACGTTAATAATACTGCTACTACTTACCATTCTATCATGGCATATCTCACAAGTGGAGATGCCAGCAGATCATCTGCATGTATTAAACATGCAAGCTATACTCTCCGTGCCAACAATAAAATGAGACATTCACGGTTGGTGTCAAATTTCACCGCTGGATCTAAGATGTTCCACTTGCCTTTTCCAGGACACTCAGTAACTTACAAAAAATAGTGAGAGACCAATATTATGCCGGGTACTCCACGGAATGTTCAGATATATATAAAAAAATAAACAACTTTATCGAATTTATATTTATTTGAGAAATATTTTAATTAAGATACCTGAATTGAAAATAATAAATACATTATTGAGAATCAAATAGACTGCCAATTTATATAAAACAATTTACGGATTTCATTAAAAGAGTTTTCAAACATACAATCTACATGAGCCTGATTTCATGTAATTGACGAATAGATCGTTCAAAGAAAGAACTGACTAATAAGACAAAGCATTATAAATATAATGCAATTAGTCTATCAACTATAGCGATTAAGTTATAAAGAGAAATGTTAAAAATACAAGTATTATTTTAAAGAAACTTTTTGTAGTCTTTTTGGGGTGGAATACACCGCCGTGAGAGTTTTCCTGGGAAGAAGATTCAATTTTTTGTTTGTTCTTTCAAATCTTGCAGTTTTGCGCTCTGTACGAATATATCTTAACAAGTTTCTTTACTTTAAACTTTTACAGTGAGCTGCTCCCCTCTTATACCTTGTGAGTAAGGACTGTGTGAAGTTGATATTATCAAAAGCACAATACGGAAATAATGCGAGTTAAAGGCACCTTGTAATATCCACTTTGTAACATTTTCTCCACATGAAATATTCTCTATAAAGATCTTAATGACACACAAACTGATAAGTTTATAAAAGTATCTATAGTGTAGATCCTAGAAAATATATCAATTTTGAAAACATTATCTCTCATTCACTATGTCGGTGTTTAGGTAGAAGAATTTCATATCGAAATAAATAAAACAAATATTTTATTCTACTATGCGATTTATTCACGAGTGAGACGTCTTTCTTCTTGTTAGGACATTGTCAAATACAGATTGATAACATGATGTCTTAATATTTGACAATTGTCCTAACTTGACAAATCGTGTTGGGACATTGTCAATCTCCATTTGACAATGTCCTAACGAGACAAAAGACATCTCTCTTGTGAGTAAATCGCATAGTAGCAGAAAACATTCCTTTTATTTATTTCGACATTGCCTCTCTATAATAACTCATCATAGATCTTTATTTTACTTAACTGAAATCATATTGAGTCTATTGATTTGATCGCCTAGGTAGGTAATGTTGGATTTCATTTTGATGAGGGCTTCACAGTGGAATTCTATTTGAAACGAGTACCACACCCTCTGTATAGATTTTATAAAAATATGAAGATAAATAATAAATAGATCGTTAAAAAGAATCACTTAAAAATACGTTTGTTTATGCATGAGTAAGAATTTTTGTTTCTTCCACAGTTGAATTAGGTTGTTTTTGTGATTGATATTCGCATTGTTTAAGAATATAATCATAATAATATATAATACGCGTTGTCTGTATTTTCCGTCATTCATACGTCAACACTGAAGTTTTATGCTTCTTTTGAATAGAGATGTAAATTCACCTTAAATGTTTGACTGGTTGATGCACATGGGGATGATGAATATAAAAGCGCATCACATGAGTAGAATCTAGGTAAAGTAATAGTATAGTAAGTAGGTAGTCTATTGTAATATGATTCTACGGCAGATCCGGTCCTGTGTGGAAGTTTCTCGATGTGGAAACAGTCTCATTGTGAGGAAGTAACGAGATAATCATTTCCTCACCGCAGTTCTATTTTATTCTTTGTAACACATACATAATATGTATAAGCCTACTCCTCCTCATATTATAGTCTAACCGACTTCTCTATGACATACAAAACACAATCACTCATTGTCATTCCCACAAACAAAATGTTTATTAACACCTGACTAATAAGCCATGTCAAAGATAAGAATAGAATTTTCTCTGTTTAAACTTCTACTCAAAAAACATCCACTCATCAACCCTATCATGGTATCTGTCACATGTAGGGTAGCCAGCAGACTAACCGCCCTCATGAAGTAAGCGTGCATGTTATTCTTTCCTTGAAAATAAAAGCTGAGACATTCTGGATGGGTGGCATACCTCATCGCTGAACTGAAGATATTAATTATCTTTGTTCGTCGGTAGCTCGGTGCTAGAGTCTCAGCTTCATGCACAAGATGTGAGTGATTCAATCTCCCCTTTCACGACACAATATGAGTGTAAGCTTTTAGCTTACTGTGAAAGATGGTGTAAAGTAGCATTTGGGTATAGTAAATAATCCAGATACATCTTTTCAAATAAAAAAATCTTAAACGTGATGTTTTACGAACGCCTGATTTCACAGAATACTCAAAAATTTATCAAAAAAGTGTCAGAGACTTATATTTACGATCGGATAAATTCCAGAATAGCGTTAATTTTGATTTATTAGTGAGAAGTCACTTAGCCAGGTATTGCAGTAAGAATATAGTAGTTATTCTATGATTGTGAGAGAGGATAAATATTTTCTCTATGACATGGGGCGTTGCAAGAATTACACAAGTAGGAAGTTGATAAGAGATTGTCCTATTGTTGTAAGTTTAATATTATTATTATGATAGATCACTTGAGAGTTTTATACTAATTTAAGGATTCATTTCATTTTTTTCTTTTTATAAATACATTTTATCTTTCATAATAATAAAAATCCTACTGTCATATAGTCGTACTGAATGAGAGAACTAGTTAAGTGTGATTTAATTATGTAAAAATGTTTTTTTTTAGCGCCTTAAAATAGCGTTTTTGTGTAGGTATGTATGATTATTGAAATCTATGTTCATCATTGAAAAGTTAAATGAATCCTTTTTAACATCAGCCGTTCGGCAAGTTGTCGCCGCTTTAATTATCTCATAAATGAATTGAAGTTCTTATTCCTACAAAAACATTACTTTCACCGAATGCTCGTAAGTTCATAAAAAGAGTGAGTATATAATTTTTTAAGGAGACTCCAAGGAGTCTTTGATAAATTCAAAAAAATGTAATTTCAAAATAAGACATCCTTACTTAATAATATACCTACTTTTGTTTCTAAAACTATACATAAAGATAATGCAAAATGTATAATAACTAATAAGCATATCTTAAAATATAATATAGAACATTATTGTCAACATTTTGTCAGAGACAAATTTTCATCAAAGTGTCCTGTCATCCGTGAGGCAACTATTGTTGTGTTTTGAATACTGAATTCCCTAACAAAAGTGTACCGGTAGAGACTTTTTATTCGTTTGTATAATAGGATTATGTTGTTATATTATTATTTTGATTGTTGTTTGTGATACAAAGCTAATTTTATTTAAAGGGTGAGTTGACCATCGTATTGTCGTCATCCATTTGAATATTATACATTATACCTCTACTTATTACAATATAATTATATGAATTGTAAGTAGTAACAAAACCAGACCAAATCCCTTTAAGGCTTTGAGGATTTAAACACGGTGTAGGTATATTCAATATAAAGAAATTTACTCTTTGTCTTACAAATACAACCTGTTACTTAATGACATTTTTTGTGATAAATATCTGTTAGCATAGATGGTTTTAAAATTATTTTAATTTGATTATTTCTAAGATTTCGTCGATGGAGTTCGTCGGTAGCCTGGAGGTAGAGTCTCGGTCTCGTGAACGGGAGGTCCGTGGTTTGATCCCGGGTGCCAGCAAACTCCCCTGTCACTACACAAGCTTCTAGTTTACTGTGAAAGGCGTATAAGGTTGTTTTTGGGCTTAAAACAAAGCCCAGATATGTATTTTACTTTAAAAAATAATAAAAAAAAATTTAGACACAAAGAATGAAATATCATTAAATAATTAGCGCACTAGATATCATACACAGCGAGTCGAAACAAGAAGTGAGTAGGAAAATATTGTTCCTAGGCAGTCTAGGAATATCGAAGAATATTTATCAAATAGAATTTTTGTTTTTACAAAGTAAAACAAATACCTCTTCAGTATTCAAATATATAGTTACTCCTACATTCTATTATTTAATCACGATTATAACAAAATTCATAAGCGAGCATTTTGCATATTTTATATGCCGTAAAACATTGTGCATAGTATGCATAGGTAATATTTTTTTTAATAATTTTCAAAATATTATTTTTATTCAGACAATATGTACTCATAATATATATTTTGTTAAGAAACTGAGTGATGAGTCTGATTTGTTTTCAAAGTCCGGTCGAATTTTATGATAAATATTATGTTTTGTAACGAATTTTACATGTGAATGAAGTTTGTATCAGATGGATTCTTTTTTTACGTTGTATCATAAAACCAATTTCCATCATCGCAATTCATCAAATCATAAACGGAATTGACTTGTAATTAATTAAAATACAAAATGAAATGACATTCAATAATGATAAATTTAATCCATGAAAAATAAAAAAAATAAAAATGATCAATGCTGGTATTTTTTTGTTATTATTAATTTTCGAAAAATTGGATAGTACATATAGGTATACTGAAAACAATTTACGGTATTTTGTTAGGCGATATTTAGTATCGACATATTATTTAGGTCCTCGTTTGTATGTTTACATGCAGATATTTGGCGTGGCAAGAAACATTTAGAATAATATCTTCTATACAAAGTTTATGATTTGGGCAGGCAAAAAGCTCGTGGAATTAGAAATATTATCTAAAACTTTATTTAGTATATAAATAAGGTCATATTCACTTCATTATTATTTTATAGCTAGTAAGAAGATAATTATAGTAGTAATAATAAAAAAATATATCTTTATTATTTCATAATATGTATGTAATGTAGATCCCTTTTTGTTTACGGAATATGATATAATTGTGATGGAATATGATATAATTGTGATATAATTATGGTATCATTGTGTTTCCGGAATATGATATAATCATGAGAAATTGTATGACTGTGTAGGAGGCGAATGAAGTGTGTAAGGACAGATCTAATTGGCGTTCCGTTCTCTCTGCCTACCCCACTTGGGATACGGCGTGAGGGAATAGATAGATAGATATAATTGTATGCGTGTGAGAATAGAGAATCAAAAAACACAAACGAAGGTACCTACCTCATTAGAGTTTTTCAAACCTTTAAGGTAGGTACATCATCGAATCATTTTTGGAAACTTAACTTCAAAACATTTTGAAGCGCTTTATGTAAAGTGGTTGCTTTACTTTAATAAAATTTTATCTACATAGAGAATTAGATACATTGTACAAAAAAGATAACTATAAATCTTAAAAACAACAATGGTGTCTATAAAAAATATACACGATAGTGGCTAAAGGTGAGTGAATAGGCGCAGAGTTGGTCTGAATGGAGGAGGCTGGTTTCTTCCCTGCCCTTTCGGGAAAAGCGTTGAAGAGCGATTGAATTGACTTACTATGCGGGTGGCGGTGGTGGTTTGGTCTCTTTCAATAATATGGTGACTTTTTTATCTCTTTCAATGAAGGAAACACTGCAAATCCTAATACTAGAAGATCCAGAGTAGTATGAAAGTATACATATAAAGAAGTTAAGGATGATGAAGTTGTATCGAAACTGAAAGCTGCCCTCTTTTAGAAGACAAACTCAACATGTACTGAATAAACTCCTTCTAGATAGTCTCTGGTAAAGATCCTCCACCCATTGACCGATTCTAACTGAGATTTACTGTCTCTCCTTCCCCCAGAAAAAAGAGTACGCCTTTGAAAAACTACGCAACTATTCGTAAGTAATAAATTGTCTGTGTAATATTTACATTGCACATACATCCATTTTGACAAATCAGTTTCCATATTTTACCTACATACATAATATTATGTATAATTTACAGTGTTATATCAGTTCCATCGCAACGATCATGTTAATAATAACTATGTAATATCTACTACTGTAACTGTATGTACAACAATATGTGTTATGATTTCGTCGTGTTTCCAGTTATGATTTCAATTCCTGCACTACAAAGCACAATTACCTATCTATCCTTATTTATAGATAGATAATATGGTAACATTATCAATTCTGTTTACCGATCCACTATTATAATTGTACATAATAGGTAGGATAATATCTCCTTTATCATTCGTTATCTAGACTATATGCACAGTAGGTACCTATATAGTATTGAACATAATATGAAATGTTATGATAGTATCGACAAGCGATCGTTGATTTAAGATAGGGTTTTGATATTCACTGTATTTTGATTGGTATTTTATTAATTCTCAAAATAAATAGACCTTCACTTTTTGATACAAATTTTCGAGTGTCCTGTATTAAGGTTTCAGGTAATAGTAAAACGTTAAAACATCTTCAATTCAGAAATGATGTTTGATATCCATACTGCATGTCTTAATTAGTTATGGGACGTTCAATATATGTAACTTATAACCTGTTCTAGCTATGTCGACATTTTAATGTTTTTCAATATTTGATCTTAAAAAACATGGGTGGATGACATTATGAAAGTAGAGAAATTGAGAAAAAAAATAGATTTGTGATGCTCAAGACCATGAAGAATTGAAATATTTAGAAGAGGCCTAGGTATGTCTCACAGTGGAGAGATGATAGCTATCAACTTTATACTTAACAGAGCTATACTGACATGTACATTCGTTGTAGATTATTCACTACATGACTTTTCCCGTTTCAACTACACATTTGCACCTACATAGTACACTTAACAATTATGTGAGTCTATTGTTACGATTGAATAACAATAATATTTACAAAAGGCGTACCTCCATATTTTCAGTTTTAAACCGATCCGCTTTTTCAATTGAGATTTCGCAAACATTTGCATAGAAATGTCCTCACATTGATTGGTTTCACGTGTTCTATTCGCACGCATCAATCACGCGCTAGCATGGACTTAAATGGAAACAAAATTAAGACTCTTTTTGTACTTTGTATTGAATCAACAAATGGTTTTATTCACAAAACATAAATAATATTAATATTTCAAATCTCTTTTTTAACAATTCCTTTTAGTGTTGTAGCTGAAATATTATCTTTTTAGAGTCCCATAAATATTTTTACATATTTCTCGAGAGTATAATAGTCATTCAACGTTTTATTCGATCCAAAACATATTTTCAACCTTTTCCCTTTAATAAGAATGATATACTAAATCCTACTTATAGAATAATCGTAAGTATTCAAGAATTTGCCGATGAGAATTTGAATAGGTTAAGGTTTCGTTATGGTCGATATCCAAATTAAATTTAATATTACTGCTTGGGGTATGAAATTTGCTAGCCTTTCAGGTGGAAATCGGTTCGCAGTGAAAGAGTTTATGGGGGTGTCTCAAAGATTAATGTGTGATTAAGTTAATCCATAGCCCCTACCTCCATAGGGTGGCAGGGTTGAAGTAATAAATCTACACAAGCCACGCTTTGTTTATGACATTTATACATTTGGGGTGGATTCTGGATACGGTCAATTCGAATGGTTTTCTGCTGAAGATCGATAGCAAATGGGCGTGTCAAAGAGATGAGTTTATGGCCATTATATTACTTTACTAAAGACAGATATGTTCCACCATTTATTTTTTAATATGCTTTCAATTTTACTATCTGGTTTATAAAATTAAATATTTCTATTTTTATCTTTTACATTTCTGATTATTAATATTATTGTTTACTTAATATTAAAGTCACAAAAAAAAGTTTATTATTGATAAGTAGAAAATACACATTTTACTCTTCTATAATGATCAATCATTCGAAAGAATCTATGAAGCCAAAAGTTATCTCTCTCAAACAGATAATAATTAAAATTGTAAAAAAAGGTTTTTTAATAAATTTTAGAATTCAGAATTCTGACTACCAACTTTGATTTCAGATTTGAGTTAATAACAGTTATAAGGTAATGCTAACATACCGATATGTTTTTTTATTATTATTTTGTACTTTTAAAACGCATATTTTGAGATTTATAAAAACTATCTATGTTTAAATAAAGTATTGCAAGACGTAATTTTTTATGTTTATTTTTTATACATGTAAATATTCTACTTTCCATTCGAGTTAAAATATAAGACGTTTATTTTTTGGTTCCCATTTCGTGTAGGTGTAATACTTTCTCAATGTATCATTTTATTTATGAGATATTTTATAAAATTACACTCTGTGACAAAATAATGTATCATGATGTCAAAAAGATCTTTCATACTTGTAAATTTTTATAGCTGAATCACACCTTGGTTGTAGATTTTATTTTACATATATCCTAAATCGAATAATTATTATAAATTAAGGCAATAAATCATTTACAGCACTTTTGATGCAGGTTTGAATTCTATATTTATCTTATTAATTATTCATAATTTATATAATAGGTACGTCAATCATCTATGAAAAAAATAATTTTATTTTAACATGTGATCATCCTATAAAACATTCTTAATTTTCTTTTGTATCACTTTCCACACATTAGGAAATGATATTATAGAATATCTTATTGTAAAGACATGTTTTTGTTTTATTGTCATTGTGAATGATTTTATTTTGTGTTTTCATGTGGACAAGCTACTTTGATATCGTAAATTATATAAAACGTTTCATATTACGACAGATGTATGTATGTATGTAGCGGGCAACATGTGTAATACGGCCGCGGTATAAGCGTAGCATGGGTACAAGGAGTAGTTATCTAAGGTTTACGAGAACAAAATGTTACATCCCGTTAAACCTTCAGGCTCAACATTTGTCAAGAATGAAACATCTCTGACACGAAAAGTGTTAACACAACCTTTAAGTAAATATTATCCAAAGGAAACTTTCTCACAAATCCTGATAAATCTTAACGTTTTTCGCGTCATCGAATTTATCTATCATTTCTGATTCATGAAATAAAAGAAATAATCAGGAATGGAAATTTTATCTCAAACTTTTACTTGGATAAATCGTTTCGATTCTTTGTAAGCTCTTTATAACTTGACTTGTATTGCAAAACGACATATTATTATTATTATTAAAATCCCCTTTATGTTCCTTTAAATGTCGGTTAACTGAAATATGTATTGGAATTCCCAGAAGGAACCGCAGATTTTCATATTGAAAACAAATGTTCCAAATAATTGGTATCCCATTATATTTTCATTGTAGCGGACCTTTCTGGACCCTCCGAGGACCGATATAAAATCTTTATTGGATTACGAACCAATTATCGACTAATTTTGCGGTATTTTGTTTCTGTGGAGTATATTGGTTTATTGGTTTATCGTGCAAGTATTGTGAACGATGTTGTAGTGAAGATATTTTGATGAATTTCTCGGTCTTACTGGTTTCTGCTATAACGATATGAAACATAATGTGAACCCATTAAACGATGTACCTACCTATTAATAATTATCCCCCCATTATCCACACATATTAGAGCCACATTCTTTAATTCCAATAGACGTGCATATATGTATTCACTAGCTAGCCAACCTACAGTATTTATATATAATAAATAAAGATAGTAATGTGTAGGTGTGTCCGAAATTCATGAGATTTTTTGGGGCAAACATTTGTATAGAGATACCTATAATGTAGGTGACCGTTTACTCTAATTCCGTCAACATTTAGCCATTATCCAATTATATTGCTCTTTCCAAGTACAATAGACCAAGTAACATATCACCCGGAGCTAAACTGTCACGAACAGTCTGTGTTTGCTTCACAAGAAATCGAAACTATAAGGAAAAACTACTTCACTATTTCATTTTCTATAGGAATCCTAGTTGCTTAGTTACCTAATACTGCTGTGGGAAAAAAAGTTCTTTCCAAGTTAAAAGGGTTGTGATTTATATCTTACGTATTATTATTTATAACAAGATTCCTTAAACAATGATACTTGATATGACGCATATCTATACAAAGCTTTTTCACTTACTTTATTGCGAGAATATAAATTCCCTAATAATACTAAATATTTTCTAACTCGAAAAATCTGTTCCACTCGTAACACTTAAAATATGAACCACTCTTATATTACCCGTTACTCTTATATCACTCTCGACCCAATAAGGATTTTTTTTCTTCTTATTTTCTTTAGTATCATAGAATGAAAAATGAATAAAAATAAAGTTTTGGTCAGGACAAAATTTCTATTTCCAAAATAAAAAAAAGTTATACCTAGTACTTTTTATCCCATCCCCAAATGGGGCTTGTTGTCCCTTTATATAACTAAATTCATAATTAGACACTTAATATTTATCCCGAATTAGCATAATTTGTTGATTCATCTACAAAAAGTTTGCACTGTTTCTTTATTTTGCTGCCTCTGCTGGACCTTCGTAGTATAAAAAAGAAAGAGTATTACTCCAATAATTTCTAACAATAAAATTAATATTCGGTTAAATCAAATTAATTTTAAAAATCAGTTGTATTGCATATATTTTTATTATTTATTGATGATGTTGAAGGGGGTAGCCCTTATCTAAGTTTACTTCTTCTTTCAAGACCACTATCGGGTTAACATATTTGACAAGATAAAATAAAGTTAAATAAGTTCTAAGGAGATAGATTTCAGTATTATACTTACACAGAACTTTTGATGTATTATGTATAAAGCTTTTTGGAGAATCATTGTACATAGTTATTGTGCATGAATCAAAAAAAAAATACGATACAGTCACTAAAAAAATTTCATGAATTTATTTTTATCTATTAAAATTTAAAAAATTACTACAAACTTTTTTTGTCATTTGACGTAAATATTAAGACTCATTTCCTTAACGATGATTCGTGCTTTTAATTTTATTTTTATTTCAGGGGTGGTTAAGTTATTATCGCGATCATTAAAAAAACGCGGGGGTTCTAAATGAACTCGTACCGTGAATTAACACGATGTATAAAATAATGTTTTAAAAATTATTTGATTGAGGATAATTTCAAAATGGAAATTTACTAAACCTGCTATGAAAATAGCAGAGATACACAAACAAATGAATACAATCAAATATAAAAACAACCTTCAAAGTACAAACACACATAAGAAAAGAAAAAAAACTAGATGACTTAGGAATCAAAAGTGCAAATTATGAAAAAATGAGGAGGAAATTAAGAAAATTGTCTGTTGACATAGTAGTGGAAAAATAATGGGTTTAAGTAAAAAGATTTTGAAGTAGTCAATATCCAGCGGTGGAATAGTAATTAAATAATTAGCGTACAATGAGACACATCTTATGTATAATATATTCGTGAATTATACATTTTTTAAACATTTTAACTACTACACTTGCAGGGTCACATCACATTGCCTCTCCTTAAGAATTCAGATTAGCGATTGTAAATGGATTCATATATCCAAACAAAGTACATTTTTAAGCGTAATTTTGGGATACCTATTAAATTTAAAATCTATATAAGTAAACAATAATAATACAATCAGATCAGTCACGATCACATAAAAACTTATCAGCCTAATGCCGAGAATAATTCATCTATCCAAATATCCAGAATATTATCAAAGGATTAGGCTCTAAACGTATGTTCTTAAAACTAGTATTGTGCATGAAGTATTTATTTTCAAAATTTTTTTTAAGTATATGTACAATCAAATCAAAATAATTTTTAATAAATTGGAATATTTTTCTTCTTTTTTCTTAACGAAAACTTTTTTGCAAAATCTTTGGCTAGTCACTTCTTATGTTATAATAAAACGTGTAAGTTAAATAACTCTACTCCAACTCTAATATTTGATATGTAGTCGTTAATATTACATGCATATATGTTTTTCAATGGCTTCACTGTGCATATTATATATCTAATAGGTACATTTATTATCTTCATTCACACTACAAAGAGCAATTTTATTCTTTGATAAAATTTCCAATCTACCACACTTCCATTCCGACGTATATTTTTATTTCTTCAACAATAATAATAAATAATAATAGTTTTGTTGAGTCATTTATCAAAATCACATCGGTACTACTTTTGCTAGCCCAAGTAGTGGACTGTAAAGCTTACACAAATGTAATGAGCTGAGGAAGTATGCCAAGTCTTGGGCTGTATCCGGAGGGTTGTGACCTATGGATGTGGACGATTAACTATTGTAACCATTCTAATGTTCCTTCTCCATGTAAGTTGTTGTCTAAATCTACCTCAAGGGATCTCAATACCATACCGGATACACTAGAACTTCCATTACATTAATGGCTTGCGAAACGTTTACTACAGATTTTAATTACCGTTGTATTAAAAGTACAACAACTCGACATTATATATTTTTAAACTTCTGGTTACCACCTAGTTGTTATATTTCAATTTAACTGCTGGGAAATTGCTGAGTTTATATCTATGTACGCAGGTAAATGATTATGAAATTATTTCCATTACACAAATTTCTGATAACAGCTAACGAGCGATCTATTTTTATACACTTTGAGTAATAGTTTTAAAATACTGAATACATAAATTCAGTTATAGGTAGTTTTAAAATACTCCAATGTTTTGTCACCATGTAATTTATTTATTTATATCAGCAAACGGCCTATAGGTATATAAATACAGCACATTTTATATACCCATTTCAATCATAAAGGAATTCAAAATACTTTTTTAGTAGTATAATATGTCTTGTGTTGATATCATACACGTACAATCATCAGCCTAATTGGATAGTGTTTGGTAAATCATACCTACGTTATCAGCTCTCTATTGAAGATTGTCATCTTTATATCAAAGAGAGTTATACCCATCACCTTATCCTTTGGAGATTTGCATTCTCCGTAGATATAATAGTAGGTACAGAATACCTAACCCAACTGTATCTTTATGTCCCTATCTCTTCCCTCTCCCCCACTTGACTCCCCTATGAGTAAGACGGCAGTAATGCTTTCCTACGTGGTGCTACTAGACATCCGTTTTATATTAACTATCAGCCACTACTAATGTTACGGTCTCCAGATACCGATACGGTCTGGTCTTGATAAATATAACACCAGATTATGTGGTTGCTATTACATCTCCTACAATAACTATAATGCAATCTAGCTATGCACATATCTATTTACATTTATCTAAAATTGAAACGAACGCATCTCAACTTACTATTGTACTGGTGTTTAGCGTTGGTAAACAAAAAACACAATAGATACATGTTATTGAAATTTCAAATTAAATGAAAAATAAATAGGTTCTATTATTTTTTTTTATTTAAAAAAAGACATATCTGGGTTTTGTTATAAACCCAAATACAACCTTATACGCTAAATGTAAGCTAAAAGTTTGTCTCGTGACAGGGGAGTTTGCTGGCACCTGGGATCGAACCACGGACTCCCTGTTCACGAGGCCGAGACTCTCTAGGCTACCAACGAACTCAATTATAACATAACATCTTCTTAAAGTGCCATCTCAAGTCGGCTATCACACTGGCATAGGCTTCTCTGTCCTGTGCTAGCCGGAACAGCTCTTCCACCTTCTCGATTCCGGTCCACTCTCTGATGTTTCTCAGCCAGGACATCTTCCATCTTCCCACATCGCAGCTATCCTCAATTTTTCCCTTCAAAATAAGTTGTAGCAAACCATATTTTTTATTTCGGAATACGTGCCTCAAATATGTCATTTTCCTCATCTTCATACTGGACATCATCTCTGTTTTGCCGGGAATTTACTGCAAAGATGAGTGGTGACACTGGTGACATTAAAAAATGTGATACTTAACGTTTTTACAATACTGGAAAACGGGAATAATAAATACCACCACATAATTGAAAATAATAGGTTGCCCATCAATAAAATTATATCTAGGTTAATTTAAATGGAAAGCAGTCTTGGTAGCCTGATTTGTGGTTTTGTTCTACTAATTGAGTATTCCGCAACATATATTTAATGACATATATGTCAAATAATTGGGACTACAATGGAAAAACATGTCAGAAATCTACATGCAGATTATTTTTTTATATTAGTGTGTTTATTTTTTTTTTTGCTACAGCGACATTAAGTTCTGTATCTTCATTCATTTTGCATCGTTGTACCATCATAAGAGTATTTGTATGAAACTTAACGTAAATATTATATTTATGTATGTATTGTAAAGTTGGCATCCGTGTTGTAACGAAATCCATTAAGCCACCGCTGAATCGTGGACTGGTGGTAATTATTATTATATCACGATAAGGATGAAGTAGTTATGCCAGTGTCTCCTTACTGTCTGGAAATAATAATATTAACATTAACAAAACTATCTACAATATTATGATTACATATGTACATAAGAACATATATTATTCTATTTAAGTGATTGTATGTGAAACGTGTAATCAATCTTTGAATTATTTGTATTTATTTATAAAACTACAAACCCTGGTTACGTTACAAACTTGTGCATAATTTAAACGTATAATTCATAAAGTTCTAATAGAATAAATTGTTGATGGTCAAAAGACATAGCAAGTTATTTGATTTTTCAATATGGCATCCGCCAACATACCCTTGAAATCTTCTGCGGGGTGAGCAAAAGTTCTTAATTCAAATCTAGTTGCTTACTCTGCTTTCGCTACATAAGCATATTGCTTTATTTGAGAGTGTTTGTATTATATTAAAAAGATAATGAACTTGAATTTGTCTGAAAAAAGTACGTTCACAACAATGTTTTTATTTTGTCTCATAAATTTTGATTCTCTCATTCTAAATCTTGTCATACATTTAAATTGCTTCACGTCTAAGAAAAAAAATACCTACCAAAACAACTTTGTCTTTATATTTAATGCGCGTTCAAAACTAATATAAGTGATGTACATACATCAGTTAACTTTTTTTATATCAAATACGTGTACGTTTTTACTAAATAAAATTTTCATGTGAATAAATTATGAGAATTTTAACAAAAAGTGTATGAGAAAATTCATTGAACTAATTTTTGTTTGTTTCAAGCATAACATAAAACAATAGCTACCTATCTACGCGAATTATTCACACTTTCTGTCGGTGAAGCAAAATAACTATTAGATAAATACCTACCACTAGTTTAGACTTTAGTAGAGGCATGCTCGCTTAACTAATCCACATTCAAATGCTTTTAAGGAATACTAGTACCTACGAGTGTAGTGTGTGCATTCTATTCAGTAGATAATAATATTATTACTTTGATGTTTCTAACATTATCCAAATGTGGTTGTATATATACCTATTACACTTATTCTAGTTCTCCAGTATAAAGGATTGGTATTATTAACATTTCATGTCGTACAATTCTCTTCTCTATATGTATGTAAGTACGAATCTTATATTCAGTAAATAGCTATGTATGTATCTACTATCTGCATACTATCACTTGTTAAATGCTTTGTATTATGATTGAGGTTCACTTATGTAGTTGATATTAGTTCCTCTATAGTAGTATGTAATATTAGTGATGGTTTGAATATTCCAATCGCCCCTCTCACATTAGTACCAATTCATATTACATGCTCGATTACGGAATCCACTTTAAGCCGTTTCTGACTTCATTATTATTGTTGCTCGGTTTGATTCTGTAGAAACTGTATTCAAATAGTAGAAAGTATCACAGAGTATTTGACCTCTATCAAAGTGCATCGATAAAATAATGTGACTTTTTTATATAAAATCTGATTTTTGGTTTTGAATTTTCCCAAATATACTCAAATACATATTTATGATACAAAAATCTTGTTTTATGAAACCTCTTGATTCTGAGACTTCATCAGGACATCTGTCAACCTTTTGTCTTGTTTGTCTTTGGAATGTCCTTCTTATACAGATATTCATATTGAAATCTTCAAAAGCTTGAAAAATTTATTTTGAAAATATGGAATTATATCCGAAAAGCAATCAGTGTTTTAGAAAACCGTAAAATTTGGAAGAATATATTTATGTGGAGCACCCGGTAAAGAATTGGTCTCCCACTCTTCTGCGTAAGTTTTCGAGTGTCCTGTAAAAGGCAGGTGTTCGAAAAAATTAAGACATTTTACATCTTAAATTGAGCGATGAGGTCTGCCATCCATCCTGAATGTCTTGATTTTATATTGGCACGAAGAGGACAGTTTGCATGTTTCTTACATGCAGCTGATCTGCTGGCTACCCCAGTTGTGGGATATGCCGTGATGGTATAGTATAGTAGTAGTATAGTATATTTATATATTTTGGTAAAAAAAAATCTGCATGTAATAGTTTCAGTATATAAATAAAAAAAATATCCCCGAAATCTGTAATATGGCAAAGAAAAATAAAAGTTTGTGTATTGATTGTGATGATTAACTTTACGTGTGATTAAAATTATTTAAAATAATAAATATTGAAAAGTATATAATTTTAATCACGATATATTTATTTGATCCACCATCACAAACTTTTCCTTGTGTCTTATCGCAGGCATGAGAGTATGCAAATGATCATTCCTGTCGGAAGTTACTGTAATGTATTAAAAAAGATGTATCCATTCTATGAATTTTTATGAACGCATATCACACCAGTATCTATCTCTTGATGGAGATAATATTCATAGCTCCATTTTTGGGCTTTATATTTAGCATATTTAATACAGTCATATTATCACCATTGCACAAGCATAAAACAGCAAAATTAAATTTAAAATGTGTAGGTATGTTTGCAGCGTTTTTATTTTTAAAAATGTTCTAAAAAATCATTTAATGTACGCAATTGAAATTGCCTTAGATAGGTTATAAAAAATAGATTCTAGAGATCTTCGATTAAAGTTATAAAAAAGCACAATGTTTTGGCTACTTTAAATAAGTACCTACAGCTACAACCACATGTTATTCTAAAGTGTGAAACATAATAATAAATTATCCTTTTTTTTATCTCATTTAAATATTTTTACCATAATTTATAGTATTCTACTTTAAAATGGTGTGTTTATTAATTTAATAAAATTCCCTTCTGGGTACAACCTTAAGTATACAGAAATATTTTCAACAATGATAGCTTAAATTTGTTTTTTTTTATGCTAAAAAACTTCACACGTGTACGGCAATTACTTAAATATAAAGTGAGTTAAAATTATTTAAATGATATATTAATTTTATATTATTTTAGAATGAAAGTAGACCCAAATATTATTAGCAACAAAAATAAATTGAAATCACACAAGGATTTTCCGAGGAATACGTATCTATAGCTGTCCTAGGCTTTGTCCGCTTAACGATAAAAAATATAATAATACTTCACATTTGTTACAAAAACTACTATCTATATATTATGTATGATTATATTTATATATACTAATTAATAATCGTTATTACAATTTCTGTTCATTTAACGAAATAGTAAAGTAATGATTTTCTTATCTTCATTTTCTAAATAAATTTTATATCTTGAAATTCTACCTTCAGAAATTTCCTGAAATGAGATATGATTTCGTTTGTTTGTATGTATGCGTGTACTCGTATTATAACAGTACGGAGCTTTCCTTCCACTTCTATTTGGTTTCTATCGAAATATCGTGATAGCATCAACAAGACACCGACACTTCATCCTTTGGTCATATCCTTTGTCAAAATGTTATCAATGATGTTACAACATGAAAGAATTGTATGGAAATATAAATCAGATCAACAGAATTTTCTTTTCCCGAATCTTGAACTAATAAATGAAATTTACATAATAATGTAATACTTAACTAATAATATAAACGCACTGACAAAGATTGAACGAATACAAAAAATTAAATCAGTTTTTATTGAGGTTAATTTTTTAAATGCGTACTTACCGATGAGGTTTGCTTAATGTGTTGTGCACTATTTGTGAGGTGGCGTGCGTGTCGATTCATCCCATCAATTTTTACATACATGTGGAATCAAAATTACAAAATATATTCATTTAAACCATGATAGCACATCCCATGTAGAGAAAATATTAATAAATCGTCACCTAAACGGATAAATAGGAGTCCTTGGACTCATGCAATATCAAGAAATAAAGTTATTTCAACATTTTATCTTCCCATGTAGAGAAGCCAGAAGACTCATTACATGCAATGAACAAAGTGATTATACTCATCAAGCCTCATAAAGATGAAACATTAAGGGCGCGTGACATATTTCACCGCTGTATTGAAATGATTTTTTAAAGACGCATCTGGGTTTTTGTTATGAAACCAAGTACACCTTGATATGCGGGGGTGGGGGTAAGGTTAAAAATGAGGTTGGTAAGGGATATATAAAATCTTATAACCAATAATGCCAGCGGCTGAGACTCTACTGGGCTACTTACAGCACTCCAGGAGTTAAAACAATAAAATGGTCTCGATTAAATTATACAGTGAGGCTATATAAATTAAGAGACGACAAGTTATCTGTAATTAAATGGACCAATGTGTAAAAGGCAAATTAAAATTTCAAACATTTAATGAAAATAAAAATTGCTTACCACTATTACAGACACACAAAAACAAGGCTAGACAATACTACGGCTTAATCACTACCCATTGTCTGTGCACACTTAATTGTCCCACAAGAAAAACACACTTGATGATAATTCAATTAATAAACGAAGCACTTTTAAAATCAATTAATTTACACTTTGCGATGAATATATAAAGGATCCCACGTTGAGAGCGCCTCGGAGCATGAAAATGCTCTAAGGCAAAACAACCTTATAATTTTATAGTTGGCTAAAAGCTTACGTCGTGAAAGGATTTTTTTACGTGATATTTTACAAACGCCTTTACAGGACAGTCGATAACTTACAAAAAAGAGAGGTTTAACCATTATGTGCCGGGAACTTTACAGAATCACGGTAAAACAATGTTATTTTTTGAATTTATTTGTCTTAATTTGAATCATTCGAATCAAAATAAAATTCGCTTCGGCAAAACGGTTTTACAGCATAAAACACAACAAAAAGTTCATTTGAAGCTAAAAAAAGATTTTTTGTCACATTTTATCTTAGCCGCAGAAATTTATTTTTTGACGCACATTAGTATTACGCTATATCTAGATGTTATTTCTAGAAAATAATTAACTTTGAATTACGAGTATTACGACCGGATAAAAGCTTAGAAATAATTTATATTGATTATGTGTAATGTTATTCAATGTAATTATTGATTGAAATGGATTTTCAAACATCTAATATCCCAGGAGATCAAAATTAATTACCCAATAGATATTATTATTAATCTAATAAGAAATTTACAATCTCTGTCTATGTACCTATATACATCACAGTCTATGAATACTTATTAAATTAATCTAATACGAATAGTTATAATGGGAATATGACAGATTAAAATCACTATCTGTTAAGGACTTGGTTAGTGAGATGATTATAATAATGTAGATTCAAAACTTTTGATTACGTAGTCAGTTAGTATATCAGCATTGTGCTGCGGTATGGTAAAACTAAACACTGCTATTGTTATTATAACTGAATATTAACGATTAACAAGTTAATTAAATTTCGTAATAAATTGTGGATAATTTTTAACTTAATCTTGTTAAAATTTATATTTTTAATATAATCTTTAATATTTTATTATTTTCCAACATGCTAGGAAGTAAAACACTAAACGTTTTTAAATTAATGTGTAGACAATGCCCTCTATTCTTTATTGATTCAAACTAAAATAAGAACGTTTCAAAATTTTATTATTAAGGTCACTTGAACTTACATTCGGATTCTATATGAAATTAGTTGTAGAGTTTTAATTCTAATCAGGAAAACTTTTAGAGTTTATAATAATTTTAGACTAACTAAAATTGGAACGTTCCTATTTTAGTTAGTGCACACTAAAAATGAAATAGAATCGGGGGTATTATTGGCTTCGTCCTTTACTAAGTAGGTATTGATAATGTCTTAGTAAGAGACGAAGCAATTGTCTTCTCATTATTTAAAATTTTTAAGTGTTTTACTTCCTAAAAGTCATTTTTTGTTTTACCATAAAAAAAATAATCTTCTGATAAATATTAGGTCCGTTACTTAGCGTTCTCTAAGAGCGAATTTTCATAAGCGTTTTTTTATTCATAATTTATTAAATATTCAAAAGATAATTATTTAACATTTACGTTAACGAATGAAAGATTAATTGAGTTATTTTTTTTTAATTAACTGTACCAAGCACAAGCCATTATTGTAGAGTGAATTTAATATAACGGGTGTTAGTTATAACGGTTGACAATAACGTAGTGTAAGTTTCAATCGATAATACCCGTTTCAAATTATGATTTTCTCATTTTCTTAATAGGTTTAACCGTTGTTAATCTCATTGATATAATTATAATGTTACTGCGGCATGAATTTACTGCAGATATTTAGTGCCTACACAATGTCTTATTTTCATGGGTTTTGAATTTACTAAACTCATGTCGCATAGCAGGTTGACAAAAGATTTTTTTTTTTGTGTGTGAATATCAGTGCTTCCTGCAGATTCTACCAAAGAATAGGACTCGTACTCTTTCTTATTTTTAAGTTTTCGTAAAGTATCACGAATAAAACATTTTACATCTCCAATTCAGCGATGAAATATGCCACCCATCGTGAATAATTTTTTTTTATGGGCAACGAGATGATGACTTTTATATTTTTATATAAATTTAGTCCAGTGGCCCCATTTGTGAGAGATGTCGTAGATGCGTTCCTAAGTTCATAGGTTGTTTAGAACAGCTTGTTCGATATATCAATAAATTGGTATATTGAACCTTGCGGAGTAGCAACATATTATTAACATTAAAAAAAATTAACGAGTTATTGACGTCATCATTTAGTAGGTAGGAATAATTTAAAAAGAACTGTAATATTTAATGAAAATTGTAATGAAAATGAACATGGTATACATAATTGAAAACTCGTTACATGAAAGTATTCTTATAAAACACAGTCGTGGGGTAAACGGTTAATGAAAATATTGTTAAAAATAATATGTCAACCCTTTCGAAAAAACGTACTGTAAAACTACTTTACTGTAGTTAATAAAATATACTTGATATTTTTCAAAATGAGGTGGCTTATTTTGAGAGATTGGTTGCTTATAATAGAACTTGCACACAACAAAAATCATAAAATCTCGTAATTTTTTCATTATATTATATTATAGGTTTTTGGGTATCGTGCTAATTCTGCATACATTTGCTATCTTTTAATATTTGAATCACAAAAAATAAGGCGTTCTAGGAGAAACTATTTGTCAACAAAATATTCCATAGTATCATGGAACGCGGGTGTCTTTGGTACTGCTTTATAAGTTTGACATTGTGAGCATCGATATGCAAGCATATTATTTAATATGCGACATGAAGTAACTTAGCAGCTAATTATATGTACTTTGTCTTTAAAAATCTAACATTATAACTTTTCCGCTATATTATTCACTCAACCCTACAGGGATGCATTATATTTAGACAGAGACGAGTCGTTATAACTTTTTTTGAAAACTTTAAAGCGGTTTATTATGATGGTAAAAGTTTTTTCTTTCATTCGGGAGATAAATTTAAATGAATGAAAATAATATCATAAGTTACCATGATTGCCGTATTTATTTAATTGCCTTTTCTATACGAAACAAAATGTTTTGTACTGCTAGCAATTCAATACTTTTGCGTAATATTTTCAATCAGTTTTGTAGTTTCTAAGATTTCATAGAGCGATCTTTCTCAACATTAATAGATAAACTTTATTCTGTAATCATTTAGTAATTAAGAGTTATATATTTTTGTAGTCTACCAATCATAATTTATTAAGAATAAAGTTTTATGAGTCGATGGTAGTCTACATATTTTTGTATAATAAGAAATTAATTACATTTGATATACCGGTGTTTTGGTAGTAGAATCTTATAATGAAATTAAAATCAAATGTTTGTTTTTACTCTATTTATAATTTCGATATAATTATTATTTTGAGAATTGAAGAAATGTATTTAAACTACAAAACTGAAAAAATTAAAGCAATCTTGACAATAGCTCTCGAGAATTTAATCATTGGTGTGAAAAATAAACAATGTTGTTGTTTTAATACATTTTTTAAACTCTTTAATATGTTTTTTCACAATAAACAAACCCTCAAATAGTTGACCTAATGTTTTCTGGAGTTCATTACTCCATTAATATCGATATAATGAAAACAAAATTGTTTTTGATTTTACTACGATTCATTTGTTAAATAAGTTACCAGGTTTCGACCTATGTATGAGGTCATTGTCAACCTCAATGACATCATAGGTCGACAATGACCTCATAGGTCGAAACCTGGTAACTTATTTAACAAATAAATCGTAGGTAAACCAAAAACAATTTTGTTTTCATTATATCAATATACTTAATGGAGTTTTACAAAATCAACGTCGACTCAATCAATAATACAATCCATTAATATCGTTGTGACAATTTCTGCAAGTAAGGTAGCCAACTGACTAATTGCATGTAAAATACGCAAATCGTCTTCTCAATGCTAGTAAAATTTAAATATAAAAGATTTTGTAAATACGTAAAGTATATTATATATGTGGGAGAGATTGTAATATTCATTTTTAGGTAAAATTAAAAAAAAACAACTAAGTCTGGGTCCCAAGACCATATTTAATCGTAGATATACAACTTTAATGACAGCTTTATTAGAATAGGTACCTTTAAGCATATTCCCTAAAGGAAAGAAAAAAGCTTGTTTTTTCAATAAAATAACCATTTTTTTTTATATCGTAATTCACTGGTAAGTATATATAGTCCTTACAAAAAGAATTGTCTTCTTAAATCACACCACAATATTTAATACTTAATTTATTATTATGACGTTAATGTCTTGTATGTAAATCTGATGATGTTTAATTTATGACGCAGTATGAATTATATTTTCTTAATGCTTATATTGAAAACAATAATATACAAGACAAAACTTCAAAGTATAATAATATTTAAGTATTTAGTATGTACAATTTATAATAATATAGTCTTATTAATTCAGGATTAAAACAAATAATAGAATACATTTCAAAGTTTTTGTTTAAACACAGACTTGGATGAAGAGGCGGTGATGTTACTTATAATAATGTTTAAGACCATGGAACAAGAAGAATAATAATAATTATAATAACGATTCAGAGAATAGTAAACGAATCCTTTTAGTCATTAAATAACAACCACAAGCGACCTTTAAATATTAATATATTATTATTATATTTTAGTTTAAGGTATACACAATAATGAACTTATGTCATTCATTGACCATTTCTTGTTAAGATATTAACAGCAAAACCTTGTACACAAATATAATAACATTAAATCACATCTATACAACTGTTATTCTATGAATAGGTATATCCTTTTAAACAGTGTATACCTTATAAATTTTCCTTTTCTTGAACCAACTTTCGAATAGACATTTCGAGTAGCTTTGGTTGTTACCGTTTCCGTTTGCCGTTTTAAACTTTTACCACTGCGACGCCCGTCGACGCCTTGGTGTAGATGTTGGGAGCATCCCTCCACATTTTGTATCGCGTAACAACCCCCAACACCCGTATTTATTTTTGACTCCTTTGACGAGACATCGGTAAATAATTACTTTTGTCTGTTGAGATACTTATTGTACTAAAAAAGAACATGATTATCTACCCCTTTTTGAATCATAGAACAAAAGAATAAGGACGTATATATTTTATCAGTATTTGTAACAATATACATCTGAAAACTAGTTGTTTTTAAAATTTAGGTACTAAAAAATTAAACACTGTATAATTTTCACTTTTTGTTATATTGATTAGAAGCTTTTCGGACATACGTCCATCTTCAGTAATAATCTTATTTTTAACTAATTAGTTATACAGTTTTTCATTTTTTTATTTTTTATAACCTATAGGTATTTTAAAAATGAACTATCATAGTTTTCCTCTTCGAAAATAGAAAAGTTGATTGTTTTTGATCCCTTTTATCATATTTTCAGAGATTGAATATGTATTTACCAATCGTATGTGAAAAACTGAATGATTTTTTTTTCAAAGTCGAAATCGTGCATTGTAATTCTGAAATCTTACATTTTATCTAATTCATCTTTTCTAGAAAAAATGTGACGGAAACTAAGATACATAATTCATCCAGATAAAAATCGTGTAATTTAATGAATATTTCTTCACATTCATAACATACTTCTACAAACATCAATACATATTAAAATGATTATTCTTAATTTAATTACATAATATGTTTTAAAAATAAAGGAATGGAATATACATGACATTTTCTTTTATTTTTTAAGTACCGCAATCAATAATTAAATCCTAGTTTGAAGTAGTTCTGATCTTTCTCAAATATTAACCACTACATTAAATTCTAAGACATTCGACTCAGAAGTATAAACCATTTACCTCATTGTCTATATATCCCCATCACCTTGTACTTACCTGAATCTGTTTGTAAAGATCTTGTGAAAGCTAATTTCGTACGACACATATATCAAGTTGGAACTTTGCATTCAGATGCACTTCCTGCAAAGTGGTAACAACTACTTCCCTGCGACGTCCCATAGTCATTTATAGAGTAAAAGGTAGATATTATTGCAGAATATAGTGGAACCTACGATTTCGCAAATGTTAGTTCTAAGACTGAGCTATGTACCATAACGGAATAACCTTTAAAGTGGAACCGTACTGTTAGATTTGACTATACCTTTAAATTATTATACTTGTAAATATTTCTTTGTAATGCTGTGCTGTGCTGAGCTATTTTATTTAACAAGCATTCTTAAATTATGATGATAAATAATTTACAACGTCAAATCAAAATATTGTCAAATTTGCAGAATTTAAACATGTGACAATTTAAGACTTTTTATGACTAAAGTTGATTGTAGATGATGTGAAGAAGATAATAAACGACCATTCATAATCGTTGGATAAAAACCATTATTTGTATTTTAATGATACACATTACATACAATCCCCTAAACTTTAATTTACAGGCAACACTCCTCTTTTACGACACAAGCTTTTAGTTTCCTGTGAAAGGTGCATAAGGTTGTGTTTGGGTTTATAACATAAACCCAGATGTCTTTAAAAAAAATCCTTCTCAATCTGCAAATAGATACTATTAAAAATGTGATGTGATGTGTTTATTAGTCCATTTGAAATTATCACATCTTTGGCAGTCTTGCTTTATGTCGTACACAGCATTATCTTTGACATTGTATGCAGTTACTTATTCACATCATGCCACTTTCCATCTCCTTCATCCTACTCTCTGTCTCTGTCCAGGAAACTATGGCGTAACAATAACAATTAAAACGTCTACTACTACCTACTACTATTACTACCTTCCTACTTATGTGATAACAATAAGTAACTACCATTGCTTTGAAAGTAGGGACATACATAGCTGCTTATATACCTACATAAGGTAAACGATACAGTAACTTGCCACAGGTTCTAATTCTGTTTATAAAAAATAATAATTTCGTTATTTTACAGTTTGAACACAAAACTGACAATAATTACATATTTTTGTACTGATAAAAGAGGTCAGGTCAGCTACTAGTATTACCTAATATTATGATAGTGATTCTAGATGATTTTTCTTATGAAGCTATTTAATGGTCACTTGATTCTCAAGAGTGCTGCTTGAGCTGCTGGGATTCTCCAAAAAACTCTATTAATTGGTTATCTTTCAGATTTTTTTATTTTATTACTTTAACTTCAAAAAATAATGCTGAAACGTTATATAGCTAATCCCTCTACGTTTCGTACATACGATATAGAATTTATATCACTTAATTTAGTGAAAAATCATCTATGTAAGTTATGCCTTTAGAAAAAATATTTAGATTATCAATCAATATTTTTATTATTATAACGATGTTGATGAAAAGATAGATCAAATTCTCAATAACAGATGCATAGCGGATGAAGAAAAAAATAAAAATATATTATTATATACCTATAAAAAGAAAAAACCTAATATCTCTGAGTAATCCAAATCAAGTTTTTGATACCAGTGGGCCGAGTCAAAACACATTTTAGCGTTACGTTTTCGTTCAAACGTGGACGACGTTGCGAGAACGCGTCAATTTTCGTAGCTACTTGTGTATTTAAGTTACGAAAATTGACGCGTTCTCGCAACGTCGTCCACGTTTGAACGAAAACGTAACGCTAAAATGTATTTTGACTAGGCCTACTGCTCTTCAATTTACTACTCAATATCTCAATAATTTTCCTGAAAGAGCGTTCTTCGAATACCTATGCATATTTTGCGATATTTAAATATGATCCCATAATATGTCAGTGAGTATACTTTTTACCTTAGGTACCTACTCTTACCCGATGCTCCTACATTAAGTGACTGCTATGAAAAGGATGTGCACTGCGTCCAAAAACTTCTTCTTCACGGCATTGTGATGAAGTTTAATGAAGTCATTTGTATTCTTTAGTCTTTGTAGTAAAAATCATTTACATTCTAAAACATTTTCCACATCATTAACAAAATGTTCATACAAAAGTCTATTTCTCATTGCATTGGTTACCTGCCTATTTTACATTAATTTTCATAGTTTAGGTCTAATTATCATTTCATTATAGTATTTTCACATTAAATTAGCCTGATAATGAGACAGGAAGCTCCCGAAAGTCGACTCGTGATCAATAGTCCCACGAAAATAAGTATTTTATTTTAACTTATTTAAAACGAACTTCTACCAAGTACTGACAATATTGACAAAACTAAAATCATAATGTGTTTATGCTTGTATTTTACTGTGAACCTAATGATATGAAATCACATATCATTAGGTTCACAGATAAATGACAAAAACGTTAACAAGGCTCCAAGTGTCAAAGATGCCTAAATATTTCTCATTCACTATACAAAGTTACTATTACAATAATACATGTAATGTACACACATACATGCATGTAATGTCTTTTTCAAGCCAGAAAAACATTTTCTTTTTCAAGCTTGAAAAAGACATTACATACATGTCATAACTCGAGTCACTATAAAGCACCTACGTGTGAAACCATATAAAAAATATATAATTTGTTTGAGTTATCGTGAGTATAGATGATTCAATTAATACATTTTTTGTTTGTAAACAGAGAATATTTTTTTATACCCTGTTTGTCAAAAGGCAAAAGAAGAAGATGTATGAGTCAAGCGTAGCAATATTATTTGTGATTAAACTTTAATATGAGGCAAGAATATAATATAATAATCCTCTCACTCGTACTAAAAGGCACATATTCAATATTGAGCCATTATACATACTCGTACATTAGAGTACGAGTATTACACATCCTCAATGCAACACCGAAATATATGTAGGTTTAAATTAATAATGATGTAGTAAAGTGTGTGTATGGATAGAAGAAAATCGACAAATAAAATATGTACATTAGTCTGTTCTTATTTTAGAAAGTATGTTTTTCTATATTTAAAGATCACCTGTCAAATTGTAAGAAAACTTCAACCCTCGGTTTTTTCTGAATTATTCTCTATTGAAAGTATTTTGAAATATGAAATTGAACATAATAATTATTCATACATTTAACATAAAAATAATAACTTTGTAATGTACTACAAAAATGTCTTATGTGAATTTCTACTCCTTGTCTATTCACAGTTTTGGTGTTCAATTTTCTTTAAAAAGCTATTTGAATATACATTGTTATCACAGTTTCTAATGTCTAATGTTTTAATATGGCGGGAATTAAAAAAAATACATTATACCTATATCTTGAATTCATCTGTACGTATGCCACCCGTCCGAAACGTTTTGATTTTTTAAATGGCACAGAGAGTGTTTGTGTGTGTTGCATGTTTTTATATATCGCTGATCTGCTGGCTGTCCCACTTGTGGGATATGCCGTGATGATAATTATAGTAAGATGACGGAACGTTATTTTCCATGAAGGTTTCTATTCAAGAAGTTTTTTAATCTGCAGTGGTTTTAGTCTCTATTGATGATTATTCCCAAAGCGAAGCTAGACTTTAAGCTAATAATATCATAAGCAGATTATTATCCAATATCATGAGATAGAAGAGCTGATATGAGAACAGCACCGGATACAGGATGCATTGACTGCTAAGTAAGACAACCTGACTGCTTCTTATATATTATTCATACTTCCGTTATAATATTATGAGCCATTATCGTGTCTCTGATAGATTGAACTTCTAGTTTTAATCTTTCCATATTAATATGTTATATCAAAACCTGTAGAGTAGTGATGAAACGGATCATGGTTTGGTCGAATACCGAATAACGAGTGAATCTGATCAGGTTTAAACGGATAGTCAGATATCCGGACACTGTTATAACTTGTTTTGTAATAAGCGAGTTACTACTCTATGAGGGTGTTTTTATAGTATGATTAGTATGCAGTTATTCAAATATGATCAGAATAATATGCGAGGGCCGAATATTAACAAGATCGTCGGATCATGAGAGAGATGCTGCAGGGGATACAATGTGCGAGGCGTTAAGGACAGAGTGCAGAGTAGGAGATCACGGTGCTCACGATCCTCAACATTGAAAGACGTGGAGATGGACGACCGATGTGCAAAAAATAAGCCGATTTTTCTATCAATTTGTTTCATCATAGCTTTATCCACTGATTAACGGTAATCCACTAATGGCCGGTTTCAATAACCTATCTATTCGTGACTGTCGTTTGAAATCTATGATATATAGAACACAATAGATTTCAATCGACAGTAGCGGATAGATAGATTATTGAAACCGGCCATAAAGGAAATACGAGGAAATAGGGTTATAAAAATATATTATTTTAAATAGACGGCATTCTTTATAGCTTAATTCAAAATTTTAAATACCTATCTGAGTTAAGTGATATTTTACGAATGATAACCGATCTAATGGCAGTTTTAAAATAACAAGCGAGAGACTTAGTATACTTAAAAATATTTTGTAGGTGATAGCAAATAGACAAAATTTGATAGTTTATGTTTTATAGAATTCGCAATTCTTTTTATGAAATTTGATTTTACTTAATTTGAAATGCATTCATTTTTTACCCGAGAGTTGAATTATTCAAAATCTGACCGGATAGTTTACTATCTCAACCGAATATCTTCTTTATCTCTAGTCTATGTAGAGGACTTAAAAGTTTTATCTTTTTCAGCTAATGGTTTTGAGTTGAGTGTGATGGTTTAATTACATTTTACACGCAGACGCTCGTCGTGTTTACCATGATCTACTCATTAGCACTTCAAAGTTATCACTCAAAATGTTTTAATTAACGATATCAATCAAGAGGTTTTTTTTTTATCACACTTGTCAAACTGTCATAATTTTAAATCTACATAAATTAACAAATTATTTTTAAGTGCGGCTACAACAAATTTAAGTTTTAAAACTACGACGAATATATATGACGGTAATTTTTCAATAACATACTAAACTGTTTGGTTTGTTTATTTATATTTTTGTAAATAGTTTACGTTCATTTCAGGAACGCGGATCAAACTGTACCAATGAAATTAATTCTAAGGTTCTGATATTGTTCTGATATCATGATAACAGTGTATTGTGAAAAGGATTGTTTCTTTGGTTTAATTAACTATGCTTTAGCTTATTGGTTATTAAAAAATATTGTTTACAATATTTGGTAGAAGATAACATAAATATTTTATTCTTGTCAGTTTTTTTTTAAATACAATTAAGATATATTTTACATTCATATATGACCATTTAAATAAATTGAGCTAGTCCCAAACTCATATACGAACCTTGTACTGAGAGCACTAACGCGACAATATCCTTGTATATAATGCACCAAATACATGTAACACCTAGGACTAGGACAATTTAGAAAAAGGCCATTCTTCATTTTTCCCTAGCCAAGAATTGAATTCGTGCCCTCGTGATTATAAGACATTAGGTACATTTATATTGTACTATTATATACCTACATAATTATATAATCTATTTTTGTTGTTTCCATTTATTTAGTTTAACAGACTGCGTAGGATTTATCAGATTTACAAGATCCTTTTAAATGTCAATCCTCGTTTAATACAATTCCTTTGATTGGGTTCAACTTGTCATAGTCCAAATGTCATTGGACGTGACAGGAGAGGAATCAACCTTTTCTCTATGAAGAATTATCTAATCAAAATTATATTAAAACCTTACAATATGCCGAAATTCTATAAAAAGATAACCGATTGATGAATATTTGTTTCATAATAGGTATTAAACGTTTTTCTACAGTGTTCTTAGGTCGAGGAGTTAGAATATTAAATTGTTTACATTTTACTCCTTCTAAATAATTGTAGAACTTGTATTTGAAGCTTTAATAAATCAAAGGCGTATATATTGTGTATGCAAGTATTAGTATTTTCGTTTATGAAGTTGTTGAGCCACGTAGGTGGGTATTTAGGTATTGTAATTCAGAAACGATCGGCTCGGCGTACCGGTTAACTTTCACACCCACCGCATGCACGGTCGCGGTATTGAAAAAGTACTTAAACCCCTAGACCATCCTCAGACGGTATAATTTATGCCCCAATCGGTCCAGCCCTCGGGCTCATCTATATAGGGGCGAATTGCGCACCCTCACTCAGGAAATGGGATAGAAACCACTATTACCTCACTCGTATACCAAACCGATCTAGCCCTTTACTAAGTAGGTACTCTTACTAAACACAACCGAACTAAACCAAATCGTGTCTCTAATACGATTTAAACTTTACTCTGCGTTAGGTACTGCTGTTGTTGAATAATGTAATCAATATACCGAGTTATGTTATTTACAGAATACATTGTGCAAACATACTGAGAATATTATTATGATGACCTAATTCCGTATTCATCCCTTGGATTCAATAAATACGCACACGACTTGGCTTTTTATTCGAGTTATTTATAAAGTCGTTTCAATTCTCCTCATCTGAATTGATAATCAGAAACCTGATACACATATCAAATTTTCATGCCAAAAATATTTATGAAAATACAATGTAACTTCAATTTTACTCATTTCGTATTTTTTTTTGACCTGAAAACACAATTATTTCGACAAATGATGATGCTTTAACTCAACTCAATTAATACTTTCGGCATGTGTAAGAATGTATCTAATTGCACATGATTATAAAAGAACATTTCATATAAATGAATAGGTATATATAAATTTATAATACCTTCATTGACATTTAGACTTCCTCGATGTAGGACAAACTACTTTCAAAATTCCTTCATACAAAGAGCATGTAACAATTATGTATAACGCTTTTTTCAAAAACATTGATATATTTTGGTTTGCGACTGCGATTTCCCAAATTCCTTATATCCCCCATTTCCCGTTATAGGGCGCTGTTATATTTTTTTTGTTTTTGCCAATAGCCCACTGTATGCTCTATTTCTGTTTTAAAATGTTATGTTCAGTGAATATGATTAACTCATTTCATTTTTTTTTTCATTATGGATTTGTAAACGTACTGATTTATTTGTAATATCCGCAAACTTCACTGGTCAAATGTTGATTTAATGTATTAATTTGTAATGTGAATCAATTGACTGTATGTTTTGCTTGACTAATAAATAAAATAAAAAAAATATTGACACACTTGTGGTTTGGCAAATATTTTAACTGTCAAGATTTTTGATAAATTTTTCAACAAAATACAAGCTAAAACAATACTGTGAAAATAGACGTTTTAAAATATCAAAACACGGTTCACGATATGTGCATTGGGGATAGTTATAAAGAGATAAAAAGTATAGGAAGACTGACGGTAGTCATGCATCTTTGTTTTACTTTACCTATAAAACATAAGAATAAAATAGATCGCACAAGATACAATAGGGGTAGCTTGATTTATTGGTAAAGGAGTCCCCACGACTTGCATCGATAGCAATCGTTTGCAGTACCTTCTCTCCAAATAGCCTTAAACCGATGTATAAAATCTCCAAGGAGCAGTTAAAGTGCATGGCTAATTATAAGAACCTCAAGGTGTTTCAAATATTGGCAGACATTTATTATTAATTTGTTTTTGACAAAATATTCACGTTTTTTGATAACTATGTACATACATTTCGATATTATTTAAAGTTTTAAAATTTTATTATTTTTACAATTAGAGCCAGTAGAATAGGAAATAATTTTTAAAGATAATATAGCTAAGATAATACATTTAATTGCTGAATAAAATTAAATTTAGTAATGATTTATTATTTCTTATTCACCCATATGTTATTCATTTTCTTTTAACGACTATTTTTCAAACACGATAAAGTGGCATTTTATCAAAGCAATCGAATCTAATTGGAATGCATTTCAATGGATTACTTCCTTTTGTAATAGGATGTTTATTTAGACAAACGTTGAGAATATTAGATTAGTTTACATTAAGAAATAGACCTAAGAAGCTAATGCTTTGTCTACCACACTGCAGACAAAACTATTCAAAGGAACGTCTGCACTAATTTAGGTGTATTATTACTATCTATCCCGAGTGAGACGTGCATGTGTGTATATAGAAGTCTTGGCTCATTGGTACAAACAACAAAACGAATGTACAAACTTGTATTATTTATTTACCTAATCGATAGTCGTCTTTTAGACTGTCTCTACATACAAACGCAACAGGAATTAAATGAAAGCTTTCGTAATACCTATGCCCTTTAAAAGGATAAAAGTCATTTTATTTTAGATAAATGGGTTGATATTATTACTATATTAAAATTTGGCGTAAATTCAAAATAATATATTACCATCTTTATATATTATACATAATATATTACACCTTTCCTACCCATGAATATAATACAATTACAAAAAATAATATTGAAAATTAGTCATAATCATTTGCAAACAAATTTATGATTTTGAGAAGAATAGAATATTTAGTTGTGAAGTCTCCAATATTAAAATATTATATGTTTAATAAAATAAGACGTAAAAAGTGTTCCAAATTATTAATTTTAATTTTTATATTATTAATGTTCTATATAATTAATTTAATTATTTATTTATTTATTCTTTACTGTACATTGATAACAAGCAAATTCACACAAAAATACATTTAAAACAAAGACATCCATACAATCAATATACAGAGGGCGAGTTTATCGCAGAGGCGCGATTTCTTCCAACTAACCCAATTTTATGAAACTTTCACATAGAGAAAATCCTAAAGAAAGGAAAGAGGAGGTAAAAAAGGAGAAGAATATGTAGGAAAAGGGAATATGTAATTTAATTTTCAATATACCTATCTAGAATTATGAAATTTATATAAACGATAAAAAAATTGTTTAAAATATAAAGAACAATCTGGTGATAGAATGGTTTTCATAAATAATATTATATGATTCCATTCACATATGTTACCTAACGAGTTTATGGAAAATTACCAAGTACAATAAAATTGTAGTATAATTATTACCTAATACACGGTGAATAATTGTCATTCGTTGCATACGGTTCAGTGAGTACTTAGAAATATATGTAGGTACTATGTGTGTCTTAGTGTAATAAGGAACATTTTCCTACAAGGTACATCGTTATTTCACTCCTCTTAAGTGAATTTTAATGCAGAATTACCGCAAGCTATTTAACAACTAAATGCAAATCTTTACTCATTGTATTTTTACTTTCTTTTCAGGAAATGTAAATGAGGCATAATGTAACTACCGTGTGCCTTTGGGTTATTATTTTCTTTCGATTTAATGAGCCGATAAAATGTTTTAAATATTAGGTATCATTATATTTACCTTAGTCTCAGAACAGATAATAAAAAATCGTCGTCAATATCGAATTATAATCGATCTTTTGATGTTCTCGTTGTGTTATTGTGTTCACGGCTCTATCACCAAGGGCTTTGTTAAATTTGTTGGTGTAACTTTGCAAGTTAAACAATTGTACTGCGATTGTCTGTGTATGATAGTATTACAAAATAACAATACCGAATACCTAATAATACTCGTAATAACTTCGAAGCAATATCTATATACAGCGTTAAATACTTAAGAGCTAATAATTGGGAACATTCTCAATATGTTAACTGTACACTGTTTTATTACAATAAATAATTTATTGACTCACTTATACTTCCACAATGCTAACTAAGTTATTGAAATTATTTCAAATTAAAAACCATAGAAGTGATTACCTGATTTGCACTGAATCAAAGACATTGATCCTACTTGAGGGAGTTTTTTTCCATTGTTTTTTCCTTAGATGAACGTTGAAAAAGAATGATAATGAAATTATGATATCTCATTAATTTATATAATTATTCATTCGTATCGACGACTTATATCTCTCTAATATTTGCCAGATTGTGAAGGTACGAAAGTAGCGTAAAAATATCGTCAATTGTGTATTAAACCATTCACCAAGACACGATCCAGTATAATTTGTAACATGGTATGATCAGCATCAAAGTTACTTACATTAGAATCGTTTTGTAGGAATTAAATAAAATTTGGGAAACATCTGATGCAGAGGAGGGTTATTCATAATATTATTCTATTTGTGTTTTGTAATGGAGCTTCAATATTATCCCCGTATTTTGTGTGAATATCAGTTCTATCCATACCTAATATTATTTATCGAGTATAATAATTATTATAATACAGCCAGTCTGTACAATAATATTATGGAATATAATATTACAAGTATTAAATATATATATATATATATATATATAATGAGTTACAATCCATTGGATTGGTCTGCAACGAGTTTTGACTTATTTCTCCACTCCTCCCTATTCTCAGCCAGTCTCTTCAACTCCATATATGAGCCACAGCTCATGTCCCTCTTCAGTTGGTCCATATAGGCGTCTCTCGGTCGACCTCTGCCATTTGTGCCTTCGGTCCTGCCCTCTGCGATTGCGATGAGCAGTCCTGGGTGCCTGATGTTGTGGCCAATCCAATTAGCTCGTTGTTGGCAGATTCTTTTGAGGAGTTGCCTTTTTTCGCCAACCCTGGTTAACACTTCTTCGTTTTCGACGTGTTCCGACCAATGAATCTTCAGCATGCGTCTATAACACCACATTTCAAATGCCGCTAACCGTCCGCTTTCCCTCTTACTGATGGTCCACGTCTCGCATCCATATAGCAGAATGCTCCACACAAAGGCTTTAGTGAGATTCTTCCTCACGCTTAGATCAATATTAGGGGATTCTAATATTTTGGATTTTTTGTTAAAGGCAATTCGTGCCTGGTTTATTCTGCTCACAATTTCTGATTTGGAGCGTCCGTCCTGGTTTATTCTGCTGCCCAAGTACACGAATTCTCTTACTTGTTTGATGCTCACTCCATTTATGGCAATGTTCGCAGTCGCTTCCTCCCTTCCAACGACCATACATTTTGTTTTATCTTTATTTATTTTCATGTTGTACTTTGACAACAGTATACTTTCCATTTTTCCTAAGGCTTCGTTCAGCTCCATCTCGGAGTCTGCGAGCAGTGCTATGTCGTCAGCATATCTAATCATGTCAACCTTTTTCCCATTTATTTTTACTCCTGTCCAATTCTTCATTTCTTCTCTGAGTTCATCAATAGCTTGCTGTATATAGCAGTTAAAGAGTGCTGGCGACATTGAGCATCCCTGTCTTACACCTTGTTCTACTCTCGCTTCTGCGCAGCTCTCTCAGTATTAAATAGATAAAGATAATATATTTGGATCTATCAACTTACTGTTATCTAATATATTCTTCATACTTTCGGTTCCGATAATTTATCTTTTCGCTACTATCAGTTACTAATCAGTTAAGATCTATTGTATAATATATTTCATATAGTAGGTTTTATCGAGCTTTAATTAAAGATCTAGGCAAACAAAATCATTAACACCTTCTATTATTTTCCCCTTTATTATTATGCTGCTTTTTTGAGGACATGATTTTAGTGTTACGTATGTTAACTTCAAAACAATTTTGTATGATGCTTTTTGAAACTCTTCAATCATTTTTCTCAGTTCGGAAATCATTTACACGTTTTATATCCATAACACTCGCATTTGCTCATTCTCATAATACCATCATTCCTCACTACATCAAACAAAATTAAACCGCATTCAAATTTAAATATCTAAACGTTTGCAAAAACAAAAACAAACCTATCACATAATCAATCTTCAAAATATAACATTATACAAGAATAATAAAGATTAAACTATCCCAAACTTTAAAACCTATGTCTACTTCTTAATGTAAATTTTCTCAAGGTAAACTGCATAAGACCACGACCTCTCTCAATTGGAGTGATTCGGTTTAAATATATTTCTGTCTAATGATTTATTGTGTTAAACTTATGTGCTGCGTGATAAAGGTATCTACTATTACTAACAAAACCACACATTACATATATATATAATGTATGTAGAAGTCAGTATTTGAGTGACTGTGCTCGATAGTAAAAGCATTGAACACAAATCACTAACTACATTGACCTTATCCCTCGGTATTTCCCTCACTGGATTTCCATTGCTGCCGTTTAACGCATTTATTCGCAGATCATTTGATCCGTTGGCTGGAGGGCCATTTGAGCACTGAATAATGATTTAATGGAAATGGTTAGGGAGAATGAAAATCATCTCCTGACATGAAACGGTAGGTACTAAAATTAACATCGATTTTCAATAATGTTAAATAACGTTGTTTACTTCCTTTCGTGTTCAGTTCAGGGAAACAGAATTATCATATTGATTTCTGTTCACTAAATGATTTGGCGAAAATTATACAATGAGGAGTACCTACCTACCTATGTAATTACGATTTAAGTAGGTATTTTATCTATTTCAATATTGGGTAACAATTGAATTTTGATAAAGTTCAACTTAATAAAAATTAAAAAAAACTTAAAATTTTTAGTGAAGGTTTGAAATATTGTTTTTCCACAAACGAGGAGATAGTCTTTCACTATAGCATTGATTAGATATATTTTTATTTAATACTATCAAACTTACTTGAAGATAATATCGAAAGTGTGAAGATATTGTCAGTCTGAACTATTAAAAACTCTATTTCATTTTAGTAATACACATAAATAGTGTTTTTAATCACTTATAGAATAAGATACTACTGGTAATAAATATGGCATAGTTCTTTGGAAATATTTTATTAGAATTGACTTATCGAATTTATCGAAAATTTATTCATATAACAATTAGGTATGTTGTCTTTTCTGTTAGATGTTATAAACAATAGATATCAACAGAGTAAAATTCAAAATATTTTAATTCTTTAACAATATAAAACATTTTAAAAAATCGTTTACTCATAACATGAACTCAAGGGTGTCATATTGTACATCTATTATCCGAAGGTTTCAGCAAAATGGTATGTCTTTAGTTTCCTTCTGGCCCGTTTTCTATTCGCCTCCTCTCGAGGCAGTTTATTCCAACCTTTGGGACTATCTCTTAAACCCGTCTTGTTAGATAAAGATTGTTCAATGTGTTCGCTTTTTGCTTAATTGTAATAATTATGAGTTTTTCCAATAAATTAAATAGTAGGTTAGGGAAAATTTATGGTTTAAATAAATTTATGAATACGACGACTTTTATAATATAAATTATCCAAACAAAAGTAATTGATGGTTACATCTCCAGAGAGGCGTTCCTGAATGCTATAAATAAATCATTTAAAAAAGTCCCAAAGGATTTTTAAAGGAAATAATGTGTGAAAGTACCATAATGATCATTAAAATGTCGACATAAATATTTGTTTGTTTTCCCCTAATGTATTTTTTGTGGCGTAGAATTATTATTGGAAGCTAAAGGAATTATTTTTAGGAGATCTACATTCCATGAAATGATCTATACCCAAAATAGATTGTAATAGGTACAATAATAAATCTTTTACGTTTGTACTCACTTGTCAATATAAATTAAAACTTATCAGAGCTTTTACATTGTATTTAAATATTGATCAATGAATATTTGAAATCAATTAGTGAAAGGTCTTGTGTGTTTGTATAACTTTGCTTAAAGGTTAAAATCGTGTCAACTTTATTGTGTTTATTTGAAATGAAACAAATGTTTCTAGCTTCGTCACAAAATTAAGTACGACACATGTTTTCGGAATACATTTATAAATAAAATATAGGTGATTAAAGAATTCCTTTCAAATTTCGAATTACTTCTATCATTTTATATATTATTATAATGGTATCTCTCACGAGTAGGGTAGCCACGGTAGCTGACACACTAACTACAGACAATAAACATACTTGTCGTCGTTCATTCATACCATCACGGTATTTTCCTAAACGGGGGTAGCTAGCAGACCAACTGCATGAAACAAACATGCAAGTCGTCCTCTTCGTATTAATAAATTCAGAAAAGGTGGCATACCTCATTGCTGAATTTAATATATTAAATATTCTAAACGTGATGTTTTATGATTACCTGCATCTTACAGATCATTCGAAAATGAACAGAGAAGAGTGGTACAGTTTTTCTATTTCGGGGGTTCTACGGGATCCGCTTGTTTTCCACTCTGTATAAAAAAACAATTCTTCAATTATTTAATTTCCATCAGTTTCGCAAAGGTTAGTCAACATTTCCGAAGACTTAGATTGGTTTATTTTTTTTGTTTCTAACCATTATTATACCATTACCTTGACGATACGAATAATATATAGTAACTTATCTTAATAAGTCTACACATTCATTCCAATGCATTAAGATCATAGATACATAATGCATTCGGCCGCGACGAAATCTCAATATTAACACCAAATGACAACACTTTAGAAAATGTATTATCTAGCGGTAATGATTTATGATATTGATGCATCGCTCTAATACTTCTCCTACTGTTGTTATATCGGCGACAGATGTTGACACGAAATGAGAAACATTTAGTACTCTTATACTATTTGAACGTTTAACCATCAAGAATAATAACAACAACAGATCTAGTATATATTACACATACACAGCAGCGTCATAGATCAAAAAGTGAGAAACAATAGATCGTAATATGGGGAACTCAACCGAGAAACATTAACACATAAAAGGGAATAATCTAAGCGAGCATCATCATGCTATTCTAAGAAAGAAGTCCGTGTGAGTTTTTTTCACGCCCCATGAGAATAATAATACGTACCAAATACATACCTATTCGAGAAGGGGATGTCTCTTTAGAAGACAAATAAATCACCCACGTTATAATATAAAATAGCGTGCATGTAATACCTATAGACAACAGTGCACGCGTTTTTATAAATATATTACAGTACATTTATATTGTATACTGGGTTAAGTATAACAATATTAGGTTCTTTTTGAATAACGACACGTATTTTTATATTTACACAATATATTCAATAATATAATTCCTAATACAATTTGTCGAACACAATTTGTCAAAACACGCAGCCTAACAGTGCAAGTCAAGGTTCTATCAATTAATGAGCGCCGCTCTCCACAGGCGGCCAACCTATATAGACTACATAGTATTGCTACTCACTCATCATAACTACTGTTTACTTGAAAACAAGGTTCAAGGTTCACTTAACCTGTACTGTGTATCAAAGTCCAAACACTACACTCTCCCCTCACAACCTTGAAAATCTTTCTATACTACATATTTAAATATTTATACAATTCTATGTGATTGACAGTGTTCTCTACTTATTTCAAGACTCTATACATATAAAACAAAACATTACAAATACACGCAGACATGTTCTTCCTTCCGTCCAGGGCCACCAGATGAAGTCTTCCACCAGCCTAAGTCCTGGGTCTCAGCTGTCCCCACCAATGGCCTCCAATCTGACCTGAAAAATTCAGAACCGGTGAGAGCTTTGCCTTCAAACAGGGGGAGGGGACCTAAACTCCTACTATTAATCAGAGGGACTGTCATCCCAATGCACAGATCCCACAACTATCCGATCCATATGTCTTTTCCAGAGCTGATCAGTACCTTTGATTCCAATAAGAAAAGTTCTATTTCCTAATATCTTTTCAATTTTACCTAAAACCATCTTTTCACTCCTGAGATCTTTGACAAGTACTGATGTACCCAAATTAAATTCCTTTTTCCTCCCCGAGACAAACTTCGAGCCCCTGGAACTATCTTTACAAGTTTCCCTATTTACATACCTTTCCTCATATCTATACCTATTTAAACATTTACATCCATTGTTATTCCGCTTTTTCACTAAATTCTTAACTATATTCTCAATGTCTATATTAAAATTAACCCAATAAAAATAACTTCTAACAAATGATTTCATTTTCCCAATAACTGAATAATTTTTACACAAATAATTTATCACAATACCTTTAACTGATTCCGGAATAACAATTCTATCTCTGTAGAATAAATAATCCTTGTACACAGTCAAATGTTCCTTCACATTAAACAACTTCGCAATACATTCATTTAACTGTCTTTTGCACGGCCAATTATTTTTTTCCACATATTTAACAACTTTTTCCAATGTATAATCACTTTTACTTCTCTCTAAAATTAATTTCGAATTAAAACTATTATTTTTATTTACAAAATCTAATTTTTGTTGTTTCACATTACACGCAAGCGATGCGTTCGCACTGAAATTCGGAATATTTTCAATGGGCTTACATGCAACAATATTTTTTAATTCACTGCCTTCCGTGCTATGTACTTTGTACCCTATATTATACCTACGCATAAAATCTGTACCCAATATTATTTTATTCCCGCTCTCTGTTACAACAAATTTAATATTTTTTTCCATTCCATTATGATTTATTTTACAATGTTTAATACCTAACACATTCAAACTGTGCCCGCTATACGTAGATAAATTAATTTCATCACACTTCTCTATTATATTATTTTCGTTGAATATTTCTTGCAATTTTTGAATAGATATACAGCTAGTATTCGCTCCCGAATCTAAAATACATTCAACATTTTTATTCTCAATTATTACATTTAATTTTATAAAATCGTTTTCGGTGTCTTGCGAATTATAAATACCTTGTATCTTATAACAATTTTCACTCAAATGCCCTTTAGATCTACATTTTCTACAAAAAAATTCTCTATTAAATTTACATTCACTTTTATAGTGATTTCCCTTACAAATAAAACATGAAACATTTTTATTATGCTTATACCTACTCGTATTTACATTTGAATTTAACCTTGAAAATTTTGACGGTCTTTTATTTTTTTTATAATCTGTATCTGTACTACTTGAAATACTGAAACTATTATAGTTTCGCCTGGAAATCTGGCTAATTTCCTCAAAATTTTCTTCCTCTTTTTCTATTTTACTCTCTAGTATGTGCTCATAACTAGAAGCCAAAGCAACTGCTTCGTTCAAAGATACTTTATCTTTATCACATTTTAAAAATAACTGTTGTTTAATCTCTTTATTTCTAATTCCGATTATAAACAAATCTTTTATATTACTTTCTAATCTAGTACCAAATTCACAATTTATACTTAATTCTCTTAATCTTAAGGCAAAATCTTTAACATTTTCCGAATGACCTTGAGTAGCCTTGAAAAAAATTTCACGCGACTCAAATACACTTTTTTCCTCTTTAAAATAACCATTAAATATCTGAATCAACTCTTTATAAGACTGTTTTTCCACAGAAGCTGGAAAACACAGATCAGACAGTAGCTTGAAACTGCCTTGGGACAACGATGTTATGAAGAAAGCACGCTTCTTCACATCAGTCCAACTTTCATCATTTAATAATAATGCGTTCTCCCACCTTGTCCTGTAAGAAGGCCAACTCATTGTCTTGTGACAAAACGGTTCTAAACTTCTCGAAGTCATTTCGGAAAATCACAGGCAAAAACAACTAAGAATAAAAAAGACTTAACTTATGAGAGACTCCTCCAATCGCCCCGGTCTTCTGGATTTCCTTGCAACTGCAATGGACTCCGCCTGGCTGACTTGCAAGAACTCTCCTCTCCTGGCTTCCTGGATCCACCAACTGGCTCCGCCTGGATGCTTGGTGACTCCTGTTACCCACTGCTGCCTGCACCTTGCCTCAAATTTGGCTCTTGATATTTCCTGTCTCCCTGCTGCTACCTGCAACTTGCCCAACTGGCTTCTGAGACTCCTGTCTCTTTGCTGCTACCTGCACTGCTGGCTAATCTGGCTTTGGAGACTCCTGCCTCCTTTCTACTCCTGTAGACTGCCTTTCACTCGTTATTTCCGCGTACCGCCGACAAGACTTTCGGCGCGCAAAAAAGACTATTGTTGTATGTTTACGACAATTTTGAACTACCGAACTGCGCCACGTATTGTATACTGGGTTAAGTATAACAATATTAGGTTCTTTTTGAATAACGACACGTATTTTTATATTTACACAATATATTCAATAATATAATTCCTAATACAATTTGTCGAACACAATTTGTCAAAACACGCAGCCTAACAGTGCAAGTCAAGGTTCTATCAATTAATGAGCGCCGCTCTCCACAGGCGGCCAACCTATATAGACTACATAGTATTGCTACTCACTCATCATAACTACTGTTTACTTGAAAACAAGGTTCAAGGTTCACTTAACCTGTACTGTGTATCAAAGTCCAAACACTACAATTTATATCATGTACTGATCATATATGATATTAACATTTGATGATGGACGTTAATGCGTGATAAAATACTCTCACTGTTTGTGACGATTTGTATAGATTGAGTAAGTGCTAATGGACAGTGTTTCAATAATATTACTACTATTGTTGTGAACAGTAGGTATTTTGTTAAGAGTTGTCGAAATATACCTAATGTGTTGACACAACGTTGACAATAGTATTTATTTTGTATGTGACACCTTATATTTATGTTGATATTTTGTACAATAACCACAATGAATGCGTAATTTTCCTAATTATTTCTTTCAATTCAAAAACCTATGTACATTTAAATTTTTTCTTCTTCCACTTGTGGTAAGTACATCAGCAATCTGTTTTCTCGAAATTGCTGATTTGACTGAATTGACGCTGAAGAGTAGCCGTCCTTCCTTCTTTTAGGTGGCCTCCCTAGTAGTCGTCGGTACTTGTCAGGTGTCTCGTTTAAACTTCAATTCGTTGACCAAATATAAATAATATTGGTAACTGGGCTCTGACAGTATTGAGTGTCAGAAATTGAAATAAGATTGGAAATCCTTTGGTTCAGAAATATTTGTATATTTAAAAAAAGGGTTAGTTTTAAGAATAGCAAATTAATTCTAAGATGTTCCTACAATCTACACATCTAACATTTTCTTGTGTAATGGCTGCACATGTGCGTGTATTAATATTATTACATAATAAAATACTACAATTGGTACTCAACTTTTCTCACACATTCTCATGCCTGCATAAATCCACTATTCACAAAGAACGAGTCAATATACCTGCCATGTTATACATCATGGAATATAATGTTTATATTCCATGTATCATATATTACAGCTTATGTAGGAGTACTAACTATATATGATACTTGGAATGCGGAAAAAATTGCGGGTAGAGTAAAGATATTATTAATGTCTGGTAATTCTTCAGGCACTTATCCCAGACTCGTTTTATTATCCCCTCTTAGTATGTTCATAATATTGTCTATGATACAATGCGCTTTGAGCTTGTTTTTTTATCTATGGATATGATTAATAACAAAAATCATAATACATTAGGTACATCGTAAAAGAAAAGTTTAATGCGATACGAAATAACAAAACACAACAAAAAGTGATTTATTTCTGAGAAAAACTCAAAGCAGGTTGATTTTTATTTTTTACCACGTTTTGAAATTTGATTACAGATATTCTACGACTTATCGCTTTTCTAAAGTGAAAATTGGCAGGTCACGCATTCAGATTTTCAGATTAAATATGGCTAATAAGTTCCAAACTATCTCTCGCGAACAGTAGAATCAGCAACATAGAAATATTGCCATCAACTTGTATGTTTTTCCTTAATCAGTTTTAATAATGTAATAAAAATTACACAAAATTGAGATATAAAAGCAAATATCAAGTGTTTGTTGAGTTAAAAATAAGACCAAATGCTTACAGTAGAACAATAAATATAAAATTCTGATATTTATTGACATGGTGTTTTAAAGTATCTATGCTTTGAAATTTGTTATATGACTAAATATACAACTCCAACATGAATGGATAGAACATAATAAACACGTTTCTAATATTTTATTTAACCAAGTATTGCTGTACCAAAACCACTACACAATTTATTACACATAAATGACACATTGACAGGGAAACTTTAATAAATTTATGTATTTTTTCCTGTTTCACAGTATCTATACAATTTCAATAGTTTGTTGTCCTTAGGGATTTGAGAATTCAATTGTTGAGGAAACCTTTTTTGGTTCGTACATTGATAACTTTTAAATTTCTCGTTTGTTTCCTTATGGTAATATCAAAACTCTTCCAAAACTTGCGATGCATAAAATGTTATTCTTTTTCTTGTTTACTTTTCTTCAGTTATATTTTTTAATCTTTAATCCGCATTTTGAATGAAAATATGCGAATAAAACTTTCTTGAATATTCATAAAATATTCAAATGAATCTTCTTTCTTTTAAACACGACGAATAAAACTGTGAAGCGGCGAATTTAAATTTCTAATCCTAAAGCTCTTTCTGGTAATTGACAAAGTGTCCTGAAAAAATATTCAGCTTATATAATATAATGATTATTATGTAAAGCGTTTATTAATATTATTCATTAAATTTTATATAAGAAATTGTAAAATAAAAGTTTTCATTATTTACATTTTTAATCCTTCAATTCTTATGAAAAAGAAAGTAACCGAGTACCTACCTACTCGCGGGATAATCTGGAATTAAGAAAAATGAATAAAGAGATTATATCTACTGAAATCTCAAAAATAATCAAATATTCTGTATTATACAACGAAATAGAGAAATTATCTTTATCACTACCAAAACTTCGTATACAAAAAGTGACATTCTCATCAGATAAACTACGTGTAGACCATTTTTTCCATACCAATATAACAGGAAATCAGGATTGATGACATCTCATTGATGAATTTTAGATGTTAAATGTGATGTTTTACGAAAAACTGCCCTTAAAAGGGTGCTCAAAATCCGAAAAAAATAATTAAAGATTCATTCTTTGTCGGGGACTCCTTGGGGAAGAAAATGAACTAACGTATGTAAATTGTAATTTAATAGGTAATATTTATATTTCTATAAGTTATGTAGGTATGTCTAACCCTTTCTTTAGTGGGTGCATACATTATGATATTGTCACTTATTAATTAAGCAAATCTCAAAATAACATTAAAGTCACATTCCCCAAGTCCCCAACACATTACTAATTTACCCAAGGGACAGTACAAGTACGAGTAGTATATATAGTTCCAGTGTGAATCACGTGCACTAATGATCGGGAGACCACTACTAACTAGACAAGGAAGGAAATTTCATAGAAGGAAATACGCGTTATGAAAGTGCTTATATTGTATGATGTTAAAGAGTGCACAGCTATCTCACACTTATATACTACTACTAAAACTCAACCATTGTTTTATATAAAAGTAGATATGTCTGGCAACCCTTCATTTTCTATTCACTCTACATGTTATTACGTACATCAACGAATTTCACTACAAGAGTGGCTGACTGAAAGGAGACAATACCTTAGGGATTTTGTACAGAGGGCTTCACACTGTTCCCTTTTAAAGTATATTAGGTATAATACGTAAATGGGAGTACAGAAATTCCCGATAATATTATTATTATCTTGACCAAGAAAATGGTTATTTATTAAGGAGTATTATGGAGACCACCAGCTATGCTATGCGGCTTGAGAATCTTATAAATATTTGATTTCGTTTACAGGAATGTGTGTTTATTTTTATGTCCATTATGGACACGATCATCAAACAGGAAATAAATTCATTAATGTATTCTATGAAACTTGCAAGCAAAAAGTGACTCTCAGAGTGCTGAAATTTAATATATCTTCTTCTGTAAGAACCCAAATATAAGATTCCTATAGAAATCTTACAAAAATTTTCAACCATTGTGATTTTTTGTGTATTATTACGTACATTAACAATAGTGTACATGTACATTTAGAATAGTTAGAAGACTAACTGCGTGCAATGAACAGGTTGTCCTCCTCTTGTCTCAGGAAGCAAAAAAAATAGTAGGTAGGCGGTATGCTTCATCGCTGAGGGTGTTAATCTCTTATACGTGATGTAAGTATTGCTATATTTGAAAACTAACAGAAAAAAGTGGGAAGCCTATTCTATTTTAAGTAATCTAGAATGATAAAACTTATAGGTAATTGAGTTTGTGAATTTTCTTAATCTAGTTTTAAAATCCTGAAATACACTTTAAAGTCTCTGATCGCATAAGATGCAAATACGTGGACGATCGAGAGTTACGTATGTCGTTGAAAGAGTCGCAAAGTTGAAGTGATCATGAGCGAGGCTTGTTGCTAGACTCAAATATCAAAGATGGAAAAAAAGGATAGTCAAGTGGAGACTTCGTGAAGATAAAAGAAGTAGAGGATGACCTACCACACGAAAGTCTGGCGATATTAGAAGAATTACTGGTGACTGGTTACAGAAAGTCTAGAATAGAGATGCCTGGAGAAATACGAAAGAGGCTTGTTTAAATTTATATTTTAAATTTAGTAAGGGGATACTTCCGTAGATAGATAACTACCTAAATATCCATTATTTAAAATATTTATTTTGCAGTTTATTATATTTATTGATTTGAATATGGAACAAATTTGAATTGTGTTTTGTTTTAATTTTTCACTCACGCATTGTGTATCGTAGTATTGTGTAGGTACATATTTTATCGATTCTTTAAATTTATAATAATTCAATTGAATAAAATGTACCTAAATCTTTAATTTAAATACCAACAAATCTGTGAAATTATTAAACTGGCTTATGTTCGCAAGTGCAGAGGACAGTTTGCATGTTTCTTACATGCAGCTGATCTGCTGGCTACCCCACTTGTGGGATATGCCGTGATGGTATAGTAGTAGTAGTAGTAGTAGCAGAGGAATAGCTGTACAAGTAAGTTAGTAAATTTTAAAACCTTTTCCAGCAGAACTGTCTGAGCTAAGCCTGGTTCAATAGAAGTATTGCCTATAAATATTGTGTTTGAACTAGTGATGTAACGAATATTCGCATTCGCATTCGCATTCGCGAATATTCGCATATTTCAAAGTATTCGCATTCGCATTCGCATTCGCAAAAAAATATGCGAATGTTTTGCGAATATTATTTTAGTAATAAAGTATCTGGTCTGTTCCGTGTTGGCCACATTTGTTGTATTGTTTCCTGTGTTCGTTTGCTTGATGGTGTTATTATTATTAGGAGAAATATGCATTTGTGGAGATTTAATTTATATGTTTGTTTTAAGTATTACAACTGCTATGAGTATAGGGTCCTACAATAATTTTATATTCTATTTAAGGAATATTTATATCATACTACAAGGTGAACCACACTAAAGTATTCTCTCAGAATTTTCGGGGCTTGAAGACTAAGATCGAGGAGTTTAGAGCAAACTTATTTGCAAATAGTTATGATATAATTGTTCTGACGGAAGCTTGGCTAAATTGTGGCATATTTGACAGCGAACTTTTTCAAAACGAATATACAGTTTACCGCAAGGATAGGAATTTCATGTTGAGTGGTAAAAGGGATGGAGGTGGGGTCTTAATTGCTGTGGATCGGACACTAGGATATTCATCCACTCTTGTTTGGGATGATACTGGTGAAAGTTTTTTTTACCAGTATTCGTTTTTCATCGGCAACGCATGAAAAAATGCTCACCGCTACTGGGTGTAGTATATGTATATACCGCCTTCCACATCCTTAGATACTTAAAACATCTTTTTTTTAAAGTATATCTGAACGTTTAATCAGCTATTACGGCAAAACGGATATTTGTCTTATTGGAGATTCCAATATCCCAACAATCCAATGGAAAAAAGACCCCGATGTTGATTCAATCTTTGTTCCGTATTCTTATTCGTGTCCTGTTGCGCAGTATTTGATAGAATCTATATATTTTCTCAATATGTTTCAGTCTAACGGAGTTTATAACAGCAATCAAGTTATCTTGGATTTAATTCTATCAACTATTCCGTGTTCTGTTACCAGATGTGACTCTCCACTGGTTGGTAAGGATTCACAATATCCTTCACTGTTGATAGATTATGAGTTTGAAATTGCTGAGGATTTGTCTCAAAATATGATCCAGAAATTAATATACTTTAAGTCAAACTTTTCGGAAATAAATTTTGAACTACAAAGTGTTGATTGGGTCAGTGTTTTGGGAAACGGACCGGTGAATAAGATAATTGAATATTTTTATGGTTATGTTTTGCCAATAATTGAGAAGCATACACCTACATATGAAGAGGGTGTCACCTAATAATTTTCCCAAATGGTTCTCTAATAGAATTCTGTTATTGTTTAAGAGAAGTCTAAGGCTTGGCGTAAGTTGAAGATGAACCGTAATGATTCTGACTACAATTTATTTTTTCAACTAAGAGCTCAGTTGAAGTTGTCGCAGAATCACGATTATAGGTCTTTTATTAATAACACGGAGAAGTCACTTAAGGGCAATGTCAAGTCTTTCTTTTCATTCGTGAATTCCCTTAAAGAATCTAGAGGCTATCCAAGGGTAATGGGTGACGGTGACCAGACTTCGAGCGATCCAGAGGGAATTGCAAACTTGTTTTCGACGTTTTTTGGTTCTGTATTTTCACTGAATAATTTGCATGATTCTAATACTAAAGAATTGGAAAATATTTTAACTAACTCATGTTTATCCATGGTTAATATCTTGAAATCTGATATTCATAAACGTTTATTAGGTATAGATGAGACAAAAGGAGTTGGCCCTGATGGTCTAGCACCAATATATTAAAGAGATGTGTAAGTCATTTAACCAAACCATTGTATCTGACATTTATTAGAACACCTTGCTGCAGGAGGCAATCTAGACTATGGGACATGGAAAACCCTAAATCGACTGAGATCTGGTGTAGGAAACTGCCGCGACAATAGAGAACGATTGGGCTTCCTACAGGACGAATCCGGAGCGTGTGACTGTGGTGCAGCACAGACTATGCCACACTTGTTGGAGTGTCCATTGTGCGCTGTCACTTGCACTATGGAGGATATTTTTGACGCATCTCCACCTGCTGCGCGTTTTGCGCAGTACTGGAAATCAGTTTGATGGGTTTTTTCTCTGGGTTTCGACACGATAAATAAATTAGGAGTTTACAAGAAGGATGCTTTCCATGCAAATGGAAGATGGCTAGTATTATTCCTTTGCATAAATCTGGCAGCAAATCGGACGTTCGTAACTACAGACCAATTTTAATTCTATCACCTATTTCAAAAATATTTGAGGGTATGGTTCGTGAACAAATTACTTTTTTCCTGAAGCCGTATCTTGTAGAGCAGCATGGATTCATGAGTGGAAGATCGACAGTAACAAATCTGATTTTTTTTCTCAGCTATGGACAATCGTATACAGTTGGATGCCATTTATATCGGCTTTCAAAAGGCATTTGATAAAGTAGAACATCGACTTTTTTCAACTAAGGTGGATTGACTCATATATTTCTGATAGATTGATGACAGTTAAACTTAACGGTTACTCATCTGGCAGTGTCAGTGTTACATCTGGTGTCCCTCAGGGGTCTTCTTTGGGTCCTTTACTTTTCACGATATTCATAAACAACATAAAAAAGTGCTTTGACCACTCAGAGCTTCTATTATTTGCGGACGATTTAAAAATATACTGTCAAATTCAATTATTGTTTGACTATGAAATGCTTAACGAGGACTTGGAAAGACTACACGAGTACTGTAAAAGAAATAACTTGCACTTGAATCTGGAGAAGTGTAATCTGATCTCTTTTACCAAAAATAGAAACAAAATTCGATAAATTTACAATATCCATAATCATGATTTAAAAGAAGTAAATAAGATTAGAGATTTAGGTGTGGTGTTTGACTCTGAGCTTCACTTTGATGATCACGTGAACAAAATTATCGAAGAGAGCAATAAAATACTGGGATTTATTCTGAGATCTACAAAGTCATTTAGGTTATATGAATCCTATTTGTACTTGTACTTATCGTTGTTTCGCTCCAAGCTGGAGGACTGTTCCTCTGTATGGAATCCACATTTTAAAAAATATGTCGATCAAGTTGAGAGAACTCTGTCTAAATTCATTCGTTTGGTTAGGAAGAGATTGCATTATCCTGTATTTATTAAAGATTTGCCTAAATTGGAATTGTGAAGAGTTTTGCTGGATGCATGCAACCTGAGAAAAATATGCTTGTCCGAATACGATGTGCCTAATATTTTAGATACGATTAACTTTAGAATGCTTCCTTTAACAAGATCTTGTGTTCCGTTCTACATTAAAAAAAAAACAAAAACGATTGCAGACTCAAGAAACCCTGTTTATAGAATTTTAAAGTGCCAATTACGTCAGGTTTGTGAGAAAGGAGAGTTGAGGGTAGAATAAGATGAAATAAATATTAAAAAAAATGTATATGTTTGATAAAATGTGAAGTGTTTGGGATAGTATTAATTTTTAGACTGTTTTTTAAATTTTTAAATTTTTGATTTTTCTTTTTTAAGATTTTTTTTGTATTGTTATTGCATACATTAGTGAAGTGTGAATGTGTTTGTGCGAATGAATGTATTAGGTATGTGTGCGAAATTGGGTGAGCAGCGATTTGTAATAGGAATGGGTGATTGGATGTATTGTGAATTAATACCTATATTATGTGTAAGATTTTCTATAATTGTTTTGTGTGTTATTGCTGAAGTATGCACTGTTTCGATGTAAGACTATTGGAATGTTTTTGTCGCTTACATGTTTATATTTATATGTCTTTCATCTGTTGTGTACCATGTAAACGAAGAAACAAATCAGTAATTCGGTGAAAGTACCGGATACATACCCGGTACATTGTGGAAAAAGGTACTGCAAGAAAATATTCTTTAAGAAAACCGAGGAGTTTTGGAATATTTCAAATTCCTTTACCATTTTCAAGTCAATATTCGCATTCGCATTCGCATTCGCGAATGTCGGCATGAAATATTCGCATTCGCATTCGCATTCGCGAATATCCAAAATCAGACATTCGTTACATCACTAGTTTGAACATAAAACCTAATAACCGACAATTTTTCTCTGTAAAGGTAATATTTTTTACTATAAAATAACATATTATTATTATCATTATTATTATTTGGTTTTATTACTGTGATTTGTTTTGTAACGGTTGAGCTCACAAGTTTAATACGAATTTTATTGGTTGTATTTGTGTCAAAGCATGATACTTATGTACAATAATCTGAAATTATTGTGGGAAAAATGGTTTTCTCATTCAAATGGAATGAGGGTGGTTGTACTTTTTTTCTATATAGTTAATTATGAACATATTTGAATTGTTATCTACTAAAATGCTATCGTTTTATTATAATGGGTATTAAAATAGAATCACAATACTTAGTTTGATTTTATTGAGAATCAAATAACGGAATATTTACTAACATACCATTAGAAGGAGATTAGATATAAATATCGGTATAATTTTCAAAATCAATAACTTATCGATATGTAATAAAGTATTAAATAATAATATTGAATATATTGAATAATGATTAATACTCAGTATTTTTTTTAATAACCACCGCAAGGGCCAATTCAAAAATCATAACACCACCTGAACAATAGGGTCTTTAACCCTGCCTTAAACACCTCCACACTCTCCAGAGTTCGCGAATTAAATTTAGCATAATATTTATAATATTTTTTAAAGATGTTTAAACAAATAGGTACCATTACAACAAAAAATAGATTTTTTTGAATAGGATTTTTTACATCAATTTGAATAAATAAGTAATAAATAAAGAATAAATATTAGTAATCAATCTTGAAATACATTTTTCTCTTCTCGTATATTATTATTTTCCCGACAAGGTTTTTATTGGAAGCTATATTTATAAGGTTGATTTTACAAGGATGAATCTTTATTTGAGTTAGGTAAAATGAAAAACACCTCTTAACACTCTTATGACACGAAATATGGTCGCGTGATAGTGGAGTACCGACTCGAAATGAAGTGCAGTATGCCGGCAGCCTAAGGATTCTCGATTGAAAATCTAAATGCTTTATTGATAATACCAATAATAGTCAAAATATTCATATTTTATTCGTTGTTTGGATTTGAACTATGACTATATTGAATTATTATTATTATTCTCTTTAAATTTACTTTGAAAATCATTACAGCTTTTGGCAATGAGATGTGCAAAGATTGCGAAACTTATCTTCATGTGCCTAATTATGTTATTTGTATTATTGACTACTTTTTTATTTTAAATTATGTAAAGTATCCCTCAAACACAAACTCCACTCAATTTTGAAGGTATGAGTTGTACCTACTTATTGCGTAACTTATTTGTTGATAACTGTGCGGATTGTTTGATACGAAAATATTTTGTTATGTAATTAAAATATTAATATTAAAATGATAGAGTTAAACACTCTTCCGTCCGCAGGGGTTCCGTAGGCCCGGGTGTCCCTCTTTCACAATACACCGTTCCTATGACAACGATATCAGAGCGCAAGGAATGTCCTGGGAAGAGGTGACGCAATTGGCACAGAGACGCTCTGAATGGAGGAGGCTGGTTTCTGCCCTGTGCTGCCGAGAGGAGCGTTGAGGACGATGATGATGATAATGATGAAACACTGTTACTTTCACTTGTATAGTGAAAGTAACAGTGTTTAACTTTATCATTTTAATATTAATAAAAATGAACTTTCATAAGGTTATCACCGAAAAAATAGAATACATATTAATTAAAATATTCAAACTGTTATGAGTTGATTTTCTAATTTTGAAAAATCGGTAACTGTGTTTTCAACTCGACAATTCTTATGCAGTATTTATAGAGATGAAGAAAATTTCTTTGAAGGGATCTTAGGTTGGTACAAGAAAAGTTTTTGAAAAGTTATCGCTTCGGTCCAATAGGTTTCCCCATATAAAATTCACCACCAGCCCGTCACGACTTATTTATCAATATTCAATACTACAACCATTGTTTTCCCTCAGTGGGGCGATTATTTTGAATGGACACGTGTTCGAGACAACAGGAATCATAATACTGTCTTACATAAAATATAAGGGTCTGAGAAATGTGTTGTTTTTCCTATATTATTACGTATACCCCTTTACTACAAACCTTGGTAGAGTATCGTAATATTTTTTGTGAATATTCGTCTGGAATTTAAAGATATTATCTTCTGTGTATGATATCTTACTTGTATATTATCTATCTATACCTTCATTCTGTATCTCAAGTAGGGTAGGCATAGAGAACGGAATACCATATTTTATATACATATATGCTTCATTAACTATTCAGAAAATTATAAACTATAAATATAACGTATAAAAAAATATTATTAAAATATAGAAGTATTAACCTGAATTAAAATAATGCTGGTAAAAATTGGAGCGAATGGATTATTATTTGAGGTAAAAAGTGTATTTTTATTATTGATTTCCAACCTCTCAGAAAAGGCTTTAAACTTACATAAACATAATAACAATTTTAAAAAGTTTGTATTTGAAAGACATTGTTGATTAATCTTTTATGTTATAGTATAACTCTCCAATATGTCGCTTTGTCTAATTTCAACAGATAGAAGGCTCACGATTCCTAGAATTACTAGATAGATACCTATCTAGTAATTTTATTTATCCTAGGAATCATGATATTGCAATATACTTTAGACGTAGGTAAACAATAATAAAGATTTAATATTATGTAAGTAAGTAAGCATGTATTACTCAGTTAATATGTGCGACATTGGTCACATTAACGTCAATACTGACATTTCTTTATCCGCCTCTGCCTATAGCAAGTCACGTGTCACTCTCTTTATATCACTTGTGTTTTCTGGTGTATAGAATGGCGCAAAAAATGCTGCATTAATTGGAATTTACAATTTATCGCCTTCCCTCACCGCCATTAGGTACTTAAGTAAAGATGTTAAATGTTTTATTTAATGAATAGCTCCATTTTACAAAACACTCGAAAAACAAAACAAAAAAAACGAAAGTATGCGGATATGATATTCTATTCCGCGATCTATTCATCTTTATGACTATTTTTTATTATATGTTTTTAAAAATCATCTCACACTATCTTTTATTATAGAATAAAAACATTTTAAGAAACATCTATAAGATACGTAGGTACTACATAGTCTAAAGTTTTATCAAAAAGATTTTGTTTTTTACACATGATAAAGACAATAAAAAATAGCTTAGTTGCTTTGAAACCTGTCGGAATAAAATTTAAAAGATTTATTTGCATTTCCAAAAGGAAAGCTAAAAGGATATAATATAGGCTGTGAATTTATAATCCCTTCATAAAACATAAAAATAAATTCAAATATGGAAACATTTATATTTTTTGTGTAATCCAGTATAAAGAACACTTCATAGACACAATGTCGATTGTGAAAAATCACCCTTCTTCATTTTCTATGACAGCTGTCTCTGATAGAGTCGAGAGAAACTCCCTACTTGGAGTCGCCTACATCCAGATACGTGATCATATCGAAGATATTCTGCAAAAAAAATCATGTAGAATCTTCGATCTCATAATATAATATTTTTTTGAGTGAAACTGTGACTACCAAATCGTAAAAATGACATTTTCTATTATAAACAGACCTACATAATTGGACGTGTTAGTAAATTTGACGTCACAGTATTTAGGAAACAGAAGTGAGTTTACTAGGTGTAGTATTTCTCTGTACAGATAATAATTATAATAGTTAATTAGGGGAAAATAAAGCATTACTGTGACTGCAGAATATTAACCGCGATCCTAGAACATTGTAATACTACTCAAAATTTTTGTTTTTTATCATCTTCAACGGGGATACAAACAGTTACATTACAAGTGACATCATCAGAATCATAAGCAGGTCAGCAAAGAACTCTAGTTAGTTAATCAGATTATCAATCGATTTTATCAAATATGCTTTTGAAAATGATTAATTCATGAAATTTACAGAAAGTATTTCGAAAGAAGATTCCTATTTTTTCCGTTGGCAATTCATAATTATGCTTAGTTATATCATAAAAAGAGTAGTCGGCGAAAGTCTTTTAACGTTATGAAATATATAACAGCATGAATTATATAATTTTATAGATGTATAATAAAATCTCAAATTCCCAAAATAATGACTATTAGACAACAACAATAATAATAATAATTACCATTATTGATGCAATTTAAAGCAATGGATGTTTTGATAATATTATTATCAAACTGTATTATGAATTTCATGAATAATTGACTGAGTTGGATAGTACAATACATACTCAGAAAGCCATGGAAGTATGATATGGAATAGAATGATCACTGTAGAAATTGTTACATATAAAAAAACTACATTATAGTATAACGTAGTTTTTTAAATTTGCTTTGATCACTAGGTATATTCAATTATTCATGTAGATTAGTCTGCAACTCTATCCAAGCAATAATCGTACGAAAAATTACTGCCTTTTAAGTAAAACCATTGCCGGTTTTTGATACTAAACCTACAATTAACCAAACGTTTTCTTTTAATTTTAATAAATAAAATATAAAAATATATTATTGAACACTGTTTAATCTCCACTATGTTAGGTTAAATACCGAACGTTTTCGCCTATACTTGTAGGCATCTTCAGGGAAACTGAAGATGCCTACAAGTATAGGCGAAAACGTTCGGTATTTAACCTAACATATATATATAATGAGTTACAATCCATTGGATTGGTCTGCAACGAGTTTGGTTTTTCTTCTCCATTCGTCTCTGTTCTCCGCCAGTCTTTTCAGCTCTACGTATGAGCCACAGTTCATATCACTCTTCAGTTGGTCCATATATGCGTCTCTTGGTCGGCCTCTGGCATTTGTCCCCTCGGTCTTACCCTCCGCGATGGCTATGAGTAGTCCTGGGTGCCTGATGTTGTGGCCAATCCAGTTAGCTCGTTGTTGGCTGATTCTCTTAAGGAGTTGCCTTTTTTCGCCTGCCCTGGTTAATACTTCTTCGTTTTCGACGTGCTCCGACCAATGGATCTTAAGCATGCGTCTGTAGCACCACATTTCAAAGGCCGCCAACCGTCCGCTTTCACTCTTGCTGATGGTCCATGTCTCACAACCATAAAGCAGAATGCTCCATACAAAGGCTTTAGTGCTCAATAATATATTTTTATATTTTATTTATTAAAATTAAAAATTGATTTCCACAGCGTAAACACAAAAACTCTTGAGTTTTCTTTTAACTTCATTCATACAAAAATCTTCATTTAAATTCAAGATGACTAATGTAATCATTTAAATATAACTACAACGGATTATTTCCTTTTTATAAAGAAACTAGCGGTCCGCACCGTCCGCACGGGTAGATAGGTACCTATTTAAAAAAATAATTTAGTTTTAGTTAGGATTCCTATTTTTTTTTAAATTATAATATAGCCTATGTCACCCGGGGATAGTGTAGCTTCCCAACAGTGAAAGAATTTTCAAATCGATTGAGTAGTTTCGGAGCCTATTCAATACAAACAATCAAATCTTTCCTCTTTATAATATAAGTATAGATTACGATACGGATAGAATTCTTGACAAATAAGGTGCGATATACACATTACAGCTATGATTATTTCAGTTCTAAATATGTTTTTATTATAAGTTGTAATGTGAATCAATAAAAATATAAAAATAAAAAGTGAAATACAATACAATGCACCGAGAGTGAGTTTATCGACATTTTTTTCAACAACCTATGTACCTACTTCACTCTCATGGTAGATACATTTTACAAAGTTCATCCATTAACGCGTGGTTATTTTACTACCTCAATGATTTTGCCTATTATAGTATAAAGTAAAGGCTGATGCACTCTATGAAAATTTCCCCTATAACTACATAATACCTATCCACTGTAATATTTCATTAATATTAAACACCAACATAGCAATTTTGTCAAAAATAACACGCCGTTCTCGTATTCAATATTTTGCATAAATTATTTATTATTATTTATGAAAATTAATCAATTACCATTCTCTCTATCTATCTATTTATTTATATATCTCTCTCTTTCTCTGCCTGCGCCTATTTTTGTATATTATATTTGAAATGGATGATAAAATCTAAATCAATATTCAACAATGAAAAAATTAAAACAAAAATTTTAAGTAGGTATGAAAAATTACCATATTACAAATTTTATGAAACTCGTATATTGTTACTATGCATTTTCATCATTATTAATTTTCATGATATTTCAAGAATAGAATAAGCCTTCTTTTTGTGTTAATTTAAAAAAAAAACAGTAAAAAGAGAAGTTTTTGAACATAGCCTTCAATTCCACAGTGATGATGTATACTACCCATTCTGAATGTCTCATGACCTACATGATGTTTCCCTGTGGAATAGTGGGATAATCAGCGAACACACACTGCATGTAAGCATAAAAGTAATAACAAGAAGATCATTTATTCTTTTACAACCTGATAAAAACATGAATTTTGAGATTGGTAGGATAGATTCACGCTTGATTTGGTATTTATAATTCCAACTATTATATTTAGTAAGATAAAGACGTATTGCTTACGATGTTGTTTCAGAATATTTTAAATGTACAGCTTAAGAGGTGTTTTTGTTCTTTGTTCCAGGTTTGTATTCCTGACTATCTTACTTCTGAGTACAATACAATGAGAATATTTAAGGGTAAGTTTTACTAAAAACAGGTTAAAATATGTAAGTACCTACATTGTGATGTGATTAAATATCAAAGTATTAACTTACAGACATAAATATTACATATAGGTACATGATATACATACATACCATCGCGCCGCTTCCCTCGCGGGGTAGGCAGAAAGGATCGAGCGCCACTTCCTTCTATCCTTGCATACATCTTTCGCTTCCGTCACTGTCAAACAATTCCTCATGCATGCTCTCCTGTTCAATGTGCTCAACACGTGACCGTCCTGTAGGATTTGATTTAAATGATCTTGCCATTTAATCCTCGGACGTCCACGTCTCCGAGCACCATTCCTCTCAGCCAAATATATCTTCTTAGTCATTCTGTCCTCATTCATTCATTCAACGTGTCCAAACCATCTTAACTTATTTACATTCATCCTTGTTATTACACCAACTTTCATTCCACATTCCTTTCGTATATCACTGTTACGCACACGATCTCTCAGACTTTTACCACACATCCTTCTCAACGATCTCATTTCCACTGCATTTATGCCACTTTCATCCTTCTTTAACCATGTCCACGTCTCGCTTGCATACATAAGTGTTGGCACTAAGATAGCAGAGTGCACCAACCTTTTAGTTGTGGTGGATATGTTTCTATTTGCAATTATTGGTCGGATTGCACCATTTACCTTATTGCCAGCAACTTTTCTCCTTTCAATATCGCTTTCACACTTCCCATCTTTCGTGAACAAACTACCTAAGTACACACATTCGTCAACTTGCTCTAACACTTCGTTGTCAATCATTATCTGGCATACTGTTCTCTCACTTCCTCTTTCAAACACCATATTTTTTGTCTTTTTTGCATTCATTCTCAATCCATTAATCGCACAATTTTCATACACACACGTCATCATTCGCTGTAGATTACTTTCACTTTCAGCCATCAATACCAAATCATCGGCAAATATTAACGCTCTTATGGGGTGTTCACATTTGGCGAATATCGCCAGGCGAATTTCAAAATATAACGCCAGGCGAAAAAACAAAAATCGCCGTACGCCCATTGATCGTCACACCTGTTCACACAGTCCACCGATTTAGAAACGATCTGTCAGATGCGCTTTGATTTTGACACTGTTTTCAAAATGGCGTCGAGATGGAGATCGCGAAGTGCTTATTTTTAGTCGAAAATGTTATAGTAAATTTTTATCCCGTGGAGCACCCGGTAAAGAATTGGTCTCCCACTCTTCTGCGTAAGTTTTCGAGTGTCCTGTAAAAGGCAGGTGTTCGAAAAAATTAAGACATTTTACATCTTTAATTCAGCGATGAGGTTTGCCACCCATCCTGAATGTCTTGATTTTATATTGGCACGAAGAGGACAGTTTGCATGTTTCTTACATGCAGCTGATCTGCTGGCTACCCCACTTGTGGGATATGCCGTGATGGTATAGTAGTAGTAGTAGTATGTTATAGTAGATGTTATAAGGCGCCTTTTAATTAAGGAAACAAACGCCACAAACCAACAACAAAGATAACAGCTGTCACGAAGCGGGAAACATTATAAAATTTATAAGTTATAAAGTTTTTACCATAGATACGAACGCCGCGCGCATCTGCGCATGCGCGAATCGTTCAATCGGCCGAAAATATTGGAAGGTGGTCAACCCGAGACGATATCGTTTCTACTGGTTTTTAACGTTTCAGACTAGCTGTTATTTTTTTCACACGGTTCAAATGGCTGGCAATATTCGCCAAAGTGAGAACACCACATTACATTCATCCCATTCATATCAACACCTACATTCATTTTACGTACCCATTCATAATCATGTCATTTATATCAATCTATACTCCCACACCTTTTCTCAAGTGGGGTAGGTAGAGAGAACGGAACGCCATATCGATTTATCCTCAAATATTCTTTTTGACACATCTTCGCTGTTTTTCATATATGCACCTCGATTTTTTTTACTTAACTCGCGGCTGTCCTTGATACTTAAGACTTGATCAAGCTGCGTAGCTTTCAAATACATTTCAATGTACAGACAGCGAGTTTATCGCTAGAATGCCATGTCTCCCAAATAACCCACACTATGCCCACTTCGTCATCCTTTCGTTATTATTTTGCTCCTCTCGTTGTCTCATTTTACTAAATAATAACGTTATTATTTAGGAAAATGTTACATACTTGAAACATTGAAAAAAAAAATGGTTGTAACACACAGCAACAAGAACATTATCGTTTAAAACATATTCCTTATCGGATAAACTGTATACAAAATAATATTTTCCTTGCTCTTTATACCAAGAACATCGTTGTAAGAATGATTGTGTCAATATTTTCCTTAGGTAAATATTGCGAGGATGAAAAAAATAATCATTATTTACTTTCCTTAACCCCACTACAGCATGTAGTATGTATTATAATATGATGTGATCATAATAATGATATACACACTTTATACACTCTACAATGGAAAATAAAATTCAGGTTAGTTTGAGATGTAGAATGGGTTTATCTTACACCTTTTACCCTAAATATCGAATCTCTTCATGAACATGTAACTTAAGGATATATTTGCAAATTTCTATTAAAAATATATTAGAATATGATATAAAAATGAGAACGTTTCGTTTATTTTGTGTATTATTGATGTTGTTGGGTATTTCTTAAATATTTTCCCTGATAATGTTTTATGTATACAATTTCATACTAGATTTGACAATGACTATCAACTATCATTAGGTGTATGCTAATATCATTGATGAATCAATCAAATTGTACTCAAAACTTTTCAGTACATTGCTCTTATTAAATAAACGTGCAAGGGTTATAAAAGGCTTTCCAATTATCACAAAAAAGGTTTCGTTTGAAGTTTATTTTTTTCCATATTTTCCATATATATAAATTTATATGATTAGAGTAATGTACTAACCTCGACAATGGGTATACTATATACAGTTATAAAACACATATTAATTATTTATTTATTTATTTACTCATTCGTTAACAGCTAATAATAAGTTTTTTTTTATACATAAAAAAAACATCAAAAGATCCACAGTCATAGATATCAAATCACATATGGACATTAGATTAACAATTTAAAAAATACAACATATTTAAAAAAATAAAAACACCCACAGCAGGAAGACCTTTGTCATATAAAAGGAAAGACTAGAATAGCAAAGAGAATTATAAAAAAAAATCAGTTAGTCTGTCGAGATGAAACAATTGCTCTTCTAAAACTATATTATTTTATACTTGGCCAGACCGACACCATACAAGTACACCAGGTGAGCATATTCACTCCCCGTACGTATTTTAAAAGTATGACATGACATGACATGTATAGACAATTCACACAGACCGAACTAGTCCCAAACTAAGATATGAATCTTGTATTATGGGTACTAATACGACGATACACATACTTATTTATACAATGTACTGAACACATATACATGTTACACCCAGACCCAGGACAATTTGAAAAAGGTCATTCTTCATTTTGCCCTGGCCGGGAATCGAACCCGGGACCTCGTAACTCAAAGGCAAGTGCGTTAGCCTCCGCGCCACACCGGTCGCCAATATTATGTTTCCGTGAAGCGCAAAGAATTGGTCTCCCAATATTTTACGTTAGTTTTCGAGTGTCCTGTAAAAGGCAGGTGTTCGAAAAAATAAAGCCGTTTAACGCCTCAGACTCAGCGATAAGGCTTGCCACCCATCCTAAATGTCTTAATTTTCTGTAGGCACGGAAAGGACAGCTTGCATGCTTACTGCATGCAGCTGATCTGCTGGCTACCCCACTTGATGGATGTGCCGTGATGGTATAGTATTATTTTATATGGATCGTTTAATATGGCACCGTTTAATGATCCTTGGGAATCTTAAAGGCACTGTGACCTCTCCTGATTTACAATATTTTCAACTTACTCCTGAATTTTTTTAACATAAAATAAATAGGTAAATGAGTTCGTCGGTAGCCTGGTGGTAGAGTCTCGACCTCGTGAACAAGAGGTCTGTGGTTCTATACCAGGCGCCGGCAAACTCCCCATTCTCGACACGAGCTTTTAGTAGCTTACTTTGATAGGTGTATTAGGTATTATTTGTGTTTATAACAAAACCCAGATATATCTTTAAAAAATAACCTACAGTATTCAATTACCTATAAGACTGAAATTATGTTTTTTGAAGTCTCTTGTCTTCTTTCATAAAATATAATAATAACAACATGACTTTTGTGTAACCTTTATGTGTCTACCTTAACAATAAGATATTTTATTTCTCTTTTTCTCTTGAAATTTCAAAGAAAATCTAATATAGGATTTTCAGCGATCGATATTTTCATTCTTATTTTCACCTCACACTAAGAAAAAAAAACAAATAGGCACAAATGTACAGAAGGATTTGATATAACGTATTGAAAACCAAATTCACTTGACAGTTAACAATATCTAGTCTTATTGCTCGTATATTTTTTATCATTGAAATATTTTACCAATTCGTTTTTGAAATAAAGCAAACTTATAAAAACCTGACATCTACCTGAACTCATAGCACATTTTTCAAAGCTTTGCACGCCTTACACGAAACATCTTCTTTGTACGATACTAAAGGCACCGTGAACTTATTTTTATGTATTCTATTGGTAAAAATATTAAATTATGTATACCCATAGGTTGAAAGTTTTATTACCTAATATGTACAAGAAAATACTAAAAAGTAAAAAGCAATATAAACATGTACCTTGCTTTTCATTTTCTAGCTAAACTCATCCCTTATATTTTCGGGTAATAAATACCTTTTTTCTTGAATATATGAATTTCTAATCCTTTTCTTAAATATCCCCACGAGCTTTTGACCACCCCTCTGTTAACCCATGCACATTTTCAGATCCTGAAATATATTATCCCAAGCAAGTGCACAAAGTAAAAAAAAACTCTCATTCCCGTGATAAGTTTCAAAGGTTTCTGATCATGATTTGTCCCTTTGACTCATTCCTTTCAACTTAACTCCTTTGTCGGCACTCAAGTATGTGATCTGAAGAGCGATGCAGTCACACTTACATCCGGTCTTTTATTTTTTTGTTCACCGCGTAAGAGAAACGAGAAAGGGAAATTATTTTCTTCCCTTGGGCGCTCTAATAAAAAGAAATGTAACATGAAACCACCAATTGAACGAAAATTTTTACTACGTACCTGACGTGGAAAACAATACATTATTTAAACTCTATACATCTCTTGAATTTATTCTGTACCTTCACTGAGTAGGATAACAGAAGTAACTTTAGTTTATAATGTTATATTTTTTTCGTGTTTTTATCTTTAGCCCTTTGATATTCCCCTCAGAAACAAAGGTTGGAAAACAGCTTTCTTTGATTGAGTCACCCATTCTTACAACATTTTTAATACTGTAGTATCATTGTCATAGTAGTAAGTTCTGAAAAGAGTATCGTTCGAGTCATTGACAATTTAATATCAGATCGCCTCGATGTTGGCTGTCCAGAAAAACTCATCGTATCCTATTATCTCATTATCATACTACCCAACGCTGTTTTTTATATGATAACATAACTCTACCTATACCTCCGGGTTGACTGGAAGAGATCACTTATGCGATAAAACCGCCTTTTGGTGCTTTTTGTAAACATAATCTACTTGTTTACTACATGTTTTTATCAATAATATTTTATTTATTTATTCATTACCTACCCTAATATATTTGGAAATAATATAGGTATTTTTTATTATATAATGTAGAATATGATGGATAACTTTGTGATAAATGTTTTATAAATTATTAGACATTTCACAAGGTAAAAATATATTTACATATAGTTGGAACAACACATCAAGAAATGATGGTAGGCTTTATTTGTACAACATCAAACACGTGATTATATTATATCCTGGATCATATAATAAATTTAATGTAAACACTTCTATACTGCAAATAATAATAATAATATTAACAACATGATAAATGATCGTACAAACATATCATGAAATATATTATTATGTACAAATAAACATGAATATAATTTTTTCTCTTCACGGTAAATTTCAATCTTATGAAATATGTCATCCGTAAATATTTAGAAAAGGGTTTTTTTCCAATAATCAAACATGAAAAGTCTGAATTTTTTCTTACGTTCTGAAAAAAAAATCAATACCTACTCTTTTTATAAATTTATTATAACCCTATATATAAAAATAACTTTAGGCAGAGTGCCTACTCAACTAAATTATTATAAATTAAACACTCTTATGTTTAGTATTTTTACTACGATGAGTTTCCTAACAAGACTACTGAACAAAATAATAATAGGCCAGAAAATCCCAGATGCTTGGAGACAGAGTTACCTAATCCCATTCTATAAACCCCCCCCCCCCTAACCCCCCCCTAACCCCCCCCCTTTTTCCTTTCTTATATATAATGTTTAATTATATTTTTATCATATGTTATTTTTTTTTTTTTTTTTTTCTCTTTAAGTTAATACTTTTGGGTTAGTTGGAAGAGATCGCGCCTTTGCGATAAACTCGCCCTCTGTATATTGATTGTATGTAATTTTGATGTATACCTTTTATGTAATTGTATTTTATCAATGTACAGTAAAGAATAAATAAATAAATAAATAAAAACAAAGGTGACTCACAGCTGTGTGAAAACTACAGAGCAATAAAGCTAATAACACACACATTCAAGATTTGGGAAAGAGTAGTAAACAAAAGACTCCAGGATCTCACAAGAGTGACAGAGAACCAATGTGGATTTGTGAGGGGAAAATCTACCACTGATGCCATACAGACAATTAGAATAATCCTTGAAAAATATCAAGAGAAAAAAAATGATCTTCATATGGTATTCATAGATTTAGAGAAGGCTTTTGATAGAGTACCACGCAGACTAATATGGGAAGCACTTAGAAAGCAGAATGTCCCTGAATACTATATAGAGCTCTTGAAAGACATGTATTCCAATATTTACACGAGTGTTAGAAGCCCAGCTGGAGTGAGTGACCCATTTGAAATCAGTGTTGGTGTCCACCAGGGGTCGGCATTGAGTCCTCTACTGTTTAATCTGGTTATGGACTACATAACTGCAGATATACAAAAACCAGCCCCATGGAGTATGCTGTATGCTGATGATGTGGTCTTGATGGATGAGACACCTGAGGGGTTGCAGTGTGTTATGAATAGATGGCAAGAAGCTTTAGAAACGAATGGTCTGAAAATCAGCAGAACAAAGACTGAGTACATGCCATGTTACTTTTCTGGGCAACGACCAACTGAGCCACACATTATGCATGTTCAGAATGAGCCAGTGCCTACAGTCGAATCTTTCAGATACCTCGGCACAATATTGTCCGCAAAGGTTGGTATTGACGATGACATTGCACAGCGCTCAAAGCTTGGATGGATGAAATGGAGATCTGTTTCTGGTGTACTGTGTGACAAGAAAATGCCAATAAAAATCAAGGGTCAGGTGTACAAAACTGTGGTCAGACCAACCATGACTTATTCTTCTGAATGTTGGGCCCTAAAACATAATCACGCCCAGACACTACACACCAATGAAATGAAAATGCTCAGATGGGCTGGTGGTGTAACAAGGATGGATAGGGTGAGAAATGTCCATATCCGTGGTAGTTTCAAAGTCGCTCCCATCGGTGAAAAAATAACCGAAAACCGATTAAGATGGTACGGGCACATCTTGAGATTACCACAGGATAATATGATTAAAAAGACGATGGACGTGGAAGTAGGACCCAGAAGACCAGGCAGACCAGTGACCACCTGGATGTCCACAATTGCCAGGGATATGAAGGAGGCAAAGTTGCGCTCGGAGGATGCAGGGGACCGCAAAACTTGGAAGATGAGGACTAGGAGAGCCGACCCCAAGTAAATGGGATAAAGGCGAGGGCGAAGAAGAAGACTACGATGTTGTTGGTCGCGAGTTAGCTTTCAGAAGCTGCCAATCAATTTGTGTCATTGTACAAACTCAGCTTTTTAAATCTCTTTTGTCTCCCTGCGGCGAGGAAAGTTGATTCTGTATTGTCTCACTTACATTTTTTTAATACCTTTAATATAGTTTTTATAAAGAATATGGCTATCTATTTAAAACAATATTGTTTATATCTGTGAATAACCACTGTCTTCTATTACCTATCCCTTCAAGTATTTTTTTTCGTAACAAAGTATTGTACCTATCACAATGTATTTTCTTCACGTAACGTTAGCCTGATGATAAAAACGGAAGCTGCTGAAAGCTGGCACGTGATCAATAAAGTCACTGTGGAAGTATTATATTATTATATATAGGTTGATTAACAAAAATTCAACATGAACTTCCAGTACTTCCACCAAGTACCATCGGTCGACAACATTGACTTTTATACTTTAGATAGAAAACTTTGATACAAAGTTTGAGCAATTATACTTTACCATTTTTGTATTGTGACTGAATATAAACGTAGAGCATTCTATCTTCAAAACTATGACGCTCGTTTTATGTTCATTCATCGGACCACTTATCAAAAAATATGAACATAAATAATTATATTAAAACTTACCAAATATTTTATTAATATCAATTGGCAGGCTACCCACTCGACAAATTTCTAGTAAGCGTATATTATTATTAAACTATTAATTTCCTAAGAAAATGATTATTAAATAATATTTAAGTAATCTTGTATCAAACAATATTGATCTTGTGTAATACAATTGTTACTTAATCAACATGATTAATTTTGAATTTGCCTTTTGATTACTCAACCAAGATTAATGAAATTAATTTGATTTATTTAGTCAACGGCTGATTAGATAAGAATGCGGAGCTTAATTAAACGATAATTAATTAGGTGGAATATCGTTTAACCATAAATTTATCATATAAGCTTTCAGTGATCTTAAAAAGTAAGCACAACCCGGATCACTTCAGAAAATATGCAGGTAAATTGTGTTGTAAACGGCAAAACGTATTTCAATCAATTTTAAATATTTCTTTTTATTAAAATGTAGTGATAATTTTAAATTGGGCATAACCCCACTCAAACGCTATTTTATTATAAGAAGAATATATTATTAAGTTCATCCATTCACACTTATTTCTTTTTCTTTTCTTAATATTTGAATACTTTGAAAATTTTAAGCATTATTTAAAAGGCAAATTATCTTCATATGTATATTTTTTAGAGATATTTAACTTTTATATTCAATGTTCAGAATGACATATCATCTCTTGAGGTGCCATAAATTCTAATTTTTCAAATTTACTTAGACCAGTGGTTACATTTTTTTTTATTGAAAATTTTATTCCTTCATAAATTTTTGGTGAATTGATATTTTGCCAGCTAGGTAAGTGTGACACGCGGTGGTCTTTGTTCGTACAAGCGTAATATGAATATTTTACTATACTTACATAATATTATGTTTATAGCTAAGTAAACGTGCAATTCGAGGTATGACCGACCGGATTTGGATTCGGCCAAAATTTTGATTGATTTTGATTTCGGTTTGGGTTCCATCATTTTAATATGTATATCTGGCATTTCCGGCTCATTCGAAATTTAAAAAAAATATGTTTTTATTTTTTTCTAAGTTGAATTGAATTTTAGTTTCAGTTGAAACAGGAATGAATTTCGAAATTCTAATTTGGCTGATAAACCAGCATCGTTCGGACATTAAACACAAACAGAAATAACAATAGGTTTGACAAAGTACCCAAGTGGTAACACAGAGCCGTCGGGAGGTTACATTAATTTGAATATACGTTCAAAGGAACCTTGAACATTTTGAAACACAATATTGTATGGAAATAGTCGGTACCTAATACTACTTGCACAAGATGTATGTAGGTATGTCTACCTACATAATAATACTTGTAATGCGAACAACAAGGAACTGTAATAATACACTACAGTGTCTATCTTCTTGTAACGCCAAACTATTCTGCTTCAGTTCAACAATTTAATCACAAGCTGCGAGATTAAGACCGAAATTAAGAGAAACTTGGAAAATTAATTTGTTAACTCAAAACCGACGAGACTAAGATTATAATTATAACATTTCTGTCATCGTGCTAATATGACCATCTTCCTCTAAATATAATAATAATTCATTTTAAATCTCGCTCTTCATGATAACATTTTATCCAATGAAATATTCCCTAGAGCAAAATGTTATTGAGAACAACACATCTTTATAGCTGTGTTTACAAAACTGTTTTGTAATCGTAAGCAACTTTCCTCTTCTTTGGGATCCAAATAAAATCAAGGATTAAAATTCCCTTGAAAACGATTAAAGTAAAAACATATTCAGAGTAACATTTACACTTTCAAATAATTTAATATGGTTTAATTTTCACCATTTTAAAGATTTTGTTTTACCAAGAGTTAAAATCGTATTAGTCCTCTTCGTCTTCTTTATCATCCATGTTGTGTTCATACTTTATTACACCTATGGCTCTGTTATGATTTTCAATTCACAACAGTACTGGGATTAGCTTTATTTACTTCCTTCCATGGATCTCCCTTACATCATCTGGACATCTAGCCATCGAGGCCCTCCAATACTTCTCTTGTTTGTCTTCTTTTGTTGTTTCTAGAGCTTTCTTTTTCCATCTTGAGCCGACACATTTTGAAATTGTGAACGAATAATACTATTCTGATCTATTTAAGAAATCAAATCACACAGCCAATATATTACAGTTGGTTAGCATCACCATTTTATATGTGTCAAGACTTCACGTGTGCACAAAAGTCATACAATTGTGAAAACGCTTTTTGTATAAAAGTTTATAGCGAAGAATTCATACAAAAACTAGAGATCCTTAATTAAAATAAGTCTGAAGAATAGCACGCAATATGTTAAAAGTAGTTATGAACACAATCAGCAAAGTAAAACGCGAGTATATTTTGTATTGTGGGAATGTTATTTTTCAAAGGAATAGCGGGTTTATATTGTGCGGAGAAAAAAAAAATAAAATGCTAGCATAAATTTAAGGGAACGAACCATCAGGATCTTTGCATTCTATGTACTGTCGGATGACTTATTATTTTTCTTTCATACGTTCTAACAATATATTATTATTATTATTACTCTAGTGTTTTAATCACTGTTCTTACATGTTCTGTGAAATGCCTGCGGGTAGCAGACCGCCTCAACATGGGTAGGTACCTATGTAATAGCAAGCCATGCACTATATTATTATATTATACCACAAACTAAGAATTTTGACTCTACTGCCTAACAAAGAACAAAGAGTTCTAAGATAAAACGTGGAAAGCTTCACATGTATGTTATATTATTATAAAAGAAATTCCTACACGCTTATTTGTACGACGGACGTAAAATGGTGTTTTATCTTAATCGGAATATTGTTTTTCTTTAACCTGGTTGGTGTTAGTCGAGAAAAAATTAACGTCGTAATGTATGTAAGTTTGGTTTTTGTTTGACTGCAGTGTATATAAAATCTATAGATCAAAAAAGTCCTTTGATCCATACGGCGATTATACATTGTATTTTTGAGTACCTACATTTAAGATTTTTTTTATCTGTCTTGGATTGTGTTTGGAAATTATATGTAATCAAATATAAATTATTTAGCATTTCTCACCGGATAATTTCCCCTCTTTTCTGCTAGTTTTAAGTGTTCTAAAAAAGATAGATGTTCGTTAAACATCCCATATAAAGCATTTAACACTTTCAACTCAGCGATGAAGTATGTCATCCATTCTAAATATCTAAATATTTTAGTGTGGGAAATGCCGTATGAATTAGTAAACAAATCGCTAGATGGGTACTATTTCTTTCTAACCACTAAACTATACCTAACTCACGCAATGGCGAAGATAGAGAGAACGGAACGCTGTACTACATTAGCCTATATTTACATGCTTATTTCGCTCCCTCCACAATCATGCAATTTCTTATTCAAGCACGCTGATTTCTTTTACTCAAGACGCGGTTATCCTTGAGAAATTATTCACGTTGTTCTCGGACGTCCGTGTTTTCTCACACCCTCTTCTTCAGATGTATACCTACACACTCCTTCATCATCCTTTCTTTATCCATTCCTTGCAACTTATCTACACTCATTCTTTCTACTACACTCTTTTCACATTGGCTCACTTTCCTAATATTTTAATTTACCAACCATTGTCTTCAGCGATCGAATATCCATAACATATTCGACATTTTCTAATCAATATCGAAATTATCAGAATCTCGCAGTCTTATTTTATTTTTTTTTATTTTATTTATTCAGTAAAGATCAGACACTTGAAACAATTAGTATAGACATTAAAAGACAACAATAAACAAACCAATTAAGATTCCCTTTTTACCAATCTAATAAACATAAATTTGAGACATAAAATGATAAAAGACATATACCTAAATGTAAAAAAATTGAAAATATAAAAATGTGTAAAATGTTAAAATGTAATAGTGTAAAAAATGTAAATAAATGTAAAAAATTATAAAAATGTATAAAATATATAAAATGTTTAAAATGCAAAAAATTGTTTTAGTTAATAAATAGAAAATAGGGTAAAAAGAAACTGCAAATGCAAAAAATTATTTTAGTTAATAAATAGAAAATAGGGTAAAAAGTAACAAAACTATACATAGAAATAACACCTATTTATTTTTATACTTTTGTATGATTTCTGCTTTTTATTGAATAAACAATTCTTAGTATAATTTGAGAATTGCTGGTTGAAATATTAAAATTTCTCCGGAGAACGCAAATAGCAAATATTTGTTAAATGTGCCCTTTAAATCATAAGTTTTTTTCTTCATACTGATAAGTAGGAGCTAACGACTCCTGAGATATCCGGGTGTGAGGTGGGTCTCTCTTCAATGTCTTCATACTGAAAAGATAATGAAAATACATAATAATTTATTAGCGTTTATGTATGTATCAACACCTTTAAGATAAAATGTCTCACCAAGTGCAGTAAGTAATAATGCTCCTACAAACGTATTATGTTTGAATAATAGAAATAGAACTTCTATAGTACCTATGTACATACTCATACATTAAATGCGAGTCGTATTAATAATTGCTTTCAACAATAGTACCCCTGTATGTCAGCATATAGCTTTGAAATTTAAAAGGGGAACATTAGTTAGTATAAAAACAAAAGGATCGGGTTTGGTACCCATGCAGAAAGGTTACGACTTTTAACTTTAAAATGTTGATTCCCACATCCTTTTTTTTTTATACAGTCACATCGAAAAGCATTCATTTGCCTTTTTTGAAACAAAATAATGAATATTCTTTTTACACACAAAAAACCGGCGACAAATTTTAGTCATTTTAAATTAGAATAATGTAGTGCTAATAAATTTCATGCGAAAAAAATATACGCAGATTACCAACGACTGAATATTTTGGTTGAAATAATTCATCCGGTGAATTTAAAAGGTACCTACTTTTACAGCAATATCTACGATATTTGAGAAAATATTAATTAAATGGCTAAAATCATTTGATAAAATATAATTTTACGTTATGCGAGCAATTACCATAATGTGAAAATACTTGTACTCGAAAGCCTAATACATAAGTTCAGTATCAATATAAATGACAATTTTTATTAAAATTATGGCGTCGCTTTATGAGTTTTTCCGACATTTTAACTTTTTTGCTGATATCGTTTCGTATTGTAGTAAATCGATCTATTTATATTGCAATATTTGGTGAAATATGTTTGTTCAAAAACCTAAACTAAAAAATACAAATTTAAATATTTCACATTATTGGCAATAAGTTTCAATATCACACCAGTTGAGATGTACTACATTGTTGTTAACATATTCGATAAATAGAGTAAAAGATTTTTGGGTTAGTTGGAAGAGATCGCGCCTTTGCGATAAACTCGCCCTCTGTACATTGATTAGGTATATCTATTTTGAATGCAATTTTCTATAAAATTGGGTATATTGTGATCAAGGTACAGTAACGAATAATAATAAATTCTATTCTATTCTATTTTTCTCAAGGCCATCCAGAATAATAATAAATAAATTAGTTAATTGAAGAAGAGAGTTTCTTTACTGGAAATTGTCCAGTCTTGAAGGATAATATCAAGAATAACTATGAGTTGACCAAAGAAAATATATGCATTCCCCTTTTTCCATAAGTTGTCATTCTTACATTATTTCTACTCATATATATTCCGAGAGTGTGGTAACCAGCAGATCAGTCGTGTGTAATAAAAGTGCAAACTCTGTTCAGGGTGGGTGGCAAACTTCATCGCTTAATTTAAGATGTAAAATGTATCTTTTTTGAACACCTATCTTTTACAGTACACTCGAAAGCTAACGTGAAGAGTGTTAGACCTATTCTTTACCGGGTGTTATAAATCTACTTTTTATAACCTACGATCACGGACAATAGTTCACATGTTTATTTATACCTTTTCATAAAGACAATAATGTCATATCAGCAGTATTTCTAACAAGCGGCAAAAGTATAGTGTTTTCTCTAAGTACACACTTTTATTGTTCTCTCTGTTGGCATTGATTATTATTATTATTTTACTGTCGTCGCAGTAGGTATTGTCGTCGAACAACAACTTAACAAGGATATTCCCAAACGATAACAAACCTCACTATGTGCCCTATTTCCATTCCTATCTCGTCTCGATGTTTTACTATACTTACTTATTATACATACATACAGTACAATGATGTTGTAGTGTACTACATTATTACCTTTTCAAATACACAAAGCTGTTGCAGACATAGCTCTAACGACACAGCACTTGTGGAAAAAGAAATATTTTACAATCAGTAAGTAATAGCTACTTATTATCAGATACTACTTCTTATTGTTTGTATTCACTCCTTCTGGTTTTTCTCCTATATATTGATATTTTTATCTTCTACTACTTTTCATCTTCTACTTACTATTCAATATATTCCTATTTCAATATCCTTTGATTAATAAATCTGCGGTTTCTTCATCTTATACATAAAGTGTAAATGTTATAGGTTATTTTTACTGAGGGAACCAACATGATCCCTACACCATCGCTGTTAATCTTAAAGATTTTTTATATTTGCTGTTGATTGATTCAGTATTATAGATCAGCACCTGATGATGCGAACTTGGAGACCGCGAAACCGGTCGTGCGTTCATTATACTCGATAGTAACACAACACAAAAGAGATAATTATTATTTATTTTTACTGAATTTATTGAATGCAAGACCGGCGTGTTGTTATGCAAATGCAAATACGAGTTGGTGTATATTAAATAAATTATATTTTTTTTATGAATTCTTTACACAATCGGATGTCGAGGTCTCAACCAATTCTTGAATCGATTCATAATCTGAATCATGCACTCCCAAAGGAAGTTCACATATTATTTATGGACCATGTACAGCATACCTGCCTAGTTAATACCTATTCAAATAGGTTGACTATCGATGAGTTGAATTAATTGTAATGATGAATCTCGAGCGGTTCAAAAATCAAAATATGATTAATATAAAATAAACTCTTCGATCTTTCTATGCCAACATACATTTAAACATTGTGTTTATATGAGTTGAGAACTCACCATTATTTTTTCATTTGATTATACACGAGATATTTTAAGGGTTCTATAATAGAAATATAAATATAGTATCTTGGCAATAAGATTTAATTTTATTTATTATAATAATGCGGCCATAACGAATTTCCAACTAACTGAATCCCAGCCGATAAACGTTACCTCAATCAAAAACCCATTCAATGTTGTTACCCAAAGACCATTTGGGAAAAAAGAAAAGGAGTAACATTGTAATACCACCTTCCAGATAAGCTGAATTCAATTCCTTAATCCTCGTATGTCATTCAATTGTAGGCCTTTATATCTACCGTTGGGTTTGTCCGCAGGGAGGTGGAGGGAATTTTATTCCTATCTTTCCCTTAATTGAACCTTCTACATACGAATCCATACTGTGGTATCTACGATATACAAACATATTATTATACATCACTTTATGTTGCGTATTCTGCGATTGCCGATATTTCACGGAATCACGGTTCTGGCTGGTCCGACGTTGAATCAATGACTTACAAGGTTGTATTTATGTTTACAACAAAACGATAAGGAGACATAAAATTGTTCCCAAAATCTTTCTCAAGGAAAAACAGTTGTTATAGATTTTTTATTCACTGTGTCGGTGTTAAGGTAGTAGAATTCCATATCGAAAAAATAAAACAGGTGTTTTATTCTACTAAAGATTATATTTTGTGAGAGAGACGTCTTTCGTCTTATGAGGACATCGTCAATCGATTGACAAAAGATTGACGATGTCCTCATAAGACGAAAGACGTCTCTCTCACAAAATATAATCTTTAGTAGAATAAAACACCTGTTTTATTTTTTCGATATAGATTTTATTTAAGCTGCATATGTATTTCGAAATTTTCGTAAACTCAGGTTCTTTATTCTATGGCGCTAGTTGTTTGCCAACTTGTAACTATTAAACAATATGGTGAGGGCTTCATTTAAAATGTTTCAAAACATAATTCTATTTTTATTTTTTTTAAAAAGTAATTTCTACTCAAATAAAACTCTTGTTCTGAAATATTTGGGTTAGTACTGATATTAATAACAAGGTGATCTATTTTTTTTTCCATTAGATGCAAAACATGCCGCGTAAATAAAGGTACATACATATTAATTGTAGACATTATTCAAAGCTATTGTTATTATGCTTGAGTCGTTTCCATCATGTAATGTGTTATGTAATATTATTGTGTAAACTTACCTATGTGCATAAATGTAATGCACTCCTGTATTCATAAAATTTATTATATTTATATTCCGAAATGATACAGGGTTTTGCATAATATATTTTACAAGCAGTTAAATGCATGACAAAATGTGTGAAGGTTTTTTTCGTGTTACTCATTGATTTGGTGGTAACATTGTGGTAGTTTTTAAACATTATTACGAATATTTGGAGTCAAAAACCTTTACTAATACAACAAATAAACACTTATTTAGTGTATCTATATGGAAAAAAACACAATTTGTTTAAGTTTTGCTTGAAGGTTTATTGAGTAGTGATCTAGTGTCGACTAATAAAGTCGTTGTCAAACTGTAGTTTTAAGTAAAACTGAAACCAATGTATTTTTTATCCATATATATATCCATGGAGTTTTACAAAATTAACGTTGACTCAATAAATGAATAAAAAACTTATTTAGTCCTTTTGTATTATTATAGGCTATTTATTGTTTTATGGAGCATACTCTTTTGAAAAACTACCAATATAATATTAATCTTTTGAAATTTTGTTATATAAAAAACAAATATGGGTAACGCGTACTAAAAGTATATTTCAGAAGAAAATGTCTAATATTTAATTATTGTTGAATTTGTGTAAATATACAGGTATATTTTTCCAGGTATGTAATACAGCCATCCTGTAGAATGTTTGTGCCTCGTTATATTACTAATAATAATATGTCGACAAGGGAAAGGGAAAAATAGTCCTACCACAAAGAGTCGGACAGTCAGCGAAGCGGACGAATTTAACGGGCCGCGGACATTGTCAGCAAAGTAAAGGAGACTTTCATCTGTTGATAACATTACTGCTTACTTCTGTACTGTGCGATATTATTCCTAACAGAACATTATACCCAGTACCAAGTGCCAGAGGCGATTCTTCCTTAGGAGCGTTGATACAGCACACTGTCTTTATAAATTCAATAAATACCTATAACACTTTTGTCGTTTTTTTATAAACAGTTTTTCAAATATATGTACCTGCCATTCTTTTAACAATACATTATTAACTGGCGCATTGCATACCGTAGCTATAATATTAAGTCCATTTAATAATATAATTATTATATACAATTTTACATACATTAGTGATTTATTGAAGAAGTGTCATTCTGTATTTGAATATATTTTTTTATAAACTCAAACCATAGTGGCTCTGATCGCTCGCAAGCGAATGGATAGCCTTTAACAATAGAATAGAAAATAATAAATAATACATTGTTTGCGCTTTTAATTCATTATCGTGGATGAAAATCAAGGAAGAAAAATAATATTTTCTATATTAAGGTTTTTTTTTATATTATTACCAAACCTCCATTGATCCAACCCACCAACTGCCTTTTCTCATACTACTTTATGTGAATATCGTAAGCTGTAACTCAAAAACAACCCTTTCCATACTGCATAGATATATTTTTCATACTAAAGGTAATATTATCATATACAAGGAAATTGCAGAGTGTTTTTCTCAACTAGGATGGGTGAACCCGTTTTCATTTTTGATTAAATAAAGATACTTTAAGAAGTCTGCATGTTCTGGCAATGTCACATTTAAACTATTTAAACTCAACTTTAACAATTCTGCAACCTCTTGCAATGTAGCTCAAAATTTTCACATTCATAATGTATGTAGACGTGTTTTTTCACTCAAATTACTTTTGCACAATCTTAAGAAGAAAGTATTTAAAGGTCTATCAAGAAATCCTAATAGATGTTCCACGTAACGAGACATTTGGGGAACGATAAAACTTAACGATAAACTTATGTTTGTACGCAGAGAAACATTTTTGACTAGAAAATCTTTGTGTCGACCATGTGACGTACATAGTTTTCAAACTCAAACTCGTATTACTTTTATTGTTTAATGGGTTATTTTTTGTTTAATGGGTTAGTTGGAAGATATCGCGCTTCTGCGATAAACTCGCCCATTGCACAAATTTATTTGTCTGGTTCTGCAATGTTTGTGTTTCAATAATGTTTGTTTTTTTGTGCAATAAAGATTTTTTATTATTATTATTATTATTACACCACGAGAATTAAACTCAGAACTTAATGCGTAGCAATTATATTTTGAAAACAAACGAATTAGAACGATTTATGGCTGATTAAAGTAAGAATTAATTACCTGAGTTAAATTTATACGCGCGAAGGTAAATTGGTTTTACATATATCTTTTTAGATCAATAGATTGTTTGATCAAAGCATTTTAACGTTTTTAATTTTATTTCATGTGTGCCTATACCAAATTGACGCAAATATTTAAAGAGGTGAACCATCGAGAACATATAGACTTATAGAGTATGTACATGGTATTCATTTTTAAATGAGATATTTTGGAATGTTATTACAATTATTAATTTCTATGTTGATTATTATTAATTAAACGCGGTATGTAGTGTTAGATATTATTATTAAGTACGATAATGCAAAAGCTTAAATTAAATAATGGCTGAATTCAAATTAAATTTTATTGAGTGCTAATAATTTTAACATTTAACAGGCAAATTCAGCATAAATAATACTTATCACAAGTGCAATGCATTGCAGATACATGTGAATTTAAAAAAAAAACGTGTCAAATCATGCATTTCGTATTGAAAATACTAGAATTTGAAGATACACAGCCCATAATAAAATCAAAAAACAAATGTGTTTTTCTACTACTCATATGTTTTTTTAATTGAAAGAAACATGATTCGTCAACTGAGTGATGTCTTTATAAGACGAAAGACGTCTCACTTAATGAATAACATAATTTAGTAGATTTTTTTTAATTTCATTATTGAATTCTAACTACCTGAACACATCCTAGAAGTCTTTTATTTTAATTGTCACGGAGCGAGCGACTCGCATTTTTTTACATGCAGTTTATCTGAAGATAGCCTCATTTTTAGAAAATGTTGTATAAAAAATATTTGTATCAATAACGCCAGCCGTAAAGATCATCAATAAATTATTAGGTGAATGCTATAAAGGGAACAAAGAATATACTAACAATTTCCCAGATTATTTTTCATCTCGTATCTACGTGTATCTATGTTTACATACATATGAATTTAATTTATTTTTTTCATGAAGTGTGTCATCTGTCGTAAATGTTTTAATTTTCGTCGGCATTAAGAGAACAGTTTACACGTTTATTACATACGGTTGGTCTGCTGGCTACCCCACTTGTGAGTTCTGCCGTGATTGTATAGTTAGTTGATTATACTTTTTGGCGTATTTGAAAAACATAAGAAAATTATATTCTTTCGTTTTATGGTAAAGCACTCAAAATTTAGAGGGTCATGAAAAACAATGTTTCAACTGTTTGCAATTTAAATGTCATGGGTTTACAACAAATTTGAACTTAGCTGGCGATATAAAATTTAGTACTGCACACATTATTTCAAAATATTTTAGAGTATTATTTTGAAATTAGTCAATATAATTCATCATGCTCTCGTAATCAAAGAACTTCACTTTGTAATTACTAAATTCAATTATTTTCATATAGCGGCCATTATCCATCATCAAACTTTGATAGCTAAACCAATGAAAATATTGTTGATATTAACGCGTGTTGAATGTCCATTACTAATTTCTATTTTCAGTTAAATACAAGTTAGAATATAAGATGATTTATCTTATGACCATTTGTAACCGATGACTATTTGTTAGAGCTGAAAGCGAGATGGATATTTTTATAATTAAATCATGTTTTTACGTGAGTCTATTTTCATTGCAAGAACTTGATTTACTTTGCACCATTATCGATCATTATAGCTTACTTTCATTTGAATTAGTGGCAATAATCCAAGAAATTGAGTATGATTTTGCACCAATAAAATTATTTCTTCCCGTGGTATTCTGTACGTTTTGAGTTAGCTCTCATTGGAACGGTGAATTGTGATAGAGAATGTTTCAGGTTATTCAAAAAAAAAAAAAAAATAGAATAATGTAACCCCTTAATGATCATTTTATTTTAAGTACCTACTCTTACTCAAAACCCTCTCCGAATATAATTTGTTTGAGACGTCTTAAGGAACATCAGGCTCTCGTATGGCACTTGTAACTACTACCTATACATATTATTGTATAACGTAAAGATCTTACACGAGTACATAAATTAGATTCATTGTGTTTGCAATAACATTGCGGGTATATAAATAGACGAAACCCTTTATGGTCATCCGTTCCGTGATGAAGGATCGTGTCATACAAATGAGAATAGAAACGGATTCCTCACAAGACCCGTCCATCAAAGCGAGAGTCGTCCCCTCGGTATACATTTAGTACCTACAATACAAACGGACAAAGTATAAGGCTTATAGATAGTATACGCAGAGGGGATGTTAATATAATGGAGAATGAGAAAATTGGGCAAAATTAGATAGTTCTAATTACCACGTATCATGTCAAGTTTACACTTCAGTGGTTGTAATTGTTGTGTACCAAAACCGAATGGGATAGCAAATAATTAGATAACACATAGGTATAGTAATAAGATATTACATATAGATACCTACTATGTATTCCCTTACATAAATACATATCTACGTGTATATAACTTCACGATACGTCATCCTTTATTAAGGTTTATGATTTACCAAGATCACCTGTTATTTATTGATTCATAGTTCACGACCTGGGCCTTTTACATGTAAATATTAAATAATACATAATTTTTAAAATGTACACAAACCGTATAACATAGATACGAAATGTTCATAGTATGTACAGTACATAATATGATTATTTTATATATATATATATGGAAATAAAGGTTGATAAAATATAACCCATATTCAAAACTTTCAAAAACTTCAATCCTTCTTTCAGATCCCGTTAACAGAAAAAATAAATACTATCATTACAATCAAAACATCTAGAATAACCTACCACTAATTTTTACAGAAAACTTCTCTTTGGTAATCACCAAATCTAGATCTGATGCCGCATTTGAAAATGTAGAATTAATGTCACTATAATTATACTTACATAAGCAAGAAATGTATCATATATGTAAATCATACACATTAATCATAAATAAGAAACTAATCATAATTATTGAAACAAATAAATCATATATTGTATTATCATTTTAATTTTTTATGTATTTTTGCAATGGTTATTATATTTTCCAATCAAAAAAGAATTTGTAAATAAAATAAACGGTAAAATGTAACTATTTGTGTATAGATTTTATTTATTGGAGTTTATATCTATTAGCCAGCAATTTCGATGAAGTTTGCCGAAAAAAGATAATATAATATTTTTTGATGCTTTGTACACTTTGTGTCCCATATTATATTATTATATTATAGCTCTCGGTTATTGCCAATTGATTTACATACAGAATATAAACGTAGTAATTTCCGTCCAATCATAAAATACCCCGAAAAGTGAACAATAAGCACTAGACAGTAAATCATTTTTCACAATGAACGAAATCAAACGTAAAAAGTTATCCAACCAAAAATTTTAGACAGGACATTTTTGTTTGTATTGTTGACTTTTTTATACGAAATAATAATAAAAAATACGTTAGGTATATACTGTTACGTACACGTCCGCCCACATTGCTACATCCACGGACGAGCACACAAATTGGTACGATATCGTCCCACTAGGACGATCGCATCATATCATAATACAAAATTAATCATAAGAGAAATTATCAAATATTAAAAGAAATGAATTTACATGAATTGTACATAAGAAAAGTATATAAATTGGCTCGTAACCCCCAGCTTCGCTACATACATTTTGCAATGTACGTAAGCGAAACACATAGAAAATTAATTATATTATAAAGAAAGTATATAAAGAAAGTTACAGTTATATTTGCAAGTAAAACAGATTAATATATTGGCTCAAGTTCATGTCTAGGGATGATTCTACCTGGTCTGTACAAGAGGAATGCATTGTGTGTGGGTGTCAGTTACATACTTCAATTATACATATTATACTTACGTAAAGTTCAGAGAATTCTTTATCCTTCGGTTTCATCATTTTCTTATGGTCATCATATCATTATAGAATACATAGGTAATTTCAGCAATAATGTTTCTTCTGTTAGTATACTTTATATTGCAAAGATTCTACTTATATCTTTTCTTGAGTAAAATTATAGATAAATATCTCCAAGTAAACCATCAAAAATTATATCAATTGGAACAAAGATTATCATAAGTACATCAGACCTTTCCAAGAAAGTGGATATATTATTTACATCAGTGGAGCCATTCCTTTAACTCTTTGTTGCTTTCATAGTAAAATAATAGGGTCTTTCATCCATTGGTTGATCAAGGAATTGAACCTTTGTGACATAACTACTCCAAGTATAACTAGGTTATTGGAAGATTATATACAAGGAGGCGGAGAGATGCACTTTAGTATTATTAAGAGTATTGAATCTACTGGTGGGTATACAAAATGAATTTCAACAGAAAGATATCGGATGGAAGTGATTTACATTTATTGTGTAAACATATACATTACATAACAAGACAGTTATTTTCAAAGTATATTTGTAGGGAATAACATTCCGTTCAATATACAAAGTTATGAAAGTTATACCATATTCGGACTGAGACAATAAAACAAACAATGGCAATTATCAAATACACCATCCTTGGCATTACAATATAAATCAATACCTGGTTTATCAAGTGATTTATAAATATTTAATTGGAATCATTCATTCTTCATTCAAACTCAAAATCTTAAGTTATTACACAACGGAAAATTAATATATAGATAATTCAATGATAATATGAACTCAGTTATGAAAAAATTATCATTATTTACCATATACAGTAGTAATATAGTCCTTACAGATAGACTGGCGAGCAGGATAAGAATAACACAAAGACAAGTATGTTATTGTTAACGTATTTTGCACTCATAGACGGAAGATGGCAGGATCGTGAAAGAAACATACTCTGATGCTACTATGGCGGTCGCTGGTTATACTCAAAGACGTACAGGGGTGTGGTGGTGTCAGAATCTGATAGATCCTGTCCTCAAGACGGAAGAGATCACTACTTCTCAAGAGACATGGGATATCTTATACGTTCCTACAATATCCTCAGTGTAAAAGGCAGAAGGCGTCACTATTTCAATATTCCTTTCAGAAATACTCAGCTAGTCTCTTAATCACTCTTTTGACAAGGGTATGGACCGGAGAAGTTACTAAAGGATTACACAGTTCACATTGTAATGCGAGTTATATCGGTAAATCACCGCTACGCGATATACTGACTATCCGAGGTGAAGCTGTACACGCTGAAGATTTAGGAACACATTCGCAGTTTCAATCAAATTCACAATACTGGGAAAGTAGAAAGAACAGTTTATGTGACTGTTCATGATTCCTAACATAGAATATTTGTTCAGAAACAATGGATTATCTAATTTCACACGGTTATGAATAATGGCGGCAACAGCAAAAACCACGCCCAAAACCAACATATATTGTTATTATACTCAAAACTTCCAATTATTATCATTATCACCACATGAATCGCCATGTATATATAACTCAAAGAGAATATAAGCTTGTCCATAACATTATTCAATTTATTAATTACTATTAATTATTAATCGTTACTATTGTTCCTTGATATTGGCGGTAAGATTGGTCGCGCACGTAAAACTAACACAGATATTTAAAGTACATTATTAACGACACACAATAAGAATTGTTTTACGTACAACAGAGGGCAACACACTTGTTTATCACATTACGAAGTTAAGTACTATTACATAATTATTGTTAGTATTATTATTGTGTCGGAGTTACGCACATCGCTATTCGCGACTAAGGCGGGAAGGGACAAACCCTTCTTTCGTCCAACCTATGCCATGGTTTGCGGGTAACTGAATTTGCTTGCAAGCGACGCGAGGAGGAACAGGCACGTTTAACGGTTATTCTTCAAGGGAATGAGAATCATACGATGTGGTGCCGTGTGCAGATCGAAGCATCAGCCCGTCACGTGTTCTTTGTAACGTACAATTATTATTATTATTACGGAAGACTCACAGACAACAATTGACTGTAGGAACATTAGTCAGTATGAACTTCTCCGCAGCGATTATTTAATGCGTAGCATTCTCCCTTTCGGCCCCTCTTGAAAATTTGAAGAGAAGCGACAAATTTTCAAGTTCCTCAATTATACAAAAAAAAAGTTGAGAACCACTACAAAAATTGTTGAGAACCACTGGTTACATGAAAAGATTGAATACCACTGGTCACATAAAAAGTTGAGTACCACTGGTTACATAAAAGTTGAGAACCATTGGATACATAAGCAACTACATAGTGTGATGATCCTACCTATTTTAAACCATTCTAAGCTCCGAATTTGCAACATCCTAGCTTCTAAACTATACCTACTGTAATAATTGATTCCCAAACTAGAAGTGACAACCCTATTCAGCTAGCTAAGAATTGTATGAATTTTCGCATTGTTGCAAATATACGTACGAAATATCGCATTCCTAATTGAATTAATTAACGAATTTTGGCCTTTCGTGATCGTCTCGATTTATCTATTAACTATTTTCATAGATTTGGACCCAGTACGTTGTGTTTTGACGATAATTTTACCTACGTTGTGTATTTTTTTTAAAACGCAAAATAAGTCACCTGAAATATACATTTCAATAATCAAAAGAAACAACAAAATCAATAAAACAATTTCAACATGAATTTTTGATACATATTAACTCTGAGGTCAACTTTGACGTCAGATCACTTACCTTGAGATTCTGTAAAATAACATAATAAAAATAGTGCATAATAAAACATAACGAAATATAACATAACAATCATCATAACATAAAATTCAAATAATATTATTCTATATCATTACGAGAATGTTGTATGGTAACTGGTTGCCGATCTATGTCCCTACATAAGATAACCATTTCATAGTACCTATAACCAATGTATGTACATATGTTCTAAAACATACCTACTAATTCGTTGCGTCGTAAAGGACAGTGGCGCACCCCAAAACATTACCTTATTACTTTTGAATATTAATTAAATTTCAACACAATTGCTATGACATCATTTTCAGAGACTAACTACCATGTTAGTGCATGAAAAGCATGCTGTGTCCATGCTGAAGGGGCGCCACCTTCGCCCCTTCTCGTCTCAAAACTCGCCATGCCGTACTTTGAGCCCGTGTGCACTAATCTACACCGAATATATAAAATAATATATAATATGTATACTCATTTGAACATGCAGCTATATATAATAAGAATAATTATAAATATATGTTAAGAAGCTTTGTCTTGGACCCTGGCGGGAAACGGGGCAAGACCAGTATTGACCCTTGTCTCGAAAGCTGAATCGAAGAGAGGGGAGCAGGGCTTGCTAACGGTACACCTACATTTCGAAGCAGGATTAGGACTGGAATTGTTAGTATAGAGTATATGTTTCTACAAAGTACATAATACGTCTCGTGCATAATTGTATAATAATAATGATAAATATGTGGTTACGAATAGATCAAACCCACACTATAGACACAAGGTAGCTAGTCTAGTGTCGATAGGCAGAAGGGATCCATATCCATAAGGTAATCTCGACAAGATTTAGCTATAAAAGACTACATATTTATGGTGAGGTGAATTTAGGTATCATGTAAGTCAAATAAAAATATATTAAGACCAATAAATACATAAATATTACTTATGATTAGTGTCATGCAAAATATCAAATTTGTTCCTTCCATGATATCGCAGCAATTTACAGCATGTTGAATAAGTAGAAAAATCCAGTAAGTTCGTAGAATACAAATGACATTCGACGATAAAATATGTAATTAAATTAATAATCAAATAATATCCTGCTCAACAGACAACTTCTCTCCAAACTGCATAATCTTTCGTTATGGTAAAATAAATTAAATGAAAATATAATATCGGTACGCCACTGCCATCGGTCTAGTTGTAGGTGTGTCGGGCGGCGCTATATAAAATCGGTAACAAGTACATACATACATACAAATATACTGAAAATAAATGTACATATAACAAATAATTCCTTTGTTTTCAAAATCTGTAAAATTAAATAAATCCTTGTGTACGACGACTACTTTGTAGACAACAATATCCTTCTAAATATCACGACACCTAGATATAAATAAATTAATAATATTGAAAAATCTTATCTTATGACAGCTGGCAGGATCACGGATTTTAAAATGTTAATTAAAAGTAATTTAGGAAGATCTATATATATTCCCAAATGTGGAAATATCACTAAAATATAGTGTACTAACTACTATGAAGGTGGGTAAATAAATATTAAAATATATCGAATTCAAACACTGAGATTAATATGATTGAGTCCCACCTCTCCTAGGCACAAAACTAAACTGCCAAGAGTAATCTATCCCCCCTCTTCAGATCCTGAAAATGTTGGCCCAAAGCAACAAAAAACTACATCCATCTCTTCCTGACACACACCGAAATATACCTGTATCTGTCCCCTACATAGATAGTTGTGTTCAACAACCACTTGAGATTGCCTCATTCCCAAATTAATTACCTACTACAAATACACGATCTAGGTATATAAAAATAATATATACCGTCTTGTATATATTCATTTCATGACATCCCCCCTTTGAGATCATGCTGAAGACAAAATGGATGAGGCATTATCTCACAAACAATTATTTACTTTCTAATTTTTTTTCATAATTATTTAATTCCAACTTTCGAGTCCGCCACTGTATATTCCGATAGGTCGTAGGTACCTCGTCAGCTGTGCTCCTCTATTCAAGTCATCAATAATAATAATACATGCATGCACATAACACACCGATGCGTCCACTTGAGAAATTCTCGTTCAATATTATTGTCCCAACATAACATAATATTTTAATATTCTGTTATATTTTATTATTTCGAGTTTTGTTATTATTTTATGTCATCACATCTATAGAACATAAAATAGTAATAACAAGTTTATCCCAATACTTAAATATCCAAGTTGCATTTTGTTAAAATTCGTTTCATGTGATCATATTCACACATCATTATAATTATCCATAGTACTTGTGGTTCCCTATAGTCCATATATGCATTCTTCAGGGTGATCCAATTCGCTGGTAACACCAATCTTGTACTACTCGCCAGATGTCTCATATCCATGATTCCTTTGCCGATGCAGCCAGTAGTCCTGCAGCACACAAATAGATACGCAAATCGTCCTCTCCGTAACGACACAAATTCAAGACATTCAAAAACGGCGGCAAACCTCATCGCTGAATCCAAGCTGCTAAATGTCTTAATTTCCTAGAACACCCGTCCTCCCACAGGACATACGAAGACTCACGGAAAAAAGTGGGAGACCAACTCTCCACCGGCAACCCATCCTAAATAACCATTCATCTCTCAGCACCATCACGCTGCGTCTCAGATGGGGTAGGCAGAGAGAAACGATTGACAAATCCCTCCATCCTGGCCTACATCCTTCGTTTCCACCACTGTCATACAATTTCTCACAGAATGCAACCCGTTTTCTCCTAGTCAACACGCAGCCGTCCATAAGAATTTGATCCACGTGATCAAGCCACATAATTCTACAAGTAGTGCAACATCCTCCAGCTAACCAACAAAATTCGTGATAATATGTTGACAATGTGCCTAAATAATATCAAACGCGAACAGCTAACCCAAAATACCTATAATTACGTAAAATAAATCACCCATAATAATACCACAAATAATCAAGAGAAAGATAACGTACTATGTTCTTGAACATCCAGGGGTAAGTGGTGGGAACCCCTCCCTCAATGTGTTTACGCACATTCAAGCATATAAGATACATAACACAATATTTAAACGAGTTGCATTGACAATATCTACATAATACATCCCAATATGTTATTCTATAATAGGTATATAGAATTTCTCTTGTATCCAATATAACAGTCACCTAATGTATATACCTACATATTAGGTATATATATATGAATCGTCCTCATTCATTTCAAAAGTCCTGAAAAAAAAACACTTATCTATTTCAAACTATATCACACACACAACTAAATATAATACACACAATTGTAACTCCATATGCACATATCGTAATATTCGTTCCACTTGTAAAATAATATTAATAACTAAGCACTTTATAGTTCACATCTTCACTCTAACACTATTGAATAATATTATTATAATATTTGACACCACAATTTTAAAATTATAACACATTAAATAGTTTATTCCATTTGTAACATCGATAGATCCGCAAGTGAATCTCAACCTGTTACATCATAGCGTTGTCCTTTCTTCTTACATTAGTCCTCTCCAGCAATTTATGTTATTGTACACCACTCTCTTTTGTGTTAACAGAGAGGATACAATGCTACACAATCCTATCTAGTCGTCTTTTGGTTTCCATAAAACTTCTATCATCGCTGTCCAAACTTTCCACCAAGTTTCTTGCAAGTAAATCATGTTGTTATCCTACCAATAAATATTCAATTGAAATAATTATCTCATTTTAGCGCACGCATAATTCCTAATACCCTTTGTCTCAGGTTTCTTTGTTCCATTCAGCAACATCACAATATCAGGCATACAGTTTAACAACCACTGATCGTATACATCCCGTTAGGTACTATAATATCCCGTATACCTATCTGCTTGCATCTTTATTTAAAACTATAGTTTTTTTTTTCATTCCAGTAATAATATTATTTCCTATCTCGTTCTTGGTTTAGAATAATATAACGTTTTAATCATTATTATATCCTAGGATTCATAGGTTGTAGGTACATCTTATTTCTCTATTTGGAAGACGATGTATTATATCGGCGAACATCAACCTCTTTTCTCCTTAGAACATTTTCATAAATGAGTATTCTCTTGTCCTCAATTTTGAAATGATAGATTAGACCTTTCAGGGTATACAAAGAGTTCCAACGTTTCCTAAAACTCCAGATCCTGGAATGCCCCTCCTGGTTTTAAAGAGTATACTTTCCGTGTAGACTGTCTCCACTCTTAGCCGATCATTCCCCCCCCCCCCCCCCTAGCCTGTAATTTCTTCCAGCTACCCATACACATAAAATACACTTCGCATACATAATACCCATGTTTACAAGTCTACTTGGGAATATAATATTCCATTTTTCTAACACCCAATCTTCTTATGAAAGTACATATTTTTGGTACCTATATACATCATTGAATAAAATAAAGAACTATTCATAAGGACATAATTCCAAATGAACTCTTAAGGGTTCACCATTCTTATGTATAATGTTAGGTATATACCTATAGATAGCCAAACACAAATATAATATCATGTTGCCTAATTCGACTAACACTATAATCCATGGATAACCAACCCGCGGTTCTCGAAGTAAAAAATCAACAACCAATTTCCTCGCTACATCTCCCAAGAATAAATTTTAATCCTCCCCTCAAAAACCAAACACATTCCTCTGTCCATAACCCAGTTCTACTCCTCAAAACCCATTTATGCTTTCCCCCCCTCCAATATTCATGATTTTAGTTATTTATCATCGCAAACCCAAAACCCACTTCTACTCCGTAAAAACCCAGTTTTATGTCGGCAGTGACCGACATAATATCCTGGTCTTAGGCACCATTTGTGATGATCCTACCTATTTTAAACCATTCTAAGCTCCGAATTTGCAACATCCTAGCTTCTAAACTATACCTACTGTAATAATTGATTCCCAAACTAGAAGTGACAACCCTATTCAGCTAGCTAAGAATTGTATGAATTTTCGCATTGTTGCAAATATACGTACGAAATATCGCATTCCTAATTGAATTAATTAACGAATTTTGGCCTTTCGTGATCGTCTCGATTTATCTATTAACTATTTTCATAGATTTGGACCCAGTACGTTGTGTTTTGACGATAATTTTACCTACGTTGTGTATTTTTTTTAAAACGCAAAATAAGTCACCTGAAATATACATTTCAATAATCAAAAGAAACAACAAAATCAATAAAACAATTTCAACATGAATTTTTGATACATATTAACTCTGAGGTCAACTTTGACGTCAGATCACTTACCTTGAGATTCTGTAAAATAACATAATAAAAATAGTGCATAATAAAACATAACGAAATATAACATAACAATCATCATAACATAAAATTCAAATAATATTATTCTATATCATTACGAGAATGTTGTATGGTAACTGGTTGCCGATCTATGTCCCTACATAAGATAACCATTTCATAGTACCTATAACCAATGTATGTACATATGTTCTAAAACATACCTACTAATTCGTTGCGTCGTAAAGGACAGTGGCGCACCCCAAAACATTACCTTATTACTTTTGAATATTAATTAAATTTCAACACAATTGCTATGACATCATTTTCAGAGACTAACTACCATGTTAGTGCATGAAAAGCATGCTGTGTCCATGCTGAAGGGGCGCCACCTTCGCCCCTTCTCGTCTCAAAACTCGCCATGCCGTACTTTGAGCCCGTGTGCACTAATCTACACCGAATATATAAAATAATATATAATATGTATACTCATTTGAACATGCAGCTATATATAATAAGAATAATTATAAATATATGTTAAGAAGCTTTGTCTTGGACCCTGGCGGGAAACGGGGCAAGACCAGTATTGACCCTTGTCTCGAAAGCTGAATCGAAGAGAGGGGAGCAGGGCTTGCTAACGGTACACCTACATTTCGAAGCAGGATTAGGACTGGAATTGTTAGTATAGAGTATATGTTTCTACAAAGTACATAATACGTCTCGTGCATAATTGTATAATAATAATGATAAATATGTGGTTACGAATAGATCAAACCCACACTATAGACACAAGGTAGCTAGTCTAGTGTCGATAGGCAGAAGGGATCCATATCCATAAGGTAATCTCGACAAGATTTAGCTATAAAAGACTACATATTTATGGTGAGGTGAATTTAGGTATCATGTAAGTCAAATAAAAATATATTAAGACCAATAAATACATAAATATTACTTATGATTAGTGTCATGCAAAATATCAAATTTGTTCCTTCCATGATATCGCAGCAATTTACAGCATGTTGAATAAGTAGAAAAATCCAGTAAGTTCGTAGAATACAAATGACATTCGACGATAAAATATGTAATTAAATTAATAATCAAATAATATCCTGCTCAACAGACAACTTCTCTCCAAACTGCATAATCTTTCGTTATGGTAAAATAAATTAAATGAAAATATAATATCGGTACGCCACTGCCATCGGTCTAGTTGTAGGTGTGTCGGGCGGCGCTATATAAAATCGGTAACAAGTACATACATACATACAAATATACTGAAAATAAATGTACATATAACAAATAATTCCTTTGTTTTCAAAATCTGTAAAATTAAATAAATCCTTGTGTACGACGACTACTTTGTAGACAACAATATCCTTCTAAATATCACGACACCTAGATATAAATAAATTAATAATATTGAAAAATCTTATCTTATGACAGCTGGCAGGATCACGGATTTTAAAATGTTAATTAAAAGTAATTTAGGAAGATCTATATATATTCCCAAATGTGGAAATATCACTAAAATATAGTGTACTAACTACTATGAAGGTGGGTAAATAAATATTAAAATATATCGAATTCAAACACTGAGATTAATATGATTGAGTCCCACCTCTCCTAGGCACAAAACTAAACTGCCAAGAGTAATCTATCCCCCCTCTTCAGATCCTGAAAATGTTGGCCCAAAGCAACAAAAAACTACATCCATCTCTTCCTGACACACACCGAAATATACCTGTATCTGTCCCCTACATAGATAGTTGTGTTCAACAACCACTTGAGATTGCCTCATTCCCAAATTAATTACCTACTACAAATACACGATCTAGGTATATAAAAATAATATATACCGTCTTGTATATATTCATTTCATGACAATAGGTACCCAATTACAGACAAACAATTCAAAAAATGGTAGCTTATATACTATTACAATGTTTCTTACATCCTATAGCCCGTTCAATTATTATTAAACACTCGCGGTAAATTGCCCATAGTCAAAATTGATGCGAACTGTTTTCATATTTTGACTTACACTTCTTAATAATAACACAAAATTCACATTGGTTGTTTTAGTACGGGGCTCCTAACAAAAGTTTGAGAGCTACAATCATAACAATATACTAGCACATAGAGGTGTGTATATATATAGACAGGTGCATATGTGCATGTATACGAAAAACACAGGTTATGAAAACAACAACTTTAAACATCTTACAATACAATTTTATAGAAACTCAGGATCGTTATTACGTTACAATATACGGTTCGTTCTACATTGGTGATAAAATTTATTTTCTTCAATAATTTATCAACATACGTACGTTTCATTGATGGATTCATTTACTACGATCGACGACAAGTTAATATTTTAAACATGACAAACATATAAAACAAAAGTTACATACTTAAGAAGTTGGTTTACATCATTTTCGATTCCAGTTACATGTATCCGGCAAGCCATTGGAAAAGTAACATAAAGGGATCTAAATAAATATAAACAATTGTGTATAGATGGAATTAGAGATACCACATTTACGCTTCATTTTACCCATTAAGCTTAATAGCACTCATATACAAGTGATTTCATGTACCATGTACCATACAAAGATATTGGCAAAGCACAGAAAGAAATCATAGACATAATAAGGACATATACATATTAGAAAAACAATTTACACGCAGACATGACATAATGGTCAATCACGAAAACTGCAATCACATTTACAGTAACCGATATTCATTATTGGCGTCAAATCCTTCTACGCATATCACATAGTCACAATTCTCACACAGAGACAGATTTCTCACATAGAGATAATCTCAGAGGGAGCTACCCTCACACAGGCTTAATACATGACAAATACATTGAACAACTTTCGATCTTTGCTACACAATATACAAGTTACAAGTTCAATAAATTCTTTACATACATCATTATTCAAATTCAACATTTACTTCTTCATACAGGGCACACCTTTCATAAACAGATTCATACATCATCTTTATTCACTAACATACAATTAATTAAAATTATCCCATTGAATATCTGTAGCCAACATTCCACTACAGGTTTTATTCTGTGTCTTTCATAAGCCATTCCGTTCAATGTCAAAATGTTCTATCACATTTTCCAATGTATTCAAGCAACATAAACAACTTTTACACAAAGTCACAAAATTATTTAATTCAACAAGGATATACTACATCCAAACATTTCCAATTACAATTCATAAGAGATTACTACGTGTCCTACGCGGAATTAAACGTCATATAAACTCAAACTTCAAAATAATAGGCATGAACGATTAGCAATCACATTGTCTACATTCATCAAAAAGAGCATTACGATTTATCTTTCACACATCCAGATAACATCGTCTCTATATTGATTACACAAAAAGGTCACAAAAAAGTATTTAAACACATCTCTCCTATCACGGCTTTACATATTACATAAACATAACTCATTTTTTTATCAAAGAGCGTTCGTTAGTTTACCTTAACGGAATAATTCACTAATCGGACTCAGTTCTCAAATAAACAAGGCATAGGTTACTTCAATATTTCACGATGGTAATAAGCCGCAAAAGTCACATTATTACATTTCAAGAAAATTAATTACTTCACAAAGATAACACATTCCGAACACAAAGGGTTAATATTCAACAAAAAAAATCTAGATCGTTACATGGTTACTTCTTTATTTCAAAAAAAAATTTACAAAACATCATTCTACTATTTACGTTAATGTCAAAATTTTCAACGATGGTCATCAAAGGGTTAACTGTTTCTTAACTAAATTCAAAAATTCAGTTACAGTTCACATATACTTGACATAAAAAAAATTCAATTATTATTCACAAAGGGTTAACAAATTCGGTCATGTTTCACTAAGGGTTAAGTGTATTTATTTTTCAAATTCCGTGAACGGTCGTGAAGGTTTAACATTATTCATTTCGATTTATTTTTAACTTTAATTTTCTTAAAACAAAAATATTTATTTAATATTATTCATCATTATTATTTCGTCACATCACTACGTACGCACACATATATTCTTATCAAAACTCTACTACGCATAATTTTATACAACAACGCTCCTTTAATATTATTTCTCCAAGAGTTCAATAAAAATATTTATTCCAAATGCAACATTTTACTGTTTCAAAAAATTTTAATTCAATTTAATATCGATTTTTATTCTCAGTTCGAAAATGAATTTACTATCAAAATAACATTACAACGAAATTCTGTTTATCGGTAAAACAAAGTTCCTTGTACGAAATGGTTCACTATACATACTACAGTATAGGTAGGTACATATTTCGTTTCATTCCAATATTATTATTTTCAACTATACATTTTACCAGTATTTTGGAGTTCCCGTTTCGCGCGTGAATATTTCTATTACAATGTTGAGGTAGGTTGTATGATGTCTCCTTCTCTCTTGCGACGTATAGGTACATACTATACGCTGCATAGTTATGTATACCACCTTTCGCACACCGCTCGTTTCTCGCGACGCACAACTACGGTATAATATTATATCCATCCTTACGGCGTTCGATATTATATATACACACTATTATAATATTCATTATGTTATGTTGGTCTGTTTGCGATGGTTTGTTTACGGCCTATAACGAAACATTTACAATGGAATATTTTCACCATACAATTCTTTCTATACGGCATCGGTTTTTTACTCCACATTATAACAATACTCGCGACAAACGTTTGCGCTATACACCAATACATTTATTTTTTAAATACGGACATTTAAATTATCTATTTTACGATTCCTGTTTCATTTTTAAAATTGTTTTCATATACATACACACATTAAAATTATTACATTTTCAATTAATATCAATACACATAATTACACAATAAAGACAAGAATTCTGAACTTCACGATTAGGCATATTCATCACACAATACATTTAAAATTTTAGGGTCTACAACTATGCGAGTTGTACGATCCAGGACGAGCTGCCCAAATGTTACGTACACGTCCGCCCACATTGCTACATCCACGGACGAGCACACAAATTGGTACGATATCGTCCCACTAGGACGATCGCATCATATCATAATACAAAATTAATCATAAGAGAAATTATCAAATATTAAAAGAAATGAATTTACATGAATTGTACATAAGAAAAGTATATAAATTGGCTCGTAACCCCCAGCTTCGCTACATACATTTTGCAATGTACGTAAGCGAAACACATAGAAAATTAATTATATTATAAAGAAAGTATATAAAGAAAGTTACAGTTATATTTGCAAGTAAAACAGATTAATATATTGGCTCAAGTTCATGTCTAGGGATGATTCTACCTGGTCTGTACAAGAGGAATGCATTGTGTGTGGGTGTCAGTTACATACTTCAATTATACATATTATACTTACGTAAAGTTCAGAGAATTCTTTATCCTTCGGTTTCATCATTTTCTTATGGTCATCATATCATTATAGAATACATAGGTAATTTCAGCAATAATGTTTCTTCTGTTAGTATACTTTATATTGCAAAGATTCTACTTATATCTTTTCTTGAGTAAAATTATAGATAAATATCTCCAAGTAAACCATCAAAAATTATATCAATTGGAACAAAGATTATCATAAGTACATCAGACCTTTCCAAGAAAGTGGATATATTATTTACATCAGTGGAGCCATTCCTTTAACTCTTTGTTGCTTTCATAGTAAAATAATAGGGTCTTTCATCCATTGGTTGATCAAGGAATTGAACCTTTGTGACATAACTACTCCAAGTATAACTAGGTTATTGGAAGATTATATACAAGGAGGCGGAGAGATGCACTTTAGTATTATTAAGAGTATTGAATCTACTGGTGGGTATACAAAATGAATTTCAACAGAAAGATATCGGATGGAAGTGATTTACATTTATTGTGTAAACATATACATTACATAACAAGACAGTTATTTTCAAAGTATATTTGTAGGGAATAACATTCCGTTCAATATACAAAGTTATGAAAGTTATACCATATTCGGACTGAGACAATAAAACAAACAATGGCAATTATCAAATACACCATCCTTGGCATTACAATATAAATCAATACCTGGTTTATCAAGTGATTTATAAATATTTAATTGGAATCATTCATTCTTCATTCAAACTCAAAATCTTAAGTTATTACACAACGGAAAATTAATATATAGATAATTCAATGATAATATGAACTCAGTTATGAAAAAATTATCATTATTTACCATATACAGTAGTAATATAGTCCTTACAGATAGACTGGCGAGCAGGATAAGAATAACACAAAGACAAGTATGTTATTGTTAACGTATTTTGCACTCATAGACGGAAGATGGCAGGATCGTGAAAGAAACATACTCTGATGCTACTATGGCGGTCGCTGGTTATACTCAAAGACGTACAGGGGTGTGGTGGTGTCAGAATCTGATAGATCCTGTCCTCAAGACGGAAGAGATCACTACTTCTCAAGAGACATGGGATATCTTATACGTTCCTACAATATCCTCAGTGTAAAAGGCAGAAGGCGTCACTATTTCAATATTCCTTTCAGAAATACTCAGCTAGTCTCTTAATCACTCTTTTGACAAGGGTATGGACCGGAGAAGTTACTAAAGGATTACACAGTTCACATTGTAATGCGAGTTATATCGGTAAATCACCGCTACGCGATATACTGACTATCCGAGGTGAAGCTGTACACGCTGAAGATTTAGGAACACATTCGCAGTTTCAATCAAATTCACAATACTGGGAAAGTAGAAAGAACAGTTTATGTGACTGTTCATGATTCCTAACATAGAATATTTGTTCAGAAACAATGGATTATCTAATTTCACACGGTTATGAATAATGGCGGCAACAGCAAAAACCACGCCCAAAACCAACATATATTGTTATTATACTCAAAACTTCCAATTATTATCATTATCACCACATGAATCGCCATGTATATATAACTCAAAGAGAATATAAGCTTGTCCATAACATTATTCAATTTATTAATTACTATTAATTATTAATCGTTACTATTGTTCCTTGATATTGGCGGTAAGATTGGTCGCGCACGTAAAACTAACACAGATATTTAAAGTACATTATTAACGACACACAATAAGAATTGTTTTACGTACAACAGAGGGCAACACACTTGTTTATCACATTACGAAGTTAAGTACTATTACATAATTATTGTTAGTATTATTATTGTGTCGGAGTTACGCACATCGCTATTCGCGACTAAGGCGGGAAGGGACAAACCCTTCTTTCGTCCAACCTATGCCATGGTTTGCGGGTAACTGAATTTGCTTGCAAGCGACGCGAGGAGGAACAGGCACGTTTAACGGTTATTCTTCAAGGGAATGAGAATCATACGATGTGGTGCCGTGTGCAGATCGAAGCATCAGCCCGTCACGTGTTCTTTGTAACGTACAATTATTATTATTATTACGGAAGACTCACAGACAACAATTGACTGTAGGAACATTAGTCAGTATGAACTTCTCCGCAGCGATTATTTAATGCGTAGCAATACGTAACGTATCCTCACACATTTTTTGTTTTGTACTTTTTATGAAATATTGTTAAATAAATAAAGACGCACTATGTACTCAAAAAAAATATAATCTTTTACATTTTCATATTATTACCGGTGCCTCCGTTCTATTGTTGCCCGTGTAGCAATTTGTTATTTTTGGAAATTGCGGCTAAAGGTTTTTTAGATTAACGAAATAAAAAAGTTACCAGTAGGTATAGATTGTTAATCTAATTATTCATATCAACATTTTTTCTTTATTTATTATATTTCATCAATGTTTTGTTTATCCGCCTTTTTCAATAAAAAAAAGATAACTTTCCTACATCGAAAATGCTTTATTGTTCAGATGTTTTATTATTATTTATAAAATTATGGCATTCCGTTGATCGTGGAACGATTTGTACTAAGTTAAACGAGTGTTTTTACGAGATTTGAATAAACTGAAACTCCACACTCATAAGAATTAATAGTTTTGATGAGTGCTTAAAAATATTAAATTCTCACTTCTCTCTTATGGATGATTAATTAAATCAACGCGAACAATATTTTTGCCCAAGAGTTACTACTTTTACTTCTTAAATAAATGTACAATTGCTTTTTAATACTTAATTTGGGCTAATGATAATACAAGCTAAGAAAATGTCATACGTCATCAATGGGATTTGACAGTGGATCTTTCGTTTCGAAGTCCACTTCTCTATCACCAAACAACAGACCACCTTTGTAATGAAATATTATATAATTTACATCAAACAATAATTTATTTTAATGAAAATAGCTCCTAGATAACAGTTTTATCTATATGTAAAATAGTTCTCACACCTTGTTAGGAACATCAAAGCAAATAATATAAGACACAGGTGGTGTCATCCTGAAAAGGTATGTAGTATTACTAAATACATAGTATTTCTTCTGTTCAATCATTCTATGTGAAACATTTATACAAAGTACCTATGTTATGTACAATAGGGTTTCACTCAACCAGGTGTCTTGAAAATCCCACGAGTAACAAAGTGAATGACATATTTCAAGTGTTGGATTGTCCATCTCAGATATACACGTAATACGTAATAATAATAATATGATGGTCAGTTTGGACAGACTTACAGATTCTTACACAACTACCTAGGTCCTTGTTTAAGATTAGTATTACCGTTGTGACTCTGGCAAGCACCCACAGTAACATGACACATTTACCTACATATATTAGTGTCTTCAAATTTCTTTGTGTTTTCTAAGATTTTCATAATATTGTATTGGTAATGATTTGATTAGGTATAAGAAAATAAAGTTTATTTTAGGTACTTCATATTGAAGTGAATTTTTTTTTGTTTTGGTTTTTGGTCTTCATTTACTTATAGTCCCTCACGATTAATTTGTCCTTTGATACGTAAGTAGAGTAGAAGAAACGCTTTCCAAATTTTTAATCTAACCACCTATCAACGCTCATCTCAAGAACTTTGAACAGTAATCACCCTCCTCTATTCAGATCATCTCCGCACCAATTATTTCACCTCTTTACACATCATTCCTAAAGCTCTGATATCGTTTTTCTATGAACGGTGTGCTGAGAAACAGGAAGCAGATATGTAGAAAAGGTTATCTTACGATAGAAATATACAAACTATTTTATCACATCAGGGTGAAATTCTCGGTAGACATCTTGTAGACACAACGTTCTCGAGTGGCTTCGTCTAACGCGTTAAAAATGTTGAAGACAACGACGACTAGAAACAATAGCCTAGAAGTCCCATTAGAGATTCTCGGGTTGTTATTGTGTTGGATAACAGGATAATACTTTGTGATAGATAGATAGATAGACATAGTATGCACAGTATGTACTTGTTCTCTGAGTGAAGTCAGGTTATCACGGGTACAGCGATGTTAGTAATTTAACCCTTTAAAATTTAATTAAACAAGACAGCTAAGACAAGAGAGACAGTGCATTATCTATGTATATGCATACTATAATACCTACCTACTCTGTTTAATACAGGACGCACTTTTTTATTGTATAAAAACAGCCTTTCATTCTTTTAATTATGTGCCCCTTTGTAGGTAATGGAATTCATTTAAATTAAAGAATATTATGAACAATTTCTTACTTCTTAATGGTATTTAAAAAAAATTGCTTGAAAAAGTTATTCTCAGAGTTTAATAAAGGTGTCATTAATTTTTCCACCTACCATGTCATAATCAAATTTATCTTAGTATTTTTATCTCCAAAGTTTGATTTTAAATTTAGATAAATTTCTTAAAATTAAAACCGTATTTTTATTTCATGCGAATCTCATGTAGTTCACCAAAGTGATTAATGCCAAAAAAATATATTGATATATAATCATTTTTTTTTACTAAAGATGAAACAATTTCTTATACCTCGACCATTATGTATATTTTTTTTTGTCTAAAGGGGTGTTCACATTTGGCGAATATCGCCAGGCGAATTTCAAAATATAACGCCAGGCGAAAAAACAAAAATCGCCGTACGCCCATTGATCGTCACACCTGTTCACACAGTCCACCGATTTAGAAACGATCTGTCAGATGCGCTTTGATTTTGACACTGTTTTCAAAATGGCGTCGAGATGGAGATCGCGAAGTGTTTATTTTTAGTCGAAAATGTTATAGTAGATGTTATAAGGCGCCTTTTAATAAACGCCACAAACCAACAACAAAGATAACAGCTGTCACGAAGCGGGAAACATTATAAAATTTATAGGTTATAAAGTTTTTACCATAGATACGAACGCCGCGCACATCTGCGCATGCGCGAATCGTTCAATCGGCTGAAAATGTTGGAAGGTGGTCAACTCGAGACTATATCGTTTCTACTGGTTTTTATCGTTTCAGACTAGCTGTCATTTTGTTCACACGGTTCAAATGGCTGGCGATATTTTGGTGCCTGGCGATATTCGCCAAAGTGAGAACACCACATTAGATAGATAGTTTTTACTCCAGTAAGCACGTTATCTATTTTTGCAACAAATAATAAAAAAATACATATATTTTTAAGATGCGCCGTTATGTGGAAAAACCACCGCAAGGGCTCATTCAAAAATCATAACACCTCCAGAACAAAAGGTCATTAACCTTGCTTTGAAGACCTCCACATTCTCCAGAGTTCGCTCATAGCGTATCATAGCGAATTTTGATCCACAGCAACGGACCAGCCACACAAAAGGCATGGTCAATACATAAGTCAAACCCCCTATGCATGATCATGAAAAAAAATGCAAAATATAATTAATGAACCAAAGATAGCGTACAAATATGTGAAGATATAATATGTCGCCCTAACCTGATGAATATATTATATTTTTTAGAGAATAAAATATAATATTATTCCTACTTGAAATTGAATTGTGTTTAAAAGCACTCACACACCACACTTTTTCTCCAATTACAATTTTATCATTCTCTTTACACCTCTAAGATACCTTTAAACTTTGACGAATTATTATTTATTAAAGGTATCATATTTGGGAATCGACTTTTGATGTTTACCGAATCGCTTCATTATTTATACGAAAGTAGATACACGTGTTGAATTGAAAGAAATTTTCATCTCTCTTTATTTTGTGTACAGGTTTAACTTCCAATCAAAAAGTAATTTCAAGATGTTACTCAATATTGCTTCTATCTTTACAAAATGTTCAGAAAACAATATTACAACATTTTGTCATCCTTCTTGGAATCTGTTCTAAGCACTCTGTATATTATATATTATGTCTCCTTTGCCCGCATTTTGCTTACATTTTGAACGTTGCTTATGTTCGTTATCCATTGTGTTAAGCTTTTGTCACTGAGGTTCAAAATAATTACATCTTTTGCGAATACTAAGCGTATGTACTAATAATTGTAAAATACCCACATTATACTAATGAATTGTGAATAATAATAATCAGTACCGCAAAGCAAATTTTAATACAATTTTATATAACAAGCAGATAATAAGTAATTTTGTTTTAGAAATCAGATTCGTGTGTCTTTGTTCATTGATTGGAACAAAATATCATAGATAATCTCATTATGTCTACGAGTATTTTAAATAGATACATTTTGTTTCTGGATTGAGTCCAATGAATGAACAAATTTTCTAGAGCAGTCAAAGCTTTTCTATCGTATGCTGTAGGTATGCTCTCAGTCATCTCTCGTATTATCCAAAAGCCTTTGTCCTAATATCTCTGAAGTAATATTGCCTGCAGATTTATTTTGAAGAAACTCGTTAACGCTTTTAAAGTAAAATATTTATTGGTAGGTATATTTTTTTCTGGAAATTCACCGGTAATAAGTGATTTGTAATTGGCATACTTATTTTTATCGTAAATTCTAAAACAATTCTTCAACAGCATTTTTCTACTCATTTTATTTTTTTCTATCCAATTTAAATTATTATTTCTTTATCAAAGTTAAAGACGCTTTTGGAAAACTTTCGTGCCCATTTACCTTAACAAAACTCGATTAATTAAGAAAATTTAATTTTTCATTTGTACGTACTTGGGTAACAATAATTATTGGCCATCAAAATTTTATTATTATATACTGTTATTACACATATATTATATAATACAAACAACTTATTATTTTAATGTATGCACCCAATAACAATTAAAAGTTTTATCAAAATATCGATTTCATAAAAATACTCTTGTGGTACCTAAGTACAAAATTTCCGAGTGACCCTGAATAAGTTATACTTTATTCCGCCGTGGTGAATTCTATGTGTAATAAATAAACTAAAATAATGATGAATCTTAAATATGTAGTATACAAATAAATATTGAATTGAAATGAATTTGAATACTTTTTTCGTCCATTTACAAACATTTTCACAGGTATGTCCAATTGTACACAAAAAATACATTCTCACTAAAGACCACGTTAATAAAACGTCCCTAGTAGAGCTTACTCATAAAATTTATGATCCAAGAATACAATCACTTTAAATAGGATACTTTGAACGTATAATAGTGTAGATGGGCTTCATTTAAATGATATTAAAAACAAAACAAAACAACCGTTTTTTTCGGCCTAGTTAAAAACGACGAAATGAAATTTTATCTTTGTCGTCATTATCTAAAGAAATAGTATTCAAGTTTTGCTGAGATTTTAGTTATTTCTTTTTAGCAAGGTAAGAAAACCCTTCCTGCCTGCCACCTTTGTCTACCCTAAATCTCACTCTCCTGCTCTCACCATAGAAACACTGTCCTTTTCCAACTGAATCCAATCTCTTGTGTAAGGAAATCGAAACGCGTTCATAATAATAAGAGTCGGGGAAATATAAATGAAGGGTTCAGCACATTTTATTTTCAAAAACCGTATTATTAAGAGTCTCATTTGACTAACAAAATTTCCTACGTCTAGTTTTATACACTGAATTTTTCTATTATAAAAATAACGGCTTTTAAATCCACACATAAATATTTGAGTCCGTTCGTATGTATGTGCGTATGTCCTTAATGGACTCGGAAATTAGGAAAGACTGAAGTAAAATAATATACTCTATACGAGGTCTCATCTTCTGGGCAGGTTTAAGGCTAAAAACATTTAAAATATCTTACATATTGATAAAGATATTTTAATTTTTATGCGACTATGTCACAAAATTAGCCACAAAATGTATGAAGAATATAATATGCAAGGTTTAGTAAAGAGCAATATTCACAGTCAAACATTTTTCATTGTATTGAATTAATTTCAAAATGGATGTAACAATAAACACAACAATTCTGAAACTAAATAATTAGGGTTTATTTTCGTAATAAAATATTGTGTTTGCTAATGAGAAAAGCTCTTGAATTACGTGAATAAAAATTGCATATTTTTGACATATTGGGCTATTTTCATAATGGAAGACATTATGAAACCATAGAAAACTATACTGTAGAATAATAATAGTTTTACCTATAAAATCCATAAATAATGTTAAATGATTTTTCAATGAGTGGGAACCTATTTATTTTCACCTAATATTTTTTAGATGCATTATGAAATATTTGATAGTTAAATATTCTTGAATATTGAAGGATGCAGATAATCCATTTTTTAAGGTTTTTTTGGGAATATAGAGTACATTAGGTGACAATTTATTTTTGACTTTTTTTAATTTCATAGCAAATCTCTCAAATACCCATTTATGTACTGCAAACCAAAAATACAAATTCGAATGTGGACAATTATATTTTAACATTAATGTGCCTACAATTTTTTCGCGAAATGGGATATTTACCCTTTTTTTCTTATAGAAATTTGGGATGACAATCTTCGAGTTTTTACATTAAGATGAAGTTTTAGTAGTTTTTGCACGTAGGTACCCGCCTATTTTTCTAAATAAAATATGAGCGTTCGGGGTGTCGAGCTCACATATTTTTCATTTGGAAGAGGTTTTTAGCACTTTTTCCATGTAGGTACCTACCAATATGTGGGATTTCTTAACTTCAAGCTTTTTCATCGCGACGAGGTTTTTAGTACTTTTTTCCATGTAGGTACCTACTTATTATTTTTTTACATAAATGTGGGCATGTGAGGTGTCAAACTTCAAGATTTTTCATTGGGAAGAGGTTTTTAGCACTTTTTTCGATGTAGGTACCTACCTATTTTTTACCTAAATATGGGCATGTGAGGTATCAAACTTCATGATTTTTCATTGGGAAGAGGTTTTTAGCACTTTTTTCATTGTAGGTACCTACCTATTTTTTTTTACCTAAATATGGGCATGTGAGGTATCAAACCTCAAGATTTTTCATTAAGAAGAGATTTGCAATGCTTTTTATGATGTAGGTACCTACCTATTTATTGTTGCTTAAATATGGGCATGTAGGGAGTCAAAAATTAAGTTTTCTCATTGGGAAGAGCTTTTTACTTCTTTTATCCACGTGCTTCATTTTTTTTCAATAAGATTTTGTTGTTTTAACCCATGTATTTGCAAGGTTTTCTATTTAATTAAGCCCGAGCGATGCCGGGTTACATACGCTCGTATGAAATATTTGAAATAATCTTCATCAAACTTTTATTTTGAAAAAGACAAGATAAGTAATATGTACAAGTGTTTTTGTATCACCATATTTAAAAATAATATCTACCTAATTATTAAACAAGTATACTTGAGATATTTTAATTTTTATAGAAGTTCATTTTCTTCCCCCCGCCCTAATTTCTTCTCATTTTATACTTTTCATAACGATTACCTATATTAATTTTTAACAATTATAATTGTTACCGACAGTAAGATGATTCTTTCAAGGATCATTACAGCTGAAGGTTAGTGTGATCATAATACCAATAATTTATATAAAAATATTTCCTATCTTTAATGAAAGCAATATCTAATGATTACATATTTCGGGTCGTTAATCAATTTTGTTTACAGAATGGAAAGATGTAATACAACAGTGAACCGTTTGTATTTTATGAACGATTCAACTTCCACTCGCTAACCAAAGAAAATTTTTATTATCGGGTAAGTGGACACAAAGGCAGTGCTCCGTATTACTGGAAAAAGATCCGACAAATAAGGAACAGAAACGTGGAGGAAGAAACAAGAAGGGGATGAAAAATAGACAAATTCAGGGAGATGCAATAGATTCGGACACTTCTTCTTGAACATATCGTATTTTTATAAATCACTACCGATTGTTTTACACTCATTGTTCATCTTTCCCAGCTGAATCTTTTTACCTAAGTGTTGTTTTTTTCAGACCCTTATTCCCTTTTTCGATAATTCGCAAATCCTTTTCGTATTCAATCGTATTGAAGTTTTATAATAATTGACATTGCTGTTTCTTCATCGCTATACCCTTGTTTTTCGGAGCTTGTTTTTTATTGGTACTGATGCGGAATCTATTTGAGACTGATTTTTTTGATATATTTTTTACACATGCTGACTGACTTTTCCTTTCTTACGAAAATAAATTAAATTTGAATAGATACGATCACTGAGAAGAATGGTAGGTAAAACATTGCGTGATAGAGTAAGAAATGAGGATATTAGAAGAATGAGTGGATGCAAGAGGAGTGTTGTTGATAGAATGCGTGTAAATAAATTGAGATGGTTTGGTCATGTGGAGCGAATGGATGGTGTAAGATTGACGAAGAGGGTGTATTTATCTGAAAGAGAGGGTGTGAGGAAGCGCGGGCGTCCGAGAACCACGTGGCTTAACCACGTGGATCAAATTCTCAAGGACGGTCGCGTGTTAAGTAAGAGGAATCGGCGTGCATGTATGAGAAACTGGATGAATGTAGAGGAAGCGAAAGAAGTATGTAAGGATAGAGCGACATGGCGTTCCGTTCTCTCTGCCTACCCCACCTGGGACACGGCGTGAGGGTATAGTATAGTAGTATAGTAGATACGATTTCCTTAGTATTGCATTGAATAATGTACCTACTAAAATTTGAAACAAAATGATGATTTTGATTATATAAAAAGACTTATGAATATTCGAATGATATTAGTTCTTCCATTTAGATGGTGTGATTATTCTCACTAGGCATATTTTTTCAGTAGGTATGCGTATTGTAATATTATCGTATATGATACCTTTTGTAAGTAGGTATGTGGTGGTTGGCGCACAACATCCAATTTCAATGCGAATTTGTCTATAAAACGAAAGGGAATCCTATATAAGGTTCTTTTTTATTGCAATCGTTTTATTTGTTTGATTGTGTTTGCGAAGGAACCAAGAATCTACTTGATATATTATTTGTTTTTATTCTGTACAATACTCCACTTGTTTACATTTAATTTATATGTATTTTGAATCCATTTCTTCAGAGCTATCAGCGAACATTTGAAGGTAATGTGTATTTTATTTCACAGGTAACACGGATATTTCAACCTTTCACTTTCACAAGAAATATTGTAGCATGTTGGAAGATATTTTTATACGTCAAGAAAATTTTTTTTTTAAACTTTCTGTAAAAAAAGAAACGAATCAAAATGTAGTTTTCACTATATAATAAATTATATCTTTTGAAACGAGTGCAAAATATTTTTCTATAAAAGTATATTTAAAAAAAATAACTTTCAAAAGTAATATAGGTAGGCATTTTGTATGTAAAATGGGCACAAGCTAAGCTTTGTGGCTGAATTGAAGAGGTTTTTATAATATTATATTTCACCTCTAATAAGACATTCATAAATATATAGAAAAAAATGTAGATCTTTTGTGTTCCCGGAAAACCTATGGATACATGAAGTATCGTACTTTTATCTAACTGATTTTTATCTGAAAAAAATCCTTTGTTTTTGATTTTAGGCTTCTGACCGCAAAATACAAAAAAACATAAGAGAGTCATTGTTTTTGTGTTAAAACCAATATGTTTTTTAACAGCGCGATAATCTTTCAACTAAACTCAACAAATCTCTTTTTGAGAGGAATATCTTGTTCGAACACACAAATAGCAAGTACGTTCATTCGAGATAAAGTTTCTTTATATAAAAAAATATATCTGGAGTAGTAGAACAGTGTAGTATCTTACATTTATTACGTACAAGAAGAATATTGCAAAGTCTATGTTGGTAGTATTCAATTCTTACATTCTAGATATTCTATATTATATTATAAAGCATCAGTTGATGTAAGTATTGCTATCGCCCTGAACACTCTGCTCGTCTTTTCTGAAAAGCATTGTTTTATTCGCTTTTTTGCTTCTGCAGAAAAGATTGGAGTATAAATGGCATTTATTCTTGTAATGCTGTGTTTCTCCTTCTCCTACAAAATGGAACTTAAAGCATATGAGCTACTTAAGATCTTATTTGATGTAATGTACATTACCCACCTATTTGTATTTTGTTGTATTATTTTCTTGTTAAGTTGAATCTTGTATGAAATATAATACTTGTTTATGAAAACACAAAAAGAGATTGATAAAATAATGTTTATGTAATTTGCCAAGAATAGAAGTACCAGCGAGTGTACAACGTAAGAAAACACATAACGTCTTCACGGTACCATTCAAACTAATCATTTTTAAAGGGTTAAATTCTCACTACAGGTTAGATACAAAAAATAAAAACGAACTTTTAAAATCATAAATAGCTCACTGTGACAAGTTTTCTGTTTAATAGTTTTTTCTGGAAAATAATATTCTTTGCTGTACCATAATATAATCTACTGTATTATAACATCACAGTGTATCCCTTAAATGGTGTAACTAGCGGACTAACTGCATGTAATAAAAACACAGACTGTCCTCTTCGAGCCAAAAAAAATAAAACCTTCAGGATGGTTGACATGCCTCATCGCTGAAAATAATTGCACTTATTTAATAACTTTGAAACACAATAACAAAGTAGATTGGCGCTAGGGCTTGGAACTCTGAATTTCCATATGATATTATGAATGTCCAACATAATAGCACCGGGCATTTGACGTTCTTTCTTTTATTTCATAATAATGTCGATTTTTTCAAATCATAGAAAAAAACGTGCATAGCATAATAGGTAGGTTCATTTTATTTTAAAGTGAATTCGATTCAAAATATTTTTTCAAAAGTTGATTATTTCACAGTTAATTTTAAAGTTTTATTTATTATGCTCGTAAAAATCTATGTATTCCTTTAATCTACCATTACACTACAAAATAAAAAATCATAACGATACTATATACAATTATAATATAATATCATTTCTCATTCACCCCATACCGGTAGGTATACTATAATGATTTCAACGAGTTCAACCGTGTTTTGATTAAATTAGGTGTGTGTTTTTTAATTGAACGCATGAAAATAATAAAACGGGAATTGGTGGTACTGTAAAAAAGTGCAATAATAATTTTGATGTGGTGCATTTTTATTACGTTTAGTAAAACGCTACGTGTATGTGTGAGTGCTTTCATTGCGACTAGGTATGGAGATACCTATGGTATTATTATTATTATTTGCGCTGAAAGGCTCAACTTCCGTTTCCCGTGTGTAGAGGGGTGACCGGAACTTCTGTCCGTTATGGTCCAAAGCACAGTTTCCACCGCATATTCACGCGATGCAAGCAAATTTACCCTCTATTTCGTCTCTCACAATTTTACGAAACGAAAAAGTTTTAAGTCCGGTAATACATATTGAAAAATTATTATCAAAAATATTGCTCGGTGTATATTTATAGGAAAATAGTAATATTCGTCATGACCATAAAAGTTTCCAAATCCTTTTACAGCACAGAGTGAACAACCTGAATGTTCTTTACGTGTAGTCAAGCTATTGAGAAATGGTGAAAGCATAGATTTCACTTGGGTTTGCATTTAATGATTAAGCCTCTTGAAAGTGTATTTAAATTATGATCTATTGGTTAGACAAGGTTCTTCTACTCCTTAGTCACTTGCAGCAGGTGGGTGGAAGATCCGCAAATATGCGAACCTTTCGTAGCCCAAGAACACCTTGCTGCAGGAGGCGAACCAGACTAGAGGACATTATCATCATTCGATTTTTTTTCAGTTTCCCAATCAAACAGATAAATTAAGCGTGTTTTTCTTTTATATTTTCATGACATTTATCTTCGGATGTACAAAATTTTTTTTCCTGTTATCGGAAATAAAATATCAATAAAGTATTCTTGGAATTATTACACAATGATAATAATAATAATAATATATTATTATAAAAAGATATTTCCTCAATACTTCCGAATAACGTATCTATTTGATTCTTAAGAGGCAATTTATCAAGTTGAAGATATCGGAAAAAAAGACTATAGAAAACACTACTAACCACCGTCAAACCCTTTCTTCTCTATTGACGGTTAATAATATGATCTATGGCTAAACATTATTTTGACATATTCCCCTAATATTTCATGTGTCAACGTCATATTTTATTTCCTTTTCATTGATAGATTTAAAGTGCACTCGACGTTGTACCTCCAAGTGCAAGAAAAATTGTGCAGCGTTCTTTTAATATAACTCTACTTCCAATAGTTACGAGTGTATACTGATTATGATTTCCCAGTCACCTAACAAACCACAATAATATATTGCAAATTGGCAACTTATTTTTATTCACGTTAACGAGACAGGGTGATGTGTGTTGTGTTAACAATAATATCACTATCTATACAGTTTATTAAACATTTTTATCTCTATTTCATTCAACATTATTTGTTTATCATTACACTTATATAATAACCTTTTTTTTTCTTTTTTTTATGGCATAGCATCCTACTAGGATAATATTATAATAACCTTATTTTATAATGTAAACAAGTACTCACTCAATAAGTCTCAAACTACTTTCTGTAAATGATTGAGTATCCTGTAAATAGAAGGTATTCGAAAACTATCCCGTAATTAATTCAGCGACGAGACGCTGCCACCTATCCTGAATGACTTAACATTTATTGATGTGGGAGTGGAAAAGTTGTGTTGTTATTCTGTGGCATTCCCTACTACTACTACTACTACTACTATACCATCACAGCATATCCTACAAGTGGGGTAGCCAGCAGATCAGCTGCATGTTAGAAACATGCAAACTGTCCTCTTCGTGCCAATATAAAATCAAGACATTCAGGATGGGTGGCAAGCCTCATCGCTGAATTTAAGATGTAAAATGTCTTATTTTTTTCGAACACCTGCCTTTTACAGGACACTCGAAAACTTACGCAGAAGATTGGGAGACCAATTCTTTACCGGGTGCTCCACGGGATAATCTGTGGCATTCCCACTTATGGAAAATTCCATAACAGTATAGAACATAAATAGAGCAGTCTATATTATTTTGTTATTGATTCAATAAATATATAAGACAAAAATATAATGTTTTCAGATTTATTTTTACTTTATATTTTATCATACCATGAAATAATCAAAAATCAATTAAGAACGTTTTCGAATTTCAGTAAAATAAAACCTGAATTATACTAGAGATTTCTACATTGAGTACTTATACCTTTCATGAAAAATGCTATAGGTATACATACAATAGATGGGTGTTGATGGATTCAGATAATATTCTTTTCTAAAGGAGTGAATGCGAAGCGATGTGCGTACAAGAGTATTGGGGAGTTAGGGTCATATTGGGGGCATATGGGTACCCACTAAATGGATAGCTCTGCGGGATATCAACTCGTAGTAATTTATATTCCAGGGGGCTAGTTCCTGAAAAACTACAATGCACTTTGTGATGTGTAGGGAAAGTGAAAATATATTCCTTGATTGATGGTTATCCTATTTCTTGTCTGAATGAACCTACATTTATTCTTAAGATGCACGCACATACATTCATTCATGATGAGATCTGGTGTTCATCCGACTGATCCACAGGAAGACTTACTAGTGATTTCAGTTTAGTGAGAATTATAAAATCATTCATTTCTTTCTTTATTTCATTCGCAAGTTTACATTTATTACAAAGTAAATCATAACAAATTATCATTAATTTATCATTTATACAATTTTAGAATTCACAGAGGGCGGGTTTATCGCTGGATTATGTTCCAACTAACTCGGACGTTTTGGAGGTTTTGGAAAAATTAAAATCATATAAAGGTCTACAAAGAAATATTACCTATACTTTCTGTATTAGAATTTCAATTTACTCAAATAATTTCAATTTGAAAGCCAAAGAGACGATATTAAAAAAAAATGCTTTATGAATACTAATTCTTTTCATAAAGTGTATGTGCATGCTGCTACAAGCTGTATTTTAGTCATCGTCTGTCAAATTGTTATTGTTGTTTTTGTTTCTTTTGATTTAACATGTAATAGGCTCTGTCGTGTTTATATGTAAATAAATTAATAAAAGTTAAGATCGATGTATGTTTCAAAAAAGTAATAATATTAATTTTTTTTTTTTTTACGCGGCGGCAGAATTGCCATCCACACTTCTCAGCATTATACAACCAGATAAGTCTCCATATGATCAGTCATGATCACACAAAAACTTAACAGTCTAATGCCGGGAAAAATTCACCTATCCAGATATACAGGATATCAAAGGATTAGGCTCAAAACGCGGGATCAAAATACCAGCATTGTGCCTGAAATATCTGTGTTTAGAAACCTTTTTACAATATTACAAGTGTTTATTATAATAGATTTTTGAATTTTAATGTACAAATTAACCGGTAAATCTAATTTTTGTAAATTATTTATTAAAGATTTCGGAGTTACCCCTGTAGCTGACATGACTAAAGGTATTATATAAACGGACCTAGAATGCCAAATATTTTAATTTAATTTAATTTAATTTAATTTAATTTAATTTTAAGTATTTATTTATTCTTTTTGCACATCATCATTATTATAACAGTGTAAACAAAACAATATAAAATTTAAAAAACTAGGACGATGTGCAGTGGCGAGAGTATCACTATAAAGTGATTTCTTCCATCTAACCACGAATGATGAATGCTCTATGATCTTGGGCGTCGACGACCGGTGAGGCGCGGAGGCTAACAAACTTGTCTTTGAGTCACGAGGTCCCGGGTTCGATTCCCAGTCAGAGCAAAATGAAGAATGACCTTTTTCAAATTGTCCTGGGTCTGATATTATGTATTGTGTGATATCACTTTATTTTAATTTTTCCCAATATGGGCTATTTTTGTTTCTTTTTGTTTATTGTTCCAACGAGGCGACTTACGTTGATTTGTTCTTCGGGTCGCCCCTGAGGAAATGAAAGTGATGTGTGCAAATTCGGATAAATAGGAGTCTCCGACTCCTGAGATATCCGAGTGTGTAGAGGTTCTTTCAATGTCCTGGGTCTGAGTGTTACATGTATATGGTATAGTGCATTGTATATATGTGTATCGTCGTGTTAGTGCCCATAATACAAGATTCATATCTTAGTTTGGGACTAGCTCGGTCTGTGTAAATTGTCTATACCTACATACTTAAAAAAACAAAAATGTCTGTTGAGCATAATCTCGACATTTTCAATTCATATTCAGAAGGATTTTATGATTATGCGATAATGAGTTTATTACATTTTAATTCTAATTGCGAATTTGTACTTCGTCTCTATAATAAAATTATCATTAACAAAGTTATTTTACACTCATCTTCTGAGATTATAATGGAGAATCTATGTATACTTTGATACTGTTTGCATTAACTTGGTTTATATATTGAGTGTACCTATATCTTATATGTATGTACGTATTTTTTTACCGATAAAGTAAAACAGTTTAAGAAAATAGAATATTCTTGTACCTCATCTCACCTTCCAAATTTGTTTTTATTTTATATCGCTAGTTGTACACGTTAAAAATGGTCTACTATTTTTAGTATCTATTAAAAAAGTAATTGTTTAAGACTCTTACATAAGTGATAGCATTGAATCGAAGATCGAATGCTTTACATTTTAGATTCATATTTCAGTTTCTTTTTTTATCCAACAACAAAAAAGTTTATATCTATATCGCCATCATGGTGAATTCTTTAAAAAATCTTTATTAAAATAGAATCCTTTCTGTGCCATGAAAACTGTTGGGAGAAACGCCAATAATTTAATGAATAAATTACATTGTTTTTATTTTACTTCTGTTCTTTTCCATTTAACGAGTATTATACATACTATCACAACATTTCCCACAAGTTGGGTAGCCAGCAAACTAACTGTATTTAATAAACATGCAAGCTATCCTCCTCGTGCCAATAAAAGTTAATACATTCAGTATGCATGGTATAACTCATCGCTGAACTGATGGTGTTCCTTGATGATTTCAAATGAAATTGACAAATGACTTCAAAGTGATGTTTTACGAATACTCGTACTTAACTTTGATAGTCTTCATCTTTGCGGATAATAACGCCACCTACATTCATTTAAAGCCATGTACTCTTTTACAGGTTATCACGAAGTATATTCTTTATTTGTGTTTCTGTAAAAACCATATCGTCTACATGGGAAAAAGTATCATGTTATCTTCAAGAAAATCCACTGTGATATCTTGATATCCCATTAGATTCTTATTAATAAATTTTCTTCATCATAATGCCATACCACAAATTGTTTGTGCTTCTTGAGAATGAAGTGAGTACGTAATTATAATAATATCATGTATATCTCATTACGAAAACATTACGTTCACTGGTGTGTAAAATGTGTTTCTCTTTAAAGCATCTTGTATGTACGAATAATTTCGATTGCTTAATAAAGTTCTTATATACTTAAATAATCCCGTTGTTTGTATGAGTATGTATTCAAATTCGTTTGAAAAGTATAATAATAGACATATAAAATAATATATATTTATATTAGTGATGGTAGTAGGTACTACTGAAAGTACGTATCTACGTATGCTTCAGCGCCTCCAAAAATTTGCATTTATTTGAGACTGGCTTTTTGGCACTTGCGAGGTCTCGACGAAGTCACGAAGTAAAGCCTTTTTCCAATATCTAGAATGTCACCGCCAACAATACACACAGTTGAATATAGTGTACGAAAAAGTGAATCATATATGTAGGTATTTTTTCTTATTTAAGGTACATTTATAATGTCTTACGTTATATTATTCTCTATCGGGATTGGGCCTGAGACAGGAAGTAAAATTTTGGGACACATTCATGTATAGTACGAAGTTTTGATATTTTCAAATAAATAATTGATCTTTATAATACGTCAAATGCGATTTTTTGTGTTGTAAATGATCTATCGATACATATATTGGTACTCAAATTATTGTTATTAGTATTGGACAACATTAAAGTGTTATTTATGTGCCAAAGCACCTCAAAGACTCTGGGCAGTAGATCCAAGTCATATTATAAATAACTATAGATAAATAGATAGATAATGAAAATCTCGGATACCTTAAGGTATCCACTGTAAAATTGACTGTAGATTTTCTTAACTTACATAATATTATCTTTTGTTGGTTACTTTGTCCCACCGCAAAGTTTACATACAATACATTCATAGTTCGCAGAATAATGTATTCACAACATCTTGTATAGCTTGTATTTTGTCAAATTGCTTTTAACAAGTCTAATAGAACCCCTTAGCTTTCCCTCTGCATAGCTGATTTTATTGAGACATAGCTTGTCTAAGCCTGAGACTTATTTAAATATAGCAAACGTTTTGTAGAACTGTGACCCATGATAAATAGAGAACGTAATGCTTTCTCGGGTTAAATTGATCCAAGTTTGCTTTCTCATTCCCATTTTGTAAACACAAACAAGTACACACTAACATTTTACTTGCTTCAAGTTTATTTCAGCTAAGTAAGTATTATTATAGAAATTGTAAGGAATTCAAGAGAAATACTTTAAACGAATATATCCATATAAATAAGCTGAAATGAAAGTGTAAATACGCGAGTAGGCAACAATGTATAAAATATAATATTTTCCTTCAATGAATATTATAATTACTTGATATTAACTTCAGAAAGTATAAGTACCGTCAAAGAACATAAATTACATAATAACTTAGTAATAACAATAATTAAAAATTGTTAAAGCTTATTTACAATCATCAAAGTTTTAACGCTCATTAAAGTAAGAAGATAGTATATATTCAATAGCTTTTTAATGGAAGAATGGATAGTAGGTATTCTTTTCTATTTGCTAAAGTAATTTTTATTACAATAGTATTCTTGTTGATAATTAAAAAATAAATATAACCAAAACCCTTCATATATAATACATTTAAAAATAATTATTATTTTGCAACCCTACTTAAAATGTCCACATAAATGTCGTTGTCGGAAGTTATTCTTCGAGTCCGCTAAGCCCTAATATATTGTCGGGGGACGGCTTGTAATTATATCGTCATTTGCTTTGTCCAGTAAGCAGAGATGAGGATAAAAAATATATCGGTTGAACTGAAGTCACTGCTCACTAGTTACTACAAGGATAAAAGAAACGATTCCATTAAATGCAGAAATATACGGATATTAATAATTCGTATAAAAATACATAAAATAAAATCGGACGTGAATTTTTCTACATACATTTCTAGAAAAGATATATAATAATTATTTTTCTTCTACAAAGTTTATTACACGAATAAAAAAGGAATCCCTCCTGAATCATGTTAGAATGTTTATGTAACTAAAAACGTTATTATTTGTTTAGATCATAAATTTAATGTAATACGAGTATACATTACATGTTTGATTTTGTCCAGACAGAAAAATAATATGTTTGCAGAAAGATTATGAAGGATTTTCGACAAATAATCAAAATATAATAGATTGTCATACAATCTGATCAAAATTCTCAAGAAAGCTCTGAAATAGATGAAACGGATACGCACGGCTGAATTTCTTTTGAATATTTACATTATCAATTCGCAGTTTTCCGCTTTTAGTGGACGAACGTCCTAATTCGAGTATATTCGTAGCGTCGACGTCGCGCTGCATCGACCAGAGTAGGTACCATAGCAAATTATTTTCGTCTAACCACGGCAAGTAGTAGGTATATTTTAGGTCTATTAACATTTATGCAATATTCATAGTATTACACAAGTTTACCCTAAAGTTGAGTACCTAGTTATCAAGATCAATATACCCAATGTTCTATTGTTCAACTGGACCTATATGTAGATACATATACTAAAATTTTAATTCACGTGAAACCGTACTAATTCGATACATATTTTGAACAATGGGTCATGTGTAGCTAGAATATATTATGTAGGTATTTATATTTCTATCGAAATCAAATACCATTTGAGATTAATTGTTCAATTTGTATAGAATTTTGTGGGTATGTTTTACAAGATATTGTTGTTTTATGAAATGTTAAATGAAGGTGTAACATTGTTTTTGAAAAATCAATCCAAAAAAACTTAATACCAAATCAATTTGTAAATATTTAAAAAATCTTTCATCCTTCTTTTTCTTCCTATGGCATTTCAGGTCCCCTCAACGTTGGCGATCGAAAACCTCCTTGTCCTCTGAGATCCTTAAGAGACTTTAAAATTTGATACAGTTATTTCAATTTATATTTTTTTCAGGTCGCATTGTCAACTTTTACATCACTTTTCGTCATTTTCACATAGCGGATATGTTTATTACACTTGAATTTTGAAAAATGATTTCACCATATAAATTACAAGACCTCCACCATATTTAAATTGAAGGTTTAAAAGATTAAGTAAATAATTATGGTGGAGTTGTTTCAAAAACAGTAAAAACTTCAATATTTTAATAATATCATTCAAGTTTTCAGTAGCTAAATATAAACTATCAACAACTTGCTATTTATTTTAGTTTCTGGAGTAATATTATATTGAAAAATTGTACAACTATTTTTGTTTTATAATCCTTTTTTAAAACCTGGTGTATTCATTTTTGTAAGCACATTTCTAAAATAACATCTTATTTTATTTTTCCTTTCAGGTAAGTGAAGCATCAACCTACGCCATGTAAAGTGATGTGATGTACACGGGATAAAGGTAAGCCAGGTGTCAAAAATAAGTTTTTAAATAAAATATTTCAAGTTTTTACATGACTGGATATTATAACACCTACGTGAAAGAGAAAATCATTCATCAGACATTTTTGTTGAGTAAGCAGGAAACGTGAATGATATCTGTTTGCGTTTATTCTTTAAGATGCTTACGTCGAGCAAAGCGACGATAATAATCCTTTAAAGTTTAAAACACCAAATTAAATTGACAGCAATATTTTAGTAAACTAACATTATTGAACAATTGGCAAAATAATTAATATTTTTTTTGTAAATGTTTCCAATAAAATACATAAACAAGTATCATTAGATGACCATCAAGACGAGCCTAGTAAATTATTACATTCTCACAGAGTTGAATTTTTTCAATACTCGTAAATTTTTAATTCTTTATTCATAAAATACTTACAACACATTTATATCAATAATAATATGTATGTACATTATTTATGTAACAATTCACAATGCGTTGGTGTTGCTGTCCCTGATTGATTGATATTGAACGTAATGTTTTACAAAAGAGTTGGAAAAATAGTAATAACTTAATATTATTAAATTAAAGGTACAAAATACTTTATAATTATTACATTAAGAAATAAAACATTGGTATTTCTAATTAAAATAATATTATTAATTTTTATTAGACCACATTTTGAGTGAAGATCTTCGTTGATTTAATATTAAACTTTTGAAAGATCAAAAGCTGTAATTCATATAAAATTATTATTAATAATTCTGTCATCTCTTTAAATACTGATTCATTATTTCACAAGAGGTAGGCATTTACAAACTTGTCTTGGTAGCCGAGATAATAATAATAATAATAATAATATTCTCCTCTACTAATGCTGTATAAGTTGTACGCCGTGTGATACTTGAAATAATTATTAACTAGACATTTCATCTTGAAAATTAAAACCATAATTTGAAAGGATATTTTTTTTACTAATTATCATTTTATTTTTATTTCATTAACCATAATATACTAGATTGTAAGAAGACTTTCAAAATGATCTTCACGAAATGTCTGATTTTCGAAAAGCTTTGAAAAAAAAACAAACAATATGACAAGCCCTAGAAGTGAACATCTGAAAAAATAAGAATCGTCTACTTGTTTCATTTTATTTTAGCATAAGTTTTTTAAAAACACAAATTTCATTCATGAATTTTCTAACAGACAGGAAGACTCACACTTATCACACCTATTTCTATGACAATTAAATGAGAATAAATGGAACGTCGTGGAATAAATAACTCACTTGACGCGGAATCATTTTAAATATAATATATAATATTATGAGAACTATTTATATTTTCGACAGAATTGTTGAAATTCGAAAGAAGAAGTTAAATCCAAATACATAAATGTTTATAATTGAAACTCTGATATCAAGTTATCTCCAGTTGTTCGACATTAAATAAACCTTTAACTTTTGGCTTAAAAATAAATACTACTAAAAGAATTGCATCTAGGGATATATTCATTTATTCGTCTAACTTCAATATGGTTTTGATTATACTTATTTAAGTTTGCCTAAATATAACGATTATTGTATTTGTGAGAGTCGCAAATATTTTATGGGTTTGGAAATATATAAATAATATTATCATCATTTGTATTTTATCAACAACAATAATAAAATAATCGTTGAGTTTTGTGAATCTGAAATAATAATAGAATAACAAGTCTTATATGAATGTACTTTTGTATTTCTTAGTAATCAATTTTCAAAGGTTTAAGACTTCCTCGCTAATGTTTCGTTCATGGGATATTTTGAATATTTTTGACACGTATCTTATTAGACAAAGATTGTTGGATAACATCAATCGAGATCTAGAGGAGCTCAATGCTAAAGATGACTGGCAGTCCATTGCTCAGGATAGAACGGCTTGGAAATCTATTGTTTCGGAGGCAAAGGTCCTGCAAGGGTTGTTCGGCCATCGGAAGTAAGTATCTTATTAGATTCATGTAGGTAATTAATATTATTTTTAACTTGAATATTTCAGTTAATTTTTCTCTTTTAACATTTTGTCACTTTTATCCACAAATGAAGCCTTAAGCATATAATACTATTATTTTGCTACTTACAAAATATTTCATTCGGATATTAATATATATATATATATATATATATGGACAATTTGTAAAGCGCCGTTTACTCATAACATGACCTCAAGGGCGCCGTTTATCGTATCCATCACCCGAAACTCCCAGCAAAAAGGTGTGTCTTCAGTCCTCTTTTAAAACTCTCTCCATTCACCTCCTCTCACAGACACAGAGGCAGCTTGTTCCAACATCTGGGACCCGCAACACTAAACGCTCTATCTCCAAAGCCTGTTTTGCGAGATCGAGATGGCTCAACAAGTCTGCATTTTGCCTCACCCTGTGCTGAGCGAAGCATGAGCCGTCTTTCACTGATGAATTTTGAATTTTCATTAATCCGTGATATCTGAGAGTATCTTGAAAGTGGAGTGATATTGAATATTAAATATAACATCATCTTGTCTCACCTCTTGGAGCAGGGCACAGGCAGATACCAGTCTCCTCCGTTTAAATCTTTTCTGCGCTTTTCTTTTTAATAACCTCTTTTCACTACATTCCTAGAGCTCATATTATGTCGTTGTCATAGGAATGATGTATTATGAAAGAGGGACTTGGGACACTTATGGACGAAAGAAGAGTGCTCTTTTTGCTCAACTATCACTGGACATTCTCAAAACATGGTCAAGCCAAAACCATCACCTCTCAACAATATTATATAGGTTCAGCTCATGACGATGCCAATATTAAATGGTGCCAATACACAACCCTATCGGATTCCAATTGTGCCCTGAAGGTTCCAGTTTTTAATATATTCGCCTTAAATATAGACTTCAATACAAATTATATTGATTTTATATGAATAGGCGTAAAAACTAGTACGAATTAAATATTTGCGCTTGACTCCCTTGGTACATCATTCATAATGAACACGTAGTATGCGTATTCGACGATAATAATAATTGAGGATTTAAAGAATAATAAAAATAAAATGATGAGTCAATTTTTCATGAAATGACGAGGCAAAGATGTGCCTGGAATACCGTGGGGGTATTAAATTAGTCAGAATAGTAATTAGAGGGCCGGCGGACCATTTAGTGATGCACGAACATTATTACACTGTTAAGGGTGGAAATCTACTCGGCAATGTGAATTATACAGCGAACCATGAGCGCACTATGTATTTATAATTCATATTAGGTATGTATAATTATATTGTGTCAGGTATATATGTTCAAATACTATACAATATGATTTTTAATATAAGCTTTATTCAATCAATATACATACAAAGCCAAAGACAAAACATCACCCATGTGGATACAATAATGTTGCAGCAGCCACACTAGGTTGCCCTATATCGAGGCGTGATGCTTAAAAAATAACACATACCTACCTATATCACCTATCCGATCTTTTATTTGGATAAACACACGTGATACATATATGTTAATATGTCAGTCACACCAACAGCCTATTAGTCTAATAACCACGACGATTAAAACCTAGAGATTGTTTTTATGTTTTGACATATAAGAGGCTTTTCATTAATTTTATTATTATTTGCTTACAATATCATCTATATATTCTATATGGACGTTTTGGAAGAACATACGTGTATTTTGCAGTCCCATTTTTTAAATGCCAAAGATATCATGGGATAAAATTATAAAAGAGTAATAAAACTTGTTCTAAATGGTAGATATGCATTTTTTACAATCTTTGTGTCTTTACGCACAAAATTTTTTGTGTTGCATGGGGAATCCATTTCAGAGCGAATTATTACAACATTAATTGATCCACGAATATTATTTTACACATTACCAGCTAAGAGGATTTATTCAGCAATTATTAGCCATTATAAATTTATAATCTTGAGAAAACAATAGTTTTTTAGAACCATGCGCAATCTTACTTACAAAAATGTATTATTATACTTGCAAAAGAGCAGGAAGATGATTAATAATTTTATTTCAAATGAATATGCATATATTTTAATGTATAAGACTATTTATAATGGTTAAATTTCTGTCCCTTCGTTCTACAACACTAAGTATCTACCTACATATCTATGAATTCTACCTGTACAATATTAAGCCTGTTTAGTATATATTATGTATGTGTGTACTAATGTATATTGTAGGTACAGCCTTTTTCAGTTTCACTTTTTCCCTTCCGTGTTTTCCCCGTGTGGAGTATTAAAATAATAATAATAATGAGCGGGTAAGCAGTTAAAACATAGTTAGGCATAATACGTATGGATGGTGCCAACCTACCTACATAATATTATTATTATTATTATGTAACTTTATACCGTCATGCTGTATTATATTAATTAATTTATACTTAATTATATTATGAAACGTAAATAATAAACCGTAATAACACAACAATTATAAAGACTTTATTAATAATCTCTTTAAATGAACAATAATATTAATGTATAGTCGAAAAATCTCTCCACTCTTTTCCGAAAATTTTTGAGTGTCCTGTATAAAGTAGGTGTTGAAAAAAATACAGACATTTGATTTCTCGGATTCAGCGATAAGGTTTGCCTCCTATCTTGAATGTAATATTTTTTGTTGACAGAGAGAACAACTTTCATGTTGATTGCATGCAGATGGTCTGCTGGTCCTGACAAAGGCAAGTTTTTAAAAATACAGACGATTTACATCTTGAATTCAGCGATGAGGTTTGCTATCCACCTTGAATGTGTTAATTTTTGTTGGCATGGAGAGGACAACTTGCATGTTTGTACAATATACAGAAGGCAAGTTTATCGTAGAAGCACGATCTCTTCTAACTAAGCCAAATTTTTGACAACAAAAATGCTGTTTACTTCTCACTATTGATAATAGTAAGTATTTAATCGCAAATTCCTTTTGGTTTTATCAATGGATTCATCTCTTGAAATATTTACTTGTATTCTTATTATGTACACCATAATAAAAATTATTAAGTTTTTGAATCCAACAAAGTTGTTTCTTATAATTTTTAATGTAACTTTCAATAAGTAAATGTACCTAAATATGTAAGTTCAATCTGTTTGAATGTCTCTTTTAGTGATTATTGTCGCTTGTTTGATGTTGTACATGTACAAGAAGTATGTTCATACAAGGACTTTCTTATACTTTGTGTAATTATAATAATAATATCACTGAGAAATTAAATGTGTATCTCAATTCTAAACAAATATTTACTCATAGGAATATTGTAAAGTTTTCCTTAATTCAAACACAACTGAGATAAGAAGGAGTTACGTTTACAATATTATATTATTCATGATAATAATGATATACATAGAAGCAGCAAAAGTAATAATCAACTCCGGATCTCCTAAGTAAGTACATATTAAAAGATGTGTAATATTGTAGCTGTGTTTCCCCTTCCATCTAACAAATTCAAAGGAATACATAGACTTGTACCTACCTTGAAATGATGCAGGTACACACAAACTTGTGGGTTAAAATTTTCAAAATTCAAACAACAAGTTTCTTAATCTTTTATGATAATTCATATACTACGCAAGTATTGTCAAATTTGTGTAACACGAGTATTTAAGTGCGTAAAAATATGTATAAATATGACACAGAGTGATATTTCTTGGAGGAATCGGCCATTACGTACATAATTACGTATCAATATGAAAAAAATAATGTTTCATTTAAATCTAAAATCTACAACTTAAGCTGTTACTGCTAAAACAAACCAAATATTGTAACAAAACCTTCGTTTGTAATTATCTTTGAAATGTAAAATACATTGCGAGAAATACCATGTAAGATTTAAATTTTCGCGACTCTATTTTTGAGCTACAGTGTAATGAAGATCTTATAATAGAACACTGTTACATGGGCTTTGGTTTTGATGATACTTTACAAATCGCCCGAAGCAACGAGGAGTTTCCGCATTCAGTTACCTACGAATAACTCAGTACTACATACAATTTCTAGATGTACCTACTTCTATGCAGAACGTGATCTACCCCTTGAAAGAAAAATAATGTTATGAATTATATAAATTACTTCAAATGATGGGAGTTCTTAAACCTCCTCTCGTTTCAGAAGGACTAAGGTGTCTAATAATAATATTCTTCCCTTAAACTAATTATTAATTCTCTTACTTGCTTCTGTAACTTTTCTATATCGTATTTGTTTTTTTTTCCAAATGCAGGAATATTTTTTTCGAAAATTCGGTCACCATATTTTTTTAAAACTGTACTTTTTGAAAATGCATTAAATATTTTTCAGTACTAAATAAAATATATATGTATGTACATACTTAAATAATATATAACTACATTCTTGAAAAAAAATTGCAGACAAAATAAACTCGAATTATTTAAGAAAATTTAATAAAACTAATATTTTAATACACGTTAATTGATAATTGACTTGTAAATAAATTTGCCTTTATAGATTGTTGACTGATTAATGACATATTTTTCTTGTTATTATTTTTTTTCATTATTGGGTAATTTGGGAGGGATCGCACTTTTGAGATAAACTCGACCTCTATCGACTACATTAAAATATGAACTTAGGTACTTTTTTTTTAAATTGCTTTTTATCAATTGACATTAAAAATTAATAAAAAAGAAAATAATCTACATAACTGTGTATGAATATCAACTGTTTTATTACGCAAAGATTGTTAATTTTACTGTTGCGATATATTGTTACTGATGATGGAACAAGTAGTTCCGAAAACTTTTTAACTGAATAAAGTTAATTTAGTGGAAAACACAAAGTTTTTTTTATTTTGAAACTAATAATAAATGTGGAATTCCACAGTGTTTATCACGAAACATTCGAAAAATCAATATATTTTATTATTTGATTGCTTTGAATTTAATATTTATAAAATTAAAATCGGTATATAAATAAATACTGGAATATGTACAATTGTACATCTCCAGTTTTCATATGAATGTCATTTTATATTAATTGGCAAAAAGATGTTTTTATTGAAAATATTTTATTTAAAAAAAAATATATAGCTGGGTTTTTGTTATAAACCCAGTAAACCCAGTTCACAGTAAGCTACTAAAAGCTTGTGTCGTGAAAGGGGAGTTTGCCGGCCCCTGGTATCGATCCACGGACCCCTTGTTCATGAGGCCGAGACTCTACCTCCATTCTATTTATTATATTATTCAGGAGGTGTAATAATTCTTGAATGGGCCCTTGCGGTGGTTTTACAAAAAACGGCGCATCCTGAAAAATATTTCTAGTTATTATTTTATATAATATACTCTTATAGGAAACCACGTCATAACAAAATAATTATACTTAAATTACCTTCATCAAATATCTATATAATGTATATTTTTATCTCATATTTCTTATTACATAATAATATTACCTACGGCTTCAGGCAATTTTAAAGAAAGGAATTTTGTTTGATGTTGTGAGCTTTTCTTGGTTTTAATTACGAAAAATAACAATTTTAATGCGCAAAAAAACTAAATCAGAATGATATAAAAATATGAATTTTCTTTATTTTTTTCTGTACGTATTTTTTCATTTAATATTCGACACAAATAAAAAAAAAACAGATAATAAAATTATTTTAGCGTTAATCTCTCTGAAATGGTGAATGAACTCAAAAAATTGATAAACATTTAAATATTTTCTCTCACGTATTGGTTTTGGTATGACCTTCGGTTAACAGTTCAATATATAAACGAGTATTCTACGTGAACAAATTTCGTCCATACAATGCAATGCGTTCAAAATGCTCGACTAAAAAGATGATGTTACAAAACCTTCAGTGTTGCACTTTATTTTATATATTTGAGTCTAATTTAAATGTTGAATATTAAATATTCTTCTTTAAAATCGTGCTTTAACATCAGTCAGTAACCGTTATTCATTATTTAACTGGGTGTCGTGTAAATGTGCATGCAAAATAAGTAAGCTGTATTGTAAAAATTCAATGTTTTTTAGTAATATTTGCAATTATACACACTATCACGGCAATTTTATTGTCTAAATGAGATCAACTTCACGTATCAAACTTGCAAATTCTCTCTATCCCTCTCTGGAATCTCTCTGTCCCAATAAAAGTCAAGTAATTCAGGATGGGTAGTATTTTTCATTGCTGATCTGAAGATATTAGATGCCTTTATTATGATGTTTTGAGAATATCTTCTGTTTACAGGACAAAACAGGACTGAAATGGTTACATTTTGTATTACTTTTTCAAAGTGTAAATCAAATAAATTTTAATCGGATAAAAATAAATAACACAAAATTGTATTTGGGTTTATAACAAAACCCAGAAATATCTTTTTCCATTTAAAAAAACTGTATTGAATGAAAATTAATTACTCCATATGTAAGTTTCGTTTTGTAAAATTATGCAGAGATAACTTTGCAGTTCAGGATCGATACTTTTCAGAAATGAGTTCGTATATATTTATGTTACGATTGAAAATAATATATTGAAATATAATCAATTCCGCGGGAGTTTCATTATTAAAACACATTCATATTTCAACGGTCTGATGATAATTAAATTATTTCATTGTTAAACTAAAATCTCCCCCCTGGGCAATGTGGAAAAGTTATAATTGTTGCAATTTTACCTTAACTCAATTATCATTCAGAGATTCCAATTTCGGAACCAATTAATATTACCAATTCCCTTCAAAGTTTTATAATACCATTTGGTGTTTGTGTATTTGTGAAACTAACTTTTATCTTACAATTACCGTTGAGCGACTTTGCATGCGTATTAGTTTTCATTGTATGTTCAACAGTATCAACAATAAAATAGAATCCACACGTATTCAAGATTTTGGAAACAAGAAATGTACCCATTTGTTATTGTTTACGCTAGTTCACAATTTAATTAAGTTTGTTTACTCGTTCTCAACATAGATGCTAAAATCAATGTAATCAATATTATATAGAGTAGAGATTGTTTTATTTGTTCTAAAACCTTACGATCCAATGAAAAGTTTAATAGCAATATATGTACCTGTGTAGGTATATAAAATTCATGAATATATACATATAAAATAGAATCAAAAACAGTTTCATTAATTTCATGTATCGATTTACTGTTTATAATAAAAAATAGATAATAAAAAAATTCTATAAATAACAATTTGACAGACGAAGATGAAAAAAATATATAATTATGTTGAAATAACTTTATTTGTTTGTCGGATATTGCACGAGTCCAAGGACTCCTATTTATCCGTTTAGGTGACGATTTATTAATATTTTAATTCTCTCTAGTTTAATACCACTATGTCAGTGTTGGCATCTCCGATCCTACCACGTCAGTGGACGGGGGACCCGGCTGACGTAGCAGATCCCATCTTGAGACCCACACATCCACGAATGTCTTAAAGTGTGAAGCGTTTGTGGCATTTAAAAATACTTCCCCAAACCAGATGGGTCTAGGAGTGTCAACAGTCATACCCAGAATCATTTCCTCTCTTGCATCCATCATCAAAGGACATTCCCAAAGGATATGTTCCGCATATTAAGCTCCTACATTAAGGGTTGCACCCTCCCTCACCCATGAATGTTACAGGAATGTTAGTTCCTGTCACAGTTAACTTAATAAATATTTAACACATTTCATTCGAATCACAATTATAATAGTTAAAATTCACAAGTTGATTTTGGTTCAGCCATTTATTATGAGGAATGTTTTTTATTAATACTTTCAAAAGAACTTCTAAATATTTCGTATGAATTATACACTTTATTTTATAATAAATTACCTCTTAAGATAAAATACTGACTTTCTATTTAAATATTATTCTTTATATTCACGGAGATAAAGTAGTAAATTTACAACGTAAATATCTGGATCATGTTATACTTAAAAGCTCATCAAATTGAAAATATGATAACATTTCACATTTGCCTCTCTCTATCTCTCGTGCATGAACATTATTTTACTACCGACTACGGTGTGAATATTCTCGCTGTATATATAAACTCTGTATTGAGATAAAGAGTTAAATGTGTTTTTGAACGATAACCACCAGTACAAGAGAACATGTAGGTAAGTTCCTAGGTAGGTACATATATTCACGTTATACCAACTCATTTATACTTACTTAATACTAAGTATATAACATTTTGTTGGCGTTTAGCGTTGAGCTTTATCTAGGTAAGTACTCTAAATAATTTTGTTCCTACCTGAATGTAAAACTTACTTCGAGGATAAAATGAATAGATTATTAAAATATCAATTTGTCACTCTTTTTACTTTAATGCTAGTGGTTATTTTTTCTTTTTTTTTTCTTTAAATAAAATTCTAACAATTTATCCAATAACTATGTCTTAATGTGTTTATGATGTACCTAAGATTTCTATCTCAGCTATCCAAATGTGTAACCCAACAAAAAAATATGACTATCAATTATAACAAAAAATAACCGTTAAAAAAGAAGATTGTAGGGTTACTCTTGACAACATCTAAAAACGATCTTAATTTAATACTACGACGAGCGAAGTGACTGTTAGTCAAAAATATCTGCATATATAATTCTTGCGGAAGCGGTAGCGCGGTATTTTTGACCATAGTCCTTTCGTGCGTCGTATGATTAAGATCAAAACTAGATTAAAGTCGTATGTAGATTGTGTCAAGAGTAGCCCTACCGATTTGAAAGTATTTTAAAACTTCACTTCATTGATCCTGACAAAGATTGCTTGTTTCAATTAACTCAAATATGGAATTCTACTACCAATACCATAAATAAGCGTAAAAAATGCTACCAAGATAACTTGATATGATCCTTTTAAACGGTTGTGATTCTTAACAACTAATCAAGGCTCATGAACTGAAGATACTGAGTTTCGAAAATAAGTGTCTGAAAGTTTTAGAACGATTTTGGATGTTAAGTGGTATGAGCGGTGTCACAAATGATATTGTGCGCCTGCACGCTCACCAGTAATACAGGAGGGACGATGGTTTTGGATGTCTAGTGGTAGTTGCCCAAAAAGAGTTTTTTCTTTCATCCACAAGGATTTCGAAGACCCAGAAGTCTCTCTTTCACAATACATCGTTCCTATGACAACGAGATCAGAGCACTAAGAATGTCGTAGGAAGAGGTGACTCAAATGTCGCGGAGAGGCTGGTTTTTAGCCAGTGCTCCCGAGAAAAATGTTGAAAGACGATATATTGTTTTATTTCAAAACAATGAACTAAAGAGCATGATATTCTCATAATGATTAATCTAGATGGGTATAGCAACCAGTATCATACCTATTATGTTACCCCGCGTGGATACATTTATATGTAATTGTCTATAAATTCAAAATGGCACAACGATGTATGTAGTGGAGTTTTCTTAAATACCGTTTCAGCACTTTAGAGGCACGTAACACCTACTATCAAGCTGTATTCATGTTCTGGTCTATATTAGTATTATTTCGACACAATAACTTTTCTATCCAACTTGTATAGCACCGTTTCATTTCTGTATCAGAAATTGTAACAGCCATTACGGAACATTTTCTCATAGTTTTATCGGTTTCTTTTAGTCACGTATAATTTTTAATACACATCGACAAGAATTGTGAAAATTTATGTTGTTATTGTACACATAGCTCTTAAAATGTCAATGGTTATAATGCCACTTCTTTGTTTTATGGACCAAACATCTGACAGCATTTTCTGAGGAGTATTTCTGATTTGTTTTATTTTATTTAACATTGAGTATAGAATAATGTTTTTTTTTAATAATAATGATTATAATGTACGAAATACATATTTGGCTTTAGAAAATTATTTTTAAAAATAACATATGATATTGGTACGTATTGAATGCATTATTTTATGATAAATAGTTTTTCCATCATGAAATTGTAAGATTTTAATTTTTAATTCAACTTCATGTAATAAAAAATACGTGTAATATCATTTTATCGTAGGCGTATGACTAGATTTTTTTATTGTCAGTAACAAGGCGTACATTTTTTTTAGTATTTTAATGAAAGCAATTATGCTCATCTGAAATCAATATTAGGTAGGTATATAGTTTCTATATATTTATATTTCAAAACTTAGAAATATACGATTAAGTTATTTCTTTATTAAGTTTAACCAGAAATATACATATTATAAACTGAATTTTAATCATTCTACACTAGGGTGTCCCTTATTTTTCAAAGTTTTAATTTTACAACGCATAGGCTCTTATTTTGTTCATTTGGTCCTAAAACACTCAAAAACCAATTTTTATCTTATTCGGAACAGTGCAACCCGTGCCGACTTGCACGGAAACATCTTCATACAAGTTACTTCCCAGGGGCGGTGAGTGCCCACTGTTATTGTCACTCAGTCTCGGTTTTTCTGGTAATTATTGCGGATTTTTTTTATATTTCAAAGATGTCAGTAGAACTAAGAAGCAATATAAAAAGTATTTTCTTGGTTGGTGAAGTAAATCAATAGATGACAGGTGCAAAATAACCGTCCAATCGTCAAGTTCTCGCAGTTCTGTCTTTCGACATACGCGATATTACATTTAATGTTAGTGAAAACAAAAATCTAGTCATTCGCGTATGCATTACATTCTGAGAAAAGGCTACAATACCTAATAGAGCTGTTAATAATCGTATTAAAAGGTCGGGGATTTTTTATTAGGTCTGGAAAGAGCTGCCAAAAAATAGCAAGAAGATTCAGGATTTTCATCGGCACCGTGAGGATAATTTCCACTTGAATTGGATAATTTATGCGATATTGTATTCGCCGATGCTCTCAAAAGACGAAAAATCAAAGAAGATAATAAATTATTGTAAAAGCAATGAGAACCAAAACGTACAGGATGCATAGTGGGTGTTGACAAAAAAATGGCCGAAATTGAAAAAAAGCAAGGCTGAAAAAACTGGCAGAAGAGAAAAACAGTTTAAAGTGTATGGTTTCAGAGAGCTTGTTGGCACCTGCTGCTTTACACAGCTTTGATATGCCTGAGAGAGCCTCTGGCATCCACATAATTTAAAAATCAGATCTACTGGCGCAGTGCATCAAGCACGATTGATGACAAGAGCTATTTCTTCAAAAATATGTTTATTGCAGTCTCAGTTTAAAATGGGCGCTAAGGACAAAGAAACTTTACTAGATATTTGTTTGTTTATTGTGGTAGTTCATGTAAAGTCCTTGCTTGAATGCTATTTGGTGTTGAATGCGCCGAATCAAGACTTGTGTTTTTTAAAAACATTAAATGGAAACGAAAAAATTGACAAGCTGATTTCCAAAGCGATTTAAAATAAGTTCAGTCAACATTTAGTGATATTTGTCAAAAGAAATAGCCGTCCTTTCATAATTTTTATGATAAAATTGATGAGCAGACCAAAGGGACCACTGTAGAAAATTTACAAAAAAGAAAACTTTGGTGATTTCGGTAAGAGATATGAACAATCGAAGGAACAGATACCTGGCTCTCCTATATGTTAGGTAGTAATGCTCAATTTATTTAATATGTTATACCATGTTCTTTTTATGTATTCTACAAGTAGCCTTAATGTTTTTATAGGAAAAAAATTGAGTAGTTTTGTATCCGTCAAGAGCAAAGATTTATTTTCGCGACTAAAACTTGACAGCAATTTCCTTCAAGAAGGTGTATCTTCGTATAAAGAAATCGTGGCATTTGTGGAAACTTAAAAAAAGATATCTAACTTAAAAGCAGTGAATGACATAGCTGAACGAACTGTTAAACTAATTCAAGGCTTTCATGGTTTGATAATCGCAGACGAAGAATAGAATCAGTTCTTATGACGTTGTGTGCATGAACATAGAAAAATATATCTAGACTGTAAAAAAGAGACTTTTTAGAGGATATATCGAAATTAATTAATACCAATTTTGTAACTTTTTTTGATAATTTTAAGAAATGCTCCATGTAAATTTGTGTTTTCATCAATATTTAGCTAACATAAGTGGTATTAAGTGATGATCTACAGCTAAATTTAAAAGACGCTTTAAGCAGCTTTTTTATAAAACTTTGAGGCTCTGTCGGCACGGGTTCCAATCAACGTAGAAAGCTTAAATTCTGTATTTGGGTAAGTAGTAGGCTAATAACACAATTAGAGGGTATGCGTTTCAATAACTGAAAAAAAAAAATTTTCGACCAAATAAGGGACACCCTATTCTACACATAGCACATACATAATATCGCACATTGAAAACAAAAGTGGCAGTATACAAAAAATGACAATTTTGAGTTTAAACAATGTTTAAAACGCTCAAATTAAAACGCAACCAATACAAAAACACCCATTCCAATAGCTTAATTAGTTTTCCCTAGAGGTCACTAGTGTCGGTTTGTACTTTTTGTATAAGCTTCAAATTGCTAATAAATAAAGTGACACTATACCAGTTCGAGTCAAACGGCCGCAGTGGTTGTACATTAATTTAAGGAAAGACTAAATGTATAAATGACTATTTTAAGTATACTGTCATTTTTATATATTACTTTGTATAAATAATGTATTCAAGAAACGAGTAGAGGTGTAAACTATAGAACTATACCAAAAACGGCCGTACTGAAAAATCATGTTTTTTGTATAATGCCACTTTTGTTTTCAATGTGCGATATGTAGATTGAAGTTTTTTGTTTTGTTATATTTTTTTGTTTATAAGATACATTCAGAATACCAAAGCTGAATTTATATCATTATTTAATCTCATTTCACGATGTATGTAAAACCCAATTTTTTATTGTTCAGAAAAAATAAAAAAATTATAGGTACCAATTTTACATTTTGTTCATCTAATTTTCATATCACGAAGATATTGTTTTCACGTGCAGAAGTTTAATGTTTAGTTCTGAGAAAACAGTACCTACATAGATAATAAATAACACAACATGAAAAGCGCCTACGAGAACCTATAGCGTTCGCTTCTCTTGTGAAAAAGCTCCTCGTGATTATTTATCGTTCCTATGGTTTACAAGTTTTTCTCTATCCATCGTAGATTCAGTGATTAATGTTATGTTTTTCTAACCTTCCGACATTCAGTGGAATTTACTGAAGCATTTTTTTTTACCGCAATCGAAAAACTGCAATTTGTTTTGGCAACATTCAAAACTATCAAAACATTGTAAATTATCCACGGTTTTACCATAAAAGTTTCAACAATGATAATAATGTTCAACTTCACGTTACTAAATATGATGCACATACCTTGAAATTTGAAATCACCTTTTTACAATTCACAAATTGTTAAAAGAAAAATTTGGTATTTTAAAAACTACATTACAACTACTATCTACTATAACTATACTATACCCTCATGCCATGTCCCAGGTGGGGTAGGCAGAGAGAACGAAACGCCGAATAGATATCTTCAAATAGGTTTTTCTTTCGCTTCCTTTACATTCATCCAGTTTCTCATACGTACCGATTTCTCTTACTCAACACGCGGTCGTCCTTGAGAATTTAATCCACCTGATCAAGCCACGTAGTTCTTGGATATCCGCGCTTTCACACACATTACCATCTATATAATCAAGGAATAGTATACAATTAGCTTATTAGTACACTAACTGCATATTATAAATGTGCAGATTGTCCTCTCTGTGCCATAAAAATAAGATATTCATAATAAGTTGATTTCAAGTGATAAGTTGATTTCTCTGATTTCAAGATGTGTATGTAATGTGTGTGCACTGTATAAAAAATGGGTAAGCATTTTGGACGGCCACATTGAAACGTCCAAAATATTGACAATTTTGTCTTATGAATGCATAATAAATTAATATTATTATTAATATTGGTTATTCTTATAGTTTTCTCTCCTAGATATTCTAAGTCTTATGATAATTTCTTATAAAAAAGTTGTCTTCGTATATACTTCCTATCAGTTGACGCCAATAAAAATAATAAATACGTTTATTTCATTAAAAGGAAAGACATTCTTCAAGCGATAGCAAAATAATACCTTTTCAAACGATTTCCCGGTTATCGAGCTATCGTATGATGGTTCAGGAAGATAAATAGAATTATAGATAACCGTAGAAATTAATGACATCAAGTATTGTATTGTAAGTCTTTTCAGGAAAATAATAAACAGAAATAATTCACGAGCACAGTACAAAGGTACATATTATAGTTCCCGCTACATTTCATCTGTAACGATAATAGTTTCAGATCATTTAACGTTTGTCACCCCACTAAACGTCGTTAAAAATGTTGTTTTGAATTTGTTGTGATTATTTTTAAAGAATATAAAAATAAACACTCCCTAGTATTTGTATTGGGTTGTATTTGTGCAGTTAAAAAATCCTCGTTTTAATATACACTATTTATTTTGGCTATAAATAAATTGTTCTCGCTTTTTGAATAGTAGTCATTCGGCCTGGATGTTCTTAGCCAATACACAATACAATGACAATAATATCAATGTTTTAGGAATAATGTGGGAAAAAATATCATAAAGTCCGAAGAAGCTCTTAGTGTAGGCGACTAGTTTATATCCTGTGATCGCAGGAGGAGCATTGAAGGTGATTGATTTAATTTGAGTTGCTATTTCCAAGACTTATTTGTCAAAAACGTATTGTTTTTTTTTAATAGTATATTAAATACATTTAAACGAACACTGAAATATGGCAACTCACAAGTATCTATTATTAAATTATTGCAGATTAGTAAGCGATACTAAATTGCAAATCACATTTATTTATTTTGTTTTCATAGAAGTATGTACGTAATAATAAAGTTCTAAATTTCGCTATATGAAAACAGATGTCAGTATTGGATGCATATTTAATAAATTTCATTGCAACACTTATGTTTGCGTACTTCAAACAATATGTACGTGATTGGAATGGGTAGATGTACGAGGGTTGCTATTTAAGTTTTGAGATACGCAAAGGAAAACAAATATTTATAATCAAAAATGGCTTTATTGTTTTCCAAAATATTCTCCGTGAAGATCAATGCACGTTTGCATGCGTTTGAACTGATTTTTGGAGCCGTTTTTCCAGTTTGATTGAGGTACCTCCAAAACACGTGATTTGAACGCATCAACCGCTTCTTCAAGCGTCGAAAAACATTGACATCACAATTTATTTTTGATCTGCGGGAATTAGAAGAAATCATTGGGTGCTAAATCAGGACTGTACGGCGGTTGACCCATAAATTCGATGTTTTGAATGCTCAAAAATACACTTGTTTGAGCTGATGTGTCAGAGCTTACATTATCGTGGTGGAGAATGATTCGTCTTCTGCAATTGGTTTCCCTTATTTTTCTTCTTTACTTCTGGCAAACAAATGGTGATGTACCATTCAGAATTAACCGTTCTACGTTGCTCTAATAGAATGGTAGCGATTTGTCCAGTAATTCCGAAAAAACAGGCGACCATTTGCTTTGATGTGCTTCATGCGCGAACGATTTTTGTTGGATTTGACTCGTTTAGAAAGACCCATACAGGCGATTGCTGTTTAGTTTCGGGCTCATATGCATAGATCTAGAATTTGTCATCTTTCATAATCTTATAAACGTCTTTTGATGCTTCACAATTGAATTTTTTCATCATTTGTTTGCAACAATCGACACTAGCCTTTTTTTGAGCAATTTCCAAACTATGCGGTATCCAATGCGAAAAAATCTTTTTGACAGCCAAATGTTCATGCAATATTAAACATATGCAAGTGGAACTAATGTCCAAGCATACCTCAATCTCACCATATGCCACATAATGATCTTGCGAAATCAGTTCACGCACAGCATTGATGTTTTCTGGCACAATAGCCGATTTTGGACGACCTTCAGGAAGTTCGTCCTGTAACGAAGTGTGATCATGGCTGAATTCAGAAAACCAGTGAATCATGATGGCTCAAGATGGTGCTTCATCATCAAAAGTCGCAACGAGTTGATCGGCACATTGTTGCTTTAATCCACGTCGAAAATCATAGAAAATTATCGCACGAAAATGTTCACGATTTAATTCCATTTTTTTGACAAAGTTAATTTTTCAAATATGTATAAACAATAGAAATATCACACGTATGACAAAACGTTCTGAGTATGTTTACCATAAAATATTTCAAATTTTACGATGACAATGTCAGATTTGACATATTCACACTGATTTTTCCGTATCTCAAAACTAACGTAGCAACCCTCGTACGATAATATTGTATGTAGTTGGGGCGCTGCTAGTCGGGCGGTCAACGTTTGACCACAATTTTCCCATAGTCTGCACAAAATTACAAGTTGGCCCACCAATTCACACAAATAGTCTAGTAACCACATGCTTTGAGGGTTTTGGAGCTTCGCTGCGTCTCTGCTCGTTCCCTCGTGGTAACATTGTGTTATCGTCTGGCTATTGAAGAGGTAATTTGAGTATAGCAGCAACATTCAATAAGTCAACATTGGCAAATTGAATAACCTTTGAATGTAGTACGTCTAATTCATAGTTATATAGACAATTCTGACTTCTCCTTGATTCAAACATAATTGCTAACATATTACAAACTATGCTTCAACTCTGTCTTAGAACAGGTTCTCAAACGGCAAATACTTTGAGTAAGAATAATTGGCAAAAAAAATAAAGACCGTTATAAGAACCATTGATTGTTTCCAAATAATATTATGTTATTAGGTATGTGATGTTACTATTAGTTTTTACTCTTCTATTTTTTTACATATCAAATATAATTTTACATACATATATACATAAAAAAGTTCACATATCAATTATACATTGGATAATGAGGACATCTAATGAAATTTAATTTCAATGACGCTTAATTTTTTACTACCAATTGTCGTGGTCCCCCCCACAAGAGGAAGGAAAAAGAAGAACAAAGACCGTTGAGACCACATTGACAGGAAATAAATAAAATATATTTATTTATTTCGACGAGAGAATAAATACGTATTTATCCTCTGAGTTGGAAGTAATTAAACTAAAAAGAATCGAGTTTATCCAATCTACGCAAATTTATAAATTTCTTTTCGCAATTACGTCTTTATAATATTCCGATTAAAATTTAATAATACAAAATTACTTTCATATCACCTACCTACTTATAAGATCTATGAATAATTATATTCGTTGTGTGTAAAGATGTCATACGTACATAATAATATATACCTACTAGTTAACCCATATCATTCACACCTCACTATAATTAAAAATATTTCCGAACGTTTAACGTAAGACCCGTCAAAAGTGTCGGCCGCTAAATTCAACAATTTTCGTTTCTTCAAAGATTTTGGCACATGATATTCTAGTTAATTAATAAAAAATGCGTTAAGGACCTTTTCTACGTTGTGTTTACGATTTATAAAAGAAAATTTTATCAGTGGAAAACAAACAATAATTTCTATTCAGAAACATAAAAGCATAATTTATATAACAATCAAAATTTAATTTTCTGTTGTACATAAAGGTTAGTAATTAATAAATTATTTCCTTTTATACTCTGCGTTAGCAAGTATAAAAGCCTTACCTTATTGCTGAAAATACACAAAGAAAACAACACACAATAACAATCAAGAATAAATATCAAATTTTTTTATGTACCACAGAAATCCATGTTATTTGTTAGAAATAGTCAATGAAATAATATTTTATTCAAACTTATGATTCAACGTTATCGAAAGTTTATTTCTGTAATTATATTACAGATTAGTTTTGAATGCAGTTTTATTTATAAAAGGCATATGGTTTCATACATAAAATAGTATCTGTATACAGCGCCAGGGACGCATCGAGATGAAATATTTTACTGAACCAAAGTTTGACAAAATTCAATCACTGACTATTTTTGGTTAATATAACAATAAAAATTGGTTTGTTAGTGAAAATTTGCTCCTACACACGCAAATTTCGATCTGACACAGCCTTTCATACACTATTGTCAGCCTCATTAGTATACAATATGATAAATTAAGAGAATATAATACATAACATGCAAATAATATAAATATTTATGTATAAATCTGCGGGGGTTGGCTTTTTTGTGTCCCTTAAGGCAAGGCAGACGACCAACCTTGATTTTTTCACGCTGGGAGATCATGGGCCTTTAGTTCACGATCATGTGGGTGTGGGTGGTGGGACGTTAGTTTATGATATAATAAGAGATATTTACATAAAATAAATATGAATTAGTATTCATGCTAAATGTTAATTCAATATATCAGAAAATAATAATTAGTATATGTTTCTGAGTCCGTCCCTGTTCTTATTATCAAATAACTTCTATAAATTTAATTTACAAATAATATTAGTTATCCAAATTTTATTAATTTGGGAAAATAAAATAATTAACAGTGACAGTCTCATAAACATATTCATTAAAACATTTTATAAAATTCATCAATCCTTTGTCTACAGAAATTTCACTTATTTGAGACTTATCAAACAAGAGTTTTGATACTCCAAGAAGAAAGGCAAAGTCGTAACGATAAAAATATCTATTACAAAATTTAAATAAATAATAATATATAAAATTTCTTAGCTTCGAGTAAGGTGATTTTCTGCAAAATTCGCTGCTTCGAAACACTGAATTTAATGTAAAATTATAATAAAATTTTAGGATGAGTTTCTTATTATTTCCATTGTGGAAATAATCACTAAAAGAAATATTATATTTATTACTCGGAGAAAGAAATGTCAACAACGAAAAACAAATTGAATACAACACTGCTTTTATGATTTTAACCTCTCTCTCCTAATTCCAAGACAAAACTGCCTCGAGTTGAGCTGTGACATCAATCTTATAGACTTAATTCCTTTGTCCTTCTTACAAAATTACCTACTCTTTCACTCCTAGCACAAGCATCTACCTTTTTTATGTAAACAACCACACGTGTCTCTCAATCCTTTCCTTGAAATTATTTTTATTTGAAGTATTTATAACTACATAACATATCAATATAAACAAAATTTAACCTCTTACCTAAAAGCAATTTATAGTTCAACAAACTTTCTTTGTTTAAAATTCAATTTGGTACTTTTCTTCACCCGATGTACTAATATCTACTTCCTATCATCTAAACACTGTCACGTGTTAAAATATTCAATGTACCTTCCTAATAAAATTATTTAATAAATAACGCACTCTTCTGAAGTACGTACCATTCATTTACCAACAAATATACTCCGAGTTATACATCCATATACCACTTAAAATAGTAAGTCGAAATATATTTAGTTCAATTTCAAACAAAGTTTGTTAAAAAAACTAAGACTATGTCACGCCCCCTCAGAAAATTAATTTTCCGGACTTGCACAAGGTGAGGAAATTATTTTCTTAATAGAAATTTTTTTTAACAAACAAAGAAAAATATTTCACAACGCAATCAATATGCTACGCCACTGACACTAACTTTCCAATTCTCTATATTGATTAAAATCATTCACAATCCTATACCTATATAAATAAACGCACACTTGTGTTACCCACTATCCTATAATTAATTTGTAAACAACCATATGTTTACAGTATTATATTAGTCAATAAACCCATTTATAATTTCTTACCAAAACATTTTGTCAAAGGTACAAAATGTCTTTGTACTGACTCTCAAGTGGTTGGAATACACATTCAATATACATAACCGAATTATAAATAATAGGTATATATCTACCGTCCCACGTGTCAACCTTAGGTACATCCAAACACATGACATACGTACAATTAATTCACTATAATTATTACTCTCACATGTTTTCATTTATACAAACTCCGTCGTATGTTATATTAATAGTATGTACCCAATATAAACTGATATTACTATATCATATATAATAATACCGACCCTATTCTATAATTATGTATATCTGTTGACATAAGTATTAGTCAGTTTTTATATTGTACATAATTATTACCACATTTCTTTTCCTAAAATTTTTTTTTTTCTTCACGATACTGATTTCTTTATGTGTGAACATAAATTTTAAAATAAATTTCCATATTGTACACATTCATATTTCTCTTCCATACATCCTATAGTAAATTTTACTATGAAAATTCTCATGATTTGCATTAATTTCCTCATTCACAGTACCGCCAAAATCAACAGATTTACTCCATTTACCCAACATCATCATAAAAATATTGAAAACTTAATTAATCAGTTAAAAAAAAAAATAAAAAAATTAACCCCTACCCCCTCATGACTGGAATTAACCCTGAAACTATTAATCATAATAGCCAATTTCCAACTGATTAATTTTTTTATGGTACCATACCACACTCACGCCGCATCCCAGGTGAGGCAGGCAAAGAGAAACAGATCGCCATGTTGATCCATTCCCAGACACTCCCTTCTCTCTATCCACATCCACCCCATTCCTCAAACATTCACATCGATTTCTCCCACCCAGCACGCGACAGTCCTTGTGAATTTGATCCACGTGGTCAAGTCACGCAGTTCCGGTACGTCCACACATTTTACACCCTCCCCTTCAGACAAAAAAATACACTCTCTTCATCATTCTTACATTCCATTCATGTAATGCTTCATCAACCATTCGTCTCAATGATCACATCTCCACAGCACTCATTCCACTCTCATCCCTCCTCAGCCACGTCCATGTCTCACTAACACACATGCCTAACACCTCATTCAAACACAGCACCCAAAGAAAATAGAAAAATTTTCACACAACAAAAACCCCATTTTTAGTATGCAACTCTCCCCTTTCAAAAGACACATTACATATGCGCTGAAAAGCCATATTATTTCATGAAAACAAATTGTTCTTTAAATACACAAATACATAAATCGACTATAAAATCTACGCACTATAATATTATATACGAGTAAGTATTTATATCTACTTACTGTTTAAAATATAAATTTTAGGTACCCATAAATTTTATGAATCCCACATTGATATTAACATAATTATGTATCTACTGTCTTTCACCAACGTTCTACCTATATTGAAAAAACATCAGTAGGTACCTAGTATTTCTGTAAACATCGCTCGACAATTATAATAATATTGTATAATACCATATAGGTACTTAATAGTCATTCCACTTAGCTAGCGACAATCTAATATAATATTATTATTAGACTCAGTCTAAATAATAATATGATACAACGAACAAATGCGTTTTTGTTAAAATAATAATATTACCGACTGTACTCAGTTCACCGATCATACATGTCGAAACCGAACAGTTTTTTATCTAAAGTGATAAATCTACTTAACCCATCAGATCAAAACACATACCTACCCGCATTATTATACCTACAGATTCGTCATTTATGAAATAATATTATTTCATATTCATTTTGTTAAGATCTGAGCAAAACCGACATATTATTATTTTTTTTTCTTTCCCCTTTTCTTTTATAACGTTTTTCTTCATAACCCAGTTCCATCTTCTATAATTAATATCTGTAAAATCATATTTACCCAAATTAAATCCACCTGACAATACCGCAACCTCATACATATTCAAATCCGAACATATCCACAATTTAAAATACACTTCTATATAATAAAACCGACCAACTATTGAATGATATTCCTATATATATAAAACTATACATATCTAACAAAAAAAAATATTACTACTGACACACATCTCAACCCCATAAATTATTACAGTATTCAACAGTCAAAAACCCCATAAAATTCATCCTTCAAAAATTATTTCAAGGTAGGTCGTTTAACTCTCACATAACTGAAATAAATAACTAACAAAAAAAATGTTTACCATTCTATATACATAACATGTCAATAGGTACATATTTTAAACCCACTATCCACTTAAGATCAATACATAATTTTATTACTAGTTCACTAGTCATATAACAACAAATTTTATCTAACGAGTTCGTTTTTGTAAAACTAATAATATTTTTATTTTCTAATAGATATAAAAAAAAAATATGCTAACAATTTCTATTTAGTTTGCCCTCGATTCAATTAATTTAACGTATTTTTAGTGTTCATAATGTGTTCTATAATATTCGTCGTCTTCTGTCATCAATTTTGAAATGCAAGTCACCTCCTTAAAGGATAGGCAGAGAGTTCTAACATAATTTAAAGTCAAAATACTGGAAAATTTCACCGCCCCCCCAAGACAAAAAATCTGCTTCTCGTGTAGAAACCCCCCTCTCTTCCATAAGACTATTAATCTATCTCTCCCTCCCCCTCCTCTGTAAGACAATTAATTTAAAGATTGGATATTTATCTATTTCTTCCAACTAACTATACTAGCTCAAATCTATTTCTGCTATGACCGAATCTGAATTTCACCCTTGCAATGACAAAGATAATTCTGATCACACGCCATTTTCTGTCATAGCCTATGACAGAAAACTTTCCTTCGCTACATAGTAACCCAATGTCTAATGCCTGCAATGACAGACATTATATCCTGGACAAACGGCACCATTTTCTGTCGTGGTCCCCCCCACAAGAGGAAGGAAAAAGAAGAACAAAGACCGTTGAGACCACATTGACAGGAAATAAATAAAATATATTTATTTATTTCGACGAGAGAATAAATACGTATTTATCCTCTGAGTTGGAAGTAATTAAACTAAAAAGAATCGAGTTTATCCAATCTACGCAAATTTATAAATTTCTTTTCGCAATTACGTCTTTATAATATTCCGATTAAAATTTAATAATACAAAATTACTTTCATATCACCTACCTACTTATAAGATCTATGAATAATTATATTCGTTGTGTGTAAAGATGTCATACGTACATAATAATATATACCTACTAGTTAACCCATATCATTCACACCTCACTATAATTAAAAATATTTCCGAACGTTTAACGTAAGACCCGTCAAAAGTGTCGGCCGCTAAATTCAACAATTTTCGTTTCTTCAAAGATTTTGGCACATGATATTCTAGTTAATTAATAAAAAATGCGTTAAGGACCTTTTCTACGTTGTGTTTACGATTTATAAAAGAAAATTTTATCAGTGGAAAACAAACAATAATTTCTATTCAGAAACATAAAAGCATAATTTATATAACAATCAAAATTTAATTTTCTGTTGTACATAAAGGTTAGTAATTAATAAATTATTTCCTTTTATACTCTGCGTTAGCAAGTATAAAAGCCTTACCTTATTGCTGAAAATACACAAAGAAAACAACACACAATAACAATCAAGAATAAATATCAAATTTTTTTATGTACCACAGAAATCCATGTTATTTGTTAGAAATAGTCAATGAAATAATATTTTATTCAAACTTATGATTCAACGTTATCGAAAGTTTATTTCTGTAATTATATTACAGATTAGTTTTGAATGCAGTTTTATTTATAAAAGGCATATGGTTTCATACATAAAATAGTATCTGTATACAGCGCCAGGGACGCATCGAGATGAAATATTTTACTGAACCAAAGTTTGACAAAATTCAATCACTGACTATTTTTGGTTAATATAACAATAAAAATTGGTTTGTTAGTGAAAATTTGCTCCTACACACGCAAATTTCGATCTGACACAGCCTTTCATACACTATTGTCAGCCTCATTAGTATACAATATGATAAATTAAGAGAATATAATACATAACATGCAAATAATATAAATATTTATGTATAAATCTGCGGGGGTTGGCTTTTTTGTGTCCCTTAAGGCAAGGCAGACGACCAACCTTGATTTTTTCACGCTGGGAGATCATGGGCCTTTAGTTCACGATCATGTGGGTGTGGGTGGTGGGACGTTAGTTTATGATATAATAAGAGATATTTACATAAAATAAATATGAATTAGTATTCATGCTAAATGTTAATTCAATATATCAGAAAATAATAATTAGTATATGTTTCTGAGTCCGTCCCTGTTCTTATTATCAAATAACTTCTATAAATTTAATTTACAAATAATATTAGTTATCCAAATTTTATTAATTTGGGAAAATAAAATAATTAACAGTGACAGTCTCATAAACATATTCATTAAAACATTTTATAAAATTCATCAATCCTTTGTCTACAGAAATTTCACTTATTTGAGACTTATCAAACAAGAGTTTTGATACTCCAAGAAGAAAGGCAAAGTCGTAACGATAAAAATATCTATTACAAAATTTAAATAAATAATAATATATAAAATTTCTTAGCTTCGAGTAAGGTGATTTTCTGCAAAATTCGCTGCTTCGAAACACTGAATTTAATGTAAAATTATAATAAAATTTTAGGATGAGTTTCTTATTATTTCCATTGTGGAAATAATCACTAAAAGAAATATTATATTTATTACTCGGAGAAAGAAATGTCAACAACGAAAAACAAATTGAATACAACACTGCTTTTATGATTTTAACCTCTCTCTCCTAATTCCAAGACAAAACTGCCTCGAGTTGAGCTGTGACATCAATCTTATAGACTTAATTCCTTTGTCCTTCTTACAAAATTACCTACTCTTTCACTCCTAGCACAAGCATCTACCTTTTTTATGTAAACAACCACACGTGTCTCTCAATCCTTTCCTTGAAATTATTTTTATTTGAAGTATTTATAACTACATAACATATCAATATAAACAAAATTTAACCTCTTACCTAAAAGCAATTTATAGTTCAACAAACTTTCTTTGTTTAAAATTCAATTTGGTACTTTTCTTCACCCGATGTACTAATATCTACTTCCTATCATCTAAACACTGTCACGTGTTAAAATATTCAATGTACCTTCCTAATAAAATTATTTAATAAATAACGCACTCTTCTGAAGTACGTACCATTCATTTACCAACAAATATACTCCGAGTTATACATCCATATACCACTTAAAATAGTAAGTCGAAATATATTTAGTTCAATTTCAAACAAAGTTTGTTAAAAAAACTAAGACTATGTCACAATGTATCTATCAGTCCAATTATATATCTTTCAGAATTATTGAGTTCTCGTAGAAAAAGATGATTCCTTCGACTCTAAATACAATTGGATGATGATTTATTCCACATTTTTTTCACATAACATATACATTAAAAAGTAACATTTTTCTACACATTATTGTATGTATTTGAATCGGTTAACATATTTTCATATAAAGATATAAAGGGCAATCTTTCATCCGATAAAAATCTTTCGTCATAATATTTTCAGCTTCCGGTCTTTCGTAGATGAAGTTACGGTGGCTAATAAAAACTAGCAATAATAAATCTTACATTATTGTTAGTAGTGGCTATATGTCTCATATTAATAATAATAGGTACATACGTACATATTGTAATAATATATCACATCGTTTGTACAATCAACTTCATCATTTACACCGCTATTAGGAGGGATGTCATGTTGCCGTTGTTAATCACCGTATCATACAGGGTGTATGTGTATATTTTGTGTAAAAAGGTGACCCAACAGGAACGGTATATTAAGGTTGCATTTTTAAGTTGTTAGCCCGTTGGCTAGATATACTAAGACGACAATCTCGATATTCGCCATTTCTTTTGCCTATTATTTTTCGGTCATCACGGTTTATCCTAGAAGTATGCTTTCCAATAGAGTAACTGAATGCGTTTAATAGGTACTGGCACAGGTCATCCTCAATTTATCACAAAATAAATTATTCAGGGTGGAGATAACGCCTCACTGCTGAATAAAAAGCGAGGACTTTTTGTATTGTTTCCGAAGAAATGATCGTACAACAGATTAACAGTAGATAGAAATCACACCAAATTAAAATAATAATTATCATAATCATCATCATCGCCCTCAACACTCCTACCTCGGGAGCACTGGGCAGAAACGAGCCTGCTCTATTCAGAGCAATCCTGCGTCAATTGTGTCACCTCTTCCCACGACATTCCCAGCGCTCTGGTATCGTTGTTATAGGAACACTGTATTGTCAAAGAGGAATGCCCGGGCCGTTGGAACCCTTGCGGATGGAAAAACGGGGGCCGTAGACAAACCGTACTTAGCGATCGACTACTGGCGAATTTTTCGACAATCTATGTAATTTTCATGTACTATGTACTAATTCATGTACTATGTAATTTTGCGGTTATAGTGGTAAATTCTTTTGCAGTCGATCGACAAGTGACGGTTTGTCTAGGGGGGTTGTGCTCTTTTTGGCCAAGTAAAATAAGTAACTCTGAAAAATGTTTGACACGTTAGTTCGCTAGCGATCTAACAGTTTGAAACATCAACAGAATACCCCATTAATATTATTATTAACACAATATTATAACAACGCTCTGTGCTATAATATTAACAAACGCTCTAAGTACCAATGCAAATACTTACCTAGTACCTATAGCATATAGCCTAATCATCAGACAATATTATAATGTGTAGCTAACCTAACTGCGATTCAAAGATCAAATTCAGCTCAAATAATATCCAGAACGATCTTAATTATATTTATTATGAAATTTAAACTCTTCCTGTAGTATCTGAATTAAAACAAGAACTCTACTTTAAATAGATTTTTTAGCGTCCTGCAGAAATGAAAATAATCCATCAAACATTTTCGTCATCACCCTAAGAATTTTTTTTTATTTTATCGTGCCTGAAAAAGCTCGTGGGTAAGTTTGTTCGTTTACAAGAAGAACATTTTACGTAATAGAATACATAATGTATGTAGTTGTTCAACAACTAAATACAAATCTAAAATCAAAGATGAAATATTTTTACAGTCACCTGTCATTTCGACGATATCATTATACATTAGGTACATTTTTTCATAGATGATTTTATATTCAATAATGAATCAAAAAAACATCGACAAATATTTCATATTATATGTCTAGTTAAATACCAACAAGTAAATGCTATGAATATTGTAACAGTGAATATGAGCAGTGAACAAACCTTAAATTTCATGTAGCTTGAAATAGTGACAGTAATAATATTCTTGGTTTATTATACGGTGGTGGTAGAGGAGGCTGATATTACATACAATATGTCCAAACTATAAACCCGTTACAATGGTCACCATAGTTAGGTATAATATCTGTTATTATGATACAAGTTAATGTATCGTTACTGGGAAATTGCTATGTTCATTGTTCTTAAACTCTACATGACGTTATATTCAACCGTTTTACCTATGAAAATGTATAAAGATAGGTTTGTAGCTACGTTACAAACTTTTGGTTGAATATTCTATTCTTCTCAAGACCATCCACCCGTTTGCGAGTGATTTAGGGTGGGTTGATTATTATAAAATCCAATCCTTAGTCTATTAATGCTAATAATATTATAAGAAGTTGATAGAATCACCATTGTATCTAGTGATTAGAAAATAGTGATATACCTAACGTAGATACCTATAGTCGAAAATATAATTATTTTTATTTATTTATTAGTTTATTATCTACTGTATGTTGCTTGATAATAAGCAAATTTATATGAAAATACATTAAGATCAAAAACAATCTTACAATCATAGAATCAACATACAGAGGGCGAGTTTATCGCGGTGGAACGACTTCTTTGAACTAAATTAATTTTGCGAAACTTTCACTTTAACCTTTTAAGACAGAGGACGTTCAAAGGAGAAAAATGCGTAAGAAATGGGATTACGAACCAGATTATAGTAAATATATAAAAACTGTTGATATTACCAACTATTATTTTCGTCATCCAAGGTCTAGAAGTACATTTTTCCAATAATACTATTGCTATAACACCACAACGATATCAGAGCGTTAAATACATCGTCGAGAGTTGACTGAAAGAATCTATCAGAATAGACGGGGTTCATTTTCTACTTGAGCTTCCAAAATTCAAAAAAGAAAAGAAATTAGCTAAGCTTCATTCTTTCAAGGGTGGATAATAAATTCGAATAATGCGATGAATTCAGGTTTATAAGGTGATATATAATAATCCAAATATACACACAAATATCATTAGATTTTTTGTGAACATCAATGCAAAAATGTTGCTAAGTTTGTATGAGAAATAGATTAATTACAACATTGATAGGAGTGGACACTATTACTATAGATCCTAACTCAACTACTCGTACGTTTGGTTTTATTTACCTATTTTATATTTTGATCTATGTGCGTACAGTCAACAAAGTTAATCTGTTATGACAGGTAAAATAGTAAATAAGTTATATTAATTAGTACTAGTTCGTACCTACATAATATATGGCTACACGGAGTAATAATTTACAACTTTGCAGGAATTATGCTTTCGTCCGGAAATGAAATTAAACATAAAAAGTCGGATATGTCTGCAATCATATTTTATTCTTAAAGATCTTTACTTGATATATCTAGCAATAAAAATTACTTTGAGATTAAAAGTACGATTATTTTTGTTATTAAAAATATTTAAGAAGGTATGTTTAAATGTCGTTGAAATTCAAAATCAATAAAAGATTATCCTATATTCCTTTTGTAAAGATTAATAACTTCGTACGTTAAAATTCGGTATGAAGTTTGCGTGGTTTTTTTGTAAACTTACAGTGAAATGTCAAATAATCGAGGTATCCACTACAAAAGCCACTACATAACTATAATAATATATTAAGAATGCAATAAAACTTTTAATGGTTCTTCAAAGAACACATACCTAGGTATATCAATTCTGCTATTGAGAAATAATATAGAATTTATTTGACTTACTGGCAATAAAATGCTTGTCATCTATTTTCGAGTCGTAAAAAACAAAAACATTTGCCGATACTGTTGAATAAAATCGGCTATAAATGACTAACAAATGATTTCTACTGTTATTTATCACATCAGTAAGCTCATTGTAATGCGCATCAAAAGTTGATTGTGTAAAAGTTTGAAAAGTTTGGACTTTTACGTTGGAAAGTTACATAAAAAAGTTTTATTTTTAACAGTATCAGTGAAAAATTTATTTTTTACCACAACCCATTTCAATCATCACAATTAAAAAAAAAATTACGATCATTTCGAAATATTGTTTTCCTCATTTATATTTTCTGCTTCATAATTTTTATTATAAATCTTCTTCGAGTAACATGTTAGGTCTCCTTGAAATTGGCAATCAAATAGACGTAAGCTCTATACTAAATAACTTATTTACCTCGGGATTTCTGCCTTTATCTTTAACTATTATCAGATTTGTTGTCGCCTAAAGTTTTTTATACATGCAAGCCAAGTTCCTCCACTCAACACTTTTAGAATGTTATCTACGCGATCAAACCAAAAGTTAATTATCAGATGATTTTCTTTTCAATTCCAAATTTAACTTTATTTTAACTTGTATTCTAATAAGTAAATTAATTTTAGCTTGTTTTCTAATAAGTTTATGTTTCTTATCATTTGATTGTAGATTTATTCACTGTGATGGGCAGAATAAGGTATTTTGCTGGTTTGTTAACTGGTAATATTTGTAGGTAGGTAGAATGTTTTTGTTCTAACTGAATATACCTACAAGACTGATTGAATTAATAAATAAATGTCTGCGCTTCCTTTCCTTTAAATTTTTTTGTTTCAAAATTATTCATTGCATAACATGTCTAAAAAAATTACATTGAATAGGTATTTCCAGATTTCATAGGTAAACATAATATAACTAGTTCAGCGACCTCTAGTTAACATCAATCATAGTTTAATATATATTATAACATCAATCTCGTTATTATAATGACTTTCACATTATGTATTGTACAGTATGACATCCATTGACATGACAGAGTAACTATATACTTGAATATTTCAATATTATACTACTATTATATGTATACTTCTCCGGCTAGGGTTGGGTGTTGTGTGTGGAACAAGGGGGTGTGTACAGAGCATAGTTATTCCGTCGTCTAGGGAGTGAGTTATGGGAGTGACCCCATTACATGAACTGGACAGAATGCACAAGAGCCCTTTATCAACGACGATGCCACGTCCCAATTTTCCAACTAATTAAACTAATGAGACGACGCTTAACTAACTAACTCGCGTGACAAATTAACAACAATAGTTTTAAAAATTCTACACTATTTACAATTTACATACATCCTAGAGTATTTAAAGTCAAATAAATGTAAGGAATACTTATTCTGTAACAGTGTGAATTTTCTCAAAATTCCGCAGCATTCCATCTACTACAAGACAGTGAGTTTTCGGAATAAATTAAAATAATAGAAGAATGAATTACAGCACATTGCAGTCGCAAGTGTAATTCGACCACAATTTATATTCCATCTTCAAATACACATATCATCGTGAAATCATTTGACTAACTTTTTTCACATAAAAACTTATCCAGCACTCATGACTATCATTTTATCATTGTGAAATTTCTTATAAATAGCATTTGGTTTTTTCATTCATTCACTCAACAAAGCTTCTATAAAATACACTCAGGAATTCATTAAACACTTGTGACGTATTTGCCGTTTGGAATTCAGCGTTAAGGACATTCTCTCGTGCTGAATGCCTCATTTAATGACATGGTTCTGTATGAGATATTTACTCGTCTTATTATAATATAGATATCTGCGTAGGTATACGAAAGTTTACACAAACACTAATTTCGTTAAACCGAGAAAATTCTACTAAATTCCACAAACAATTTCTCAAAAGCTAATTAAGTATCGTTATAAATTTGATTCTGTCATTATTATTTACATTGTAACAAGAGAAATATTTAATTGAAGCTAATTTTATTGTGTCTTCTTTGTAACTTTTGTCTTTGTGTCTTATAATGTCTCTGATGAAAGAGGTTAAAGCGTAGATATCTGTTTGTGTTTTATTATTACATTTTCTGTGGGAAATATGCAAATAGAAGGTAGGTGGGGAAAGACTAACACATTATTTGTACATGATCTGATATTTCATTTATTTATTTATTCATTCTTTACATACAATTTCATTGAAGGCATACATTCAAATTAAATAAAATCAATATACACAGGGCGAGTTTATCGCGAAGGCGTGATCTCTTCCAACTATCCCAAAACATTCATCCGTGAACCAAGATTTGATCAACATGATCAAATTTATCTATACCATCATGGTATGATGGAATAGATAAATTTAATAATGGTCTACGCCATTTGTGGCAAATACCGTGATGTGGCGTAGTTAGCAAGTTACTCGTATATAATATATGTACAATATAGGAAAAGGGATATTTTAAGTTTTTACGAAGAATAATACGTTTTCCAATACAAAATTTCATTTCTAATAAAATTCAGTTCATCATTTTTGTAAATATGAAAATCTAAGAAAAATTTGCGGTTGACACTTTGGTAATAATCTTCCAAGAAAATACGATAGAATCTCATTTTAACAATTTAGTGTAGCGCGCGATAATAATGACAAATCTGCTCTGTTGTAGCGAATAGAAATGTGTCACTCCAACTCTCGAACACTTCACCAAAAACTTGAATTGGAAATATTCTATCAAACAAACGAACAGAGTATTATCATAATAATAATAATCGTCTTCTTCTTTCTAGTATTTTTATTACTTTTTTCAATTCCTCTTGAAAAATGTTTGAATACTATCAGAATGAGAATTTGACATGTAACGATGTCACCTGTGAAATAAATGTAAAAAAGTATTATAATATTATATTGTTATATATGTACTAGCTCAAAACGAGAAACTCTACACGTCGAGCTACACAGGAGCAGAAAAATAAAATTCTAACTTTACATACATAGGTATATACTTGTATCTTCTTATCCTTGCTCCGGTTGGATAGGAGGTCCGCTGCTCTTAGGTAGGTACCTACTCCAAAGATCCCTGTCCATTGCCACTTCTAAGACCTCAAGCTACTCCAATTAAGCTGTTTTGATACAAATTTTATTGACAACGCCATGGCTTATTTTATCTGGGATAGGCCCCAGCAGAAAAAAAATAAGATATATTTGAATTTTTCGCCATTGCTGCTATTTTGTCTCAAGGTCTCCCTTTCTTCACATCGTTTTAAAGTATCCTCTAAAAGGCAATTATTCATAAAATATCACCAATAAAACATTAAACACCACAAATTCAGCAATGAGGTATGCCATCCATCCTGAATATTTTCTTTTTTATTAGCACATATTTTCTTAAATGCAATTATTCTATTATCTATACCACGTGTTGGTATAGATACATAAAGATATATTTGTCATTTCATTTTCAATTTTTTTATTTTTATATATTTCGATTTTCTCTTTTCTGTCAACTTCCAGCCTTCAATAACAAAATCGTCACAAAATGCGATTAAGGAAAAATAATGATGCTCGAGTATAAAGTATCACAAAGTTGTTGGAAATGATGTCACTTTGCTTTGTCATCATGAATTGGAGTGATATGATCATTATTATTATTATAATAGGAATATACCTAAGTGTATACATACATAAGTGAAAGCGGACAATAAAATATAAAACTGGCATTTTCCTAAGACAGCACTTTAGCAGCAGCTGTTAAATAGATACTCGAGAATAATAATTATTATATAGTTAAATAGTATTAAATAGAAGCTTTTAAATATCTAGGAGACTAAACTTGCTTACACTTCAAAACTTACAATGAAAACTTTAACTTTTGAATACACACACATTTTTAATCTTATTATTGTAGACAATATTGTATCGCCTCTTAATGAGACATTATCAACATTTTATTAACTCCGGTTATCTTGAATGTGTATCTTTTTGGGCACAGTATAAAAAAAATCTGCATGCGTTTTACGAACAGTTACTCCACTTACGACGTCATCCGTCAATATGTTATCTAAATAATTTATATAATTAAATATAACAGTGTTTTTAATTATTTATAAATTATTTAACCCTCTGCAACTGAGGTGACATTTTAGTTATTATTCTGCTGAGGAGTGGTCTGACAGACACTCATTTTAAGTTCCATTATTGCCATTATTCAAAAATTTTTGATTATTTTTTTAGTTTTTTGTGAGTATTTGACATATATGCTGAAACTATTTAAAAAAAATTGGTTAAAAAAAAAACAGATATTAGAAATTACATGAAATTTATTAATGCTAATAAAAAATTACCATTTTTTTAAGAACAAATTACAAAAATTAATAAAATGAAAAAAACACATAAAATAAAAAAAAGAATTAGAAATTTGTTTTCTGTTAACTTAAGTTAAATTGTAAAAAAATAATAAAAAAAAATCGTTAGAGCGGATTCTCTAAAAATCGGCTTCAAAGTGAGTCCTCTCAGTCCAGGCAATTTTGTGCCGAGCATTGTAGTTAGATATATTTTTTGCATGCACAACGAGTAAATTTTGTCTTCCTTTCAGTTAAATCGGACTCTTTATTCTTTCTTTTCAATTCACTCGGAAAAAATTTGTACAATATTCTTTCACACGATGTCCCAGGTTCGTTTTGTTTAGGGGCAGTTGGCAAATCTTGTCCTAAGACATGATTGCGCAATTCTCTTGGCAATTTTTTATTATACACCCGCTGTGTCATAATAGGAAGAACAAGTTCCCTAGCAAGGCCTTAAATGAAATCTGTTCTCCATTTATTAAAAAAAAAGTTTTATTGTGTGATGTTAGGTAGACTCTATGAATTTACTGAGCTAAGGTATGTGAGACACTATGAAAATATTAATATATTACTGACGTTAGGTCTGATAGACCCATCATTTCTTACTGACCTTACATAGGTCTGAAAGACACCCATCAGCTATAGATCCACACATGTACTCACGACGGCCGTCGTTACTGTACTGATGACTAAAGGAACAGAAATTAGGCAGCTACTGAGCGAAACAGAAAGATAGGACTCGAAATGGCAACTTTGTTACATAAAAAAGATTTCGCGGTGTCTGACAGACCTCACGTCAGTTGCAGAGGGTTAATATGAATTTTCACAGTGTAAACACAAACACCCTTCAACAACTAATGTAATCTAGAATATATTATTCCTTCTCAATTTCTTACCTTTTTTGCTTCATCTGATTTAGTACAACATTGAATTAGTACCAGCTTAAATACAAGCTATTATTGTAAATTACTCATAATATCCAAACAATTCGATCTGTGGTATGGGTTTATAGACGTTTATTTTGTAAAATTCTTCGTAAATTTATGGAAGTAAACACAAACTGTGTGAGTTATATAAATATTTTTAATAATAGAGACGCTAACCTGGTTTCGACTTAAAAGCAATAGTTTGATAATGGGTTAAGTCAAAACCAGGATACTGTAGGTACCTACCTATTTTTAAATAAAGTAAAACTCTAAACAGTTTTCGTTTATTTCCATAAATGTTGTTTGGGTACTAGTAACAGAAATTCAAATAAACTTTTAAAAAATGATTCTTCATATGTTTGTTTCTCTTATTCGCATTGATATTTTATTTCTGCGTTAGAAAATAATAATTTAAGTTATTTCCTCCATAAATTGTTTTGATTTCCTTTTAATATTACCAATACACATTCAAGATCTCATGTTTTTATTTCAATAAAAAAGAACATACTCATTCTATTTATATTACATTCCGGATACTCGAATATAGTAATAATTTTATATTGTATACATAAACGGGTACGTTTTCTTCCAATAAATGTGCTTTGTTTTGATTAAATCAAAGGTCAATACTAAATAAGTAACCTTTCTGTGTACTACTATATTGTATGTTTATTACATGTTGCTAGTCTGCTGGCTACCATTTGTGGGATATGCCGTGATGGTTTTATAGTACTTAATACTTAAAATTTCTTAATAAATACCAAAACTTATTTTTTTCATTGCCAAAAGGTAGGTAGAAAATGTATTAATATTTTGTATCATACTCGACCGGACATCAAAATCAAGTAAGTATTTAAATTTGCATGTTAATATAAAATAAATTGTTTTATAAAAGAAACCAATCATCATAATTCCTACATAAAGTTACTACGTTAGCAAAAAATGGTGTGTTAATTTCTTGAAGTTATTTAAAGTATTATGAATTTGTAGAGAATAATATTATAAAACTTAAATTTACATATTGTCATGAAATGAATATATACAAGATTGTAAATATTATTTTAGATTGTAAATTTAATATTATTATTTTCGTATACCTAGATGGAATATTTGTAGTAGGTAATTAATATAGGAATGAAACTTAGTTTAATTTCAAGTGGATGATGATGATCTATCTATCTATGTAGGGGACAGATACAGGTATATTTGGTGTGTGTGTCAGATAGAGATGGAAGTTGTTTTTTTGTGTGTTGCTAGGGCATTTTTCAGTATCTGAAGGGGGAGGATAGATGACTCTTGGCAGTTTAGTTTTGAAACTAGGAGAGGTGGGACTCAATCATATTAATCTCAGTGTTTGAATTCGATATATTTTAATTTTTATTTACCCACCTTCGTAGTAGTTAGTACGTTATATTTTAGTGATATTTCCACATTTGGGAATATATGAAGATCATCATAAATTACTTTTAATAAACCTTAAGATCAGTGATGCTGCCCGCTGTCCAGATAAGATTTTTTTATATTATTAATTTATTTATATCTAGGTGCTAGGATACTCTCAGGATGTCTATTGTCTACAAGGCAATATTTGTACTCAAGAATTTATTATTTTACAGATTTTGAAAACAAAGGAATTATGTGTTATATATATATGTTATTTTCAGTATAATTTTGTATGTATGTATGTACCTGTGACTGATATAATATAGCGCGGTACGACACGCCTAGAACTAGACCAATAGCAGTGGCGCACAGATCTAGCTAATATTATATTTTTATTTAATTTATTGTACCATTACGAAGGATTAAGCAGTTGGAGAGGAGTTTTATGTTGAGCAGGATATTATTTGATTATTTAATTAATTACATATTTTATCATCGATGTCATTTGTCTTCTATAAATTTACTGGATTTATCTACTTATATTGCTGTGACATTCTAGAATGTATTAATTAACATTTTGCAAGGCATGGTTATATCGTATTGTTTATGTATTATTATATTAATATATTTATATTAATACCTTTTATCCAAAAATCCCTACATAAACCCTTTTCCTTCTAGGGAATGTAGTTTTGTCCAGTCGTTTGTTAGGCCCCAAACGATTTGGATGAGACGGTATTCCTTTCTTAACAAAATATATGATATTGTAGTATATTATTATGCATGATAATTATTTAAATCAAGGTTTGGAAATATAAGTACATAGTTCAACTAACAAAATTCTCTCCTTTCCCTATATGCTGGAGGACCCACAATCCATTATAAGGTCTTTGGGCATTTGTAAATGGATATTATGTTTAATAAACTTTAATTTATTAATAACTGGTTGGTAAATCACTGTTCGTGATATTGCTAACTATATTAGTAGTCTATCTTATCAGTTCTGTAAGAACACACCTTGCAATCATTAACATAGTTGGATGTGCGTAGAGATTGGTGGTGCTTTCTCTGCGTATAAATCAACTTAACCAATGAAAAGGTATTTATTTCAAATGTTCTCCGACTGAAGCAGGTACAGCTCCATTCCTCGAATTTCTGCTAGAGTATAGCTTGAAGGGGTTATCTGCACCCTTTGGCTGAAGCTCAATGATCAGGAATCTTTAGGACTAATATTATTATATGTTTTTGTTGCATAATGGCATGTTCTAATGAGGGTATATAGCAAATATATTGCATGTTCTAATGAGGTTATATAATATATATTATTTTATATATCCGGGAGTAGTGTTGTGCACACGGGCTCAAAATGCGGCATGGGACAGTTTGAGACGTGAGGGAGCGGAGGCGGCGCTCTTTCAGCATGGACACAGCATGCTTTTCATGCACTAACATGGTAGTTAGTCTCTGAAAATGATGTCATAGCAATTGTGTTGAAATTTAATTAATATTCAAAAGTAATAAGGTAATGTTTTGGGGTGCGCCACTGTCCTTTACGACGCAACGAATTAGTAGGTATGTTGTAGAACATATGTACATACATCGGCTATAGAAACTATGAAATGGTTATCTTATGTAGGGACATAGATCGGCAACCAGTTACCATACAACATTCTCGTAATGATATAGAATAATATTATTTGAATTTTATGTTATGATGATTGTTATGTTATATTTCGTTATGTTTTATTATGCACTATTTTTATTATGTTATTTTACAGTATCTCAAGGTAAGTGATCTGACGTCAAAGTTGATCTCAGAGTTAATATGTATCATAATTCATGTTTAAATTGTTTTACTGATTTTGTGATTTTGTTGTTCTTTTTGATTATTGAAATGTATATTTCAGGTGACTTATTTTGCGTTTTTAAAAATACACAACGTAGGTAAAATTATCGTCAAAACACAACGTATTGGGTCCGAATCTACGAAAATAGTTAATAGATAAACCTAGACGATCACGAAAGGCCAAAATTCGTTAATTAATTTAATTAGGAATGCGATATTTCGTACGTATATTTGCAACAATGCGAAAATTCATACAATTCTTAGCTAGTCGGATAGGGATGTAAATTCTAGTTTGGGAATCATTTATTACAGTAGGCATAGTTAGAAGCTAGGATGTTGCAAATTCGGAGCTTAGAATGGTTTGAATTAGGTAGGATCATCACAAATGGTGCCTTGGACCAGAATATTATGTCTGTCATTGCAGACATAAACTGGGTTTTTACGGAGTAGAAGTGGGTTTTGGGTTTGCGATGATAAATAACTAAAATCATGAATATTGGAGGGGGGGAGAGCATAAATGGGTTTTGAGGAGTAGAACTGGGTTATGGACAGAGGAATGTGTTTGGTTTTTGAGGGGAGGAATAAAATCTATACTTGGTAGATGTAGTGAGAAAATTGGTTGATGATTTTTACTTCGAGAACCGCGGGTTGGTTATCCATGGATTATAGTGTTAGTCGAATTAGGCAACATGATATTATATTTATGTTTGTCTATCTATAGGTATATATCTTACATTATACATAAGAATGGTGAACCCTTAAGAGTTCATTTGGAATTATGTCCTTATGAATAGTTCTTTAGTTTATTCAATAATGTACCTATATAGGTACCAAAAATATGTACTTTCATAAGAGGATTGGGTGTTAGAAAAATGGAATATTATATTCCCAAGTAGACTTGTAAACATGGGTATTATGTATGCGAAGTGTATTTTATGTATATGGGTAGGTATATGACTAGAGTTTTTAGGATTTTTAGATATTATAGTATTTGGGTAAGATGGATAAATAATAGGTAGGTATATAGTTTGATGTTAGTTATATGTATCAAGTAGATGTTTGTTAGGGACTGATATTATAGGTATTATTATTTTTTTGGGGGATATGGTCTTAACATTTTACAGTATTTGTAAGTTAAGTGTTTGTTTTTAAACTTTTAGAATTCTGTCAAGTTAATTATTTGGGGTGTGAAATAAATTTATTATCGGGGTAAGAATGGTGAATATATTATTGAGTTTGAAATAATATTAGACCAGAGTTTATGAGTATCTGATAACATACATAATACAATATATGCATGGAGCGGATGAGAAGGCGATAGCCGAATGATTATTGATTATGATTACGGTTATATGTTAAACGGTTAGCTGGAAGAAATTACAGGCTAGGGGGGGGGGGGAATGATCGGCTTAGAGGGAAGACAGTCTACACGGAAAGCAGACTCTTTAAAACCAGGAGGGGCATTCCAGGATCTTGAGTTTTAGGAAACGTTGGAACTCTTTGTATACCCTGAAAGGTGGTATCTATCATTTCAAAAATGGAGGACTGGAAGAAGAAACGAATTCATGAAAATATTCTAAGAAGAAAAAAAGACTGGTGTTCGCTGATATAACACATCATGTCTTCCAAATAGAGAAATAAGATGTACAACCTATAAATGCTAAGATATTGATTAATACGTTATAATATTTAAAACCAAGAACGAGAGTGGAAATAATATTATTACTGGAATGACAAAAAAATAAAGATGCAAGCAGATAGGTATACGGGATATTATAGTACCTAACGGGATGTATAAAATCAGTGGTTGTTAAACTTTTGGACTGATTTGATGATATTGTCTGAATGGAACAAGGAAATCTGAAACATAAAGTATACGAGGTTATATAGGAAATATTTGATGTTGAATATCTGTTGGTAGGATACCAACATGATTTACTTGCAAGAAACTTGGTGAAAAGTTTGGACAGCGATGATAGTAGTCTTATTGGAGGCCAGAAGGGTGATGTGATGAGATTATGTAGCATTGGATCCTCTCTGTTAACCCAAAAGAGAGTGGTGTACAATAACATAAATCGCTGAAGAGAAGTAATTTGATAAGAAAGTACAACGCTATGATGTAACAGTTTGAGAATCGATTGTGAATCTATCGATGTCACAAATGGAATAAACTATTTAATGTGTTATAATTTTAAAATTGTGGTGTCAAATATTATAATAATATTATTCAATAGTGTTAGAGTAAAGTTATTTAAATGTGAACTATGAAGTGTTTAGTTTTTAATATTATTTTACAAGTGGAACGAATATTATGATATGTGCATATGGAGTTACAATTGTGTGTATTATATTTAGTTGTGTGTGTGATATAGTTTGAAATAGATAAGTGTTTTTTTTTCAGGACTTTTGAAATGAATGAGGACGATTCATATATATATATATACCTAATATGTAGGTATATACATTAGGTGACTGTTATATTGGATACAAGGGAAATTCTATATACCTATTATAGAATAACATATTGGGATGTATTATGTAGATATTGTCAATGCAACTCGTTTAAATATTGCGTTCTGTATCTTATATGCGTGAATGTGCGTAAACACATTGAGGGAGGGGTTCCCACCACTTACCCCTGGATGTTCAAGAACATAGTACGTTATCTTCCTTTTAATTATTTGTGGTATTATTATAGGTGATTTAATTTTACGTAATTATAGGTATTTCGAGTTAGCTGTTTGCGTTTGATATTATTTAGGCACTTTGTCAACATATTATCACACATTTTGCTGGTTAGCGGGAGGATGTTGCACTACTTGTAGAATTATGTGGCTTGATCACGTGGATCGAATTCTTATGGACGGCCGCGTGTTGAGTGGAAGAAATCGGTATGCGTTGTGTGAGAAATTGTATGGCAGTGATGGAAGCGAAGGACGTATTCCTAGATGGAGGGATTTGGCGTTCGGTTCTCTCTGTCTACCCCATCTGAGACGCAGCGTGATGGTGCTGAGAGATGAATGGTTATTTAGTATGAGCTGCCGGTGGAGAGTTGGTCTCCCACTTTTTCCGTGAGTTTTCGGGTGCCCTGTGGGAGGACGGGTGTTCTAGGAAATTAAGACATTTAGCATCTTGGATTCAGCGATGAGGTTTGCCGCCGTTTTTGAATGTCTTGAATTTGTGTCGGTACGGAGAGGACGATTTGCGTATCTATTTGTGTGCTGCAGGACTACTGGCTGCATCGGCAAAGGAATCATGGATATGAGACATCTGGCGAGTAGTACAAGATTGGTGTTACCAGCGAATTGGATCACCCTGAGGAATGCATATATGGACTATAGGAAACCACAAGTACTATGGATAATTATAATGATGTGTGAACATGATTACATGAAAGGGAATTTTAACAAAATGCAACTTGGATATTAAAGTATTGGCACAAACTTGTTATTATTATTTTATGTTCTATAGATGTTATGACATAAAATAATAACGAAACTCGAAATAATAAAATATAACAGAATATTAAAATATTATGTTATGTTGGGACAATAATATTGAACGAGTATATCTCAAGTGGTAGCGTTGGGATGTATTATTATTATTGATTACTTGAATAGAGGAGCACAGCTGACGAGGTACCTACGACCTAGCGGGATAAAACAGGGACGGACTCGAAAGTTGGAATTAAATAATTATGAAAAATAATTAGAAAATAAATAATTGGTTGTGAGATAATGCCTCAGCCATTTTGTCTTCAGCGTAATCTCAAGGGGGGGATGTCATGAAATGAATATATACAAGATTGTAAATATTATTTTAGATTGTAAATTTAATATTATTATTTTCGTATACCTAGATGGAATATTTGTAGTAGGTAATTAATATAGGAATGAAACTTAGTTTAATTTCAAGTGGATGATGATGATCTATCTATCTATGTAGGGGACAGATACAGGTATATTTGGTGTGTGTGTCAGATAGAGATGGAAGTTGTTTTTTTGTGTGTTGCTAGGGCATTTTTCAGTATCTGAAGGGGGAGGATAGATGACTCTTGGCAGTTTAGTTTTGAAACTAGGAGAGGTGGGACTCAATCATATTAATCTCAGTGTTTGAATTCGATATATTTTAATTTTTATTTACCCACCTTCGTAGTAGTTAGTACGTTATATTTTAGTGATATTTCCACATTTGGGAATATATGAAGATCATCATAAATTACTTTTAATAAACCTTAAGATCAGTGATGCTGCCCGCTGTCCAGATAAGATTTTTTTATATTATTAATTTATTTATATCTAGGTGCTAGGATACTCTCAGGATGTCTATTGTCTACAAGGCAATATTTGTACTCAAGAATTTATTATTTTACAGATTTTGAAAACAAAGGAATTATGTGTTATATATATATGTTATTTTCAGTATAATTTTGTATGTATGTATGTACCTGTGACTGATATAATATAGCGCGGTACGACACGCCTAGAACTAGACCAATAGCAGTGGCGCACAGATCTAGCTAATATTATATTTTTATTTAATTTATTGTACCATTACGAAGGATTAAGCAGTTGGAGAGGAGTTTTATGTTGAGCAGGATATTATTTGATTATTTAATTAATTACATATTTTATCATCGATGTCATTTGTCTTCTATAAATTTACTGGATTTATCTACTTATATTGCTGTGACATTCTAGAATGTATTAATTAACATTTTGCAAGGCATGGTTATATCGTATTGTTTATGTATTATTATATTAATATATTTATATTAATACCTTTTATCCAAAAATCCCTACATAAACCCTTTTCCTTCTAGGGAATGTAGTTTTGTCCAGTCGTTTGTTAGGCCCCAAACGATTTGGATGAGACGGTATTCCTTTCTTAACAAAATATATGATATTGTAGTATATTATTATGCATGATAATTATTTAAATCAAGGTTTGGAAATATAAGTACATAGTTCAACTAACAAAATTCTCTCCTTTCCCTATATGCTGGAGGACCCACAATCCATTATAAGGTCTTTGGGCATTTGTAAATGGATATTATGTTTAATAAACTTTAATTTATTAATAACTGGTTGGTAAATCACTGTTCGTGATATTGCTAACTATATTAGTAGTCTATCTTATCAGTTCTGTAAGAACACACCTTGCAATCATTAACATAGTTGGATGTGCGTAGAGATTGGTGGTGCTTTCTCTGCGTATAAATCAACTTAACCAATGAAAAGGTATTTATTTCAAATGTTCTCCGACTGAAGCAGGTACAGCTCCATTCCTCGAATTTCTGCTAGAGTATAGCTTGAAGGGGTTATCTGCACCCTTTGGCTGAAGCTCAATGATCAGGAATCTTTAGGACTAATATTATTATATGTTTTTGTTGCATAATGGCATGTTCTAATGAGGGTATATAGCAAATATATTGCATGTTCTAATGAGGTTATATAATATATATTATTTTATATATCCGGGAGTAGTGTTGTGCACACGGGCTCAAAATGCGGCATGGGACAGTTTGAGACGTGAGGGAGCGGAGGCGGCGCTCTTTCAGCATGGACACAGCATGCTTTTCATGCACTAACATGGTAGTTAGTCTCTGAAAATGATGTCATAGCAATTGTGTTGAAATTTAATTAATATTCAAAAGTAATAAGGTAATGTTTTGGGGTGCGCCACTGTCCTTTACGACGCAACGAATTAGTAGGTATGTTGTAGAACATATGTACATACATCGGCTATAGAAACTATGAAATGGTTATCTTATGTAGGGACATAGATCGGCAACCAGTTACCATACAACATTCTCGTAATGATATAGAATAATATTATTTGAATTTTATGTTATGATGATTGTTATGTTATATTTCGTTATGTTTTATTATGCACTATTTTTATTATGTTATTTTACAGTATCTCAAGGTAAGTGATCTGACGTCAAAGTTGATCTCAGAGTTAATATGTATCATAATTCATGTTTAAATTGTTTTACTGATTTTGTGATTTTGTTGTTCTTTTTGATTATTGAAATGTATATTTCAGGTGACTTATTTTGCGTTTTTAAAAATACACAACGTAGGTAAAATTATCGTCAAAACACAACGTATTGGGTCCGAATCTACGAAAATAGTTAATAGATAAACCTAGACGATCACGAAAGGCCAAAATTCGTTAATTAATTTAATTAGGAATGCGATATTTCGTACGTATATTTGCAACAATGCGAAAATTCATACAATTCTTAGCTAGTCGGATAGGGATGTAAATTCTAGTTTGGGAATCATTTATTACAGTAGGCATAGTTAGAAGCTAGGATGTTGCAAATTCGGAGCTTAGAATGGTTTGAATTAGGTAGGATCATCACAAAATGTATATCTAATGTAATTGTCTCTTAAGATAAAAATGAAAAATTACAAACATATATTTGCAATGAAAATTCACATCGCAAGAAAACGATGTAATCGTCCAAACAGTGGTAAGTGGAAGTACGGTTTCATAATTTTGTTAAACCTTATGTAACACTGCCTTTTTTAGTTCAGGTCTATAAGATCTAATGACAGTGTTAATGCTCTCTGATATCTTTCTTATAATTGGAATGACTTTTCCGCTTTCGTGTGGTTGGGCATCTGGTTCTAGAGAAGATGATATTAAACATTTAATTAGGTCACTCGAATGTAGGTTATCAACATTTACAAAATCCTCATCCTTAATTTCACGAACATACCATTCACTTACAATTTCTTTAACGATTACAAAACGGCTTTTTGAATTAGTTTGAATGTTAAAAGCTTAAAGTTTCCACTTTACATACATATTCTGTATAAAATATTTTTTATCTTTATCTACATTACTTTCATCGTTTACATAATTAAAGCTTTAGTATATTTTAAGTAAATCTCTTAGAAAGATTTGAATATGAATTTACAAATATGATGTGGAATACATACCTACGCCCACGTTAATGTTATTTTTCATTCAATGATTATACACGAATTTACCAACCAAATTTATTTCGACCTTTTTTTCGATAGAATTATATAATGTACTTTCATCTGTGATTTGATGAATCACTAAAACCAATAACTATTTATTGAAATAAAAATGTCTTTTATTTAATCGCATCATTACAAAAAATACAAATTTTCCGTTTTTCCCCTGTTTAATGTTGAATATTTGATTTTGATGGACGCTGAACACGATAAACAGGGAAAAGACATTTTCATTTAGGTGTCTCTTTGTTCATCAGAATTCTCATTCGTGAATAATAAATAACCTCCATCACACATGACATGGATCTACTTTCTAATTTACACTCATATATATATTTCTAAATGGTATCTAAGTATATCTGAAATCAAAGTTTCGCTTCATTAAACATCCGTACGATTTGCATATACGGAACAAAGCGATCAAATTAGCAAAGGGTCCGGAACTATATCCCAAAACCTTTACTCCGGAAGAAGGAAGTTCCCGTAGTCTTGAACACGAGTAATCCATAACAGATTCAAGGAGTTGAACCTTGGTAATGTTGCCTAATAAATATTTCAGAATGCTCACTACTTACTTCACTACATATACATACATACCATTAGTGAATCCCAAAGCGCCAAGTGCTTGTTCACACGCTAAAATAAACTACTATACTGAGACAAGAGAGATTCCCTTCACAGAGCACCGTATATTTTACACAATCGATAGATTTTACATTCTCCTTATCGATGTATATATATTTAGAATAAGTATTTCACCCTACACACCTCTGTCCCATGCTTTAGGAAATACCTTTCCAATGTGAAAATAAAGTAAGGTTGTATTATTATCAAGTTCAATATACCTTTATATATTGCGTGTCCAGACAACACAGACAAAGCGCATTTACTGTAAAGTGCCTACATACAATATTTACTTTAAAGTTCTTACAGTCAAGTGTCATTTATTTAATTACTTAAAAGCATTCCTGATACCGTGATACCAAGTTGCAAATAACAGCTAGTAATTTTTCAGTAGTCAATACTAATAAATACCTTTGTTTCTATTCTTGTATACAAATCAGTTTATCAATGCATGTTCATGATAGTTATTCGTGTGGTTTCATCGAAAATTCAATCAAAATCTATCTATGAAATAATGACACAGACAATATTCGTTAATCGTATTGCAGTCGATTTCGATTATAATTTCATCAATTGAACCATGAGCTCTTATCTTCAAAATATGCAGCGCCGGTGATAATCCTTCCCCGGCTTTTACGGTCTGGTACATGAAGTATGGAGTGGAGTGCCATGTGGTACAATTTCCCAAGCCGAGATGTCATCGCATTCATTTGCTTTGCTGGCGCTGCAACCAATGAAAATGTCACAGTTTATATTTTATTTTCCACTTCTCTCTATTTACTATGTATGTTGTCTGCAATTTCATTTCATATTTTCTTTTACGGTATTATTTTTTCAAAACTCTTTTTTATTTATAGCTTCTTTTTATAAAAAAATACTCCACTAAGACCGTTGGAATTTGTAAAAAAAGATTATCTCCGCAATACAGCTTTTTTTTCTCAAGTATTCTTCATTCATAATAATATAATAATGTATAACCAACGTTTACTAAAGCATTAGATAAAATATTTGAGACAGATTAATAAAACGAAAATATTATAAAAAATGTTATTTATCGATATAGCGATTACTAATACGAATACTATCCTATTTAGGTGTATGAATATAAGACAAATAATCTCATATACCCGCATACCAACTATTTTAATATAACAAATATTCTGAATTTGAAATCGTGTTTCCTAAAATATTCATCCTCATATTCTCCAGGTTCTTATGTGAAATCCTTTCAGATCACACACGTTCCAAAATCTGAACCAAACTGCACTTTCATGTAAGAACTATTGATGTTGAAAACAAACAAGCTTTTGTCTGTGAAACATTTCGCTTATATTTGAAATGTTCAATCTTTAACACTTGACTTTGCGATTTTAGAAAAAAAACATGAAAGCAATATTTTTACAGTAACAAAATACAGAGCCTTATTTATATTATAATATAATACTCTTAAATGTAAGGATTTTGTATATTGATTTATCTATCTATCTTTACCATCCCGACGTATCGCAAAAGTGATAGACAGAGAGAACAGAACGCCATATTTATTAATTTCTACACACTATTTTCACTTCTTCCACGTTCATGTGATTTCTCATATATGATTTTTTTTAAGCAACACACGGCCATCCTTGACAGTTTGATCCACGTGGTTAAGAGTCGATCCATATAGTTCTAGAACGTAGCGCTTTCTCTCATCTCCTCTTCAGATAAATACATCCTCTTTATCACCATTCGCTCCGCGTATCCTGTACATCGCAACTTATTTACACGAATTTTATCCACAACTTCATTATCGCATCCACTCATTCTCCTAATATCCTCATTCCTCACTTTATCATACAACGTTTTACCAACCACCATAAGATCTTCATTATTCAAAATGAAATCTAAAAATACGACATATGAAACCACAAACTTCGTAAGACAAAACAAAATTAAGAAAATATTTAAAGTTTATATTACAATTAAAGTTCAAAGAGAAGAAGAGTATGTTAACCAATACATAATATTTACTTACGGTGTGGGGTGTACATAAAAGCGATATAAGTAAAATAATAATAAGTAAGTAATAACCTAACCAGACTTAATTTCACCAACTAATCATATTATGTTCATAAACGTTTAGACGTTATAAAATGCTGTAACTTTTGTAAAGTTGGCAACCGCCTGAAATGTTCTCGCCACATTGGTTAATTACTTATTGGCGTAGGTGTGCTGGTAGCGGGGTAGGTGTTTCCAGTTTGGCTTAAGCCCTGCGGGAATGAGGCAAACACTTAAAGACGGTGTTGTTACTAGAATTTAAACTATGAACGTGGGATGGTAACTAACTTGAAAAGTATCATAAACCGCGTCGTCTGACAAATCATTTTATTTATCTACTGCATTAGAGTTTATCGCATAAAAATACTATGCAACATTAGTATCTGATACTTTATTAGCGCATTTATTACCTACTCATTTAATAATATTAAAAGAAAAATAGTCAGAAACGACCAAAATGCCGAGCTTTTGTAATAGTTTTTTTACTCTAAATCTTGGCAGCACAATGTGTCATTGTGACTCATTTAATCTAATTTTATTTTCTACAGCTTTAAATGGCATTATCACCAATTAAATACGCATTTGTTTTTTTAAAATTAATCAATTAATACATTTTGTGATTATTTCAATTATATAGTTAAACCAAAGATATTGATGTTTCATACATTATATTAATTGGAAAGAAGCTTGGCAGGTCTTAGTAGTTATTCTGATGCAATTTTTCATTTCATTATTTAATAAATAATAAAGTAAAAATAAATACAATTGTTATACTTTTTTACGCAGTTTAGACACGTGAAAGAAATACCACATTTACCTCTCAAATATTTTCTTTTTTAAATGAGACCAGAGCACTTTCTCTCAATAATAATACTATAAATATTTCTACTTCCATGTATTTGTATAGAGAAAGCACTTGAATAATAAATTCTTATATCCGCCTAAAAACTTCTTTACTTTCGTAATATAGTATTAGATACAGCCTACGTGTGAACTCTTTATGTACTAGATGTATGTAGTATGTAGATACTTAGATGTATTGTAGGTATGTAATACGTTGTCTCCGTCCCTATTCAAATCCAATTCGTGCATATTTAATGCATATTCATATATTCTCCTTATGTCTGAAGAATGTATTGGTATTCAGATTATCTACTAGGCAGATTGTAGAGTTGGATTATGGGTACCTACCTACCACTTCTTAAATTTCCCTTTCTCGTGAAAATTATTCTTATATTATGCATCCGTGAATAATATTTTAAGAGAATAATTTTATTATTTTCAACTTTGTGGTATGAATCTCTTCTCAACTTCATATTATCAAATGTTATAACTTACTCTATTCTATATAATGTATTTCTGCTTTTTACGGGAGTTTCCATGAAAAAATAATTTTATTCGTAAAATCGAATATTTTGATGTTACATTTTTGTTGAATTAATCACATCATCAACAATAATTGATATTATATCCATTATCGGTTGAAATCATGGTGTTAATTTGTTAATGATATTAATTTATGTTAACACTTAATTGCCGAAAAAAATGGAAATGGAAATTCAGCCATTGTTTTCATACAAATCTACTTAGATATTATTATATGAATATACCTTACATAACTTTATATACGCCGTGATTTTGATTGTTATCCAATTTCAATTCATATATCATGTTTGTATTAATATATCTCGATTAGATATTGTTAACGTCATATAATTTGTAAGTTATGGTAATGTAAGGATATTAATAATACCTATATAATTATAATATCTAGCTATCATTACGATTACACTAAAACTTTAATTTGTAAGATTATTTAATTAATTATACGGCAATCTAAATATATTGCGTTTTATATTATCACTGATACGCTGAAAAAGAGCGTAGAATATTAGAAATGAATTTAAGTTTTGAATTCATTCACATTAATGTAATCGCCCTCCAACAGCATTTTTAGTAACGTGAGGTAAAGACACGAGTCTCTTACATTCAGGAAGATTTTGAACCAATTATGTCCTTTCTTCTCCCGAAAACTCTTAAAAAAACTTACGACCTTGTTTCACAATAACGCATCGTTGTTAATGTATAAGGATATTAAAATATTGGAGTAAAGAAAATATCTGAGAGCCTCGTAGTTTGACTCAAAATGGATGATTGTAAAAAGGATAAATCGTATGTAAAGAATCTATAAACTATTGAATTAAATGACATTATTATTTCTATTGATGAGTTCTTTAAATTCCAGGAAAAAAAATTCAATATGTAAAACTGAAACTATATAACTAATTTATCATATTAGTTAACTAGGAATTATATTCAGAAAAAAGAAAACATTTTTACCTTCTTCCATATATCCACAATACCCGCAATTTTTCTCAAAAAACAAATACATATTTTTTATCAACATATATATCTACGACAAGTATCAATTGAGTATATTTAGCATCAAATAAAGGCGTAACATTTTTGTAATCTAATTGAGTACGTAACATTTCTTTTATACTGAAATTTTTTACATTACTCTCCCTAAAACACCTTATATTATTAGGAAGCTACTACAATATGTACAATATATAATTTCTTTTACCTTTACATTTATTTATTTAATAATAATAATATCATGTTGTTATTAGGGGTGCATAAATAAGAATACATTACCATTGTGAACTGTGCTACAATGTAAAGGTATATTCATACTGACTTGTTTACTGTTATATCGTTTATTATTATAAAGAATTTAACGTGGAATTGCTCAAATTTATATTAAATATTTTAACTTGTTATGTAGTATAAGCAAAAACTAAACGTATTCATTCCTGGTTCAGAAGCGTCTAACAGTGAACTTTTTAAATTAATTATGAGATCTTTTTAATAATCATATATAAATCATATTAAACTGAAGAAAAGATTACAAAAAATGTTATGCCTACATATTGCAGGTTTAACATAGAGAATGGTGTATTCATTTTTCAAATGCATCTTTTTACAAAAAAAAAAGTATGAAAATTCCACGACATGGTCCAATAAAAATAAAACCTTTAAATAAATAACTAAATAATGGATAACCATATAAGAATTTTTATCTCCTAATTGTTTTAATTCGTATGTAATGAAATTCCTTAATATGTGAAATGTTTTATTTTCTGTAATCTTTTCTTAAAAGGCAATTTATTGCAGTCTATTAAATTAATGAAAAGGATAAAATAAAGAATAGATCATATATCTACATATTCTATAAGGGATATGTATAAAAAGCAAACATGCAAAAGGACCAAAGTATTATGTTCGAAGTATTTTGTTTACCGACACATTTTGACTGACATTTACATGCACAATGACGAAGCGATATTGCACCGCTTAAAGTATGTTTACAGAGTATTGTAATAACAAATTTAATAAAATGCACCTTTTTGTCGTTAACTTTTACTCGTTTGTAAACAAAAAGCTGTGAAAGAAGTTGTGGGTTAGGCATTTCTAATACCCGGTCTTATTCATGTTGAAAATGTTCATAACTAAAGGGTGATTCTACGCAAAAGTCTTATTTGACTTACTCCAATGAATTGACTAATGAAGATGATAATTTTACTCTGAGCTTTTGTACCAAATCAGTCATATCTCTTTTGTTATACATAGTTTCTATGACAACGATAAAATGGCGTTAGAAATATCGTGAAAAGAGGTGACTGAATGATGCAGTAAAATTGAAATTGAGGAAGCTCGTTTTCAATCTGTGCTCCTGATAGGAGCGATGAAAATCGAATGTATGTAGATATATAATTTATTTTATGATTTTATGGATGACTTTTTTACTAAAATTTAATTCAATTAAAATTCATACAAATAATGAAAAATTAACTCTTTTTCAATTACTCAATTTCAAATAAAATTTATCAAATGTTATTTGGTTTTACCTTTAAAATGTGAATCGCTGCAGTAAAGTTTAATAAAAAACATGATGAAATATTATATTTTTTTTTCACTTTTAATAAATTTCTGATTAATATAACTATTAATTATCAGTTTCAACTTTATGGGAAATAATTCATTGTATTTACATTTTATAACTTCGTGGCTTTTCCTCCGTATGTATGCAGTAATCAGCAAAGTCTTGGGATTTAATTAAAATATAAAATAATTAACTCCTACTCTTATGAAATGATTTTATGTAAACAAGATATTACAGGATGGACACGTGTTTATCACTGTGAATAGAAGCGATAGCGAAGCAAAAAGTGTACGATATGAAAATAAGACGCACCCGATTTTTTCTGCCTAAGGGTACAAACACAAAGAAAGCAGGTTGCCTGCTTTTCGATGCCTGCGTCTACCGGCGCCGAGAATGTTTACATGCATTTCAATGGACACGAACATAGTAAAAGCAAGAACGCCGATTGCGATTTACTATAACCGGTGCTTACCGGCACTGATCGGCGCTGGCAACCTGCTTTCTTTGTGTTTGCACCCTTACCCTCAATGGAAGCGGCGTGATAGTGTGGTAGTGATGATGTTAATTTTATGAATTCTTCTCTATTACAGGTTATAAAAGATATATTTATTTTTACCTCAACTTGATAAAATCTGAATAAATTTTATCAGACATATAGATAGATAGTAAATAAGATTTTCTTTGATATTATAGTTTAAGATTATCTTTTCAATCACTATTATTAACAGCATTTTCAATATTAATATTGCATCATGCTCTCGACATTTTATGATATAATTTGAATACTGAAACGTGAAAAAATCAATCTCAAGCTATCAAAAAATCTTTAAAATAATAATGTCTCAAAAAAACAAAAGCGACGTGGATGTCAATCTTATATTAATCTCAATCCTTAAAAAACTTGACTTGTTATTTTTACAGTTTTAAATAATATTTACATTCATTTCTCATAATTCTTTTACATTAAGTAGATTGCTTTCAGAACAAGTAAAATATTATAAATTTGTAAAGTTAACATAATACACAGTTATCCAGCGTGTCGTCCATCTCTTTTTCTTGTTCGGATAGAAAAATATCTTCCAGTTGAAATCTTATTTTCTCGAGCGATTTCTCTGCATTTATACTGCTTGACATCTGTCTTTGAACGACACATTTAATCCGATACATAAATAAGTAAAGTGCAGACAATTGTTTTAAGTATATACCTATATAGATATTTTATTATTCTCTCTATTTTTTATACTAGCTGTTTATTCTTTTATTATTTTTTATTTGTCAAACTTCTTAAATGTTTTGTATACGCGAAGTAGCATGATTACGGATCTGTAGATGAATGACAAGTCCTGTTGCTGTAATTAAATGATTAATCATGTCCAAAAAGCGACTAAAACTAGTATGCATACAGATTGGTATTTAATATACCGCTCAGCACATACATCTAATCAAATTTTTAATTGATTTCTCTTAGTACAAGTTAACTTATTCTATCTGTATATATAATGGAGTCTCGATTTAGCATATTTACTTTATAATACTCTACTTTCAATTACGTTTTTGTAGATACTTTCCATAAAAGCCAGACAGTTTCATCAGCAGAATGGCCAGAATCATTTGATTCAATTCTACATCAACATTTCTACTAGAGGGAGAGAGTTTTATGTTCATTTAATCCGACATAAAATCTCAGATACTACTACTTCCCCTTCGTAGATGACGACTCAATCACGCAAAGTGATAGACATTCATAAAAGGCCATTTGAAAATATCACGAGAATGCAATGCGTTGAATTGGCAGGAGAACCCGTGATAAAAAATTTGAACACCCCCGTTGCGTTTCGTATTGATCGATGTGGTCTTTTTGCGAATTCACTTCTTAACCCCCGTAATGGCTGTTTAGCAAAGAGAATAATGTGTGAAATAGAAATAAGCGGTGCAGTGGAGGGTAGGAGATTTAATGCATAGGAAAATATTAATTAGTGTGGATATGAATATTAATTTTCACAGCACAATATTCCAAAGTAAAATATTTTATTCAACGAGCTGAGTACGTGTTCTTTGCTCCTCTCTGTGAGGTCTATGCATTATTCATATTATGATTCACTGTTGTGATTTATCTACTTGAACAATGTACACTTATGGCTTGCATAACTAATTGAATCGTTTTGCAACATTAACTGATTGTTAAAGGAATCGACTGAAAATAATTTGCAAAAAACCCTGCATAAAAATCAAAACATAATTTTAAAATAGCACCTAACATTAATATTTTACTGTTGGTTCTAGTATCTACTTTACTTTGCTCATTGTTTACTATGTACAGAAATATTTTCAATTTATCATAATCTATGCATAGTAGGTAATTAGGCAGATTTCTTTATAACGAGATGCAAATTTTTGTAAAGAATAAAAATGATTATTATGATTCTCGTCGTTGTCAACCATCAAAGCGCAAACTCTCATCTTTTGTATGTAAAATTCATTGTCAAACATAAAAATTATTCAGTATTCCGTTTGTTGTTACAATATTTCTGCATTTTAACAAAGCAGTCGGTCTACTATACCTATGTACATTGGTATGTCGGACAGTGTTGCCTGTAATAAAAATAACAGCAGGCACCTGAATATTTAACATCTCTCGTCACTAAAGCGTGACTTTTCAGACAGTGGAGAGTGGTGAGCGACTGATGGCTCCGTCACTAATTTGCATCAAAGTTGAGTGAAAAACTCTTCCATTTCTTTCATTAACAAAGTGTATATTATTATGATATAGATATATCTGTCATACCTAAAATATGTTAAATTTCATAATTTGATAATATAGGTAGGTAAGTTTTTGTGATCTTTTAAAAATACAGTTTCATTGAAAATAAATCATTTTCAATTTGTCTTACTTATTTTGCTTGTAGATACTGCTCTTAAAACATTACAATACTTAGTAGGTACATTCTGTGACAAGACATCTTTCAAATATTGCTGAAATCCCCAAATTCTGTAAAAAACATTTTTTCACTGTCATTCTTCGATTCCTCTTCGATCTCAGTATGATAATAAAGACATTAATAATATTGTGTATTTCTTTTCCTTTTTATCAGTCTTTAAATTCGATTTATTTTAAATTGCCATATTTTTCAAAAAGGATTTAAAAGCACTTTGACAAAGCGAACGAATTATTCTTCGCTTGTTTCATAAGTTGATTTTATACGCTCAGAGAATTGAGACGATATTAAAATTCAAAACGGCATATGCGGAAAGAAATATATATAATACATATATTATTTTCAATCGCACCCTCAAACACCCTATGAATATATTCAGCGACGCATATAGTCACATCGTTACATGTTTCAGAACACTTGACACATTGAGCACTTAACTGCAAGGGGTTATGTTTCATTGTCATACTTTTATAATAACGCATTCCTTGTTTACTTATGCATACTGCTTTTTTATATGAATCACCCTAAGACACTACTTTCTTTTTTTCTATTTGACATCTTACTACGATAAAGTATTGAAATAAACTTTGTATCAAACATTGACATTCTCAAGGTCTTGAATGATATCTTAGACTAATTATTCGTGTTTTGTTTTCCACACTAAGTGCAAATAAACTTTTTATGTCATAATATAATATAATATAATATATACCTACCGTTCACATAGTAGATTAAACACTCAAAACTATGCGCAGATTTCAACGTTTCAGTAAACCTGAGAGATGATCCTTTATTTTCCTTTATTATTTGACTCGAGTGGTCATTGAATACTGCCACATTGATTTTGTGGCTCTCTTTGATTAGACTCCAAGTAATGTGACACTCTCAGTATGAGAAAAAGTATTTATAAGAAAATAAAGTTAATAAATAAATATAAGAAGATATTTTTCAGATAATACTAACACCATGCTTTTTTTATTAAAAATAATATCTGCCCTTGAAACTAATAGCGTAGGTAGATATATCGATTTACAAAATAGCTGTTTACATTTTTATAGTTTACTTTTACCCCTCCGTAGTTCAGTAACACCCCAAACAATTTCCTAGGATCCGCTTATCACCGCTAGACTATCATACTTTAATAATATTATAGCAGACTTAGAATGAGGTAGGTGCATTTCACATTATTATTATTTAGGGGAATAAGTTGTATGTATCTATTTCGTTCATTATTATTTTACTACACTAATAGATTTCAATTATGTATACAAATCTTTTTATCTCTCCTGCTAGATGCACTCACTACTTAAGTGGGGTCCCGTTGTCCAGTTATCCAATAGTCAATAGTCAATTTATGTAAAATTAAAAATAAATAAAAAAAAAATACAATCACAAAATTTAGGTTCAAAGTGCCATTATATCGCCTTCCTCAATGTCTTTATTTTCTGTATATTTTAGGAGTGTACTTTTAGTATATTTTAAAAATTGTGAAAGTATATTACAAAATTTTGTTCATTATGTTTGTATGAATGCTTTCTAAGCTCTGTGTTCTCATAACAGCTGCATGCAGACTCCTACGCTCATCAAAGACATCCACCAATATGCTGTATGAAATCAATAAAGCCTACAAGTCCTGCTTTTATGACAGAGCTTTTGGTGTTGCAAGGCTCGTCATCTAAAATTGACTCCCCGAGGACCTTCGAAAACACTAATCAATGACAACGTTCCGAAGCAAATTGAAGTCATCGATCTTTCAACATAGTTTACTGCGCCCTTGAGATGAATGCTTCAAAAAAACGGTGTCGAATACATTATAAAATATACATAGTTTAACCTAGGTCATAGATATTTTGAGAAAGTCTATTGGGACACGTTTGTGACTATTAAATAGGCTTGTTTCTTCAACATGGTCAATCCTCGATTGTACAATAGGTACCTAGAAAATTAGTTTGCCATAAGTGAGATCCCGAAATGATCCCCGGTTCGATCAATAGTTCTCACCATACTTGAGGCGAATATCCATTCTAATGTCTGATAGAAATTACATTTTTAATTACATAACTACTTAAGCTATACCAACACTTTACTTTTCTATAAGATAAGTTCCATAGACGTGAAGTGCGAATATGTATGAGTGTTTATATTTATACAAATTACATTACCTACAGTATACATGAAGTTTCTAATTTGCTCTATTCACAATGCTGAAGATCGACGTAATGGGACGTAGCACATAAAAATAATGTGACGCATTTGAATCTGTCAAATATTACCCTGGAAACAATAAATTCCACCGACTGCGACTGTATCCAGACATTGTTTATGTGTAGTGATGTTAAGAATGATTTTTTTTTTATACATAGGGGTGTTACAACGTTTACATTATAAGCATGTGTGCATATATTACTACTTACATATATATATCCATTGATATTATTTATATCCGTGGTACATAAACACCAATGGTTTCTAAATTTTATTGTATGCTTCCCCTCTTCATTCAAACAATAAAATAAATACAAAAATATGTATTTGAAATACAAACATATCCACAGTTACAAAACAATATGTTACCACTACTACAACTACATAATTACGACATCTGTCAAAAACAGCATGTAATATACATATAGGTTGACTTCTCCGTGCCAGTAAAAAAATGAGACATTAACGATGAATGGCATACCTCGTCACTTAACTGGATTTATGTAAAAAATATTTGGTTAATATTGATTTGTTACAAAAAATAATAATTGTAGGTATATTATTTAGATATAAAATATTTTTAAAGTAGGTATGTTTTTTTTCCTATTTGAAAATAGTCTACTTGTTATCGCACCTGTGTGAGATGTCGTGATGGTACAGAAAGACACAAAAATAGTACAGGAAGGTACAGAATATTTTCTCTTTTTTCAGCAGTAGTGAATATAAGAGAGTAAATCCGTGAATATAACTATTTGCGCATCTCGCTTTGAATACCAGTGGCATGGATCAAGGGATGAATGCTTGCGCATGCGCGCGTCCATGTGTGAAATTGTACACAATAGAATGCACAGGCGCATGTTATTATCTCTACCGAAATTAAAATCTACCTACTTTGCTCCATGTCCTACCCTATTTTTAAGGGGTGTCGAAATTTGTAATCATTTTGAAATCGATTTGTTCAGATACAATAAATAATATGATAATAAAATAAAATGTATTGTAATATTGTGTTTATGTTATAGATTATGTATTTCTATGCGGTAATAAAGTCGTTGATATATTATTATGTATAATATGTATATTTTATATGAAAAATGGTATTTCAAAATACACTAGGGATACAAAATAATAATGAAATAAGCATGTCTGAACAATTTAGCAAATTTACAGGGAATCATTTTTGATGTTTAAATAAATTATTTTTATCAATATCACTGTACGATAGTCAGAATATATATTTTTGTATAATTAATTTTCATAAAATAAATACTTTCATAAAATTCACCGCTACCACTACTACCTACTACTACTATCCCCATCACGGCATATCCCACAATTAGGATAACCAGCAGACCAGCCGCATGCTATAATAAACATTCAAGCTGTCCTCTCCGTGCCAGCAAAAAAATTCACTGCTTTTGAAAAATCGCTTTGCTTAATCTCTGTGACTACACCATCAACCATCATGCCATCTTCGACAAGTGGTGCATGCAAAAAATACGATCTAACTGTAGCTATATAATAATCATGCTGATCGTCTTCGCCGTATGGATATCAAAAAAAATATTTAGCATGGGTGGTTTACCGTATTACTAATTGAAGATGATGAATGTTTTACGCTTTTTTGGATGAACACCACGTAACTCCTCCCTCAAAAAAATGTTTTGTCTTTAGAACATTGAGGAATCGGGAACTGATGTCACCAGATTGTGGAAATAATAAAAAAAATATTACCTGCCACTTCCTATACATGTGTATATATTCTTCAGATAAGTAGGGTTAGTCTTGACAAAATCTAATACGACGCGCGAAGTGACTATTGGTCAAAAATACGCGCATACCGATCGCGCGGTAGCGGTAGCGCGGTGTTTTTGACCATAGTCCCTTCGTGCGTCGTACGATCATGATCAAGACCGTATTTAGATTGTGTCAAGAGTAGCCCTGAAGGTTTTCGTCTGATAACGCATTGATTATTATTTATCAATCATATTCTAAGATAATATGTTAAATATTTATTTATTTATTCTTTTAGCACATCATCATTATACAGCAGAAATTACAAAACAATACAGAATACAAAATATGGAAACGGTATGCAGTGGCGATATAAGTTACATATAAAAAATAAGTAAGAAATTATTCTTATACTAGCTATATTTAGTGTTTAACCTTCGGGACACATTTCAAAACTAAATTTGTGTATTGAACTGTTAAGGTTGGATAGAAGAGTAGATAAAATAAAATGATTATTCAATAAGTCATAAACTTCAAAGGATATTTCCGTTAAACTTGGAGAGTCATCCGAATATATAAGTAAGATCTAGGTACAATCGGAGGAAAAAACGCCGAAGTAATCCGAAATCAAATTTGTAGTTCATTAATCTATCACGGATGGAGCTGTTATTTTACTGTGCACATAACATCAATAACTAAGTATGTTTATATATAGCAAGTGAGATTTAGCACAAATCAGAATAAATTGTTGGATTGATTGCCCTGAAATGGAGTAAAATTTCCACTTCATATACATCGTCTCTTTATCATAGTTAAGTCGGACTCCCATTGCACCTAGGTAATTATTCTTGACATCTCCTGTCATTTATTGCTGCTTATAGGGTCGTTAGCCATCTCAAACCAATTTTTTCACTCTACTTATTTGATTAGAAGTAGCTCCCTCTTCTTTTCTTTAAGTTGGACTCCACTTAGTTGCCATCCTTGTAGGTATAACACAAATAATTATTATTCTTACAAACATCAGTTGAATTTGAATCAAGTGTCATGGGAGAAGAATGATAGATTATTCAGACAATATTATGGAACTTACAACTACACGAACGAAGACAAAGAGAACTCCTTCGAATAGTAATATTGTATTCTTGTTTATGGACTTCCGTACAACTACTTGAAACTATTGTGTCAATACATAAGATTTATCAAATTGTTTTTGTATTATTTACAAAACAAGTTCGACCTCAAACAATGTAGGTAAGTCCATGTTATTAATGATTCAAAGACTGTTTGAATGGTGTGAGTTTAATGTAACAATGTCTTGAAAATAAAATAAAAAAAACTATTAAATTTGTTCGCCATATAATAAATAGGAAACTGTGTGAAAACAATAAGAAGAATCCTTTTAATTGTTTTTGGTCTACTACTAAATCACGATGTCTTTTTACCATTTATTCTTGTAAGTAGCAATGTTGTTCTAAATTTTTTTATTTTCATTCACTACCTATGTTTTTCTTCTAACTTTTTTATAGTTCTGAAATTAAACCCATCAGAGAAAAAACCTCTATATCTAAAGACGAAAAGAAAAATAGGGTTGAATTACACAAAACATATCAATGTTTTGTTATGGATTCTACAATATCACAAGATATAATATTATAGCCTAGAAATTACCTTCATTCAAAATCTCATCTTCACAATAATAATATATAACAAGTTGATTCAAACAGAAATAATAATAACTCACAATACTAAATTGGATAAGTCCCAACAACTATCCAGATTCAAGTTCCGTTTTCATCAACTTAGTTTAATAACTAAGTGATTTTGAGCATATGTACGAAATACCAAATATATTATTATATCTTCCAAATTACAGTTTAATGTAAGAACTGTGACCAATAACAATCACAACTCAAATTTGAAGTAACAGTCAAAAAATGTATAAATCATTGCAAAAAATGTATTTATCTGTTATCATTTGGATTTCAAGTCTTTTTCAATCCATCTATACAAGTGCTGTTGTAGGCCAGTTTTTTTTATATGAAATTTTATCTAATAAGAATCACCTAGACAATTTAATTTGAAAATGCGGCATATTGTAGAAAAACCACCGCAAGGATTCGCTTAAGAATTAATACACCTTCCGAATAAAAGGGTATTATATCTGGTTTTGCATACCTTTGTACTCTCCAAAGTTTTCAAATCATGTGAAAATTTGTTCCAAAACAATAGCTCAGCCACAACACTTAATGTTGTGTCTTATATTTTTATGAAAAAAATTCTGGATTAATAATAATAAAAAGAGATGTTACAAAAAGTTAACAGTGATTTTCGATCCATCCATTATATTATGTTCATTATTTCCTCTCCACTAACGACACACAAGCATCTTGTAATCAGTAATAATATTCCTTGCAATCACCGACAAGATCGCTGAGGGAATTTCGCTGATACTTAATAATGTTATTTGGCATGTTGTAGCTTAATAATAATATATTTGATAGTCCTAGTACTCCTACAACATGCAAGTATCCACTAACCTACTTCACTTTCCTTGAGAATATCTTAACGCGTTACCTACTGCGAAATTATGTTTCATAAACAACTGTACTAACTCATAAGTCATATTACAGAATATGTACCTATACATATTTAATATTTCCTATAAATGCAGTCGTTATACAATGAACAAATCATGTTTAACCAGAATGTGTTTTTGACCCCGTAGGAGATATTGTTTAACATTATATTCAACTCATTCACTCGAAAACACGGGATAGAAGGAAGCCATATTTCAATTCATTTTTCCTGATTTAATTATCATAGAAAAATCGTGAAACACAATTTTATGGAGTGATAAGAACCAAATGAAGACAATCATACTTTTGTGCACATATTATATTATGCCTTTTTTAAATCGTTTTTCAGAATGCCTAAAGTGTCTGTCTTTAAATCTTAAAGATATTTTTACTGTAGATCTATCCAAAGGTAATACAATTCTAAAATTAAAAGACTTCAATACAAGTTTTTTTTTTTTTTTCGATGTTTTTGGCATTGACTATGTGATAATTACGCGACATGATTAGATAATGAGTTTTATCCGCTATGTATTTAAATGATCACTTATAATTTTTTATATAGGTCTGCGACCGTTTTCAATACGCTAGTATTGAAAAAAAAAACAAAAAAAAAATTAAAATTAAAACTAAATCTGCTCGTGTACTCGAAACCTGTCGCAGACCTATATAAAAAACCATAAGTAATAATTTAAATACATAGTGAATAAAACTCAATAAATCTAATCAAGCTTTTTTTTAATACAACCCAAAATTGAGTAATAGATTTTTGCCTGAATGATAAATTTAAGAAAACGAATAATGGAAAGATCTGTGAAGGTTTCAATGCCGGTCTTTTATTGCTTTACTCTACTCGGTCAATGATCTCATTTTTAATTTCAGTTTATTTTTTATTACTATTTATTTATTTAGTTTAATGATACTTTTACTAATTATTTTACATACCATTATTCCCGATTATAAAAAAAACACTAAGACCAAATGTTTTTACATTACATGCCATAAAAAATGTAGCTTATTAGATATGGATGAATTTCTTAATAATTAGTATGATAATCTGGGGACTGTTACATTAATTCATCGTGTATCATTTTTCTATTCATTAAAGTATATGCCGACATACCTTCTTTACCAACCACAAGGAAGATCATGTGCTTATTTTAAGAGAAAAAAAACTTGTTTTTTTCCCATCACTACTTGAGAATCGATCGCAATTCTTGAAAAAAAAACCTCGTTTTAAGACAGCCCACACGACCACTCTCATTAATCATCTAACTAATTATTAATGAAGGATACTTCCAAACTTTCAATGCCAATCACGTTTTTTTATATGTATAATCTTCCGAAATGTGTTATGATATTTTGTAAGAATTGGCTCCGTAACAAATTTGTCATTTCCCAAGGTTGAAAATTATAGGCTGTAACTAACTTAATTACTGCCCTTGTAACTTTCAAATGAGTTTCATAATTTATGAAAATTAAAATCATGGAAATATCGTGGGGCACAAGTGTTATTGTTAGAAAGATAATAGCTTTGGGTTATTTAAAAAAAATTCTATTGGGGAATCAAAATATATTATTTTGATAAAAAAGAGAACCCTGAGACTTTTTTGAAACGAAGTTTGTCTGCGTTTTATAAAGGAACTCATATTATTTGAAAACAATACAATATAATAAACAATATTTGTCAATCATACATTGGCAACGTTATGAATTACACTATGAAGAATCGTTCCAGTTCAAAAATATGTTACATAACATAATTTCTTCGATAACTCTTCGTCCTTTCATTGATTAATCCATTTACATAATTTATAAATAAATGAAAATAATTTATAAAGTTGATATTTTCAACCGACGGTACTTGGTGGAAATTCATGTTGAATTAATTAAAATAAAACACTTATTAGTAGTATATCCACGGTGACTTTTTATTGGACGCGAGCCGGCTTTCAAGAGCTTCCGCTCGCTTTTTTTTTTTTTTTTTTTTTTCGCCAGCCTGATGATGAGAGCGGAAGCTCTTGAAAGCCGGCTCGCGTCCAATAAAAAGTCACCGTGGATATACTACTAATAAGTGTTTTATTTTAATTAATTGAAAATAATTTAATTAAACGTTGAAATTTTATAAATACATACGTACACCTTCTTCCCCTTGTCCTAGTTGGGTTGGGAACCTATTGCGCCCAGGCATTTTCATTTTATTGAAAAATAATTTATATTCAATAGGCTATTTGATAAGTTCCTTCATAACATCTGAAAACTTAAATAGAACCAACGAAAACATTAACCCTTAGTGAATAAGCAAAATAGAAAATATCATGCAAATACTTAAGTAGGTATTATGTAGTCTTATAAAATAAGTTCAGTCCATAATAATTGTCCTTCTCATACAGTTTCCATTACTCTGGACTTCATTCAGTGGCTAAAATATACAGGGGAGAGTTCAATAAATATTCAGAACATATTTGATATTAATAAAACACTGTTTTACTTTTCACTATTAATTTATTATTACTCAAGCGCTTTCGTCAAGTTAGCTTGACATTTTGATGTGAATAGTGTAAGGGTCCTACATTCAGAAAACCGGTACCTACATATAAAAAATGTTGTTGTTGCATGTGACTTTGAGAAAAGAATTTCTTGTAATTAGTTCTCTTGAAAATGTCAAGCTAACTTGACGAAAGCGCTTGAGTAATAATAAATTAATAGTGAAAAGTAAAACAGTGTTTTATTAATATCAAATATGTTCAAAATGTCTTTTCACAATGTGAACACACAAACTCTAAATATTCAGAGATAATTACTGGATTTTAAATGCTTATTACCTATGTTTTGAACAATTTTCACATCCTTAGCACTTTTTTTTAATACTGACCAACAAACTATTCTATATAAATATAAAACTCTGTGTAAATAATTTGGTCCGATTGTATAAATTGTAAAAATAAAAACTCATATCTAAAACTCGTTCACGCTAAAAAAAAATCATGTTTAAAAATTATAACAAAATATATCCGCGCCCTTGTGATGGATGCTGTATTAAACGGCGACAAGAAATTATCCGACATACATACCTACATAAAAATTATATTTATTTATCTATTTATATAATTATATAAATTATGGTAGATGTGCTGTGTAAATGCATATTGAATTATATTTAGGACATTATTTCTCACATGTCTCAAGCAAATTGATAGAAATATTTTTTTTTTTTTTAAAGATATATCTGGGTTTGTTATAAACCCAAATACAACCTTATACACCTTTCACACTAAGCTAAAAGCTTGTGCCGTGAAAGGGGAGTTTGCCGGCACCTGGGATCGAACCATGGACCCCTTGTTCTGAAGGCCGAGACTCTACCTCCAGGCTACCGACGAACTCAGGTAGCCTGGAGGTAGAGTCTCGACATAGTTGTTACATGGTTTGTTATTTTGCTAAAATAAACTAAGTATTAATTTCCGAAATGAAACTTCTCGCAAAATTACGGAGTGTATAAACTTTAATAATACTTTGTGCATTTATGTTTATTTTACACGCTGATATTTAAAGTACATTTAAAGAATAGGATATACAACAACAGGAATGAAATACTTTTATCAATATCGAAGTATTTATTTATTCTCCCTTTTATTCGGAATAAGTAATCAGAGATGGTGAAAGACCAAGATAAAACTTTAACTGTTACCGTAAGCAAAAAAGTTTTATATATAAATAATTTGATTACGAAACTAGGTCAACGATCTCTTTTTATTGATTAATAAGAATATTTGACATATTCCCCAACTGAAATTTTTTGTCATTTGAACGGCAGGCATTAGAGGCAAACATCATACTTAAAATCTTCATTTTAGCGATGAAGCGTGGCATCTATTCTGATTACCCTTATTTTACGATATACAATACGTATGTATATATTTACGAAGAGGAGAATACATATCTGTAATAATTGAATTTAAGTAATCCTATAGCTACCCTACGTGTGGAAAAACTTGTTATGGATTAAATATCGTTGATCCTGCTATTGCAATCTGCAGGACTTATTAATTCTAAACAAATTAAACACAGAAGAAATCCCGAAAACAAATCTGAATTAAATTATAAAAAAGTTTTATATATTTGCCACAACTATTATTTTTTATCTTGAAATATGTATACCTACTACTATTACTAGATAGTTCGTATTACATTACTGTCGATGTCATGTTCCTTATTCATCGTATATATCATACTTCTAAGTAACACGGTGAAGTAGTTTTACGCACATGCTAGAACAAAGTACCTACTACAATGACCTTTGTTATTGCTTCACAATGTTTCACCACATCTTTCAAAGTTTCCGACTTTCTATGTACAAACACTCATACGTGTGTGGTACTAAGTAACAATCGAATATTATTATTATATTGTGTATTTTGTGCCTTTACCAATTATTAACTAACGTGAATAATTGTTTTCGATGTGCGCTAGGTACTAGGAAAACTACTGTAAACAAGATTTTCATATTAGCAGTACCTACCTACTACATGATGTTGGCAAGATAGATAGTACTTGAAGTAGTTAATATAAGCAACCAAGACAATAACACACAAACTAACCAATCATGAAACATCTTTTATTCCATATGTTACAGCATAAGTGACAGGTTACACATACTTACATATATAAGATTAGAGGTAAGCTGAAATCAATGCCTGGTCAAAATTATTCCCTACTATCAAGTATTTTTGGCATCCTCTTTAGAGTTGGCCATTGGAAAAGATTTCGATATATTTCACACATATTCTGTGAATTATAAATTATATCTAATTAATGAGGTTTTTCAGTATAAAATTGAATAAGTACCCCCTGGAAGAAATTATACTTTCTGATTAATGTTTTGTTTGAGAATCTCTATACTCAATCTCTAAACCATAGCTCGTGATCCATGGCTCAGCATGCATTTTTCGTAAATATTGGTATACATATAATATATGTATAAAATAAATGTAGAATTCCAGCAACGAATGTACTTAACTATGTAACAATTTAATGTGTTTTGTTTTCTGAATTTCATTTCGCATCAATCATAAGTTATTTGATGTTTTAGCAGAGGATTTTATGTGGAGCTATACTGAGCTACCAGACTGTAACAGTTCTTGGAAATCCGTATGAAGAATTATGTACGTAATATTTAATTTGCTTCTAGGTGTGTTATAACATCCTGAATTGTGTTAAAAATTGACTTTAAGTGTGCTTACATCTACCTTAGTCTTTTCTATAGACTATTCCAAAATTATATAATTAGAATGGTCAAACATCATGGCCAATTGTCGGCTCCTGGTTTTTCACATCATGACCTAATATTTTTGCATTATTCCATGAAAACACCAAGACCCAAGCCTAAAATTGTTTGGATGAGAGGTCTTCGCTCTGTTGATAATGAGGCTCTAGTCTATGATGCGGAAAGACTGAACTGGTCTGATATTGGACAGGCTCCCACTGTCGACGAGAAGGTTAATTTGCTGAATGATAAAATTATAAGCCTGCTCAACAAACATGCGCCTCTCAAGCGTATTAGAATTAAAACCGTCCTGTTATGTGGTTAACCGATGATATCCGGAGACTCATGGCACGCAGAGACAGAGCTCATGTCAAGCACAGACTTTCTCCAAATGAGGAGAATTGGAATAACTATAAATCTCTTCGAAATAGCTGCTCCAAAGTCTGTAGAAAGGCTAGAATTGCTCACACTCTTCAGTCATTTTCAAATCTGTCACAGGCACAAATATGGAGGAGACTCGACTCGCTAGGTATGTCAAATAATACAAATTCTCATAGTGCCATAGACTTAAACCCAGATACTTTCAATGCACACTTTGCCTCACCCCCTTTCACGCTCGATACTGCCGTGCGGACTGCAACTCTACATGAGATGCACGCTTCTGGTCCCGCTAACGTACCATCTTTTGAATTCTCTCCGGTAACGGAGGACGATGTTGAGCGAGTGATTGGCTCAATCAAGTCCAAAACAACTGGATGTGATGAAATACCTATTGCTTTCGTCGAATGTTTTCTGAATTTGGTGATACCGCAGCTCACTCACATAATAAATTTTTCATTTTCTAATGATATTTTCCCGACGGTGTGGAAGAGGGCCTGTGTGGTTCCCATACCGAAAAAAGCTCAGCCTGCCGATCCTTCTGACTACCGTCCAATTTCTGTGCTTCCATTTTTCTCCAAGGTATTGGAAAAGATAGCATATTTACAGCTTAAAAACCACCTCAGTGAAAATAATATTCTAAATGATTTCCAATCCGGCTTCCGAGAAGGACATAGCACGACATCTGCCTTAATAAAAATCACTGAGGATGTTAGGTGGGCTATGGAAGATCAACAAGTCACACAACTTACATTGCTAGACTTCAGCAGTGCTTTCAACTCGGTTGACACGGATCTTTTAATAGCTTCTCTTAAAAACATTAATGTTTCCCAGTCTTGTGTGGATTGGTTTGCTTCGTACTTGAAGGATCGGCGGCAGTGTGTCCGGTTGTGTCGTGGTGTTGAATCGGGGTGGGTGACTCTGACGGCGGGAGTTCCTCAAGGAGGAATACTTTCTCCGTTACTCTTTTCCCTGTTTATAAATCCAATTGTGAAACAGTTGCCTTGTCGCTACCATCTATATGCGGACGATTTACAAATCTATACACATGCTAAACTTCACAATATCTCCTCTGCCATTTATTCTACCAATGAGTGTTTGCAACAGATCTCAAACTGGGCTAGTGCTCATGGGTTACTTCTCAATGCCTCAAAAACCCAGACAATATTCATTGGTAGCCTTCACTCTATATCCAGGTTGAAAAATATGAATTTACCTCCCACTACTATGAATTCAGTAGCAATACCCTCTTCGGCGACAGTAAAGAATTTGGGCATAATCATGGACCAGAGACTCTCTTGGCAGCATCAATTTAACACTCTAAAGAAAAAGTTTTTTTACAAGTTCCACACTCTCAAGATGCTGCAAAAATTCTTGCCCACTAAAGTAAAAATTTTGTTGGTCCAATCCTTGCTGTTGCCCATTATCGACTATGCTGATATCGTGTATGTGGACATGAATCAGGATCTAATTGACAAACTTGATCGACTTCAGAATGTTGGCATAAGGTTTATTTTTAATTTAAAAAAAACTGACCACATTTCTGAATATCGTAATACCCTGAAATGGCTTACTGTACGACAAAGACGTGAGCTTCATCTACTCACATTTGTCCACAATGCTCTGTACGCAAGATCAGCCCCGTACTATATTAAGGAGGCTTTTGAATACTTGGCGAGTCACGGTTTACCTCTGAGGTCGAATAACCAGCGCATCCTGTCAATCCCGGCTCATGGTACAACTTTCATCTCAAAATCTTTTGCAGTTCAGGGTGCTCGTTGCTGGAATAATCTCCCTTCAAAATTTAGGCTGACTCAAAGTCTGACGTCTTTCAAGCGAGCCGTTAAGGAGAAAATGATTTCCACAAACACAGCCTCTGTAACCCATCACTCCTAACCCCCCCCCCCTAACCCCCCCCCTAACCCCCCCCTTTTTCCTTTCTTATATATAATGTTTAATTATATTTTTATCATATGTTATTTTTTTTTTTATTTTTTTTCTCTTAAAGTTAATACTTTTGGGTTAGTTGGAAGAGATCGCGCCTTTGCGATAAACTCGCCCTCTGTATATTGATTGTATGTAATTTTGATGTATACCTTTTATGTAATTGTATTTTATCAATGTACAGTAAAGAATAAATAAATAAATAAATAAATAAATATATAGTAGTTGATTATTTAAATTTTATGTACCTATTGTTATTATTGTGTTTTAAATAAATAAGTAAAAAAAAATATCTGAAACTCTTGTTAATCTTTAGTCTCCAGATTAAGATGGATCTACAAACTTTTCCATGTTATCGAAAGACGTTTCAGGCATCAATTAGATACCCATATTGATTATTTTAAGAAGAAATCGTTCTTCTATTAAAATCTTACATTTTAGTGAAAATCAAAATATTAGCTTTGAAATTTCATATCTGAAATGCTCATTAGGTGAAGTAGCCAAAAGACAAACTGCATATAAAAAACATGTAGATCATCCTTTCCGTACCAATAAAAATAAGGCATTCAGGATAGGTGGCATGCTAAATCGAAGATGTTTGTTGTCTTATATGTGAGATTTTACGAAATATTCATTATTCTCAATACATAGGTCGCATTAAAATCTGGAAGCATACGAATGTATGAAGCAGACGTCAATATTTCAAAAGCTTTATTATAATATATTATGTATGTTGTATGATAACTCCTGCGAGAATATGGATATAGATATGTGTATGGTAAGTATAATAAATGAGCGAGTAAGATTGATTGTTATTGTTGAGTAGAACAAATTAATATTGTTTGATGTTCAATGGAAAACTTGACTAATTGCTAAAGAGTGTAAACTATCAGTTCAAGTGAGTGTGATATTAAGTGTAAACTAAAACCATCAGAAAACTTTGAGTGTGTACAATGTTAACGCATTTTGAATTACATACCTTCATTTCTTATTTATTAATAAATTTTACACTAACAGCGTTAGCCTATTAAATGTTTTAATCGTTAGCCTATTACAGAGTTCGTCGGTAGCCTGGAGGTAGAGTCTCGGCCTTGTAAACAAGGGGTCCGGGGTTCGATCCCAGGTACCGGCAAACTCCCCTTACACGACACAAGCTTTTAGCTTACTGTGAAAGGTGTATAAGGTTGTATTTGGGTTTATAACAAAACCCAGATATACCTTTTAAAAAAATCAGTACTATATAAAGCAGTGAGTAAAAAATAGTACTTCCTAGCAAATTAAACACTGTTCCCTCTCGAAAACTTACATCAAAGAGTAGGGGACCAATCATTTACAAGAGACACCACGGGACTGTCTCAAATATGCCGTAAAATAAATCATTTTGTTCCACACCATAAATTGATGAAAAACAATGATAACCATAATCTGCACACTGAATTAATAATACCTATTTAAATTTCAAATGTGATAACATAGACTAAATGAAAATAATATTATTTTGTTTCTGTGTAATATAGCTGTACAGTTTATCAAAATCAATTTATGAAATATACCTAATATTATTTTGATTAGTTATAAATAATTAATTGTCTGCATTATCATCATTAATTACCTGGCAAGTTTATATAATATATAATCCGTAATGTGGTTTGTCAAAAATATTAATAGTGGTCAACTACAAACGAACATACTTGTTTCACACGTGACATAATAAAAACACATACCTACATATTTGTATGCCAAAGCATTTGCTAATATTATGTCACATTATTGACGCAATACGACAATCAAGAACATGTGGAGTACATACCTGATAAGAATAAGACTCGTTTCAAATTATGTCGAGGGTTCCGTAGATGATCGTTTAATTCTATTAAAAATGTTCCACAATTATTGTTTTCACAACACTGTCGGTAGGCTCGAAGGCAATATCGAAATTCTAAACTGAGCATACCTACGTTTCTTTCTTCTTAATTTTTTTTTATGACACATAAAATTTTCATAAAATCATCACATACTCTACAAATTATTGTACGAATAAGTGGAGACCTCCTTCGAGATCCTGGCAATGAATATTATAGACCATCTTTTTGTATTTTTGATTTAACATCTTCAATTCATTCACTGTGTTAATGTTTGGGTTGTAGAATTCTACAATGGATTAAAAAAAAACAAATGTTTTTCTATTATATTGTTTATTATGTATAGAGATTTATTTCGTCTTATAAGATTGACAGCGTCCTTATAATACGAAAGTCGTCCATCTAAATAATCAAGAATTTAATAGAAAATCGTTTTTTTTTTTTAATTTTATTTTTTTTTTGGCAGGAAGAGGACAAACTGTGTACCTACTTCCATACTGCTAGTCTACTGGCTATCTCACTTTTGGGAGATTTCGTGATGGTATAGATAAATGTGAATAAGTTTTTCACATATTTCAAAATAGCAATATCATTTTTATATTATATCCAAGCTATAAATTTGAAACAGTTTTACAGTTGCATTTTTATTAAAATGTATCTGTAATTTTTATAAAAATATCTATCATAATGGATGTATTATGATGAATCACAATGTTTGGAATTCATTCATGCATTTTAAAATATCGACATATTTAATGAACTGTTGGCAGTGGAGAATAATCTAGCTCGTTATTATTTTTTGCTTCATCAATTTTGTATTGTTTTTAATTCATTTCTAACATAGAATATTTACAAAGTTTTAAAAACAGCACCCTCATTCACTGTAGAGTGTATGTATGTGTAGTGAGTTCATATGTGTTAAATTATTCATCCGTGTATTAATCAAAAATGGTGAATGAACGAAGAGGAACCTGTTAGAGGTGAAATAGCGTTGCAAAAAGGGATTGTGTGGTGCACAGATGTGTTGCCCCGGGCGAGATTTGAACCCAAACACACCCCTCTTTTGTTCACAGTATTGTCCTGTTCTATTTATAGCGATAGTAGTAATAGGGCGCTTTACACACGGTCTAAAGTTTATCGCGAATATATTTCAAACAAATTAGAAATCAATTTTTCATATCGGCAGTTAGTTTTTTTGTAAAGTATAATTTTGGTATAAGTTAATTAAAATCTAATAAATTAAAATTTGTTTTGTATTGCTATGAGAATTATTTGTATGCACATTCATACTAGTGTCCACCAGCATCCGATGATGAAAAATGATCTACAACGTCTATCAAAAAACCTACTCCAAAATCATCAACATCATCGCCCTCAACGCTCCTCTCGGGAGCACAGACCAGATACAAGCCTTCTCTATTCAGAGCTCTCAATTGCGTCACCTCTTCCCATGATATTCCCAGCGCTTCAATGTCATTGTTATATGAACGGTGTATTGTGAAAGAGGGACGATTTGGCAGTCGGAATCCTTGCGGACGGAAGAACTTCTACAAACGAAATCAAAATGCTCGTGTAGAATCTTGGGGCTGGAACATTTTTGAATTATCACATACCGTTGTCCTCCACACACATCCACACACAGGTTAAATAACGTTTTAGCCTTATATTTATTCTAATAAGATAGGTGGTCTGTATCTACGACTGAAATCAGATGCATCTCACATTATGTGTAAGTTTCTAAATACGTTGCATTATTATTACACTTATGTAATATCTTATACGGTTATTGTTTGTAGGTATATTCATAATATTTCATAATACACTTGTTATTATTTCTTCATTGGATGTTGTCTGTACCCCATGCAGTGTTTGTTTGAAGATAGATACAAAATATAATAATATCTAACTAATAAAATATGTATGTATATGTATTACTTATGATAACTTTACTCTTCCCATGAATATTAGAATATTGCCATTATTATTAAACGAGAATTTTCAAGTATGAATACGTGCATATTATTATTGTATCTTATGAACATGTAGCTACGTACACACGAATGTACATCTTATCATAATTTTATAAAACTCGTATGAGAAATTTTACTTCTGTGTTTTATCTTCTCGGTGGAGTTCTCAGAACAGAATAGATTTTTGATTCTTTTCTATTAGTTTATGGGCTTCTTGTAAAATATAAGAATTTATATATAACAATATGTACCTATAAAATATTTAACATTTTAATTCAGCAATAGTGCTCTTATTTGTATAAGGTTGTACATTATATTTTTTTTAGATGAATTTGGTTTTGATATGAACGCAAAAAAGATAAATAATTCTGGAGCACCTGGTAAAGAATAGGCCTCTCTCTCTCTCTCATTTTTTTATGAGATTTGCCTCTCATCCTGGATGCCTTAATTTTTCGTCGGCACAGAGAGGGCAGCATGCATGTTTGTTATATGTTATCGGTCCGCTGTCTACCTCACTTCATTCAAGTCTGAGACATAATCAAGATACTGAACACCTTTCTTTTTGAAGAGTGAATGCGCAAAGGTGCTCTCAAGTCATTCACGGACTTTTTTTATTATTATATAATATATTAATTATTAAGATATGGCACTTACTCTTAATGACTCTAATTTTCATAACATGATTATAAGATTTTTGTGTTATGATATAACATGTTAAAAAACGTGATGTTGCTAGTTTTTATAATTTTAATACTTGCACTAACGAGTGGAACACCTATTTTTTCTGGGAACTCTATAGATATAGACACATTTTTCAGGTTGAATATTAAAATCACTCCTGAGATATATACTTTTTACACTTTCCAATACACAGTATAGCTGGCGGACTTATCACTTACGTAATTTTTTCCAGACAACCAGTGCGTCTGAATTTTGCTGAGACAGTTTTTTTCCAAACCCTGGTTTCAAAAACTCTTTACGAAACTCCGCGACCCAGCTGGGAATCGAATCGATAATGCAATTCGACTGCGATAGCCATTGCACCACGTGGACGGTTTTTTTCTTTTTTTGCGGAGCCAAATATTAGACCTGATCACTTCGGTATGCAGCAAATTATAAATTATAATTTAGAAAAGTAAATAACTTATGATATTTATTAAAAAATAATAGCAAATACCTAAGATCACTATGGATGAGCCATGAAATGTTTAGTGATAAATGAAGATTATATAAAATCCAAACAAAGATTTAAGCGCTTATTTTGGAAAAGTCAAAAAATGTTCAAAATATAATGTAGTTTCATAATATGTATGTATGGTTATATCAAATTGTTTGTTTTCAAAATATTCAAATAGAGAGCGTATATATATACCTACATATAAAGACTGATGATTTGTTTGTCAAGCCGACACTACAGATATTTTTAATATCTTCCCTCAGGCATTTGGCTCTTATTATGAACCTATATGTATTAATATGCTGGATGAATTTTGCGTGTGATGCACCACACGGCATACTAAATACCAAATACAACTTTTTTTTGTCATACGAATATTTCGCATTTTATGATATCATATTTTCACAACTTTTTATTTTTGATGTTCGACAATGATTTTAGTACGCAACTATGGTATTTGAAACAATTTGCATATTCCAATATTTATCCGATAGAAAATTGTTTGTGTAGATTTTTTTTGTCATTTTGTATTTGTTTTGTGATCTAATGAAATCAGGACAGTCAACAATACCTACTCTCTCCAATGTGTGAGAGCTTATTCGGTACTATCAATATTTAAAATTGTCAAAAAAACCCACCCGAGTAATAAAAATTGAAATTCGCTCGCTTACCCATACCAATTTTATTCAATGCCCAATGTTGAAAATTGTGGCTTTAACTAAAGCGTTATAAATGACGTTCCAGATATTTGGAAGGAAGTTTAATTTATAGTATTTTCTTCTCGTTGCATTTGTTCATGCATCTTCAAAGCCAACGTACAAAAGAAAAAAAATGAACTTTTGTATGAAGGTTGGAAGGCTAAAGAATGTGACATGGGTGAATACTTGGATTAAAATGTTTTAGGGATTTTCATGCGTGTTCCCCTACAAACTATTCTTTTTTTTTTTAAGAATGTGCGGCTGTATCTCGACAATAAGATTCCGCAGAACCAAAATTCAAGACTTAGCTTGTCAATCTGAAACCCCGACTTTTGGGGAAACTACATTCGAATGAGAGAAAGAGAGAATATTATACTACATTAGTTGTATCTGTATAGGCTGGTTTAAGGGTGGCCCTATACTTTCCACCCTCACTCATTCTCCTTCTCCTTCACTCTCGTCCTCCCTCTCTGGACCCGTCTACTGCCTGTCGGGAGTTGGACCTCCCCCGTTAGTATGATTCCAATCGTTGTGGGGAGAGGAGAGCTCTGCGTTACGCTATTTCACCCACAATAGATCGCGGACTACTACAAGTACACAGTAGTTTTGTTCTCAACTTGTGCAGTACCAACTTGTACACATACTTTACCAAAGTGGTTGCATACAAAATAATGTTGCTGACGTTTCCTTATTGACATTACTTTATTATTAATTCACTTCCATCGTCTCAATCTCGGATTACTTTTAAAGTGAATTTAATAATTATTAGTGACACTGTGGATTATTTTCTTCATTTATTTCTGGACATCACAACAGCATCAGTGGTATATTTAATTGGTTTGAATAATTATAATGATTTTTAAATATTTAAATTAACCATAATACTTTCAAATTAATATATATGTAAATTTATCCTTTTTTAAAGCATATTACTGAATAATTTAATCATTGGAACACGTGTACTTTATGCCAACTTCATAGGGTAAACAATACATTGGCATATTCCAATCACACTACCGAAAAAACTTTGATCAGTTAATTACGCATACTAGGTACATATATATTCTGGTTATTTTATGTTGTGGTTTTTTATTAACCTGATATAATCCTCAATTATGAAATTCATATAATATTACAATTTATTATAATTTTAAAGTTACAAAGAAATTAATTAGAAAGAGTAAAATTATCCTCGAAATTTCTCTCGTTAATAGATATTTTTTATGATTCTTTTTTAAAAGAGAAGACAATATTTGAATGTTCGTTAAATATAGTTTTTTTTGCCACAGTCGTGTGGAGAATCCGAAATATTATTTTATTGCTTTGCTTATTTTTTTTTTACCTTATAAATAACAAATTTAATATTTGATGCAAAGTATATAAGTTTGTTGAGTTCAATATTGAAACCGATTAGTTATGTCTTAGTAAATTTATTCTCAACATGATCAAGTAAAAGTTTTCAAGTTGTAGATACTTTAAAGTTTTAGGTTTAAATAAATTATATCGATTCATCTTTACCACTCAGAATATTAATTTTTGTGAGCCGATTTAAATTGTGATTGCTCACTAAGAAATATCATTACTTACATAAAGATTGAAACTGAAACTTTTCAAATATTAAAATCCAACCAGGGATATTGTATTATGAAAAGTTTTTCTGACCCGTTCTCTCTCGCTGATGGTTAATATCAGAATAAAAACTTTTTTAAGCATCATTAAAAGAATTCTTTTCCCCTTTTATTTCATCGTCTTTAGTGGTATGTTCCATTTCTAAATTGTCTGTTTAAAATGGCATTGTTACTGTGCAAATTAACTCAAGTAAAAATTGGTTTTCTCTTTAAACCTCAAGATTCCATCATCCAATATTTCAAGGCTTAATTACATTTCAAAGGGTATTAAGGCTACATAAAAATTGATTATTATTAAAGCTTTTATTTCTTCTTCAGAAGGCATCATTGTTATCTTCATTCTTTATAGATATCGATTACTCATATTGACCAATTTCTTTTTACAAAAGCTTTTAATGTTACTATCTATTTAAGTTAAAGGACATCGTTAAGACTTTCAAATCTGTGATGGATAAAAATAACTGTTTTTTTTATTTTTTATGTCACCTTATAGACCAACAATTCTTGGTGAGAGTTCACGAAAATAAGACAATATCTGTGCAACTATGCTTATTACACTTTTCTTAGATCGCAAAAAGCACTAGTGATTTTACTTGTAGTTTGCTTCACAGTAATAATTGTAAACGTGAACAGTGTAAAGTGCACCAAGTTGCATGGTTGATTAAAATTTCGCTATATTTTACTTCTTTCATCCTTTAATGGTCGCCTCAGGAGCATTGTATAGAAATCTTATCATTTAAAGTTACTTTATGACAAATGAAGTATGTGATTCCACAACAAGATGCTCTGCTGTCACTGTTTGAAGAACGAAAGGTGTATTGCAGAAGACGGTCTCATTTACCAATAAATGTTCAGATTTATCACAAACTAACAAACATTCTATACTGATTGTCTTTTCAAGTCTCATATATCTAATGTTGAATGACACAACTAGTGAACCAACAGCAATCCATAATAAATGACAGGTTGTTAATAAAATATGTAATTTTCTGTATAAAATATTGAAATATTCTGATAAAAGTCGATAGAAATTGATTGTTACAAACGAAAATAATTTCTAAATATAAATTAAGTTTTCATAGTTCTACAACAAACTTATTTTTGCCGTAGGGGTTTTAATTTCAGCTTAAATTTAACGAAATTCTTCCTATTATTGTTTAATAATAATTTCTTTACAACAGTAGATGTATATAATATTCGAAATGAATGATAAACCAAATTGAAGATTGCACATTTCATAAAAGATCTGGAAACGATGAAAAAACATTTAAACGATACAAAAAAATAAATCCAAAATCAGAAGATGGATAGTTATATGTATCATAATGACATCTACACGTTCTGTTAACAAATTATTACGTACAATTTCGTATTTGAGAATTACACCCAGTATTATGCCATTGATGTATTTTATTGATTTCATCATACATACTTCTGTCAAAACCAGATGATTTAAATCAAATCATTTATTTTTATGACTTCGAAATAAGTAGTTTCATAATAATTTAAACCATCGTAAATACGACAGATTAAATATAGACCATACAAAATATAGGTGCAGAAATATTAAATGCCAAGTTGCGTGAATCACTGCGACTGTGATTATAGAATTGTATATAGCACCTATGTATTCGCTGACCTTTAGTTGTCACCACAGCTTTTCCGATAAATTATAGTAAAGTCAGCGAATTTCTACTAAAAGATGATAAATAGTACCTATACTGAATAAACATACTTTCATTTATATACTCTACGAAACGAATTGTTCGCTCTATATAATAGTGGACATTTATTCACCACACCTTAAAGGTATGGTGATTAGAATTTGTTACTTTAATTTCAGTACAAACGGTTAGCATGAATATTGATATTATACTATTTTTATGGCAAAATATTACTTTTCAGAACGATAATTGGATTGATTGTAGTTTATATGGAGTTGAAAATATTTTATGTGAATGAATTATAAAAACTTGACGAACATATTTTAAGTGAATGAATTATAAAAACTTGACGAACATATTTCACCTGTTTGAAATTTATTAGTGGGTAATATTTTAAAGGAAACAAGTATTTATTGACTCGGTATAAATTCACAAGAAAAGTAATTACAATATATCTCAGAAGGATAAAATTCGAATACAAGGGACTTTCATGAATTTTTAAAAAAATTACAGAAAACAAATCTAAAGTTACGTTCACTTTAGACCATGTTTTATGTCTATCGAATGGCCTACGTACCTGAAATTGTAAAAGAAATAAGGTCAACACAAGAAACGTTTTTCTTACAAACTTGACCGGTAAAATATTACACAAGAACAATGGCGAAAGGAATGAGCGAGAAAGAAAATTTACTGTCTTTTCAGAAATCCTGTATTATTATTATTATAGATATACAAATCTCTTCGTATAATAATGTTTTTCTTCATTTTCATTACTTAGTAATTGACTAATTTGCATTGTTTAGCCATTAAAATCGTATGAGAGCGACGCAATTACCGAACTGCCGACACGTATAAATTAAAGAGGAGCTTCGCGTTATTTAGTTAGGGGAACAGGAACAACCCCTTCCATCTCACTGGGCTTATTCGAAGGTGATTTTAAATAATTAGAGAATATTCTTATCAAGTATAATAACATATTCTGTTCGGGACTTGACGCAACCATAATAATAAAAGGCCTATTTTGGTTTCGGTGAAATTTCATATTTCAAATTTGCTTTATCAAGAAAGTTATTGATAAGCATATTGACTAAAATATGTGTAGTAAATGGAACTTTTATTTGCCAAATTATTATATTTTGTTACCTTACAATAATTACGTTGACATGTTATAAACTTATTGCCTGTTAAAAGCTCCTGTAGGTGGTTGAGATTTTTCTAATATACAAAAATTTGGGAAAAATATAGGTTTGAAGATCCTTATTTAGAAGTTGATGAAATTCAAATATCATTTTCAATTGTGCGAATAAATAGGAACGAATTCTTTATACTCTTTCATTATCCAAGCTCAATATATAAAAAAATATATTTAACATAATATCAACTTTGAAATGAAAATTTAGGACGAAATTCTACTCCGTAAAACATTATATTAATATTTCTACTGAATATAATTTTGTTCTTGGCATAATAATTATTATATCGTACCTACACTACTTAATACGACATATTCTAGAAATCTCTTTACTTTTGAATATTTAAACATATACGACCCTAAAATAAAGAGTTACCGGAGGCTTAATAGATTTGAATATGCTCTCATCGTTTTGTGAGTAAAATATTAAAGTTTATTTAATATTTCTTTAAATAAACTTTAATATTTTATTATTATTAAAGATTTAAAATATTCAAGTACTCACTTCAACAATATAATATACGGTTAACTTCTACGTAAAAGATTCATAAAATAAAATTATGTGAATTGAAATTTTCTTGTGAAATGATTTTCATGAAAAGCTTTGATTTAAGTTTTATTGCTATTATTAAATACATGTAGTGTTTCAAGTTTAAAACGAAGACTTAAATATTTTTCTTTTCATAGATCAATAAAGTAGAAAACAATTACGTTTATCAACAATGTTGTTGCCGTTTCAATTGTATTCAAAAGCAGTCTATTTGTAATTTATATTTAAGTCGTTTTCAATTGTGAGAATTTAATAATTTTAAATAGGTTGCTAACAATATACTAATATCAAATATTATTTTGTTGGTATAATTATTGTGTAAAATCCTATGTTGATGAATTGAACACAAAAAATGTGGTGTTCGAGTTTTAACAAGATTTTAATTTGCAATTACCAAGGCAAATTGTCTTTGACAAACTTTGTAATTTTTTTCATTTTAAAGTTTACTGTCAATTTTAATACAAGACGTAATATATTTTAATTCTAGTGTGATACTGAACTAGTAAAAGTTCTCTTAGTATGGTAGTGTGTATCCATTTATGTTTTTTAGTAGGTGCATATCTTCATAAATATTGTAACAACTTATATTCTCATTTATGTAACAACTTATCTTCCCTTTTATTTCCCTCCAAGTTCTTTCTTCGAATCAAGTCCATCTTTCCTTACATTGTCCAGCTAAATCAGTCTGCAGAGCTCGAGTCTCAATCAGGGATAATCGTAATGTTACATTGATTGGTTTCACAAATTAAAAAAACACAGTTTAAATTAAACAATGAAACATTTATTGATTGTTTAATTTTAATGCCTGGTTCGGACAAATCACATGTTATTTACATTTTCACAACGAACTTATTATTTACACAAAGGTTATACTTAAATTAATCAGTTTACAAGCTTATTTTGTCACTTCTTTTTGTTTAGATTAAAACGGGTTTCAATTATCTTTTGAAAACTTTATTTACACAAAAGTTTTGTTATTTTTGTGCTCGCCGACGTGAAACACGTCGGCGAGCACGAGAGGCCGGAGAAGAGAGAAGTTTGTTGCAAATGGTCAACCAAGAGATTAACAAGAGTCAAAATACGGTTCATTATAGTAAAGGCGCGATTATTTAAAAGTAAACTTGCAACTATGGAAACTTATTACGGAAATTCTCCAATTTATTTCTGTCATGAAAATTTAACTACGACATTATGTTATAGTATTATTTGTGAAATTGGTGAATATGTTAGGAGGTGTAGAATGTAGATAGATAGTAACAAGGATATACAATAACAATAATAATAATAATGATATGTGCCTTCCCACGTGCCTGGGAAAACATCAAGCGATGACATCGATACTTTGACTAGTTGAGGAACTGAATTAATAAGACAACACAGAGAAATATTCATGAATATTGCATGAACATCACCCTGAAAGGCCGTATTTATGTAAATCAAATTAGGTTCCCCTTCCTAATGTAGTGTGTGTATAATAATAATAATGTATAATATGCATTGACATTTGTATGTTTTCAAAAGTGCCGTAATGTATACAAGTAATATTAAAAAAGGCTTATGTACAAAATTATGCTGAAAAAGTCCATGAAAATTAACCGTTACTCACAGTTTTTTTAAAGCCGCAATATCATTATTTTGTCTTTATTTCATATAAATATATGACAATTTAATGTATCAGAGTGTAATTTCTGTGAATTTATTTACATTTCCACCTAATTGTTTTCTCGTTTCAATGTTTTTTTTTTGTGAGACATTACTTTGTTTGCGGTTGTAAGTTGTTTTATGTTTTGTAAAAGTTAATTTATTTAGTACAATATTTTTAATTTGCGTATACCTTTCAACAAGGTTGTTTTATTAAACTTTATTCTAGCTGAAGGCAAAATGTGTAAACAATGATCAAAATAACGCGACAAGCTTCAAACATTTATTTTTGTACAGTGATTTATAAGCAATGAGTTAAAAGCTCCACTTTTTAACAAAAAATATATTTATTGAAGAGTCATTTTAATAAATAAAGGTGTTCATAAGATAACGAACAGTAAAATAATATTCATCATTAAGTTTCGTGTCTTTTTTCCCACAAATAAGCTCACGTAAAAAGCTTTTTGATTTCACTTCAATGTTTTCGATCGTTTGTCTTCGAGCATTCTGTATAAGTAACTTAATAGGGCATAAGTCCGTAATATATTGCGAAGTTTTACAAATTTAAACATATTATTTTTGGTATTATGCCTTTAACATAATAAAGTCAACTTTTCCTCTATACGTAATTCTTATCTTCTAGACACGATGTACGTACCTACTCATAACTTCCATCTCAAAATGTGTATTAAAGAATATTACCCGAAAATTTACATATTCAATTCAGGAGCCATAAAAAATATAAATTAGGTACATAAATTAATTTTAATGACATAATTTTACGATAAAACCTCACAGCTTAACTCTTGTTGAAATATTAAAGTCCCTTAACATACTTAAATAATGTTCTGAAGCATTGATATATTATTTTTTTTGGGTATAATTTGACCACTTTTTAAATGAGTCCTTAAAAACGTAATTTTGTTTTAAAATTCGTTTTAAAAAAAAACTTTGTATATAAACGAGTAAACTCTTACCTGGCTTATGTTGATAAAAAAAATTCACAATATTATAAAATAATTTAATATAGATTTTTATTTCAAATTGTTTTATATGTTTTTCAACTTAAAAATGATATGGAGAACTCGTTTTTAAAAATCAAATGATGATGTACTTTAACTAAAAATATACTTATTTAACTTTATTATTCAAATAGCATATAATTATAATAATTTAAATTTCTGTTAGTTTTTCTATACGTCTATCTATAGGTACCTACATACCATCATGATTTCTCTTACAAGTAGAATAATCAATATACTCTTCACACTTAAAAAATATCAGGCAGTGTCAATGATTTTTCTAATACCTTAATTATTAGTCTAGCCGCCTAATTGTATTAGATTGATACTTTGTACTAACCTTATCCTCTATTTTTAGTTCAAAGAAGAAAGTTCTTATAATTATGTATAAATAAACCGTTGTAACAAAATGTATTGTAATTACTCTCTGGTCTGGGTTGAACGTTGTTGGGTCGTTATCTTCCGATTTGGGGGATGATTTTCTCACAATAATTAGAAATGGAAATGTTAACCCCATTGAAAATATCACCTTACAGTATCCTATAGTAATTATTATTATATATCTACTGCTATGAATATACTTTAACCCCGTGTACGTAGGTTCGGTTATAAAGGGCGTGCTATTGGGCAATCCGTAAATAATATACCTACCGATGGTCGATAAATGTGAAATTTGGTATTGGACTGAAGTATTTTCTTAATGTTCAACGTATATCTATTTACTTGCCATCCCCTCTGCACTACATTTATAGGAATCTTTCACGTACATAATAAGATAGACAAATGCAGAGAATCCCCGAAAAACATTTATTCATTTATACGATAACACCAGATTATTTTTCAGTTATTCGTAGGTAAAGAAAATCAACACTCATGCAGTTTAATCATTGTGTAAATTTTATGTTTGTACAAAGATTAAACCGATACAAATATTAAACCGTATAATTATGTAGAACAGATATATTCTACATAACGGCACTTGATTTATATAGGTAAGTATTTCAGTAATTTCTTTTCCTTTTTCTCTACATGTTTCGTCACACAGTCTTTTCGCAGTGAGAAAAATCTTTTATTATTTTTAAACCAATAAGTTTTGGTACACCCACGTACAATATCCGTACTAATCAAATTCTAAAAAAATGTGTATAAAATAAACATCTACAAAATACATAACTTACCTACAAAGCCTAATACAGCAGTTTACAAAAACTATACCGCCAAAAGCCATTTGTGGAATGAAAGATTTTTCATTGTACGCGGAAAATAAAAAAATATTTTACTACGTATGTGTACATTTAAAACTAAAATGATTTGTGATTTTTTTTTGGGTAATGCGAAAAGTATGTTTGGGAATTGTGTTTTTATAAAAATAGTTTTATACAAGTCTCTACCAAACAAAAGTTTTGTCCCAGATGAGATATGAATATTATGATCAAAATAGACTTTATTATTTGGGAATGTTAATGTAAATTATTTTGTCGACTGTAAACTGAGAAGATATTTGCAAGGATAGAGAAAATGTAACCTTAAGGTTACACTAGAAAGGGAAACCTGTACTGGTAATCCAATATGCTAACTGTGCATTCAAAGTCTCAGTTAGTCGGCAGCTTATGATCAAAGATTGCTTTTGAAAATCACACAATTAATATAAAATACATGACTATCTTAATAAATTACTTTCTAGACGCGATTCAGCTATAAACTAAGACGGAAATAACCGAATGCTCCCGAAACTGTGATCGGCTTGGCCGACGAATCAGCCGACTAATCGGCCCCTTTACAATCGACTTATCGGCTAGTCGGCCAAAGTCATAGTAGCCCCGTATAAATATGCATTTTCTTTGCGAGCACGACCAATACAAGATTCATGACGTTAACATGATAATTATGCTGTGATTCACATTGGTATTGCTTATAAAATATGTAATATTAATAGGTAATTACAACATGTTATTTTAATGCTAATACTCGTACCAGCTACGCTACAAGATGAAATATGATATGACATATTATAACTAGATATGTATTGATTAATATCATTACTTGCCTGCATAACATAATATGAATAATAAATTAAAACAAGGTTGTATGTTCATTTGTGACACAATTACGCGTGTAAATATTAAATAGATATATACGTATCTACATACATGAATTTTATATGCGTTACGGTTGCGCTTTCACGATAACAATATGGATGTAAACGTTGAATATGGGTGTACTTAATTACATGCTATATAATATCGTAATAAACTTCTGCATGCACATATCTACCCATAAATAATATCCTTCTATTCTACACTTTTTTCACAGTATGTGATTTGGGTCAGATAACCAATCGTATACTTGTTTTAAAATCTCTCATTTATCAACTTTACAACCATTCTTAATTCGCATTATGATTATGACTACTACTACTATCCCATCACGATGTACCCTACAAGTGGGTATCGAGCAGACCAGCCGCATACAATAAACATGCAAACTGTTCTCTCCCTGTCAACAAAAGTGGGCGACCAATTCTTTACCGAGTGCTCCATGGAAGAAAGTATTCTGATATTCGAAATTGAACTAGAACCAAATGATGGATGGACATTTAGTTCTATTTCAATTTCAAGATGGCGTTAACCGCAACTAATAATTCATCATATTGTCATGCGAACATTAAATAAATGATTGTATATTCAGAAATCGAACAATATTTCTGGGTAAACTTTATCAATATCCTTCACATATGTACTTGAAATTCGTATTTGAAAATTCACATTAAAAATTAGTTTTTGTATTATTGGTTCAAAATAACCATTTAAAAAAAAAACAAAAAACAATTTTACTGTCAATAGCTAATACAAAAACATTTAAGCCGCATGAGTCATGCCGTTGTACCTAAACTAATGTCTCTTTAGCGTCAACAAATCGCGTACCTGTTTCATACGAGTAGTAAGCGACGCTTGATATATAGAGTGAGTATGACCTGTGTAAGGTTGTAAACATGCATATTCGTAATATCAAAACACGATGTACTCGGATATACCTACCTATAGGGGGTTTGGCATCATATTAGTTTTCTATATTATTAATAAACCTACCATATTACGAAGCGTTGCATGCAGAAAGTAGTATGTTGTTCATATGTGTGTATGTCATATAATTATACTATTTTAATTACCCCGTATACAATGTATACATTGTTGTTCTATTTTGATTGATCACTTTTGACGCATTATGTGTAAGTGATTATTTAAAAAATGTTTATGTGATTATTCAGTTACCAAATTTTCTTTTGTAATGAAGAAGCTTCCAAATAAATTTTCAATCATTTTTAAAATCCTATTATTAGGATTTGCGAATATTACGAATAACATCATGCATTTTTATTTTGACAAAATTTGGCATGGACGTTAATGGAATAGGTAAGACATTAAACTTCAATCCAGCAATGAGGTATGTCACTTATCTTGATTGCTTTATTTCTTACGACACAATATAATGAGGTATATTTAAGCAGTTCATCTACTTTTGGGAGATGGCGTGATGGTAATTGATAACATAAATTTGATACAAAGAATACTTACTAAATCTCAAATTGGGTTTTCTCAAAATATTGGTTTTCAAAATACTTTGATACAGAGTAATTGTATCTCATAATACGGAGAAAGTTTCAGTCGAATGAAAAATCCATTAACCTCCAAGATATATACCACCTTACACATTGTGATTCAACATCAGGTAGGATAAGTGTAGTAGGTATTATTTATTTATTTATTAATCTACAAATCCATTTCACTGGTCAAGATTCCCTACTAACATACGGATGCTTATAGAACTTTGTTATATGGAGAGTACAATCGAAGATAATGAAATCGCTACAGTTGAAATCAAAATTTCATGCTACTAATTCCATGAACTCAGAAGTAACAAAATGCCATTTGATTGTAAGCTAGTCACTAATAGACCAATATTTTACTGAGACATAACTTTATATAGTAGGCACAGTTCGACATGTGATTCGATTGCATAGTTCATGAAATTTCTAGAAAAAAGTAAGTTTTCCATTTTTCAATTTCGCGTTGAAGTATGTTATTCATTCCATCTTTGTTACTTAATAATCGCACGAGTTGGACGACTTTATGTTCAGTACACACTGTCTAATGTCTGCGTTTCTTTTGATAGATGCCGTTACAGTATTATTTAGACAAATAGGTATCATGACTGCACAGGAATTTGAAGTTGAGGGTGCGTTGCTTTTCATTTCCTCCATTTTACGTATAGGATGTATTGATTATCTGGGAATATCCTTACCGGCAATATGTTCGCCAATATCTCTAACTTCAATACGAGGGGTCGAAGGGAGAAAATGTACCTTATATCATATGTATGTAGTATAGGTACACACTGATAATACCGACGAAGTGCACGAACCACTAATTGCTCACCAAAATAGTGGATATTATCGGAAAGCGACAGCTGCCAGCATTATTATGCTTCAAATGCATTTCTATTACTACTGGGTAGGTACTACATAACCAGTCCCTATTCCAAAAATCTTTTCAGCAAACAGTATTTATTTGTGTGAATTAAACACATAGGTAATATGACGATTTTGTTGCATTTTATTATAGGTAAAGTATAACTTGTATTTTTTTGTTTTCTATTGTTGTGATTTGAGTGCACATCAGTTTCACGGAGCATATAAATTTTGTATGATATTCTTCTTCTTCTTCTATCAGTGCCGTATCAGGTCCCCCCGACGTTAGTCATCACTCTGGAAAATGCTTCTCTGTCCCGCGCTGTGCGGACCAGCTCTCCCATCTGTGTTATTCCAGTCCACTGCCACGACATACGCCTCCTTCCCACTCCACGACATCCCTCAATCTTGCCCTCTATTATCAACAGCAAAAGCCGATAATTATCGCCTCGCAGGATGTGGCCCAAATATGTGACTTTACGTACCATAATATTCGTCAGTAGCTGTCTATTCGTATGCGCTCTACGTAGGACTTCTTTATTGGGCACTAAGTCTGTCCACGGTATTCGAAGCATTTCATATTCAGCACTATTTTATATTAGTTATCTCTTCCAAAGACTTTTCTAACACTTGAAAAAATGTTGTACGCTCTTTCACAAAAACGCTTTTTTTGTGAAAGATGGTGGTTCAAACACTCCGATACATTCAGTAGTCAAAGGACGTTACTTTTTTATTTAAATGATTAAAACACGAGGAAAGCTGGGACTCTCGTCTCTCGAGAACTGGATTGTCTTAAGGTCTTCATATTATATAATGTGTCTTTTCAAATCCCTTTTTAAATTAAAACTTGTGATTAAATTGTTACGAAAGTACCTACTAATTATAATCGTTTTAGTAAATTCCTAATCACCGTGTATCACACACACCACCTCATCATTGAACTGTCTATATTAGTTATATTAGATTTTGGTACTCATTGAGTCAGTCGACTGTTCTATGAGGTGTTTAAGTACCTACATACATTATATTACATTTCCATGAACTTGCTTATCTTGAAGATGTATCGTATGAAGTACGTAACGTATGAAGATACGTGTGTATCGAAATACAGATAAGCATTCGCAAAAATCTGTTAAACTTAACTCAATTTAGTACGTTTAATATTATTATTTAAATTTAATGTGGTCACAAATTTGGAAGTATTGAAAAATATAAATTGCAACAGACAATTGCTAACCAACATTAGAGTCCGCCAGATTGCATAGCTGAGTCATATTCTGCGAAGGAATAAATGTGAAATTTTCCAACTCATATTAATGAAAAGGTTGAAAGGCGACGTGGTCCTGGCAGAAGGTAGGCCACTTGGCTGTCTAATATAAGACACTGGATTGGGAGGATATATGGAGGATTTTTTGACTGGCACAAGGCACTTTTTTTTCAAGAGGTTTTTGCCAACATTTAGGAAGCCTGATGAGGCATGAGAAGGAGAAGAAGTATATAAAAAATTAATAAAACGTCACCTTTCTATTTAACGTTTTCCTGGAAAAAATCCAGTTATTAAATAGGTAGGTACCCCCATTATGAAATTACTGCATATATCTTTCGGAAACTGAAGGTAATTTCTATAATTATTAAGGTTTAAGTAATTGATGAGAATAGCAAACATCACACTAAATGTTTTCTAAAGATCTTGGATGAGAAGTTTGGTAAATATCAATTTTAGAACACAATAATCAAATTTAAATTTCTATACTAAGTCCAAATGAGGTAATGTCGTTCTCAAGAATACGTTCATTTTATGCCACAATTTCGAGGAATAAAAAATTACTTTATACCCCACTATATGAATAAAAAATAAAGTAACTAGGTATTCATTAGTTGTAATTTATTAGGTAGGTAGTATGTCTTAAAATGGCTAAAGACCTGTTTGGCTGTAAATCTATAATTTTGTAGCTGTATTGATTTTACCTGGTGATAAAAAGCCCATTTATTTTGGGTCAAATGATGAAAAATTACACAATACAATATATTTTTAAAAGGACTCCGATTCTCCGTCTCGGCTGGTGATTTGTAACAATATCGATTATTGCTTAAATATTTATATGTTGTGGAAGGTCACCCTAGAAAATAAATAAGTTATATTGACATATTTAGGAGTAGGTACAAAACAAATTAAAAAGGAAATCCTCAAAATCTCAAGACAACCTAATATTTGTATAGGATCAGATGTAAGATATAAATATATTATTTGCATTGTTCGATATTCTATTTACTATCACAAATAGGGAATTGTATCTGTAATATAAAAGACTCGATGATTTTGACTTGGTATGGTGGTCCTTGTTTGATTCTCTTGGAAGCACAGGATGAAAAAAAACCTCCTAATTTAAAGGCATTTTGCACCAATCACCAAAATAGTCGCCTCTGTTCATAACATTCCTAATGCTCCAAAAACATTATCACGGGAACGGTGTGCAAGGATAAAGTATGTAAATCATTAAAAAGACGCAATTAATAAAAATTCACACCACATCAAAGTTTTATTTTTCTATTCTATATCAAGTTGACTATTGCTTGGATTTTTATTACATTTTTTCAAAACATATAACTTGTAATTTTTGCTACGATAATGGTGTGTTTGTTAAAGGCACCAGCAATTTTTTGAGAACTAAATTCCAGGAAAACGCTTCACTTTTGTATTTTATAAAGCATCGGTGAGGGAGAGACAAATAATTAACTGCATTTATTTCATAGTAGTACGTGTAATATTCACCCCCACATAATGTAGACATCAACACACGAATAGATCTAATATCATGATAGGTTCATAACAAATTGAATATTATAAAAGAGATCGTTGATTACAATGTATTACTTCCCAATAATGTGTGGCGTGCAGTGTACCTCGTACTAATATCAGACAATTTACTTATCTGTCAATGATTAATTATTTATAATGATCGATTAGAATCTGGAAGCCATATTATTATTAAACCGTTTGACTTTCCACATCATTGATATGTCGACGACCCTACACATCTACATACTTACTTGTGCCTTATGGTGTGCGTCTTATTCGGGGAAAATAATATTGTTTCGTAAAGTACATAATTGATTTAAACGCTTTTGATGAAATATTAAATAAAGCTTCAATCAGGCAAACTCCAAAATATATTTTTTTGTTTAGAATACATAATTGGCATCCAATTCAAAGATGTTGAGAACATTGAATGAACGACCAATATGCAAAAATAAAATTAGATCAGGCGTGTATATACTGGGGTCCATCCTTTAAAACTACATTATCTGATTAAATTTATTTTGAGACAAAATACAATTTTTTTGTAATTGTCAAAAACGTATCGGTATATAAAAAAGGTAGGTATATTACGGCCACAAACTTATTTCACGATACAAATACAATATTCATCAGATCGAATGGAATAAATTCATAATGTGTAATTAAATACTTTATTTAAAACCACGAGGGAGTTTATTTACCTACGATAAAGCTACTGCATTTTATTCACATTTAAAATTAAAACACCCACCATTATCATTCAATTACGAGAATTATTATTTCCAATGATGTAATTAATTATTGTGAAACGCCGGAACTTATTATTAATAAAATGAAAGTATAATGGTTAATTTTAATATTATTTTTCACTTATTTTACAGATTTTGACAATTAATGCATTTGTTACAAGTAATTCTTATTTAAATATAATGTAAATTGACAAGTTTAGTGATGGATAATAGATAAAGTATTACTAAAGAATAAGTTAAATATGTGAATATTTTATAATATTATGATGGTGTCAAAGTGCTAAGTGATTGTATATATTAGGAATACTATTTTATTATTATCAATTGAGTGAATATAAGTGCTATAATAATTAGAATCATTTTTATTTATGGTTTCATGTTGTGTGAAGTGACTTGAGTAATAATAATTGTTATCATCAAAATGGCTGACACAAATTCTGTGATTGAAGGAACTGTCAAATTCAGGGATGGAAAAAAGGTAAAAATACACTTTCTTGTTTCAATAATACAATTCAACCAAAATTTTAACATTACCCAGTGAAACCTCTATCGATCGTTTTGATGAGACTTGTTTTTTGTTTTGTGTGATATGATTTTGAGATAAAACTAAACTGACAATATCTATGGAAAAAAAAATCACAAAAGAAAACATTACCTTTCAAATAACTATTGATGGATGATTCACTGTGACTTGCATGTTATATCAATTACTACACAGAAATAAAGTATTCTAAATTAAGAAGTCAAATAGGTACATAATATTTAATCTTAAATAGATCTTCTAAATGGCGATTTTTTTTTTACCATAATTTTCTAAATTCCTTTTTCTAGAACACTAATATTTATATTTTTATCTATTATTCACAGTCAACATTTTTTTTTATCTTAAAGTTAAATATGTTTAAAACTTGAACAAAGGATGAATATAAAACAAGAATACCCACATTATAATTATTATTCCTACATAAAACACAAATTTAATTTGATTTGGAATGACTAAGCAATAAGCTGCATAGTTGCATAAACACATACAATATTAATAATTATACCTAAATGTGTATATTATGTACAGTTTTATTACTTAATAAAAGGAACATTACAATATAACTCGTTAACTCCGATTTCATTATTTGAAATATATTATGATTATGTTACTGTACATAAACTACTAATATTTTATTCATATATACACATTGTGCAATAAATTTTATTATTATGAGAGAACAGATTTGTAACAAAGCGAAAAACCCAGATTATAATCATACTTTGATGAAATCTGGAGAAAATCATGTTCAGAGATATTATTTTAATGTGTCAATACTAACTACTACTTTGATTACCAATTTATATGTTACCCGGCGAAGGATCTTTTTTCCGTAAGTTTTTGAGTATCCGTAAAATAGCAGGTGTAAGAAAAAAATTACATCTTATATTCAGCAATGAGTTATACCACCCATCCTGTAATTACAATTTTCATGTCGGCAAAGAGTAGTGATGTAACGAATATTCGTATTCGCATTCGCGAATATTCGCATATTTCAAGTATTCGCATTCGCATTCGTATTCGCAAAAAAATAAAAAATATGCGAATATTATTTCGGTAATAAAGTATTGGATATTCGGTAAAAGTACCGGATACATACCCGGTACATTGTAGAAACAGATACTGCAAGAAAATATTCTTTAAGAAAACCGGGGAGTTTTGAAATATTTCAAATTCCTATTCCAATTTGAAAATTCGGCGACGGGGGGGGGGGGTAGAAATTTTAATGATTAAACTATATATGTATTTCTATAAACACTAGTTTATAGAAATACATACTTCATTAATTTGTCAATTTATTGAGATGACACTTAATTTTTTTTATTTTTTAAAATTATCTCACTCAGAAAATAAAATCTAGATCATAAAATAAAAATTTCATATACTTTCTGGTTATTTTTGACATACGCGCGTAAGCTTAAAAGCTGTTAATGTCATACTTAAGAATATAGCAGTTTGAACAAAATGCTGATATAAAATATAACAAAATTGTTGTTAAAAATAAAAGTGATGTGGATAGATTGAATATTAAAAGGAATAAAGTACGATCTACTATTCTTAAAAGTTTTAAAATATTTCCAAGTTTGTGCAAGTCGTTAAAAATCAGTAGAACACCAACAATAATTAAAAACTTTATGCCGAAAATAACAGTTGTAAACAAACATAGTAAAACATTTTAATATCCATAACATAGTGCAGTGTTTTATGTTTATTTTTACAAACATTAATGACTGGCTACTGAAGTTTACTTTTATTATTGCATTATTAAAATAAATTTGTTTATTCATCTTGAGTAGTTATTTTATTATCATATTCAGAGTTAGATGGGTGTGGATAAAAATATTGTTCTTTTCATATATTTATGAGTCAGGAAGCTTGACATATGTCAAAGTTGTTTGTGAATATTTTATTTGTTTTTTAACACATTAAATTTATAAGTATTTTGAGAACAAAGTATGTCATAAGATCTTACTAACTGAGCATAACCTCGTACTAAGGTAGACTATACTCGTATATCTAAATATTACAATTTTGTACTCCTGCGCTATGATATCGTGTGTGTGTGTTTATGTTTTTTTTTTATGTTGACACGTTGTCGACTCACCATCTCCGTTTTTAGAAGTTGTGTTATACACAATACGTATGCCACTTACTTAAACATTATAATAATACAAAAGATGAAAAGTAAATAAACAAATAATAACATAATATTATTAAGTACCTATGTAACGATGTATTATCATCATCCTTTTCTTTTGATGTTGTATAATGACATCATCACAATAATATGTTGACAAATTATACAAAGTATGTATTAACGTAAGAACATTATTTTACAATAAAGAACATAATATTATTCCTTTTCCCTCAGTGCCTATAATAGTAGTATTTTTTTATAAAAATCCTCTTCAAATCTTAATGCGTATATAATACAAAATAATCACATACATTATTACTTAAGATCTTATTTTTTATGTAAACTGCAATGTATTTGTGCATGTTTTAGTACAAAATTCGCCATTTAGATGATATTTAAAAACTTTCGCATACTAATTTTAGTTGTATATCACTTCTGAAATTATAATTTTTTCTTCATATTTTTCAGTGGAAATCACGGTGGTGTGTTATGAGAAAGCTATCCCCAGTAGCAGGTAAATCACATTAACCTTTTTACTTTTTTAAGGAGTTTAATTGTTATTTGACTGCCTCAAATGTAGGTAATTTTTTCAAGTTATATTTTGTTCTACTTACCTAAAATTCAATCTTTATCAATGATGAAATATTGACCAAGATCTTGGTAAAACTCTTTTCTCGGTAAAAAATTATAGTTTACGATGTTTCATTGATTGATTACAAACAAGATTTATTTAACTGAATTTAACAAAATGGTTTTTCGATTTCTCGAACGCTTCTTTGAGAATTAAAAACCAAGTCTGAATAAATTCCGCTGTAAATCAAACTAACTCTTTCATTTTCTTTAAGGACACGTTAAATGTTCAGATCAAGAAGTAATTAGAAAATTCCAGCCAAAGACGACTGTAGTTGAAACGACAGGAATGCTTTTAACTCTACACTACTTGATTGGTGAGAAGATCGGTAATCAAACTAATAAAAATACCCTTACACAAGGGGTGCTTTGAAAGAATTACAACTACATTATTTTTTCTCTTGTTACTTTTTGTCTTCTTTATTTCTCATAGCAGTGATTATTTCTAGGATAACAATTTCTCGGGTTTCTTTTTATAGAATGGAATCGGAAGATAATTTCCTTCTTCTAAGCAATTAGTATGATTGGAAATGCTCTCTCTGACTTGTTTATATAGGAACCCGTACAACTAGCGTCTGTACTAATACACACAGATTTATTTATTACTTTTCTCTTTACAATTTACAGTACATTAGTAAAAAATGTTAGTACGATTGGTGTAACGAGCTTAAATAAAAAGCATTAATAAAAAAATGAAAACAACATCAATTTTATTAGACTTTTTCCCTTATAATTTCAAAAGCTTAAGCAATTATTGAAAACTCATTTACTAATGTCGAATTGATACAGAATATAGAAGTTGTACAATATTTAAGTAGAAACTAAGCCCATTAGCTCATATCGCTTGTATGTACCTACTAACTTATACACTTGTCCTCTTGTGATCTAAGATTCACAGTATCCTCTTATTAATGAATATTTGATGCATGTTTAACAACCAGGCCACTCTGTATAGGATTATATGAGAAATACTGGAATTGCATCGATCCAATCCAGTCTTATGTAATATGAAGGGAATTCTAAATGTTCCATCAGTGAACTGGTTAAACGTTTTGATTGGTCCGACTTTAATTTATTACAATTCACTCGAAATGTTAAGTTGATTGCTACTTACTATAACTTCCTTCGAATCCTATGCAATTCGGAATAATTGCCAATATTTCGAATAAGTGTATTATTTCAGTCGAAGGAAATAAGTGCAATGTCGCTTCTACATATTTTTTTTTTTGCATTCATGAACTAAGTATTACAAAGAAAATAATTTTAATTTAAAGTAAGGATGGGTGATCATTTTGGTTGCAAGTGTGTATCTTGTAACTGTTCACTCTCCTAAACAAACGTAACTTAAAAAAATATTGGCACGATTAGGTACGTACATATAAGTATATTATTTATTTTTAATATAATTTTTTTATATTTTTATTTTTAATATAATCCTTAACTTTTTTCGTATTTTCCATTATGGTATGAAGTAAACACTTAACTTTTTTAAATACACACTATATTTTATAACTGAGTAGACAATTGTTTCGTCTTATATTATTTATGTTATTACCATATAAATTTTCCTTCATTGTTAAGCTTTTTCAAGATTTAGTATTGTCAGAATATAAAAGTAACATTCTTTTTATTCGTGTAATTTTTATCTCGGTCATCGCTTTTTCTTTGATGTATAAAAATAATGACAAGAAAAGTATAAAATATCACATGAAGTCATAAATTTCTAAAATATCTACGCCTCATTTACATCCTCCTTAATTTATCTTGTTATAATGAATATGTTATTATGTACTCGTATAGAAAAAAGTCCCTAATAAGTCATCAAATTACACAGCATTATATACGTCTCATTATTTCAACGAAAAATTATTTTGATTTTTTTCGTCACATAATTGTCTTAAGCTAACTCTTTAATTTTAATTAGGCCCAAACACTTCGGGGTTAAGGTTAAAGCCAGCTGTGGTTTTGACTGTTAATGATAGAGTAGTTCAAAATTGAAGGTAGAAGTTTTTTTTTACTTGTGGGAGTGTACCGACTTTGAATGGAATATTTTTAATCACAATTACTTTGGTCAACGTTTGAAAATGTAAATTTGTTATAATACATCTACGAGTGTTTCGTACACCTACTAAAATACGATTCTTCGAACTATAGTCCTACAATACCTATCATGGGTAGGCAAAAGGATTAAAAATATTCTACTTTAATCAAGGAATATGTACATACAAAAGACTGCTAACAAATTCAATATATTACATAATTATAACAAAATTGATAATTCAATAGAAATTCTGGTGCAGAAAACTATTCTGGTACCAGCACTTGTGAATGGAAGCGTAAAGTGGATCAAATTCCCAAAGATGGTCGCGTATCGAGAAAGAAAAATCGACGTGAATTTATGGTAAATTGTATGATTGTGGGAGAAGCGAAATAAATATGCAATTATAGATTAGAATGGCGTTCCGTTCTCTCGGCCTATCTCACTTTAAACTCGTAAGTATATAGATAGATAGAATGAATTTATTTATTTGGGATACTTGAACAAAGCGATTTTTCTTCATGTCGAAAAATGATGTACCCCTTTTCAATAAGTAAGAATTAAATATATGTATACTTTTTATATATAATAACTCAGTTTAGTAGTCAGCCTGGGCCCCATTAAACCGTAATTAGTTAAATACAATAAAAAAAATTAACCAGATGGCGCGAGGCGACACACGATACTTCGTCGCAAGTTGCTCCCTAGGCGACAATTTTTGATGGGGTGTCTGAGGGCTTGTAAACATTTTTTATTCTCTTAAATAAATATTTATATCTCAGTATTTTACAGATGCCATTAAATAAACTTTATAATTTACTATCAGACGTAGGATTTTTGTACAAATAATACTAAAAACATGTCTTGAGTAAACTCTATGGAGTTCGATAAAATATTAAATGGCAATTAGGAATAAACAATATTGTTTACTTATCATAAATATAAAATGAAAAAAACAACACATAAATGATTCTGTATTTTTTAATTAAAGCTATAAAAATATATAGTATGTTGGGTATGGTATAATGAAACTCTCGAAAACTTTGTCTGCGAGCTAAGCGTATTAGGTATACTCGTACGAAGACGTATTTATTTTTCTTTATTTATCTCTAGGTTTACAATAGTTTTACAATAATGATGGACAATCTCATTGTTATACTATAATAGTAAAAAAGAGTCGAGTTCGTCGGTAGCCTGGTGGTAGAGTCTCGGCCTTGTGAACAAGGGGTCCGGGGTTCGATCCCAGGTGCCGGCTAACTCCCCTTTCACGACACAAGATTTTAGCTTACTGTGAAAGGTGTATAAGGTTATATTTGGGTTTATAACAAAAACCCAGATATATCTTTTAAAAAAAAAAAAACAAAGTACCAAATAAATTATTATCATCAAGTTTAACAGCTATATACACAACGTTTAAATACTATTATTTATATTGTTTTTCACTTGTCCTTTTTTATTGCCAGGACGTAGTTTTTTTTTGTTATAAAATGTTTGTCAGTACTACTTAAACCAATAGTTGTTTTCTAATGATAATGCAAACTGGAGCTAGATATATTTTATTCTCTAATAGATCTGTAGCTACCTCTGTATAAGGAAACTATTCTAAATAGAGAAATTAAGGAGTAGACAATAACATGATTATTAAAATAGATTTGAATCTTGGGAGTCGAATATTTAAAATAAAAATATTACCACATTGTAATGCGAATTTAGTTATTCATTCAATGTTTTAACTATCATTTGAACATTGAATTACAATTTTCAATTTGTCTTTTACTTTTCATTGATAAAAATTGATATAGGCGAGGCGTCCAAGCATGCAATCTCAATGAAGAAATTCGAGTTCAAATCTCATTGCACTGTTCAACTTTAAAATAAACATTTTAAAATAATAATGTGGGGATTTTCGAAGATGTTTTTGTGTTTAAAAGAAATAAAGGTTTATTTTCTTGGCTTATTTGTAAAAGATCGCTCCTTTGCGGTAAACTCGCCTCTGTATTTTGGTTAATTATTAATTTATTCTTGGACGACATAAAAATGTGGTTTATGTACGAGTACAAAGTACTTCATGAAAACTGAACAATTTATCAATTCTAGGACACTACAATGGTTGTATTTAATTTGAATGTTTGGCAATTTTTGCAATAAATGTACCGTAAAGAATGAATGAATCAATAAAGTATAAGTGGCGAATGGTTTTTATGTGAAGGTACAAAAGTATGTATTTATTTGCTGTTTTTTTTTTCAAAATTAAATATTATACAAAATGCATTTTGTAATGTGAGGTTAATAATTTCATTGAAATACAGCATTTTTTTTATTTCACATATTAAAATTTTTGAAATCTTTTAACATAATATTACGTAGGTATTTTGTATTAGATTTTTATATAAAAGTTTGATGTTAACATGTTTCGGTGATCCGGCTTACAAATTACTTTGCACATATTGCGGATAATATTATAATGTTATGTGAAAGTTTCAAGTCGGGGAAGTTTAGCGTAACATACGACATAATGATAATAATAATAAATTTATTAAAAAAAATAAAATTTGTTTTGTTTACGTTCACTCTATTATGCACACACATACTCACTAGATATATGTATATATATACATAATATAATATCAAACGTGAGTGAAACAGGAACCAGGATAAAAATAGGGAGTGTAAGCTCGAATGAAAATGATAATCGATTTTGAAATTTATAGAGCTTTGAGATGTTGATAGCAAGAGACTAACTGTGTACTTTGGACACATATACTATGAAATGAAAAAATCAACACTCAATAATTTGCTTCCCTTATTATCCCCACCAAATAATTGTTTATTTTACTAAACATCTATGTGTTATTTAGATTGTAATAGCCTTAGAGAGTTATAGTAAGTAATTTTTGTTAATTAATCAAATTTCAACAGAATTCTTTTCATAATTTAATCTGCGGTATGGAATTATTTAATGATTCTCAATAATCACAAAAAGACATAACAAGAATAATTTTAAAAATGAAGATCATTGAAACAATGGTTTTATTTTAGTATAAATTTCTACAAAAATAAAGGAACAAGAAAATTGATACTCTTGTTTAATTAATAGTCAAATAGTTTATTATAAGACTACAAACTAAAATTTTGAACAAAAATGTGTTTTTTTTTGAGTGTGGAATATTTTAAACACTAACATATGGCAAGTGGAATTGAAGGGCTTGGGGCATTAACACTGTATGCCACCTAATCCTTATTTTGAGATAATTGAGTTTGAAGTTTACTTTAAATCCTCAAATCATACAGGAAGACGAATTCAAATATTATATATTCATTAATTTCCATAATTACATATACTTACTAATCTCATTTATAGAAATTGAAAAAAATAATTAAAAAGGTCATATTTTGAGAAGACTGTGGCTTACAGTGTTATTGCTGCAAATATTTTGGTAAAAAAAAATTGCTTCTAAATTTATTGCAGCAACAACACTGTAAGCCACATAAAATTATTTTTTTTTCTTTAGGTAAATTGTTTTTTAATAAGGTACCTACATAATAAATTAGTAGATCTAGAACGACTTTTAAGTGTTAATGTGGCTTCTCAGCGCCCCAAAGTACGTAAATATGAGTAAAAAATATTTGCCATAAGTACGTGTGTACTCATATTGCTGTCTAAATATACCTCACCAGGATTGCAGAAGTAGTAGAGAGTAGTTGAGACTCAGAATGTAACATTCTCGCGTTAAATGATAATATTGATGTTGAACATTTGTTATTAATGCTTAAATTGTTCTACTTCTCTAACAAATTATAGAAAAAAATGAATAGTAAAATATTACATATTTTATAGCAGGACAACACTGTAAGCCACAATCAAAAATTAATTACCATTTCCGACGAAGATTTGATAGATTTCGAAAAGTTTGGCTTGCAAACATAATTTTCATTATTTTGAGAATCAGATCCACTAAAATAATTGCCACTAGAGTCTGTTAAATCTTGAAGAAACGAAATTAAATGCTTGCGCTCGTGAGATTCAAGTTCGGCCATTTTAATTTGTATGTGGCTTACAGTGTTTTAATGCCAAAATAATTACAATATAGCCATCAACGAAAAACACAATTTTTGAATAACGTTGTCAATATTTAAAATATTTTCCCAGGATTTTTTCTTACTATAGAAGCCACTATTTTGTGATGTTTTACATCAAAAACTCGTTTTTTTAGGATTTGTGGCTTACAGTGTTAATGCCCCAAGCCCTTCAATTGTTTATTTTATATATATTCTCGATGGTTTTAGTTTTATATTTCGATGTTCTATAAAACTAGTTATGATACCCTAGTAAAGTGTACTCGTTAATATTTAAATATGTGTACATTAAGTCCTTTGAGCCAGTAACAGAAGGAGACTGTTCGTAAATAGCCCGGATCTTGTATAGTTACCCTCACACAGCTATAGCTCTTGTATAGTAGCTGCTTTGCAACATAGTAATATTATTTCGTTTGTTGGTATGTCTTTGGAGATTTTCGAAATTCGGAACATGAAAGAGAATACTACAACTGACGCACGAGAATTAAATTTTCATAATAAACAATGTATAGTTATTCCTTTTTGCTAACCTCCGTGAAACTTCATTTTATACACTTATTTACTTGAATAATATTATTAAAACACTAGCTTAAATAACCCGAATTCGCTCAAAGAGTCATTTTTATTTATATAGAAAAATAAACGATAGTTATCAACAGAAATAAGCTTTGAAATAGAAAATGGAAGCCGCTATTTCAGTAATATTATAATTATGAAATCTTTGCATTATATTGAAATATCATTCATCGCCGTCAACGCTCCTCTCGGGAGCACAGGGCAGAAACCAGTCTCCTACATTCAGAGTGTCTCTGCGCCAATTGCGTCACCTCTTTCCACGACGTTCCTTGGTCACTGATGTCGTTGTCATAGGAATGGTGTATTGTAAGGACAACTATCATTGGAATTTACTAAGCCATTAATAAACAATGAGTTTTAGTCCTCACAATGATAGATCTGCTGAATGAATTGAGCAGCTAAACCTAGTAGTTGTATCCTCTGTAATACATATATGTATTTGTGACCTTACCCAACCAAAAGAATATTATCTCAATACATACATACCAATTAATTTATCCATGTAGTTACAAACATTGTTATATAACACAATTTGTACATATTATGATCTTCTTTAATATCTTCTTTTGTACAGTATTATGTTTTCTTAATTTATTTATTACATGAAAAATATTTCTCCGTATTCTTAATATCAAAAGACGGAGCACAATATGTCGTGAAATAAATTTGTTAACAATTTTTTTCGGATTAAGATATTATGTTTTTTACTTGTCCAAGTTTTTTGTATTGTTCACTTTTATCAAAAAGATCCATTGATAAATTATCAAATTTATCTTAAATTTACGCAACAATAAAAACTACCGCTCACAATAGAAAGTTTTGCGACGTTAAATTGAAAAAAAGTAATTGAAATGTCTTTTTTATATTATTTTCAGCGGACCATCTGTTATCTTGGCTTTCTGTGCTGACATGACTGAAATCACTTTCTTTTTAGATGTTATTTCTTAAATTTCAAACATTAATAAAATATATTTATAGTCGAATTCAGAATGAAAAATTGAGGCTTACTTCATCTGTAAATATAAATAAAAAATTCTGTTTTGTCAGTGTCAACGTTGTGAAAGTTCATATTTTTATAAAAATTATAAAAAATAATTTAAACACTTAAGAAGAATAGACTAAATTCAAAAGGCCTCTTACGATTATACTAAATTCTGGGAAAGTAAACAGTGGTGTATTTTAAACCATTGTGGAAAAGTCCACCTGACCTGACGATCAACAAATATATCTTGAGTGATGTTGATTGACATTTTAAATACATTTTTTTTATATTTATCAGGCTTTTTGTTTACAACATAAAATATACAACCTTATACACCATTCACAGTAATTTGAAAGCTTTGTCGTGAAAAGGGAGTTGGAATGACATTTGGAATCGAACCGCGCACCTCATGGCCGAGACTATTTATTTATTTATTTATTTATTTATTCATTCTTTACTGTACATTGATAAAAAACAATTACACATAATAATTAATTATTATGTGTAATTGAAGGTAGTCTCATAATAATTAATTATTATGAGACTACCTTCAGGCTACCGACGAACTCATTTATTAATAAATAATACATTAACATTTGCTTACTGTAACTTGTATTAAAGAAAAGTATTTAATTTAATTTGTATTTTTATTCCAAATCTGATATTCTGACGATAGAAAATATTAAATTTATTATGTCTTGACAACTACACAAATATTGGAATTCGAGCAAAAAAAACACGCATGCTCTGAATTTGGTCCTTAGAGCAAGTATGTCAACTTGTGAATTTGCGATGGATATATCATAAAAAGACTTTTTTCCATACTCTTAACTCACGAATAGAGTTCAGTATAGTGACTAAAGCTAAAAAAATAAATTCAACCGTTTGAAGTGGATTCATGCGGATCAAATTGGTTTTCTTATGTAACATATTTTTTCTTATAATATTTTTCTTACATCAAAGCGCTACACATTGACCCGGCTTTAATATTTCTATCATGTTGTGTGTAATAGCGTACATGGGTGCTTTACATACTTTTTTTCCATTTACAAGCATTTTATATCTGTACTTTATGCGAATATTATTAAAATATTCATAATTTATTATTGTCTGAATTACTTTTATCAAAATTTCTTATTGAAACAAAATTATACGTCAAGTTAAATAAATTTTATTTATAATGTTTATAAAATTTAAATCAAAAGATTTCAACAATACGTATCTTATTGGTACAATGTGAATGAAAAGCTTGAAATATTGTGAACGCTTTTAACATATTATTATTTGTAGTGATTATTAACTGATGGTAAAAGTATTTGGTCAGTTTTTGATTAACCAATACTACAAGTTTAGTATTTAGACGAAAACCCTTAGCATTAGTTGATGAAACCCACATAGAATATTAAGGTACCTATATTAAATTTCCGCCCATACAAAAGTATTCGCCTCACGAACATCGACTATACTATATTCATTGCTTACAAATACGATGATATGATAAGAAACACGTGTAGGTATGATAAGTCGATGATCCAGTTCTACAGGACAACAAATAGATTTTTTTCAAAATCTAGGTTCATGGCTTATTACATGAAGAAGGTAATATTCTTTCAATTCCATAAACAAAAAAAACTCAAGAATTTGAATGGTTTCTATTAGAAGCACATATTTCGGTAGAAGCCATACAGTTTCAAAACTTTAAAGTGCCATATTTTGGAATATAAAAATTTTGATTGAAGTAATTAACATTCAAATACCCCCACTTTACTCCCCACTCACACAACTTCTCACCATCACCCCTAATCCTCACACCACATAATCTACTTGTTAGTTTGTAAGTTTGTTTTTGTTTGGTTACTTAAGTAGCACTGAAGATGGACTAAGTCCGAAAGGCCTTTGCTTATTGAGAATAAAATTCGTGAAAATAAACACTGTTTGTTTTAAAATTATTTGTGATATTTTTTTTTAATTTATATAAAAGTTTTGAGTTGTTGGTTTATGGAACTGGAGGGTCAAAGTTTAAGTATCGCTCTTGCTTTAGAATAACAAAATTTTATCCTAGTTGAGGTATGCCCATATTGTGTTTCTTATATTTTTTGAAAACATGCTCGATTCTTTCACATATCGTAAAAAGAAACGTAAGCAACCTGTTTACATTTATATAAAAATACTAAAATTTATCATTTGTGACATAACATTTCGAGAAACATCCTTTATTCTTATTTAAAAAAAAACCAATAAGACGAAATCGTCAAAATTCAAATACAGAAATATGGACTAGAGAAGGGTAAATTGTGCTTGCATGCTTTTCTGCTGGTTACGCTATTTGTAGGATATGCCGTAATTGTTTAAATATATTGAATAACGTAAATTGTAACCAAAAAAACATATAAATTTCTAAACAATATCCTTTTTACCATACGCTCACGCCGTGTCCTTAGTGAGGAAGGCAGAGAGAACGGAATGGATCTCAAAAAAAAAATGTACTTACAAAGATTTATTCTCATATTCAAAGGAAAAGATCGAAAGCTATAGACAATACGACTAGGCGAATGAAATTATAAAGGATAAACTTCACACAATCATGATTGTGGCTAAGAGTCGCAAGGAGTGAGGACAAATTTCAAATTACATTATATGTAAATTGAAATCATATTATGATTGTCATGTTTATCAAGATTATCACAATCGAAGAATTAAGGAGTCTAATTGGAAAGCTGGTATGTAGGTAACTATATGTTATGTTTGTTGCATTATATGTTTATTTATGTATCGTCTGGATTCGTTGCTGGCTTCTTGTTGCGGGCAGTCGTGTTTTTTGTTATAGCGTGCTTACAGTGCTGTTATTTTTGTTCAGAATTATTTTTTGTTTTGTTGCTGCTTCTGGGGAGCGGAGAGGGGCGGTCGATAAGTTTTTTTTTTTCTTTTATTATTTTTCTTACCATTTATTTTTCTTTTTAAAATACTGTATTAGATCTACACGTATTAGCGTCTTTACATATCAAGATGGAGGCTCCTTCGGAGCCTCCTGATTTAAGAAAAAGATCAAGATCGCCTAGCGAGCTTACGAGCGCTCACCCTTCGAAGATGCCTTTTTCTCCAAGTGGTGTTACGGAGAGGCCATTGGAGCTGTATAGTGTGGAGGCCCATGGCCCATATTTAATATTCGTACAAAATCAGGATCCAAGTAAACATATGGATCCAATGGCATTCGGGAAATTATTATGCAATTCGGGAATAAAAAACATAGCGACAGGTGGAGTTAAGATAGAGGCGAGAAATAAAATTTCTCTTACATTTAAATCGGCTCTTGCAGCAAACGACTTCTTAACTTCTAATTTCGTATCAGCAAATAACCTGAAATGTTATATCCCATCTTTTAAGCTCCACAAAATGGGTATAGTAAGAGGTATTTCTACCGACATCTCAATTGAAGAGATAGTGGAAGCTACGGAGGTGCCTTACGGCTATGGCAAAGTAATAAAGGCGCGTCGCCTTAATTTCAAGGATTCTTCTTCAGGAACAGTAGAATGGCGTCCTTCAAGGTCGGTCGTACTGACCTTTGAGGGTCAGAAGTTACCCCCACACGTATACCTCTATCATGTCTCAATGAAAACAGAGCAATATGTATTTCCAACCGTCTTGTGTTTTGGGTGCTGCCGATTTGGTCACCAAAAGACACAATGTAGATCAAATCCCCGTTGTTTCAAATGTGGAGAAGCCCATTTCGGAGAGGAATGCACTTCTACGTTGGCTAAATGTGTCAATTGCAATGGCTCACATAATGCATCTAGTCTATCCTGCCCAGAACTCACCCGCCAAAAAAATATTAAGCACTCAATGGCTATGGACAATATTTCCTACAAAGAAGCATCTACTCGTCATCTTCCTGCAATATCCAGTTTTGCAGAAAAAGTTGCATCTGCTCCTCAATCTTCCCCTACTCAATCATTTACTGTCACTAAAATTTCAAAAACAACGAAAAATCACCACCAACCCATTCACAACAAACCAATTAACACTGAACACGAAAACCTCCTATTCTACAAAAATGGCCAAGTTTCGAATCCTGTAGACGGATGTGCCTTAAGTGGCAATTCCACCCCAGACAATCCAAAACCCTCAACTTCTGACCTCCAAACTATTTTGAATTGTTTTATGCAATTATTCTTTCAACTAATGTCACAACCCAATTCTTTACCGTCCATCGCTGCCTCACTTCCTTCAATACTCACTTCTTTTCATAAAAATCATAATGGTGACCAACAAGACAAAAGCTAGTTTTTCAAAGCTCAATATTATCCAATGGAACAGCCGAAGTATCGTTTCAAACAGAAGCGAAGTAATATCACTCATAAAAAAATTTAACATTTCCGTCGCAGCCATTTCTGAAACATGGTTACATCCAGAATCCCTTTTTAATCTGCCCGGATACATGTCTGTTCGTGATGATCGTTTAGACGGAAAAGGGGGTGCAGCTTTGTTTATAAAGTCTGATATCCCCTATATCCGAATCCCATTGCCCAAACGTGCAGATTTCCAAATTGTTGCTGTGGATATTTCTGGAACATCTTTTGTCTCTGTTTATCTACCCCCTAAGACTCCATTTGACCTTACATATTTCAATAATTTGCTACACAAAATCTCAAAATCTTTTATACTCTTGGGAGACTTTAATGCACATTCCACTTCATGGGGTTGCCACTCCACAGATTCGTGTGGGAAAGCTATTCTTGATTTTATAGATAGTAATACGTTTTGTATCCTCAACGACGGATCCCCTACTCGCTTTTCTCCTCCCACACAAAATTCTAGTGCCGTGGATCTCACCATTTGCACTGCTGACCTAGCGCCATCTATAGTATGGAATGTTCTGGAAGATCCTTACTCCAGTGATCATTTCCCAATTAAAGTAGCAGTAAACGTTAAGTTTAATATTAATATCAAAAAAAATCGTCGAAATTGTTTTAACACTGGGCGGGCTGATTGGGAGAGCTTTAGAACTTCTCTTGAGACATCTTTTCTGCGTGAACAAGTTCCTTCGGATATTGATACTATGACATCAACCTTAACCGAACATATAATATCTGCGGCTAATTCGTCAATCCCGCGTGCATCATTATCTCGCAATCTAAAAGAGTCTCCCCCATGGTGGGACCCAGAGTGTAGTGCCGCAGTGCAAGATCGAAAAAACGCAATGCGAAAGTATAGAAGGGATATGTCGCTTGGAAATTACTTGGAGGTTAAGAGATTGCAAGCTTTGGCAAAGCGAATCTTGCAACGTAAGAAGAGACAGGGATGGCGAAATTTTTGTTCCTCATTGTCACCAGAAACTGCTACCTCGGAGGTTTGGAGCATGATTCGCCGATTTAGGGGTTCATTCTCTCAACCAAATAAATCTTCCCAAATAGGAGAATGCATAGAAGATTTCCTGGATCGACTTGCCCCACCTTTTGTTGCTAACCAAATAGAGCCTCTTTCATTAAATACAGAGGATCCAACGGCAAGTTGGTTGGCAGAAAAATTTACATTCAATGAACTTCTATCAGCGGTAAAAAGTTGCATCTCTGACTCTGCCCCTGGAGTGGATTTTATTAACTACTCCATGATAAAACACTGTCCTGCCCCAGTTTTATCCACAATTTTATCCATCTACAATTTGGCTCTTAATTTATCCATAATTCCTCTGGCATGGAAAAAACAATTGGTCGTCCCTATTTTGAAAAATGGCAAGAACCCTTCTCTAGCATCTTCATATAGACCCATAGCATTGTCATGTTGTTTACTCAAAATCCTTGAGCTCATGGTGAAGGTGCGTCTGGAGTGGTTTGTGGAAAATAGGTGTCTCCTCCCCCCTCATCAACTCGGATTTAGGAAAGAAAAATCTTGTCTCGACAACGTAAGTATCCTGGTGACTGATATTCAGCTTGCTCAATTGGAACAGAAGAGCACAGTTGCGTGCTTTGCAGATATATCCAGCGCCTATGACAATGTCGATATTAATACTTTAAAACGAAAATTAAGTAATATAGGAGTCCCAAATTCTCTTACTAGCTTGATATTCGACATGTTAACCCAAAGAGAGATAGTGATCGACACTCCAGACGGTCAGGTACGTAGAACGGTTTTCAAAGGCTTGCCCCAGGGTTCAGTGCTGAGCCCTTTATTATTTAACATATATTCATATGACATTCATGGCCTCCTCCCAAACGATTGTAAATTATTGCAATATGCCGATGACTTAGTTATATATGTGCATCATAAAGACATTAAAGTCGGAGCTGATCAGTTGAGTCAGGTAATGAAGGGCTTGAGCACATGGCTTTCTGACAATAGTCTTGATCTCGCTCCGGATAAAAGTAAGGTAGTTGTTTTCTCCAAAAAACGGAATCCTCCCAACGTTGATGTTTTGTTTAAGGGAACTCAGATTCCTAGTGTGGATTCTGTCAAATTCTTGGGGATGAATTTACAAAGAAAGTTGTCATGGAACATCCACATAGACCTTATTGTAAGCAAATGTGAAAAAAACTTGAATATCCTTCGTGCGGTTTCGCGGGTTTGGTGGGGCGCACACCCCTCCACGCTGAAGATGTTATACTCCTCTCTGATTCGAAGTCATTTGGACTATGGCAGCTATCTCTTGGATCCTTTACCAAAATATCAAGCTTACAAATTAGATAAGATTCAGTCACAGTGTTTGCGCCTTATATTGGGGGCAATGAGATCGTCTCCAATAGTCTCTCTGCAGGTGGAAGTGGGCGAGATGCCATTATTCCTACGACGAAAATTCCTGGCATGTAAGTTCATTATGAAGAGAATCGAATACGTGGATAACCCACTTATTCTGAGTTTAAGCGCTTTGGCCAATAAGGTCTGCGGTGAGGAAACTACTTACAGAAAGGTTCCACCGTTGCTTGCCTCTTGTTTTCATTCACTTATGTCAGATATTCCAATATACCCCAGAGAAAAATTACCTCTATTCACGACCCCTTTCAAAGCTCTATCTTTTCCTCTTCAGATTGAGGAGTCAATAGGCATTTTCAAATCATATTCATCTCAAAACCATAATAGCAATAACCAAATATTCATGTCGACTACTGAAGAGAGATGGCCAAATCACGTGGCTATATTCACTGACGGATCCAAGTGTTCCCAAGGTTGTGGCTCTGCTTTTTATATTCCATCACTTCATTTGGAAGGGATTTTCAAAATTCCCATCCTCTCTTCAGTATTTACCGCAGAATGCATAGCAATGAAAGAGGCACTGCTAAAAATCATCCATCTAAAAATAAGATTTTCAGTAATATACACGGACTCACTTTCACTTCTTCAAAACCTTAAATCTAATGCGAAAAAGTGTAGCAACAGTATAGTATTTGAAATCCGACATCTTGCATTCTATGCCTCATGCATGGGATATGATATTGTATTCTGTTGGATCCCGTCTCATATTGGAATATCCGGAAACGAAGCCGTTGACCGCCTGGCAAAATTGGCCTGCACAGGCGGGTGCTTGCCTAACGCATTTTCCCAACCCACGGACGATTTCTTACCCACCATCATGAATCTCATAAGGTCGGAGTGGCACAGTTATTGGCAAATATCAGCAACCGGAATGTTCTATAAAAACATGCGAATGTTCCAGAATGCGAATCGGACATTGTTTGGTTGCCACCCACTTAGCAAGGATTGGAGTTTTCCCCTCCCCTGTGTGCGAATGTGGTACCAATGAGGAATCTCTGGACCACGTATTTTTCGAGTGCCCCAAATATGACAGATCAGAATTCCTGGATAATCTCGTGGAGGAATGCATTACATACCCCCTCAATGTCCAATTTTTACTATCATTGAACTCAATAGAGGTATATAAATGTATGACGAAATTCCTCAAAGTAAATAATAAAAATATTTAACTTTTCGAGTCACCTTGTTATTGAATTGGAATAGGTATAATTAGTTATAATAGGTAGCTGTGTATTTTTGTAAACAACAGCTGTGCGATGCATCGAATGAAGTATTGTCATTATTATTTACTACCCCGTCTTTATATTAAGGTTCATTTTGCTGTGAATCACCTCATTATTGTTTATAAGGTTCATTTTGCTGTGAATCACCTCATATATATCATTGTTAAAAACTCGTTGTTCCATGTTGGCCTAAATCACTCGCAAACGAGTGGATGGCCTTGAGAAGAATAGAATAGAATATGTATCGTCTCGTAAGTACCCATAATACAAGATTCACAAATAAATTTGGGATTAGCTTGATCGCTATACAACAAAATGTATTTATTAAAGAAGATATGCATGCAGGAGACCGTAGTGAATGGTTTCACAAAAATAATTCGCTCAAAAGTCCATAAATCTTGAAATCGTGAAATATTTTTTTCGGCAATATATGCATTAAGTTTAATAATAATATGTATATCGACATATTGTTGTTCTGTTTAAAGCACGTTACTGTTTCGCAGTGATATTATTTAGCCTTCAGGCTGTTATGTCCTGTGTTGATTCGATTACTTCGCGACACTAAACTCCACGTCTAAGTTTACAACATAAACGACATCCTTAATGTAATGAAGTATGTTGTGCATTTTCATATTATTATATATTAATGGAAATAGCACCGGCATAGCAACAAATGCTTAGTGTGGCAAAGTCTTAGGAAGATAATCATATGAAATTATGATATAAAATAAATTCTAGTTAAACTGTGGAGAATCCAGTGAACACCAGGTCATCAATTCTTTCCTGTAAAATTTTAAGTGATCTGCAAAAGGCAGATATCTATTCGTAAAGCAACACATAATATGAGAAATTTAACATACTACCCATACTGGATACCCTATCTTCATTGGAACGGAGTGAATAACTTGTACAATAACGTGGTTAGTTGGAAAAATCACTAATGTTGTGATTATCTCGCCAGTGGATAACATTTCTTTTCCTTTGTAAATTGTTATGTTTTATTTTGTCATGTAGATGATGATGTGCAAAAAGAATAAAATAAACAAACAAATAAAATATATTCCCTACATGAAGCCAATCTGATGGATGCTACCTTTCTGTTTTGAGTATCCATAATGGTTTAGATAAATGGATAGTTCTACTTTAAACAGTTAATAATAACATCATTAGTGTCTCGTGTAAACAGCGTGTAGGTATATTATAATACTACATATATACGTAGGTAGTCGTTAAATCATAAACCGCAGTATTGCAATTGTAATGCATACGGGATTGCGTGTGCCAAATGGATTGATAAATCTATATCAGAAACTAGATACTAGCAAGATCGTATTGTTGTTGGTAGGTACTAGTATTTACGAGTAGGTACGAGATACATATGTAGTTACATTGCAGACATGCTCATAGTAGGTTATAGCATATTATGTATGTGGAAATAATACCTATAGCTTTGTAGTGAATTATGATCCATTGGATTGGTCTGCAACAAGCTTGAAGTTTTTTTTCCATTCCTTCCCATCTTCCAGTAATATTGAGAAATGAGGAATTATGTAAAGCTGAAATGACATTACCCTGAATAAAGAAGGTTTATTTTTGCCCTGTTGGGAAGCAAATTAATAGGAAGAAATATACAAAATAGAATCTTAAGATATTACTTAGTAAGAAATACGTGTTATACACAATACTGTAAAATCATTAATCTTGAGTGTGTTTTTTATTCACATATTTTTTTTATTTTGGTATGTCCTGATCGGTACAATGAATTCAGTCCATTTTCTTTATATTTACACGTATATTTTAAAATAAATAACGCCGATAACCTTCTTAGAACGTTGTTCTTTTAGTTTGTTTTAATTTCTTCACCAAACAACGACAATAAACGAATGCTTAAAAATCCAATTACGAAATTCGTTGAACATAAGACAACGGTTAAATGTATGCATATTGATAAGTATCAGTATCCTAAGTTATAGCCACAAGCAGGCAATTCAGATTGGTAGCTCTGGTCAAACTGTTAAATATGTGTACCAAGTAATCTCAATGTGAATACTGTGATTAAAATGTACACCTAGATATATTTTTACAAGCAACCTACCCCAACCAGAATATATATGCAGTCAGTGGTGGGGAGAAGAAGTTCATTAGCATAGAGTAGAAGGACGTGGCGTACATTATTTATTACTGGTAACTCTAATTCCTGAACACAGTAAAGCACCACACAGAGAGGGGATCGTCTTCTCTTTGGATCATAAATTTATTATTATATAATATTTAATTACTCTGAACATGAACTGCAACAATGTTAATAAGTGATTCTAACATACCAATGTTTGTGTATTTTGTTAATTAAATGAATATTAATAATATAATGTTATTTATGGTAATTAATTGAGTCTTTGTATTATTCATGCGATGCGTTTATAGAACAACAAGGTGGAGACGTTGACTACTACCTCTACCTGTGATTTCGTTGGAACATAATTTCCTTTGCCATATGTTTTGACAACGTATCAAGTATGTTTAATATTTAAATTAATTACATTAACTATGTAATTTATATTACATTTTACTCCCTTTGCTTCTATGGAGGGGTTGTAAGATTGAGAAATATACATATTAATTTTCACAGTCAAATGTGAATATAAATTTGTGTGACATATTTAACGAATGTACTTATTAAATGTAGGTTAAATTTTGACGTCTCTACTTTGAGATAATCGCTCGTTAAAATAGCTTACTGAAGCAGAATAAAATCATTTATTTCTCTATCAATTTGGTTAAAATTTCGTGGTTAGATGGAAGAAATCACTATATAGTGATAATCTCGCCACTGCACATCATCACATTTTTTCTTGTGTATATTGCTTTATTTTATTTGTTATATGAATGATGATGTGCGAGAAGAATAAAATAAATAAATAAATAGTTTCTATTTAAATCTTACGACCATAATACTAAAATTATGTACACCTAGTACTATCAGATAAAAGACACATTTTACATTCGATCATTTTCCATGATCTTCCAACTATATTACCATCACTTGAAAATGAAATATTAATATATATATGCTTTATTATTTCTCCTAACACTTTATATTTTTGTGTAAAACTAGCATAATTCTATATAACATAGAAAAAAAAAATGAAAAAATTATGTTAACTATTTAACCTAACGATTTTTTTATTCTCATTTATGTACACAAATTTGAATTATCATAGGTACTTCTCATTTCTGTACATTGCTATAGATTATTTTTTACTGGTTGGAAAAGTACATGCTGGTTTAGGTAAACTGTGAGAAAAATATAAAATACTGATTTAATTATAGCGATCAATTTATACAAAGTGATTTTATTATAAATAAGATTTCCGGGAAACGTCTTCTGAATAAATTCATAACAAGATTAAATTCAAAAGGGAAGAAGAACAAAACTTTCGAATCGATACTCGATTATTTCACTAGAACAAATTTATGAACTTTCGCTGTATGAATAAATTATGTCATAAATTTGTGTTTAACAATTTATATAGAACCAATAATGCGTTATTGTTTAAAATTTAATAAACGTTAACTGCAACAAATAATCAATAAATTTAGTTGGTATTTTATATTGAGGTGCTTATTAAATTGGAAAAAATAATAATATCATAGTTTCAATGTAAAATCTTCTCGTAGTCAAGATTCAATTAATTAGCTAATACATCATTGATCATCGACCATCGACCACCGACAATAATTACTCGCTATTTTATTATTTTTTTATCAATGACATTCCTGGAATGATAAGTATACTTATCATCCATCCTTTATATGTAGGTACATTGTGGATAAAATGGTCTACATATTCATCATAGTAGTTAGTCTACTGAGTTTATAGAAAATTCAAATAGTACACTCAAAATATGCATGCATATATATTATATATCTTTTCCTCTTGTCCTAATTGATTAGGAACCCATTGCGCCAAGGTCCTTCTTCTAGAGATCCCTGTCCACTTCTGCTACCAGAACCTCTGGCTTATCCAAAACAAGTTTGCCAATTTCTTCGAGAGTGACACATCTTTTACCCGCTTCAATACACTCCAACAACCATTGCGGTAGCCTGTTTGTTAAATTGCGAAGCAGGTACATGACACAAATTTCTATTTGATATTGTCGATGCGATATCACCTGATAATGCGAACTCGGAAATCGCGAAACCAGTCGTGCGTCAATATAAACTAAATGGTTACACTATACACAAAACACAAACAAATAGGTATTATATATTTCATTAAATAATTTAAAATAGAGTGTTTAAAAGTAAATGCCGATACAATCAACGAAATTCTATTGTTCTACAGTCGGTTCCAATAATCTGTCCATTTCTATCAATTAAAGTGTAATAAATAATATTTCGTTTCGTCGCGTCGGCCCGGGCGTCCCCCTTTCACAATACACCGTTCCTATGACAACGACATCAGAGCGCAGGGAATGTCATGGGAAGAGGTGATGCGATTGGCACAGAGACACTCTGAATGGAGGAGGCTGGTTTCTGCTCTGTGCCGCTAAGAGGAGCGTTGATTATGATGATGGTATATATTTATATTGAAGATTTTTACTGACTTTAATGTATAATAGACATGATTTTATTGAAAGCAATTATTAGTTGATGTTTTGCAAGTCTCTAACTGGACATAGTAGAGCATAGTACCTATATACTAATTCCCATATTTAAGTAGGATTAATCATAATACCGTGTAAGTACGAGTATGGTATTCGTATATTCTTTCTGTACTTGTACTATTATTCCGTATTACACATATCCGCATACTATTTTGTATGTGTTTTCAGTGTGAATATTAAAATATTTGCCACGGATTAAATGGTATTTAATTATTCACAATAAAACTACATAATATTGTTATATATAATGCATAGGATATAGCACACACGTATATTTAAATATGTAAAAGATTACATTAAATTGTGTGTTGTACCTCAAATTTTTTTTTTTATTATTTTGTACACGTGTACTTTTGTACCGTGTGTGTGTGTGAGGGTGTGTGTGTGTGGCGTAAATTACTTAAATAAGCTTTAGTTTATATTCCGTCATCCGAATTATTGTAAAATGTTGTTGTTTACCTTCTTTCTTGATTTTTTTGTTGTGTCAATGTCTATCATTAATTTCTTAAGAATGGAATAATTTAGTTTTAATAGAAGCCTTATAAATGTTTTTTTTTTAATTCTACCGTTTCTACACTTTCTGTTCAATTCGCTCTTGCCTTTGAGTAAGTAGCAAAGTCTCGGAATCGACTATGGCCAGGACAAAATAAAAGTTGACTTTTTTCAAATTGTCCTTGTTCTGGGTGTTTTTAAATATGTATCGTCATGCTAGTATCCATAATTCATCGATGAGACATGTCACCCATCTTGAATGTCTATTTCTTTTACTAGCAGGGAGAGGACGATTTTTATGCTTTTTACTTGTATTAAGTGTGCTGGCTACCCCACTAATAGTGTATGCCGTGAAAAAATACTCATAATTCAAGATCCGTATCTTAGTTTGTGACTAGCACGATTTGTATGAATTGTCCATATAAACCTTTATTGTATTACGCTACAGAACTAAATTCTTCTACTTGTAAACAAGTACAGAGGATTAAAAAGGTTTCTATGATTTTGTTTTTCATACAGTTCTTTATACAGATATAGTTAATTCTCAAAGGAAAACCATATATCACTGAAATATCTTGAAAGTGTTTTATTCAAAGTTATTTCAGTTCCTTGGGAATCTATTGGAGTATTCAATTTGACACGGCAATAAAACTTAATATTTTGCGGAAAGCTAGAACTTCATCACCCACGATTTTAATAGGAATTATTATAATTGCTTTTAGTGTTTTATTTCGCGGTTTGGAACATAATAAAAGCTAACGAGCCATTTCAGACTCAGCCAGCCACTCACCACCGCCGTTGAACGAACGCCTGAAAGTTTTGTCATAAGTCAACGTTAATTCGGAAATCTCGCGACACACCCACCGCTAATGTCAGGCCCGATTTTAGTGTATCATTTCACCTATACTAATGATCGCCTCTAACAGCACTCAATTTTTCATATATCAACCCACATATTATATAAATTAAGTAATGAATAGTTTATTTCTCTGTTCTGTAAATATTTTTTGGTAAATAAATTATTATTATTTTTTTAAGTGGCGGCAAAATTGCCATCCACACTTCTCAGCATTATACAACCAGATAAGTCTCCATATGATCAGTCATGGTCACACAAAAACTTGTGACACAAAAACAGCCTAATGCCGGGAAAAATTCACCTATCCAGATATACAGGATATCAAAGGATTAGGCTCAGAACGCGGGTTCAAAATACCAGCATTGTGCCTGAAATATCTGTGTTCAAAAACTTTTTTACAATATTACAAGTGTTTATTATAATAGATTTTTGAATTTTAATATACAAATTAACCGGTAAATCTAATTTTTGTAAATTATTTATTAAAGATTTCGGTGTTACCCCTGTAGCTGACATGACTAAAGGTATTATATAAACGGATCTAGAATGCCAAATATTTTTTATTTCTTCTGCTAGTTCTGTATATTTACGTATTTTTTCTGCGACGGTTGTTTGTATATTATGTGTATTTGGAACAGCGATGTCTATTAGGTACGTTATTTTATTACGTTTATCATGTAATACTAAATCGGGTCTATTATGATGTATTTGTCTATCTGTTATTATGGTTTTATCATAATAGAGCCTGTAATTTTGATTTTCTAAAACCGGTTCCGGGTTGTATTTATAATAAGGTATTACTATTTGTGAGTTTAAAAGATTATGTTTAATTGCTAAATTTTGATGTATTATTTTTGCGACATGATTATGTCTATTGGTATACTCAGTTTGAGCGAGATTGGAACAACCCGAAACTATGTGTTGAATTGTTTCCGGTTTGGCCAGACATTTTCTACACGAATCATCAATTATATTTTGATTTTTTATTATTATTATTATTATTTCCTCGTCCACTTCTTTAAATTCAATATATATTGTGGTAACGTAATATTTCCACCTCCTTTAACATAATCTTTTCACTAGGATAAATACAGATAATGACGATAGATTTTGGCACCATTTTAGAGTAGGTATTCCAAGATATCAAGTGCAAGATAGATGTAAACAGTACAAGATAAGAAAAGATAAAGAAATATGGTGTAGGTTTTTGTTCCAGAATAGACATGAAGATCAAAAATATTTTGCCAGTAGAAGTCAATTTGAATCATGCATCTTGTCCAGCTTTTATCTCGTAAAAATACATCCATAAATCTTGTGAAGCACTCTTGCGTTGATTTATGATCATGATAGATGACTTGCCTCGGCGCCTTTCAGCAGTCATCCAACTGTCTCAAGGCTATATTGAATGCGTAATAATACCTACATATTATTATATATTTTGCCAAATGTAGAAAAAATAATATAGTGGGTATTAAAGAAAAACAAATAGCGATAACCATTTTCTGCTACTACTTGATTCACGTAGTGGAAAGATAATAATATGATTATTATTATACATAGTAAATCAAAATAATTCAGAGCGCGAAGCATATACTCAGAATGATAACTATCCTGCGTCGGCCCATTGATAAGGGAGCACGATGTTCCCCTTAGCAGAGCTAATAAATAATATAGATATCCAACTGTCCTCTTGATTAATGTCTCTGATAAATTTTGGTACTTACTACACTTCATTTGAATGCCTCGCGGTAAAAACATAAAGATTCATCCCCAAATGACAATTTAAAGAAATACGAAGTCTTGACAGATGACTCGCCATCTTGTAAGACGTGTTTTCACGACGATGATGTTATTACTATAATACTAACTTCATGAAGAGAAGATATTCTTACATCTCAAATTTCTTTTACATTTTTTATATTAAGGTATATAAATACAATTTTTCATATTCTCCCATTACATATTTAATACTATTACTGCACGACATTACCGAAAAAAAACAGCGTTTTATCATAAAATATTATGTCTCATTTTCTAAGTAGATAATTCTTTATTGATTTACCGCAGTTTTATGTTAAAAAATCTACAATCAAGAGCTTGATATTTTTTCTATATACCTACATGAAAAAAAAAATACAAAACATTTTAAGTAGAATTCATATTTAAAAAATAAACGACCCTAATTGACTAATCTCCCAAAATGCTCTCTAGCTTTTTGAAAGTTGGACCGTATTACCTTTTTATGTTATGAGATTCAAGTGGCATTGAATATATTTAAAGTAAGTAGTCCCTCTTGACCTGATTCCATCCATTAATATAATGTAATTGAATATAAACAGAGTTTTATACCATTTTATTTTTGCCAACATTACGAGTATAAGGATATAAATAATTTTATCAATTTACAGTCAAGTTTCTTTTCCATTATTGTAATGATTATCTGTCACACTGTTTATTAACATTAAAATATGTATGTTTTTTGGGTGATTTATTGAGCATCCATCTTAAGACTGCAGGAAATGATGTTAGAATAGCCATGTCTTCAATTTACTGCCGTATTTTGTTATTGATAAGTTTTAATGAAGGTCCTCACGGAGTCATATAAGAAGACGATTACCTTCTTATACAACGGTAAATAGACAATAGTGTTCACTACTACACCAGCACCTAAAATCACAAATCACTCGTTTCGAATGGACTTACACATTATTGTATGGTTAGATGGAAGAAATCACTATATAGTGATAATCTCGCCACTGCACATCATCACATTTTTTCGTGTGTATATTGCTTTATTTAATTTTTTATATGAATGATGATGTGCAAGAAGAATAAAATAAATAAATAATAATCACAGTCTTTGTTTCTTCAAATATTTTGATGAAAGTCTACCATATTCATTTAATAATAAAGAATGCATTAGATACAAATTTCAATGGTAATTTGATAGTTATATCTTGTACACAGAATACCCAATGTTCAATGAAGGTCCATACTATTATAACATGTAAATCTGCGTGAGTAGTGGAACCAGCATCTTGCGGTCTAAATAGGCTATGTTAGACATTGTTTCCAACATTGGGTCTCTACATAGCACGACCGTTGTGAAATAATACCATATCGGATTAGTTTCCCCTTCGCATAGATACTAATACCATGTACCCACTAAAATAATATGTACCTGCTATATGTAGGTAGGTACATAGATACAATGTTTATTTGCGAAGATTGTTATTACTGGTCTTACAAATTATTAATACCTACACTATCTTTAACGTAAGTTATAACTTAAAACTTAAAAGTGTTTCTCTTGTATATTTAGTAATTTAATACTGAACTAGAGTGATTTTTTCAAACTTTCAAGTCTTCAAATGTGTATTTTATAAGAATAGATTATCTTTTATCGCGAAACTGAAAATTGGTATCCCCATAATTTTAATGAAAAAAAAATTACGGTTCTGGAATTTATTCCCAGTGAATCTAACATAATAACAATATCAATCTGAAATTACTGAAAAAAGGTTATTTAGTTGTTGAAATTCAACGATGAAGCATGCCACCAATTCTCGAAATTTTTATTAGTACTGAGAGAACAATCTACATGTTCATTACGTACAGTTAATACGCTGTCTGCCCCTCTTGTGGGATAGGTATAGTACTAAAAGTAATACTAATTTTAAAAATAGTAAATAAAGCTTAATTTATCGACCAATGGTTATTTATGGAAGTTCATTATTAATAATTTATTAATAAAACAAGATATATAGTCGGCCGGTGTGGCGCGGAGGTAATGTTCTTGCCTTTGAGTCACGAGGTCCCGGGTTCGATTCCCGGCCACGGCAAAGTGAAATTGTTGTTTTTCAAATTGTCCTGGGTCTGGGTGTTACATGTATATGTGTGTATCGTCCAGTTAGTACCCTTAATACAAGATTCTAGGGACTGGCTCGATCTGTGTGAATTGTCTATGTATGTTAAAAAAAAAGTTATTCCACTATTGCTTGTATTAATTTTACAAGCCGGCTTTCAAGAGCTCCCGCTCTCATCGCCAAAGAGCTGTCACTGATTTAAACTTTCTTCTAAAAGAACACTATTTCTTTTTTAAACTTACATCAAATAAGACAGCTATTCATCATAATTATGTATTTTAGTAATATTCAGAATATTATATTGATTAACATATTGTTATCTTTAATATTAATATCTTCCTACTAACTACCACTTTTTCCTTAAAATAAAAAATAAAATAAAAAATAAAATAATCTTTATTGTGAAATAAACAATATAACACAAATGGCGGGTTTATTCCTTCTAAATACTGAAAGCCCATTGTAATATGTAAGCTAATAAGTAATATTTAACAAAACTTTTGACCTTTTCTCTGTTTATCTACTTACTCTACTATAAATATAATAATTTAATAATATTACATTAATTACGTAATATGTATTCTAACAAACTTGACCAAATATTTATATTATATCGTCGAGTAATAACTTATAGTTACTAATGTAATAATTCCTAATTCGGTTACATTATAAGTATTATTATAAATAGAGTGACTTGTTGGCTATTATGGCTTGGGTCTAATTTCGGACAAAAAATATTTCAATTACGGCTAAATAAAATTGAACAGAAACATACCTACATCTGATCCACCCATTATAAACTCTATTAAAATGGATTAGGTACTTGAAATAAAACTATTTCGTTTATTTTTTATTTAATCGATAATCGATCATGGGCCCAAATTGATACAAAATTACAATGAATAAGATGATTACTTAATATTGAGTCACATTCAGCGTTTATTTTTTTATGAAGCACTTTCTTTAATTCTGAGGAAACTTTTTGCCTCCCTACACAACCGACCACAGCTCTCCAGTCCTCCCAACACTGCGATTCTAATTGCTTCCAATACTATTTACCTAATATCAAATCTTATTTGGTTTGTTAAAGTCGCAGGAAATCGTCATACTCTTCTTATCCATCTACGCTACCATTTATTCATCTCGTTGCTGATTTATTTTTCTGCCACCAATTTACTAAAAACATCGCAAAGTATTGCTTATCTATGGTGAGACTTGAAGATTACGAAGAGTTTTTGTAAATTTTTCTTTTGGCCGGAAGTATGGTGTCGAATTCCAGTTTTGATAGAAAAACTTATTTACTCAATATTGTAACCGCATCCCGGTTCTATGCACCTTTATCGTACGAGTATAATCAGATTGCTTCCACTACAAACCAGAATATCACCGAGACCTAATCTCCGTAGCCTTGAATGAGTTTACGAATACCTTATTTCTAACCACTATTGAAACCGACATTACCTGACCGCTATTAGTATATTATGTTGGAATCTTGATAAATAGACATTATATTAATTTAACAACCATCGTGATTCATCTTCCGTTCGTTTTTATATTCATAGAAAAAAATGTCTACTATTTTGCAAAAAAATAAACGTGTATTAAATTCTTTCATCCTGTTTCAGAGTTATCACCAATATGTATGGTATACTCTCATAAAGAATCGAAATAAAAAAAAAACTTCTTTTTTCTGTCGTTTGAATTATGCATTATAAAAAAAATATATGAACAAAATGAGTTTTGAATAACAAAAAAGCATTTCATACACATTTATGTAATTCAAAGTAATCATTGTATTTCAACAGTTTTGATATCAAATACGAGTACCTATTAGATACTGTATAATTATACGAGTCCATTTAAAACTAAAAAATGTTTTGTGACATATTTTGTCTGTGTTATAAAATATAACATTATTTGTTGTATCGTGTTTTTGTCGCGTTGAATCATATTAAAATAAAGAAAATCTGTAAACCAACGTGTAATAAAACATAATGATACAAATTAGTTACGCTTTTAATATGTGACGAAGACGTGTACCTAGTAATACCTTTTTACAAAATTAATTGTCTGGTACACAACAATATTTTCAAGATGTCGCACTTTCCTCCATACACTTTTACAGTATCAGATTTACTCATCGTTGTGTAATATTTCGAAATGAAGGCTTTGTCTCTACGCAGAGAAACCATAAAGATACGTTACAGCCTGCGACATATTTGATCGTATATTATCTGGAACTCGTAGCTGTGTAAAGCATTTTAGACAAGATGTCTTTAGTGAATTCATAAAGGTTCTGAGAAGTATGGAGTAGGCTCTATTATTTTATGCGGTTTTATTATTTATTATGTTAATTTTGAGACACCTGTAGGCCTGCCTTTCATTATGAAGTATGTTATTTTGTTAGGAAAGACAAGACTGAATGTTTCTTACGTTGTATTTAATTAAAAGTGCTGATGCTTGAGTACGATGAGATAATTTACGTGATGTACTTCAAAACTTAAAAGAAAAAAATGTTTAACAAAGAATTAAGCGAAATTTATAAATGTTAATTTCCCTCTATATTTTAATCGTTGTTTGATTACGAAATAATTTTAATATAAAGTGCTTTATTTAAACTCAGCATATTTCCCTATGAATTCAAACTTATTTGGCCATCCTACTTTAGCCATATTTTATGCAAACTCAACAGTAAGTAACCTCTAGTATCAATCAAATTGATGTTCTTTCTGTATTTTACCCTTCAATAAATTAAAATTATTTGGATTGTTTATTTACAAAGTTAATTAATGGCTTTGAATTAATCTTTCTTCTTTTACTACTTGTTTCTCAAGTGCTACTCTACGTTTTTTTTTATACAAATCAAATACTGCAATTAACCCGTAAACGAGCGTACTGCAAGCATTTAAACTTTCATAGAAAAATATCTATTATAAACTATGCAGCGTTGAAGTTTCATCTCTTTTCTTCATTTTCCGTTGCAATTAATTTCTCCATTATAGAAAAATACAAACAAAATAAAGTACCTACCGGCCCATTACACTGAGTTTTTAGACACATTTTCCGATTTGCCTCTTCACGCCGTCCTTATCAGTGAATCCTGGCTGAAGCCTACACTGCCCTCCACTATTTTCCCCCTACCTGGTTTCAGCCTCATTCGTCACGATAGGGTGGACAGGGTCGGTGGTGGTGTGGCCATTTATTTACGAGAGGACTTGCGATCCAGGATTGTTTGTTCTTCGGAAGGTGGGTGTGCTCGGGGTGCCGAATATTTGTTTCTAGAGGTCAATGTGGCGAAGTACAAGATTTTGGTTGGAGTTGTCTATTGTCCTCCAAACAGTGATTACTTCTTGAAAATCGAATCAACTCTGGAAACTTTAGTTCCACTTTATGACAAGATACTAATCATGGGGGACCTAAATACATGTATTCTAAAAGGTGACTGTCGCGCAAATAAGCTCAAAACTTTGGTAGATTCACTAAATCTTTCTATTCTCCCACTATTACCTACTCATTTCACAAATAGTTCGGAAACTTTGCTAGATTTAATTATCACATCTTCACCGGACCTTATCAAAACTTTCGGTCAGCTTACTGCATCGGCTTTCTCCCGCCACGATCTCATTTACGCTTCGTTCAAGTTGAAAATGCCCAAACTTTTAATAAAAAAACATACTTTTCGAAGTTTTAAGCGAATAAATGTTGAGAATCTCAATGCGGATGCGGCGAGCCTCGACTGGAGTGACTTATATCAATCGGAAGATCTTGATGTCAAGTTATCTATATTCAATGCTCACATTACTGACCTTTTTGATAGGCATGCCCCTCTGGTCAGTGTAAAAATGAAACACCCTCCTTCTCCTTGGCTGACTGAGGATATTCGTCGGATTATGGCCCGACGTGATAGAGCTTGGACTAAGTTTAAACATTATAAGACCATGCAATATTGGGATAAGTTCAAAAGTTTGAGGAATGCTTGCTCCCAGAAATGTAGAGCTGCTAAAAAGTCTTATTTCCATTCAGTCTTGTCAACTTCATCTTCAGGTGACGCTTGGAAATTTCTCAGACAGCATGGCGTCGGCACAGTGAGGGAACCTTTTAAGACTTGTTCATTCGATCTCAACACGTTAAATTCCCACTTTGCATCTAGGCCAGTTGAGATAGATCCTACTTTAAAAGCAGACTCTCTCAGAGCCATTTCCAACACAATGCCTTTAAGTTCCGAACCATTTAAACTATGTCCTGTTTCTAATTATGAGATAAGAAAAATTATATCATCAATTAAGACGTCTGCGGTTGGTAGCGATGGGATTAGCAAAAAGATGCTTGATCTGATAGTTGAACATGTACTTCCACTCATCACGCATATTATGAACTTTTCACTCGCCCAGGGTTGCTTTCCATCACAATGGAAGTCTGCTCACATTATTCCTCTACCCAAAAGTAATGCACCCACCATGGTTAAGGATTTTCGACCAATATCTATATTACCCATTTTGTCTAAAGTAGCTGAAAAAATAGTCCACTTCCAGCTTACAACTTATCTCAAACAGCATAATCTTCTCGATTCTTTACAGTCTGGCTTTAAAAAGGGCCACAGTACCACTACTGCGTTATTAAAAATTACAGAGGATGTCAGATTTGCAATGGAGGAGAGAAAACTCACTTTGCTTACCCTGTTGGATTTTAGTAACGCGTTTGGCAGTGTTGATTTTGATTTACTTCTCGCTAGATTAAGGTCTTTCAATGTCTCTGAAAATTGTCTGCGTTGGTTCAATTCATACCTCACACAACGTTTTCAAAAAATTGTTACCCCTGACGGAATCTCGGATAGTATTCTTTTGACTGCAGGCGTCCCTCAGGGAGGGATCCTTTCCCCCTTATTATTCTCAATTTTTGTCACGTCCTTAACCAGGAACCTGTCTTGTTCATATCACCTTTATGCGGATGATCTACAACTTTACTCACATTTTAAGTCTGGAGACATTGTATCTGCGATCAACTCAATGAATTTGGAACTGTGTAGAGTCGGACGCTGGTGTGAGCAGAATGGCTTGCTTGTCAATCCTTCAAAGTCACAGGCAATAATTTTGGGTAGTCCTAAACTCATTTCTCATGTTGATGTATCTTCTTTACCCATGTTATTGTTAAATAACACTTCCATTGCTTTTGTTGACTTCGTCAAGGATCTAGGTGTGTACATTGATAACAAACTGTCTTGGTGGAAGCAGGTCGGTGTGGTCAGTCGAAAGATTTTTGCAACTCTTCATTCTCTTAAGAGACTTCAAAATTTCCTCTCTATTGACACAAAGTCTTTGTTGATTCAATCACTTGTTCATCCAATAATGGACTATGCTGACGTATGCTATCTGGATCTCACATCTGAACTTCTTAATAAATTGGAACGTCTTCAGAACGTATGTATCAGATACATCTTTAACTTGAGGAAGTTTGACCACATTTCAGAATACAGATCTCAATTAAAGTGGAGAACCATCAGAGAGAGAAGAGATATTCACACACTTTGTCTTCTGTTCAAGGTGTTATCAAATCAAGATGCACCAGTATATCTCAGAGAACGCTTTCAATTTGCCTCCTCACATGGTCTGCCACTCAGGTCAGCAAACAATGGTCTTCTTACAATTCCCTCTCACCATACGGATTTTTTCACTTCTTCATTTACGGTCCATGGAGCTAGGCTATGGAACCAACTCCCTTCGGAGGTTCGCACGTCTTCATCATTTTTGGTTTTCAAGAATAAAATTTCACGGCGTTGACACTTATTCGGTTTTTTCCTTCTTTGTCTTTGGTCGATTAAGGTAGGATTCCTTCCCTTTCCCCTTTCCCTCTCTTTTTGCACAGACATCGTAATTAATTTACTTAATTTACTATTAATTCTTATATCTTTTTATATTTTATATATGTATGTATTTTCTTGTATATATCTTTATTTTTAATTTGAATATTTATTCTTTTTTGTAGTTTTTTCTTCTTTCGAGTGGTTGACTGGAAGATGTTGCTCTGCAACAAGTCCGCCATTTGACAGAGCACTGTTTTCTATTTATTATGTGTTTCTTGTACAAACTGTGTATTATGTTCTGTCAATAAAGCTTTATTATTATTATTATTATTATTATTATTACCTATCCTGAACAATATTTACTGCTCGATGTACATACATACATACATACAATGTGGGTTAAGAGCATTCAGGCGTGCAATTGATTTGTTGACTGTTCTATTGGCTTCCGGCTATGAAGAATGTACACATTATTCTCATTTAACTTTATACTTACGCAATAGGACTACGGTACGGTAAATACTGTGGATAATATTATTATAGAAGTAAAAATGTTTTTCTACCCCAGATACTTCTGTTCAAATTATTGAAATTAACGTTAATTTAGATATTTTAAATAAAAAATGTATTACTTTTTGATATTTATAAATATACTTATATGTAACTCTATTACTAACCAACATTGTATGAGGTTTTCCAGATACCAAAAAATGCCATATCAAGATACATTGTTCTTATTATAATAATATCAAAAGACATCAGCAAAATATCGTTTTTTATATATTTCAGCATAATAAATTTCTAGGTTGATTTATTTATATTGTGTTATTTTATATGAGTGTAATATATTAGATAAATATTTGTTGCATTTTTTTAAAATATAGAAATTTCAAAAGGTCAAATAACGAAAATATATCATTAACATTAACAATTATAATAGGAGTAAAGAAAATATGAGAGATATCTAGAGAACAAGGATATAATATTGTCATCTTTCCACTTGACTTTATACGTGAATTCTCATCTGAACATATCTCCCCCGTAAACACGTCTATGTTATTGTTTCAAATCCAAACATTCTTCAGATAATACTCCGTCTCTCTCAGTCCTAATCTCCAAAGTTTCGTTCCTGCATCTCCTTCTGAAATACCCCAACCCTTTCCTCTATCGAGGATGGAAGAGTACTCAGGCGGAAAGCAAAGATAAGTGATTAAGATTTGCGGGACAGGTACATTGTGATTATATTATTTAATTTGTTGCTTTATCATTGAAGGTGTTTTACGATTAATTAATTGATTATCGCTCATTTCTACCTTTTTTGCAAACATTAAATTCATATGAGGTACTTATTCCCATTTGATTTCTTCACTATTACTCAAATACTCATTTCTTAAGAAAAATATTCCAAGTTCCCTTCTTATTTTCTTCCTAAACTCTAAGTGACAAGCTAATTATTTTTTTAATAGAAACAGTAAATCCTTTTAATTTCTAAATAAAACATAGTATTATTAAAAAAATGGTATGTAATTCCATGTAATAAGTAAAATACTTAATGATAACTAATTGCATTTTCAACGATGCAAGTTTGTTTGGTAGTGTCCTTTAGTTTTTACATTTTTTTCCTATAAAAAATTTAAACCATACCAAGAATGAATAAATTGCAATCAAAGAAATACCATGAAATACACCACAATGTATTTTTTCTTTAACACCGAAGTTTATGAACCAACAATGAAATAAAATCGTAAACCAGAAATGATTTATCTTCTAACACCTTCCTCCACAACCAGTTTTACATACAATCCGGTGGAAAAATATTGTGAAAATTATTTATTCTTTCATTGTATTTACATTTTGTCAAATAATGAAAAGAATAAATACTTATACTGTATTGTAAAAGTGAACAATGGAACAAAACACACAACTGATGAATTGTCTCTTTGTATTCATTTTAATATTTTCCTATTATTTTAATTAAACCAAGTGCAGACGAAAAATACAAACTAACTTCTATAAAATATGTTTTTCTCCAAATGGAAATAAAGCAAGTGGTTTTATCATAGGCTGTGAATGCAATTGGAAAAATAATAGTTTATTTCATTTATTCATTCATTCACGGCATATCTCACAAGTGGGATAGACAGCGAACCACCCGCATGTGACAAACAAAATATTGGAATCAGTTCATTGTTAGTCATCCGTTAAATGTATCGGTCGTCCGTTTAAATATTTCCCTTTACTATATCACTTCACTGGAAGACATTGTCTAAAGGCAATACCTATGACTTTTGTATAAAAATGTTTGTGCAATAAAGTGTTTTTATTACTACTATGGGTTTTAAACACAACAAATAATTGATTTAATGAAATAATTTCCTGGAGTGCGATAAGGATTATTTGATTTCTTTCATTGTTCCGTTAGCGATATTTTCTGCGCGTCCTAAGTGTTTATTGATTTATATTGTTTGAGTATTATTATATTCCTTCATATTTACACCTTGTACTGTAACTTGCTTGTTGTGTTTTTCTTTCAACCTTATTATTTAGGGCGGAAAAAACGTAATACTCTTCATCAAATATATATATTACTTATTGACAGGCTTATCGTCAAAAGGGACGCGAGAGCAAATACAAAAAAATATCAAACGGATATTTACATTGGAAAATTGGAATCTTTTTTGAGGAAAAAATATAAAATAAAACATTTGCGTATCTTCAATGATTGTTTAAATTGCGTGATTACAAAACGGTATTTACATTCAATAAATCATTGACTTTTTATTTCAAACTACAAAGCACCCGTGAAGAAATTAAGCATTAGAATCATTATTTTTTATTCAACCTGGCAGATTGATCACACGATTGAGAATAATTTTGTTAAATTTATTTATTTATCTATCTATCCCATCACGGCATCTCTAATAAGAAAGATAACCAGTAGGTTAATATACGAATTTACTACACGTGTAGATAGATTTAAACGTTTAATTATTGTTTGCTCCATAGAGTTTAGAGTGATAATTGAACACTCATTTCTTCTTTTTTGGGTGTCCTGTAAAAGACAGATACTCCTAAAACATTACGAATAAGACATTTAATACATTCAATTCGGCGATATTGTATGCTACCTATCCTGAATGACTAGACAATTTATCGGCACAGAAAGGTTACCTGTATGTTTATTGTATGTCGATAGTCCACTGGTGACCCCACGTGTGGTTATACACAGATAGATTATTTTTAATAAATACAAAAAAAAATCTTATAAAATTTCATATAATTGACTCATTTTAGTCCTGATCCTCTTTATACTGCAAGGAAGTTAAAATTAACTGCTTTTTCTATTCTTTTGATAATGTGACTAGCATTCTATCCCCGCACTTCCTGAGGGTTCTCTTTGAGCAACGATTATGGGGACTGAACGGGGATCTGCATTCATTATTTTACTGCCGCGTCGTTCCTTCCTCCCTGTCCCATTCGATGTTGTATTCGTAGAATAGAAAAATTGCTCCCAACCTAATTTTCATTTTCGTAATAATTAATGAGGTGAAGGACTATTATATTTATTATGATTCATTTCATAATTACGTTCCATAATATTTCAAAAGAAATTCATTATTATGTGAAGTTAGAATGCATACTATTCAATGTCAAAAAAAAAATCTGTCTAAAACTGCAATGAAAATACTTAACTATCATTTTCTTTGTGCCATAAAAAATAAAACGTTTTAGGTGGATAGCATACGTCATCACTGATTTGAATTAGCTATCGTGTCAAAATTTGTGTTGTAAATTTATTTAAAATCACTGCCCTTTTGTACCCGTATAAAACTTATTAGTATTCATTTAAGTATTATTTAGAGTTCAAAATTAGAATCGCAACTGATGAATTTCATTTCCCCCTTTAATTGTTTCGTGAAGTTTTTACTTTATCAACAACTTTACCTTTCAATTACAAAAATAAAAAAAAATATCTGGGTAGGTATATGCATGCATAAAATAATAATTTAGGTAGAATTGAACAAATGTGCCCTGCAAATTTTAAGCACGGTTGCAGAAATTAAGTCGTATTGTGGGACGTGCGTAAATTCATGGCACGTGTTTTAACCAAATTGTCACCGTCGCAGATGGGGTCGTACTATAATAATTATTAAAAGTAACCCCTTGCAAAGTTTCTTTCCTTTCCCCTAAATTACAATAGCAACTATTCATGTCCATGCACTGGCTTTATGAATGTTACATAGACGTACCACACTGCTCCACATCGCCCCCCTCTAGGATCTTGAGAGATGTTTTATAGAAGAAAAATTTTGCATTAAGTCAAATATATACTAGATCGGTAATTCAAAGTAAAAATCGGTCATGCGGCCCATGAAACTGACGTTGTTTGCAAGACAAAACATTGCTAATGCTTGAAGGACGTCGATGTTGGAACACAAAAAATCCGAAAAAATGTCCCGCGCTACAAGTTTATCTTTAATTAAAGCTTGAAAATTGAGATTGAAATTGTATGAAGCTGCTTCCCCCCCCTCTCTGTAGGACACTAAATAGACTAAACATAAGCAGGTTGTAAAAATTTATACACAAATGAAAAGATTTCAATTTTTATCAATTTCCTATGCTAAATTAGAAATTTATCAACGGAAAAGGTATAAAAAATTGAATGCTGGATATTTTCTGAAATTTGTGTAGAAAAATTATTTAATATATATTTTTTTATACTCTTATACCGAATTCTAAAAACTGAAAGAAAAGGGAAAAGGTCCATTAATGGACGTAATGAATCCTTTTTTTCTTTGCTCCTGCCCCTCTAGACAAAACATTTTAAGTGCGCCTTTGGATATGTATAGTTTCTCCTTCCTAGCAGCCCTTTGATAGCACAAATCCTAATGATCACACGGACTTGTAATCATCACAATATGTACATATAGTCGGTAGTTAGTTTCATTCATTTGTCATCACGTCTTGTGCATTGTGCACTGAATAAAATGTTTCAATTAGTTTCTATTCAACTTCTATATTTAAATCCCATAACGCAACCGCTATCTCAATATTATTAACTATCATCATTGTAGGTAATTTGAATTTATTATTAGATTTTCACTTTAAGAAGTATTATTCTCTCACAATTTATTTTACTTCTTGAATAGTACAAATTTATTCTCCATAATTAAATTTAATTTTTTTTTTTTATTTTATTTTATTACACCAATAAATAACAAATCTTATACATATTTTCATTGATGCTGCCCAACTAGGTATAACCTGTTCTAGGGCAAACATCTCACAAACATATCAATCATACTGAAACATATACACAATCACAAAAAGCATTCATCTCCTATATTAACACAATCACATTCATAACAAGAAAAACACTGCTGCAAACCATCCATACATGAAACAACACACAAACAAACCATTTCTCCATATAAAACCAGAATAAAAAAACAAAACAACAATTATATTATTAATATATAGCTCGTTGACGTATTTCAATAGCTTATAATAATAAATAAAATTTATACAAATTTCTGTAAAGCCCCAACAAAAAATAGATCCCGCACTCTTTTGTGTAAGTCTTCGAATGCACTGTAAAAGAAAGGCGTTCGCAGAACATCATGAAAAGTATCTAATTCTGCAAAAGGTATGTTACCCATCCTAAGTGTCTTAAATTTAATTGTAACGGAGAAGATAGCCTGTATGTTAATTACATGAAGATATTCTACTGACTTTTCCATTTGTGTAAGCTGCTGTGTGTCAATCTCGCTGCCCGCAACCAACATTTTAACGGACTGGCCAATATGTCGGCTCATAATAATATGATATTAGGTATTAAAATAAATTAACTAACCGATACAGAAAAAAATAAGGTAGAAAGAATTCGCTTAATGTTTTTTCCTTGTGTTTTTGCATATGTTTGTTATAATGTTTTATTCGAAATAAATCTACATTTCAATGGGAAAATATTGTTTTTTTGCTGCCCACCTTAAGTTATACCTTGTTTGTGTGGTCCATGTTAGTTTTTGAGTTTGACACCTATGGCCTTGTATTACTAGTACATAACTACTTGAGTAGTTATATTAGATTATAATCTCAAAATGGTTGTTTTTAAAACTGAGAAAAGAGTAAAATGAAACGAGAAATATGAAATTTCTGTGGTCCTATATTCATTTACTGATCTTACTTTGACGAAAATTTCTAGTTTTTCATAATAAAATTAATATTATAATAGTTTCAAAATACAATAACTCAGTGACGAAACATTTTCTCTCGAACATTAATTTGTCTATAAAATTCTGTCATTCTCGTCATACATTATTATAACATCGGTACAAACTCCGTTTTTTTTTTATTCAGAGTAAAAACATAACGTATTTATTTAGGATCTCACTTTGTTCCCAGTGCGTATTGTGTAAGTTGTTACGTCAGTCTTATAACATGTTCCAGGTATATATGTATAAGGTATATTTATATTCGTCCTAGTTATTTCTATACATGGTATTATTTCACAGGTAGTGTACTCATACATTTCATAATAATAATATTATTACGCTTTGTATACATTTCAATGTATACAATATACTGCACACATATTATTGTAGGTATGTATCTATACCTACTTGTCATGTGCGAATGTTCACATTCGATTGTTTGCGTTTTTGATACGCGCATTCGCATCGCAGACATGCGAATATAACGAAGTAAAAAATGTTGGAACAAATAGATTTATGTATAAAATTTTCTGTACCAAAAAAAAAGATTTACCGACGGGTGAGTAGAAATTTATAATATTGGGTATTTGCGAGAATTGTTATACAGAAACGATGAAATCGTGAAATATCACGGATTCTTTTGCTAGACCAAATCGAAAACTTAGCGACAGGGGGAGTATAAATTTGAAAAACTGGGAGTTTCGAAAATTTTGATACAAAACGATGAAATCGTAAAATATCTCAGATTTTTTTCTTTGACCAAATCGAAAACTTAGCGACGTAGGAATAGAAATTCGAAATGTTGGGTGTTTTCGAAAATTGTGATGCCAAAACGACGAAATTGTAAAATATCTCGAATTATTTTCCTGCGCCGAATCGAAAATTTAGCGGTGGCAGGAGAGGAGAAAAAATTTCGAACTCGAAACCTCGAAATTAAGAAAAAAAAACTCGAAATTAGAAAAAAATATACCTATTCGCATTGGCGAATGTCAAAACTTTAAGATTCGTGACATCACTAATATACATTTTCAGAGTAACACAATAGATCCTTTTGGGAAAATAATGACATTGGGAGAAGATAATACGCCATTATATTTTACAAAGTACCAACGCATTATTTTCACTCCATAAAATACAAAATATTATAACAATATATATATATATATACATATATCTACAATCATCAAAGTATACTAACGGTACTTAAATTTTTGTAACGCTTTTGACGAAAAAAAGGGTTCTTCTTTGATATTTTCTTTATAATATTGTTATCATTATGGAGGAAATGCGTTATTCTCCGTTTAAATAAAAAGTTGTGCGAATGATGTTATAACATATTATTATGCAAATGTAATAGTTTTTGCATTGAATAATCCGTTCGTCCTTTATGTACTGAGATACCGTCGTATTATGTATGAAGGCAAGTGTAGCATTATAGGTACTATGTGCTATGTTATTATTCAATTGAATTCGAACCATCTATTTGAGAATTGAAAAGCAGGTGCGAATATTATTGTTAACTCAATCGTAGAATGACAATATTCTATATAATATTATAAAAATAACATTATATGTTTATATGGAATCTTTAAATTCAACAACTGGGAAATATTATCGTAAAGAAATGAGTTTATATTGTGAATTTCGTGGATGTTTCCTCATGATATCCCCCACAAACAGTTTCTTAACATTATTATGATTTTTCTTCTTCAGTAGTTTTCTTAAGTTATTTTAATAAAATAAAGCTTAAAATAAGTATCTTATTCACTTCGCAGTGCAGATGTTTTTACTCGTTATAGAAGATTAAATTTGTCCTTTTTTAACTCTCTATTTGAAACGGTAGATTCCTACTTTGTATAGCTCTGTCCCACTTCGACCACCGTTGTATATTATGGTATGTACCTATTCTCCGATACATTGTTTTTGACTTGGTTTGTTTACTTGATTTTGTGACGAATATGATAAAAGCGTAAATGTATTTGATACTAAGCGTTGTGATGACGCATATTGCGTCCTGATTATTGTTTGTGAAATGCATTTTATTATTAAATCTAGTCATAATTCACTCGATTGCGGGTGCATTGCCGTAAAATGAAATAAGAAGAAGAACTCTCTATTTTTATCCAAAAACAAAGAAACGATAAAATAAATAATTCTTTATTGGCAAACAAAACACAAAACAAACGCAGAATAATAACAAAGGCGGGCTTTTTGCTTGAGCAATGTTTCCCATACAACCTGTAGAAAATTAAGGCATAGGTGAAAATTAAGGTGAAACTCACTTTTTTATATAGTAGGTGGGTATATATTTTGAAAGGATACGTGTAAAGATCTAAGAATATTTAGATACATAATAACATATGAATAAATACATAATTATTTAATGAAATAAATAAATGGCGGTGGCGGTGGGGGGTAGAATGTAAGACCATAGGTAGTACGCTTTGACGCATATGGCAGCGATGAGGCTTACCACCCATCATGCCGCGTCAAAGTGGGTGAAGGGCACAAAGAGGAGAGCGGAATGCAGGGTGGGAGTTTTGAATGTGAGAGGAGGGATGGTGAGAAAGAAAGATAGATCTGTTTGGCGTTCCGTTCTCTCTGCCTACCCCACTTGGGACACGGCGTGAGGGTATAGTATAGTATAGTAGTATAAATAAATATATTAAAGGGTTATAACAGAAGCAATATAATAAGAAAGTGATTGGTATACACAGAAAAAGGATGTACCTACAAAAGAAGACAGAATCAAAGTAAAAAGAGAGAGGTTGTTCAAAACAATGGTAAAATACGTCACATTTTATGAAACTTGCAGATGACTAACGACAAGAAATAATCTCTCGAAATGAAGAAGTAATGTGGGAGTTGATTCAATAATCTGGACCCATGAACTCTAAAGATACGCTTACCTTACATGAATATTTACCTTCTTTTTGCAGTAACAATTTACTCTATCAAAACATTCTCAATAATTATCTCGTAAAAAGTGCAATTAATTAGCAATGCAAGTAATTTAAGATTAAATAAAAAGGCTCTGGTTTTCAAAAAAAGTTATTAAGGATAGACATACATACAACACATGCTTATCCACAATAAGTGTTTTAATTTGTTAATATTTTAGTTAAGTCAACGGCTTTTGCATTCTGGTTGATAAAAACGAATTTCTTGGAAACTGTTACATTCTGTTTAGGGTTCAATTTGACCTATTTTGTGTTTGTGTGTTTGAAGAAATTTTAGAGGGTGTTTTAATTATGACTAATAATGGCAATTATAACGACACGTCCGCAATGAAGGGAGAAAAGGTAGTTACCTGCAAAGAAGGCTTGTGATTTTAATATTACTGAACATAAAGACAGCAGGTGTAAACAGCCTCTTACTTTCTAAATACTCCTAGTACTAACACTGTTTGTCTCACCGAAACCTACATGTATATATTAAATTATATTGTTTAATAACATAGAACACCTAACATAGGAAATGATAAGGGTCTAACAGACTTTTCTATTAGAAGTATTATTATAAATCAACAAAATTTATTGTAAAAATATTACTTGCAATTTATAATAGGCAATACAAAATCCACACATAAATATTTGAGTCCGTTCGTATGTATGTATGTATGTATGTATGTATGTATGTCCTTAATGGACTCGGAAATTAGGAAAGACCGAAGTAAAATAATACACTCTATACAAGGTCTCATCTTCTGGGCAGGTTTAAGGCTAAAAACATTTTAAATATCTTACGTATTGATAAAGATATTTTAATTTTAATGCGACCATGTCACAAAATTAGCAACAAAATGTATGTAAAATTAATGCAAGATTTAGTAAAAAGCAATATTCACAGTCAAACATTTTTCATTGTATTGAATTAATATCAAAATGGATGTAACAATAAATACAACAATTCTGAAACTAAATATTTAGGGTTCATTTTCGTAATAAAATATCGTGTTTGCTAATGAGAAAAGCTCTTGAATTACGTGAATATAAATTGCATATTTTTGACATATTGGGCTATTTTCATAATGGAAGACATTATGAAACCATAGAAAACTATACTGTAGAATAATAATAGTTTTACCTATAAAATCCATAAACAATGTTAAATGATTTTCAAGGAGTGGGAACCTATTTATTTTCACCTAATATTTTTTTACATAAATTATGAAATATTTGATAGTAAAATATTCTGAAATATTGAAGGATGCAGATAATCCATTTTTAAGGTTTTTTGGGAATAAAGAGTAAATACTTAGGTGACAATTTATTCTTGACTTTTTTTAATTTCATAGCAAATACCCATTTATGCACTGCAAACCAAAAATACAAATTCGAATGTGGACAATTTTAACATTTATGTGCCTACAATTATTTTTTGTTGTTAGTACTTTTTTTTCCATGTAGGTGCCTACTTATTATTTTTTTACATAAATGTGAACATCTGAGGTCTCAAACTTCAAGATTTTTCAATGGGAAGAGGTTTTTAGCACTTTTTTCGATATAGGTACCTACCTATTTTTTTTACCTAAGTATGGGCATGTGAGGTATCAAACTTCATGATTTTTCATTGGGAAGAGTTTTTCAGCACTTTTTTCGATGTAGGTACCTACCTATTTTTTTTTAACTAAATATGGGCATGTGAGGTATCAAACTTCAAGATTTTTCATTAAGAAGAGATTTGCAATGCTTTTTATGATGTGGGTACCTACCTATTTATTGTTACTAAGATATGGGCATGTAGGGAGTAAAAAATTAAGTTTTCTCATTGGGAAGAGCTTTTTACTTCTTTTATCCACATAAGTGCTTACTCCATTTTTTTTTCAATAAGATTTTGTTGTTTTAACCCATGTATTTGCAAGGTTTTCTATTTAATTAAACCCGAGCGATGCCGGGTTACATACGCTTGTAAATAAATAAAATTATGTTCCTTTTTTAACATGAAATAGAAAATAGATACAAACACCTGGATACACACAAGCAATTTAGAAGCAAACTATGGTAAAAGTTATTCGATGAACTTCCTTATCAAAAATTTCCTTATATCAGTGATTGCAGTATTCCTAGGAATAAGTGAAATATCAATGACTAACAATAAATTTAAAATGAATAAAAAATATTCAAGAGAATGCAAAAGTATTAAAGTATTACCCTGTTACGTCCCGCACGTGGGACTATCATGGCGTTCAAGTTTTATGTCCAAAAATTTACCTAATATTTTTTGTTGTGATAGTAATGTTTTCATAACGAAATTTAGGAGTTTTTGACAAAGACAATTTTTTAAGCACATAATGAAAATTGAGTAAAAATCAATACTCAACCTTAAAAATGTCATAAGAAAGCAACTCCCATTTCTTAAATTCATTAATTTCTTTCGCTTGTCTAAGTCATTACCAAAGTTTCATTTATAAATGCCACATTTTTCACTTACTGGTCCTCATTAATCTTCTCTACTTATTTTCTCGGAACGATTAAAAGGGTTTATCTTGTTTCTTGGTCATCATAAAAATGAAAGAATATTTCCACATTGTTCTCAAAGTTCTGAAAGAAATTATATTTTTCATAGAAATAATATAATGACAATACGGGTAGGTACCTACCACAACTCATTCGACTTTGCCTGAAGACTTGGAAAGTTTTTGCTTAAGGTAGGTTAATTTGACGACAACACAAAGAATATTATACCAGAGAGGTAACAAAAGTTTATTAAAAGTATATAAACAATCTAACTTTTACAACTTTTATACATCGTTATAACAATTTCAATAAATAATATATATCTCTACCGCAAAAATCTTAATTTGTGTGTGTATTAAACACATAAAAACTAACAAAATATTCCGGAATAATAAAAAGCATATAAAAAGAAAATGATGATAATAAGTTTCCTAATCATTCATTTGAATAGTTTTGTTGTCTTTTCTATACATGATAAAATCCTTAAGCACTTTTGGATTCAAGCTATAAAACTTACTGGATATGTCCTCGTAATATGGAGATATGTGAGTTTATTATTTCGCTACACATTAGAAAGATGACTTTATTTCGATAGCTATTTATTGTTGGAAGAAACTTCGTATCAAAATAACACTCGCATTATAACATATTATTGCTGTGATGCAGAAGTATACACATAGGAAAGCTTTACAAATAATAATTGGTGGAAAACTTGATGGGACGCTTTCTAGTGTTCAGAATACAGTCAACTTTGAGCTTGTATTTGCTACATCTAGAAGTTTCTATCGGCACAAACTCAAACCACAACAATGTTTTACTGTTGAAGACGATAGTTTTAACCAATCTCAAATGTGCATTCACTCAATATGTGCATAAGAGTTATGTATCTTTTTCGTTTGTTGTTTTTGATTAATAACTTTAGTACGACACACTAATTCATTATACAAACACGAGGAAAAATATAACCTAGTTTTGAATAGACATAAGTATTTAAATTATGTAAATAAAAAACCTTTCTTATATATAGATTTGTCCGTGAACCAAACATAACACATCAAATTCACAGATACCTAAATATGTTATTTTTCATAATTTTTCAAAAGCTACTCTACTGACAATTCGATGAGTACTTTTGAAGATTTAGTAGAGTATGTTACTAGCATTTCTAAGTTTTCAGATGTACCATCGCACTTCTTTTCATACCTCTTTTAATATATTGAAGCTTAAAAAATAAACACATCCAGATTAGCTGTAGCACAGAGATCGTGAAAATTACAAACGTTTTAATACTAAAGCACTTAAACTATCTCATTCAAAATAATATTCCTAGAATAAATAAAACAAATATTACGTGTCATAAAAATTTGAACTCGAAGACTATTTAAAGTTTCCGCAGGGACCCTTATTCAAAATACCATAGCTGCGTATGAGACAAACTAAAAGTTATTCAATTCTAAACAAACATTGTGATTTGTGTATCTCTATTTTCCTCTTATTATAATATATTATTATTATTTTGTTTGCTATCCTCTAGAGACAAGAGAATAGTTTCATTACTGTTTTCGTTATTATAGTGTATATTATAGTGTGTTACATATCTGGCATGGTTGTGATTCAGAGAATATTAGTAAATCTTACGTGTCATAATTGGAGAATCAGCACGACATCTTCTACCACAGTTACTCTCTCCCTCTCATCGCAGATCCGAAGTACTCTTATTGTATCCCACCCTACCTATATTCTATATCCCACCTGATGGTTCCACTACTGTATCCTGGTGTGCCTCCAACAGATATTTCATCTCACATTTTGACGTCACATTTCAGGATTATCCTTTACTAGCTTTTAAAACCCGCGGCTTTGCGTATAATTATTTTTTAATTTATTAATCACACAATTCACAGCATTTTATTTATACAAAACAAAATCAAATTTGTTTCAATACAATTATTCTGCCGAATAGATAATATCGTACAATGAATAAAAAGTTACATTTACTCAAAATAAGTGCCATCTTTACCTACTTGTATTGAATATGTCATTTCCTCAAAAATATCCACAATGTAGATACAAACACCATTTTAATAATACCAACTGTAGTAACTTTAGGGAAATTTCATTTATGATATTAATTTTTGGTTTATAAATAAGACATGAATACTGTTCCATGGAACCCCCGCCAAAGAATTGGTCTAACACTCTTTGTCGTAAGTTAAAGTCAGGTGTTAAAAAAATAAAGATTATTCCATCTTAAGTTCAACGACGAGATGATTTTCCGCCCGTCCTTGGAGAAGATAACCTGAATGTTTATTAAATTCAAGTGGTCTACTGGTTATCCCGTATTTTGTGTTATATGTCGTGATTGTATATCTCAGGATAAGATATACCTTGAAGGCATTATTAAATTTACTTATTTTGCTTACTATAGGCGTTTGAAGAGTTAAACACATTTACAAACTGACTGCAATCTTTATACGTAGGCTAGCGTTTCCATCAGGATTCCATGGATTATATCTGAATTTTGATCTTACTCCTCTTGCATGGGATTACACTGTCAGTAGAAACATCAAAATTTTCAGCGTTGTTAATGACAATCAATGTAGCGTATGTATATGTGTAGAAATTATTTTTCAGAGCAAAAAGACTAAGAAAATCTTAAAATAGATATACGTACTTATACATAATATCTAAGCTTTTTCTTTGATATTATCTTCATCGACAACTCAATATCGACTTTATTGAGAAAATTATTTATTAACGTCTTTTCTCAAAAGCCTTTAATATTTGTCATTCAAAATTATACATTTTCTTTTGAACTGAATATGAATAGATATTTGTATTCAAGTAAAGCATATAACTAAGTTGAAAAGTATTATCACATTTAAATAACTCTCCCACGCTAATAACAACACGAGTCAACTTTTTCACCCATTCACATGATATTTCTCAGACTAAAATAGCACTATTGTTAATCCCACAAGTTTAACAAACAATATACTGTTCTTTTTATACAGAATACCTGCCTTCAACACTCATAAACTCACAGAAAATAACCTAAAAGGACATCTACAAAAATCCTGAAACTACATAAATAAAATCGTAGTAAGTATATAGCAGATGTCCTGGCTGCGCAACATAAGAGAGTGGACCGGAATCCGGACAGTGGATGACCTGTTCAGAACAGCATAGGACAGGGAAGTTTTCGCCGGAGTGATCGCCAACGTCGGGGGACCTGACATGGCACAGAAAGAAGAAGAAGAAGTATATTTTATGTTGAAAGACATAGAAAAAAAAAATTCCCGCTCTTTTACATATTGTATTCTAGTGTCCTGTAAAAGACAGGTGTTCGAAAAATAAAGACGAGGTTTGCCACCCATCCTGAATAGCTTTTTTTGTTGGCACGGAGAGGGCATTGCATGTTTATTACGTGTGGCAGGTCTACTGGCTACCCTACTTGTGGGATTAGCTGTAAGGGGATAGTAGTAATATAGTTTGGAATAATGTTATTTCGTTTCATAAAAGCAGAAATATTTTCGTTTGTATTCGCCATCCCTGTTTCATGTAGCCTCCCTTTCATTAATTAATTGCGTGTTTGTGTATCTGCCGTTGTGTTTCCACTGTGCAATCATTTTATTGCTAACAACACATGCGTCGTGATTTTTGGACGTCAAATCCCATACTGATTGTACATGGGTAATATGAAATACATACTTATCTAATTGGTACCTCTGAAGATATTTATTTTACTGAGGTGTGAAAGAAAACGTTGTAAAACATATTTCTCTTTAATTAATGCCACTTTTATGGATTTTTATTATCCGTCTGTTTTTCATAATAAACAGTTCTTATAACGACACCAGTCTTTGGAAGAAGTGATTCGTTTGACGCACAGACCTTTTAGATGGTGAGAGCTAGTTTCTGACCTGTGCTACCGAAAGGAGCTGTAAAGGGGAATTCCATTGGATTTTTTTATTTATTCGTCCATACTTAAGAGCTCGAGCTCTTTCTTCAATAAATATGATAATGATTAAAAAATTATAATGAAATTGTCTTTAAATCGGATTTTTTTTTTAAAAAAAAAAAGATATATCTGGGTTTTGTTATAAACCGAAATACAACCTTATACACCTTTCACAGTAAGCATAAAGCTTGTGTCGTGAAAGGGGAGTTTGCCGGTACCTGGGATCGAACCACGGACCCCCTGTTCACGAGGCCGAGGCTCTACCTCCAGGCTACCGACGAACTCTAACTCTATTAAATTGATATTTTGAATGTGTGTACCTACGTTAAAAAAAAATAATAAAAATATCGTTCGGACAATTATTATGCACCTATATAACTATAATATTCACCTTTGTTTCAAAGAAAAAAAACAAAACGAAATCTAGAACCGTATACCGTCAGATATTTTTTATGACCGAGTACCTGCATAGTGACGCCGTAACACGCGTAGTGGGAGAATCCCCGCGGAACAGCTAAAAACTGGCAAAAAGTATTCTTATGAAGATTTCAATGAGCTGATTTCACTATAAATAAATGTTGCTTATTGATGGGTAGGATATCATAGAAGGAAAAATTCGACAATCTCGTTGATTTTATTTTATAACGAAAAAACTGTCGATGTGAAGGTTTTCCCGCGCACGCGTGTGCTCTCGTGTTAAGAGAACGTTAAAGTGCCTAAGGAGACGACTACTATTACAACTATATCCCCACGACATATCCCACAAGTCGCATAACCAGTGGACTAACTGCAATACTGCATGTAATATAATAGATACATATTACCTTTTCTGTACCAATAAAGATGAGTGGCATACCTTACTGCGGAATCAAAAATGTTAAATGTCTTACATGGGATGGTGACCAATTCCTGTTTTTTACAGTACATTTGAAATGCTACAGGAAAGAAAGAGAGGCCCATCTTTGCCTGAGACTCAAAGGGGTAAGAAGGATAAGACGATAAGTTAAATATATATTATTACAGGCAAAGTTAACGATGTGTCTTGATAAATTAATATGATATTACGTGTTGTTACCAAGATGAGTTTAGTAGATGTTAGAAAAGCGTTAGATTTATAGGTTGGGTCACGGATCGAATTTCATCTTTGAAAACGGATCACGTAATGAGACCACCTTGGTTTGATCTATTCTAGGTTGAAACCAATTGTGAATTATACCTAGATGCCTTTTGAAAACTACATCTGTAACAATGTAATATCGCTCAACCCACAGTCAAGAAATGTATACCTTTGTGTTGTTATATTATTAAGTTAATATAATAATGTTAATAGCAAATATGGAGTTGAAAGATCTTAATTGATTTTTAAAAATTGGATAGATATTATTTGTGTCAAAATACTATTTTTTCAAAGATTAGAATGTTTTAAACTTAATATGTTTGTTTGTTAGTATAAACATACTTAACATTTAGACTCTGTGATAAATTGATTTATTTTTAAAAATATCCATAGGTACTATAAACTTGTAATACCTACATCTTGTTATAAAATTATGTTTTAACATTCACTTCACAAATGGTGTATTTTTCTATTTATAAAAAAAACATAAATGATCCTTCAGGTTATTGAACATAAATAAAAAGGTTTTATAAGTAATTTTATAAAATTAAACGATGTTTTCTTTGAAATATGATTTCAATATTAATGCATTTTAGAATATTAATGCTTTAGAATATCAATATTTCTAAAGCATTAATATTCTAAAGCACGAATGAAATAATATAAAGAGATTCATAGTAAGTATTACTCGTTTCACAATAATAATATTTAACAGAGAAACTGCACCATGTCAGTTCTGAGCAATCTTAGATATGAACATAAATTTAATAAATTCGATGTGTTCAAATATCTTCGAATGACCATACTGAAAAATTGTTATATAACTATGTAGTGTTGTTTGCCTTCGATATACTGAATAATCTTTTAAGCTCTCTTCTAAAAATATCAGCAGTCAAATTAGAAGGTAGTATGTAGGTATAATATTATTTTGTATCGTGAAAAACATAAACCATTGTTGGGAAATTTCAATTCAACTCAAAACGTTTGTTCTTTTCATACTATTTGTTCATGAGGAAGACAAAGAGTTGCTAAAACAATACAATATTCTTCTAATGTGAATGTTTCGTTTCGCATTAACAAGGGATCCGCCATTTTCATATTTTCCCTTTTAGGAATCATCAAAGATAACTTAAAATATAAATAATATATTATAGAAATAAACTCTCGTATAGTCCCCTGAATATAACAGGCATCCAACTATTTTCTGTACAGTGCAATACCGATGAAAATAATAAATTAAATTAAATCATTTGCAAAAAATGTGTATGGACGATTTCAAGATATAAATTTAAAAAAAATTTATTAGATATAAAAAAATGACAAATATTTGAAATCACTGGGTTAAAATTAATTAAAAATATTAATGTATTGATCGAATGGTTGAAATAGCAAACTTGATTTTATATTGGCACGAAGAGGACAGTTTGCATGTTTCTTACGTGCAGCTGATCTGCTGGCTACCCCACTTGTGGGATATGCCGTGATGGTATAGTAGTAGTAGTAGTAGTAGTAATTTTATAGATACGGCAAAACTTATTTTATTTAAAAGAAAGCACAATAAATTACATGAGCGCAATTTCATTGATTGTATTGGCATTAACTTTATAACACTTTATTTTAAATTACATAGTAAAATTAATGTAATTTTTTTTTTTTTTAAAAAGATATATCTGGGTTTTGTTATAAACCCAAATACAACCTTATACACCTTTCACAGTAAGCTACTAAAAGCTTGTGTCGTGAAAGGGGAGTTTGCCGACACCTGGTATCGAACCCCAATTACACAGAACAAATTCGTCCATCCTCGAAGTACTTAAAATAAAGGAACGATTGTCCACCATATGCATGCGCCGTGTCCTGCAGTACTTTGGGCACATCGCACGGAGAGAACCAGACAACCTGGAGAGACTTATTTTGACTGGAAGTGTGGAGGGCAATAGAGCTAGGTGGCGCGCACCAATGAGATGGAGTGAGCAGGTGAAGGGGGCAACGGGGGAGACCTTGCAAGAGGCGCTACGAAAAGCGGAGGATCGAAGTCGCTGGAAGCATTTTGTCCACACCTATACAAATGATAGTCACGATCCTCAGCACTGAGGGACGGACAACAAAGAAGAAAGAAGAAGTAAAATTAATAATATTAATATATTATTATTTTTCATTGTTTATTTATGTTTGTTCAGTATGGAGTATAACTAACGCTCGACAGGTTTCGTGGACTACCAAGCTCGCATCATCAGATGCTAATCTATGCATTTGATCATGTGGGTTTTAAGTCCGTGCAACTGTCATGCATTAGTTTTTGCCTTAAAAATTTTTTTTTTGTTAAATGTATGCCACAATGAATGTTACAGAGAGAAAAAAACTTATTTAATTATGTTTGACAAATACATAACTTTTACAGTAGGATACTCGAAAACTTACAGAAAAGAATGGAATACATATTACATTCTGGAAACTTTATGGATGACAGTAATACTCGACATCATTTCGTAATGTCACAATGGAAATATTCTATGTACATAATAATATGTAGGTATCAACAATAGTATATGCACACAAGTCTGATATGAAATAAGCCTCGTATATATTGTCGTCAATCTGTCACATTACATAATATAATAATATTATCCAAGTTTATTTTTACAAAGTCCCAATATTATTATGAACGAACGAGATGGTCTCTCGGCAGACACTTTTAAAGTAGGATTTTTCGTATGAAATCACAGTGGCATGTAGAGAAAACATTTACAGAAATTAAATAAAAATAAATAAATAACATCTAGTTCTAGTTTACAAGCTTTAACTAGAATGACAGTAGAACTATGTATTTCTGGAATAAAAAGCTTTCTTACAAAGCAATTTATTCCATGGAGCAGTTACCTAACATGATTCCGAGAATTCAAATTATTCATTTATAAATTTTGTTAAGATCATTTTACAGTTTTTAATTTGGTCATTTAAACAGTTTAAGCTTTACATAACACCAAAGTAATGTTAATCTGAGTTTACAAATTAGCGTCACTTAAGCCATTAATGACAAATTGAATATATTAAGTTATTCTGTGATTCTACATATGTCGTTTGGTGTTTTATTTTCAATGCGTTTCTCTTTAAAATGAATTATCTGCAACGCTCTTAATATTTATTGTTTCAAAATAATTCACATAAAGTACGACGCAAACATTAAATTCAATAGTAAAAGTAATATGGAATAAATCAAGTTCAAGTTAATAACATGTTCCGCTTGTAAGTGTCAGCTGACTGTCATATTATATGATAATTTCACAGAAAAAATCCACAAACCCTTTCAAAAACACACTTTTTTATAAATTCATATTATTATGTAAAGACACATTGGTACATAGGTAAAATAAAGCTTTTAACCAGACGACTTTTTTAATTAAAAAATGTATTCCATAGAGAGAGAATCGTTCCACCAGTGATTTCAGTCGAATATAATTCTAGTATTCAAAGGATATGGATTTAATATAAAAGTCTGTTGCATCTGAGCCTCGCCGCAGTATAACTATGGAAATATGTATATTCTATTGTACTTAAATATTACTACCAGAGACGGTGGTTGCATATTATCTACATTACATACATACCTACATATATACATACATTTTCATACCTAATTCATAGAAAGTCATAGTGCAGGAAGTGTTGTTACTAAGGGCAGATTATTAAACAAAGCCTTGCAACTTACATGTTTTTTTTTTTTTTTTTAATACTTTATGTATTGTTTTCTGTTTGCAGTTGGATCTGTTGACGCTTTGAATTCTTCATCTATTTAAAAGTTATGTTTCATTATTATAATTTTTTGACATATTTATTATTTTTAATTCAATAATAATTTAAAAATTTTAATAATAATTTAATTAACTAAAATAAAAGTACAAAAAAACCATCGCCCTCAACGCTCCTTTCGGGAGCACAGGCCAGAAACCAGCCTCCTCCATTCATAGCGCCTCTGCGCCAATTGCGTCACCTCTTTCCACGACATTCTCTGCGCTCTGATGTCGTTGTCATAGGAACGGTGTATTGTGAAAGAATAGATAACATTAATTTATACAAAAATACATAATATTAATTTCAACATTTGAAACACATCTAAATGTACTCTTCGATTCAAAAATACCAAACATTTTTTGCCTTAGACAATAAGTAGAATGATCATTTTTTCTATTAGAAGAAAACAATAATATTTTCACATCAGTTGTTTCATAAACGTATCAATCGTTCCTTTACACATCAATGAAAAGGTTGGCATTTCTTTGACTATACTAATAATATAACAAGCCTTCCTGGAAAGCATGTCACTTAAATCAAACGATACAGCATAATATATATATACATAAATAACAATATAGAACAAACAATTCCAAGAAATAATAATAATCTAGATATTATAACGTTTATGATCTTAAAGGCGATTGAGAATATTTAATGCAAATCTACAACAGTTCGCTACATGGAAACTATTTATAAACATCCTTTGAACGAATTCATTTAATATCCATAGTCATATTCTCATTTAAATTATTATTATTATAATATAAAACTCAATTTTCATGAGGACAAAAGACCATTCTGTAATTGTATTTTTACTCCCAGGCAGTAAGGAAAGTATATTGGGCAAAGTAGCATAATGAAAAGAGAACAGAGAACAATATGATAGTTACTATGTATTCGTACATTAAGTAATTATATTATGTAGGTACTTACCTATTCTTGCTCTTCCTAGCGCGGTCGTGTTCGCTATAAACCTTTTCATTCTTACACTTGCGCTGATATTCAGGTTAAAGTATGCCATAATTTCAGTATTTCCGTTGACAACTACGAGTATATACCCACAACTTCTACTTGTAATATGTTCCTACCTACTTGACATGCATAATGTTACAGCGATGTTAAATTATTGCCGTAGTTGTAAACCTCTTGTTGTCTACTCGCAAGTCATAATACTATATTCCCATTATGTTACGCTGTTATACATAGATATTATAGTATCTATAAGATAAATAGTAATATTTCAAAGTCTCTGTGTCACTGAATGAGATTATATGTACAAATGTTTCAGAGAAAATAGTGTAAACAAAAAGCATACATCATTTAAAAAAAAAGCACGAATATTGTACCTACCACTAGTTTTTAAGTAAAAAGGAAAATCTAGTTTGTTTGATACCTACCTAGTCTTATCATTTTTTAATTTATCGTGGACCCAAATAGACCGTAGAGTAAAATAAAAAGTAATTATGATTTATAATTACTAGGTATCTAATAATTTCAATAATAGTAATGCCCTTAACTCGTTATCGAGAATTGCATTCAGATGAGTCGTTTTGATCCTGTCGAATGACTGTTGTGTGTCCAATACTTGACGGGCGTGTTCCATAATTGGGGTAACCGGTAAACTAACTGCATGTTATAAACATACATTCCTTCTTCTCTGTGTCAGTAAAAAAAATCAGGATAGGAGGTGTACGTAATCGTATTGAAGGGGTAATTTCTTATTATATTTGCTAAGTTAAATCAAATAACGTGAAACTCCTGCATATTTGTGTATACCTTTCTGTTTACTAAAACTTCTTTACGGTTTTCACTAAACAATGATACTACTTATTTATCTGTTATTGTTGTTTTATTAAATTTACAATGATCAAGATATCTGATAGATATTAAGTGAAAAAATTGTCATAATTATTAATACTTCAAACAATTTTACACCCTAAAAAAACTCTCTTATTTATTAAAGCGTCTAAAATTATCAATTGGCATTGTACGTTTACTCATTATTTTGCTTATTTCAAACTTTAATTTTATCATAAATCAAATTTGTATATATATTTAAAACCAGACAATTCATTATTCGTTACTTATTTATCCTTCTATGTATCTTTAACAAATGTTGATTATTTATTTATAGATAGAACATCGTACAAAAAATCTATATCCTTTACACAAGAAATTACGTTCTTATTATTCAGCTATCTGGTAATTTTATTTTTGAAAATCTTCTAACAAAACCTTTTTTTAAGGACGATAATATCCATCGATCGCCTAAGGATCTCATGAATTTACCTTTTTCTTTCCGTTTTACGAAACTAGCTATGGGTACCCACATACATTGGTGATGTAGCAACCGTCTACGTGCAAACATTCGATGTGCGAATATCCTTAAGTTAAAATATATTCTCAAATTCAAATGCAAATATTGAATTACTACGTTATTCTAAATTAATGGCGAACGTTTGACTATATAGAACTGCATGTATTAAGGCGCATAAATTTGGATAATATGTGATAAATCAGTGTCATATCTGAGTGAGCAAATATTTTATAATGCCGATCGTAACTAGGTGTATCTATAGTTGTACATATACATAGTTGCAAATAATATTAAAACGTCATAATTCAATTGCACAATGTATCAGATGTTTCATGAATTGTGCAAATAAAATTTCTAAAAATATTAATTTAAAAAAAAACCGAGCAATATATTTTAGATGAAAGTAAAATTTAAATTTCCTCATGTTATTTGCACTGAGTAAATGTTTAATATGTTGATTATCCAGTACCAATTTTTCAAAATCAAGATTTTTGACTTGTTACTTTTAGAAATTGACATTCTTCCAATTACACCAATAACCAAAAAAATCAAGTTTGAATAAATTCTGTTAGTAGCACATCAATTTCCAGTTTTCGGTTAACCGCCATACTGCTTCAAAACTTTAACGTGACATATTATTTATTTATTCATATCTTGTATAATATAATAATTTCATTTGCTGGTTTATGAAATTGGAGAGCCGATGTTATATTGTCAATATTCTCGAATAAGAATATTAGCAACTTCACTACTGTATATAATATAATACTACATAAACTGTTTTGATGGATTCATCCTTTCACCAATACTCTTATCTTAATACGATCGCTCCTTTGAGGAAATCAATATTTTTTTCATTGAATGAGAATGAAATCGAGTATTTTCCTATAAAATCTACTGAAGTGGGATTTAAACTTGTCTTATGATAAATACTACGCACTACTTGATCTGTGTTTCAGTAGGTAACTATCGGGATCATGTTTTATTTCAGAGAGGTTTTACGGTTTTTATCGTCTACTTACTTTGTATAATGTTGGAGATGATTCCATCCAGTCAAGCAAAGTTTTTACTTAGTAGATTTTGTAAAAAAATAAAGATAATATAAAGTAAACATATCTTAATAAAACTTATGTTTTTTTTACATCTATGCATATTCGTGAATTTATTGTCAGTTACTGCATCTTGGAAACATTGTAATGAAAAATATATCTTCTACTCGAAGCAATGTAATGCTAACAAAAAGTAATCTGTTTTCATGTCATTTGCATTTCACAAACGCTTTAAGCATAATTTCGTTAGCCAATAAAGACAGTGCTTAGAAAACATCTTCTAAACCATGGGTGGCCAACCTTTTCAGCAGCCGGGCCAAATTTCAGAATGGGATTTCTTATCGGGCCGCACAACAATATACTCCATATATGGAAGATTTTATAATTTTACTGTACCTTAAAATTTCTATACCCCCCATCGCCAAATTTTCAAAATGGTATAGGATTTGAAATATTTCAAAACTCCTCGGTTTTCTTAAGAATATTTTCTCAAAATACTCTTTCAAAAAAGTAACGGGTAGGTACTTATACCAACTATTATTAAAAAAGTGTAGAAATGCTTCGCGGGCCGCGGGTTGGCCACCCTTGTTCTAAACTATCTGTAAATCTCAGTTTTGGTCATATAATATCACCAAATTTTTACAAAACAAATGTGCTGCAATCGAAACGGTTCAGATAAAAATAGTATTGATATGCTCTGAACCAAAATAGATTTATATTCAAATATCCAATTGTAGGACATCAACTATGTGGTGCGAACATAAACTAGGTAATGTAGGACCTTGTATATTGATGTACGACATAAGCTAGGTAAATCTTTTGTCTTTGGTCGAACTTACTTACATACTTAACCCTATACAATATTGTCATACAGCATACAAAAAGTATACATTTGTGCTGAACATTCTCAAATATACATAATCACAAGATCGTGTTATTAAGGTTCCCTTGTAAATATTCATGGTGTTACACTAAGTACTGGTAAAAGTAGTACCTACGTAGTTTCCATTCTCAATATTAGAGACTAAACGGTAAGTAGTTTAACCGGATTTGGGTGCAGATGACAAAACCAATCAGAAACGTCAATTGGAGAACCATGTCTACACAATGCAACATTGTGTAGAATCTAATCGGAAGAAGTGAGAAAGGCGTCCCAATGCTTACGAATTGGCTCAAGGCTGGCTTAAGTGATCACTTTCGGTGTCCATGGACAACGTTCACCAATTCCACCATTCTCACTGTCACGATCTAAGGTCCACCAATCGAGAGACGCTTTATGCAACGCCTTTCTCACTTCTTCCGATTAGATTCTACACAATGTTGCATTGTGTAGACATGGTTCTCCAATTGACGTTTCTGATTGGTTTTGTCATCTGCACCCAAATCCGGTTAAACAATTAAAAAAATTAGTAAATATTCTAAACGGTAAGTAGTTTTGCAAGATACTCGATATCTGGTCCAAAGTCCAACAGTGAGACTACTTACTATCTTTGCGGGTCCAGATTTGACACCTTTCAAATCTGGATCCTAGTTACATGTGGTCTGCATTAGAAGACAATCATTATATTTTTGCAAGTTAGGTAGGAATCTTGTATGGAATATGATGAGATTTTTTATGGTTAGTGAGCATGTGAAAACGATTTGAAAAAGTAATAGAACATTGAACTTTCACTGTTGAACATTTTAATTTAAAAAAAAAAAACAAATTTATCTCATTTCATCTTACACTTGCCCCATTGAATAATCAGTAAATATTAGGTGTCTTACTCTTATCTGTAAGTTCTCGAGTATCAAGTACAAGGCAGATATTTGTAAAACATCACGTTTTAAGACATTTAACACATACAGTTCAGCGATAAGGTGTGCCACTCATCCTGAAAATCATAATTTTCAAGAGGAAGGTTTGCATGTTTATTGTATATAATTGATCCGCTAGCTACTCCACTTAAGAGATATGGCGTAATGGTACGATCGAAAATGTGTCTTACTCTAATGATAGATTCAGTAGAATATTGGGATATTTTCTATTTTGGCCGAATAATAGGAGCTTCCAGCAAAATCAAACCGAATAAGGTAGTTACCAGATAGTTACCAAAAATCCATTTTATCTCCAAAATATTAGAATGTATATGTGTATACGTCGCGTTGCCGCTCGATAGTTGAATTAGGCAGATAACTGAATGACTAAGCGGATAGTCTTACCTAATTTGTCTAACGCAACGTTTGACAATAATAGTGCTACAGTCAACAGTGCCAAATAAAAAAAAAACTACAATAAATTTCAACAATCGTGCTTGTTTTGATCAGACAGAGCGTTGAACGTTTGACATGTCGTTATGTTTCAACGAAACGGCTAAGCGTTCAATAGAATGCCGGTATTTAACTAATCGCCTAGTCATTCGGTTAACTGACTAACTAAACTATCTGGCGGGGACATATTATATTACTTCCTATTTGTATGAATGCGAATAATACATACCGCAACTGTCTACCGCGGTAATGTTACTAATAAATAATAGAACCTTTGTTGCCCACTGAGGGTCGCTGTCTATGTATGTTGTATGGAAAGCTCTACCAAGAGAAATATTCCGTAGATATTATGATTTCATATCGATGAACCAACTGCTTTTGATATAAATTAACTCCCATAAAGTTTCCGAATCATGTGTTTTTATTTAAAATAATAATATACCTAATTGATTATGGCTTTAAAACAATGAAATGTTTCATGAAAAGTCATAGTTCAAAATTTTGTATTGCCGTCCGTACTCTACAATACGAAAACGATATCAGAACGTCAGTATTTAGAGAAAAAAGAATTAAGTGTAAGATAGTATAAATCTTTTAAATGGTTTTTCTTGCCAGTGCATCACAACTTCTTTTAAAATACTAATATTTTCTTATATAAACTTATTCATTCATTCATGTCATCGCGGCATTTCCCACAAGTGATGTAGACAACGTGACAACTACATGTAACGAACATGCAAGTCGTCCTCGCTGAGCAGAAAAAGTTAAGACATTCAGTATGGGAAGCATATTCTTCGCTGGGGACTCCACGGATAAGTAACAAAGCAAGGTTTTTTTATAGATCATTATTTATCACATGTTTCATGCTTAGAAGTGGGGATGGCAATTCAGCCGCCTAACTAAATGACTTTCGGAACTAATCTATAAATTGTGAACTAACTAAATAATTAATTGTGAGGACACTCACTAATACTAATTAGACCACCGGCATAAACATCAATTTTCTTAATTAAACAATACACAAGTTCAATAATGAGTACAATCCAGGAGTAGGTACTCATACATATTACTTGGGTACATTTCAAATAAATATTATTTTGTAATCACTACTCATCCATTCATTAGTTTAATTAATATCTCTATTCTATTTCTATATCTGTTTTTGTTTCTAAGTAGAAATTTCTCTCCATATTATCCTACATAACAATAAAACTAAGACACCCCGTTGATTGCTGAGCCCCCCCCCCTATTGTTTTTATTATGGTTTTGTTTATTGAGTCTATTAATTCTCACGGCCACGGATAAATTACTTTACAAGTCAATACCAATCGTCTTTTATTTTGAACTATATATACTATACCATCACGGCATATCCCACAAGTGGGGTAGCCAGCAGATCAGCTGCATGTAAGAAACATGCAAACTGTCCTCTTCGTGCCTTTGAACACAATTTTAGATTTAATCATTGTGAACGATTAATTATTTTCTTTTGCGCTTACTTTTCTGTTTGGAACGCAGGAATAAAACAAGCTTCCTCTAATTTAAATGATTTTCTGGTTTGCTATACCTTTGCACATTGGTTTTAACTGGACTATATGCTGACAATGGAATTGATTGTTTATGAAAATAATGTTGTTTTTAGATCAATTTGTCTTTTTAAAATCATCATGACATTTTCCACAAATGGGATATTCAATTAAATCTGCAAAACATTTTCTTTCTGCCATAAAAAAAACATCCAGGATAATTTCTTAACCTCAACATGGTATAAAAAACACAAAAATTCTTTTCATAATATGTAATGTTTTTCTAACCTAACAAGTTAAAGGAAAAAAACAACTCTTTTTTTTAGAAGTAGATTTTTTAGTACCTACCTGTTTCTGTTCGTGTGCATTTTCGGTGATTTGTGTAAAAATAGAACCAAGCCGCAATCATGCGAAAGCATCATATAAAAAATTACTAGTGTAATAACTATAAAATAAAATATTATATTATTGTGTAAAAATACATGCAGGAAAAAATTCAGATTTAACATTATGCATTTTTGGACAATTAAATTCAAATAATAATACCATATATCATTGAATTTATATATTGTATAATGTACTTGTTAGAAATACAAATGAGTAGATTTTATATTTACATCAATAATTCAAAATATGAATCATGTGATGGGTTCATGAAAATGTGTAACATTCGTCGCAAAATTTAAATATTTTTGTTTTTTTTTTAATTTTTTGTCGTTTCTATTATTCCACCCTTTTATGTTATGAATATTAATGAAGCAATTTTTGCACGTCTGGGTGACAGAAGAGGGGGTTATTTTTTTACAATTCTATTTAGATTTTTTGTTGAAATACACTTTTAAATATTTATAGTCTTCTGAATATTATTTTATAATTGTGTTTATTATTTATATTCAAGTTTGAAAATAAATTTTCTCGTATAATGAAACAATACCATTACAAAATCTATATTTTATATCTACAGTTGCTAATATTTTTTTAAGTAATTCAAAGAATCCTTTTGTGTAAATAATTTCAATTTGTTTTCTAGAAAGTAATTAAAAAATATTTTAGATTAACAAAGGACTTGTAATATTTTAAGTTTTTTATACATAAATATATTTGAAAATTTTTTGTTCGTTTATTTTTGGTTATCAAGATACTCACTACAGTCACACGACCTTTGTTTTTTCTCCATCGTGTACAAAAGGTTGATTTATTTATTTTTATTAAGCAACGTAATAACGTTGATTTTTACAAAGGCTTTCATTAAAGAATATATATATATATACATAATGTTGAGCCTAAACAATAGTGTTCTCTTCCAAAGGTAACACAGTAGCTATAGTTATGTACAGTTAATAATGGACAACCTACGCTCTTTGTTACAACAGGTCTCTAATTTGAATAGGCAACTTCAGAATGTACTGAAACTTTAGTCAATTTATTTAAATACGTACTTTCATCGTACTTTGAAACTTCAATCATTTCTCTCGGCGAAGGGCAGGTAAATAGGGAGTTTGAAAGTAAAAAGGTGGTTGGATACTCATAACTTTTAAGTAACTTGTTAATTGTTATATTCAGCAATCTACCTTTAATCAAGAAAGATGAAGTCCGCCTCGCTTTTGGATATAAAATTAATATTCTTTTCTCACCTTACATAAGTATAAACAGGTTAATATTATTATCTCACACAAGTAAATATTAATCTTAATAAATATACAAACCGTTAAAGTAACGTCATTAAATATTAAAATGAATATTTCGAAATACTCTTCCTATACAGCCGTTATACACGTATTCAAATGTAACGTTCATTTTCTAGAATCATCATAGAATCTCTCACAAGAGGAGTGGTCAGTAGACTGAATATATGTTATTTTATTATACCCCCAGGAATTTTTGAATCAGGGATCCAAAAATATTAAACTATAATTCAATACCTCAGTCAAACAATAGCCCCTCAACTTTTTTCCTGAGAGCACAGGGCAGATACCTCCATCCAAAGCCTCCTCCACTCAGAACATCTTTGGACAAATTAAGTAAACACGAAACAAAGCAAGACGATATATGGACTTTAAACTATAACAGTATATTATTTATTTTATTTAACAATGCCTATTAATATATTTACTCCATTAGTCATTGTTTCATTTGCAAAGATATTCTGAATTAAACCTATTTTAATTCAACTCAATGAGTAAATACATAATATCTACAAGTATAAAAGTTTTTATAGAGTATAGTGTGTTTTGTGCATTGTCTCCGACACACAATCGATCTCACTATTTCTATTGGGTTGGCAGTAACAGTCATCTGTCACTGTCATTGTTACAAGACCGTTGTTCCATTAGACTCGTCACTATGTCACACGGCACCAGGCAAAACCATCAGATGCTTTTCACACAATATAATATGCATCGCGGATAAATTTCAGACAAATTAACAGACTGCTTTATGCTAACGTCTACTTACTTTCAATAGTCGGACAGCCTCCAAAACAACGGACCTTCAAGTTTTTCCATCTTGGATAATGAATTCCAGCTGCATTCAGCTCATCTATATTACGCGTAAATGTTTTGAAGGATCGATATTTTATATCATTCATTGATTAAACTGGTTACTCCACTAATTGAGTATGATAATATAGTTTTGTTGATGAAGAAAAGATGGTTTCAAATAAGATACCTAAATATTCAGTCATAAACAAAATCGTACCGTATTTTTTTATTATAATACCATAAATTTTTCCTAAATAAAATTAATTTTATCCCAATATAGAGCAATTTCAAATATTATTTATCATTTGAGACACCATTTTAAGATAAATACAACAAATGTTTAAATAAAAATGAATACAATAGGTATATTATTAAAATGAAAATTAACGTATCTTAATACCTTATAATTCTTATTCCACATGAACATATAATGACACCATTTTGAAACTTAAATATCTGATATCTCCTTATAACTGTGAATAGTTCAGCGACAAATTAACAATACTTTTCATCATGTGTAAAGCGGCTTACTGAATATGCAGAATATAAAAAAAAGCAAGAGCATTGAGCTATCGAGAAAATTTTCACTTATTGGTTTAATAATATCACGAATACGTATTAAATTTGTACAATGTTGTATTGGTTCAGCTAGCTTGAAGCTATTACTACTATTACCATATTCGGTCACATTTGTCGCTTCGATAATCTCAAAAGTTTTGAGTGACTAACGAACTTCTTCAATACCTATGAATGAACAAATATGTTCGTGATAGTTGTTAATATTAATTTTCCAATAATACAAACTAAATTATATGTATACACAAAACCAAATGCTTTTTCTTCAGATAAACTTTTGTAAGTCTAGATTTTGTGTGTTTTCGTACAGTTATGATAATTTATCTTATTACACATAAGTCAACCATCTAAAAAAAGTTTGTAATCTATTGTATTCACGATCTTCTACGAAGATTCCTATTTGCTAATTTTATTTCATTATTATTTCACAAACATTTCAAAACTATTATGCTTTTGTATAAATAAATATAAATTAATAATAATAATACACTTATTCGCGTGAATATTTTGTATGTTGTAGGTACAACAAAAAGAAAACAACTTCATAAAAAATTACCTGCTCATTTCAAATTCACAAATAAAACACTCCAGTATGTATAACATTTTAAGTTATTTTTTTCATTTGTTTTATGTGAGCGTATAGTTTTTTACGTGAAAATAGCATTTTAGACCTTTTTTCCTGAAGCTCTTTGAAAATCGAATTTTAATTATTTCATTCTTCTTGCACATCATCATTCATATAACAAAATCAACAGAGCAGTTTACATTAGAAAAAATGTGATGATGTGCAGTGGCGATATTATCACTTTATAGTGATTTTTTCCATCTAAACACAAAATATGAATATGAAGGAAATCAAGAATATTAGTTCATAGACACCTCATCTGCACAACCGAAAAATTGCGTAAATTCCCATAAATGGAAAAGAGAAAGGGTGTCTTCGTGCTGACGAATTGGCTTAAGCTGATGAAAAGTTTATGTCTGTTGGATATAAGTGGATGGAAATATGTAGTGAAAATATATCTATTGAGTTATATTCTTGTCGCCAACACAAGTGTGAAAAACTATTTTTGTGAATACAATAACACTACACTTAACAAACATGGATGTTTATATTTCCTTCAAAAATTTATAGTCAGTATATAATTTTCAGTAATTTTTATCGTCCTTGTATTAGAAGTTTCTTAATTTTCACTTTAAATTTAAGTAAAAGTACAATAATTAAAACATGCTAAGTAAGAATTCTTTATGAGTTTTCAAAGGGTTTCTTAGACTTTTATAATGAAATAATCACTTTATAGTTATCTTTGGCCATCTCACAAGGCAAATTATATTATTTTTTGCGACCATAAAACATTTTTCTATAAAATTAATAAAAATTATTTTTGTTTGCTTCAACTTTATGTCAAAGCTTCTGATGTATATTATAATCCCAGGATTATTTTTGTAATCAAACTTTATCTTTGTAATTCTATCATCTCATACAGATGAGGCAGCCAGCGGAATGACAATACACATTAAACGTTAGTCCGCTCTCTTTGTGTCAAAAAATTATATTCAATGGTCTATTATGTCACCGACTGCGAAAAAGTTGGGTGGTCTATACTATTCCAAAGACTCCATTCTAATTTGTTCTCATCATTCATATTTCAACGTTCTTTCCGGGAACACAGGACAGAAACTTCCTCCACTCCTTTCGCCAATTGAGTCACCTCTTCCCAAGACATTCCTAGCGCTTTGATGTCGTTGTCATTAGAACGGTGTACCGTGAAAAATAGGCAGAAGAACAGTGCTCGTTTTGGTCAACTATCGTTGGATATTCCCAAACATGACCTAGCCAGGAAATCACTTCTTCTGTATTTCCGAGATAACAGACTTTTGCTGAGTGCGTTTGGGCACAACATCATTATTGTGAAATGCTCAATGCTCATACAAAATCCGTTGCAATACAAACATTAAATGATTAAAAAATGACTACGGTCTAATTTTGATAAAATGTCAATACATTCATGTTTTATTACGTGTAATTAATCATTGGGAAGCGTCATAAAACGTAATTAAATAAAACATAATTTATATCAAAAGCTACAAATGGTAATGAAGTGAAATGGTTTTTATAATTATTTATTACTCAAAGCTCGCGCAATCAAAACAAATCACACAATAATTATTCAAACAAATTAGAAGCTTTTTATCTCATAACAGTATTTCGACCGATCCATATTATCATATTATGTTAAGAACGTGCGATTAATAGTGAATTTGAAAACTGATATAAATGATAATTAAGTGAAACGCTTTAACTGTCACTATAGCTGAAACCAAGCTATTTAATGGTTTCCTAACTTGTAGAAGAAGTCGTATTAGAGATAGAGTAAGAGGGAGTGACTGTTGAATTATTTCTCTAGAAAAGTATGAACATTAGTAAAACATAGTTTTATAAATAGATATGAAACAAAAAAGATTATTATTTCGAAATATTTCAGGTCTTCTTGAAATAAAATGCAAAAATAGAATAAACTGAGTATTGATTCATGAAATGTTAGCTCATCCCTAGGCAATTTTATTCAATGAAATTTTGTACCTATAGGTATATTATAAATAAAAGCACACTGTACGTCATGTAATATATAAATAAAAACAATACTACGTAGTTTTGTATACTTTTGTCTTTCCTATTTAAAGAACTTATTCATGATGGCAACAATACGTTTCATGTTTTTTTTTTTTATTATATCCTCATACGCATTTTTTTCAACGAATATTTTATTTTTGTTCGATATTTATATATATCATCAAATCAAATGTTAAATTAATAAAAATGTATCAATACGATCACGAAATCCTGATGATTGACTGTATATTTATGATCATTAAAGTCATTCTCTCGTATCATAAAAAATATATTCAAAATAGGTGGTATTCCTCATCGTTTATTTGAAAGCACAGGTTGTCTTCATAGTGTCATAAGTGGTTCAAAATGAAGACATGTTTTACAAAAATCTTCATTTTACAGGATACAGGCTGAAGACATACATAAATCGGACATCTAATCTTATTCTGAAACTTTACAAAAAGGTACATAAATTTATCTTATTACCTTTTTTCCTGGTTCGGTTGGAGGTCCATTGCTCTCAGATATTTTCTTCAGAGATCCCTGACCATAGCTGATACCAGGGGTTCTGGTTAATCTAAACCAAGTCTTTCAACGAACCGATCTGTCATTCGATCTTGTCAATTTCATCTGGGACACCTCACTGGCTTTCTGCCATCTCTCACAGCCTGCAAGATCTCAGTAATAATAATATGTTTATTGATTGGCCTGCAAAGCACTATACAAATACACAATACATTTTTTTTTTAAAAAGATATATCTGGGTTTTTTTATAAACCCAAATACAACCTTATACAACTTTCACAGTAAGCTAAAAGCTTGTGTCGTAAAAGGGGAGTGTGCCGGCACCTAGGATCGAACCGCGGACCCCGTGTTCATGAGGCCGAGACTCTACCCCAAGACTACCGACGAACCCGAAATTTTAAATTATTTATTTCCAGTTTTGACGTATTTAATGCCAGTTTTAATTGAAAACCCCCTAAGTCAATTTTCCATTTGTAACGTAATGTAGATAAGGCGAAGGTAGATTCACTCATTTGTGTTGTTATTATTATAGCTAGTCTCAAACCCGGTTAGGCTTACTGTAAATTCATCAATGCTAACAACAATGCAATAACATCAGCTATTTTAGAAGGATTAACTATGTAACAGTTTCGAGACATTTTGAATGTTTTTTAGTATTCTGCAATGCAGATCCATTACTTGGTTAAACATCAGGTAACATATGTGCATTGTAGAATACTAAAAAACATTCAAAACAATGCAATAATCAAAATAAACATAAATTTTCTGTCCAGATTGATCCTTTTGTAAAAATTTTATAGATTTAATATTATTATGTATATATTAACATAGAATGCAGTCGGTTTATGAAGACATCTCCACTGATTTATTTTGTTGTCATTTATGTTGTGAATTGTAAATATCTAATTTTTATTGTATTTTCCAAAATTACATAAATCAATATTAGAAACTCTCTGTACTGAAATGAATACGTAAACGTCTAATTTTTTTATTCTTAAACTCGTCAAAGAATTAACTTTTGTGTAGTGTTTATCTTTTTTCGAAATAAATATGTTGAGAACAAACAAATATTTTATTTATTTCGCTATGGAATTCTATTACCTAAACACCGAAACAGTGAATATTTTGAGAGCATGTAAACATACCTGCATATTTTTGAACGGACTAAAATATTTATACGATTATTTGTCAGTGTAAGCATTCATCATAATATAATGGCAATAAATAACTGTTTATAATTCCCGTCTTCTTCAATTTGGATGAAAAACAAAGAAGAGGCGAGCCGAAACCCTCGTGCCTGTTGTAATAATTAATTACAACGATCACTCCCTCCCTTGCCTCGCAGGGATTCAGTTTAAATCACAGATCTACAAAATTATAGAACACGTACATAACTATAGTCTTGAAAACTCAGCCGAAAATTAAAACAAAACAATTGCCGTGAAATCAAAAACAGAATTAACTCGCTCTCATGATATATTTCTTGAATCGGATTATAAAATAATTCATGATGTAACTACCTAATTTTTAACAACCTCTAAAAGGTGAAAAGACAACACAGTTCTTAGCATCACTGCAAGGCTTCGACTCAACGAAAAAAAAATTATCATGAAAATCGCTGACATCGCTAATTAACTCAATATTATTTTGTGAAGATTGTGTTTTTCGAATTCGTTGAGTTCCCAGAAAAGGATAAATCTTCCAATCTTTCCAGTAAATTTTAGAATGTCCTGTAAAAAGTAGGTATTTGTAAAATATCATATATAAGACATTCATTAACATAGTTGATTCAGCGATGAGATATGCCATCCACTCTGTATATCTTAACATTTATTTGCTCGGAAAAAATGACTCGCGTGTTTATTACATGCAATTAATCCGCTGGTTACCCGTGGGAAAAGACGTGATGGTATATAGACATATATTTTTCATAGAAATTCCTATACATTTCCGAAATAAGGCAGTTCTATATGTTTATTATTACTTGCTTCGGTATCCCGTTGGCTCCCATACATACAATATTATTTTATTGTTATTTTTTATCATTGTATCACACAATGAATGCGAATGTAAAGTACTTAGTATTCTGGATGTAAATTTCATCAATAAATTTTGTACGATACATAAAATTTGGGAAATTTTTTACCAATAATCGTCAAAGTATTGCTGTGTTAGTATATTGTGTATTTGTGTACCATTAAATTAGCGGTATTGTACTTAATTCATTGGAATCACAACTATACATAAATAGATAGATAGACCATTATTTTATACTTTAATTTCTTCAAAAAAATAGAGTAATAACTCCATTGATGGCCTGCTACCTGGTCCAGCGGTACATAATCGGGGATTTTTAATTAAAAGATGTCGGTGTTGAAGCAAAGCGTAGTTTATACAAGTTAGAACTGAATTTGACAGAAAATAGAGACAAGTTTGCAACCGCATATTTATATGCGGTCACAAACATGATCATAAACAATAGTAAGAAATCTACAGACAATAAATTGACAAGGTGCATTTAAATGTTTTAACATCCATGCATATAATATTATTGCTTTTTCTTCAGTTTATTTCATTTAGATACATTAAGTAACTTCATTGATAATGACCTGATAAGTCGAAACACGTCTCTGTCATGATTTATAATCTATAGTAGAAAGAAACACTTGTTTCAATTAAACTGATGTTCGTCGGTAGCCTGGTGGTAGAGTCTCGGCCTCATGAACAAGGGGTCCGTGGTTCAATCCCAGGTGCCGGCAAACTCCGCTTTTACGACACAAGCTTTTAGCTGACTGTGAAAGGTGTATAAGGTTGTATTTGGGTTTATAACAAAACCCAGATATATCTTTTAAAAAAAAAAAGCACTGACACAATCAATTCATAAACCTCTCTGTATATTTACTTCCTTACACAAACATAGGTAATTCTAATACAGATTTAATTTAAATATGTAACCTTTGAACGACGTGTTTAAAAATCACACATATTAATTTAAGCCCTCATTAAATCAAACATGGTTTAATTATTATTTTCTTAACAGTAATTTAAGACTTCCATCGGCAATAAGTAATTAAATTTAATTTAACAACACGTTGTACTATTCACAAACGCACCATAATCACCTGACTTAATCACGAAGTTATTATATTTCTAATTACTTAAGTAAACGTTATGTGTGCTTTACAAATTATTATTGTAACTGAGTTTTACGTTAATAATTCGTTTACATTTGAAATTTGATGATGTGTACTTCCGTATATACTTGACTGTTCTCCATAAGACATCATCTTAAAAGTTGATATTAACATACAGAGGCTTTATAAATATGTTATTATTTCAAATTAATATTCCTTTAATCATAGGAATTATATTATAGGAAACATCTTTATTTTTATCATAGGAATTATATTATAAGCATTTTATTTATTCGTATATTCCATATCAGCAATTCCCTCAAGTGGGGTAGCCAGCAGATTAACTGCAGCTAAAAAACATGTGAATTGAATCTTTGTGCCAATTTGTATTGTTTAAAAGATCTTGAAAAGCGTATCACATCCCTCAGTTGTGGAATTTTATTGAGAATAAAAGCAATTAAAAACACTTAACGTAGTTTTAAGAAAATAAAAATGTCGATTATTTAAATATTAAATATGGAAACAACATTGATGGTTAAAACCTTTTGCTTCCATGTAAATACATTCAACATTCTCTTTTCTATCAAACCATTATGTACTATTATTAGTTTTCTTCAAACATTTTTTTTCTTTTTACCTGTAAATAACACGTCCTTTGTCGTATCAGTTGCCGCCTCACAGTAATTCTCCTTGGTATCCCCGATACCTTAAATAATAATATCGAGAAGTGCACTGCTCTGTGGACTTCTGTCTCTCCCATTCTTTTCAGGATAGAACAGTTACAGGTAGTTAGATGGATACCTTGTTGTATTTTCCTTTTGACACAATCAATAACTTTCCAGTCTACGTCTACCCCATAACATAGATAACAGTGTTTCACGAATATTTACAAACGTGTTGATATTTAAATAAACTATTTATGTGTAAAGAATGAATTATTCTTAAAGGGAATAATATTGCCACTACAATAACAAATAATGCAACACTTTTGTTTATACTTACGTACACTTTTGAAACACTTACAGATCTTTCACAGTAACTTTATTGGTCGCGAACCTGCTTCTTATGTAGAGATTCCGCTTTCATCATCAGGAAGTGAAAAAATTACATTACAAGAGATAATTTAAATCAGTTGATATCAACAATGGATAAATTAATATTAATATAACATGAACCACCACCAAGTTACTTCGGTCGTTTACTACTCGTCTGTTGTTTTTCAACAACTGAGAAAAATCAGATTTTTATACATTTTAAAGTTTTGTAGGTATCTTTCAGACAGAGAATTACAAAGGTTTGAATAACTTATACTTGTAATTCAAACACTTTCCTTTTTTACACATTAAAAACTACAACATAGTCCCCATAACATGAGAATCTAATCCTCAAACTAAAGAAATATAAATACTACGTTGCAAAGATCAAGTGTTTTGACATTCACAATACAAATCATTAATTAAATGCATGCCTAGGTAGAAAAAATGGGCTATCATTTAAACGATCAGCATAATATTGATGTTATGTTCAGCAGAAAAATGTATTCTGCAGACAAATATATCATGTTGATATGCAACTAATGCCCAGCGAGAATATTATGTTTCTATTGCAAATAATATGATATTGTAAAACTCTAAATTTAATCGACCGGCAAAATTAGTATTTGACCGGCATAATGATTATTTGTCCAGCAAAATAAATAAATGAGCAGCAAACCGTGAGCTAATTTTAATTAAACTTGTGAAAGCTAAATTTTTAATCTTGTTCAAATAATAAATCTTTGTGTATAGCATCTTTTTATGTAATTTTATATGTAGCATCTGAATAAACGACACTAGCGTTTTTCGACATTTCAGTTCGATATTTCGTAAATATAGCAAAGCGGAAACTGGAATTATTTTCGTAGTCATCATTAATTTGGTAAAAAATCACAAAAACTTCATGTGGATCCGAAGGTAAATCGGTGTGTGAAAAATATTGTTTTTCTAATATTTTCTGCCGGTCAAATAATAATTCTGCTGCTCAAATAACAATTCTGCTGGTCAATTAATTACTTTGTTGTGCGAGTATTTATTAAGCTGTTAAAATTTGTTAAATTGCCGATATAACCAAGTTTGTTTGCTAAACAAGTGTTGCGCTTATTTTTTATTTATTGCCGATGAAAACATTGTTTGCTGTGCAAATGACTTAAATGCTGATTTTTCTTGCCTGACGAATGGATTAATAGCCGAACAAATAATTAGTTCCCGAAAAAATGTAGCTTAAATCTATGTACGTTAAAATCTGCTTTATTTAACTGGACAGCACTAGCTAAAATAAAAAAAAAACTACATAATTTGTTGTGAATATTTTGCAACACAATTAAATAACATTATGTTGCATTCAAAAAATTGGCACCATTCCAAATGCGAGTTAAGACTAAATATGTTTGTATATAAAGAAATTATTTTTTATTTTCCATATTATGAAACAAAAAAATATTATATCGTGCGTGATAATTATTTTACCTGGTGGAATTTCAAAACACAGAAAGAGTAAATTGCAAAGGTCAAAACCATGGAAATTTTTGAATTAAATAGTATTGAACCTCGCCACGAAAACTTCTCTTCTTCCTTTGGTTGACTGTTCATACAAAGGTAATGGAGAAGTTTTAGGAATTGTGAGTTATCTGAAAGTATTGTTATAGTAGGTAGATAGATACCTACGTACAAGACAGGTCTAGAATCCACAATGGGCTCACTTCTGTGTTCATTGAAGTGTGGCCTAAAGAAGTCTTTCATTTTGATGTATTATATCAAATACACAGCAGTCACCCTTCTAAGATATAGCTACTGTAACAAGCTTCTCTCTCTCTTTCCTTATTGAAAGGTGCTCGATACTGCTAAGGTAGGTACCTACTTCTTGTGTATTTATTATTCTTTATATAATTTTATCACCGTTTTGAAGGCGTCTTGAATATCTCATTTAATATTGTTTTGGAACGTTAAATTAAACATTTTGTATGAGATAAATATGATACTCGTGAAATATAATCGGCTTGTTTTATATGAAACAATTTTTTATAACGTATAAAATTTGACACGGTGCTATATTTATAATTAAAGTATTTTTTTTGTTTTTTCTTTTCTTCAAATACTGTTTGAACAAATTAAATGAAATCTTTATTTTTATATAACTACAAAAAATACCTATTTGACAAATAATAAAAACAACACCAAATTCAACAATAAACAATTCGTTTTGTAACAATCACATCTAGTATTTATCATTAATCTTTAGAATTATTCTTCTAGAAATACTTACAAACCTTTAAAAGATATATCCGAAAAAGAAATATTTAATTACTATCAGAAATAAATAATACATAAACTGTATGATACGTAAATAAATAAAATTAAAAAAAAAAACACTTTCCCATAGGTACTCTTGGTACACAGATGTTAGTATAGCTGGCGGACTAAAATCTAATAATGTAATATGTAATCTTATAAGAAATTTGTAAAATATATCAAAAAAGTGTTGACTAGTATAGGTATATAGATACGTTACTAATCGAATAGATCAATACATTTAATATCTAATACACTGACCACACATTATGAATTATTCACAATCAATAATATTTCAGATCCTCTCCATTAGGCCAGAGGGTGAAAAGATCTTACTACACAATAATATATAAATAATTCTCTTTCATTTCATATTTTGCGGGATGATTTTCGAAATATCTAATCGTATTCTGGACGTTTAACGATTCTATCCCTTTTAATAAAAAGCCATGATCACCCGTTCATTCGCTTAACTTCTTTCAATAAGATGTCTGTCATGAATTTCAACTTCTTCAATTATTATCATTATTGATTCTTTTATAATACTATAAGTTATTCTCTTTGAATACAGCCATTAATCCCATTACTTTTCATTTTATTCGGTGTGTTTCAATGAGTTTTATAAAAATCTGGATTTTTGTGTAGGTATATCTTTTATATCAATCGAATTATTTATACATAAGTAATTTGTGGATGATGGCAATGAAAAATTACAAATTTCCATTAACTACTGTTACACCGTTTCCTTCCCGTATTTATATAATTCTTACAGAAATTAGTTCTACGTACTTAAGTCTTTGAAATGATATTTTACGTTTCTTTGTAATACTCGGATTTATACAGTTCCTCAGGCATTTACATAATAACATCATAATATAAATTAACAAACTAGCTACAGCTTAAATAAAGCCTTATATCATTTTCATTTCCGAGAAGTGTGTAATATATTATTATGTAATTCCTACATTGTTGTTGTCAGAATATAACTCGTACAATGACAAGATACTTATAAGTCAAATGATTCCCAAAAAGCTACTTTATGATATTATTCTGTCTATGTGGGTATTTCTAACCGAAAAATAATTCATTCTTGGATGACGCCTTTGATATTATTTATAACACGGACGCCGACGTTTCGGGTATTTCTGCGGGACACTTTAGGGTCGTCGATAATGTCGAATAGCAAACAAATATTTTCCCAACCTCCACGTAAATCATTGCCTATAGCAAAAGCACGAACGAATGCGATCGGTTTTTTTCTTTATCGCGAGATGTGCAGAAATCTATAAACCCTGATCGGTATTTCCTTTTAAATTTTGTTTATGAATGTTCAATGTTCCGTAATAGGATCATATTTAGGTTGATTGTTTTTTTTCTTCTCTTTTTTTTAAATCATAAAATTAATATTGATAACTGAAACTAATTATTTTAATCATTATACAAGTTTTCTATAACGAACTAACAGTACATAAATTATTTATGTTTTTGCTTGTGTTTGCTGAGTTTTGTAACCATTTTTACAAAAAATATTCTCGTTTTTATGTAATTACATTATGAACTTCCAATACATTTTCCTGGTTATATCAATGTTCACAAAACAAATTCTCACAAATTGATAACCACAACATTCTTTAAGACTGTCTGTCAGGAGAGTTTCTGTATTAGGTATAAGGCATTATCGGTAGTAATGTGATTTATTCTAGACAGACATATGTATGTTTGTAAGGAAAGATTACACGTATTATTACTGAAATCCGTCGCCAGACTGGAGTCTCTTTAGATCACTTAAAATTGAATCATTCATCCTGTATATTCCTCGAAGTATAAAGACAAATAATAATTTTGTCCAAGGCGAGTTATTTTCCAAACTTTTTCAAAACCTTCTCCCAGGGGATGATTTGTATTTTGTTTATGTATTGGAGGTATTTGTGAGTTTATTGTTGAGTGTATCCTATTTTTCCCAATATTTATTTATGTCTATTGAAAAGGAATTTGACAATTTTTGTTGACACATACATATATTTATATTTGTTTTCTTGGAAATATTAAAACTTTTCTAATACATTTGGGACCTGCTCTCTTTGTGAAAACATCGATAAATGAAAAACATTTCATCTTTAAATATACGTTGGAGAAAACGTTTATTATTATCTAATAATATTGTTGTCGCGAATGAAACTACTGTTGTTTACTCATCACTTCAATACGAAAGTGTTATTATTATTGTCTGCTATACAATCAATTGGTAGTTGTCTCCGATAAACTGTAATGAAACGTGCTCGAGATCGCTTGATACAATATTAATAATAACGCCACAGTAACACTACGTATGGAGTAGTGAGTAATAATATCAGAGGTCCCCCATACACCTAATATTAAGATGGATATTACGATAATATATTTCTCGGATAGTGAGAACGGCGGTGGTAGATTGGTCGTAATTCAATAACAATCATAATAGCGGAAGCAGGTCTCAAGGTATAAGAGGAAAGGCGATCAATACAACAATAAGGATACTTGAAATATCACACATCATTTAAATCATTCCTTTCCTTCTGAGATATTTTCTTCATTCCCACACATCAAATGATATTAAGTATATATGAAAACTGCTTCTTACAGATATAGTACCTGCCTATACCTAACTTCTACCTACAACATAATATATTCTTATCTTCTTCTCTATGTATAACTATTTCGTCATTACCAATGTAACTTGACAAGGGATGAAATTGATTTCTTTTTCTCTCACTTGAATATTGTTATTCTGGACGAGAACGATTCCCAACACACACCATACGTAGGTACCTCATCTTCTTTCTCGATAAAATATTATTATCTCGAATTATTATTACGAAAATTACATTTTCATAAAGAGTTTGTGGATGTCACTAAAATATTCACACTCCAGATAAAGTATGGCAGTTAATAAAAAAATATAGCCATCATTATAATGTATTTTTCTTTATAGAGAGTAGGTACTTAAGATTTACATTGTTTTTTATAAGTTACATATAAAAAAAATTAGACATAGAATAATTATTAGATTGTTGATGAAAAAAAAATTTAATCGCTTTGACAGTAGACATGCGTTGTTTTAAGTGTTATTATACCAATTCCCAACTTTAAATTAACGAACCTCCTTATAAATCTGAACTCCTGGGAATGAGGTAAACAGTAGGTATATTGTAGATATTATGTACAAATATTACACTTACAAATTGATTAATGATGCTGGCATTTCTGAAACCTGTTAATATTTAATGTTTTCCAATATATAAAAAATCTGTTTTCGACATTTATTACGAATTTCAACACGATTTTTTATTGCTCTCAATACAAAATAAATTGCGTTAGGCGGGTATTGCGTTGATTTGTCGCCGTGTATATTTGGAAATCGGAAAAAAATAAAATACCAGGGTATTGAAACAATCACTGGTGAAAATGTTGACAGACTTCTAATATACTATGCCTATAGACAATCAGACCTTTCCTTGAATGTGATGAAGTATTTATGACATACCTACATACCAAGTTCCCACCTCGACAATCTTACTTTCTTCCTTTTAACATTTTTTTATTCTCATTCATTTTGAGTATGTCAAATTATTGGAGAGTGTTTTTATAACCATGCAGAAATATTGTTTAAGCTACAAATAATTTTTCAATTCATAACTTTTGTTGCAAATTGATTATAATTTAAATTTTATCGAAGTGCTTAGTACGTCGCCAATTTCTAAATGTGTAATTTAAAATATGCTTCGTGTTATAATCCTTTAAACTTCCAAATCGAATTAAAACTTGGAGCAGCTCCCAAATGAACGTATTTAACTCCACAAAAAGTTTAAACCAAATTTGTGCGTTACCCCTCTCGACGCATATTAGGAGTCACTGTTCCGATAAAAAATTACCGTAATATTTAAATTTTCAACAAATTTGCACTTTCAAAGAATTATTTTCGCTAATGAATTTTCAATGTTCTCCCAGTTGTGACATTTTATTCAATGCTGTATCATTTTATTTCGGAGTGTTTTCATTTAAATTAATTTGACGTCACTTTCATGAATTTGTTGTGTATTTTCTACACAGTGGTAGCTAGGTATCCTTTAATTTTATTTTATCAACCAAAAAAGGAAAAAGTGTTTTCTTATTTGACGGAAAATAATTTCATTGGAATATTTTCATCAAACAGACTCGTTTTTTTTCGGAAATATGCGACGAGGGTCTGTGAAATAAATTGTAATTATTGGATGTAGAAAGAAAATTGGAACTTGAGGTAATATAATACAGAAAAATGTTTTATATTGACTCCCGCATACATTAATAATTTAAATAAATGTCAATTGGATTCTCAAGATATGTATGTATATACCTATTATTGTTTTTTAACATAGAATTCAAAAAATATATACACCATGTTTCAATTTAATTAATAAATTTTTTGGTTTGGGTGAAAATATCTATAAAATTTATTTTAATATCTTCACCAAAATTGATGATAGGTACGTGGTGTGTGATATTCCCCAATTAAGTTCATAAATAAATTTAATGAGAAAAAATACGAGCGATACCTAACCTTAAAAGCTTTATCGTGTCCTTTTGATTAACGCCAACGATTAACAGATGGGAATCAATTATAATTGATTTATGTTCAGGAGAGATTAAGTTAATTAAATAATATCACCCGAATTAAGATCATTAAATCATTTTACCTTATCTTTACTTCAAATATTACGAGTGGGTATAGTATTTCACAGTACTTAAATCTGGTTCTATTTATAACAAAATGGCCTCACAACCATCTCAAGAACGTTGGTGAAATATAGTCACATACTAGTCACTATATTGAAGATATAAAATGTCTTACAAAGGGCATTTTATAAAACATTTAATAGAACCGAGAAGCCTATACCAGAGTGATTAAAGTAGGGAGGACCTGACAGGACACTGACAGAAAAAGATACATTTATGAAGACCTATCTTTTACAGGAACCTCAAAAAAAGGGCGGGACACCTCTCCTATGCTGGAGACTCCACAAAACTTTTTAGATCTGCAAACGTCTAGCTTATCTTTATCATATTTTTAAGCTCGCTTTTTTGTACGAGACGTAAATAAAAATTTCGTATTATTTATCATTATCAATGTCTTGTTTGTGTAGCATTTTTGATATAATTTTTTTAAAAGTCGCTGATGTTGTTTTATAAACTCGTGGAACATTTCACATAATTAATTCTTCACATGTTTTGTACAATACGTAGATAAAGCACCGTTCATACTAAAACAATATAAAACGAGTAGAGTGTGTATAGATAGATATGTGTGTGTATTTATAGAGAACGGAATTGGGAACTAATTTAATATTCTTCTTGCGTTCCGAAGCTCTACGAGTTCCATTGCTAATACAGTCATTGTTTTTCGGTTAAACTTAATGACTCCTGAAGAATATCTACATAGAAACTATGGAATAGCCAAAAACATACACAGTTCTACCACTATGTAACAATACGCAGTCTTTATACAGGTACGTAGAGGTTTAAATTAATTAAGCTTATGGTAATTTACTACAAGTGTAGTTAGTTGTTCCGTGAAGCCCCCGGCATAGAAAAGGTCTTCAACTCTTCTTCGTTTTCAATTTCCTTTAAAAGAGAGGTGATTGCAAAAAAATTCTACTAGGACATAGAACATTTAAGCCTCAAAAATGAGGTAGAGGTCATCTATCGCATATGTCTTAATATTTTTTTGGTGCGGAGAGGACAACTTGTATGTCTTACACAATATCTTCTATCTATCTTTCTATACTTAAAGAATATCTTCCGCAAGTATGATTCTAGAGAACTAACTGCATGTACCTAATAAACATACAGATTGTCCTTTCATGTCGCAACAAAATAAGACATTCATGATAGTTGTAGTGTCTAATCGCTGTATCGAAAATGACAAATAAAATTATGGAGAATTCATACAAAATTCCACTTTTTAATATAACTGTCACTGTAGTTGCTGTTTTCCTTTTTATTATTATGAAATTGTATAAATATTTTACTGTACACAAAGTTAAATCTAACCATTGTTAAAATTCATTTCAATATTGGCAAGTATTTTTTTCAATTTTATAAGTAGGTATTTATTCATCAATGTATTAAATACAGTGTCACATTGAAAATTAACAGTGTTTTTGTATTCAATTTTTTATTTAAATATTTTTTTTGCAATATAAACGCAAAAACATTGAATTTAATTAATTGAATTCACTCGAATAATAAATATTTTCTTGTAAAACACATCCGCACATTTATGTAATACAAGTATTTTTTTTTTTATATTATGAAGACGAAGCATTATTAATACATGTTTAATAATACGTAAGTACACACTTAGATACTTTGTTGTTTCGTTGTTGGTTTTTAAATAAAACGTTACAAACTCGCTTGTTGTTCGCTCTCATGTTTAGGTATTATGTTTTTATCGCGAGAGAGTGAAATTAATGTCGTGATATCGTGTAATATATCGTGTTTTGCTTGTCTGCTACGCTTTTTATATTAAACCATCTACCCATGTTTATATAGCTACGTTGTTAATCCAGAAAATATTTATTTCACACTTCGTGAAAAATATTCTGATATTTTCTAGAAATAAAAATAGCGACATAATGCAATAATATTGTTCTATGAGAAATCTGAGATTCTCAACTGTGGTAATAAAGCTGACAATTTAAATATTTTGTACATAATCATTATACAATACAGTTAATAAAACAATATAATATTTTACATGTATAAAAATTTCACGCAAGTATAGAATATTGATATGATTTGCAGTGGCGAGAATATAACTGAACGGCGATCCAACATTGTCCTCTAAAAGAAAGTATAAAGTCTATCCAAACTGAAATTAAAAAAAAACTTGAATTTATCCATCAAAGCTTCTAAGACGAACGAAATTAAGCGTACTTCATAAAGATAACATTTTGTTTTCAAAATCATAATTATTTTTACAAAACTACATTGTACATATTATTTGTTAACAGTTTAAAATTTCTTCGCTACAATTCATTACTAAGTGCCTATATATATTATTGTTAAGATGTTTTTTTGCTGATTATATTTTCTCTCTGTTTCAGGTACGTATCATGTCTTCTGAGCATAATAATGGCCTCTCCGTAAGAATTATTGTCCATGATTCATCAACATCTTAATAACAAAATGTATGGTAAGTGCGATTATTTCATTTCCATCTGAAATATTGAAGGTCGTTATTAAACTAAAATTAATAGGTATGTTTTCCCTCCATCACATTTTCAGGAGTGTTCTAAAGTGAAGCGTTTTTTCATTCCTTGTAGATTCTAATGATATATTATGTAAAGCGAAGGAATAGTCGTTGGAAAAACATTAAGCGTTGGCCTTTCAGCTTCTCGGCGCCAAATATCAAAGTACCTACATACTTTCATTCCGAAGGAAAGCCAACACAAGTTTTTAAGATGGTGTTTTATTTTAATACCCGACACCAAAATATTTTCACAGCTCTTCTTGGCTCAGTTTCTGTAAATATAAATAACAAAGCTGTTTGATCTGCTTGAAATATTTAAATGCGTTTTCTGCATTTGACTTTTGGTTGGTATATGCAGAACAGCAAAAAATAAAATGAAAAATATATTTTATGATTAGGCTTCTTATAATTTGAAGAAGAAAAGAGAGGCCTGAGTAGCATTTTACGACTTTTCGGTATTTTATAGTTATCATGAACGTCTCCTGCTTTTAAAACTACGTAAGATCAAAGCGCCCTCCTTTTTAGGTTAACATCTTATTATTTTTACGTCCTTATTTCAACCTTTGTGCAGGACTATAGCCTCAAAGAGGTTTTTTTTGCAATAATATTTTAGATACGTACTTTATAAAAATATATTCGCACAATATTAATCTATTTTTTTTACTTATGCATTTATATATTTCGTGATGAATTTAATTTATCTATTATTTAATATTTTCTATTAGAAAATCTTATATTCTTTAAAATAATTACCTACTGAATTATTTTTGATATATTTTAATTTCTTATTCATTTTGAAACTTATGATCTCTTCAGTGCTGAGTAGTATGCTATGATAAATATTCGTCGAATTTGGAATATTTTCTAGTACACATGTTGCATGTTTATTTCGCTAACATATATCTGATCCTGTTCATATTATAAAAAAAATCTTCTTCTTTTTCTTTACGTATCTTGTCGGATCCCCGACGTTGACGATCCTGACTGAAAATCTTGACTGTTCTGGGCAGAACAGACAAGATTTTAAAAATGTAAATATATTTTTGAAGGTGTTTTCAAATTTAATCAATTTCTTTTGTTAGACATATTTTTGGATATTTAATAAAATATTTTTAGCAACACCCAAAGAACAAAATATTTTATTTAAATTTCCGTTCGGCTTGTTTGTCCTTTGAAACATATTTTATCCATTATCTTCGCTGAGTTTAATTACATTTAAATTATCTGAAGTAATAATTCTCGACATAATTGTATACCTATTTGCAAAGCCTTCGGCAAATATTCTTAATAAGTTAATAATACATTAGATACTTTCTTGATACATACATACAAACCATCACGCCGCTTCCCTCGCGGGGTAGGCAGAAAGGATCGAGCGCCACTTCCTTCTATCCTTGCATACATCTTTCGCTTCCGTCACTGTCATATAATTCCTCATGCATGCTCTCCTGTTCAATGTGCTCAACACGTGACCGTCCTGTAGCATTTGATATAAATGATCTTGCCATTTAATCCTCGGACGTCCACGTCTCCGAGCACCATTCCTCTCAGCCACATATATCTTCTTAGTTTGTTCTTTAAAGGGCTGATATTTTCTTGATTTGTTCTTTAAAGGGCTGATATTGAATATTCTAGGAATTTCAATTTGATATTCATTGATATCGATCGAACAATGAAAAGGATTCAATATAATATTATTATCAAAGTGAAAACGCATGTGTGAGTATTGAGTGCAGATTTGTTTGGTGCATGAAAGCGATTTAAGGTTATGCCCGCAGTTTGCCCCACGTCAAAAGGGGAACATTACATAAATAAGGGTAGATAAAACGTCCCCATCCCGTACATATTATATATATTTTACTCTGTATGGACGAGATAGCGACTGAACAAGGTATAAAAATAGCCTTCACCATCACATCGCATTTAACCAAAGCCATTGAACATTTTTAGATAAAAGTCTAATTATTTTAAACGCTGAGCTATTTTTTTCTCGTGCTCCTCGTATAATTATTAATATAAAATTCTTCAAATATGAACAGTCAAAATAACAGACAGAAAACAAATTATAATGACCAACATTTTTTTGCATTTTCTATAATATTTTTCAGTTTTTTTTTTTTTTAAAAAGATAGGTATATCTGGGTTTTTGTTATAAACCCAAATACAATCTTATACACCTTTCACAGTAAGCTAAAAGCTTGTGCCGTGAAAGGGGAGTTTGCCGGCACATGGGATCGAACCACGGACCCCTTGTTCCGGAGGCTGAGACTCTACCTCCAGGCTACCGACGAACTTCAAAGATTATTATTATTTATCGTGTCGAAACCCAGAAAAAAACCAATCAAACTGATCTCCAGTACTGAGCAAAACGCACAGAAGGTGGAGATGCGTCAAAAATATCCTACATAGTGCAAGTGACAGGGCACAATGGATACTCCAACAAGTGTGGCATAGTCTGTGCTGCACCACAGTCACATGCTCCGGATTCGTCCTATAGGAAGCCCCATCAAATTATTCAAAAATTAAGTCCATCTAATTATTGGTCAACACACGTAAAATTATCTTATTCTGGAAACATTTTTATCGGGTTGGTTGATCATCTACTTGAATTTTTGCAACCAATTCATGCAAATTTGAATATAAAGGGTTGTTCAACAAGAACTTTGTTTTTTAATTGTGGCAACACCAGCAACATGATAGTTTTGACATTAAATTTTTTGACGTATTCGTAGTGGATGCATTGGCAATTGTTGCAATGAATTCAATTTCGCTTGAAAATCGCATTAAAATAATTAAAATCCATTATGAAAATGGTGGTTCTGCTAAAGTGACATTTCGTCAAATTCGTGATATTTTCGGACAACATAATCGTCCTTCTGAGACCGCTATTAAGAATTTGGTCGCTAAATTTGAGTCGACAGGCTCGATACAAAATGTGTTAACACCAACGCGTGTACGACCGGGTCGTTCAACTGAAAACATCGCAGCCGTGAGCCACAGTGTTGAAGCAGATCCAAATTTGTCAATTCCTCGACGTTCTCGACAATTGGGGTTATCCAAAACCACCACATGGCGAATTTTGCGTAAGGATTTGGCTTTGAAGCCTTACAAGGTTCAACTGGTGTAGGAATTGAAGCCGAACGACCATTCAAATCGCCGTAGATTCGCTCAATTCATTCAGGAACAACCCGCTGGTTTTTCTGAAAAAATATTTTTTTCAGACGAAGCCCATTTTCACTTGTCAGGGTACATCAACAAGCAAAATTGCCGCATTTGGGCTTCTGAAAATCCTAGAGCAATTATTGAGAAGCCGTTGCATGCTCAGCGTGTCACTGTATGGTGCGCTATGTGGTCTGGAGGCGTGATTGGGCCGTTTTTTTTCGAAGATGAGACTGGAAATGCGGTAACGGTCAATGGATCACGCTATCGCAAGATGTTGACAACTCAATTTTGGCCTATTATTGATGACGTGGATATCACTGACATGTGGTTTCAACAGGAAGGTGCCACATGTCACACAGCCAATGAAACGATCAATTTATTGCAAACCAAATTTCCCGATCGCATGATTTCACGAAACTCAGCTGTTAAGTGGCCAGCCAGATCGTGTGATTTAACGCCACTGGATTATTTTTTGTGGGGCTATGTTAAGGACAGAGTCTATACGGAGCCAATCGAATCGATTGCAGCCTTAAAACTCAAAATCCGTGATGTGATTAGCGAAATAATCCCGCCATTTTGCCAAAAAGTGATTAAAAACTTTGATGAAAGAATCGACATCTGTCAGCGTGCTCGTGGTGGACATTTGTCAGATATCATTTTTCATGCATAATTGCCAAACTTTTCTCTTTGTAATTCAATAAAAATTTTAATCATCTTCATCAAATTTTTTTGTTTTATTTTGTTTTAAAAAACAAAGTCCTTGTTGAAAAACCTTTAATATATATGGACAATTTGTAAAGCGCCGTTTACTCATAACATGACCTCAAGGGCGCTGTACATCGTATCCATCACCCGAAACTCCCAGCAAAAAGGTATGCAACTTTCCGTAACCTTTTATCCATAAACATCCAGAACATCCAAAACGGTGTATTTTGAAAGAGGAATAATCAGCACCTACATAAAAAATGAAAATAAAAATAAAATTTAATGATACCAAAAAATAAATAAAAAGATGCTGGGGTTTAGAATTTCAAACTTTCAATCGAGAGGTCCCAGGTTCGATTTTACCCGCTGCCAAATAAGTATTGAGTAATTTATTATCATATCATAGATAAAAAGCATTACAACTCTACCAGGGATTGCCAAAAATGTCAACTCAAACAACCAAAAAGTTATCTAGGACTTATAACGTGAGTAACATTAATAAAACGTTGTGTCTATCAGAATATGATAATATTTCCAATAGCATTTTCTCATCACTCAAACTTATCATACATTGCTAATGACACGGCGTTGATATTATTAACGTCATTAGGAAACTGATGTATCCACCAGAGGCGTATTTTTCACATATATTATGCGTAAAAGGACTCTACGCCTACAATGGCATGGTTTTCATAGATGTAAAATGCTCACGCAATGAGTTCAAAATTGTTTTACATGCAGTCCAGTAGTCAAATTTGATAAATTATTAATCGTTTTATTTTATAATGTATATTTGATTTTTAAAGTGAAAAGCGACTATTGTTTTTAACTTACATAATTCATATTTCTCAAGGTCATTCACTCGTTATCGAGTGATTGTGACACTTTATATTTAAAAAAAATAGCTTTTTATGCCATTAATAGTTTCTTACCTGGTATGAAAATCTTAGAGATGCCACTGATAGATACTTATACTATGATAACATTATAGGTATTATATTATTATAGCACTGCACTGTCTATCTACGTAGATTATATGAATTATCCTATTACTAGTTACAATATGTACTAGACTAAAATGTTTTCTCATCCCGTATTTGGTAGGTACATTAATAATAAAACATTACTTTCTCTGAGTTTGAAAGAACAAAGTGGAATAAGTAGAAATCAATAATGATTTACTTTGTACATACTTTTGAAAGAAGATATTAAACTATTCATTATACACTTTGTTTTAATCTCAAAGGTTGCACAACTTTTTTTTACTTTTTATATGCTTTATACTGACTCACACTGCTTCATTCAAAGTTTTGCGATGAAAGATAATAATAATAATAATAATCTTTATTGCACAAAATTAGTATACAAAGAATAAAAAACATGACAACATTACCACTGAATACATAATTTTGTGCAATGGGCGAGTTTATCGCTGAAGCGCAATATCTTCCAACTAACCCGTAGATCACTTACGTAATATCCGATGTCCCGTTGGAAAGAAATTTGGTTAACCTATTTTTCATAGTAGGTAATATTTAATTTCATATCATGAAAAGTGCAATATTTTGAAAAAAAATCCTAGATATTTCGTTTGACAATATTAAATATCTTTAACTTATTACAACTCTAACTCGAGTTGGTTCCCATTTTAGACCTGGCACCAATTACTGAGGCTTAACCTATACCCACCCTTTGTCGAATATATTTATATGTACGCTATAATTTAATGTCAGTGTTTACACCCTCTACTAATAAATTTTATGTAGAAAGTAAGATATTCGATCTCGGTCCACACTCTTGAATCGATCATTGATTTTCTTGATTTCTTATCTGCTCGTTCATGTACATTTATATCCTAACGATTTCCTGTTCTTGCTACACAAGGAATTCCATTGTCAAAGTTAAAATGTTTCAGATAGGAAAAAAATAGGGGAAATTGTGATACGTACGGGCGTTCTTCTAAGTAAACCTCAGTGTTCAATGGCTTTAGTTAACGTTTTATTGGATAACACATTTCTCTCTTGTCATGCGGAAATAATGACACATGTGTGGAATAAAAAAAATACAATGCTCCAAGATGTCTGTCCATTGTGATGTTACCGATATTATTATTAAAGGAAAATAATGCCTGAGAGGAGATAGAAGACTTTATTGGTAATTACGGTGATTTATAAAACATTAATTTTGGAAACAAAAATAACTTTATTACCTAAACTATATTTATTACCTCGTGAATACAATTTCATAACACAATATTATTTTTTCACGGGTAATTTATTTTGGTGAAACTCAAAAACTTTTCATTACACTATAATAAAATTATAAGTATGAAATATTTACTATCAATTTATATGGTACAAAATACTTGGATAAAGTGAACTTTTTTCATCAAAGATTATCGCGATTATTATTTTACTGAAAGCCTTTTTGAAGGTTTAAGTTGGAAATTAAGAAAATACATCATCATGCCTTTTTTTATTTTACCAGCTTTACCATCATTGTGTTTACTACCTGTTCCGTGAGCACCCGGCAAAAATTTGGTATTCATTAGTTTTTGAGTGTCCTGCAAAAGACAAATGTTCGAAAAATTACATCTTAAATTCACCGATAAGGTTGGCCACCCATTCTGAATGTTTTGTTTTTGTTAACACGAAGAAGACAGCTTGCAGCTTATTACATGCAGGTGGTTTATTGGCTACCCTATTGGAGGAATATACCATGATGGTATAGAAGTATTTGCAGATCATCAAAAGTTACATACAAAACCAAAAATCGGAAATGACAAAAAAAAATACTCTATTTGCGCACCTTTTCAAACTTTCCTCCGAAATCGTATTAATCCTTCCAACGTCTTGAAGAATGATATTATGAGGTATTTCGATCAGTAGAATTGAGTGTGTAAGCATATCTAAACTCAATTCAAGTATTTTAATTTAAAATTGAAATTGTGATTAATAAACTTTAAATATAATAATCACAACTTTAATATAATTGGAACGAAATGGGATTTCGCTTTGTATAATCTGAATAGTAAGATTATTTACGATCTACGAAGTATGTATTATTACAAATGTAACTTCATATAATTTATCATAGTTGAATGTCTCTTTTGTTATTATAATAAATTATTTGTATGCAGTTGCATTTTAATCAAATTTTCGACTTGTTTTATGGGGCCTGCTGTCTGGTCGAACAATGGTGATGATTTATAGTAATTTTCATTTCTTTTTGTATTTCTTCGATATTTCTTCAACACAATGATAACACATAATGAATTGAGGAAAGTTTATGATAGGTACGTATCAAAACAAACAATAAAATTGAATGTAAACAAAGGAAATTCACTGCTTTTAAACAATTGTGAATTCGTTCAAATTAAGATAGAATAATACAAGAATATTCATTGCTGGTTTTCTAAATGTATGGTTGGTAAACTGTATATTTTGATTTAATAAGCTGTTTGTTTGCGAAATATATTTTTGCGATTCATCGTTTAAGAAAACGCATTCAAAAACTTGATGACAAGATAAAAATATTGTGCCGGCATTTGAATTTAATTTAATTCTGTTGTACCTATCAACTTCTGTACTTTTTTTCTCATCTGCCTTCTTTTTTGCATATTCAGCACCTCAAAAATCACAGGACTTGCGAAATGCCTTATTGCTGATTTATATATTCAAAAAAACTTCTTTCAGTTGTGCTGAAAACTATCTTTAAATAAACTCTTATCTTGAATCGGAACGATACATACCTTCTTTCAAAAAAAAATATGTGTATCTTTTGTCCAGATTTATCTCAATAAGAAATAAAACATGTGTAATCGTTGTTACAAAACGTTATCAGCACAGAACTTCCTGAAATAAATATTGCACTTAATTTGGACAATAAATGATAATGATATTTCGCTTAGTGGAGTCACGATAAAAACAATTCAGTAGTAAGAATACAAATTATTTTGGACAGAACAAAGATCTAAAGTGGGTTATCATACTTGATAATAATAATAATAATAAAATTAGGGCAGTTAATACATGGGCAATTCCTTTATTATTGTATACATTTGGGATACTCAAATGGAACCAGACGGAGCTGGATGTCATCGACAGAAAGTTCAGAACCATGATGACAAGGTATCGTATACATCATCCAAGATCATCTATAATGAGACTCTACCTCCCAAGGAAATTGGGAGGAAGGGGCTTATTGAATATTAAAAATTTACACAATCAGGAAACTCAATCTTTAAAAACTTTTTTTCAAAATTCTAGGAACAAAGATGGGTATGATGATATAATATCTTGTGATCAGGGTTATTCACCGTTGTGTTTGTCGAACTCAAGTGTCTCACTACCGATATTGAATAATGATGATAGAATGGACATATGGAAATCCAAGTCTCTCCATGGTCGATTCTATGAAGTGTTAACATCTCAGAATGTTGATACTGTGGATTCGGTCCATTGGTTGAGATTTGGAGATCTTTTTGGCGAAACCGAAAGATTTGTTTGTGCCATTCAAGACCAAGTAATAGTCACAAACAATTATTCTAAATTTATAATGAAACAAAATATTTCGGATAGATGCAGAGCCTGTTATCGGGAGGGAGAGACATTAAGACATATTTTGTCTGGATGATCTCTTCTTTCCGGAACAGACTATTTGAAAAGACATGATCAGGTAGCAAAAATATTACATCAAAATTTAGCTTTGAAATTTAAATTAATTGAACAGGAATCAAAATTACCATACTATAATTATTGTCCAGTATCGGTACTTGAAAACAATGACACTGAACTCTACTGGGATCGACCAATTCAAACTGATCGAACTATTATAGCTAATCGACCAGATATTGTGTTGGTTGATCGCAGATGCCGTAAAACATACATCATAGACATCACTATACCGCACGATGAAAATTTAAATAAAGCTGAGCAAGATAAGATAATAAAATATCTTGATATTTCTCATGAAATCAAAGATATGTGGAGAACACCTACCACAATCATCGTGCCTATAGTGTTGTCTGTGAATGGTTTAATACCTAAGAGTCTGTCAAGCAATCTCAGAAAACTGGGAGTAGATGACAGGCTCAAATACAGCATGCAGAAGGCCGTACTTCTATCGTCCACCAGGATAGTAAGAAGGTTTTTGTCCCTGTAGCTCTGTAAGTGATCTCCCATGATTGTACTATTTCATAGAACATCATGGAAGAATCAACTCGAATAATGTTGGGGTTGTACATTTTTAATATAAATTTATTTTTATATTTTATGGTTTTTGTTATTTTATGTTATATTTAAATTTTATTGTTAATCTTATATTGTGTTCAAAATGTAGAATCTAATATTGTTTTGTTAAATAAATGAGATATGAGATGATAATAATAATAAAATATCTTGATATTGCTCACGAAATCAAAGATATGTGGAGAACACCTACCACAATCATCGTGCCTATAGTATTGTCTGTGAATGGTTTAATACCTAATAGTCTGTCAAGCAATCTAAGAAAATTGGGAGTAGATGACAGGCTCAAATACAGCATGCAGAAGGCCGTACTTCTATCGTCCACCAGGATAGTAAGAAGGTTTTTGTCCCTGTAGCTCTGTACATAAGTGATCTCCCATGATTGTACTATTTCATAGAACATCATGGAAGAATCAACTCGAATAATGTTGGGGTTGTACATTTTTAATATAAATTTATTTTTATATTTTATGGTTTTTGTTATTTTATGTTATATTTAAATTTTATTGTTAATCTTATATTATGTTCAAAATGTAGAATCTAATATTGTTTTGTTAAATAAATGAGATATGAGATGATAATAATAATAAAATATCTTGATATTGCTCACGAAATCAAAGATATGTGGAGAACACCTACCACAATCATCGTGCCTATAGTATTGTCTGTGAATGGTTTAATACCTAATAGTCTGTCAAGCAATCTAAGAAAATTGGGAGTAGATGACAGGCTCAAATACAGCATGCAGAAGGCCGTACTTCTATCGTCCACCAGGATAGTAAGAAGGTTTTTGTCCCTGTAGCTCTGTACATAAGTGATCTCCCATGATTGTACTATTTCATAGAACATCATGGAAGAATCAACTCGAATAATGTTGGGGTTCTACATACATTTTGAATATAAATTTATTTTAATATTTTATGGTTTTTGTTATTTAATGTTATATTTAAATTTTATTGTTAATCTTATATTGTGTTCAAAATGTAGAATCTTATATTGTTTTGTTAAATAAATGAGATATGAGATAATAATAATAATAAGTAATAATAATTTCAAAGGAAAAGTTTGTACGCTCTCAGAATACGAAGCAAATATTTTCGTAAAATTGAAAGCTCTGAGCATCCGGAAATGTTTAATGTAATACGCACTCCATATTACATACATACTTTTACATATTAGAGCAAACTGTCTGTACTGTGCGCGCTTAGTTTAAAACTTAATTATTCAAACGGATAAAAATACACATACGTTAAGTTTGTCGCATGTATTTAAAATACCAAAAACTTTAAGAACACCTAGTACTTCAGTGCTAGAAAATACAAAAAAAAATTTAATAAGAGTATCATAATGTTACCAAATACAATAATAATTATATTACCCAAAAATTAATCAAGGTGTTCTAGATACGTGCTTCTTGAGTGGTAACGTGTCTTAGTTGAATCTAACTGGAGTGAATTTACTCCTTCAAAACAAAAAAATACTCTAATAATTTTTATAACTATTTAATTATAAAAGGCATCTCCAAAACGGTAATTTCGATATTAAGAGTACTCATATAAATATTATGTATGAATACTAAGTACCTCTATCGAAATAAAAGCTCGTGTACATTTTTGTACAGCTCTCCATTATAATAATATGTACCTAGATACGGCACAAGAGAGAATTTGTAGTTAGGCTCATCTCATCACCCCGAAAACTTTTTTCAAAGCAAAGTAAATTAAATTACACACGTGACCTATTAACTGATTGTACTCTTGTTATAAGGAGCCTGCCGCGACATGCGCCGAAGGTTTTCATTATATTTTTCTTTTTGCCTCCAAGATCATACGTTGTATAAGTACCTACGTCTCTTGTGAACTTGACTTAATATTGAGAATATAATTTGATTTTTTTACTACTGTGCATAATATTTTTATTCATAAAAACTTTTCTTTTTTCTGTTTTTTATGTCAACACCATCATGAAATCTCCCAAAATTGAGGTAACCAGTAGACTAACTGCATATAATGAACTTGCAAACTGTCCTCTCCTTGCTTATAAAAAATGAAATAATCAGAATAGATCGCAAACTTCATTGCCTAACTGAAAATTGTCTGGCATTCAAAGGACACCGGAAAACCTAGAGAAAATAAAATTTAAACAGCATAAATTGTGTAATCCAATGTTCAAGCTGTTGTACCTATTGAAGAAAAATAATTTTACTGAACATCATATAATGTACTAAAATAAATTGATTTGAATAATAAATTAAATTTAATTTTTTAACATAATAAAGTAGAATATGACATGATAATACTTAATGTCGGTAATGGGTGTAAATTTCAGCGTGTAAAGTATTACATATCAAAACCCACTAAAAGTTTGCGTTGTTGTCAAATACGTAGGTAAGCATTTGGTAGTCGGTAGTATGAATAATAATAACATCCACAGTTTATCCATTGAGGGTAGGTAGTTGTATGATGATAGGCTAAATCCATCACATAATATCATTCATGACACCGATGATACAAAACACTGAAGTACAACGTTGGCGCTCCATGACATGCAACTCACAATTGAGACACATTTACACAACTACATTTTTAATGTTCTGATATCTTAATAATCTGACAGAGATATCATTAATGAGGAGTATCGTTAACTGTGTATGTGACAAAATATTCTTTTTGTCAACTTTCGTTAGATATTTTTAATATTTGTTCCTGTCGACACCAAAATATTCCATGTTATTGAGTCTTATGTTATTATACATTTAGCTAATACACATATTTTAAAACCCTGATCATGCTCTCCTGAGCTTTGATTAGATATAGCTGTGAGTTCCTACATAAGTAATATAATGTTCCCTTACGTAAATTTTCTTCTTTTTTTCAGGCATCTCTCTGTATTACTAGATAAGTGCTTCTCCCGTATTTTCCACTTAATTGTTGTGAAGTATTTTAATTCACGACCATTCCATTTTTCCTATAGTTCACACGTTACCTACATAACATAAATATATATTCTTTCCCCTATCCTAGTTAGACTGGGGGGCTATTGCGCTAAGCATATTCCCCCGAAATCCCTTTCCATTGTTGCTTCCGGGGCCTCTGGCTACTCCAACCCATCGAGTATTTCATCCCACAGATTTGCAAACTGTCCTTTTCAGCCTTTTCTAGGGCGCCCACCGGCCTTCTATCTTCTTCCACAGCCTACAACAATCTTATACATTCCTCTATTTTCACCCAAATATTTCAATTGTTCACCTTCCTTTTTACTATACGACGACCTATTGACACTTTGGATTGAAGCGTGTATCATAAAGTTTTAATAATTTAGTTCGGGCATATAATATGTAGATACATGAGAGTGATATTAATATACTGACATGTATAATATAATTAGTCACATACTTAATATTATAATATAACGTCATTATTACGAGCATTAAACAAAGGATGTATATCAAAACTTTCACAAACAACACTTACCAAGTAACTGATACTAGTCATACTATTATTATTATTGTTATTATTATTGTGATGCCGTACCTTTGTTTGTGAACATTGTAGGTAGGTACTGACTTTGTAACTTTGTGGAGGACCTTCTACTACTCGTATAATAGGTAGGTACTCGTCACAGTAACAACAAATCTACGTCAGGGTTTTTTGATAACGTAAATTTAACACACGAAGCTACCATATATGGCTTAGAAAAGACAATGTCGACTTATTTGATAGTGGCCTGGACAGGATTTGAACCCACAACCCATACTTTTCCCGAGGTGTGCTTTGTCCAATTAACTTACCGGATATTCTTTCTTATAACCCTATACATACAATGATTAATTGTAAAAATAACATCGATAAACATTATGATGATGCTTTGAATATTCACTATTTTTTATCTTAATATCAAAAACCTGTGACTGTTCATCTTCTAATCCGAATTGATTTGGTTATATAGAACCCTACTCATGAGTTATTAAATATTTTCCCAGAAATAATAATTTTAATATGTCCCAAAACAAATAAATTTGATTCACTCACAAACAAACCAAACTAGTTCAGAATTAAAAAACAAAAATATTTTTAACTTTCTAACTAAAAAATATTTGGACGGTTAGGTTCATTGCACCATTGATATAAAAATGGCGTGGCTACACGTGGAGACAGTATATTTTTAATTTTGAAATTCCTCAATAACGTTTTTCATTCAATTATCAAAATTAGAAACTTTCCCCTCCTAAATAATATCTCCAATGTCCTACTTTTGATCTCTGATTTGTAATTTTGTTTCTACTTTCAATATCTAACTTTAATCTGACAACTTTTTATTAAATCTAAATATTGAGATTTTACATTTCATATTAAATTTTGTTTGTATTAAAATATTTTTTTTGCCAACCACTGAAATGACATAAGATAAACCATTTTATGTTTCAAAAATATTTTAAATCTTACATTCGATTTCATTAATTGTATCGGCATTTACTTGTAACACTTCATTTTAAATTAACAAATAAAATAAAATAAATATTTATTATTTTGTTTTACCAAAACTTTTTTTTTGTTTTACTAAAACAAAATAATAAATATTTATTTTATTTTATTTGTTAACTTACATTCGATATTTGATATAATGTGGTGTTCACACGAGTCGACATGAAGGCCGGACGATTTGCTTGTATAAAAAACAGAATCCGTCGTACATTCATTGATCGTAAAAAGTGCGATTTGATTTTAACAATGTTTTCAAAATGGTGGACGTCGAGATGGAGCTGAATATAAGACACCACAATATAAGACGTCATTAGCTGAATATAAGACACCACAAATCGACATCAAAGATAACAAGTGTCGTGAAACGGGAATTGGTTATAAAGTTTTTACCATAGATAGGCACTAATGCCACGCATATCAACAAGTGATGTAACGAATATTCGTATTCGTATTCGCATTCGCGAATATTCGCAGATTTCAAAGTATTCGCATTCGCGTTCGTATTCGCAAAAAAATATGCGAATGTTTTGCGAATATTATTTTGGTAATAAAGTAATGGATATTCGGTAAAAGTACCGGATACTTATCCGGCACATTGTAGAAAAAGGTACTGCAAGAAAATATTCTTTAAGAAAACCGAGAAGTTTTGAAATATTTTAAATTCCTATACCATTTTGAAAATTCGGCGAGGGGGGGGGAAGAAATTTTTATGTTTGAGCAATTGTAGAAATTTAAGCAAGTCAATATTAGCTATTCGCATTTGCATTCGCGAATGTCGGCAACAAATATTCGCATTCGCGAATATCCAAAATCACACATTCGTTACATCACTGATATCTACGCATCAGGCCCCCAACCAACAAAGTTTGATAGATGGTAAACTTATGATGATATCGTTTTTGGTTACTAGTATTAATCGTTTCAGATTTATTGACTATCTGTTCACACTGTTCAAATAGCTGACGGTATTTTGATTTCCTGAAAATATTCGCTTCGTGCGAACACCCCATAACACAGACCAACTTACGAAGATTAGCAAACAGTATCTTGTAACTTAATGAAAAAAAAATACATTGTATAATTTGGATAATCATTTCCGAAAGTTCATATCTTAACATTCACACACACACACAAAGCAAATATTGATCTAGGTACTAGTAAGTTCATTCTGGTAAGTTGGTCTGGTAAGTTCATTCTCTCTGCCTATTTTTTAACATTTTAAAAAAATATTTTGTTTAACCACTTTTTGAAAACAAAATTTCATTTGTATTCCAGTTTAAAACGTCTCCAAAGTTATCCCGCTTATTGTGTTAGAGAATTCAAGTTTGTTTTCGAAATTGCTAAAATTTTCACAAAATTTTTAGAAAGTTTTTTTAATAATAGCTCCATGAAAAATAAAACGAAACATTTGTAATCCGTATTAGGCACGCAGATACAAGTTTACGCATTTCTTGGTTGTATTTTTTCTGTCCCTCATATTGTATTTATATTTTGAATATCTCAGTTGCCTTCTTTACACAATACAATTATCATTTGAAAAGCATGAAAAATTTATTTAACAAACAAATTTTATTGACTTCGAAATATGTAGTATGCATGCCTATGTGAACAGAAAAAACAAAACGTGAGCTTATCTCACATGTGATTTCATCCAGCCAACTCGGAAAATAATTAAAAAGTTAAATAATGAAGAATATACATAAAGAGAAAAAGATACTAAAATAATAAAAAAAACAGTTAACTCACAAATTATTTTAAGACTTGTGTTAAGTAACCCATTTGGTAAAATGAATCTGATTTAGAATTAAGTCATACATTCGTACTTATACAACTTTACTCATAAAATATTTAGCCCGTAGCTTACCTTTCACAGAATCATAACGTTATACCTTCTACCTATCTATTTATGTATTATCTAAAACTATGTATTATATTTAGAATATGTATATATGTGTCATCCTCGGTGTGAGACTCTCCACCAAGAGTAGGTACACCAAGGGAGTATTTTAATTCTCGAGTGGGTTTTGCAGATGGAATGCTATAAGAATAACCTCGAACTCACCCTTTGATAAAAAAAAGAAAAGCTTTTACTCTAGACTGACTGGATGACATGAGAACTGATTTTCTTGATACATTCAGGGGTAAGTAGTGGGAATCCCTCCCTTAATATAGTATATCCCACAAACTTAGTAGCCAATAGAAAACTGTATCTAATAAACAAAGCTCACCGTCTATTTGTCGTAAAAATATAAGATATTCATATATATGTGGCATAAGTCATCACTGAAACGAACATACATAATATACATGCGTTATAACACATAGAACAAAAAAGTTCAAAAAAAGACGTAAGATGGATGAGAAGTAATTTTAAATTATTATTTTTTCATAAATAATACAACACTTTATTTTATTTTTCAAATGATTATTGTATTGGGTAAAGAAGGCAACTGAGATATTCAAAATATAAATACAATATGAGGGACAGAAAAAATACAACCAAGAAATGCGTAAACTTGTATAACACAATATTTTCAACGATTCGGAGTACACTGTGAGGAGATGTGCTGTGAGCAGGTTTATTCGAGGGTACATGCTTTCCGTTGAGAATCCCCTGTAGTTGCTATTGTCATGTTTTTTTATTCATTGTCACTTATGTGTTGATTGTGTTTGTTTCAAGTGTGTTTTTGTAAGTTATTGTACTTTAAAGGCTATTCAGCCGTATATTATGTTAATAAATAAATAAATAAACACATTATAAAATGGCCGTAAGATAATTCTGATAATTTTTTTCAAAGGCTTTATTACACCCATACACATATAATATCTCTACTCGTATAATAAGACACAAGAGACCTAAAGCAACGTGTTATTATCTATTACGTATATATTTACAAGAAGATTTTCATAATGATATCTCGCAACAACAAACCTGGCTCTGTTCGTAAAGCTCTTATCCTACCCGCTTACCTAATATGTAAACATTATAATATGTAGGTACTATACATAGTTACATATACTTGAATTATAATATTATTATAAGCATACTAACAGCAGCTAAAGGCGTACCCAGAATTATCTCAAGGTGGATTTTTTTATCGACCTTTGCTTTTTTTAGTTTCAGCATTCACAATTTGGTAATTATCCATACTACACGCAAAATGATTGTTTATTGTTTATTGTAAATCATTCCCCATAGGCCCCTTACAGGACACTTGGGTTCATCATAATTACACAGGATAAAAAGAACAACATTAAAAGAATACATGAAAGAATACAAAATAGTAAGGCATCAAAAGCGAGACAAAACAATGAAAATTGAGTAAAAAAGTTGCCGAGCATAAATAATAATTATATAATGTGAATAAAAATAATAATAATAATGCATTTTTCAGTACTAGAAGGATGTAAAGAGTCCCCTTGGTACCACGTCTTTAGTACAATATTTGATTTTTTAACAAAAGAAACAGAGAGGAAGGACGAATGACACACATTACACTCAACAATTATGTTATAATATATTTTTCAACACTAGCAGGATGTAAAGAGTCCCCCTAGTATCATGTCCAAAGTACAATATTTATTTAATTATTTATCAGATAAATCACAAGAACAAAAGTCAACGATGAGTCATACACATGATATAAAGGCTGGTAAGCTATAAATTATGAGTCAGTAGGTTTGATAGCCAATATCTCTTCGATAGTATAAAAGGCGTTGCCAACAAGATACTTTTTAATCTCTCGCCTGAAGGACAGAATATCCAGTGTTTTGAATTTTTTTGGTAGGTTGTTATAAAGTCGAACGCTCACACAGATAAAACTCTTGGACACTTTAGTTAACCTGTGTTCAGGAAGGCGTATTAACTCTTTCGTTCTTATGTTGTAGTCATGGTAGTCAGAGTTAAAAGATTACCGACGCTTTGTAAAATTTTCATAAAAGTATAAATATTTAAAATAACGCAATCTGGGTTTCCGAGGAATGTAGTTGTGCAATGCATTGCCAGAAGACATTACATAAATCCATAAAGAGTTTACGGAAGTTTAAGAGATCTCTTAAACTATTTTATTTCACACAACCCTTAGGATCGACTTTAGTTCATGGACAATAATGTGATTTCCAACAATTAATTGATGTGTTTTGCACTGCGAATATAGTATTCTTGATGTACCTACACCTATATTGTTTTTATTTGTTCTACATAATTATATTTAATATATCTTATTTTTTATTTCCTGTAAGCGAATTTGTGTAATTCTTTGAGACAAATAAACATAATAAAAAAAAATAAGTTTCACGATCTTCTCGATTTAGTATAACACTTTTGAAATCACCTTTATAAGTCTGACTTCTAATGGGGGTGGGGGGGGGCAGGATCACATTTCAATGCCAACATTCAATACTTTTGCTTACTAATTTTATCTAATTTCGAGATCCTAGCAAAATATATTCGTTTGCCCCCCCCCCTCCTCGCTTCTAGGTGCACCAATGCTTACAGCAAACTCAACCTATATATTGCCAGGCTCATATTAAATAATAATAATTATAATACCGAGTACTAAGAAATTAAATTAAATAATTCTATACCTTAGAACAGAAGAACAACATCAAAAATAGGATTATCACAAAGTGTTTTAGAATTTGTACAGTAAATTAAATGATTCTTAATTATCATTATTAAAGACACTTATTAGAATGTTAATTCAGTCTATAATCTAGTCTCTTTTCTGTTTTGAAATATTTGATATTAATAAAATTTAATTTGATAATATTTCAATGAAAATAATGTTTTTCTATTCTTAGTACCACCCGATTGCAAATAATAAATAATATCTTGAGACTATCAGAAGAGCAATCTGGAGCCTATATAAGAACGAAATGGCCGTAATTAAAAGCGGAGAAAGCTGCGCAGAAGCGAGGGTAGAACAAGGTGTAAGACAGGGATGCTCAATGTCGCCAGCACTCTTTAACTGCTATATACAGCGAGCTATTGATGAACTGAGAGAAGAAATGAAGAACTGGACAGGAGTAAAAATAAATGAGAAAAAGGTCGACATGATTCGATATGCTGACGATATAGCCCTGCTCGCAGACTCCGAGATAGAACTGAACGAAGCCTTACAAAAAATGGAAAGTACACTGCTGTCAAAGTACAACATGAAAATTAATAAAGACAAAACAAAATGTATGGTCGTTGGAAGGGAGGAAACGACTGCGAACATTGCCATAAACGGAGTGAGCATCAAACAAGTAAAAGAGTTTGTGTACTTGGGCAGCAGAATAAACCAGGATGGACGCTCCAAATCAGAAATTGTGAGCAGAATAAACCAGGCAAGGATTGCCTTTAACAAAAAGTCTAAAATATTGGAATCCCCAAACATTGATTTAAGCGTAAGGAAGAACCTTACTAAAGCCTTCGTATGGAGCATTTTGCTTTATGGTTGTGAGACATGGACCATCAGCAAGATTGAAAGCGGACGGTTGGCGGCCTTTGAGATGTGGTGCTACAGACGCATGCTGAAGATCCATTGGTCGGAACACGTCGAAAACGAAGAAGTATTAAACAGGGTAGGCGAAAAAAGGTAACTCCTTAAGAGAATCGGCCAACAACGAGCTAACTGGATTGGCCACAACATCAGGCACCCAGGACTCCTCATCGCCATCGCGGAGGGTAGGACCGAGGGCACAAACGGCAGAGGCCGGCCCAGAGATGCGTATATGGACCAACTGAAGAGGGACATGAATTGTGGCTCATACGTGGAGCTGAAAAGACTGGCTGAGAATAGGGAGGAATGGAGAAGAAAGACAAAACTCGTTGCAGACCAATCCAATGGATTGTAACTCATTATATATATATATATATATATATATATATATATATATATATATATATGTTTGAAAAGGTGTTTTCGCAGAGCATATTATTCATATAGAATTATCGCTTTTGGGTACTCTACGTACAGTAGAGTACCCAAACGGTATCGCTTTTGGGTACTCTACGTACGTAGAGTACCCAAAAGCGATAATTCTATATGAATATATATATATATATATATATATATATATATATATATATATATCTTAAGACAGCCAAGATGCTTGAAAAATTGTACTGAAAAAATATTTTACGTATATTTTGAATATTGTAGCCTATTTCATTCAGATTTTGCAAAGTAAATTTTAAATTGAAAAATTCACGCGATGGAAATAAGACAAAGATGCTATTTTTTTTTATTTATCGTATCAAATTCAATCAGAAGTAGTATGGTATAAGTAATAGAGTAATAAACTCGAATTGAATTGTATACTTCAAACATAACTTTTATACAAAAAAGAAACTACTTAGCAACGTAAAAAATGTTCTTTTACATTTACCTTCTTGATATAATAACATCTTAATTCATTTTCCTCCTACTCGATGTTTTTGTCGCCTCTTTTCTCTTTCTACACGCATGTTGTCTCAGCTTACATTTTTTATAGCGTTGTTTTTGTCACATATTTTAGCACATTTTTCCTTCACATAACAGTCATTCAACTCATACAACCATCTTTGTTCACTTTTCAGGAAAGTGTTCGTATAGTATTTCAACATTTTTATATAATAACAGCAATGTATACGAAAGTTTGAAGGGGTATGTTAAGGTGGATAAATGTTTTTTGTAGAATTGTGATACTTTTAATATAGTTTCATTTGAATATGTAAAAAATTTAATGAAAATTAACAGTAAATTTTAGTAAGCTATTTTTGAAATATCTTAAGCTGAATTTGTTTATACGTCTAAAAAGGTATCGTAGATTTTTTTCTTTCTTTAATATAAATATATTGTATTTAAGTTTAGAGATTTTGAAAAGATTTTTACATTATTCGCTACAAATAGCACACGAGTCTTGGCAAATTTCTGCAACGGAATGATAGATAAAACTTCAAACTTTGCCCTCCTACGTAAATACGTATGTGCCGAAATCTCCATCATGCATCAGAGAGTTTTGACCGAGTTGAAAATCCACGAAAATCCATGTTGAATGTTCATCTCTATTCCACTCAATTTCTTTATTTTGAAACTTATTCTTTATAACATTTCTATATTTGAAGGCACCTACTTCGATAGTAACCGTTCGTTTATGTAGTCTCGTTCTTTTAAAATGTACAAAACCCTTGATATTTTTGTTTATAAATCATATAAAAATTTCATTTACTTTTTAATAAATTATATCGGTTATTATTATTACTTAATTAATTTTCCAGATTATTATTATAAAAACATCATATCTGAGTTGCAAAAAATGGGAAATTGTTATTTTAGATGTGCGACTGAAAATACTTAATGGCCGACGAAAACTTTTAACTGAGCAACTTCAAACTACCTATATCGAATTATTGACAGAAAATACCAAGAGAAATACGTAAATTCAATTATTCTTATTCATAAATTTTTCTAAGTAACTGAAAGTGTGTGTATAGGTCACACAACCTGTACCTATTTAGTTATCGTACACTTTACTATTATGTCGCAGCTCACATTTAGTCGCTCAGTCAGTCATTTTTTATGTTCATTTCCTTATTTTTTGCTTCTTATAATTTGAACTTTCTGTCACTCGTTTAAAAACCATCCTTAGTTTTACATGTATCCTTCATCTTAAATAAATTAGTGTTTGCCTAACACAATTCCTGAGAAATATACTGTTTTCTAAAGCGAACCCCAGAATACGTATTAAATTTTAATATTTAATGCTCAAAATAATTTTCTTGGAGAGTATTACATCTACATACAATACATATATATTTTGTTAGTTACTAATGAGATAGTAGGTACCTACTTTCAGCTTTATACTCGCAATCCCTTGTACAAACTAGGGTTGTTGGACCTGGCCGTAATAAGGGACTAACTCACTGTGCAACTACCCTGATCCTATTTTAATTGCCACTAATACTACATGTCAAGATTATTAGGCTTAATATACATAACATATTATAAAAACAACATACATAATATTATAATATTATTTTGACTAATGAAACTTTTAATATTTCACCAAAGAGTTTAAGACGGCTTAAATTATGTTGATTAAATATTATCTACTGTTCAGTGAATTCAACATTTTGCAAAGATAATTCATTTAGTTTATATATTTTAATATCATATTATAAATGAGATATCTATATAAGAGATTGAAAGGAATTTAATAGAAATTAGTCTTGTTTAATAATATTATCTTACTATCCAAAGAACTTTCTTCAACTGCTGTCAAGCGTAATTTATCCGTAAAGTAAAATCTTACAGTAAAGTAAGAGTTATTTTTACTGCTTCAAAGTAAATAAAACACGGAATTGATGTCATAGATTAATTTAAAACGACATAAACGTGATAATAAAAATTGTAGTTTAATTTATGTACATATTTCAATATTGATTATTTTAATGTTAATGGATAATTATTTTAATTTCAAATTCCCTTGATTCAAAAACTTTTTTGGATGCTTGTAAGTTTTTATTTAATTATAAAATTTGCTCTGTCAGAACAACACTTTTCGAAAGCGTAGGTCGACTTGAACGTTAACTAGAAATTAAGATTAAAGAACAATTAACGTATTCATTATTAAAAGCGGGTAACTTTTTTCAAAACGTGAAAATTACAAATGAGGACATTGAAAAAGGTAAAGAAAAATTCGCCTTAGGGTGAGTGCCAAAAACAGGAAAAGGAAAAAGAAGAAGAAAGAAGATACAATGAGGAAATTTAAATTAAATCTTTATTAACTTACTTGCATACTTATAAAATACAGTTCCCACTAAGTAGGTACACTACGTGAGTACCAGGCATCGTCTTATTAAAAACATTAAAATACCTTTTAATTAAAAATTCTTATTATTCCACCACCTATTTTGTGTCAACACCAAAAATACTATCAGTTTATCTTGAAATACTATTTCTTAGAAACTAATTTAACGTCTTATACGCAATCAATATTGCTTATATCTGCACTTCTTGAATCGTATTTTATACTGATATTTAAGCGAACAATCAAACTAAATATTAAACCTCTTTCCATATTATTATTTTCGTATAATATTTTAGCGATGTTAATAACTTACAGAGTTTAACGATATCGTATTTTATAAAGGACACTTGAAAACTTTAAAATCAAATTTACTGAATGTAATCACAAATTGTACAAGGAATTTATCATTCAAATTTTCGCTAAAGGTATTATAATAAAGAAGAAAGTAACATTTCTTTGTAAAAATCTTTATTATTGAATATAAACTTCTTAAATATTTTACAAGATTAACATATTTTATTGAAGTAGCCTTTGTAGCATACTCCAAAGGAACTGAAAATAATGTAGCATACCTAAGTAGGTACTCACTTAATAGAAATGAATATAGATATTATCAAATTTAATACTCAAACAAAAAGATCGCAATGTTGGATGTCTTATATTTTTTGTTCATTCACGCGTGATGGCCGGAAATTAATCCAAAGATATTTCTTTAGACAGGATATATTTTTACTTGAAAAATCTTTTTCATCTATGAGATAATTAGTTTCAAATCATTAATTGGAAAAAAGACCTACTGAACTTATCATAATTAGCATCCTAATATTAAACAAGGACGAAGAAATTATTGTATTAATTAAATTTTGTTTTTCAATAATATAGTAATTTTATGATATTTTTCAATATTTTTTGTTTTATCGTATCCATGCAATGAATCCTTTGTAGCTAGAACACATCTCTGAAACAGGATTCTTGTTCCATTTCATATTCCTTGGATTTTTCAAAGAAATAGTTTATTATATTCTTACTAATAGTGACGCAATTGTTTTGCGAAATATACGCTGGAAGGTAATAAAGATGCTGCCTTTTGTTCTGAACTCCTACTTAATACTTAGTAACAAAGATGTCACCTAGCAAGTAAGGATGACAGGCTGTCACGTATATGGCGGAAGATAAGAAACAACTACCTAAGTACATAGTATGTATTTTGTAGAAAAAAACTTAGGATCATTATTTCTAAAGATCGCAGCGAATGTAAGAAAGAAAATAACTACTTGAGTTGAAAGCACGTAAAGTTATTAATAACCTCGTTCTCATTGAAACTATTGCTTTTGTATCGAAAACTGATTCACGGAAAAGTAGGATAACAACTCACTAAATAATACAATGATGTATAAATATCTTTGATTTATGTAATCTTTGTTTTTATTCAGTACAATTTGATAAATTAAAATCAACTTAAACATAACTTATCCACATATCAAAAACTTATTCAACTTATCTATCTTCTGATTTACTTATTGATACTACTACTATTTTACCATCACGGCATATCCCACAAGTGGTGTAGCCAGCAGAGCAGCTGCATGTAATAAACATGCAAGCTGTCCTCTCCATGACAACAAAAATTAAAACAATCAGGATGGACATATCTTTTCGTTGAATTTAATATCTAAAAAGTGTTTATCTTTTCGTACACCCTCCTTTTACAGGACCCTCGAAAACTGATGGAAATTAGTGGGAAACCTATTCTTTTCCGGGTGCTCCATGGAACGAACTAACAAACATGGAACAAACTAAACTTCCTTTTAGTTATGTTTGATAAACTTATAAATGTATGACATTTTATTTTTGTTGTTTACTGGTAATCTGTGGAACCTTGATTGGTTTGTTTACTGTAATGTATTGTTTATAAAATGTTAACCATGTGTAACTATTTATTTTCCATCAAGATATGTAGAATATAAGAATATGAATGTCGCATTTTTTGTCGCACGAGTTGCTATACGTAAATCTTTTTGAGAAAAAAATCGTTTGGTTTAAAAATAAATTGAATATTTTCATTTAGATAGACATCGATTTGTATCTATCTTTTTTCAGCCTTTGTGAACCATTTTCAATTTCCTTATTCTCACCTCTTGCGGTACAACGGTACATACATACCAGTTTTTCGTTTAATTTTTAAATATATTTTTTTTTTTAATAAAACATTGCTTTGGAATTGCATTGAAAATAAATAAATAATGTGACAATAAATTGTTTGGAAAGTGAGTCGATTTGTAAAATAAACCATTCTGTTTTGTCCATTTACTTTTTGTTTTAATATGTTATTTTTTATTATATTAACTTACTTATAATTTATTTGAATTTCCTAGTAAAGAACATTGTTCTGATATTACCTTACCTAATATGAATAAGGAATTATTATTTGATCTTTCTTGATTATCAATTATATATGTGTTTCATTATTATTTTCATTGAATGTTACAGCTATATTTCACGTGACATTTCCTTCAATGCGAAAACTTTGACAATATTGGATTCACATGGGAGTTTTTTCAACGAAAAGAATCTATTACAAGAGAAGAAATTTTAACAAACCATAGAAACCAGATTGTAAACTTTTCCACAAAGTTCTTCTATAACAACAACGGTGCTAATGTTGAAACTTGTATATCCAGCCAATCCTCAAAGTGCTAATATATTATATCGCGTTGAAATGGTACCTACACGTTTTTTCCCATAGCTCTAGCAAATCTGTAATTTTTAGATGTACAATGTCAACATAATGCTGAATTATACGTTTACAATTATTTGGTGTAAAATACTATGCTTACATACCTCGATACCGCAAATCTTCATCTCTCCATTTCCAGATATAATCCTCGTCAAAATTCGTCCACATTTCACGACATTTAGCAATAAAAACTCATATTGTTTAACAGAGATAGTGGATCGAAACAGGATTTGGCAGGATTGACGAACATACCATGGATAAAACGCGCTTAGCCTTGCCTAATTCATTTCAGAAGCATCGGGACACCTTTCCTATTTCCTTTTAAAGTTTGTACAATCTGCTGGTTGTGAAGATGAGGTATTTTTTGTGGCTAGGTTACCATTTATTACAAATATCGTCCCTCTTCTAACTAACAGTCGTATCTGCCTAAATGTAAATTGTTCAGGAGAGCGGTTTGCATATTTTCGTCTCATCTTGTTATATGATGCAGTATAAATATATTACATTATTTTATTTGTACCTATTCTTATATATCTCAGAATCGTTTTTGTGATGAAATTTTGAGGAATTGGTAGATACATTACATTTTATTTAGAATAATTCGTAAATACGACAACAAATCAGAAAGCTATTCCAGGATAGCAGTAACAGTTACAGGTGTGATCTTCAGTGAGAACATGCGGGGCACATATAAATACACATTGGTGATCATAACTCGATGTCGCCAAAAATGTCAGATACGACATTTAGTCAGAAGAGGGATGATATGTGTATAGTATGGACAGATTACATAAAATAATTAAAAATTTAACAAAATAATAAAAAACACAACTACAATAACACCAGGTCATATGTACAGTAATTGTTGATGGTACACTCGGTTACCAACAGGCAACGTGTCATATCTACAATGTTAACAATACAATCTGTCGAGAAATATTCTTGACAACTCGTATTGCATTCTCACAATAACACCGATGTTTTCTAATCTTGTATTTTAATTTATTATAAATATCATAAGTGGCCATTTCTTTTTCTTTAAATATATCAGATGGATTTTAGTTTTACTTCTACTATACCACCGCGATATTTCCCACAGATAGAATAATCAGCGGACCCACTGCAGTTAACAAGACAGTCTTCACGATGCCAACAAAAATAACATCTAGAATGGGTGGCATACTTTATTGCTGAAATGGTGATGTTAAATGTTTACATGTTATGCTTTAAAAATACCTGCCTTTCACAGGTCACTAAAAAAATTACAGAAAATATAGATATTTTCCGGAAACTCCGTGGGTTTTAAGTGGCATCCCTCACCGGGACGCCATGACCACGTCGCCGGCTACGTAGCCAAATAATTCATATCGAAATGTATTAGGACTAACTCACGTGACTACGGATTAGCCACGTCGCCAATCGTAGAATTATTTGGCTAAATTTAATGGCGTTCCTATGAAGGATGGCACTATGTTTTAAAAATGTGGTGGCAAAATTTCGTCTGCTTAAAAAGTTTTTTACATGATTTGTGTGATGCATATGTCACCCATGATTGATTTTATTTTATTGCTTGTATATTTTTCTGCAAGTCATCGGAAGTGTGAAAAAGAAGAAACGTGTGAAACATCTTATAGTAATAATAATATAGAAACGAATATCATCTATAAAAAAACATGCATAAACCTTGAAAAGATAACATCTTACATAAAAAATAAGGGTTCTTTACTGAAAAACGATTGTACCAATTTTTCGCGTATCGAAATCTGAATCTTGAATGAAGATAGACATTTTTTTGCAACGCCATACTAAACTTAATAGTTTTTTTTATACCTACCTACATAAAATTGTATGAGTACAAGTATTTATTACTGGGTATATGATATTTCTCAATCTTCAAACATGGGTTTTAGTTTCAGGTAAGTGGTTTCGGATAACTTCTTTAGATTTTTTTTTCTACTTTTTTAACATTCCGAATATTTTTACTGCTTTCTATGTCTTCATCTCTCTTAAATCTCTCCACATATAAAAATCAACAAAACTTACTCAACGATGAAGTGAATATGCAAGCCATGATTTTTCATGGTATAGAGAGGAAAACTCACATGTTTAATATACAGGGCAACCTGCAGAGGCTGCTGCAATTTGATTGAAGCCATATTAGTGATATATTGTCTCAACTTTTGTACATTATTATTGATTGAATAAAGTATTTATTTATTTATTATTACATGTAGTAATTCCACTGGCTTCTCCATTTGTGGGAATGACACTCACTATACGTATCACACAAGCTCTCATTCAACTTTTGCCTCAAACATAATGCATGCTATCAAAGTTTTAATTAATATAAAATTATTTTTAACAACCATCCTAGTAATGGATGCTTGTAAAATCACAAAATGTGACTTTTCGAGGTATATGAACGCTGCATATGACGATATCTCTCGTACTATGTCTATAATAATGCAAGCTATTGAGCTTGTCGTCCTCAATATTGCACATGTGTACCAGTATGTAATGTACATTCGGCATACAGCAGCAGCGATAGTATGACTAAGTGGATGAAATGTTACAAGAATATATATTATTCAACTGGTTCATTCATTTGAGAGCACTACATTCAATTTTGTGAAGTGCACCCAAGTCACCTAGAAATATTTCAATCATACCTTTTACAAATACCTCTACCTCGTACGTAAATACATTATACTATGCGATGGAGCGTTGAATTTTAAACTATCAATGTTTTGCATTTATCTAACATTATTTCTATGAATCTTTAACTTTGGCTAGGAATTCCACCATTTCGGTGTTGTTTTTTTTATGTAAAAACTGTTGAATACATTATCTTAAATAAATATTCCCTGAAGAATAAGTCTTCCACTCTTCACAAGTTTTTTTTTTAAAGAACTTTTAGATATGTGAAATGATTTTAAATAATAAATACATATTTTTGTATATTTGTTTATTCTTTTTGCACATCATCATTATATAACAGTGTTAACAAAACAACATAAAATTTGAAAACATATTGTGTAGAGTCGTCGGTAAATAATAATAGGTATTCCACTCTTTTCTGTACTTTTTTGAGTATCGTGTAAAAGGCAGATATTCGTACAATACAAGTATCACGCTTAATACATTTGACATCTTTAGTCCAGCGACGAGGAATATCACCCATCCTGAATTTCTTAACTTTTATCAGAACGGAGAAGAAGACTTACATGTCTATTACGTGTAGTTGGTCCGCTGGCTACCGCAGTTGTGGGATATGCCGTGATAGTATCATCATCATCATCATCGCCCTCAACGCTCCTCTCGGGAGCACAGGGCAGAAACCAGCCTCCTCCATTCAGAGCGTCTCTGTGCCAATTGCGTCACCTCTTTCCACGACATTCCTTGCGCTCTGATATCGTTGTCATAGGAATGGTGTATTGTGAAAGAGGGACGCCCGGGCCGACAGAACCCCTGCGGACGGAAAAACAGTGCTCTTTTTGGCCAACTATCATTAGGCATTCTCAAAACATGTCCCAGCCAGGACCATCGTCTCTCCTGTAATACGGAGATTACAGGTCTCTGCTGGGTGCGCCGGCGCACAGCATCATTTGTAACATGTTCATACCATTTGACATCCAAAATCCTTCTAAGACACCTGTTTTCAAAGCTTAGTATCTTCCGCTCCTGAGCCTTGGTTAAGTGCCAAGACTCACAGCCATATAGAAGGATTGGGATGATGCACGCATTGAACAAGCGACATGATAGTATGGATGAATGAAAATGAATTATTTGATTATCTAATAATAAAAATATTTATAATTTTTTTCAATCGTTGCCTACGTGATTGAATAGGTACTCACAAACTCAATGATGTATGCATGTTCAAAGTTTATGAAACAGTGCATCGGTTTTAATTTTATTACAAATACCATCAGTTCTTATAAAATTATTTTGAACGCTTCATATTTTGGACATGTAGGTATTATATACTTATTTTTCATTCCAAATTATAAGCATTTTCAAGGCAACCTAGTATTTTGATTATGATAGCGAATGAATATAATAACCCATCTTAATTGAATCAAACCATCCCTCCTCTTCATATAATGTATATATTTGTATGTATTGATTGAATATATTGATATTTATATATAGGGTGATGTCGTGTACCTATGGACGCGTGTACCTGTGGACACGTTAAATATTGACCAAGTTATAGAAATTGGCAATACCAAACTACCATAGAAGTGTTACTATTTTCATATCTGGCATTACTAATTAGCGCCATTGTTATTCTGTCAAATACTGTGAACGTTGTACGACGATATTTTTTTGCGCTCCAAAAAGTAAATTATTGCATCCAGTTTAAGTGATTTTTTTCGCCATAAATATATACTATAAGTTGATAAATTACATTCAAAACTTATTAGCAACAAGTGAGTATTGTTTTTTTATAGTTTTTGATTGATTTAAGTGTATATTTTTTACACAAGTTCACTTTGAGGTTATGGTGTCGAAATTTGTACCTATGGACAACTAGTGTCGTGTACCTGTGGACTGTCCATAGGTACACGTCTAAACTATTAATTCCTTCTTTTACATGGCTTGTTTAGTTTTAGCTTAAGTTTTAGTAATAGATTTTTAATTATTTTAATTTTTTATAAACAAAAATAAATACGACTCTTAGATATTATTTATTTAACACCAGAAAAATACTCGCAATACCAACTAAATTATAACTTGTTTTTTTAGTGCCTCGAAGTAAAACTGGTGTTGTGAGGAGAAAACTTTGTTCAGAGGACATCACAAATGCTGTCAAGGAAGTTAAAAAAGGCAGAAGTGTAAAAAACGTGGCAGCTGAATTCGGTATACCGAAGTCTACAATTTTTAAATATTTAAAATTGACCATTGGCGTAAACTTAGATACAGAGAATGTAACCATATTGAAAAATGATGTAAAAAGAATATTTACGGATGAAGAAGAAAAGCTATTAATGGAGTATTTAGAAAAGGCTGCTTACCTTCATATGGGCTTAGATATTTTGCAGACCAAGTCGCTGGCCTATCAGTTTGGTATTGCCAAAAACAAACAGCTTCCCGAGTCCTGGCATGAAAATAAAGCAGCTGGGAAAGAGTGGCTTGTCGGATTTAGAAAAAGATTTCCGGTTTTAAGTTTGCGTAAACCAGAAGCAACCAGTTTGGCGAGAGCCACTGGCTTCTACATTCACAATGTTAATAAGTTTTTTGAAAACTTAAAAATGTGCTTAGATAGGTATAAATTTCTTCCCGAAAACATTTACAATGTAGATGAAACTGGGATGTCAACAGTGCATAGACCGGGCAAAGTAATGGCTCCTAAATATATAAAAAATTTAGGAAAACACACATCGGGAGAACGTGGCTCCAATATTACCATGATTGCATGCATCAACGGTATTGGGAATTATGTTCCACCAATGTTGATATTTCCTCGAGTATTTTATAAAGACAATATGTGCAAAGGGGCTCCACCAGGAACTATAGGTGTCGCAAATCAAAGTGGATGGTCTACAGAAGCTTTGTTTCGACAGTTTTTGGCACATTTTTGTCAACACACAAAGCCAACCAAAGATCGACCTGTACTGTTAATCATGGATAATCATGAATCGCATATTTCTGTGAATATTATTGATATGGCGAAAGAGAACAATATAATATTGTTAACGCTGCACCCTCACACATTGCATAAAATGCAGCCGTTGGACCGTACAGTATTTGGTCCCTTTAAAAAATATTACGATCGCGCTGCTGGAAACTGGATGATTAATAATCCAGGAAAACCTATAACTATTTATGATGTTGGAGAAATAGTTGGAAATTCATTTCATGAAGTATTTTCCCCGAAAAATATTATAAACGGTTTTAAAGTAACAGGTATTGTTCCATTTAATGCAAATAAATTCACAGAAGTAGACTTTATGTCCTCTTACGTAACTGATCGACCTATATCGAATACGGAAAGAATAAATGAGTCAGAAAATATAATTCCTCAAATGAATATTGAAGTTGTGGCAGAAAAAACAAATTCGTCACAAAATATAATTCCTCAAATCAATTTTGAAATTACGCCAGAAGTGATTCGACCTTTTCCAAAAGCTTCACCTAGAAAAGCATCGTCAAGAGGCAGAAAACTAGGTAAAACACGAATTTTGACGGATACGCCTGAAAAGAAAGAGATAGAAAATGATAACTTAAAGAGATTGGAGAATAAAAGTAAATTGGCAAAGAATAAGGTCCCAGCTCCTTGTACAAGTAAAACAAAAAAAATAAATCCAGCTATTCCTAAAAGTACTATTTCGTCAGAAAAGAAAATCAATGTTATTATCGATTTGTCTTTTGTAAAGTGCACAGTGTGTAAACGTTACGAAAACAAAACAAAAGTTTTGTTATGTCAGCTGTGCAATAATTTTTTCCATTTTAAGTGCATTTCAAAACGACACAAAGACATTCTCCCCGAAGACGACAGCGAAAATGAAGAAGGCTTCATATGTGAAAAGTGTTGCAAAATTTCGGAGGACTCTGACGACAGTGTTGATTCTGTGGAATTACTGACCAGAGCTCGCGAAAATTTACAATAAAACGTTTCTTTTTAGTAACTATTATTTGCTTTGATCTAATGTTTACTTCTAATATATATGATGTTTCAATAAAAAATGTTCATAAATGAGTAAATAAAGCATATTTTTTACACCCGTCCATAGGTACAATAGGTGTCCATAGGTACAGTACATACTGTCCACAGGTACATCCAAGGAGTGTACCTGTGGACAAAATTGCACTTTTTTTTCGTAATCAATTTTTCTGGAAATCTCAAATATAATTTAGATAACTTGTCCTCCATACAATGCATCAAACATTTATACATATGTAAAAAGTAAAAAAATATTACAAATCCGCATACAAAAAAAAAAAAAAAAATTTGATTGTCAAATTCTGGAAAATGTCCACAGGTACACGACATCACCCTAGATTATAATGTTTTTTACTTGTATTTTATTATTAAATTTAAAGTAGGTGCGTTAACGTTGTGGAAATTCATTTTAATATGAGTTTTAAAATGTTAAACTAAACACTGTTTAATTTTCACGTATGATTATTTAGTCAATTAATATAGACTAAGTTCTGAAGAAGATGCCGCAAGGCGAAAGCGCTCGGCAATTAGAATTTAGTATAGGTATATTAATTGACTAAATAATCATACGTGAAAATTAAACAGTGTTTAGTTTAACATTTTAAAACTCATATTATATTTTATTATATTAGATGTATTATGTTAAGTTTTTGCTGAGTATATAATATTTTAAAATGTACATCCACCATACAACTAAACGGTTTTTATAAATCCGCTATTTGTGCCACATTAAATTGTATAAAAAATATTATTTTCATCTTTATTTGAATAAATCTTGTGATATCTTAAATGTTCACAGTATTGGCCATCAAAAAAATATATCTACTTTTACTCCGTTTGACAAAAAAAAAAACAAACAAAAGCATACCAGTTCACCTATGTCTTTATTGAAAAATATTTTGGTCGGTAATACAACCTGAGTATAAATTTTTATTTAGGTAAAGTCATTATTCCTAACATTTGGTTATTTTATTACCGGGTGAATGTGACATGAATAAAACGTACAGCGGCGAGACCATTGCATCGGTACAAAAGGGACACCGATAAAAATCTTATGACGGTATTTTCGTCTATATATTGGCCTATTTTGATAAGACTACTACTATACAAAACTAGGTGTATCAGACTCGAAGAATTCAATATCACTTTTATATCCTAACGACCTATGCAAGCGGATTTGCTAAATGTGATATTTTTTCTTCAATACTCATTAGGACTGATGGCAAAGTTTATGGCATTACCTTATCTCGCATTGACACACAATGCACGTCTACAGCAGGCATACATGCATTCAGGTTTCATTATTATGGCTTAGGGTGGCATTTTTTTGATCATCCAAAATGTTCGCATTCAACCAAAATCATCTTATTATATCATATACCTACCAATATATTAAGGAGGGTGCCCACCACTACTCACCCCTGATTTTTTTTACAACATGTCGTCATTCAGTCGATCTAGAAGATTTTTTGTCATTGATAAGTGAGCTCAAGGTTAGCTTTTCAGCACCCACTCGAAGTTAAAATACCATTAATGTACCATGGTGAAGTATTTCACACCGAAGAAGGAACGCATTCATATTTTAATAATATACTCATAAAATCCCATGAACACTCATATTAAATACCTATCAATATTTTTACTCTTTCTTTAGGAAACGTTTCAAAAATATCAATCATTGAACCCCAACTCTATCAAACGTCTGCATAGTGGAAATATCACAACTATATCAAGCAGTAGAGAGACGAAGGCTAACAGTAAGTAGGCAATACATGAAATCGGTAAAAAAAAATTAAAAGATATATCTGGGTTTTGTTATAAACCCAAATACAACCTTATACATCTTTCACAGTAAGCTAAAAGTTTGTGTCGTGAAAGGGGAGTTTACTGGTACCTGGGATCGAACCACGGACCCCCTGTTCACGAGGCCGAGACTCTACTTCCAGGCTACCGACGAATTCTTATGAATCATTGTATTTCGTGTGAGCTAAATGAAGTATTTTTTAGGCTTTGTTATTGTGTGTATTTGCGAAACATTAGATAAATTGATAAATAGAAGCAATATATCATTTGCGTACCAAATTGAGTTTAATTTACTAAACTTTACAAATTCAATATTTATTGCACAAGTATGTAGGTTGTAAAATATTTTTTGTAAGTACCTACGTAGTAATAATTAATATGAATAACTCCATCGCAGTACCTTTCTAAACTGAAATTTGTAATATGTTGTATCAGTGGTGAGGATAAAATCATCCCTAGTTAAGCTCTTCATCCCCCTGCTTACTATACCTACGGACGTAATTTAATTTATTGAGTGGTGGTATCCTTTAATATTCAGTCCACAACCTGCTTTATTATGAATGTCACAAAAAGAGGTTGTATCATTCTGTAATTCAAACATTTGGCTACTTCTACTACTGCTTACATACTATAATAAAGTCGTTCGAAATACGAAGTGAGCTATACCTTGTTTACTTCAAATCTCAAAAATGATTTAATGTTTACCTTTCAATTTTTCTGTTAACCAATTAATTTATTCATACATACCATCACTTAATTTCCCACAAATGGGAAACAACACTTATAAACATGCAAATTCTTCTCTTCGCGCTTTGGGTGCCAAACCCCATCACTGAATTTTAGATGTAAAATATCTTTATTAGGTAGGTACTCAAAGTCATAATACGTTTATGCAAAAACTTCAGAAATCATCAATTTAATTTGGTGTGATGGGGTGCGTTTATGTATTTTCCTTTTTAAATTTAAACAGTTTCCTATTAGAATAAAAAAAAATAGAATGAAAAATCTATAAAGCTTTAAAACTAATCGTACATTGGTTGCCGAAAAAGATTAGGTACTAAATGAAGTTTGAAGACGAATTGGTACTAAAAGAAAGTACACAGCATTCCTCCTAGTGGCCCCACTGGATGCCCATCCAGCAGACCAAATACATGTAATAGATATGCAAATCATCCTCTCCGTGCCAATAAAATATTAAGACATTCAGAATGGGAGGTATACTTCATTGCTGAATTGAAGATGTAAAATATCTTAATTCATGATGTGCGAATACCTGCTTTTCACGGGACACTCTAAAGCTTACTGAAAAAAACAGGAACCCTTTTCTTCGCCGGGGACCACCCCACCGTCTGAAAACATTCAACTTGGAAAATTAATTTCTCCAGACTAACAAGATTTCTTAGAAATAACTTATGAAACTTAACCACAAGCGTTGGTGTTGGTTCAAATCCAGTTCAAAGTACTTTTCTCAATAGATGTGGTGATTATTATTTATTTGATTCGATTTATTCTTTTAATCAGCCTACATAATAACACATAATAACATAAGCGCCGACTGATGTCAAAAAAAACATGGTGAATACATAGAATTTTATAAAAAAAACTCGTACACATGACAAAAATAAAAATCATTAGTTTTTATGTGTTAACATCCACTGATTGGCAAAAATCTTTTTGTTATTCCAGAGTCAATAACAGCATAAAAATACTATTTATATTGTCTAGAATTTTCATTATTAAATCTAATTGAATCCGGTTAAGTTATATTTACGAGGATGATTTCAAATATGTTACATGATTTATCGAAAAAAACAAAACAACATTAATTATTTTCTCTAAGAATAGAAAGTATTCAACGGATCGTGTTAAAAACTTAATAGAGTACAACATCTATTTTAAATTAGCATTTGTGAATTAGAGCGTATTTTTCTTTTGCGGAAACCGGTTGTATTTAATTTCCTAGAGAAATAAATTTTTCAAATTGCTAATTTTTTAACATCATTCATTTCGTTTTCTTTCTACGTAGCATTCACCTTTTTGCGCATTGTAATACAAAATTCTTTTTAACATTTATTTTACATAATGATAACTTGAATATTCAAATGCCTCCTCGTCTCTTCTAAAGAATAATTTAACCGTACCTACCTTTTTGCTAAACCTACGGTTGTAGGAGTATTACAATATAATGTATTGTAACATAATATATATTATATCGTTCTTACTTTCAATATTAAAATTGTATTGTAAATTTGGATCAAATTCATAACGTTTATTTTTTTCATCAATATATCAAATTATCATTATATCAGATTTTAATTACTTTTTTATACCTTATTTAATTCGGCGACATAATCGCTCATCGTGAATTTAATTATGCAAATTCATCCTCACCCTTAATGAACCAATAGCTCATCTTAAAAAATATTTAAGGTGCTATTCCAGATACTAATTTATACGAGGAAGGTGATAAAACAGAATTTGGACGTTATTTCATAAATTATGAACGGGAGGACTGAGGGAAGATCTTACAAAGAAAGACTGATCACACGGTTCAGGTGATGGGAAAGTAGTGGTTTCATGTTGCTTGTGATAGAAAAGGATGGGAGAAATTTGAAAATGCCTTTATCTTGAAGTGGAGAGACGAAGAAAAGCAGTAAGCAAGAACGATTAATATATATTAAAAAAAAAAAACAATTTAAGCTATCTGAAAGCTTGAGGTGTGACTATATCAACAGCTTTAAATAACACGTAAGTGATACTTTCATACATAATTGGTTGTTCTGAATATACTTGAAATATTTTTCAGAAAGACGACATAAAATAGTGAACCGTGATATAATTGAATTTTTTCAAATGCGAATAAAGATTCATAATAACAATGCTAAACATTCACAAATATGAACACGTATAGGTACGCCATAATAATCGCTGCATCAAATTACAAAAAGCTAGTTGTATTATTGATATTCCCGTATTCGTTTACCTACTCGTACCTATACACTCAGTTCTACTTAACTCGTTGTATCGCTCGTTTGAGTACTGTATTTTGAAAAGGATAGCTAGACTAGTATTCACTTTTCAAAAGTTCGACTGTATCTAATTTAGACGACTAACTAATCTGTGTGAGCAAGTAGCAGTACTAGTGGCTACAGCAGCGGCAGTTTAATAGCTATAAATCCTGCCTCCACCCACAGCTATCGCCTCGATGACTGCATACAAGAAAGCAGCCTGGATAGAACAAAATGCTTTTTTCACATTCAAACGTATTCACTCTTGTTTTATTTCCTGAAAGTAAATCCGTCCCCCCACCCGTTGTGCAATTTGTTTTATGGATCGTTAGAACTTTTCAACGGATTTTACTGTGAATGATTTTTGAATGAATGCTGACCCTTCATATTATTATTGTCCAGCAGCATATTAAATACAACATTATACTAAAGTCTAAAACAATTTATGTTTATTTTCAAAGCTTTTTTATTATTGTATTTGAGATTTTATGCAATATTTCCCTGCTTATTAATCTCAAAGTAAACTTCCAGAAAACTAAAGTTCCAGATTTTTAAAATATTTTGATGCAAAAAAAAAACAGATAAAATAACATAAATATGGACAATTAACACAGATCGACCAAGTCCCAAATTATGATACGAATATTGTATTATGGATACTAATGCGACGATACACACATGTAATGTATCAAACACATATAAATCATTATAAAGTGATAATCTCGCCACTGCATATCATCACATTATTATTTTATGTAAACTGCTTTGTTACTTTGTTATTGTGTATGATGATGTGCAAGAAAAATAAAATAAATAAATAAATATGACACTCAGATTCACGACAATTTGAAAAAAAACATTTATCATTTTGCTCTGGCAAAGAATCGAACCCGAGACCTCGTGACTCAAAGGCAAGAGTTTTACTTCCGCGTCACACCGGCCGCCCATCCAAGATGGTTATAAATAAATATACGTACTTTAAAAATGGTTGCAAAGTAACAATTCCAACTACTCATAAAAGTATGGTTTTATGATGTAAATATTAACCTTGCGTAATCTTTCAATTATTAGTTTGAAGTACCTTATGTTTCATAAATTATCTCAATCGTGTGTTTATGTTAATTAATAACATCGTCTATAATAGATTTATTTTTATTAGACGAAATAAGGTATGTAAAATCCCTCAGTATATTCATATATCGAAAATTATTATTTTCCGTACAACAAGTACACGCATACAATGTACTTTACCTAAAATTAATACCCTCTAAGTTCATATTATATACGTACTACATATAAATATTCCGTGGATTACACGAATATTCTCAAAATATTCCACCATCCTGATTAGAAAATTATACAGAAGGATGTAAACATTAGGTAGTGTGTTAGTATCCGTGATTAATAGATGTTAGCTATTTATGCTCTAGCTAAGGGTTACAGATGCTTCCAAATCCTTCCCATTTTTTCGAATATTCCTCGATGGAGTCATTAAGGATCCCAGAAAGTGGTTACGTTTCCCCTTTCCTTAATAGAACATGGATCGCAAACTAGCAAAACTTTGAAAAAAACTTCACTCTATCTACTTATATCCATGAGATCACGACATATCTCATACAAATTGTATTATAAGTAGATTCACCATGTGTAATGAACTTCTCGTGCCTTTTTTGCCAAAAAAAAACAGGCTTTCAGTATAGATGGCATGCTGAATTAAACATTTATTTAAACGAAGATTTTAGACTACCTACGAAAGAAATTACAAGGCCTGTTTTATAACAAAGATTTCATGGAAAATATATTATCATTTTACTTTTAAGAAATCCAACGCTGCGTTTAAAAAATTTGAACAGATAATGTAGATTTAAAAAAAATATAACCTCTGTGTCAGCACACAAGGAATCTCATAGAAAGAATAGTTCATAGAAAGCCTTGTGATAGTTGACGACACCATTGTAAGGCTTGCGAGTTATCTCTGCCTACCCGGTAGGGTGGGGTGGCAATGAATGCGGGAGAGGACGGCCATAACAATTTTATTACCAGACATCCAACTGACTGTCGCTGTGTTCGCTCCATTTTGACGATATCACAAGATATAGAAGATAATATTCGTATTGTTGCGCTACACTGAACGCACACACTATAATACCTACCTACAGACCTTGGCCACAATACTACGATCACTAGCCTCTATCATTTTTTAAAGTTTCTACTCTCTTATGAGGCACAGCACTAAAGCAGGACCAAATAGTCATCGAATGACATGTGTAATATATATTATTTAAATCAAACAATCTCTACCTCCAAATAGATGTTAAAATTGTGTCTTTACCAAAATTTCATATACATACGTATGTATTGTTTGTATGTACACGCCGATTTCTCTTAACGAGCGGCCGTCCTTTAAAATTGTATCCACGTGATCAAGATTCTTGGTTCATGGACGTCTGCGCTTCCTCACATCCCTTCTTTCAGATAAATACATCCTCTTCGTCATTCTTTCATCTTGCATTCGCTCGACATGTCCAAACCATCGTAACCTATCATAATCTCTCTCTCTCTCTCCAGTTGTATTTAATAAAAATAGCACAAAAACAAATTGTTCTTTGCATAAATAAAGAAATTTTAATTGGAAATGAAAATTAGTTTACTGGCTACCCCGCATGTGAGATATGCCACGATGGTATAGATAAATATACAATAATTAGTTTACTGGCTACCCCGCATGTGAGATATGTCACGATGGTATAGATAAATATACAATAATTAGTTTACTGGCTACCCCGCATGTGAGATATGCCACGATGATATAGATAAATATACAATAATTAGTTTACTGGCTACCCCGCATGTGAGATATGTCACGATGGTATAGATAAATATACAATAATTAGTTTACTGGCTACCCCGCATGTGAGATATGCCACGATGGTATAGATAAATATACAATAATTAGTTTACTGGCTACCCCGCATGTGAGATATGCCACGATGGTATAGATAAATATACAATAATTAGTTTACTGGCTACCCCGCATGTGAGATATGCCACGATGGTATAGATAAATATACAATAATTAGTTTACTGGCTACCCCGCATGTGAGATATGCCACGATGATATAGATAAATATACAATAATTAGTTTACTGGCTACCCCGCATGTGAGATATGCCACGATGGTATAGATAAATATACAATAATTAGTTTACTGGCTACCCCGCATGTGAGATATGCCACGATGGTATAGATTAATAGACAATAAGTTGTAAACTATCTGATGGTGGTCATAACATTGTCACCATGGACTGTAGTTACCGCCACTTCTGACAGCTAGCGTATCTACTTACTACCTACATTATTATGTATTCCTACTGTATTACATCAAAATTTTCCGAGCTAATTTATTTCATGACTAGCTGTTTACTCCTAACCTCACTATCTTACAAAAAAAAATATGTCGACGCAATTTTCCTTCCTGTGTAACCATAAGAAAATTGAAAAATGAAAACACCTTGTCGCAAAAACTATACACAATAATATCAATGTGTCTAATTTATAACCTTCCAATGTATGATTTTGGGCTATACTGTAAGTAGGGAATTAAAACTTATCCTTTAAATAAATTTACGTTTTTAATTATGTACACTTTTTTAACAAATTAAGATATTAAATTGTATGAAATAAATTAATATTTCAGCGTAAACATCAGTCCCAAAAAAGCTGAACATTTGCTAGTCAAAATTGTCAACACGTTTTAAAATTGTCAACACGTTTAACCCTTTCAAGATCGTAAAGTTATACAAGTAAGTTTAAAAGTATTATCACTTTTTTTATTGTTTCAATGGAATGTTTATAACTAAAAGTTACATTGTGTTATCATGATTCTCTAATCGAAATGTCCGATTGGTTTTGTCCGGTAAAACAAAAAGAAAAGTAAATATTCTAAACGTTTGGAAAAATATAAGTTTAAAAACAGAATATTGTAATATTTCTCGATAATTTTCGGGTATTATTCGACCAAATATTTGAATATTTTGGAATAGTAAATATAACTAGATCATTAAAATTACCCATGGTGAATTTAACTTAAAATGTTTATAGAATACTGAAAAAAATTGTATTGAAATACCTAATATTTTTGAAAAGTACCTATTTTCATTCACAAGACTTCATAGATATAAAAACATACCAAAAGCGTTCAGTCTCACCGATTGCTGACATTATTTTTGTACTACATCGATGCCAGCGGTTATTCGTTATTTTATTTATTTATTAATTAGTCACTGAACATTGATATAAATCAATACAAAGTGTCATAAAATTATCAGTTATACAACTCAATGTACAAAGGGAGAAATAAATACTATAATATATAAATAAGTTATTTTATTTCTTTTTGATTTTGAATTAAATTTAATTGATTAGTTTGCGAAAGAAATTTCCCAGAATATCCAATATCCATACCTCGTTTTTATGTTTACCGGCAAAGGTGTAAAAAGTTTTTCTACACCGAGAAATGTTTTTCAAAAAAAAAAGCAGTTCATTCTTTTTTTCTTGTTTTTAAGTATGTTCTACCTACCATTTTATTTTCAACTTCAAAGTACACAATTTTCTTTCGAGATTCGCTTTATCTTAATATGTTTTTATTTACTTCTAAGAAATTTACACTTTGTATTCAGAATAACCCTCTACTTTTCAAACTAATTTTCGTAAGCCATAAGAATATTTCCAAAATAATTTACCTAAAACCTAAGAACACTTTCCACAAAGCGTTTATACCCCGGTTTAAATTTTTGTGGCCCATTTCGAAAGGCTTCATTTTACAGAATGTTATGGAGATTAACTTCGTGTTAAAAATTTTGCGGTGAATATTATTCAGGAAAACTTTTTATATTATGCATTTGGGAGATAAAAGATATTACTATTTTACTCTGGAGTTGTCTTAACAATTTAATCCTTTGTAAAACACATTGCATATTTATTCACTTCTTTAAGCTGTTATTAATATGATCTTTCTGTAAAATATTGCGTTTGATATAATTATGTTTTACCATTACTATCTCTAATTCTCTATTCCATTACGGCAGAATTATTAAAACGTACTTTTCTTGCTATCAAAAATACCATTTTTAAAATTTGCTGTTCAATATAAGATACTTCATAAATTCACCTTTAACGCCCTTATCTTTCCATAGCTATTCAGTCACCTATTCCCATGACATTCCTAGTACTTTGTCATTATTGTCATAACACCTGTTTTATTTGAAAGAAGCACGAGAGCAATGATATTAAAACATGAGAGGTTCCACAAGTTCTGAATATTAGTTGAAATTAAGCAGTATCTAATATTTGATTACCGAAAGATTGGAGAAATGGATCCATCGTGACACTTTTCAAGAAAGGAAACCCACTGGAATGCGGAAACTACCGTGGCATCACACTACTTAGTGTGCCCGGTAAAGTTCTCTCAAAAATCATATTGAGTCGCATTCAAAAACCAGTGTTGGCATCTCTGAGAAAGCAACAATGCGGGTTTGTGCCTGGCAAGTCCTGTTCGGACGCAATTTTCTGTGCCAGATGCGTACTTCAACAGTTGCAAGAATTCAACTCACCGCTTGCATGTTGCTTCATTGACTACGAAAAAGCTTTTGACAGCCCCCACAGACCAACCATATGGAAAATACTGGCCGCGTATGGCATTCCGCCCAAGGTGGTAACCATGATCAAAGCCCTGCATATGGACTCTGAATGTTCTGTCAGAACATCAAGTGGTCCAACTGACACCTTCAGGATCACCACTGGAGTCCGGCAGGGCTGTGTATTGGCACCTTTTATCTTTGCCATAATTATGGACTACCTGCTCAGAAAATCTATTCTGGGCCCTAGCGGTGTGCCTTTATCACAGCGTGAAAACAGTGAGACGTCTGTGGGAGTGCTGCACGATCTTGAATATGCGGATGATCTAGCCCTTTTTGATACATCTGTGGACGGATTACAGTACAACGCTAATGCTCTTTATGAAAATTCCTTGCGCCTTGGCCTTCGTATCAACGCTGGTAAAACGGAGTACATATCGACGCTCCCTACGTATATGTGCGTAAGTGCACAAACCTAAATTTTACACCAGAGCGATTTAAAGTTTCTATGTAGTTTTTTTGACATAACTTTTTTTCTATTCGACATATTTACTTGAAAATCGGCAGCTATTATTCAATTAATGTGTGTAATAATACTGCGTATTTAATTTCTTTACAAATGCCATATTTTTAGAAATTTAGCACTTACTGACATATACGTCGGAAACAAAACAACATCTACCAGCTTAACTACCACTTGAGTTGTTATACGCCGGGATAATACTATTGTGTTTTTAAGGCATATATTGACATGATTCTAACTATTTACTTAAAATATTTATATTTATTGACAATACGAACTTATTTTATAATAAACCAAGAATGGTTGTTATTTCTGGACTCAGAATTATATGTGAGTGTCATACACTAGCAATTTAGTGAATATGTATGTGCAGATATCTTAAAGAAAAGAAATGCTATTTGTAATAATAAAATCAAATAGGTACTCATATTTAATTTATACTTTTCGTGAGCATTGTGCACTTGTGTAATAATACTGTATTACTAGTTATCTTCCTTTGTTTTGTGTATGAAATTGGATTTTGTTGTAAAACAAAGTAATATTTAGCAGATTCTTTTCACTTAGTACAATTAGACCAAAATAGTGAAACATTTTTTCAAACATGGATAAAAGTACAATGTTTTATTAATAGCAAGACTTCTAGAAAAATAATAATTTCGTCTTATCAATCAGTGAAAATAAATACCTTTCAATATATATGTATACTAAACCAATGTTATTTTGTCTGTTGCAATAACATTGGCATTATTTATGATGAAATACTTATTGTAATTACGGTTAGAGGAATTAAGGTACATTCATCTTTATATTTTATGTATGTAAATCATACAATATATATAATATTTTATGTATGTATGGTACATGCGCTGGTTTACACCAAACAATGCATCAGGATGTCCGACGTATATCGACTTAAAGTCACTTACTCAGATATACGCCGGCGTCTTTAAACTATTTGGTGCACTTAAGCACATATACGTTTCAGAAAAGGGTCAAATATCCAAAATTTTGACCCAATTATTTCATCAATGAAAATATACGATATTTTAAGATACTTAGTGTAAAAAAAGCGATTTTGTCAAAAATGTCACTTACGCACATATACGTAGGGACCGTCGATATGTAATAGTACATGCACGAGTACTCACACCCCACTAATGGTTGGTAATTCCCAAATATCTCAGGTTAGCAAATTCAGGTACCTGGGAGCAACCATAACTGATCTCCGGTCGGAATTACCAATCCGCATAGGGGCAGCTAGTGGGGCTTTCAATAACATGAACAAAGTTTGGAAGACGTCTGGACTCAGCATCAGGACAAAATGTCGCTTGTTCAATGCGTGCATCATCCCAATCCTTCTATATGGCTGTGAGTCTTGGCACTTAACCAAGGCTCAGGAGCGGAAGATACTAAGCTTTGAAAACAGGTGTCTTAGAAGGATTTTGGATGTCAAATGGTATGAACATGTTACAAATGATGCTGTGCACTGGCGCACCCAGGAGAGACCTGTAATCTCCGTAATACAGGAGAGACGATGGTCATGGCTGGGACATGTTTTGAGAATGCATAATGATAGTTGGCCAAAAAGAGCACTGTTTTTCCGTCCGCAGGGATTCCGTCGGCCCGGGCGTCCCTCTTTCACAATACACCGTTCCTATGACAACGATATCAGAGCGCAAGGAATGTCGTGGAAAGAGGTGACGCAATTGGCACAGAGACGCTCTGAATGGAGGAGGCTGGTTTCTGCCCTGTGCTCCCGAGAGGAGCGTTGAGGGCGATGATGATGATGATGATGATGAATATTTGATTAGAGATTATCGTAATACAGGGATAACTTGTGTATTATTTATATTCAATTGGTCCACTGACTATCTACTTGCATGGTAGAATAGATACAATGATAAAAGAGGAATAAAATACATAATCATTTTGTCACGTCAAAGGTTGTATTTGGGTTTATAACAAAAACCCAGATATATCTTTTTTATTTAAAAAAATAAAAATAATACAATTTTCTAACATAATAATATGCCCCAGTTATTTCAAAACAAACATTTCTACTTACAAATCGTATTACATCTGTAGGACTAGGTGAACATCAGAGACCATGAATTTTATCTTTGTGCCCAAATCTCCAATCATATGATAAAACCGATGCTTCAATTTGTTTTGTACATAAGTTATGTTTAATATGTTTTAAGTGGTAACTTACCTAGGATCATTTCCCTTGAGTTAAATTGTTCATCTCGCTCCTAGTTTGTGTATTATAAACTGAAATATATCCATGTTGTGATACAAATAATTCAGTCCCGCCTTTGTCGTGTTAGAAGTCATGAAGATTTTATTATTTATTTCTATTCCCTTTTCCTTCGTTCCTTTCTCTTTCAAACGACAGATCCCTCATTAACCAACTTAATAAATTATATGTACATATCTACTACTGTCGTTTTAATTACACAGTTTAATTTTAATTACACTTATTCCGTGCTTGTTTTATTCTGCAAAGAAGCACATTATTATTTGTGGCATTTCAATATTATTTGTAAAGCTATTTGTTTAACCTTTAACTAAACACTGATTTAAAATCTAATTTATATAATGATTAACCTTAAACATTTCACGACTATATGAAGTACACTTAAACTTCAATTTTTATTTCATTAATTGTATCGGCATTTACTTTGTAACACTTCATTTTAAATTATCAAATAAAATAAAATAAATATTTATTATTTTGTTTCGTGTTACTGTTGAGTAAGACTAACGCACGACCGGTTTCGCGGACTCCGAGTTCGCATCATCAGGTGCTGATCTATACATATATATAGTATAGATCAGCACCTGATGATGCGAACTCGGAGTCCGCGAAACCGGTCGTGCGTTAGTCTTACTCAACAGTAACACGAAACAAAATAATAAATATTTATTTTATTTTATTTGATAATTCAATTTTTATATTTAGAATGTTACTATTTTTTTTCACTGTTTAACCGGATTTGGATGCAGATGACAATATCAATCAAAAATCTTGATTAGAGAACCATGTCTACACAATGCAACGTTGTGCAAAATCTAATCGGAAGAAGTGAGAAAAGCGTCCCAAGGTTTACGAATTGATCGCATTTATGTAGATTGATTTCCGTGTTAACAGGTTGATTTGGAGTAAAATAAAAATTAATTCAATGCAGAAATGAGTTTATTACTTATCACATCCGTAACCAAGAATAAGCCACTGAATAAATTTTAAACAATTTATCAAAAACTGTATTTATTATAGACTGTATTTCTTCCATAGCATTTTAATTTTACATTAATGAAAATGTTCATTAAAAACAGTCTCTATTAAAACAGGATTATGATTTAAAGAAATGGAATGAGAATGGTAATTTTTTACTTCATAAATAAATTAAGGAACTTCCAAAGTACAAAATCGTTAAAAGCAAATCAATTTAAGTAAACAAAACATTGAAAATCAAAAGTTTTCTTTACTAATTAAATTTAACCTAGCAAAATTATTACCAGGAATGGGTTTAATTTTAATTTTTTCCATTTTCTTAAATATAGTTTGCTGTTCAAAGGAGATGAAAAGTTTTCAAAATACAAAAATAATCTAATTTATTGATCTTCAATTGTATGAAATGTCTGTATAGTATATAATATGTAACTTTATCAAATAGTATCTAACACTATCTTTCATGCCGAAACATTTGAAAAGGCGCTGTGTAGGTGACGGGATATGTGTGGCGAATATTTATGTGATAAATCGATGAACATTTTCTTTGCAGTCATATAGTGCATTATAGAATCAAATATTCCATAGATTCACGCTTCTCTTAATATGAAGTATATGCTGCCGGGTAAAATATATAACCGATTTAATACTCGCATGAGGATCTACAAAAGCTATATTAAAAACAGGCATCTTGGTATCATAGTAAAGAAACTGTATTATAAATTTAAAACAATGAAATTCATACAAGTAATACAAACTTAAAAATTGTTTGTCATACACAAATATTACAAATATGTGCAGTTTACGATGACATACTTAGGGGAAAAGGAATATTGCTACGCGATATCGCAATCCACCACACCAATCCACATAAACATATGTACAATATCATCACAGAATATCCCGCAAGTGAAATAACCAGCAGATCTGCCGCATACAATAAACATGCAGGCTATCACGGAAATTAAGATGCGAATTGTATTTTTTTCAAACACCTGCCTCTGAAAGAAAATCTCCGATAAATTTACGATATTTATCCCACCAGCTGATTATCTTTTCAGGGATACTTATAAAAAACTCCATGTACCTTTCACATATCTTCTTCTTCTATTCTTCATTTCACGTTTCTTTCAGAAAGTTGTTCCATCTATCTCTATGTATTATCAATCATTGTCAACACAGTCTCCCTCTTATATCTCGCGCATACACACAATAGGCACATAATAATATTATTACACTTTTATTTACTTATTTCTATCAAACTTTCAATTTCTTGCTTAACTTATATAATGTATCCATGACTGTCTGTCTACTTTCAAATATTTCATAGAAATACCAACCAACCTACATACTTGCGATGTTTCTTCAACATACAATTTTATAAGGCAGCGCCAAAAATTCTTAATGTAAATACGTTTATATTTGGGAATAATAAAATTTAAATATATTTTTTCATAAATATTACCTAATAAATATCTACGTGAACCAATCACTATACAGTTTGTAATTCCTTTGAATCTTGAAACATCGATAGACGAAAAACCTTCATTTGATTTGGTATGTTTGTTGCATTTTTCTTTAGTCCATTGAAATTTTTAATATACCTACCTACTTTCGATTTTCGATAAAAAAAAAAGAATCTATCTATACCTACCCTCACGCCGAGTCCCAGATGGGGTTGACTGAGAGAACGGAACGCCATGTTGATCTATCATTACATACTTCTTTCGCTTCCTCCACATCCATCCAATTTCTCATGCATGCACGCTGATTTTTCTTACTCAACACGTAACCGTCCTTTAAAATTTGATCTCATGTTGTCAAACCACGTGGTTTTAAAAAATCCGCGCCTTCTTACACATTTTCTTTTACAGATACATACAGCCTCTTCGTCATTCTTTCATCCTCCATTCGCTCTACATGTTTATTTATTTAAAACTATCTCAACTTTTTTACACGCATTCTATCTACAACACTCCTTTCACATCCGCTCATTCTCTTGATTTCAATCTCATCCTTCTTCAACCACAATACAAAATTCTCATTCACTTTAGTAGTTTTAGATTCACCTTGATATTATATTTTTACAATTCGTGTAATATTTGTATAAGATTCGTTAACAGTGTCAGAGAATGTTTAAAATGCACCAACGTTAAGTACAATATTTGTACAAAGCGAATGGGAGTTGGGTTAGTAAATAGATGATAATAATAAAGTAAAACAACATCAGAGGAAAGTCGTCGCATTTGAAACTTAAGATGGCTAAGTAGGGAGACGGAAAAAGTATTTTTAGAGAGAGGAAAGATCCGCAATTCAAAGCGGCACATGAAGGAAGTGTACGATGGTGGAATACACAATTCAAAAGGTAGTGACGAAATAATAAATAAAAACTTTTCTGCTGCACTCTGTGCAATTGTAAAACTTTTACATGCATCCCAAAAAATAATCCACCCAAATTGCAGGTGACTAGTTCTATGAGATTCCGAAAAGAATATCAAGGAGAGACATCGCTTAGCAGCTATAAAATACGATTACCACTCAACTACATATCTAATACATTCCTTTCTCTTTCCTATTTCGTGGAGAAGAAAAAAAAGGAGCAAAAACTAGATTATTGATCATTATCATTCATACTATTTGTCATATTAGGTTGAATACTTTTTTCTTATCATCAAGTCTTACTATTCTCCGACAGATTCGCTCTTCTTTTATATCTATAAATAGTATCATACATGTATACCCTTAGTATAATAGCATGATAAACATTTTTTACAAACGAGATTATCAACTTACTTTCTTAATAATATGTTGAATGTACAGAGTTTCTTCTCATTCACTATTTGTGGGTATAGTAATAAATATATTTATAAAAAATAAATTTATAGTAATAAATGTATTAGTAACAAATATATATCTCTTTTTGACACGGTACTCATTCAATATAAAAAAAATCATGACTTTATTTTTGTTTTTAAATTCTCTAATACTTTAATCATCACTCATTGATTAGAATCAGGTCTGACTACTTTATGAAAGAATCATGATTTAGTATCAAAACTTTTTGTAATTTAATATTATTTTATTATTTACAACTATACTAATACATCAAAACTTTTCACTCGTATTACTAAACTGAATTTAATAATTTATTAACCACCCGGCAAAACACATAATTTCCAAAACACATTTGTTTTGTCGTACTAGTAGTAGTAGAACTCGTAGTACACTCAATACTGAACATATAATATTTCATTCGAGTTACAAATATTATAGGAACTGAAAAACTTGTTTGTTTCAGTATATTATATATTAATCAAACACACATAATATTATGAATATTCAATACAGTAACACAAAGGAAACTACGTGTATAACAGAGACCGCAGTCTTTGTTCAAGTTTCTGATCTAAAATAGTTTGTGTTAGCACATACTTACTAAATATATTAAGAAGTACTTATCCAGAAATGATTGGATGAACTATTACAAAGAAGTACCTACTCGTATTGCAAGGAAAGTGCAACCAAAACCTCTGGTCTACTCAAACCACCTTTGGTCTTTTCACAACTGCTTATTGTATGGATAAATACTTGCATGAGTAATCTCATTTTCGGATCAAATATCTTTAAAGCACGTCGTTAAAACGCTCTCAGCTTTACTCACTGGTTTTTGAAATACTTAGATACTTGATACAAACTCACAAACTTTTATCTTCTTAGCATGCTTCATTTCAATTGAGAGATGTCATGTTTTAATATTTCTTCAAATATAATATTATCACCAGTACATTTGTCTTAAATTTCATCCACGTTTATTTAAGTGCTTATATCGTGATTTCGCCATGAAAAATTTCAAAGTATATGTCAGCATTATCAAATATGTATTTCCGTATGACGTATGGTAATAGTTAATAAACTAATAGTAATATAAGTACTCCTGCTGCACTATTAGTTACTTCTTAATGAAACTGGTGAAACTTAATTAAGCACATTATGGTAATTTTGTTAATATAATTTAGGTGCCTTAATGAATTTCTATAATTTCATTAAAAAAATATATATTTATACAGTGGATGGTCATAATAGCCTCTAGATCATGTAATATCTATGTGCATACAGTAATATCTTAAAAAATACATTGTAAATAATAATATACATACTTATGTCATGAAAAATAAATAATTGTGCAAATAATAAAACAAAAATTCAAAAGAACATAAGTATACCAGCACCTTTACATACATACACAGTAATAGCTAGTTGCAAAGCTATACTTATTTAAAGACAAATTTATTTTGGAAAGAAACTGAACAAGATGATTTTAAAATCAAGATCTTGAAGTATTTTAATAAGCGAATATTTTCTGAAAGTGTTTCAGATTTCTAAAAATATGGATTGTACTATAAAAACGTAATTATTTTATATTATATCCACCTATCTTAACCACAACAATATATTCCACAAATGTGATAGTAGATTATGTGCGTGTAGTAATCATACGAATTGTCCTTTCTGTATTAAAAAAGACATTCTGAGCATGTATTGTGTCAAACCTCATTATTCAATTAAAGATAATATGAAATAATACCTTTTACATTATATATATATATAAACTATTTAAATATTTTATATTGCATCAGTGCGAACACCGATGTCTTTCACGATAATTTTTATAGCCTTGGCCTTCGAATCGAGTAGATACGAGTAGGTGACACTAGTGAATGGAAATACCTGAAAATCCCAGACCAATAAATTTAAATATTTGAGTACCACCATAACGCCACATAGGGATATTAGCGGGGCTTTCAATAACATGAACAGAATTTGATGAGTGTCTTGGCTCCGTGTGGGAATGAAATGCCGCCTTTTTGATTTCTATACTATCTCAACCCTTCTATTTGGCTGTGAGTCTTGGCACCTAACCAGGGATCCTGAGCGGAAGGTACTAAGTTAGAGAAATAAGTGTCCTAGAAGGATTTTGGCTATCAAATGATACTGTACTCCACCGCGCTCAACAAAGAGCTGCAGTCTCTATATAAAAGAGACGATGGCCTTTGTTGCGTCATGTTTTGAGAATATCCAGTGGTATTTGACCAAAAAGGGAGCAGTGTTTTCTCGTCCACAAAGGTTCCGACGGCCCGGACGACTAATTTCTGCCCTATGCTCCCAAGAAGAACGTTGAAGAGCGAGATGATGATGATGGTGATTCAAACATTTTTTTATCTAATTAAATATTTTTCAGATATTCACAGCTTCGTTAACCTGATAACATTCAAAAGAAACAAGTTCTTATCTTTGTATACTTCACACAGTGTATAAAAACTTCACAGAAAAAGAATGGTTCAGTTCGTGGAAATGGGGGCTTGTAAAGAGTTCGGGTTGTAAACTTTATTCTACTCAGGAAAGAAATTGATCAAAGCTGTGTTTTGTAACACGGCACTTTTATACAACAAGTTTGTTCAATTAACAAAGTTGTTTCGGCTATAAAAAAAAGCTACGTTTCCAAAGCACTGGAAATAAATATAAGCAGTTTACTTTATACATAAAAAAAGCTACAAATTCATTTTTGTATGGAGCATATAAATCAAAATGTGTAAAAATTTTAGAAATTGGGTCGGGTGAGGAAATGTCTTCTATAACATTTACATCGGGCATTTATTGGCACTTCATTTTTCATGGTAATAACAATAAGTTAGATATCACTCGGTGCATTGGTGCATTCCGTAATGCCGGGTGATAGAAAAGATAAACCGTATTTAATAGATAAATAAAATATCAGAGCTACTTTTCCACCCAATGACATTCAGTTGCGATTTAGTTGGAACGAAGTTGCTTCGAATTGAGTTGAGTTTTTTTTCCGCCGTGTTTTTAAACAGAGCGTTGAAGAAGATAAAAATATGTATTGTTCATTCACTCTTCTTTTTTTTCTTAAACCTCAGGATCTGTATTTGCAGAGGTGTCATCTTGCGACGTGAATTTCCAACTGTCTCTCTATGGTGGTTTTCCAAGTTGACGACTTCCCATAATTTCATAGATTATATTGGCTTCAATTTTGTAAAACTTCACTTTATATTAATTAATAATAAAATGAATACTATTTATTATTATTATTTTGTGTTACTGTAAAGTATAACTAATGCACAAAGTTAGTAATACTAAACAATTATTAATTTACTATTAATTTTATTCATTTCATTATCTGACTTCTCATAAGTTTGCCTTGGAGAGCGATATGGGGAAGTCTGCATGGATTCATTCTTTCGACACATCTACGTCAATATGATACGGGATTGAAACATTTCATGGATACTTATAAATTAATAAGCGATTATTTCATTGTTCAGGTTTAAATAAGTAAATGAGATATGTGAGATAAATTTTGTCCACTTTGCAAATGAATAACTTAAAAAAATTAAATAAAGTGAAATATTAAAGAGAAATGCTCTTGAGTATCTGTTCAAATACAAAATGATCTGACACAATACGAGATATTATCATTATTTTGACTGAGACGAGTAGTAACCTACTCACAATTCAACGAATAGGTTAAATCTAAAGGAAGACAAACTGATAAAATGTTCTTATCTCAGTTGTTCTTGTTGTTGTTTTGATATATTTATCTCTCTTTTGTCACACAGAACAAAGGGGACAATTAAAGCGAGTATAATAATAATAATATTAGGGTTCTAATTGTGCATAAGCGTTTAATCTAGTTTATACCAAATCACCTGCCTGTGAGTAATATCAGAGGGACATAACGTTATAATACACCTTAATATTATATCCAAGAGGATAAAAGGATGATATCCTGTTACTCATAGCCCAAGTGTTGATATCCAAAGGTGATGTTATACCGAAATCACTCACACTAGGAAATCAAATGATATCTCATATCCTACACACATAATCAAAGCAAATTGAATTAAACAGAACTCGAGTGAAGTCATAATACAAATTATGCTCATTTTTTTCTCGGCTTTCAGAAGATATTTTCATTTTTATGACGAACAATTTAATAAAAATTATATTCTAAAATTTTATTTTGACAAAACATTCTCAAGGTAAAAATTTTCTCGTGAAATATGTCTCGTGACAAAATCGCAAATGATGCCTTAAAATTATTTAATGAATTAAATTAGTCAACAGGCATCTCGCTAATCTTTTGATCCCTGGAATCTCGTCTTCGGGATTGCGGATAATCTTATACGGATTTAAAGGGAAACACCGTCGAATGTAAAACGTCAATTTGCTTTTAAAACTGTTTTACTTAGATACACTAATCCGAAACTTTGTTCTCTACTTTGTACATACATATATGCCTACAAACTTTTAACTACTACTAAATCTCAAAACATTTGTTTAATAGCATTAGACCTTCGTCAATTTAAGGTTTGTCATAGTTTATGCTTCTACTAAAATGTCTATTTCATAATCATGTTAATATTGTAAGTTTTGATAATAAATGTATTCGAAATTATTCGCATTTTGTTCTGAAAATTTAATCAATCGGACTTTAGCATCATTTTCAAAATAAGTTTATTGATTAATGCCTAAAGAGAAACGATTATCGTTATTGGGACGGTCCCCTATTTCTGATTTGTATGTTTATTTTTCAAGAGGGAACGTTCACGAAGTTCAGAGCTTGTAACATAAATTTTACTCACGGCAAAGTGTGGCGCAGTGTGTGCAAGTAATAAAAACAAAAGTCTTTTTTTTTATCTTGCACCCATGTCAAAGAATTCTATTACCGCTACCTTCATGAAAATTCTAACCCTTTTTCCCTGTTTCATCACAATTTATGTTTCTGCCTGTCGAGAACATTTCTTTTTCAAATTTTCGTCAGTAAATTACACCAAACGTCAGCAAGTTTTCTCTATCCGAGATACAGACAGGAGTAACAAGGTACCTATCACGTTAACCTATGTTACTTAAAACTTATTTCTTCTTAGATAAGGAAAGTACAAACTAGAGCACTCTAATAAATTCTCAATATCTCAAAACTTGATAAAATACTTTAAATACACCTCACAATCTACAAATGATAGATTATCCTTTTACCCAATGGAGAGGAAATCAAAATAATAGAGGAAAATTTTTCCTTTAAATATCGGAAGATAGCTAACATTAGAATTTTGCATAAATTTATTTCATAAATTATAAGAATCTTTCAATCTTCTAATTAACATTTATTTTAAAAGTCGTGGATTTGTTCTAATAAGAATGTTAATTCAAATTTTGTGTACTTTTAATTCAAACAATCCCCCTAGATAATATATTCATCAAATTAAAAACTTTTACTTGCCCTTGTTCAAATTTCGCATGAAATGATGAAGCAACAGCAAAATGTCTTATTAGATTGAATATATCTTTAGCTCTACCCTAAAACGGCGACCCTCTCTCCATCCCCTAAGAACGTACAAGGAATTAGAACAGACGGTCATTTACCCTTATCAAATTCCAAATAGCCTCACTCGTCTAAAGGCCTCCATTTCATTCCGTGTATCAGATTTTATACTACAATGGTATTCCTTTTACAAACAAGTCTAACTTAATTTGTCATTTTATATGAAGCTATTTACGAGTTTAATATCTTATATTTATCTGCTTCCTATATTGTCAATACACAAACAAAATAAAATTACTCATTGATAAAAATGAAGTAAATAAAAATATGACATTATAAATATTATTTATTTTTGAATTACGAATAAAACTATAACCATATCATTTGAATAGATTTTTGCGTAACATACTTTGAATGATTTGAATAGTGAAAATGTCCTTATTCAGCATCGCCCTCAAGTCGAGAACTATAGCAAACAGTTTTTTCAGATACCATTTTCTTATTGCTTATAAGAAAAAAATAACGAAATTCTAACATTTTGTAATCGGGAATAATACCTGCATAATTATTAAGCATATTGGTTTTAGTTCCATTTCACAAACTGCACTTTAAGATAAAGATAGTTTTGAATATTATAAGACAGAAGTAATACCTACCATTAATCTCTTTGTAATAAATCCCAAGTAAAGTGAAAGTTGTTAAATTGAACGATTATTCATCATATATATCCCAGTTATTATTATTTACCTCCCTCTGTGATTCAACTAATTCGTGTTGTACCAAGTACCAAAGTATTTTGCCATCTTTATTCATAACTCCGACTGAGACTTAACGCTCGCATTGTTCCTAACTTCACTGTTTAACTTTAGTTTATTTAATATTAATAACTACATATATCCGGGATACAATTACTATAGTTTCACCTTATTGCAATTAATTTTTCAACGGTGTGGTGTATTATTCATTCAAAATTACCTGATTATTTTAAACTATGTGTGTTGCTGCCATATTTGTAAATCTTTTTGAGGTTATGTGAGATGTCGCAATAGAGATTTTGTAATAATCAGTTTTTTCGCGCATACGGCAAACACTCTTTTCTATTCAAAAGGTTGAGCGTCCTGAACAACACAGCTATTTTTAAAACTTTACCCATAATATGAGGTGTTCTGTAATGCGCTGGCAGAGTTTTGAACTTTTTATTGTTTAATTATGAATTTTTGAAATTTTGACTCATGAATCTATAATCAAAGGTTTGGAAAAGACAATGCTCATCACTTCAAAGTCTCCAGATAGGACTAGAACCAGCAATCCATCCTTGTAGCGAGATGCATTTGGTTCAATTAAGTTACCAGGCAGCACCCCTGGTTCGCCCGCTACCGACCATCATTAAACATGCATCTCTCGCACCGTGAGGATGTTGAAGAAATATACAGATTTATTTAAAAAAAAATCCTTTCTCGTTCATTCATACATACAATAATACCATTTCCCATAAGTGGCGCTGCCAAAGAACTAGCTGCATATTAAAAATATTCAAGTTTTGCTCTCCGTGTCAATAAAATTAAAAGGCATTAAGAACGACTGACCTACCTCATCGCTGAATTTAAAATATTAAATGTCATATAAGGGATGTTTTACAAAAACCTGCATTGAACGGGATACTCGAAAACTTACAGAAAAGAGTGGGAGAAATATTCTTCACCAGAAACTTTACGGAACAAAATACCTTATTTTTCACTTTTATATAAAGTAGCATTGCATTATTCACAACCCACGTTTATTTACCCCATATTTCTCTCTCTCTCTCTCTCTCTCATACATTTTCTTATCAAAAACATTGACAATGAAGAAAGTTTGATTCTGTTGTATTCATTTGTGAGTAATTATCATCAGATCGAAAGGAAATAACATCATCTGGAACTGACATCCAATATCCTATAGAATAAATATTATAATAGTCTATTAGACATGGTGCGATGTATCACACAATGATTTGATGAAAAATTTTAATTCTAGAAATTATACAGTATATTAAAAAACATATTTGCAGACACATAAAGTCGTATCTTAGAAATTGAACACATAGAACTATAATAATTTAAAAGGCTAAGAAAAGACGCTGTCATGGTGGTTTATAAGAGAGTGTTTTGAAACCTTCGGTTTGTCGCCCGGTAGCTAGATTGGACAATGGAAACCTCGTGAAAAAATGGATCTCATCTGAGAAACTATCAAAAAAGCTGATGTTGTCTTGTCTAAGTCTTATATTATGATAGTTTCAACTGTTCAAATCACATATTATACAACCTCATCAATAGTTAATTGTATAAATCTATCTATCTTCGTTATTCAAGTACGAGTATATTTGCAATTCTGAAAAAAAAACTTAAGTGAAAAAGTTACCTCAATTTGTTTGAATATTCGAATGAAATCATTGACATTTTAGTTGGTATTGTAATTGAAAAGGTTTTATCAATGTATGTATTTTGATTATATTACATGTGTTTGTGTAAATATTTTATTTAATCCCAACACAATCATCGTTAAAAGTTTTAATTAGAACCTTTTGATAGTTGATATTATTGATTAAAACCAAAGTTAAGCGAAGGCAATAAATAATTTATTTAGTCCTTATTGGAAACCATCCTTTTCTCCTCCACACTGTGTATTAATTAATTTCTAAAAGGTTGCCTCAATTTTCAATTATCTTAAGAAACTTCATTAATTAGAGAGAACCCATTACCAATACATTTTTAAATTGTTTATTTTACCTTTGTACGTTAGTCTTAATAACACTTCTCAACTAATGTTAAGATCATTTGAAAAGATTATATATACTTATATCAATGTTTAATTTTTTGATTTTATATTTTTTATACACATCATTTTATTTTCTAAAATTTTTTTATTAATATTATACTACAACGAATTCTTCCAAAAGTGAAGAAATCGGCAGATATATAAAACTTCAACAAATCATCCGTTTCGTGTCAATTAAAGTTGAAGATATTCAAGATAGATGGCATACCTCATTGCTGAATTAAAGATATCCTATCTTTCTATTTGAACCATCACGACATCTCCCACAAGTGGGGTAACCTGCATGCAACAAACATGCTGCCAGCCGTTGGAACAGCTGTATGCAATAAACACTTGGGTAAAACTCGCCATGCCATTAAAAATGAAACATTTAGGATGGGTAGCATTCCTCATCATGACAATTATTACATTTTATATTCAACTATATTCCGTGATGACTATTGTATATATAATATGTTGTCTCAATCTGAATATTGCGCTTTGTAATGACTTTATTTAAATTCTCTCTCTAGTCTGTCATCATAATAATCCATTACAGTATAACACTACGAGTACTGTGAAAATGTCGGATGAGAAGTTACAAATTAATTGCACAGACTGTGGTTGATATCTCACGCTTATCATTTCAGACTTAAAACCAATTTATTTTATTCTTTATAGGGAGAAAATGATTAGGTAGTCTTTTATCAATTTTGATCGTTATCGAACGTAAATGCTGTCATTCTTAAAATACTATTGTGTTTATTTCGAATATAAAAGTAGTTGTATTTTTTTTTTGCATAGCACCGAAAATTGAGAACAATTTATTTGTCACAATATTGTTTGACATCGTTTTTATCGAAAATAAGAGTAATGTGTATAATTAGGTGAATATTTCTGAACCTTATTTATTTTACGATATCGCTGTATCTGAAACACCATAAACACACATATTGGCACATTATTTATAATAGCGTTTAGTTATAAGAAATATGTGCACATTCTTTTATAATAGTACTACATCATGTAAATCAATGTAATAAATATGTATGAGATACTACATTTGACCTAGTTTCGCGCATTTTATTCATAGTTTTTCCCGATTTTTTGACAGATGACAAACTAGCAAACGCTGCAAAAGAGAAACAGCGAGTATTTTGAAATTATGGAGTTGATTTTATGACCCGTTGGGCGAATCATAATATGTAAGCATATACCTACCAATAAAATATCAAAAAAATATTATTCAATTTTTATGTACAAGTAGATTCATATAGGAACCGAGATGAATCTATTTTCGTGAATTGACAAACTATAAATCTAGTCAATATTATAGGCTAGCGTAAAGCATCAAAAATTAATGATGAAAGCTGAAGCTTTTAAAAACAGGTTCGGTTCATGTGCAAATCTAAGCAAACGTTTCATTTTAACAAACCATATATATGTAAATTGTACTCACGGAACTACCTCATATGGATTAGAAAAAATAACATCACCTTATTTCGTAGTGCCCCGGACGGGAGATTCACAAAATACAAAACTTACTTTGTAAATGTCCCGATTTAGTAACTTTAGCTCCCACGGACATCCATTAAGATCCCAAGATAATCAACTCTTGGCAATTTCTCCTCATTCAACGAATTTCTATACATCTTCTTCCACCGCCCGAACTGATAGAGTTTGAAACAATCTTTCCCAGATATAAAAAAATCAAACTCTTAAGTAAAATAGAATTCCAAAAGCTTTTCCATAATACACAATCTCTACCCAAAATTCCCTTTCATAGAAACTAAATATGACAAAAATATATCTACATGTGAATGGATATTGTGCGTCAACGATATCCAATATAATTTATGTTTACCTATTTTTTGTAATTTATGTTTAATTTTATTTAAGTACCTATTTTTTGTAATAAATGTTTAATTATTTGTTTTTCTAAAACAATGTTACACTTACATTCGTGTTTTCTGGAAGAAATCGTCTCCAGCTAAAAGACCAGCTGCATATAATACACATGAAAACTACCTCTCCGTGTCAACTACTGTTATTGTTAAATTGTTCTTTTGTTTGAATCTCTCATAATTGCAAAATATAAAACAATTGTAGATAATTGTTTGCGTCTCACCACAAATCCACGTTCGACTATCAAACACCTACCCTACCTTATGCTTTACCTGGGAATCAAAACACCGAATACCTCTTGCCGGTAATAATAATACAATAATAATATCAGGTGTCTGAATATCCTCCTTGTATAATATTATATACATATATTATAAGTAGACATTGTTATTACTATCATCTAGGGAAGACTTAGACTTCATTTCTCCCTCTCTAAACAGATTTAATGAAACATAATATATCTTAAATAGATCCCACATCTGTTATTTGAACTGGGTATGTATGTACACACATTATTATTGTAGATTATCGCGACTGGATGTACCTATTTATGTAGATATTCAATATTAACCATCACCTACTTATTATACATAATTACATACGTACATACATACATACCACCACGCCGCTTCCCTCGCGGGGTAGGCAGAAAGGATCGAGCGCCACTTCCTTCTATCCTTGCATACATCTTTCGCTTCCGTCACTGTCATACAATTCCTCATGCATGCTCTCCTGTTCAATGTGCTCAACACATGACCGTCCTGTAGGATTTGATTTAAATTATCTTGCCATTTAATCCTAGGACGTCCACGTCTCCGAGCAACATTCCTCTCAGCCAAATATATCTGCTTAGTCATTCTGTCCTCATTCATTCTTTCCACGTGCCCAAACCATCTTAACTTATTTACATTCATCCTTGTTATTACACCAACTTTCATTCCACATTCCTTTCGTATATCACTTTTCGTATACACAAACCTTTCGTATATACATAATTAAATTCTGTTTAAATCAATGTTAGACTATGTATATATAATATATATATGTTTACTTGTCGACGAAAACTCCTGAAAGCCGACATGCAAATATGAAAAATTCCTAAAAGAAATTTTTGTTTATTGTTTTGTCACTATGCAATGTCATTAAGTATCTATGTACAATGTACATACATGCATACAAACATCTTCCTCCCCTTGTCCTAGTTGGTCGGGGGCCCATTGCGCCTTGGTAACCTACTCGAGAGATCCCTGTCCATCACCAAGTCTTTCAATACACAAGTTCGACACCTGCCCTTGCCAGGTCCTTCTAGGTCGGTTCAGCGGTCTTCTGCCCTATCTCACAGCATGTATTTTGTGAAATTCTATAGTGAATGTGGGTTAATAAGTTCATGCAATTTCGCGTACATACATACACCCCGATTTCTCTTACTCAATACGAGACAATCCTTAAGAATTTGATCCATGTGGTGAAACCACTTAGTTTCCAGACCTCCGCATTATATTACACCCTGTCTTTCAAATAAATTCACTTTATTCGTCGTTTTTATGACGATTATAAGACTATTACGTAAAAGCTTGAATTACACTAAATTCATTGAATTTATCGATGTATTTTTACAATTAACTATTGTATGAGGTCATGTATGTAAATTTAACACATGAAACTACCATTTAAGGCTTAGAAAAGACAACGTCACCGTCAACGTCAATTCGGTAGTGCCCCGGACGGGACTTGAACCCGCATCCCAAACCTTGTCGCGAGGAGTGCTTTGTCCAATTAAGCTGCCGGGCGACTTGCCTCCGTCTCCGATATTCTCTCTTATGTGTTAAATTTTCATTGAATTTCTTTTATAATAGAGTTTCCGAGAGATTGAAAAACTTGTTGCTGAAAAAATTTCCATATTTTTGTGAAAGCATTACCACATTAAATTTAAAATCAGTAGGTACCTACATATATTATACGTTTCAGGTGTTTGCATATATTATTATAATGACATATGATTGAATGGTCATGTCCCATATAATATATAGCCGTTGCGTTAATTCGTCTCACCTGAACACAAACAGATTCAATACTACGATATCATTTACTACTAATGACAGATGTCCTGCATCGGACATCTTATTAAGTATGTAAACTAGATCAATCAAACTAATGATAGTACCTTCCTATAATACATAATTATTATCTACTCCTTAAAATATTGTAATACCATTATGTCCCTTATTTACTAGTTCTCAAATTATACTTCCCTCCAAAACTTTCTCTGACTCCAGTCCACCCTTTTATACATTGTCCAGCTAATTCAGTCGAAGAACTTGAGTCTCAGGTCAGGGATAATTGTAGAGTTGCTTAGGTTGGTTTCACAGATCAAAAGAAAACAGAAGTTAAGTTAAACGAAAACATTTATTGATGGTTCAATTATTACACTGTCCGGTTCGACACAAACATACACGCAGATTTACATTTTTACACAAGTAGTTAATATTATACAACAAGTTCAAAGTTAAATTAATCAAGTCACTTATCACTATGTACAGTTTATATTGATACAGGTTTCAATTATTGTTTAACACTTTTAACACAAAGTTATTTTCTTTTCGGTTCAGCTGCCGCCCGACGCGAAGCGTCGGACAGCAGCTACCGAGGCAAGAGACAAGGGGCAAGTGAAGTTGGTTACAGATGGCCAACGAAAAGTATTTTAACGGAAGTCAAAGTAGAGTTTAATTTAATATTTGCGGGATTCTTTCCTTCAAAAAAAAGGTCAAATGGAAACTAAGTAAATTTAATATGGAATACTCTAATAATTATCTATTGTTATTTTTAACTACGACAATATTCAAACCATTAATGTCAAGTTATAATATTGTATTCCATTTATTAGATTATACCTACACGATGTAATATAAAAATGAATGTAATATACGTTAAAGATACGTTTAACCTTTCCCTTACTGAGCCAAAAAAATCCACGCGCTCCGGTGATGTACACTCAGTGTACATTATTGAATTATTTGTTTTTTTAGTCATAATAATGGAATATTTTTCAATTTTTTGCTTTTATCAGCAATTTAAAGATTGTATCTACAAATAAATGTGAATATATGCATCAAATATTATATTATAAGGACTGAAAAATGGAAAAAAACATTGGAACATGCAAAATAATGATCGTCATAAAATTGAGTAACAATCCACACGTCCATCCGACGTCTAGAACAGCAGCGCACTAATGAAAGAATGAGACGACACGAGTGCAGTGCGTAATGATCTACTGCGCAGCGTTCTCCAACGGATAAATTTTTGCGACAACGACAAGGTGTTTCAAATAAAATATAATATTTTATATACACGACATGAAATTAATATTTATTGTAAAAATACACAATCAGTTAGAAATATGATCATTTGTAATAAATACGGGATTTAATGTATATGTACTTAAAATTAATATTATTTATAACAGAATTAAAAATAAACATAATACGATATAACCGTGAACATTTTTGAACATACATAATGATAGGTAGGTATATAATTGAACGAACAATATGAAGTTATTATTCAAGAGGTAAATAAAACCTAATAAATATTATTGGTCTTAAACATACACTTAATGATAAATATGTCAATCTCTAAAAGTCAACAGAATAATATGGATGTACCTAACTAAACATTATCATACACAAGTAAGAAAACAAAATTATTAACAAGTACGTATATAATTCATAAGTTTCGCACAATAAAATTATTGTGTAAGTGCCTACCTAATTGCATATAAAATATTTTAATTTAAAATAACGTAAAATATGATCAATGAGCGCAATGTAGCAAAAAAAAACAATATTGGAAATATTTTTGATAAAATAACAAATAAATAAATGAAAAAATATTCCTTACACAAGCATTAGGATGCTTAAAAGGAGTGGAGTAAATTGTCTAAAATATGTTCATATGTGAAATGTTGATTTATGATTACATGTTAAAAAATTTAAATAAAATTAAAAGTAAAAAAATATTTATCGGAATTAGGGATCACAAATAAACTTTATTATCACTCTGTAGACAACACTAACATACCAAGGATACGAAATGACTCACGCACACAGCTAATGTGTCGCCAGGAGTGCGACGAAGATGAGCCGCGGTGTCAAAATGTCGTACTAAAAATTACATACCTAAAATACAGTTTGAGTCGATCATAGCGCCAGGATTATTCATCATGTTTATTAAAGTATGTTATACACATTTTCGCGCCATATATACAAATATGCATACGACAAATTTTCGCCGGATTCAACTACAAAATATTTTATTGTGTCGCAACCAATAAATATTTTTATTTCACGATTCTTTTATTCAATTAACAAATATATGACGGAGAATTAGCTAAAATATCATAAATGGGATTAGCGTATTTACGAAGATATTCACACAATAAGGGGCAATGTCAACGTAGTGTACATCATAGGACAGCGAAAGTTAATATACGTTTTATTGCGAAATGCAAAGCAATTTAAAGAGAAATGCAGTCAAATTAAATACAATCAATACATATATAAATTATAAAAAAAACTAATTTTTATTCCTGAAACGAGAACCCTGAACTACAAAAGAGTTCTAGACGAATCGGGATTGAAGAGATGCACTGGTTGTTAAACCTCAGAGGTTAAGCGTGACTCACCAAGTATTCAGAACCCTCATTAGTATAATAGGTAATATGTAAGTAAGTAATGATACTGAGTAAAGAGCATTGTGAAAAAATGAGAGTAAATGGAGTTCTCATATTTGTTGAATAGCAAACTATTTTAAAAATTTGCGTAATTCAGGAATGTGGTCAGTTTTATTTTGATAAATAATATATCTAATGACATGATTTTGAAGCCGTTTTAATTTGTAAATTAGATCCTTAGTCATGCCTTCACACACCATATCGGCATAGTCGATAATGGGCAAAAGCAATGTATATCAATACCTATAGTTTTTACTTTGATGGGCAAGAATTTATAAGGAAGCTATGTACAAAAAATCTGTCCCTTGATGCTATGAGGACAACGTACGTGGGGTTTTAATAATAATATGATAATATTTAATGCCGTATTGTGATAATATCACTACAAGGGCGCTTTACATCTAGGATCATCTAGGATCTCTCTGTGTCTGCGAGAGGAGGTGAATGGAGAGAGTTTTAAAAGAGGACTGAAGACACACCTTTTTGCTGGGAGTTTCGGTTGATGGATACGATATACGGCGCCCTTGAGGTCATGTTATGAGTAAACGGCGCTTTACAAATTGTCCATATATATATATATCAATATTCACGTCCATGATTAACATTACAAATTATCAATCGAAAATTGTAGCCGGAAAGCTTAAATTATAAATCACTTTATGTTCTGCAGATATTCAATCTTTATCAGAACTTAAATAAGATTACAGGTGTGTTATGTGTAAAACCTCATGAAGAAATGAGTCTTCAGACCTCTCCTTAAACCATCATATTTAGCTGCCTACCTAAGACCTAGAGGCAATCTATTGCAGAGCTTGAGTCCAGCATAATAAAGAACACGGTTCTCATAGACAGTTGCATGTGATATTAATGGTAACACTAACTCATGGGTTGCACTCTGCGCTGATCTCAAAGCACGATGCTAGCCTCCAAATCCCTCAAGCAGTATATCTCCCTAATGTATTCTGGTTTCATATTATCATTAACAGCCTTTTATATGAAAGCGCATAGCTTTTTTTAAAAAATGTATCGCTCTTTTTGTATATTATCTATCAACCTATGTGATTCATTTTGAAGTCTATCTGTGTCTGGTAAATATCAATGGTACAAATCCTCTGTATAATTTTCAGGTAATTTAATTTGATTGATACAAGATAATTATGCATTATGTCTCCTGTGAGATTACATATTAAATCAATAACTATTGTATGATATACTCGATATAGTGTGCCATAAAGTAATTATTATGTATAATTACAAATAGTGATAACTTATTCATCGATCGATAAATTAAAATTTATAAAATCGGTTTATTTAGATGTTAGATTAGCATGTATAATAATAATTAAAAACATTTTGTATAAAAGTTATGTCTTTACTATGACAACATCCCCCACAAGTAGGCAGGTTAGTTATTCCATCCAAACAAACTATTCAATCTCTCTATGCCATGAACAATCATAATCCAGGACGTTTATTGAATTTTTCTAAATACTCTTCCTTTACGGAACAATATAAAATTTTATTACAAAGAAAGTGAGAAAACTATTATATTCTTAGAACGCGTGCGTTAAGTTGTCTCCATTATAACATTGTCGATTTTTTGTTAAAAAGTATATTTTATTAGTACTTACCTACTCATTAAATATATATTTGTAATAATAAAATGTAACTATAATGTTATGATATTATTACGTATTTCTTGCTCATAATCCCATCTATTTGCTGGTTTGTCACTAATGAAATAATATTTCTTTTTGAAAGCGAAGGAAAACCCATTAGGAAATTAATGATATAGAAACCGTCCGTCCACCTATTTTTAATAGTAATAATGTTGACTCACATACAAAGACTTCATTTACTACGAGAGCCGTGCAGAACTTATGGAAAATATCCTGAAAATGTCTCACGACGTCCGCCTATAGTAGTTCTATGAAACGTAAAATAATAACAATTTGTAGACAGAGATACAAAATAATACTTAAATCATCTTCTTCTACTCTTCATTTTCTTCGTAAAATGCACAAAAGAAATAATCATCTCCTATTCATTTTTGTATGGTTTTCCTAATGTAGGTATTGTTATCGTTGCTATAGAACGGTGCACCGTGAAAGAACTATGAACATTCCGTTATAACAGTGCACTAGTTAAATACAGCTGTGTGTTATAAAATATTTTAAAAAATCCACAATTTTAAACAATTTAGGAATATATTTTCTCAAGCCAATGCGTAGGCATGATGTATTTTTTTAACGTGGCGGCAGAACTGCCTTCCACGCTTCTCAGCATTTTACAACCAGATAAGTCTTCATATGATCACACATGTTCACACAACACCTAACATAATATATTGTATATTTTTTTATTTACAATAAAGTGTTTATTATTATTATTACACAATTTTCTGTCGTGCTCCCGAGAGGCGTGTTCAAGGGCGAGATGATGATGATGATGATGATGATGAAACAAGAAAACATGGAAAAATTTAAGAAATATTTCCTTGCAATAAATAAAGTCTGATACAGGAAAAAAATTAATAATTGCGGCAAAAAGAAGATGGACACAGTATGAAAAGAAAGTAAAATATCTTTTAATTAAATAATAAAAATGATTGTATTAATCACAAAGCAGACGAGCTTAGGGGAATTGACATGGGCCACGATAAAGAGCAAAATTAAAATTATTTTATATTTTCATTTTTTCACGATGCTCGTAGCTTTTTATTGGATTAACCCATGTGATTAACTATATAGTTAGTAAAGAAATCTAATATTCTCCTGTATGAGATGTTTTATGGCAATCAAGTTTATACCTGGAAACATCATGTGTTTATACTCCTTGTCATAAAACCGACACGTTGCAGGTATCTTGTTTTTATTATCTTCCTTAATATACTTTGCAATTAATATGTAGAAAGTAATTTGTACACTGCGTATTTCGCAAAGAATACACTGTATTTTTTTCACGTCAGATACACTTTCCCTTAAATTTTTATTTGTTGTTTATTGTATTAATAAATAACTAAAGAGTATGGTGTAATTTCTTTGTATGGCATATTTATCTTAACGACAAATTCGTTATGTTTTATTAAATAGCAAAAACAAGAAATTAAGATTTATCAAAAAACTATACCTACATTAGAAGGTGCGACAAGTCGCGATTATTCATGTGCATTTTTTATTATTTTTAACTATAATAATAATTATGAATGCATCTTGAGTTGAAAAGTTTTCAAACATCAGTTTGTATGGTTTTAAGGGCTAGCAACAAATTAATATATCTTTCTATTCTCTCACGCTGTATCCCAATTGGGGTAGACAGAGAGAACGAAACTCCATTTTAGCCTATCTTTACATTTGTACTTCTTTCACATTCATGCAACTTCTCATACAAGCACGCCAATTTCTTTTACTCGACAAGCGACTTTCCTTTATTCCAGCCACGTAGTTCTCGGACGTCCGCAATTTCTCACAACTTCTCTTTCAGATATATACACTTTCTTCGTCATATTTTCCATTCATTCAGTCCACATGTCCAAACCATTGCAATTTATTTCCACGCGTTTTATTCACAACACTCCTCTCGCATCCACTCATTTCTTATTCTATCACGCAACGTTTTGCCAACGATGTCTAGTTTCGCAGATTCATTTGTAATAATATTTTTCAAAAATAAAATCCATTTTGAAGGTTCTATATTTATTCTTGTTTTATTTATTTTATGTCATTGAAACCTCCATTTTTTTCAAATCTCAAGAAACAAACATTTATATATTTTCATTTTGTTTTGTTAAACTCAACCTGCTCCTCCATATTATATACTACATACATCCACATAAAAAAATATGTAGGTATAGGTATATAAATATTTTATCATTTATATCCATGCTTGGTGTTCTAAGTAGAGAAAAGACAGTCAGAGACAGTTACAAGACATGTTGATATTCTGCATTCAAAGAACTTTGGCTTTACTTTGCTCAATGAAATAACACATTCGCACTGTATTACGTACACAAAAGCTTTACATTTGTACATTTGTGTACAGAAGCTTTCATGTACTTTAGATTCACAGTTTAAACGAGTTCCAACAGTTTGCATTCCTTCTTTCCAACGTGCGCTTTCAAGCAGATGTGCTTACAAAAGTACCGACTGGTAATCGCGAAACTCAATTTTAGTCTCCAATACGTTGTTTACTTTACCTGGTTCAAGACGGATCCAGCTATGGAAGACAGCTGCTTTCAACTTCAGAAATAACAAGGTTTCGAAGTAATGTTAAGTACTTGATAATCTTAATAACGCGAGACGAAAATGTAGGTTGCTTTGACGTGAAATTTAATAACGGGAACACGTTATGAACGGAGCAGACAAGCAACTTTAATTCGTTATTAGATATGGTGTGTCTAATTATATTACCTAAATATAGTTTATATTACAAGTACACATCTACCTCTAAAATTCACATTACCATCAAACTACACTAGCGATTTTATACCAAAAAACAAATTAGTATTACGAGTACCTACAATGGAAAATGTTATACACTCGTATGTAGATGATTTGGATTATTATTATTATTCAACATCTTATTACAACAAATTCAACAACCAATTATTCAACATCTGACATTGTTTAACATTTCTAGATGATGTTATTTCTCACATTTTCATATAAACATAACATTGCCATATTTATAACGACGGCTTCTTCCTACTTTAATTTCTCCGTCTTGTATCGTTTATAGGCATAACACTCCTGTCAAAATTATGACACCATTATTGAAGATGCCTGCTAACAATAATTTCACTCTGGAATACAATATCTAAAAACCAATATTGCTAGGCGGCTTCTAAAAATTAATAACTGTTTGTTTGTAGGTATGTAATTCATATTTACTTCCATCATAAATATTAAATATCGGTTTATATATTATACCTTTATATTTTCCTGTTGAACATCAACTTTTCCATTGCTTTCCAAAGTTATTATTCCTCGGATTATTAATCTTAATAACTTCCGACTTTGGTGGTAAATATCTTCCAGGCGATAATATTATCGGCGGTATTTTTGTATCAAATACAATATTGCCAAGTCCTGAGAAATCTGATTTCATAAGACAACAAAATGCTTTCATGGTGGATAAGGAGATTTGGAAAAATATTTTCTACGAAAGTTTTATTTCTTTTTTTTCCGTTTTCAATTTTTACGAGATAAAGTATGAGATATTATTTCTGTTAAGAAGTTTTCCGATTTTTTGTAGATAGGATGCAACTAAGTTTATTTTCATATAAATAGTGACAGATTTTTAAGAACATATCTTTATCTGGACAAGCAAATAGTTTAGATTTGTTGAATCGTGAACATGAAACATGAATCGTGAAATTCATAACTAATATAGGAAAAAACTAACATCATCATTGTCGTAAAAAATATATGATAGCAATTTGTTTTTCAGAAAACAGACAATCCATAAATGTTCGAACCTTGTTACAAAATTTATTTTCAGTGTTATTTGTCTTAAAGTGTTTTTGGAACTCAGTTCATGAGTCATTTGAAAATAACTTTGGGTAGTATTTCAGATAAGTGCCGTTACTTTATGTGATACGTTTACGTTAGTTGTGTTTCAAGAAGGTAGGTATTACCGGCTTACGTTGAGTCGTCATACACTGGCCTCACCTACAAAACAACTACTGACATGAAAAGCTGCTTAGATCACCCTCTGAGATGGCGTGACACTCGGAACATCCATAAAATCTTACATAGGTAGCTACTTACATATCTACAACATACTCCAAAACCACTTGAGTAGAAAGGTACTGCTTAAACTAGTCTTCTTTGAACAAACAAAGAAAAAGGTTAATTGTTTCATTTATTTTTTTATAACCTTATAACTTATTTTATTCTTTGTCACATTTCGACACTTTATGTACTTGATGTGTGTTAAAAAGCATAAAATATCCACTCATCGCATTTAATATAATAAAATATCTTAATGTATTGCTAACAATTGTTAAATTGAATCCATAGATACTAATTTCATGAAAACAGTTAGTAACACACACCTTTATCAAATAATGAACATTAGACAAACTCTTTATCTAATCAATCAAATAATCCGTTTCAAAGGCAGACACAATTACACGATATCTTCATTCCTTAGCCTTGAGGGTGAAAAGAAAAGCCGATATAAAAGTTTTTAGGGTTAGAAAATTGTTTTTGTAAACAAACGTGCTTCATTTAACGTTGTTGGATGATAGAGGAGGTTTGTAAATAATAGAAAACAGCGTGGAAATACAATATAATACACTACATCGTGATAGAGACCACATGGATCAATAACATAACTTTTGATGTTCGCATCACCACAAATACATGTTAGCATTATCTTGATTTACCTGCACGTAGGTACATCATTTTTATCCTATATTCAAAACTAATTACAACCATATTAAATTATTTACACACAAATAATGTTTAGCGGTTAAATAATAATTTACTACGGATAAATTGTCTCTTGACATCTGATACCCATATACCTAAAACAATTAAATGAAATTAATTAAATGAATATTATTATTTTTAACATTTTTTATCTTAATGATAAATACCTATACAATAATAAACAAGCGCAAAATCACCAATTAGAAAAAAAACACAATAAATATTTGATTTTAATGCAGTTAACGCATTTCATGAACTTATGTATGTAGTTGTAGGGGTGAGAATCAAAGATAATTTCAGGTTTTCAAATAAAACTAGTTTACTTATATAAAAGGCTAAAGTTAGGAAGATAATATTATGAAGACTTGATTCGTGATATTATATTATTCATAATACAAATTCTCTGTCCAAAGTTCAACTCTTGTTTCTGAAGTAACCAAGCGCTCCTTTTAAAACCACGTGAGTTGACCATACCCGCTGGGGCGAAAACTTAACCCAAGAGAGGATAAATGTGTTTTCAGAAACTTTACCAATATTTGTTCTTGGGATCAAACCTGCTTGTGTTTATCAAACTCTCCAAGGAGATCGGACTCATATATCTACCCTTACGGGACTTTTCAATATACAACATTCCTTATATCATAAGCTATAAATGTACTTTATAATTTTAATAAAGGCTTTCTTGTTCCGTTTTACCTGCTCCGATTTAATATAGTTAAGTAATAATACTTAAGTTATATTATGTAGGACAAGACAAGTTTTCTATGTTATTGAAATAATTATCTACTAAATATAATAATTAAAAAAACATACTTATTGAAATTAACCTAATCTTTTTCTTAAATTTACTGTTCCATGATTTTACCAACAATAATATACGAGTTATGCAAGTTATTTAATTATACTAGATACAGAAAAGTACCGATGGATTACATAAAAAAAAATCAAAATTACGTTCATACTTGTGAATAGAATTGAAATAGAATAGAACAGAGAGAATAGTAGAATCTTATAAGGATCGCAATGGTACACATATACATACAAAGAAAAGGAAAGATAATGATTATTGTAGCTTCTGTAGGTGAAACCTACAAACCCCAGGGGTTTTGATACTCTCGTACCAAGATTGTACTATACTATACGAACAAAAACTAACCGAGTTTACACTCAATTTGCCCCTTAAGCGAGATTGTTCAGTCGTAATACCCCCAAACCGAACCATTGATTCAGCGCTCCTTTTGACTAACTATTATTTACTTTATTTACAACCTCACAGGACTCAATATTAACATTTGTAACGATACATGTATTTAATTTTTTTGTAGTTATAGTATTTATGTCTGACGACTATGTAGAAGTGTGACAGTTATGATGTTTATTTTATGTTTTTAATTGCTTTTATTGTTACCCATATCTAATGTTGTAGATGTTTATGAAAAAATATTAGTAACAGTATTTATGTCCGACAACTTTATTAAGAGTGTCAGTCTTGTGTTTGTTTTTTTTTAATGTTTGTAATATTTTTTTATTTTTTTTAGAGTTACTGATATACATTTTCTGTCTCTTCTGTCAAGACTATCAATTGATTAGTTTGTATATTGTTTTTTATTGTTGTATAGAAAAATGAGTAGGTACCTACAAATAAATTGTTTTGAACTTTATAAAATCGTCTCGTTCTGGTGTTTGATTTACAAAAATAATTCAAGCTTTTATAAGCTAGGAGTAAGTTGAAAAATTCCGATTTTTTCATCGTCATCATCATCAATAGCATTTTTACAGCATTTATTGTGCATAGATCTCCTCCTTATATTTCCGCGGTTTTTTGTCCTTGACAGACTGAATCTAATCACCATAGATAGATATTTTATATGTTTCCAACTAAAAAATCTATTACATTACAAAATAGTAGAGTTTAGTTTATATTTGAAAAATTGTAACCAGAATACAATGTATTAAAAGTATTTCTCTATATTTCCCCCTTATCACGAATATTAATCAACTGCAATTAATTTTATCATGCTGACACCTTAATTGGCAGAATATTGTCTAACACTTGATAGCTACTTGGTCATTGAAGAAATACACAATATGGGTATTATAAAATACAGATTATAAGATGCACAGAAAAAATATAGAGAGCTTGGAAATGTATTAGATTTTCTTATAACTTATAATAATAATAATAATAATAACGGAGAGTATTTATAGCGCCATCTTCGTGCCATAGCACCTCGAGGACGCTGTACATGATAATGTTCTATCTTCAACAATGTTGTCTGTGTCAAGAGTTCAAATTTAAATACAAAAACCTTATAACACATAATCTCAGATACATATGTATGTAATGTCTTAAGCACAAGATAATCAGACTTAACAATACATCATAAATGATTAGCGTTTGATCTTGTTCTTTGTCTCATTTGTAAAGATAATAATATCGACAATAAAATACAAGTGATAGAGAAAGATACGAGAAACACGCCAACAAAACAACATTAAAAGGTTTTTGATGTGAAAAGATAAACAATGTTAATGACAATGGAAAATCCACGAAGCATCGTGCGCCATTGAGACCACATCAAAGATATCTACTGACTGGAATTCTTTGACTTGTTGTACTTCCCCACAATAAACCCTTGCCAATTAGGAAGAAGTAACAAATGTTGTTTTTGATAATTAACTTTATTGTTTGATGGTTTTATTATTTCGGGACTTTTGTCATTAATTTTACGTGAAAATTAAAATATTTTCATAATTCAAATTGATAAGCAAGCGTTAAATTCCAAACTGTTTACGTTCGTAAGCATAGTATAGACCATTAAAGGATGACGTCACAGAAAAATCATTGAGGGGCATCAGGCATCCCAACACAACACATTCACAGTGTTTACGGTGTAATATTAGGTGGGACGCCTAAAAAATAGATACCTAATAATCAAAAAAACTGTCAGTGTCGATTTTGTTATTATTTTGTCGTCTGACTTTCTTTTTTTTCTCTTATGGCATAACATCCTACAAGGATGATTTGCGCAATCTGATTGCTTGCCCCCCAAGCAAAAGCAAATCCATAGACAAGACCACGTGACCTTTAATGGTCTATTTTCATAGTGAGACTTCTTTGAAAATTTAAGAAATCTATTTATATTGTTGGGTTGCAATGTAAGAGCATTTTCTAATGAAAAGCAAAGAAAAAAATCGAGAATAGAAATTAAGAGCAAGTATTCTCGTCATGCTTTAATACGAAATTAACGATCTTTGTCCAAGAAGTGATCGTTTCTCTAGACCAGAGGCGCCTCCTTTATATTGTGCGGCAGAGCATGCGCTCCCTCATTTAAAAAAAAACACACTTCACACTTTAAAAATAAATTGTGCTTCTAAAATTGTTTCAGAAATATTAACAATATGTAGGAGCGCTCGCTAGTGCGGCGCACACCTTTTTGATCGTTTAAAAAAAAAATACTAGATAAATATCTTGTTACGTTTTGTCGTGCATTGACGGATACTTTTTTAACATTGTGTATTTTTGATGTGAAAGGATCCCTGCTATAAATAAATAAATGGAAAGTGCCTACTACTACTACTACTATACCATCACGGCATATCTCACAAGTGGGGTAGCCAGCAGACCAGCTGCATATAAAACATGCAAGCTTTCTTCTCCGTGCCAATATAAAATCAAGACATTCAGGATGGGTGGCAAACCTCATCGCCGAATTTAAGATGTAAAATGTCTTATTTTTTCGAACACCTGCCGTTTACAGGACACTCGAAAACTTATGGAGAAGAGTGGGAGACCAATTCTTTACCGGGTGCTCCACGGGATAGAAAGTGCCTACCTTTCCAAAATTTATACCTATACATCGTGAATCATTCAAAGGCCAGTCGTTCAAGGCATTGAATGATATGGCTCCGGAATATATCTTTGAACTATGCAATAGGCTGGGCCACGAATGTATGAAAAAAAAAAAAGTTCTCTTGATCAGAAAGTAATAGTGAAAATATGTTGCCAAATGATATATAATATTTGTATAAAAAAATTCATGACAAAAAAACAACATCTTCTGTCTCCGGATTGACCTTGAAGTTTTGAAAATAATGAAAAAATCCCATATTCTCATATTGGTATTAGGCATGTTAATTTATTTAGATTTTATAATTGTTTATTCAATAAAATAACATTTGTTTACATATGTACCAAAATATTTAAATAAACATAAATTATTTAAAAAATATATATATATATATATATATATTTACATATAAATATAGTTTATAGTGATTATTTATTAATTAATTGGGAATAAAATCTTTTTTGCTCTCAAATTGTGGCATTATACTACGAGATGCTATCTTAGCTTTTATAAAGCCTTCTCTTGATAATTTTGTGCATAAAGTTGCTGAGGCTTCTGTTACAGCCTTAACAGATCTTTCCACTGCTTGCGTATGACAGGGCAAACGCAAAAAAATGAATTTATCTTCGCCACCACGTGCAATAAATGTTTGAAGATCTTCATCAGATACTTTTTGTAATATCGGTGGTTCAGTTATATTTTGCTGCCAGTCTATTAGGTCATAGTATATGGCAGCTTCAAAATTCACATTTGGCACTTGAAAGAGTCTGATATTGTTTTGCTGAGCGGTGCGAGCTTTCATTATACGGCGCGCAGCTAATTCTTTTATATGCTTTTGAGGATCAGTTAACATCGCTAGTAATAAATTTTCCGGGTGAGCAAAATAGCTATTTCTTTGAATTACAGGATCTACTACGGATTTGAGTTCATCTGATAAATATCTGGATAAGAAAATTAACTTCCATAGGTGACGGGATCCATCATTGCAGGTGGGGTGACATTTTATTGCAAACCAAGTTGGAGCATAAACCTTGACAATGTAAGTTGCTAAGGTGATCAGTTTTTCTGAAGGAAACTCTGTAGAAGTATATAGTCGCAGAATTCTATTAGCTCGTGTAAGCCATTGCTACGCATTAAATAATCGCTGCGGAAAAGTTCATACTGTCTAATGTTCCTACAGTCATTTGTTGTCTGTGAGTCTTCCGTAATAATAATAATAATTGTACGTTACAAAGAACACGTGACGGGCTGATGCTTCGATCTGCACACGGCACAACATCGTATGATTCTCATTCCCTTGAAGAATAACCGTTAAACGTGCCTGTTCCTCCTCGCGTCGCTTGCAAGCAAATTCAGTTACCCGCAAACCATGGCATAGGTTGGACGAAAGAAGGGTTTGTCCCTTCCCGCCTTAGTCGCGAATAGCGATGTGCGTAACTCCGACACAATAATAATACTAACAATAATTATGTAATAGTACTTAACTTCGTAATGTGATAAACAAGTGTGTTGCCCTCTGTTGTACGTAAAACAATTCTTATTGTGTGTCGTTAATAATGTATTTTAAATATCTGTGTTAGTTTTACGTGCGCGACCAATCTTACCGCCAATATCAAGGAACAATAGTAACGATTAATAATTAATAGTAATTAATAAATTGAATAATGTTATGGACAAGCTTATATTCTCTTTGAGTTATATATACATGGCGATTCATGTGGTGATAATGATAATAATTGGAAGTTTTGAGTATAATAACAATATATGTTGGTTTTGGGCGTGGTTTTTGCTGTTGCCGCCATTATTCATAACCGTGTGAAATTAGATAATCCATTGTTTCTGAACAAATATTCTATGTTAGGAATCATGAACAATCACATAAACTGTTCTTTCTACTTTCCCAGTATTGTGAATTTGATTGAAATTGCGAATGTGTTCCTAAATCTTCAGCGTGTACAGCTTCACCTCGGATAGTCAGTATATCGCGTATCGGTGATTTACCGATGTAACTCTCATTCCAATGTGAATTTGAAAGGACTATTGAAATAGTGACGCCTTCTACCTTTTACACAGAGGATGGAGTGGAAACATATAAGGTTTCTCAAGCCTCTCGAGAAGTAGTGACCTCTTCCGTCCTGAGAACAGAATCTATCAGATTCTGACACCACCACACCCCTGTACGTCTTTGAGTATAACCAGCGACCGCCATAGTAGCATCAGGGTATGTTTCTTTCACGATCCTGCCATCTTCCGTCTATGAGTGCAAAATACGTTAACAATAACATACTTGTCTTTGTGTTATTCTTATCCTGCTCGCCAGTCTAACTGTAAGTGACTATATTACTACTGTATATGATGTATATATATTGATAATTTTTTCATAACTGAGTTCATATTATCATTGAACTATCTATATATTAATTTTCCGTTGTGTATATTAATTTTCCGTTGTGTAATAATTTAAGATTTTGAGTTTGAATGAAGAATGAATGATTCCAATTAAATATTTATAAATCACTTGATAAACCAGGTATTGATTTATATTGTAATACCAAGGATGGTGTATTTGATAATTGCCATTGTGTGTTTTATTGTCTCAGTCCGAATATGGTATAACTTTCATAACTTTGTATATTGAACGGAATGTTATTCCCTACAAATTTACTTTGAAAATAACTGTCTTGTTATGTAATATATGTTTGCACAATAAACGTGAATCACTTACCATAAGTTATCTTTCTGTTGAAATCCATTTATTATACCTACAAGTACCTTCTGTGCTTCTATTCTGTTTAAAGTGCATTTCTTAGCCTCTTTGTAAGTGGAATTCAGATAACCTAGTTTATACTTGGAGTAGTTATGTCACAAAGGTTCAATTCCTTGATCAACCGATGGATGAAAGACCCTATTATTTTACTATGAAAGCAACAAAGAGTTAAAGGAATGGCTCCACTGATGGAAATAATATATCCACTTTCTTGGAAAGGTCTGATGTACTTATGATAATCTTTGTTCCACTTGATATAATTTTTTATTGTTTACTTGGAGATATATATCTATAATTCTACTCAAGACAGGATATAAGTAGAATCTTTGCAATATAGAGTATGCAAACTGAAGAAACATTATTGCTTAATTTACCTATATGTATTCTATATTGATAAGATGACCATAAGAAAATGACGAAACCAAAGGATAAGGAATTCTCTGAACTTTACGTAGGTATAATATGTATAATTGAAGTATGTAACTGACACCCACACACCATGCATTCCTCTTGTATAGACCAAGTAGAATCATCCCTAGACATGAACTTGAGCCAATATATTAATCTGTTTTACTTGCAAATATAATTGTAACTTTCTCTATATAATATAATTAATTTTCTATGTGTTTCGCTTACGTACATTGCAAAATGTATGTAGCGAAGCTGGGGGTTACGAGCCAATATATATACTTTTCTTATGTACTATTCATGTAAATTCATTTTCTTGATAATATAGAATTCATTTCTTTAAATGTTATTGATAATTTCTCTTTTGATAATTTTGTATAATGATATGATACGATCGTCCTAGTGGACGAAATCGTATTAATTTGTGTGCTCGTCCAAGGATGTAGCAATGAGTGAGACGATAACGTAGCAATTTGTGGGCTATGTCCGTGATTTAACAATTCGTATAATTGTTGGCCCGGAATTTTAAATGTATTGTGTGGTGAGGGTGTATAATTGTAAGGTTCAGAATTCTTATCTTTATTGTGTAATTATGTGTATTGATATTAATTGAAAATGTAATAATTTGGTGTGTGTATGTATATGAAAACAATTTTAAAAAAATGAAACAGGAATCGTAAGATAAATAATTTAAATGTCCGTATTTAAAAAAATAAATGTATTGGTGTATAGCGCAAACGTTTGTCGCGAGTATTGTTATAATGTGGAGTAAAAAACCGATGCCGTATAGAAAGAATTGTATGGTGAAAATATTCCATCGTAATGTTTCGTTATAGGCCGTGAACAGAACATCGTGAAACCGACCAACATACCATAACGAAGATATAGTGTGTATATATAATATCGAACGCCGTAAGGATGGATATAATATTATACCGTAGTTGTGCATCGCGAGAAGCGTGCGGTGTGCGAACAGGTAGCATACATATCTATACAACGTATAGTATGTACCTATACGTCGCGAGAGAAAGAGACATCATACAACCTACCTCAACATTGTAATAGAAATATTCACGCGCGAAACGGGAACTCCAAAATACTGGTAAAATGTATAGTTGAAAATAATAATATTTGAATGTAACGAAATATGTACCCATGCTGTTTGTGTATAGTAAACCAAAGTGTACAAAGAACTTTGTCGGTAAACAGAATTTTGTTGTAATGTTATTTTAATAGTAAATTCATTTTCAAACGATGAGAGTAAAAATCGATGTTAAATAGTAAATTGAATTAAATTTTTTGAAACAGTAAAATGTTGCATTTGGAATAAATATTTTTATTGAACTCTTGGAGAAATAATATTAAATGAGCGTTGTTGTGTAAAATTATGCGTAGTAGAATTTTGATAAGAATATATATGTGCGTACGTAGTGATGTGACGAAATAATAATGATGAATAATATTAAATAAATATTTTTGTTTTGAGAAAATTAAAGTTAAAAATAAATCGAAATGAATAATGTTAAATCTTCACTACCGTTCACGAAATTTGAAATATAAATACACTTAACCCTTAGTGAACCATGACCGAATTTGTTAACCCTTTGTGAACAATAATTGAATTTTTTTTAATGTCAAGTATATGTGAACTGTAACTGAATTTTTGAATTTAGTTAAGAAGCAGTTAACCCTTTGATGACCATCGTTGAAAATTTTGACATTAACGTAAATAGTAGAATGATGTTTTGTAAATTTTTTTTGAAATTAAAGAAGTAACCATGTAACGATGTAGAATTTTTGCTGTTGAATATTAACCCTTTGTGTACGGAATTTGTTATCTTTTGTGGAGTAATTAATTTTCTTGAAATGTAATGATGTGACTTTTGCGGCTTATTACCATCGTGAAATATTGAAGTAACCTATGCCTTGTTTATTTGAGAACTGAGTCCGTTTAGTGAATTGTCCCGTTAAGGTAAACTAACGAACGCTCTTTGAAAAAAAAATGAGTTATGTTTATGTAATATGTGAAGCCGTGGTAGGAGAGATGTGTTTAAATACTTTTTTGTGACTTTTTGTGTAATCAATGTAGAGACGATGTTATCTGGGTGTGTGAAAGATAAATCGTGAAGCTCTTGTTGATGAATGTAGACAATGTGATTGCTAATCGTTCATGCCTATTATTTTGAAGTTTGAGTTTATATGACGTTTAATTCCGCGTAGGACACGTAGTAATCTCTTATGAATTGTAATTGGAAATGTTTGGATGTAGTATATCCTTGTTGAATTAAATAATTTTGTGACTTTGTGTAAAAGTTGTTTATGTTGCTTGAATACATTGGAAAATGTGATAGAACATTTTGACATTGAACGGAATGGCTTATGAAAGACACAGAATAAAACCTGTAGTGGAATGTTGGCTACAGATATTCAATGGGATAATTTTAGTTAATTGTATGTTAGTGAATAAAGATGATGTATGAATCTGTTTATGAAAGGTGAGCCCTGTATGAAGAAGTAAATGTTGAACTTGAATAATGATGTATGTAAAGAATTTATTGAACTTGTAACTTGTATATTGTGTAGCAAAGATCGAAAGTTGTTCAATGTATTTGTCATGTATTAAGCCTGTGTGAGGGTAGCTCCCTCTGAGATTATCTCTATGTGAGAAATCTGTCTCTGTGTGAGAATTGTGACTATGTGATATGCGTAGAAGGATTTGACGCCAATAATGAATATCGGTTACTGTATATGTGATTGCAGTCGTCGTGATGTACCATTATGTCATGTCTGCGTGTAAATTGTTTTTTTAATATGTATATGTATGTCCTTATTATGTATGATTTCTTTCTGTGCTTTGCCAATATCTTTGTATGGTACATGGTACATGAAATCACTTGTATATGAGTGCTATTAAGCTTAATGGGTTAAATGAAGCGTAATGTAGTATCTCTAATTCCATCTATACAAAATTGTTTATAATTATTTAGATCCCTTTATGTTACTTTTCCAATGGCTTGCCGGATACATGTAACCGGAATCGAAAATGATGTAAACCAACTTCTTAAGTATGTAACTTTTGTTTTATATGTTTGTCATGTTTAAAATGTTAACTTGTCGTCGATCGTAGTAAATGAATCCATCAATGAAACGTACGTATATTGATAGATTGAAAAGGAAAATTTTATCACTTGCGTAAAACGAACCGTATATTGTAACGTAATAACGATCCTGAGTCTCTATAGAATTGTATTGTAAAATGTTTAAAGTTGTTGTTTTCATAACCTGTGTTTTTCGTATACATACACATATGCACATGTCTATATATATACACACCTCTATGTACTATTGTATTGTTATGATTGTAGCTCTCAAACTTTTGATAGGAGCCCCGTACTAAAACAGCCAAAGTGAATTTTGTGTTATTATTAAAAAGTGTAAGTCAAAATATGAAAACAGTTCGCATCTATTTTGACTATGGGCAATTTACCGCGAGTGTTTAATAATAATAATTGAATGGGCTATAGTGTGTAAGAAACAATTGTAATAGTATATAAGCTACCCTTTTTTTGAATTGTTTGTCTGTAATTGGGTACCTATGTAGTTGCTTATGTATCCAATGGTTCTCAACTTTTTATGTAACCAGTGGTACTCAACTTTTTTATGTGACCAGTGGTATTCAATCTTTTCATGTAACCAGTGGTTCTCAACAATTTTTGTAGTGGTTCTCAACTTTTTTTTGTATAATTGAGGAACTTGAAAATTTGTCGCTTCTCTTCAAATTTTCAAGAGGGGCCGAAAGGGAGAATGCTACGCATTAAATAATCGCTGCGGAAAAGTTCATACTGTCTAATGTTCCTACAGTCATTTGTTGTCTGTGAGTCTTCCGTAATAATAATAATAATTGTACGTTACAAAGAACACGTGACGGGCTGATGCTTCGATCTGCACACGGCACAACATCGTATGATTCTCATTCCCTTGAAGAATAACCGTTAAACGTGCCTGTTCCTCCTCGCGTCGCTTGCAAGCAAATTCAGTTACCCGCAAACCATGGCATAGGTTGGACGAAAGAAGGGTTTGTCCCTTCCCGCCTTAGTCGCGAATAGCGATGTGCGTAACTCCGACACAATAATAATACTAACAATAATTATGTAATAGTACTTAACTTCGTAATGTGATAAACAAGTGTGTTGCCCTCTGTTGTACGTAAAACAATTCTTATTGTGTGTCGTTAATAATGTATTTTAAATATCTGTGTTAGTTTTACGTGCGCGACCAATCTTACCGCCAATATCAAGGAACAATAGTAACGATTAATAATTAATAGTAATTAATAAATTGAATAATGTTATGGACAAGCTTATATTCTCTTTGAGTTATATATACATGGCGATTCATGTGGTGATAATGATAATAATTGGAAGTTTTGAGTATAATAACAATATATGTTGGTTTTGGGCGTGGTTTTTGCTGTTGCCGCCATTATTCATAACCGTGTGAAATTAGATAATCCATTGTTTCTGAACAAATATTCTATGTTAGGAATCATGAACAATCACATAAACTGTTCTTTCTACTTTCCCAGTATTGTGAATTTGATTGAAATTGCGAATGTGTTCCTAAATCTTCAGCGTGTACAGCTTCACCTCGGATAGTCAGTATATCGCGTATCGGTGATTTACCGATGTAACTCTCATTCCAATGTGAATTTGAAAGGACTATTGAAATAGTGACGCCTTCTACCTTTTACACAGAGGATGGAGTGGAAACATATAAGGTTTCTCAAGCCTCTCGAGAAGTAGTGACCTCTTCCGTCCTGAGAACAGAATCTATCAGATTCTGACACCACCACACCCCTGTACGTCTTTGAGTATAACCAGCGACCGCCATAGTAGCATCAGGGTATGTTTCTTTCACGATCCTGCCATCTTCCGTCTATGAGTGCAAAATACGTTAACAATAACATACTTGTCTTTGTGTTATTCTTATCCTGCTCGCCAGTCTAACTGTAAGTGACTATATTACTACTGTATATGATGTATATATATTGATAATTTTTTCATAACTGAGTTCATATTATCATTGAACTATCTATATATTAATTTTCCGTTGTGTATATTAATTTTCCGTTGTGTAATAATTTAAGATTTTGAGTTTGAATGAAGAATGAATGATTCCAATTAAATATTTATAAATCACTTGATAAACCAGGTATTGATTTATATTGTAATACCAAGGATGGTGTATTTGATAATTGCCATTGTGTGTTTTATTGTCTCAGTCCGAATATGGTATAACTTTCATAACTTTGTATATTGAACGGAATGTTATTCCCTACAAATTTACTTTGAAAATAACTGTCTTGTTATGTAATATATGTTTGCACAATAAACGTGAATCACTTACCATAAGTTATCTTTCTGTTGAAATCCATTTATTATACCTACAAGTACCTTCTGTGCTTCTATTCTGTTTAAAGTGCATTTCTTAGCCTCTTTGTAAGTGGAATTCAGATAACCTAGTTTATACTTGGAGTAGTTATGTCACAAAGGTTCAATTCCTTGATCAACCGATGGATGAAAGACCCTATTATTTTACTATGAAAGCAACAAAGAGTTAAAGGAATGGCTCCACTGATGGAAATAATATATCCACTTTCTTGGAAAGGTCTGATGTACTTATGATAATCTTTGTTCCACTTGATATAATTTTTTATTGTTTACTTGGAGATATATATCTATAATTCTACTCAAGACAGGATATAAGTAGAATCTTTGCAATATAGAGTATGCAAACTGAAGAAACATTATTGCTTAATTTACCTATATGTATTCTATATTGATAAGATGACCATAAGAAAATGACGAAACCAAAGGATAAGGAATTCTCTGAACTTTACGTAGGTATAATATGTATAATTGAAGTATGTAACTGACACCCACACACCATGCATTCCTCTTGTATAGACCAAGTAGAATCATCCCTAGACATGAACTTGAGCCAATATATTAATCTGTTTTACTTGCAAATATAATTGTAACTTTCTCTATATAATATAATTAATTTTCTATGTGTTTCGCTTACGTACATTGCAAAATGTATGTAGCGAAGCTGGGGGTTACGAGCCAATATATATACTTTTCTTATGTACTATTCATGTAAATTCATTTTCTTGATAATATAGAATTCATTTCTTTAAATGTTATTGATAATTTCTCTTTTGATAATTTTGTATAATGATATGATACGATCGTCCTAGTGGACGAAATCGTATTAATTTGTGTGCTCGTCCAAGGATGTAGCAATGAGTGAGACGATAACGTATCACCATCTAGCGTGAGACATTTTTCCTGGGGCTCTATTTGCCAACTCATCGGGAAATATTCCAGTCGAAATAGCTGATACAATTTTGTATAAATATAATTGATCTGTGCTCAAATCTTGAAAGGATAAATTAGGCATTTCCGTTGTGATTATCTGGAACTTAACAATTGGTTTTTCTTCACATTTTTCAAGTTCCTTTCCTATCTGGCCCGAAAGAGTATTAGGACCTGATGTGGGACCATCAATATATTCAAACAAATGCCTGAATGGTAACTCATTCATATGCAATAGGCAAATGATCCATTGTAATGGTTTATCTAACGTTTTTTCAAATAAACGTATCACTCCACCAAACTTTCCAACATTTACATTTGTTCCATCACATCCGATGGCAAGTAAATTGTCAAAGGATTTTTTTTCTCCTGAAAAGAAATCTGATATTGCTCTTTCAATCGCTTTTGCTGTTCCAGATGTTGGCACGACATATCCCAAGTATTTTGAATCGGGTTCTTTTATCAGTGAAATATGCTCTTCAATTATTGTTCCTCTATATTCTCTTCCACTTTTTTTTCTTATAACTAGAGTTTTATCTTTACGACCATCAAAGTATAAAGCTGACACTCGCATATTTTTATCTTGTTTCATAATATTTTCTCTTATTTTCTTTCGTTCTCTGCGTATTTTGTTCTTGTCTAAAATTGGAACATTAGACTTTGTATCATGAAGTACTGATGAAGCAATAGCTGCTGCTGCTCTGTCTGATACGCTATACCTGTCGCAAGTTTTGGCCAAAGTGGGAAAATCTACGGTTGCAGTAATCTTTTTGCGATATGTTTTAGAAGTGAAAGTAATGTCAGATATGGATGAACTGGAAGGCGAAGATATTGAAGAACTCGAAATATTTGATGTTGCTTCCTCGTCAAATGTTTTTGATCGAGAGATAGACTTTTGCCTGCGAATTTTTCTTTGTTGACGATTTTGTAGTTGTTTGGTTACGATCACATCTATGTTTCCAATAATCATCTTTCTTGAAGTTCGCTGATCTACTAAGAAGTTTTGCTCTTGCACTGGCACTTTGCGATCTCTTGGACAAGAGCATTCATTGATTTCTCTACATTTACATGTCGAGATATCAAACAATAATTTACTGTTACATTGAAATTCTTCCAGCTTTTTTGCTGGTATCTTGGGATGTGATTTTAAGATGTTTTTATACTTTGAATGATAGTATTTCAACATCTGTGTAACTCTCAAATGTGTAACTATAGGAATCGAAGACGTCCTCCATATGTCTTCTACCTTGGTTGTTACAATATTTGCTATTTTCTGAAATGATGGGTGTTTTTTGGTATTTGTTAATTTATGTCTTGTCCACTCATAAAACTTCATAACTTCTCCGTAGGTTGGCAAAACATTGCCTTTAATATCATGAATTTCACCTAACACAGGACACTTTGATGATTTCCGAGTCCGATTCATAGTAATAACGTGCGCGAAGCGCGTACAAACACAACAATCACTCGAAACGGCAGAAGCAATACTGACATCATTAGCGCCCGAATTGGTACCAGTGCAGGTACCTGTGGGACTGCAATACGCAAAACACGTGCAAACAAGACCCTTGTCTGTGATTGGTGCACCTACTTGTTTGATTTAACTTGTCTCGTGAGATTATATCTCAACACGCAGTAATGTTTATACTAGCTAGAATATAAGATAAAAAACACATTTTTATGAAATTTCAAGGTCAATCCGGAGACAGAAGATAACTTTCAAATCGAAAAATATTTTTCATACGTAACTTTAACGACATTTAGCACTAATCTATCACTATTACGTTTTCAATATCAAAAAAAAAAAAATTCGGCCCGGCCTACTATGCAATCGCCTACTATTAAATCAGAGACAAAAATCTCTAAGGTCTTAATCTAACATCTCAACAAGGTTAGAAGTAGTTATCAAAACGAGTCCAGCGCCAACGTACCTGGATCGCGCCTTCATATCTGCGGATCCTAGTGCCTAGTGAATAGGCTTCCCACAAACATCAGAAAAGCTAAGACCTTGACCCAGTTTAAAACCCATTTGAAAACACATAATTTCAAGAAATCTTTTGGATTAAGCTGAATATATTATGTACCATCACTGCTTATATTTTGCTACGCTAGTTAATACTGTTATACATCCTATGCGCCCTTGAGTTGGATCTGTCCACAAAAGGGCGCTATAAAAATCATCCGGATATTGTTATTATTATATAATTATTATTGATTACATGCAATTTTAAGAATAATTTTGGTACATTTCTAAATTGGCCTTCCACGTTCATTCCACATTTTACGCGTCTGTAATTAAAAACAAACCAGAAAAGTTTTTTACATCAGTATTTAGTATTAAAAAACGGTTCATAGAGACAATATCTTTATTTAAACCACAAAGTAACTGAAATGAACACACTGCCGATCTCTTCTGCTACAGCTACCTTTGTATCTGCATATGTAGATACTTCAATTAAACTTGGTACTCGGAAGAATGTACACGGGGATAATACTTACATCCTATTGTAAATTATTTATAAGATCTTAGACATCAGCATTTATGTATCTAATTTAAAATTAATATTTATTCCGTATGGGAACGTATTTTTCCTTCAAAGTTATGTATCTTAGAATCAAAAGTTACCATTTTTATATTTAAATTATATCAATATATGTTGTGAGTTTGTTAAAAAAATATGTTTTATTCTTAACTTTTTATTATATTTATACAATATTTACAAGATCAAACAATCAATAACAGGAACACCAAAGATCCTAAATTTACTGGGGTTCAAATTTAAAGTTATAATTATCAAAATAACGAGGGAAAATAAGATAAGTAATCAGAATAAAAACATTCAAGTACATAATAAATCAATAAAAAGATTCATAAAAGGTCAATAAATTAGTAAATCATTGTCATCATTAAGCATCGTGACAGCTTTCCATTTTCCTACTAAAATGGAATTTGCCAATTTCTTGGTTATGTGGATGATGTGTCTGTTGAGTAATATTCTTGATTATTAATTTTTGATTGAGACAACATTGAGAATTTAATAAACAAACTTTTACAATTTTACTGATATTCCGAAAAAACAATTAACAGTTCGAGGTTATCGTTAGAAACTTTAAGATATTTTATGTTATGTGAAACGGAATATTTACGTAAATTAGCTTGTTCCCCCCATAGCATTTTATGATTAATCATGATATCATCTTTCGACCCATCCGAATAGGCTATTGTGATTCTGTACGGTGCTCCATTAGCCATCTTGTTTATTTTTAAATCAGCTGATACAATTTCACCTGGAGCTGCTTCTACATTTATAAAGGCGTTTCCAGGATTCTGCGACATCGGATAATCAAACGTATCGTAGTGTGATAACTTTATTACCTTCATGGTTTGACTAGTCGCATTAATAATAATGAGTTTTGTATTGTAGGTACCCATGTTATTAAAAAAATCTACGAAACTTAGTTAGTGTTTTTCCGATTACTGTATTGTTCAAGTAGGTACACAACTTATTATTGCTTACTATTTATACTAGTAGAGATCAAAAGCAAAATGTTTTCAAACCTTTATGCGAGAACTATATATAGATACTATAATAATAACTGTCTTGTGTACCCGGGGCGGCTCTGGAATGAATCTCAAAATGATATTTAGTAAAACAAATATAATGCTCAACGCAGTAATGCTTCCAAAAAAATGTGCGTCCTTTATACACATAACACTTGCCAACTTATATTTAAACGCCTAAATATATTTTTATCAGTTGGGATATGTTTATATATCTTTCTACAAAAATTTCGAAACGTATACCACTGAATTCTGTAACGTACTCGTACTTATAAGATTCCATAGAGGAAATGATGCTGGTACCAAATGCCTCCAATAATGAAGTTTATTGAAGACATATTTATCCATTTAGTAAAAATGCATGACCTGAAAGCTCTTTACGCCATTTACCCTTCACAAACAACATAATGATAATAACAACACTTTACTGATAAATAAAACCATCTGTTTTCCAGCTAATCAAAGTTATGTGTGACATTGTGTTGATAATGACATGTATGTAATTTATACTTAATATAAGCAGTCAATACTAAACTTAATTAAAATAACAGTCTAAGCTTAGAGTGGAACATAATCTATGTGATATGTTTCCTGTAAGCCATACAAATGAAAACAAGTCAATCATATCATAGATTTTATGTAATTTTTGAAACTGCGTAGCATAACGCATTCTAATCACAAAGTTCGTGAATTATTACACTGAAATAGGTTCATATGTGGGCTGGGAAGGCAAAAGTTAGGTACTGTTCATTCTGAGATCTCAGAGGACGTCCATGTGAAGACGTATATTCAAGACACTTTAAAATGTACTAAGGAAAATTAACATTTATTTTATTAAAACATTTATACACTTACTTACTTCCAATGGCCGAAAAGTCGTTCCAGGACAAAGGTCGGAGGCAAAGGTCTCCGAAACAATAGATCTCCAAGTCTTTCTATTTGGAGCAATTGAAGTCCGGTCTTTAGCATTTTGCTCCTCTAGATCTCGATTATGTTATCTAACAATATTTGTCATTGTCTGCCTAACATCAATATGTCATGAAATAAATAAAGAGACAATATTATGGTTGTTTTAAATAAGCATACATATAAACGCACTAAAATGATTACTAACTAGGTATTTAAAATATAATATCTTGAATATTATATCAGTACATTTAACCATGTGTAATTAAATGCAATAAACAACTACATCTATACCGCAAATATACCAAATATGATAAGTATCTATTTTTTCATTATTAGAATCAATATAATTTATTACATATTAAAATAATCTGATAATACTATTTTTGTTATCATTACTTGTCACCATTTGCCTTCCTTTGCTTTGTTTCCCTCGAGAACATAGGGCGGAAACGAATCTCCTACATTCGGATGTATTGTTCGTCTACTGACTCATCACTTTTCATGACATTCCTTACTCTCTACATAATATCGTTGGTAGAGATAAAGTGTACTGTAAAAGAGTGACACTCGGGCTGTAGAGAAGCTTATGAATTAAAAAACAAAAACTAGCAGAATATTGTTAAATAATAATCATTAAACATTTTCTTAATGTCATTCAGCCAAAACCATTGTACACCACTAGTCTTAACGGAGTTTAAAAGTCAACACGGATATTCTATCGTAGAGTAAAATCTACACTGAGAAAAATACTCACAACGAATCATTTGTACGTACTATCAGATTAGGACCAGAGATAGTACAAACGATTCATTAGTACGATCTATAATATTAACCTATCGCAAACAAGTCCTTGGTAAATTTACCAACAATTTGTTTGCAAAGAGAACACTTTCTGAGTTTGTGTTCTCAAAACATCTGCAAGTCGACCTCTACGCTCAGCTAAGACGTTGTATTGTAAAAGAGACATCCAGGCTGTACCTATTACATATAGTACCTATAACATATCTCATTGGCTCAACAAGTATATACCAATAATTACCTAATCACCCTTAAAATATTTCTTTACGATTTTTCCTTTGTATTATTATATTTTGTATGGGTTTTAGTATTACAAAATAAACGTCAACTCAATAAATTAGAAATGAATTTATTTTATACATATTTCATAATCATAATATAATATATTACTGTATTCAAAACAAGCACAATCCAAACTCATAAATCATAATTTTTGTTTGCAGCATCATTGAAAATTTATACTGACTGACAATTCTACTGAAATTACGAAAAAATAAGCATCAGTTCAGGATTATCGTTGGCAATTTTGTAATATTTGATGTTATGTGAAACGGAATAGTTACGTAACTTGGCATCTTCCCCCCACAGCATTTTATGATTAATCTTGAAGTCATCTTTTGACCCATCTGAATACGCTATAGTGACTCTGTATGGTGCTCCATTGGTTCCTTTCTTTATTTTTAAATCAGCTGTTACAGTTTCACCTGGACCTGCTTCTACATTGATGAATGCATTTCCAGGATTTTGCAATTCCGGGTAATCAAACGGGTCATAGTCTGATAACTTAATGAACTTCATGGTGTGACTAGTCTCATTTTTAATACTGAGTTTTGTTTCGTAGTTACCCATGTGTTAATAATTTCTATTAAACTTTGTGTTTTTACGAGTTTTGTATAACAAAATATTATGTTTTCTATTAATTCTTACTCGCTATTTATACTTAAAGAGTTCAAAATGAAATGTTTTTTAACCTATATACAAGAATTAAACATACTAGATTATAATATCTTGTATACCTGGGGTTGCTTAGGAAATAATAACAAATCGATAATAAATAAAACAAATGGAAAAATTATCAATATCACATATCAATTTGATATGTTTACCCATGTAAATGAATTGGTACACTAAATAAAATGATGTGTAACGCTTCCAATAAGAAACACTTGGTCATATTCTAAAAACATAACATTCATTTACATCTGGAAGCCAAAATAAAAAAAGAACGTAAATGCATCAGTCTTGATTATACAGCTGTTTATAGAGAATTAGTGTTACGACTATATTGACGATATTGTTACTTATGTAAATTTAAAACACGATACCCCCTAGACAAACCGTACTTGTCGATTGACTACAAACGAATTTTTTACTATAACCGCAACAATAACGCATAATTACACGGTACATGTAGGTAGATTGTCGAAAAGTTCGCCAGTAATTGATCGCTAAGTACGGTTTATCTACGGCCCACGCTATCGATGCGATTTCGATGTAGGTACTTACACCATTTACGATCTGTTCACGACTAATATGGCAAAATAAAACTATGAGAAAATAAGTAAAATAACAATGGCAATTTGTTTATACAAGGATTCTGAATCATACAGGTGGTGGTGCGTTAGTGAATTTAGATAATAATGGAGAATTATTGTGGGCTATTATTTTATCTAAAATATTGACTTTAGAATCAAGGTTTTTGTTTTATTTCGAGAATTTCTAATGAGGATAATTTAAAGAAGTTGCTAACTGAAATGTGTTTTTAAACAGGGTCCGTGGTTCGATACCAAGTTCCGACAAACTCCCCTTTCACGACACGAGCTTTAAATAGCTTACTGTGAAAGGTATATTATAAGGTTGTATTTGGGTTTATAACAAAACACAGATATACCTATCTTTTCTAAAAAAAAATCATTTTTCTTAATGTCAAAATTCCATGAAATTAATACATAGACATTATTTTATTTATTAAAATGATCAAATGTACAAATGAACTTAGTGAAATTAATTGTAATTAAAAATGATATGTCTTCAAGAACTTATCTGTGCATTTAATCTTGTTAGTCTTGTGTGATAAATAAAACATTATTAATTTCCTATTAAATATCTTCATCTGTACCGCAAACATGCCAAATTTGATAAGGTATAATTATTTTTTTCTAAATATAGAAGATTGAAAGTTCTCCCTTTTCTTGTACTTATATTTTATTATTTCATTCGTTTGCGAGTGATTGAAAGACGTAATCATTTATTCATATCTTCACGGCATATCCTACGGAAGCCAACGGACGAACTCCAAATTAAAAACACACAATTTGACCTTTTATCTCTTAGATAGAATTTCAGACGTTCAATAGGGGTGACATACTTCATCGCTGTATCGAAGATATTTAATATCTTACACCTGCTTTTTACAGGACACTTAATTATAGAAAACTCTTTAAGCTATTTCCTCTTATCGTTTTACGTTAATGAATATATACTTAGTGATAATAATATTGTACAAGTACAAAGTGTCTATGTATATTGTATAGTCTTTCTTCTTTTTATAATGTCGTTAATGCGTGAGAAATATTTCGGTCACGAAATCTTGGAAAATTTCTCATGAAGTAACTAACGAGTAGTCATATTGTCTGCGGAATACTTTATATGTAGGTACACATTCTTTATTTTATCACAGTCTTACATTACACCTGACTTATTAAGTATGAAATATAACCAACTTCACCAATACGTTTGGTTCAAATTTGAAAGTATTTTATTTATCTTCATTATATAAGATATATTAGATTGCTAACATTTATAAGGAGTAATAGAAATAACACCTATCATAGTGAATAAGTCATTCATTGTAATGAATATACCCCGAGGAATCCTCGGGGAAGAATAGGTTTCCTACTCTTTTATGAAAGTTTTTGAGTTTCGAGGTGTTCGTTAAACCTGACATATAAGACAATTTATTAACATAGGACAATATGCATGTGTTTTACTGGAAGTTAGATCGCTGGCTACCTTACTTGTGGGATATGCCTTGTTGGATGATATCACAATACAGCGTTATATAGATTGTCATAGTATTAAAAGCATCTACCATATTAATACTAGAGTTGTAACGGATATCCGTATCCGCAAGTGTTATGTAGTGGTAAATAGAGGAGGATCGAACTTGTTTATAAGAAATAAGGTAGTTATTTTTATTTCGCCAAACCTCCGCAAATACACACTGTCGACTGTCTCTTCCATCCTATTGTAAATTAGTCGACTTCCATCCTATTGTAAAGTATTTTTAGCAGATCTAAGACGTCAGCGTTCAACTAATTTTATTTTTACATTTTTTCCGTATGGAAAAGTTTTTTTCTCAAAGTTTATATATCTTTGAATAAAAAAAAACAAATTTTTGAAAATATTTTGTTTTTTTTTTCGTCAAGTTAGCTTGACATTTTGTGAAAATGTCAAGCTAACTTGACGAAAGCGCTTGAGTATTAATAAATCAATAATGAAAAGTAAACAGTGTTTTATTGATATCAAATATATATTAAAAAAAGATAAAACAATAAATTTATAGCACCAACAGATCAACGGTAAACAGAGAAACATTAAGAATTACATAAATAAAATGTTTATTATTTTGTGAATTTGTTACAATACTACTACTACTATACCATCACGGCATATCCCACAAGTGGGGTAGCCAGCAGATCAGCTGCATGTAAGGAACATGCAAACTGTCCTCTTCGTGCCAATATAAAACCAAGACATTCAGGATGGGTGGCAATTTGTTAAAATAATACGGTTGTTTTTCATTATTTTTATTTTACTTGCACAATATTTATAGCACAGTCAATAACAAAACATACATTCAATATGCGGACCGCCAAAGATCCTTAATTTACCAGAGATGTTTAAATACTTGAAAAACGTCATAGTCAAAAAATTTATTATCAAAACAACACAAAATTTAGCACAGAGTAGCTCACTACTTCCGAAATAAAAAAATAAAATACATATAAAAAAAGTTTACTAATTGGCAACCAATAATTTAAAGTCAATCGGACTTTCAAATATAATGGATAAAAAGAATTGATAAATTAATTGAAATTCTTAAAGTAAGACCAGAAAAGGCATGATAAATAGGCAGAATAAAAACATACAAGTACATAATAAATCAATAAACAGATTCATAAAAGGCCAATAAATTAGTTAATTATTACCTTCTATTCCATATTGATTCAAACTAAAAAAAGAACGTTACAAAATTTTATAATCAAGCTTACTTGAATTATCGGAACTAACATTCGTATTCTATATATGATACAAGTTGTATATAATTCTAATTAGGAACAATTTTAGAGGTTATAGAATACCTGTAGACTAACTAAAATTGGAACATTCCTATTTTAATTAGTACACACTAAAAATGAAATAGAATCGGGGGTTTTGTTATCATTTAGCAGACCTGTAACACCTTTCCTCACCTCATGTTTCCTACTAAATGTTGTTTGTTTTAATTGTGTGGATGATGTCTCTGTTGAGTAATAATCTTGATTTATAATTTTTGATCGCGGCAACATTGAAAATTTAAACTGACTTTCAAATTATACTTATTACGAAACAACAAGCCACAGTTCGAAGTTAGTGTTAGCTAGTTTGTGATATTTTATGTCGTGTGAAACGGAATAGAAATGTAAATTGGCTTCTTCCCCCCATAGTACTTTATGATTTATCCTGAAATCATCTTTTGACCCATCCGAATACACAATAGTGACTGTATGGTGCTCCATTAGCCACTTTCTTTATTTTTAGATCAGCTGTTACAGTTTCACCTGGACGTGCTTCTTGACCAATGAATGCATTTCCAGGGTTTCGCCAATCTGGGTAATCAAACGTATCGTAGTCTGTTAACTTTATGCGCTTCATGGTATGCCCAGTATTATTAGTAATAATGAGTTTTGTGTAGTAGTTACCCATGTTGTTAATTATTTCCAAGTACTGTGTTATTCAAGTACACAAGTTATTATGTTTTCTATTATTTTTTACTTACTGCTAATACTAAAAGAAGTCAAAATTAAAATGTTATCAAACCTACATACCAGAAATATATATAGATGCTATTAATACAACTGTCTTGTGTACCCGAGGCAGCTCTGGAAATGTCACAAAATGATATCAAGTAAAACAAGTATAATGCTCAACGGAGTAATGCTTCCAAAAAAATGTGCGCGGCTAATTCCTGTTCAAAACAACCAGACCATGTTGCTCAATGTCTTAGATTTTTTTTATACTTTGCCTGTTAATTGCCTGATATGTTGAGACTTTCAAACAAGTATTATTTTTTTTTTACTATCGAAATTTTTTTTTGGCTGCCATTTTTCTAAGGTGCCGAGGGGAATTTTTAATGAAAATAGATCATTAGAAAAATTGTTGTATCTTTTTTATTTATTATCATATCGAGATAATTTAAAAATATATATTTTAAGTACAAATTTTTTTAGTTTAAAAAATATTTTGTATCATCGGCATCTATAGATTCTAAAAAATTCTAAATTTTGCTTCAAATTTACAATTCTAAAATTGAAAATATCTCATTTTCAAACGGTTATTTTTTTTTTCATGAAAATTTAAAAATAGCATCTACTTATTACAATTGATAAACCACAAAAATTATTTTTATGTAGTCCAAGTGGTTTTTAAAATATGATGTTTTGAAATTTCCATACAAAATACAAGCCCAGTACGGCTCACGTTTCCCCTATACTGCCTATTCATTTTGCATGGAAATTTCAATACACGATATTTTTTAAACCACTTGGACTATATAAAAACAATTTTTGTGGTTTATTAACTGTAATAAGTAGATGCTATTTTTAAATTTTCATGAAAAAAAAATTAACCGTTTTTTAGATATTTTTTCTTAAAATATGGATTTTTGGGTCGAAGGGGTGTCATTATTTTAATTATAAAATAAATAGCTTTACTTTTGGACATTCTATATTTCTTAATTTTATAGTACTATAAAGTAGTTATTTACAGGAAAAAAATCAATTGTGATTATTACTTTTTTATATTTAAAAATTTCGTATATAAATCATCTTTTTTCATAAAACATATAATGACCTTGAGATGAATTTTTGGTATTTATCAAAATATATAATAGAATATCAATATATACCAAAATATAGTATCATTATAACTCAATATAATGTTTTTTAAATTATTTCGCTACGGTAATAAAATATACAAAACATTCCGATTCAATACCAAGTTTTTAAAAACCTCTATCCACCTTATATTTTTTTTTTATTATTATTTAGGCATTCCACCCAATTCTGAGTGATTTTGCATACCTTATATTTAGATAACAACAACATATTTTTATATCAGTTACGATATCTCGATATATCTCTTCACAGAAATTTTGAAACGCACACCACTGACATGTAGTAGCGAGACGTGAACAATCGGCAAGAGTGAAAGCGGATGATTGGCTGCCTTCGAGATGTGGTACCACAGACACATATTGAAGAACCATTGGTCGAAAACGAAGAATTTATCAAGGAAGACGATAGTCGGCAACTCATGAAAAGTTCAGTCAACATCTATCGAAATGGATTGGCCACAACATTGGACACCCAGGCATTTATATCACCATCGAAGAAGGCAAGACCTATATCAGAAATAGTAAAGGCCAACCAAGAGGCATCTATATGAATCAAGCGAGAAAGGTCATGAACTGTGACACAAACGTAGAATTAAATAAACAAGCAGATAAAGGGAGGAGTGGAAAGGAAAATCCAAACTCAATGCAGACCAATCCAATGGGCTGTGGTGTGGGCTGGGAGGGCAAGCAACTGATTATTCTGAGATCTCAGAGGACGTCCATATGAAGATGTATATTCAACACACTTTAAAAGATACTAAGGAAAATTAACATTTTTTTTATTTCAACATCTATATACCTAGTATGATTCCAAACAAAAACAACCAAAAAATGGAAAAATCGTTGCTCGATGTTTTTGATTTTTTTTATACTTTGTCAGTTGCCTGATATGTTGAGACTTTCAAACAAGTATTTTTTTTTTATACTCTCAAAAATTTTTTTTTGGCGGCCATTTTTCTAAGGTGCCGAGGAGAATTTTTAATGAAAATAGATCTTTAGAAAAATTGTCGTATCTTTTTTTTAAAGATTAAAGAATTTTATTAAAAGTTAATATATACATTCTGAATAATTGAACACATACAAATAAATTCACCAATAAAAAAATTTGAAATCCCCAAACAGCAATAGTATTTATTGCTGGTATAATAGCTGGTATGGTATGCTTTTACTAGAAATAGAAATAAAATATCTTACACATACAAAATAAATGGGCATAGCTTAAAGTCAATGCAGTGCATTAGAGACCTGGGAATCATATTTGACTCGAAATTGCACTTTGATAAGCACATTGAGGAAGTTATAATTTGTGCCAACAGACTCCTTGGCTTCTTGTTGCGTTCGTCTCATAGCTTTAGAAATGTGGAGTCACTAGAGTTGCTATATATTTACTTGATTAGGTCAAAATTGGAATACTGCTCTGTAGTTTGGAATCCACTTTACCAGAAATACGTTCAGGATTTGGAAAAGCTTCAAAGAAAGTTCCAGCGTATATGTCAGCGTAGACATCCCCATTCGCGGAGTACGGTTTTGCAGAGCCTTTCACAGAGACGTGATCTCATTGACATGCTTACCCTACGCAAGATATGTTTGGGTGAGTTGGATGCTCCGGCGTTGGTTGGTGGCTTGCATTTTCTGGTTCCATCTGTAACGCGTAACCGCAGAACATTCTATGCGGGTGCATCAACTAGTAATGCGGGTGTCAGGCGTCCTCTGCATAGAATGATGAATAAATATAATGACTCATTACATGCTGTCGACATTTTCAGCACGGCCGCATTCACTTTTAAAAAAACTGCGAAAACTATCTTGTTCCGAGACTGAGTGCAAATGCCCACACTTCCCTTTCCATTTATTCCCTACCCTCCATACAATTTTAATTATTTTTCTTGATTTTACTAAATTTCATTGTATTGTTTTATTCTATTATTAATATTAATTGATTGAGTTCATTATAGTAATTATTTTGGAAATATATGAAAGACATAATAGAGAATAAATGTACATCTGATGTTTGCTGTAGGTTTTGCTCCTGGCATTTTGATGTTAATCGGTTGGATGCCTGGGATCACTGGGACTCTTTGAGTTTCTATTCCGGATGCATTGGGGTGTTAGGTTTGCCTGGACCTGCGGCTGACTCAGGAATTAACCATTAACGCCTGTAATAGGGCACATCTTTGTATCAAACTTTGTTTCTGTAGTATTCTTTGTGTTTATATGTATATGATGTGCCTGTTGGTGTTTGATTGTTTTCAATAAATAAAATAAATAAAATAAAATAAAAATAAGGGGATACAAGACAAACAAATATTTATTCTAAACTATATGTATCAAAATAACAAACACAATCACAATTACTCCTTCTCTTCAATCAGTTGCTTTCTCAGTTTTTTATTAAAAAGTCCAAGGCTATTAGCTTCCTTAATGTGGTTTGGCAATGAATTATACAATCTTGAAGCAGAGTAAAGAAATCCATACTTTCTCGATTAGTACGCGGCGTGTCACATCTTATGTGCTCTCTCGTTCTAGTGAATCTACTGTGAGTATTGTTGTTATAGGTCAAATTCATGTTCGATTTAATCATTCCATGCTTCACTCTGTACATCATCTTTGCCTTTTCCATGAAAATGAGATCATTTAAATTTAGCATGTTAGTTAGTTTATACAGTTCAGTGGTTTTTGTGAATCGCCCCAAATTGAATATAACTTTTATTGCTTTATTCATCAGTCTTTGGACTATTCCGCGGAGCTGAGAACTGACCACAGAGCCATACCATAGACTATTCGAGGAACCACAAAAGCATTGTAGATTAGTTTCTTTGTCTTTGTATCAAACATGTCAGATCTCCTCATTATATTTATTTATTTATTTATTTATTTTATTCTTTACTGTACATTGGTTACAATATTACATAGTGAAATAGTGGCATAAAAATAACAATTATAAATTCAATGTACAGAGGGCGAGTTTATCGCTAAAATGCGATGTCTTCCAACTAACCCGGTAACTAAAACTAAACATAATTAAAAAAAAAAACACATGCATACATATATACACCCTTACATATCAACAGTCATAAAAGAAATAAAAATACAACACAAAGTAAACAAAAGAAAAGAAAAAGAACACATGCAAGCAACAATGCACTTACGGACACATAATAATAAAAGCATAACATATTAAATTGCAGCGTGCACATGCATAGGGAAAGGGAAAAGGATTTAGGAGTCAGATGCTAAATTCAATGAGAGAAAATGATTTTTGACAGCTTGTCTGAAAGAATTAAAGGTTGTTATCATCCTGATTTTCGAAGGAAGATTGTTCCAACAGCGAGCACCATGAACAAGGAATGAGTTAGATAAAAAGCTTGTACTGTGTGCTGGTATAGCTAGAAGACGCTCTCTGTTAGATCGCAAGGGTAAACCATGACTCGCTAGATACTCGAATTTGACTTTAAGATAGTAAGGGGAGTAGTAACCTATTATTGGAGCAAGTTTTTTTAAAAGAGTTCGTATAAATGATCCAACCATGATAGCTTTTCATCAATTTCAAGTCCCAAGTATTTAACACAATTGCTCTGTTTTATTTCAATTCGATTTATAACCAGTTTAAGACTAATAGGAGGTTTATTCTTTTGTTTTAAAATCATGAAATTTGTCTTTTCAGCATTAATTGACAGTGAGTTTCTATTCAACCATGAAACATATATATTTAAATCAAAATTAATTAGGTTTTCTAAACTTTTCGCTTCTCTACCACTATAAATCAGAAGTGTATCATCGGCATAAACAAAATATTTCCCCTGTAGGTTAGCAAATCGAAGATCATCAATGTATAATAAATACAACAATGGACCAAGTATTGATCCCTGTGGCACACCGACCTCGACAGGCAACCGTTCACTGGAGTTTTCAAAATTCTTTGTTAAAATATATCTTTCCTTTAAATAACTTTCGATCAGTTTTAATGCGTTGCCTCTAAAACCCATTTTATTCAGTGAGCACAAGAGGGTAGCATGGTTCACCGTGTCAAATGCCTTAGACAAGTCGACAAATATAGGCACTACATAATTTCCCTTGTCAAGTTCTCTACTCATGTAGTTCATAGCATCTATCAGTGCAGTGGAAGTATTGCTTCCCTTCTGGAAACCATACTGACAAGGATCAAACCCACAATTTTTATTGATGAAGGCAACAAATCGTGTGTGTAAGATTTTTTCAAAAATCTTACTAAGTGTACTTAACAAACTAATTGGACGATAGTTACCTGCCTCTTTTTTGCTTCCCGATTTATGAATAGGTATTATATTCGCCGTCTTTAAGCAATTAGGAAATTCACACTTAGAAATGGATTCATTTATCAATCCTGCCAATGGTTCAGCTATAACTTCCTGCAGTATTTTTACATCCATTGCCGTTACTTCATCATACCCACTAGCTGCGCTGTTTTTTAGGTTTTTTATTGTACTCAAAATTTCTGATTTTTCAGTTGGAGCAATGAAAATACTATCACGAGGGGAGTCCGTTCTTTTCAAGTTCAGGTCACAATTACTATTATGATTCTGTTTAAGCTTCAAGGCCAATTTTGCACCTATAGAAGCGAAATATTCATTCATAATATTTGCAACATCTTTGCTATCATTTACTACTTGACCAGATATCTCTAATTCCCCTATTCCTTTTGCTTTCTTATTTTCAATTTTTCCAAAGGACTCGTTTATAATTTTCCAAAATTTTTTACTATCTCCATTTGTTTTCTCTATTTCTGACTCCATAAAAATTCTCTTCGCCCTTCTTACTTCATTAGACACTTTATTTTTATAAATTTTATATTTATTTTTAATGCTTTCGGGTGTATTAGGTTTCTTCTGTATAGAGTATAGTTTGTTTCTAATTAATATTTTTAATTTATTAATATTATTAATAAGTACAAAATATTCTAGTTTTGAAAATATTTTTAATCATCGGCATCTATAGAAAAAAATACTAAATTTTGCTTCAAATTTACAATTCTAAAATTGAAAATTTCTCATTTTTGGATCATTATTTTAGAATGAAAACAACAAGTATCATCATTCATATTTTTTATTTACAGATATATTTTACGTCACTAATGGTTGTGAGATTATCAATAATAATACGGTTAATGTTATATAAAATTTTCAAAAGGAAACGTTCAGTCCCTTTTCGGATATTTGGTTTCAAAATTTGCATTATTTCACATAAGAGCAAAGTTCGACTAGTTATAGAAAAAGAAGGACTATCTTAAATTCATCTGCATTGCTTCTGAGAATAGTGACATAAAATATCTCTGTAAATAAAAAATATGAATGATGATACTTGTTGTTTTCTTTCTAAAATAATGATCCGAAAATGAGAAATTTTCAATTTTAGAATTGTAAATTTGAAGCAAAATTTAGTTTTTTTTTCTTTAGATAAGGAGTGCTCATTGCTGTGACGAATAAATACAATTGTGTACGAGAACCGAAGTGGGAGACCAAAGGTGAGAATCTTTTTATTACATTACTGCTATCAAACGGTCGAAGTTCACAAAGTAGAATAAATCTTACTGTAGGAGTGGTATACATCCCCCCTGCTTCAGCTGCAGATGTCTATGAACTTTATATCGCATCCTTCTCTGAGCAAATGATTGAACAAAAGTTTCAGGGCTATCTGTGTTTACTTGGAGACTTTAACGTTCCAACTATAGACTGGATGGAGGATGAGACTACCGACACTGTGCGTGGAGTGTCTCTTGGCGGCACGGTGTCTCTCATGTTACTAGAAGCCATTTCATTCTTAAACCTAAAACAGCTGAACTCTGTAGTAAACATTAATAATAGGATCTTGGATCTCGTCTTGTCAAATGTGCGTTTTGGGGTCTCTCTTAGTGACTTTCCACTAGTTCCGGAGGATCCTCATCACCCGTCCCTTAATATTGACATTCCCTTGGAGAGAGATGAGATGTTGGATGGAAACGAGGTTGTAAAGTACAATTACTTTAAAGCAAACTATTCTGAGATAAACGCTGAGCTTCAGACCATTGACTGGGATTCCCTCTTTTACAAAAAATCTATAAATGAGGCCTTGTCTATTTTCTATACAGCATTGTTTGCAATCGTTGACCGCCATACTCCAAAAAAGAAAATCAAATCTGACAAATATCCTATCTGGTACTCAGCTGCTACAGTCTCCTTACTTAGGAAAAAAAACAAATTCTGGTGCAAATGGAAGAAATATGGTAATACATGTGATCACGAGCTATTTCGACGTTGCAGAACTCTTCTAAAAGAGGCACAAAAATGTGATCATAGACGTTATATTGACTCTGTTGAAAGTTCAATACGTAGTAATGTTAAGCCATTTTTCTCGTATGTAAACAACCTGAGAAAAAATAAGAACTATCCCAAGAACATGTTCCTTGACGAAAGTAAATCTTGTGATCCTGAGACAATAGCAAATTTGTTTTCTACTTTTTTTAAGTCGGTATTCAATGAGGTGGAGAGTGATGGTCTTCCATCTAATTATGAAATGGGCATCGAGGTGAACAATGTATTAACATCGATTAATATAAGAGGGGAGGAGATATTTAACAAACTAAAAAAAATTGATGTGAATAAGGGTTCGGGCCCTGATATGGTTTCTCCAGTTCTTCTCAGGAATTGTGCGCCTCATCTCACAAAACCACTGCGTTTGCTCTTTAACAGAAGTATTAATGAAGGTTGTTTCCCAGATCGATGGAAGATTGCTTACGTTACTCCTGTCCATAAGGGTGGTTGCGCTTCAAATGTCCAAAACTATCGACCAATATCTATACTGTCGTAACTGTCTAAGGTTTTCGAGTGCATCGTTAAGGACCATTTGCTTTATCATTTTCGACCATATATACTGGATGAGCAACATGGCTTTTTGAGTGGGAGGTCTACGGTGACCAATTTATTGGAATACTCTGAAGACTTATTTGGTGCCCTCGATGAACGCATTCAGGTTGACTCAATTTACACGGACTTTCGTAAGGCCTTCGATAAAGTTGATCATAGAATCCTAATTGAAAAACTGGCATACTATGGTATACACGGTAACTTGCTGCGATGGGTGGAATCATATGTAAGAAATCGAACACTTACAGTCACTATAAACGGCTATCAGTCCGGCTTTGTGGCCGCTACATCAGGGGTGCCCCAGGGATCGGTGCTTGGACCTTTACTGTTCACTATGTTTATTAATGATATCGGGGGTTGCTTTAGGGGATCTAAGTTCTTGCTCTTTGCTGATGACCTTAAAGTTTATCGTCGTATTTATTCCAAAGATGATTGCATCGCTTTAGAGGGAGACTTGTGTCGCTTGGGCAGTTATTGTGAAGAAAATAACCTCCATCTGAACTTTGATAAATGTAACTCTATGACTTTTACTAGAAATAGAAATAAAATATCTTACACATACAAAATAGATGGGCATAGCTTAAAGTCAGTGCAGTGCATTAGAGACCTGGGAATCATATTTGACTCGAAATTGCACTTTGATAAGCACATTGAGGAAGTTATGATTTGTGCCAACAGACTTATTGGCTTCTTGTTGCGTTAGTCTCATAGCTTTAGAAATGTGGAGTCACTAGAGTTGCTATATATTTACTTGATTAGGTCAAAATTGGAATACTGCTCTGTAGTTTGGAATCCACTTTACCAGAAATACGTTCAGGATTTGGAAAAGCTTCAAAGAAAGTTCCAGCGTATATGTCAGCGTAGACATCCCCATTCGGGGAGTACGGTTTTGCAGAGCCTTTCACAGAGACGTGATCTCATTGACATGCTTACCCTACGCAAGATATGTTTGGGTGAGTTGGATGCTCCGGCGTTGGTTGGTGGCTTGCATTTTCTGGTTCCATCTGTAACGCGTAACCGCAGAACATTCTACGCGGGTGCATCAACTAGTAATGCGGGTGTCAGGCGTCCTCTGCATAGAATGATGAATAAATATAATGACTCATTACATGCTGTCGACATTTTCAGCACGGCCGCATACACTTTTAAAAAAACTGTGAAAACTATCTTGTTCCGAGACTGAGTGCAAATACCCACACTTCCCTTTCCATTTATTCTCTACCCTCCATACAATTTTAATTATTTTTCTTGATTTTACTAAATTTTATTGTAGTATTGTTTTATTCTATTATTAATATTAATTGATTGAGTTCATTATAGTTATTATTTTAGATCTTAGATCATCTGATGTTTGCTGTAGGTTTTGCTCCTGGCATTTTGATGTAAATCGGTTGGATGCTTGGGATCACTGGTACTCTTTGAGTTTCTATTCCGGATGCATTGAGGTGTTAGGTTTACCTGGACCTGCAGCTGACTCAGGAATTAACCATTAACGCCTGTAATAGGGCACATCTTTGTATTAAGCTTTGTTTCTGTTGTATTCTTTGTGTTTATATGTATATGATGTGCCTGTTGGTGTTGGATTTGTTTTCAATAAATAAATAAAATAAATATAGATGCCCATGATTAAAAATATTTTCAAAACTAGAAACTTTTGTACTTAAAATATATATTTTTAAATTATCTCGATATACTTATAAATAAAAAAGATACAACAATTTTTCTAAAGATCTATTTTCGTTATAATATCTCCTCGGCACCTTAGAAAAATGGCCGCCAAAAAAAATTTTTGAGAGTAAAAAAAAAATTATACTTGTTTGAAAGTCTCAACATATCAGGCAATTAACAGGCAAAGTATAAAAAAAATCTAAGACATTGAGCAACATGGTCTGGTTGTTTCGAACAGGAATTAGCCTATATCATGATATAAGTAAAAAGACGTATTTTGGTTATTTTAAATAAACATACATACAAACAAACTAAAATGAATACGTTAAAAATACCATGTCTTAAATAAAATATCAGTACATTTAACCACGTATAGTAAAATGCAAAAAATAACTACGTCTGTACCACAAATATACCAAATGTGATAAGTATTTGTTTTTTGATAATAAGATGCAATTAAAGATATTCTATTACATATTAAAATAATGTGATAATATTTATTTTTGTTTTCATTATTTATCACCATTTGCCTTCCTTTGCTTTGTTTCCTTCGAAAACATAAGGCGGAAACGAATCTCCTACATTCAAATTTATTGTTCGTCTATTGACTGATCACTTTTCATGACATCCCTTACTCTCTACATATGATCGTTGTTAAAGATACAGTGTGCTGTAAAAGAGTGACACTCGGGCTGTTGGAAACCTTACGACTGAAAAAACAAACGAAATAAAAAAATTTAGAACAACTATTTTTAAATATTTTCAAAAAAATCCTTAGCAACAACCACTATGCACGATTGGTCTTTACAGAGTTTAAAAATATTCATATCCTACTTAAAAAATCATGTTCATCAATTTATTGTAAAATAACTTAACTTAAAATCCTTCAACGTTCCTCCCAGGAACACAGAGCAGAAACTACCTTTCTCTTTACGCCAATTCCATACACTCCATGACATTCCTGACACACTGATATCATTGTTATAGGAACGGTGTATTGTAAAAGAGACATCCAGGCCGTCCGTCAGCCCATTGTCTCAACAAGTACATACCAACTAATCAATTACGTAATCACCCTTGTAATATTTTTTCCATAAATGTAAATTAAGGTGGAACAAAATTCTTTTTCTCGAATTTTGATTTGGAATAGATGTATTTAGTTGCCTTTCGCCATCAATTGCCTGCATTAAAAATATAAATATTATCAGACAACGGTAAGAGCCCCCGACAAGACATCGAATATTTACAAAATGGACAATTTAGGGGCTGTTTGCGCGGCCTACAAAACAATACAGAACTTATTAAAATGGGTTTATTTTATTCAAAAACATATTCAAACATAGTTAACTAGCAGTTGCAATCAAATATTTCATCATTTTAATATACTTTGGTACTGGGACAGTTGAGCAAAGTGCGGGACAAAGCGGGGGGCAGCACGCTTCGATCTACGAATTTGCAGTGTTTTATTTCAACTAGTGTCGATAATTTTGTCTCAAGGTGGAAGGTAGCTCGTCAATTATTTTCACCAGTAGTTGATGTACCTACATTTTTAAGTGTATAAATATGACTTCTACAAGACAAAAGTTAAAATGTCCGATATTTGGGTTAGTTGGAAGATATCGCGCCTTTGCGATAAACTCGCCCTCTGTATATTGATTGTATTTAATTTGAATGTATACCTTTTATGTAATTGTTTTTAATCAATGTACAGTAAAGAATGAATAAATAAATAAATATTTGGTGAAAGTGCAGAGTTGAAGGAGAATATCCTAATTACGTATGAGAATGTGATGAAATTCTTTGAATGGGTTCGACAAGACTTAAAAATAAAGAACAACACAACAAAAGAACCTACTTTTTTGTGAAAAGTGCCGAAACAGTTGAAACAAATATTGAAGAATTAGTTATGAATAAAATCTTCTATTTGAATTGTTACACACAAACGAGTTTTACAGTTACTTAAAAAATATCACTCAGAATGTTTTGATTTGATTTGTTTGATTTTGTTTGAAATTTGAAAAAGTCTTTGAAGAAACTTAACAGCCGTTCTTACCTAAGGTACAAATCAAATTTAGCTCTAGTGGTTTCGGGCAACAATTTTTAGTAGGCGCAGAGAAAATTATTTAAATAATAAATGAAATAGCTTTATTAATAAATATAAGCCAAAACTTTATATGCAAAAATATTCATGAGCATAAAAAAATAGTATGTTGTCATATATAAATAAAATTAAAGTTATATTTATTCTATAAATTAAATTTATTTATTTCCTAATTCAGAGACAGATCGAGTATACCCCCACATGCTCTCACTAGGCACAGAGAATGCCTTCTGAATCTAAAAATTTGTGAAACTTGCTATATTCTTGATTATTGTACATAATGACGTTATATATGCAGTATGCATGGTAAAAAAACATACCATATTATTATATAAATAAAACAAATGCTTGCTTTATTAACATTTTTTATACTTTTTTTGATAATGATTTTTTTTTATGTGTATGCAGTTTGATATAATAATTAAGAATATCCAAGTGTTGTAAATAAATAAATCAAGGTGCATCATAAAATTCACGATATTTTCAAATTAATCTTGGTTTTAAAATTTTATTAACACTCTTGTTATTATTAAGGATAATTTGTTTAAAATAGCACCACTCAACCTATCATCATTGCGACGACAATTTTCAAAAATTATTTTCACTATACTTCTCGCAGCAAAATAAAACTAAAATGTTAAAATCGCATTTAGAAATGTTCAAAATATTATATTAATATATAAAATAACATAAATATTATCCAAATTTTGAAATATATTAAAAATAAAATGGTAGTAATTTTGCTAATTCGTTTGCATGAAATCACAAAGAATGGGTGTTGAGCCCTCTTAAGGAAAGAAAGAATTATTCAGTCGCTTTATATTATCTGGTAGTGAATTGAACAATCCAATAGCTGTATATAAAAAACTATTTCTCTCTCTGTTCGTTCTAGGATTATCTGATATCTCTTGCTGTCCTTGTATTTCTTGAGTGTACACTAGTATTCATCTGTACCTTAATATTGGTTTTAGTCAAGTTATTTGCAACTTTATACATCATTTTGGTTTTTTCTGCATATATAAGTTCTTCTAGATTAAACATGTTTACACATCAAGTGTCCTTGTGTATCTATCAAGATTGAAAGTAATCTTCAGAGCCTTGTTCATGATTCTTTGTATTATTCCCCTCATCTGCTGGCTGCATTGAGACCATACAGTCAACCCATAACAAATTCGTGGAACCACAAAAGCATTATAAATATTTTGTTTGTTTTATTATCAAAAAAGTCAGTGCGTCTCATTATTCCTACAATTGGTCCAAGTTTTTTCTAATTGACTAACTACGAAGTAAATTTAAATTGATTTAAATCCTCCGCCAAACGATAGCATACCTACGAAATATCATGATATACATATTTACATTATAAACTTTTTCGATAGCTGACGATGACTGCTATTTTTTTTAGCGTAGTGGAGTTAAATAAACCGGATTTTCAGTTTTGTTTTGAAAATTTACAGATTTTTTGTAAGAATCATGAACATCTTAGCAAATTCTTTTTGGATAAAGATTAATGTTGAAGGTATGGGATAGGCGGAGTGAAGGGGGAGGGTAGTGATTTATAGAGAATTTATTTTTATATCACAGGAACCTACCTTAAGTATGGATCATCGTGTGGAAACATAACTTAAGATTTATTCCATTTTACGCATACTTATTAACCCGACTGCAATCGATATATTGACAAAGAGATCACGCTGACGCTTCATTCAAATATCTCAACTAATTTTCAATATTTTTTCAAAAAAATCATTTTAATTCTTGTACTAAGAGCAAAAAATTATATGAGCAGATATTTTTTTACGATTTGTTGATAGATTCAAAGTTGTGAAGCAAAATAAAAAAAAAATGTGTGTCAAATAATGAAACGAATTTTTTTTCATGTACCAAAATACATACTTGTGATAAATATAGATCTTTAAACTTTTCACACAATTGGTTGTAGATTTAATGTTAATGAAAATGATCCAGAGTTATTATTTATTATTATTGTCATTATTGATTATTCGTATGTATTACATATTATATTATTTATCTATATTTATGTATGTATATATTATACTTAACACGTACATCAAGTACATTATACGTTTTTTTTATATTTATATTTCACTTATTTGTCAAAGTTGGGTTGATTGGCAGAAATCGCCAATAGGCGATAAATCCGCCCTTTACATGTTAATTTATGTGTAATAAAGTTTTTATTTATTTATTTATTTTATTTATTTATTGATATCAAATATGTTTTAATGTTAATGATTTAATATAAAGTAAAATTAAAAACAATTGTGAACTCATCCATATATATTCATGTAAGTAGTTTTACAAAATAAACGTCAAATCAATTAGAAATTTATTTTTCCACAAGAAATTGATTTATTTTAAATACATATTTAAAAATCATTATATATAAATATATAACTGTATACCAAATAATACAATCCATAATCAAATACTTATCATTTTTTAATGCAACGTCATTAAAAATTTATATTGAGTTTTACAATTTTACTGGAATTACCAAAAAACAATCAACAGTTCGGGATCATTGTTTCCAAGTTTGAAATATTTAATGTTATGCGAAGCGGAAAATTTATGGTAATAGGCTTCTTCCCCCCATAGGAATTTATGATTAATCCTGAAATCATCTTTTGTCCCATTTGAATACACAATAGTGACTCTGTATGGTGCTCCATTAGCCACTTTCTTTATTTTTAGATCAGCTGATACAGTTTCACCTGGACCTGCTTGTACATCAATGAAGGCATTTCCAGGATTCTCCCTTTCCGGGTAATCAAACGGATCGTATTCTGATAGCTTTATGTAGTACATAGTATGACGAGTATCATTTTTAATATGGAGTTTTGTGTCGTAGTTACCCATGTTGTTAATTGCTTCTATTTAACTTGATTAGTGTTTTAACGAGTACTGAATTGTTCAAGACAACAACTTATTATGTTTTCTGTTATTTCTTGCTTACTATTTATACTAATAGAATTCAAAATTAAATATTTGCAAACCAATATTCAAGAATAAATATACATCCAATACACAAGTATTTTGTGTACCAGGAGTTGCTCAGGAAATACTTCCAAATCGATCATATATAAAACTAATTCTATGAAATAACTGTGGGTGTAAGAAGGAATGAACTTGAAAATATTTGAGAAATTTATGCAGATAGAAGAGTGAATGATAATGGCAAACAAACAATCGAATAATTGAAATGTGTGTGGAGATGGATCTCTTTGTGTGGAATACCTTTTTCGGCCACGAGGAGATCCACCTGTTTACCTGGGAGGGAGGGATTGAAAGGTCGATGATTGACCTCGTGTAAACTCTCGTCTTACAAAAGCGACCACAGACACCAGAGCGTATCGGGACACTGAACTGGAGACGGATAATTTTCTCGTAGTTTCGAGGATAAGCCTATTCTCAACTTGGCGTTGAAGAGCACAAGTGTCCACGCCATTCATGAGATTGAGAATGAGAGAACCTCTATCAAATGCCTTCTATGATGGAGTTTATTTCTGACATATTAATGTAAAAACAAACTATGTATATCAAAAAGCTTTTAGTCTATGCTCCACTTACCTTTCACTAACATTTTTTTTAAAACATCAAAATTCCATGTAACAAATAAAGGGACATTTTTATATTTTATTAAATAAACATAGATACAAACTAATTTAGTAAAATTAATTATATTTAAAATACCACGTCTTAAAGAACATATCCGTTCATCTAATCTTGTTAATCTAGTGTAATAAATAAAACATTATTTATTTGCAATCAAGTACCCTCATCTGTACCGCAAACATACCAACTATGATTAGGTATAATTATTATTTCCAGATATGATGATTGAAAATTCTCCCATTTCTAGTATATTTTATATTTTCTATGCGAGTGATTTAAAGATGTACCTAATCATTCATTCATACCTTCACGACATATCCTACGTGAAGGGTAGCCAACGGACGAACAGCAAATAATGAACACGCAAATTTAACTCAATGGGTCAATAAAAGTTAAGATGTTCAATAGGGATGGCATACCTCGTGGCTGAATTGAAGATATTTTATGTCTTACACGTCGTGCTGTCTTACGAATACCTGCCATTTACAGGACACTCGAAAACTTGTCGAAAAGAGTGGGAATCCTATTTTCTGCCCAATGACTCCATGGGGGTATTTTCTAATATAATATTATTATTTATAAATAAATTGCAACATCGTGAAAACGACATGATGTGCATTATATTCGCCGTAAGTCCTCTGGTTACACCACTGGTGAGAAATATCTATAATGTGCATATATATATAATATTTACTCGTTTATGACACAACAGATTAATAATGTAAAAAATTTGATTATAGAAAAATCTTTTCGTTATTTTCCCATATTTTTATGTCTTTTTTAGTGTCGTATGTTTTTTATGTCATACTTTTAGTCTTTCATCTTTTTAATAATACGTCGTTAATGCGTGAGAAATATTTCGGTCAGGAAATCTTAGAAAATTTCTTATGAGGTAACTAGCGAGTAGTCGTGTTGTCAGCGGAATACTTAATATGTACACATTCTTTATTTTATCACAGTCTTACATTACACATGACTTATTAAGTATAAAATATAACCAATTCACCAATGCATCCCGTTCAAATTTGAAAGTATTTTATTTATCTTCATTATGAGATATATGAGATTGCTAACATTTATAAGTAGTAAATGGAAAAACGAAGTGGTAATGGCTAGATATTGACGAAAAGAGAAGAAGTAAATAATGCCAGAAAAGTAGAATGGTCTACGATGGTTTGGTAAAAAAAAAATATCATAGTAATCCAACAATTCCTCGTTGTAAATAATAATTTCAGGATTCTCGTAAGCATTCGGTATATAAAGGTACAATCCTTGAAATATTTATTTAGAAATAACACCTATCATAGTGAATAGGTCATTCATTGTATTGTAATGAATATACCCCGAGGAGTCCTCGGGGAAGAATAGGTTTCCTACTCTTTTCTGCAAGTTTTCGAATTTCCTATTAATGGCAGGTGTTCGTTAAACTTGACATATGTATATGACAATTTATTAACATAGGACAATATGCATGTGTTTTACTGGAAGTTAGATCGCTGGCTACCTTACTTGTGGGATATGCCTTGTTGGATGATATCACAATACAGCGTTATATAAATTGTCATATAATTATAGTCATAAGAGCATCTGCCATATTTATACTAGGGCTGTAACGGATATCCGTATCCGCAAGTGTTATGTAGTGGTATATAGAGGAGGATCGAACTTGTTTATAAGAAATAAGGAAGTAATTTTTATTTCACCAAACCTTCGCAAATACACACTGTCGACTGTCTCTTCCATCCTATTGTAAATAAGTCGACTTCCATCCTATAGTAAATTATTTTAAGCAGATCTAAGACGTTAGCGTTTAAATAATTTTGTATTCACATTTTTTCCGTACGTAAAAGTTTTTTTCTCAAAATTTATATATCTTTGAACAAAAAAAAACAAATTTTTGAAATTAAATTTTGTCCATAAATTAAATGTTTATTATTTTGTGAATTTGTTAAAATAATACGGTTGTTTTTCATTATTTTTATTTTATTTGTACAATATTTACAGCATAAAACAGTCAATAATAAAACATACATTCAATATGCGGACTGCCAAAGATTCTCAATTTACCAGAGATATTTAGGTCCTTGAAAAACATCATAGTCAAAAAAATTATTATCAAAACATCCCAAAATTATGTACAGAGAAACTCACTACTTCCGAAATAAAAAAATAAAATACATATAAAAAAAGTTTACTAATTGGCAACCAATAATTTAAAGTCAATCGGACTTTCAAACATAATGGATAAAAAGAATTTATAAATTAATTGAAATCCTTAAAGTAAGACCAGAAAAGGCAAGATAAATAGGCAGTTTTTACATACAAGTACATAATAAATCAATAAATAGATTCATAAAAGGCCAATAAATTAGTTAATTATTACCCCCTATTCCATATTGATTCAAACTAAAATAAGAAAGTTCCAAAATTTTATAATCAAGTTTACTTGAACTATCGGAACTAACATTCGTATTCTATATATGATACAAGTTGTATATAATTCTAATTAGGAACAATTTTAGAGTTTATAGAATACCAATGTAGACTAACTAAAATTGGAACATACCTATTTTAATTAGTGCACACTAAAAATGAAATTTTGGCCTTTGTTGTTCAAATGTTCATGTTATTTCAATGACATTGCACATTCAAACATTGGCCTAGATTAAAAGTAATCTCTCAATTTTTACGTTATGGTTTCAAGCAGTTCAGTCTTGAGCCTCCACTGAGAATTACAACAATCAGGTAGGATAGAGCCGTCATTTCCACAGGCCTCGGTATCGTTGGGCTTGTCTCCCAACATACTTAAAGTGACCGACTGCAAACAGAAACAGGACAAAGCCTCGGACACTTGGACCTCTACAGGGGAGGGGTTCATTTACATGTAGCCCCCCTGACCATAAGAACTTGGACCGAATAAGGAAATTGAAAATCGGAACATACAATGCGAGGACGCTGAGGCATGACAAGGAGTTGGCTGCCGCCAAGATAGCGAGTGACTATGGGTTAGACCTGCTAGGTGTGTCTGAGGCACGTCTTTTGGATTGTGGTAGGAGTGAGGCGGGGAACTATTCCATGATTCACTCTGGCCACAAGACAAAACACAAGCAAGGTGTCGCCTTGCTAATGAGCAAACGGGCCGCCGGCTCGCTTCTTGATTGGGAACCCATCTCCGACAGGCTACTACGCGCCTCGTTTAGGGCAACGGGTGACCCGTTGACGGTACTTTTGTGTTATGCCCCCACAGAGGATGCGGAGGGGACGGTCAAGGACAGTTTTTATGACTGTCTGGCAGCCGTCACATCTAAAATTCCTAAAAGGCATAGGATCGTTGTGATGGGCGATTTCAATGCCAAAGTAGGCAACGACCCACTAAACGGTCCTGGCGTAATGGGGGGGCATGGTATGGGGGTGCTAAATGACAACGGCTCCCGTCTTATAGAATACGCAACTCTCCAAGGACTCCTTATTGGAGGAACACTGTTTCCTCACAAGGATATCCACAAATACACGTGGACCTCACCTGATGGACGTACCAGAAACCAAATTGACCATCTTTTGGCTAAGGCCCGAGACCGCTCTGATCTACAGGATGTCAGGACATTTCGTGGAGCGGACCTGAAAACGGATCATGAGCTCCTTGTCGGAGCCATGAAGCTAAGGTTCAACAAATTTGCAAGACCAGCTGCACCGCGAGTGTTTGACGTCTGTGGGTTGGGGAATATTCGGTCTCGCATGAAGTATGAGGCTGAGCTGCACCAAGGATTTGAACTCTCTCGGTATCTTTCCGATACTGACTCAGTAGAGTCAGCCTGGGAGGAGTTCCAGAGAGTAGTGAAGGCTGCAGCGGTTGCGTCCATTGGGTTCAAAGAGAGGAACAAACCACCATGGATGTCTATGGAGTCCTGGGGATATATTCAAGATCGCCAAAAAGTCAAGATACTCAGATGTGCTGAAAAGTCCCCTACGAAACTGGAGGTCCTAAGAAATTCGTACAGAGAGCTAGACCGCCTGGTAAAGCACTCTGAGCGCTAAGACAGACGACGTGATGTCGAAGCCAAAATACAGCTTGCACAAACTGCCGCGGCCAGGAATTACTCGAAGACTCTCTTTGAAATTACCCGCATGTTGGGAGGAAGAGGTCAGAATAAGACTGCTGACTCAATTAATGATAGCAGTGGAGACCTGAGCCCGTAGACAAACAGTACTTAGCGATCGACTACTGGCGAACTTTTCGACAATATACCTACATCTACCGTATAATTATGCGTTATTGTTGCAGTTATTGACGAAAATTCATCTGTAGTCGATCGCCAAGTGCGTGTTTGTCTAGGCTTACTGGCCCTGACTTAGTAAGAGGAAGATGGAGAGAACACTTTGAGTTCATTCTAAACCGACCGGACCCCTCCTCACCTTTTGATGTTGGCAATGAGGATAGCGACCTAGATATCCCACAGGTATCTGGGATAGCCGAAACCCCCCCAACACATGAGGAGATTGAGGCAGCTGTAAAAAGGCTAAAAAACAACAAGGCCCCAGGTGAGGATGGAATCCACGCAGAGCTCCTTAAGTATGGCATGAATGCGCTTATCCACCCACTGTGCCATCTCTTTAACAAGGTGTGGAATGAGGAGCTCTGCCCGAAAGATTGGAGAAATGGATCCATCGTGACACTTTTCAAGAAGGGAAACCCACTGGAATGCGGAAATTACCGTGGCATCACACTACTTAGTGTGCCCAGTAAAGTTCTCTCACAAATCATATTGAGTCGCATTCAAAAACCAGTGTTGGCATCTCTGAGAAAGCAACAATGCGGGTTTGTGTCTGGCAAGTCCTGTTCGGACGCAATTTTCTGTGCCAGATGTGTACTCCAACAGTCGCAAGAGTTCAACTCACCGCTTGCATGTTGCTTCATTGACTATGAAAAAGCTTTTGACAGCCCCCACAGACCAACCATATGGAAAATACTGGCCGCGTATGGCATCCCGCCCAAGGTGGTAACCATGATCAAAGCCCTGCATATGGACTCTGAATGTTCTGTCAGAACATCAAGTGGTCCAACTGACACCTTCAGGATCACCACTGGAGTCCGACAGGGCTGTGTATTGGCACCTTTTATCTTTGCCATAATTATGGACTACCTGCTCAGAAAATCTATTCTGGGCCCTGGCGGTGTGCCTTTATCACAGCGTGAAAACAGTGAGACGTCTGTGGGAGTGCAGCACGATCTTGAATATCGATACCTTAATTCGCAGATTGGGTAACTCCAAAATAACTACTTTACAGGGCGGACAAAAAACTAAATATTTTTGTTATGCATATTATTATTGTTATTTTCCTTATTCTAAAATATCTACATGATGTAGATACATGTTCGTAACACAATAACCATGGCATAATTATGTTTATAATGGTTTTGTAGGCTTTTTTTGGAGTTACCCAATTTTCTGTGATAGATTTTGTAAAATAAATGCTATAATTGATGGAGTTACCCAATTTGCCTATAAGTATTGTATACTGTTTGGTCTCACAATAATGTTATTTTTAAAGTGTTTTATATGAAAATAAAATTAAATTGAAGTAATATATATAGGATAAATATTTCAACATCATCATCATCATCATCAACGCTCCTCTCGGGAGGACAGGGCAGAAACCAGCCTCCTCCATTCAGAGCGACTCTGCGCCAATTGCGTCACCTCTTTCTACGATATTTCCTGCGCTCTGCTGCTGTCGTTATAAGAACGGTGTATTGTGAAAGAGGGAAATCACGGGCTAACGAATCCTTGCGGATGGAAGACCGGTGCTCTTTTTGGCCAATTAGCATTTTCAGGATATTACCTAGCCTGGAACATCGTCTATCCTGTATCACGGAGTTGAACATAGTTGAACAAAAAAGTTGCACCTTTAGAGATATACTCGTTGATAGCTAGACAAAAATAATGAAGAGTGACAAAATGTGAAAATTATTATTCGTATGGAGCATTATTTTAGAAATCCTGGTAGTCCTGAGTCCATTTTCGTGAAGATATTTTCAGTCTCGTTTAAATTATTTAAGCAGACAATATTTTTTGGGCCAAGGCTTTTCTTCCTTTGAGGCAATTTATTTATTTATTCATTCATTCTTTACTGTACATTGATCACAATATATACAATTTTATAAAAAAAAATGCATTCAAATTAGGTGTGATCAATATACAGAGGTAGGTTGCCCAATAAGAGACTGTTACGACTTGTATTATGAGATAGCTGAAGTCCAGTATCTGATCAAAGTGTCTTGCCTCTTGCACACTGATACCCTCTCTGTATATCTCAAGATATTAAAATCCGCCAAAAGAAATTTGTACTTGGCACAAATCGTCCCACAAGGGACGGGTTGCCGTAATCTTATAAATAATAATAATAATATACAGAGGGCGAGTTTATCACACCTCTTTTTGATTTTTTAAATTTAAATTTTAAATTTTTATTACTCCATGATTCATCCTTTTTCCAAGAGAAGTCTCAGAGTTTTCATCAGAATCTAAATGTTCTGAATATGGGACTAACGAGATGTTGACTCTTATGCTGCCCTTCTCTGTTGCAATATTAAGATCAATAGCATTAGCCTGTGCATCTAACAATATCCCTTGTGTCGCATTATTATCTAAATTATTATCATCAGTAGGTATTTATATTTTGGATTTCTGCAAGATTACCACTATCAAGTAATATGATGGGCCAACTCCATCATAAAAACTCGAATTGTCTTTGATAAATTTGTTTCACTCATACGATTTTCTTCACTCCTTCAATTTTCAGTTACTAATTTAACCAAAGTCTTTAGTCTGCTATTCATCTTTAAAATGATAAGCACACATTTCACTTTTGCCTGACGATGAGAGCGGCTTGTTGCGGCTTGCTTGCCGGCTTGCAAAATAAATAATGTCAATAGTGGAATAACTATATATCGTGTTTCATTTTAAAAATTATTAATATGAACTTCCACCAAAAACCGTGGGCCGAGGAATTAAACTTATGATAAGTAGGTAATGTATGTAGATACACGTTCAGTTCTTCGGATTTTGAGCTTATTTAAAAATAATCATGATTCAACAAATCCTTATATATCAAAAAATAATGTCGTTTATTTAAGTATTAAAACCTAGATTTTTTATTTGACTAAAAAATAATAACATAATATATTGTGTTAAAAAACAATAAAATATTAGTAAATCAGTTTCAAAATTTGTGCGCAAACATATCCAGTAATAATTAAATTCCACGTAGTAACTCATGCAAAAGTTGCATTATTTAAAATGTGAGTTCCTTACATATAAACTACATCACATAAGGAGCAAATGATAAAAAAAAAACTTTAAAAAATTGAAGAAAATAAAGCTGATATTTATGGTTACAGTTATCTAACATTTTTTTACAGGATAAGATATCCAAAACCACTTTTTTGTAAAATATTCCTAATACACAACCTATCTCTCGCAAGTTTCCATACAGAATGGTGGAGTTACCCAATTTGCAGTGTTGTAAATACTAACATTGGAGTTACCCAATTTTCTTGAGGTGTTTTTTAGGGCATTTGTAATAACGTTGGATTCTTCAAATTTACCTAGCATGTGTGTTGGAATACAGTCAACATTATGGCATCATTAAGTCATTTTGTCAAAAAATGGAGTTACCCAATCTGCGAATTAAGGTATCGATATGCGGATGATCTTGCCCTTTTTGATACATCTGTGGACGGATTACAGTGCAACGCTAATGCTCTTCATGAAAATTCTTTGCGCCTTGGCCTTCGTATCAACGCTGGTAAAACGGAGTACATATGTAATAGAACATGCACGAGTACTCACACCCCACTAATGGTTGGCAATTCCCAAATATCTCAGGTTAGTAAATTCAGGTACCTGGGAGCAACCATAACGCCAGAGGGTGATCTCCGGTCGGAATTACCAATCCGCATAGGAGCAGCATAGGGGCTTTCAAGAACATGAACAAAGTTTGGAAGGCGTCTGGACTCAGCATCAGGACAAAATGTCGCTTGTTCAATGCGTGCATCATCCCAATCCTTCTTTATGGCTGCGAGTCTTGGCACTTAACCAAGGCTCAAGAGCGGAAGATACTAAGCTTTGAAAACAAGTGTCTTAGAAGGATTTTGGAAGTCAAATGGTATGAACATGTTACAAATGATGCTGTGCGCCGGCGCACTCAGCAGAGACCTGTAATCTCCGTAATACAAGAGAGACGATGGTCCTGGCTGGGACATGTTTTGAGAATGCCCAATGATAGTTGGCCAAAAAGAGCACTGTTCTTCAGTCCGCAGGGGTTCCGTAGGCCCGGGCGTCCCTCTTTCACAATACACCGTTCCTATGACAACGATATCAGAGCGCAAGGAATGTAGTGGGAAGAGGTGACGCAATTGGCACAGAGACGCTCTGAATGGAGGAGGCTGGTTTCTGCCCTGTGCTCCCGAGAGGAGCGTTTAGGGCGATGATGATGATGATGATGAAAAATGAAATAGAATCGGGGGTATTGTCATCATTTGGCACACCTGTGACACCTTTCATGTTTCCTACTAAAATGTTGTTTGTTTCGATTGTGTGGATGATGTCTCTGTTGAGTAATAATCTTGATTTATAATTTTTGATCGCGGCAACATTGAGAATTTAAACTGATTTTCAAATTATACTTATTACGAAACAACAAGTAACAGTTCGAGGTTAGTGTTAGCTAGTTTGTGATATTTTATGTCGTGTGAAACGAAATAGTATTGTAAATTGGCTTCTTCCCCCCATAGTACTTTATGATTTATCCTGAAATCATCTTTTGACCCATCTGAATACACTATAGTGACTCTGTATGGTGCTCCATTAGTTCCTTTCTTTATTTTTAAATCAGCTGATACAGTTTCACCTGGACGTGCTTCTTGAGCAATGAATGCATTTCCAGGGTTTTGCCAATCTGGGTAATCAAACGTATCGTAGTCTGTTAACTTTATGCGCTTCATGGTATGCCCAGTATTATTAGTAATAATGAGTTTTGTGTAGTAGTTACCCATGTTGTTAATTATTTCCAAGTACTGTGTTATTCAAGTACACAAGTTATTATGTTTTCTATTATTTTTTACTTACTATTTATACTAAAAGCGGTCAAAATTAAAATGTTATCAAACCTACATACCAGAAATATATAGATGCTATAAATACAACTGTCTTGTGTACCCGAGGCAGCTCTGGTAATGTCACAAAATGATATCAAGTAAAACAAGTATAATGCTCAACGGAGTAATGCTTCTAAAAAAATGTGCATGCTTTATACACGTAACACTTGCCAATAAAATATACAAAACATTCCGATTCAATACCAAGTTTTTAAAAACCTCTATCCACCTTATATTTAGATAACAACATATTTTTATATCAGTTACGATATTTCGATATATCTCTTCACAGAAATTTTGAAACGCACACCACTGACATGTAGTAGCGAGACGTGAACAATCGGCAAGAGTGAAAGCGGATGATTGGCTGCCTTCGAGATGTGGTACCACAGACACATATTGAAGAACCATTGGTCGAAAACGAAGAATTTATCAAGGAAGACGATAGTCGGCAACTCATGAAAAGTTCAGTCAACATCTATCGAAATGGATTGGCCACAACATTGGACACCCAGGCATTTTTATCACCATCGAAGAAGGCAAGACCTATATCAGAAATAGTAAAGGCCAACCAAGAGGCATCTATATGAATCAAGCGAGAAAGGACATGAACTGTGGCACAAACCTAGAATTAAATAAACAAGGCAGATAAAGGGAGGAGTGGAAAGGAAAATCCAAACTCAATGCATACCAATCCAATGGGCTGTGGTGTGGGCTGGGAGGGCAAGCAACTGATTATTCTGAGATCTCAGAGGACGTCCATGTGAAGATGTATATTCAACACACTTTAAAAGATACTAAGGAAAATTAACATTTATTTTATTTCAACATCAATATATCATGATATAAGTAAAAAGACGTATTTTGGTTATTTTAAATAAACATACATACAAACAAACTAAAATGAATACATTAAAAATACCATGTCTTAAATATAATATCAGTACATTTAACCATGTGTAGTTAAATGCAAAAAATAACTACGTCTGTACCACAAATATACCAAATGTGATAAGTATTTGTTTTTTGATAATAAGATGCAATTAAAGATATTCTATTACATATTAAATAATGTGATAATTTTTATTTTTGTTTTCATTATTTATCACCATTTGCCTTCCTTTGCTTTGTTTCCTTCGAAAACATAAGGCGGAAACGAATCTCCTACATTCAAATTTATTGTTCGTCTATTGACTGATCACTTTTCATGGCATCCCTTACTCTCTACATATAATCGTTGTTAAAGATACAGTGTGCTGTAAAAGAGTGACACTCGGGCTGTTGGAAACCTTACGACTGAAAACTCAAACGAAATAAAAAAATGTTAAACAACTATTATTAAATATTTTCAAAAAAATCCTTAGCAACAACCATTATGCACCACTGGTCTTCACAGAGTTTAAAAATATTCAAATCCTACTAAAAAAATCATGTTCATCAATATATTGTAAAATCAACTTAACTTAAACCCCTTCAAAGTTCCTCCCAGGAGCACAGAGCAGAAACCACCTTTCTCTTTACGCCAATTCCATACACTCCATGACATTCCTGACACTCTGATATCATTGTTATAGGAACGGCGTATTGATAAAGAGACATCCAGGCCGTCGGGCAAATGTACACTATACCACGATAGTACCTATTACATTATATGCCATTGTCTCAACAAGTAGATACCAACTTTTCAATAACCTAATCACCCTCGTAATATTTTTGTATGATTTTTTCCCTAAATGTACATACCTAGGTGTGTGAGTGACTTTCCAAATATTATTACTATTATTGTGACGGTTACATACATACCAGCTACAAGACGTGCTCTGGTGGTTATTAGGTCTATAATCCTCTGTAATAGTATCAATAAACATCTGTACCTAGAATATATATATATATATGGACAATTTGTAAAGCGCCGTTTACTCATAACATGACCTCAAGGGCGCCGTTTATCGTATCCATCACCCGAAACTCCCAGCAAAAAGGTGTGTCTTCAGTCCTCTTTTAAAACTCTCTCCATTCACCTCCTCTCGCAGACACAGAGGCAGCTTGTTCCAACATCTGGGACCCGCAACACTAAACGCTCTATCTCCAAAGCCTGTTTTGCGAGATCGAGATGGCTCAACAAGTCTGCATTTTGCCTCACCCTGTGCTGAGCGAAGCATGAGCCGTCTTTCACTGATGGTCTCCATCTCGCACATCTCCGACAAATAAGATGGTGATACTCCCTTCAAGGCCGAAAACACCATCACACATATCTTATACTCCACTCGTTGCTTTACCCTTAATGTAAGTTGTGCAAGAGAGGAGTAATATGCTCAAATCTTCGACCTCTCAGAAGAAGTCTTGCAGCAGCGTTGAATACAGCCTGGATCCTATTCAATTGCACCATAGGAAGACCAAAGTACAGGCTGTTGCAATAATCCAGTCTGGAGTTAGTTAGTTATATAGTTAGTAAGTGCAAATATTTCACATCTCTAATTCCCTTCACATGGAATAAACTAATATCCTAAGCATAAACATTATCATCTTAGTACACTTCTTCTGTGTATCTACATTATACATATTACAACGTACAGGGTGCCCAGCAGTGGCGGGACTACACATTTTATTCTTCATATTTCGTTGTCCCTAATATATTATATTTGGGTTCGCCGATGATATATATTTTTTGTTTATTTAATTGCTATTAATTTAATAATTATCCATGAAGAAAACACAATTGGTTTTAGATTTAATGTTTGTGATTTAATATAAAGGAAAACTTAAAACAATTATAACATAAAGGTACATAATATATCAATAAATAGATTCATTAAAGGCTAAATAAATTAGTTAATTATTGTCATCATTTAGCATCGTGACACTTTTCCTGTTCCCTACTGTATGTAGTTGGTTGTGTGGATGATGTATCTGTTGAGTTATGTTCTTGATTTATAATTTTTGATTGCGGCATCATTGAGAATTTTAACGGACTTTTAAATTTAGATAATAAATATTTAAAGAAAAAACACTGTTTACTTTCATTTAAAATTGTTATATTATTAAAAGCTTTTCGGACATACACGTCCATCTTCAGTAATAATTACTTATAACTAATGACAAATGACAAATTGATGGTACATGATAAAACAAAATTAATTATGGGGAGGGGGAGTGGGCGGGGTTAATAGAGATGTTATATGGATATGTGAAGGTATTGGCAGAGATATTGTTTTAAGGCAATGTATGGGTGGAAGTAGTAAACGGGTAAGAGGAGAAATTAGAGGTGGGATTTGGATGTTAATAGTGTCATCTTTGTTTTTGTTGATCTCCATTGCCTCCATGACTTTAAAATTTAACTGATATTACGAAACAATAAGCAACAGTTCGAAGTCAATGTCAACAAGTAGTCTGCAATATTTTATGTCGTGTGAAATGGAATAGGAAAGGAAATGGGCTTCTTCCCCCCATAGCAGTTTATGATTTATCCTGAAATCATCTCTTGACCCATCCGAATACGTTATAGTGACTCTGTACGGTGCTCCATTAGCAAACTTGTTTACTTTTAAATCAGCTGTTACAGTTTTACCTGGACCTGCTTCGACATTAATGAATGCATTTCCAGGATTATGCCTCCCATTCGGGTAATCAAACGTATCGTACCCTGATAACTTTATGGACTTCATAGTATGACGAGTATCATTTTTAATATGGAGTTTTGTGTCGTGGTTACTCATTATTGTACCCATTATTATTTATTAATTATTTCCAAGTACTGTATTATTCATGTACACAAGTTATAATGTTTTCTATTACTTTTTGCTTACTATTTATACTAGTAGTCGAGGTCAAATTAAAATATTTTCAAACCTACATACCAGAAATATGTATAGATACTATAAATACAACTGTCTCGTGTACCCGCGGCAGCTCTGGAAATGTCACAAAATGATATTAAGTAAAACAAATAGAATGCTTAATGGAGTAATGCTTCCAAAAAAAATGTGCGTGCTTTATACACATTACACTTGCCAATAAAATAAACAAAACATTCCGATTCAATACCTAATTTTTAAAAATTCTGTCCAACTTATATTTAGATTGTTAGATGGAGAAGACAGCGCCGAAGATTTTGGTATGAACACGTCCAGAGGATGGGTAACACCAGAATCCCAAATATTGTTCTACACGGACTACCTGATAGACGATGCCTACCAGGAAGACCCCCTAAACAATGGAAGGACAGCTGGGCCTCCACATCGCAAGAGGACCCTCCTGCATGAACAGACCTCTTGGTCTTATGAAAGATTAAGAAGAAGAAGAAGATTAATATATCATTATATAAATAAAGAGACGTTATTATGGTTATTTTAAATAAATATAAATACAAACATACTTAAATGAATACGTTGAAAATACCATGTCTAAAATATAATATCAGTACATTTAACCATGTGTAGTTAAATGCAATAAATAACTTCGTCTGTACCGCAAATATACCAAATGTGATAATTATCTTTTTTTTGATAATTAGATTCAATTAAATATATTATTTTACATATTTAAATAATGTGATAATTTTTATTATTGTTCTTATTATTTATCATCATTTGCCTTCCTTTGCTTTTTTTCCCTCGAGAATATAGGGCGAAACGAATCTCCTACATTAAAATTTATTGTTCGTCTATTAACTCATCACTTTTCATGTCATTCCTTACTCTCTACATAATATCAATGTTAGAGATACAGTGTACTGTAAAAAAGTGACACTCGGGCTGTTGGAAACCTTACAACTGAAAAAACATACGAAACAAAAAATTGTTGAGCAACTATTATTAAACATTTTCAAATAATCGTTGGCAAAAACCATAATGCACCACTGGTCTTTACAGAGTTATAAAATATTCATATACTACTAAAAAATTATGTCCATCAATTAATTGTAAAATCAACTTAACTTAAAACCCTTCAACGTTCCCTCCCAGAAGCACAAAGAAGAAACCACCTTTCTCTTTACACTCATTGACATTCCTAACACTCTGATATTATTATAAAAGGAACGGTGTATTGTAAAAGAGACATCCAGGTCGTCGGGCAAATGTACACTATACCACGATACACTATACCTATTACATATCCCATTGTCTCAACAAGTACATACCAATTATTCAATTACCTAATCACCGTCCAAATATTTTCTGTATGATTTTTTTCCTTAAATATACCTAGGAGTCTGGGTGACTTTCAAAATATTATTATTATTATTGTGAAGGTTACATTCATACCAGCTACAAGACGTGCTCTGGTGGTTATTAGTTCATTTATCCTCTGTAAAAGTATCAATAAACATCTGTACCTAGAATATAGTTAGTAAGTGCAAATATTTCACATCTTTGATTCCCTTCACATGGAATAGACTAAAATCCTAAGCGTAAACATTATCACCTTAGTACACTTCTTCTGTGTATCTACATTCTACATATTACAACGTAGGTACAGGGTGCCCAGCAGTGGCGGGACTAGACATTTTTTTCCTTATATTTCGTTTTCCTTAATAATATATATTCGGGTTCGCCGCTGAAATATTTTTTTTGTTTATTTAATTGCTACTTAATAACTTATAAAAATTATACCTGGAAGAAAACACAATTGGTTTTAGATTTAACATTAATGATTTATGTAATATAAAGGAAAACTAAAAACAATTGTGATTTGTTCCGTATATATTCATGGAGTTCTACAAAATAAACGTCAAATCAATCAATAAATAAGAAAATTACTAAACAAGTTTTTTTTTACATATCTCATAATCATAATTCCTAAATATGTTACTGTATACCAAATAATACAATCCGTAATCAAATATGTATCACATTGTTTGCGGTGTCATTGAATATTTATACTGAGCTTTACAACTTTACTGAAATCAGGATATAACAAGCAAAAGGTCAGGACCAGAAATTTTGTAATATTTAATTTCATGTGAAGCGGAATAGACAGTATAATGAATTTCTTCCCCCCATAGCATTTTATGATTATTCTTGATATCATCTTTTGACCCGTCCGAATACATTATAGTGACTCGATATGGTGCTCCATGAGCTGTCTTCTTCACTTTTAAGTGAGCTGATACAGTTTCACCTGGAGCTGCTTTCACATCAATGAAGGCATTTCCAGGATTTTGCGGTTTCGGGTAATCATACGTATCGTAGTCTGATAATTTAATGCTCACCATGGTAAGGCGAGTATCATTGTGTATTTTGAGTTTGGTGTCGTGGGTGTTTCCCATTTCTATTAAACTTGATTAGCGTTTTTCCGAGTACTGTATTATTCAAGACGACAGCTTGTAATGTTTTCCAATTATTTCTCGCTTAATATTTACACTAATAGAGTTATATAAAATAACTATTCGTAGATACTTAGCACATAACTATCTTGTGTACTCGGGGCTGCTGAAATTGATAATAAAAATAATGTACACCTTCTATTTAATTGTTTGTGCAAATATTTCACATCTTTGATTCCCTTCACATGGAACAGACTAAAATCCTAAGAGTAAACATTATCATCTTAGTACACTTCTTCTGTGTTTCTACAAATTATTACAACGTACAGGGTGCCCAGCAGTGGCGGGACTAGACATTTTTTTCTGCATGTGTCGTTTTCCCTAATCTTTATCGGGGTTCGTCGCTGAAATATATTTTTTTGTTTAATTGCTATTTAATAATATAAAAATTTATACGTAGAAGAAAACACAATTGGTTTTAGATTTAATGTTTATGATTTAATATAAAGTTAAACTTAAAACGATTGTGATTTCTTCCGTAGGTATATACTCGTATTCATGCAGTTTTACAAAATAAACGTCAAATCAATTAATAAATTAGAAATTTATTTTTCCACAAAAATATAATTTATTAACATATTACATGATCATAAAATATTATTTACTGTATACAAAACAAGACAATCCAAAATCAAGTATTTATCATTTTTGTATGCGGCGTTATTAGAAATTTATTCTGAGTTTTATTATTTCACTGAGATCACGAAAACACAAGCAACAGTTCGGGATCATCGTTTGCAAGTTTAAAATATTTAATGTTATGTGCAACGTTATAGTTACGTAAATTGGCATCTTCCCCCCATAGCATTTTATGATTAATCTTGAAATCATCTTTTGACCCATCTGAATACACTATAGTGACTCTGTACGGTGCTCCATTAGTTCCTTTCTTTATTTTTAAATCAGCTGATACAGTTTCACCTGGACCTGCTTCTACATTAATGAAGGCGTTTCCAGGATTCTGCCATTCCGGGTAATCAAACGTATCGTAGTCTGACAACTTTATGGACCTCATGTTATGGCGAGTATCATTTTTAATGTTGAGTTTTGTGTCATAATTACCCATATTGGCAATAATTTTTTTTATACTTGATTAGTGTTTTAACGAGTAGGTACTCTATTGTTCAAGACAACAACTTATTATGTTTTCTATTAATTCTCGCCTACTATTTATACTTATAGAGTTCACAATGAAATGTTTTTAATCTATAAACAAGAATTATACGTACAACATATAATAATCTCGTAATCCCGGGGATGCTTAGGAAATAATTACAAATTGATTGTAATTAAAACAATTCATGTAAAAATCATCGATGTCACAAATTAAATTGATATGTTTACCCTCCAAAGACATAAATTGGTGCACTTAAATAAAACTGAAATGTAGCGCTTCCAATTAAAATAATTGGGCTATATTCTTTAACATATAATTTGATATTTGAATAATTATATCTAACGAATATGTAGAAGCCAAAATATAGAAATAACGTCAAAACACCAGTTTTGGTTATGCCGCTGTCTGTAGATGTGTGTTATTTCCATTGTCTTTATCTTGTTTTTCCGTGCAGAAATTTCACATATAAAATCACGTCTCAGGAACGCGACGAGAAGGATCGTTTTCTCTTAGTTTCGAGGCTAACTCTATTCTCAGATTGGCGTTCAATAACACAAATATCTGCGCCATCCATGAGAGTGAGAATGAGAATGCGCCAATTAACCACATATTTACTAAACTTCAAAATTTCATGAAACGAAAAAAAGGGCATTGTTATATTTTTTTATATAAACATACATATACACGCACTTAGTTTCATTCATTATATTTAAAATATCATGTCTTAAACAACTTATCTGTGCATTTAATCTTGTTAATCTTGTGTGATAAATAAAACATTATTATTTTGCTATTAAATACCTTCATCTGTACCGCAAACATACCAACTATGATAAGATTTCATTATTTTATTCCAAATATTGAAAGGGAAAGAAAAAAATTTGAAAATTCTCCCATTTGTAGTATACCTTCATTCGTTTGCGAGTGATTCATGAGATGTAATCATAAATTCAAACCTTCACGGTATTAATTTTTATAAATAAATTAAAACGCGACGTGATGTGCATTATGTTTTGCTGAAAGCCCTCTGGTAACACCACTGATGAGAAATATCTTTATAATACAAATATAATTATGATATTCACTGTGTCGGTGTTTAGGTAGTAGAAATTCATACATATGGCACAATAGATTAATAATGCAATAAATATGATTATAGAAAAATCTTTTAGCTATTTTCCCTTATCGTTTTTGAATATATATAATATTTTACTTAATGATACCTTATAATACTGTACAAGTACAAAGTGTCTATTTGGCGAGTATATAATTATTGTATAGTATTTCATCTTTTTATTATGTGGTTAACGTTTGAGAAATATTTCGGTCACGAAATCTTAGAAAATTTCTTATGAGGTAACTAACGAGTAGTCGTATTATCTGCGGAATACTTAATTATGTACACATTCTTTGCTCTATAACAGTCTTACAGTACACCTGACTTATTAAGTATGAAATATAACCAACTTCACCAATGCGTTCAGTTAAAATTTGAGTATATTTTATTAATCTTCTTTATAAGATATATGAGATTGCTAATATTTATAATTAGTAAAGAAATGATAAACTTGCAAGGGTAATGGCTTGACATCGGCGAAAAGAGAAGAAGTGAATTAATATAAGAGAAATAAAATGAGACCATCCATGATGGTTTGATAAAAATGATATCATAGCGATCCATCAAGCCCATCTTATGAAAGATTGAAATATCATAGCTATTTATTATAAAAAATTACAGAAACAAAAGGCCATAGAGTCTTAATTAAATATATCTGAGTTTATTAGGATAACAATATACAAATTATGCAGAGTTATATAATTCTGTCTTTGCATACGTTTTGAAAATAATTTTATTTTACAATCACTGATTGGAAAAAAATAATAGAATACCTACTCATATCCATTATCTCAAAATCGATAGTTTCGACACAATGGATAAATCATGACATGAATCTCAGGAAGATAGTATTCAATATGTTATATTTCATTTAAACGCTTAGATTACAGTACAAGCTTCTTAATTCTTAAATATTACTAGATATTATTCAAACATTAAAGGCAAACATCGGAAACACATGACTCAAAACTATCAAAATTTGAGATGTTTGTTTTAATATTGAGCCCACGATATAAGGCTTTGAAAAGGAAACCTCACCTTAATTGGAAGTGCCCTGCAAAAGACTTGAACCCGCTACATAATGATTATGTTACCTCGGCTTTAGACAACCAACTATAAAAGTCGATCAATTATTTTTTTCATTCGCATTTCAACGTTTTTTATAACACTAACGGAGAAAAACTTCTCTAGTCATAGAATTGTTTATCATTTAAGAAACTCTTTTTTTTTTTCATTTAAAAGCCACATAAAAATGATGTATTTAGGTACCTACTATGAAAAATGGACGAAGTAATAGATTTTTTCATCTTTTTTATAACAAAATACTAATCAAGTGGTATTTCTTTTGTTTCAGGTATGAGACTTTCCACAAAAAGTAAAAACCTAAGCACTGACTAATACTGCAGTTGCCCATTGAATTTTCATGAAATATATTTATTATTACAAAAACACAGTCAATTGAAAGGTAATTTGAATTAATGTAATAAAGCTATAATTAAGATTAAAAAATTAGTAGATTAGAAGTAATTGAGATACAAACATAAATACAATACAGGTATTAAATTTTTGACGTGGATACCTTTGTGTATCCTAGATTCTCATATATTCTATTTATTTATTATGGCGTGGATGTAATGTCCTGTGTTCTTGAGGTGCTTCGGCACGTAAACCACACTGTGATGCTGTCCAATAATAAAGTTAAATGTGATATACATAAAAAACTTGGGTTAGTTGGAAAAGATCGCGCCTTTGCGATAAACTCGCCCTCTGTATATTGATTGTATTTAATTTGAATGTATACCTTTTATGTAATTGTTTTTTATCAATGTACAGTAAAAAATTAATAAATAAAATAAATAAAACTTAAAGATATATTGTAAAATAGTTTGTTTGGATAGAGACACCTGAGTATCACTGAGGGTAAATAAATCATTATTCATCGTATATATTGGATAGTTGAGTTCATAATTTAGTGAATAGAAACTCAGAGTGTTTTCATTGTTACGATCAAAGTTCTGTTTCTAATTAACCCTCTTAACGACAGTTGCCTCCTTCATTGACCCTAAGTAGGTCACCGGAGCAGCCAGTTTCGTCTTTCATAATATTCATATTAGAAGTCAGACATGATACACTCAAACCTCGATAACTCAACATTTGTAGAAAACCAACAAATAATCCAAGTTTTGACTTATCAAATATGCTGTAAAAGCGTTTTGTAAAAGGCAGATAGATGTTCTTGTATTATTTAATTATTAGTTCGAAAATAAGATTAAGAAGCCTTATAAAACCATTGAAACTGAATAGCTCGAAAGACAGCCTGCTGAAATCTCTTGACTTTTCAAGTGAACACTCGTTATATCGGCAGAGTGATACCTGTCATTTTTTGCAATGTTGCAATTCTGTTCTTCCATGAGGAAAAGGTCTCTCACCCTTTTCTACGAGTTTTCGGGTGTCCTATATGTATTCGTAAAACGCTGCAAATGAGTCACTAAGCATGTTCAGTTCAGCGATGATGAGGCATGCTATCCGTGCAAATAGAATTTCATTGTTTTTCATTGTTTTTGCAAAATGAATCAAATCTTGCTGAAATTTTTGCATCTGTAAGAAAATGTGACTACATAGAAATACATAAGTATTCAATAGCTAAATATGTAGGCAATTGCCTAAATATGTTCATAATATTTTTTTGTGTATTTATTTATACAGAAAGGTTTTTTTCTCCATAATATAAAGCTCATATTATCGATGAAAAGTGTTTTTATAGAATTAAATGATTTTATGTTATTTGTTTTATGAAACTTTCAGTATTAGGTATATTATTTTTCTCCAAGAATCAGATTTTTTCATCAACACATTTAATTAAGATATACCTACCTCTTAATTTAGCGTAGAAATATTTTTTATGAGATCGTTTTATTGTATAGAATATAAATAGAGTAGGTATGTATAATTAAGTATTATTGTAAAGTAATTTAATAATTATGTTTTATATTAGAACCTGTTGACAAGTCAACTTACATGAGTTAACAGGACCATGTATTTTATGTCTATAATTGATTCAAATAAATTAAAAAAAAACGAGATTCATAAGCTATTGAGGTTGTAGTGTACCTACTCGCATTATAAAAGGGGGATTGGAATTCACCCGTCTTCTTATTACTCTTTCTCTCTCTTTACGCGACCTTTTTTGGAAGAAATTCATATCGGGATGTAAATTTAATGGAGAGGAAAATTCATGATGAAATGACACCAAAGTACGATTGTTTGGCGGGATGAATGAATATTGACAGTTGAATGAATTATAACCACCTAACATTCTGCACCTTTTCATGTTTTATTTTACACGGGATTTTTTCATTCATTCGACAATACTCACCTTCTACTAAATATCGACTCGGTTTTATGTTCATCGTCTTAACAATAATTTCATTAAAAATATATATTCTATAATATCTCTCTGTATCATCACGGCACATAACTGCATTGAAGTTGTCCTCTTCGTACCAATAAAAAATAAGATATTCAGAATAAGTGGCATACATCATCGCTGAATTAAAATGTACTTTTTCGTGATGTCTTCCAAATGCCGACCTTTCACAGGACGCTAAAAATTCACAATAAATAATGGGAGATGTATACTCCTCACGTAATATTTTAATATTCAGATATTTTACCTGTTTATTAAACGCAGTTAAGACTACTGACAACTGCGCTTATAGGAAAATTAGTTATGGCATAATATTTCTCCCGTACTTTGTCACATTTATCTCTATTATTTTATTCTTTTAATTTTTATTTATTAATCTTTTATTTATTATAATTTATTATAATAATTAAAAGATTAATAAATTTTAATTTATAATATATATATTTTTTTTAATTTTAATTTATAATAATTTATAATAAAAAAATAAAAAATAAATTATAATAAATAAAAATAATTTATTATAATAAAATTAATAATTTATTAATTAATTAATTAATTAATAAGTAATTAATCTATTAAAATACAATGTAATCGCCTTTCAATGTTCCATCCGGAAGAATACACCAGAATATACCATAAAACATTCTCACAATGTCACCCAGCCAGGGCTGTATCGTCTTCATCGTATTACAAATAGCATCAAAGAAAGATAAAATTTATGATAATGCAAGAAATATACCTACATGAAAAATATATTTCCAATTCAAACTATAATTAGATTACTTTGTACAATAGTTTATTATTTACATCATGATTATAACAAAACCACGCAAATTTGTTTTGGTGTGTGATAAAATAGGTATGTGAATTATGTTTTGTGGTCTGACGGTTTCTCCAATCGTGAAATATAAAGATAATCTATTCTGTTATTTCTTGTAACGAGGCAATAAGTAATCAAGATAGATGGTAGATTGTACATATTACACAAATATTGTAAAATGAAAATCTATATTTATTAAGATTATTTCATGAATTTACTTACATACTTAATCAAGTGCCAAGGGATCTGAACTCATTTTGTTAATGTCCCCTTACAAATGAGGTATTTTTCATTTCGTGTACAAATATGTACATTATATAATACACTCCTTCCTCATGGGAAATACTCGTATATTTGGCATTAATAATAATACACAGGACATATATGGTTTAATTTGGTAGAAAATCTGATCCCAACGTTTTTTTAATTAATGAAAGTATGTACATACCTACCTATACACTTACTCCGTAAATATGTATTTTATTAGTACGCATTGTTTTATTTTATTTATTTTATTTTATTTTACATAATAAACGGCTTTTAGCCCGTTAACAAAAATCATACATTTTACATCTAAACAGAAAAATACAAAAAAGTAAACACAAAATGCAACTAAGAAACCTATAAAAACCTATAACCCTATTGTATAATATATATGTATTTGTGTAAAATTATGGCCAATAAAGATTTATTTATTTATTATGTTGTGTTATCATTCCTATAAGTTTTCTTGAATTTTTATTGTATATACATTATCCTACATCTTCTTCTATTTGTCCTAATCGAGTTGATAGCCCATGGCACCTAGATAATGCCTCCAGAAATCGCTGTCCATTCATACTTTGAAGACATTTGTCTTCTCCAAATCAATTTTTCAGCACACAACAAGACTGTACTCACAAAAAGGAGGACCTGTATATTTATTAGAAGCAGTTGGTCCATTGGATATCCTGATAAAGGGATATTTTTTTTAAATATAATATGTATATAATAGGGTACCGACGAAATCGTATATACCATGAAGGAAATGAATGCGATGGATAAGTGTTTGACTTATTGTTATTGCCAGGTTCTTCTGAGTCGCCAGCATTCAACGTGACACAGTGTAGTTAATTGGATCCATCACCACATTTCTTGTTTTTCGGTGCAACTTAAATATTGACAGTATGTTTTATTACAAAAAAATTCACAACATAAGACTATTACATGTTGAAATACATATGGGTATATAACATTTACAAGTACAACAATGAAAAGTTATATTAATGTTATATATCAGTAAATCAGTTATATATCAGTAAATCAAAGAAACCAAATGACCAAACAATAAACAGGGAACCAATTATGTGTTTAACCGCTTTATATCATCCAACTAGCCTATATTTTTCTATGTTGGCCACCTTAAAAACTTTATTTTAAGAAGGTTAAGACGTAAGCGGTGTGCAAATGATTTCAATGAATAAATTTATTTACATTGATTTATATTCCTAGAAGGATAAAGACAAATTACATTTATATGTTGTGTACTTGACCTATTTATTTTATGTACAAAAGCTAACGATGTAGACTGTTCAAAATTGAGTTGAATTGAGAATGCAGCCAAAATGTCTAATATGAGAAGATGAGAAAGGGAAAATCACGATACTGTGGTAGTGAGGCGAATTCCTTTAGGGAAATTCATGCTGAAAAGTAAATACATGATGAGGTTGTGTGTGAAAGGAAAGAAGACGAGGGGGGAGACGTTTAACAGAACCATCACGATTCGCAAACAATGCCCTCTGATTGGTCACGTTCCTAGCGGACATTTCCTGTTCTAACTGTTGTATACTACGCCCGGTGACAAAAACGTCAATTATCACAGTTGCCACTAAAATGTTAATATCTTCATTCCAACATCTACTGTAGTATATAATAATAGCAACCTGGCCTCGCTGGAAAAACAGAAATCATTGACAATTATTGAAAAAGCTTTCTGATTTTATTTATCAAATAATCAACCAAAAAATTATGATCATTGTCGCCAATCGAAAAAATCCTTGAAGAAAGAAAAGATCTAATCTACTTTGAGCCGCTGAGAATTATGAAATATTCTTAAAATATAAACCAGAAGAGTTAATAACTTATTAATTGTGTCGGTGCATACGTAGTAGAATTCCATAATTATGTAATTGAAACAAGTGTTTCTTTCTACTAGGTATAGATTATTATAATAATAATAATAATAATAATAATAAAACTTTATTGACAGAACATGATAACATAATTGTACAAACACACATAATAAATAAAAACAATGTTCTGCCAAATGGCGGACTTGTTGCAGTGCAACATCTTCCAGCCAACCATTTGATAGAAAAAAAATAATAGTAAAAAAAAATACACATACATACACACACATACATACATACACATGCACACACACACACACACACACACAGATAAAAGAAAATACTCAAATATAAAAATATAAACAAGAATATAAACAAGAAAATAGATACATACATAAAATATAAAAAGATATAAGAAAAAAAAAAGAGATAGTATAATAATAAAAATCAAATTAAGTGCGATATCTGTGCAAAGGAGAGGGGAAGGGAAAGGGAAAGAATCCTACTTATACCTACCGTAGAATAGAAATAAAAAAAAAAAGTCAAGTAACCTTCAACGCCGTGAAATTTTATTTTTGAAAACAAGAAATGATGAAGATGTGCGAATTTCCGGAGGGAGTTGGTTCCACAGCCTAGCTCCATGGACCGTAAATGAAGATGTGAAAAAATCCGTATGGTGAGAGGGAATTGTAAGAAGACCGTTGTTTACCGACCTGAGTGAAACGTCTTTCGACTTATCAGGTCATTATCAATCTGATTGATAATGACCTGGTAAGTCGAAAGACGTCTATCTCGGAGTCAATAATCTATAGTAGAAATGAACACTTGTTTCAATTACATAATAATAGTTAATAACGGTATTCACCCTGTATGGAACTTTTAACAATTATAGTCACCCTGTATGAAACCGTTGGCAAAAAATTCTTCCATTTTTAATACTACATTATGTACAGTAGATACATATTACATGATTACACCTACTTATTTATTTAATGAAACATAATACTGTATATTCTTTTATTTATGAGGCACATAATATAACTTTATTTGCATTTCATCTTTTATGTTATTACAGAACAAATTATATTCAAACAAGGAATTGTCTGACAAAGTAATATTATTTACTTATCATTTTTTAATCAAACTATAATTACATGCGTACATTAAAAAAAACATTATAAAATGTGGATCATACCTATGTACCTGCGATCAGCTGAAAAAAAAATGGATGGGCCTTTATGGGAACTCAGTTTAAGATAAATTTCGACAGTGTACAACCTCAGAACGAGAAGAGCCGACCCCAACAGCCTTCAGCGGCAATAAGTTGGGACAGTGCCAGGAAGAAGAAGAAGTTTAAGTTAAATTTCGAGATGTTGTGAAATGTACCAAATCTTAGATTTTTATAGAAATATGTAGCCGTACTTAGAACTGATATTAATCAGCAGCTTATCCAAAACTTCATTTCCATTATTTATTCTTAAAAAATTCTTCATGAAAATGCATGGTTGGGACAAGATTGCCTTCGAATTTTCATTCGCGATTTCGCACATAATTGAGTATCTAACTTGTTCCATCCGCATTCAAGATGCTCCAATATTACTGTCATAGGAATGACGTATTGGGAAAACTTATTGTTTTTAATATCGTAAATCTTGTGAACGAAAAACAACACTCATTTTGACTGACTGTTATTTGACATCCTCAAATTATTACTCAACTAGGACCATCGTGTCTCCTGTATCACTAGGTATAGAGACTAATACTATATCTTTTTCTAGTGTGATATTATAGAGTCTGTTGTGAAAAAAATATTAATATCCTTAGAGCAGTCTCAAGAGTGTGGTGGGGCGCTCATCCCTCTACTATGAGAATGCTTTACTCTTCTCTTATTCGCAGTCTTCTGGATTATGCTTGTTTTCTGATGGAGCCCCTTCCTAATTATTTAAGTACAAAACTGGAAAGAGTCCAAAATAAATGCCTGAGACTTATATTGGGTGCCATGAGGTCTTCCCCAATAATAGCCTTACAGGCAGAATGTGTCGAAATGCCTCTCTGTCTTAGACGACTCTTTCTCTCCCACAAATTTGTACTACGAAGAATGAGTTTGAGTCCCCATTTATTGCTCCTCAAACTGCAAACTCTTTTAGACCTTTGCTCTAATGAGCCTTACTGGCGTAATAAAATGTATCCTCTCTTATGTTCGTCTTGGGAATACATCAAGCAAAATTTTTCTGCATCAGTTAATCTTACATCTTCAACGCATTATTCAACACCTCTCAATTATCCAATGCAGACCTGTAATATAATTGATTCGATTGGCTTAGATAAATCAGTATACACTTTGAATCCGCACGTGGTGAACATTTTATTTTTGCAAAGAGTAAATAGTGAATGGCCTTCTCATTCTATTTTCTTTACTGACGGCTCCAAATCTCAAACAGATGAATGCGGGTCGGCTGTTTACTCTCCCTCACTTCAAATTGAACTCAAATTTCAACTTCCTACTTCTGCATCAGTCTTTAGTGCTGAGTGTCTGGCTTTCAGAGAGGCTCTTAAGTTAATCGTAGACAAAACACTTCCACGGGCTATAATTTTTACAGATTCCCTAAGCCTTGTCACTGCTCTTAGAAAAAAAGCTAAATCCTCACTCAATAACTACATAATCAAAGAAATATTAATTTTAATTCACGAAGTAGTTTCCAAATCTATAGATCTGGTAATTGCTTGGATCCCTTCTCACGTGGGCATTTCTGGTAACGAAAAGGTAGACGTTTTGGCCAAGGAAGCATGTACTTGCGGGGTATTGCCAAATCCATTTGTTTTACCTATCGGAGACTGCCTAAATGCAGTAAAAAAGAACACTTATGATAAGTGGAACTATAACTTCACCGTGTCAGTATCTGGATCCCATTACAGAGGAATCCAACCTTCAATTCCATCCCAACCATGGTTTCAAGGATCGAAATTACCAAAATTAAGTATTTCCCTCCTCTGTAGAATGAGGATAGGTCATTGCGTCACTGCCTCTCACTTGGCCAGAATCAACATTCTAGACTCCCCAGTATGTGAATGCGGGGAAGACAGCGAGACTTTGGACCATATCTTCTTGGGCTGTCCACTACTACCCAACCAGGAATTAATTCGTTCTCTTAGAGATTTAGGTATTAACTTTCCCATCTCCGTACACTCTCTATTGGCACAAAATTGTTACAATGTGAATCTGGCTTTAGTGAATCACCTCAAAAGGTACAATAAAAACATTTGAGTTGATTGATAAGTGATGTTTTTCTCCCTCTTAAAGGACATCCATGTCAAAAGAAAGATCCCCTTTTAAAAAAATCAACTTGTTGACTAGATTAGTTTAAATTTTGTTTTGACGAGTTGAATGTAAAAATGTTAAGTAGCGATTCAAAGTGTGACTTAAATTTGATTCCTGAATACGGCTCTACCACTACAATGATGCCGTGACTCAAGCGGCGGTGTACGTATATACGTGTGATGGTATGCGGGCGTTGGGTTCATTGGACTCAATGCCCTTGTAACGTACTTGCAGCGTGTAGTGTAGGAGTTTGAGGCGAATGTAGGTGCCTACCACGCTACGGAAATACATAAATTTAACTTTAACAACTGTTGTTCTTGTCAACAAATAGGCATAATTCACTCGGTATCGGGTGCCTTGCCTCGAGGAAAAAGAAAGAAAGATTATAGAGTCTGTATTACAGATACAGACTGTATGTGTCTTTTATTTCTATAAGAGAGTTTCTTTTATCTTGGATTAACGTTAATAGCATTACCTTTTACTGATAATAGGTATACAGTCAAATAATCAAAATAATACAAAGGATGTTGGTTTAGTAGTTTATTATAAAGCAAAGACAGTAATTTAGGATTGACAAAGGATTTAGGATTGGCAATGATTGGGAAACAAACCTAAAGTAGGGCGTGTTACCATTCGTAAGTGTCTTATGACAATATAATGAAGTATTTGATAGTTAATTAGGTAAGATAAAATGTATAAGAGAATAGGATAATCAGCTTTGAAAATGATTATCTTTGTAGAATATTGGATGGCAGATGGTACTGGCGATACAATGTCACAAATAAGGCAGTTCGCTATCCCCCCTACCAAGACTTATACACATTTCTTTAGGTTTTCAGATTTATTTTTGTAGTTTTTCAATGAGATTTTCGAGTGTCCTATAGAAGACAGGTATTTGTAAAACATAGAGTTTAAGATATTTAACAACTTCTGGATGCGAACGTCAATCATCAAGCATCAAGCAATCTAAAATCTTACGGCGACAACTCGGAGCATTCTCCGAAGAAATATTCGAACGAATGCCTTCATTACCCATCCATGAAACATAACGAAGGCATTGATTCTTCGGAGAATGCTCCGAATTGTCGCCGAAAGATTTTAGATTTTTACTTGATTCTTGATGATTGACGTTCGCATCCAGCTGTCTGTACGCCGCAAATGTGGTTTGCCTCCCATCGTGAATATCTCAACTTTTTTAGAGCAGCTTGCATTTTTGTGACATGAAGTTAGTCCCATAGCTAACCCACGGATGGAAAATACAGTGATGGTATGAATAAGTGTATTAATATCTAACATTTTATATAAGATAAGGACTTTTAAATCATTGAAAAAATACTTCTATAAAATATGTACCTATTTGATGTAATATAGCGTGGCAATAACAAAATTTAATATTTTCATAACGAGTTACAAATTGAAAACAAATGTTATATGAGATTTAATCAGAATTTTGTCTTACTCTAGACATTTATTGTTGTTCTTTGTGGATGTTTTTTTTAATATCATTTTCACCTTCAGGATATTTTGTAATGATTAAGCGTCAAATTTCAAAATCTTGAACCAAATTTTAAACATCTGAAAGCACTTGGATGAAATATTCCGGATCCGAATTGACTTGGTTGTGTTAATTTCCGATAGACTACATCTCTCTCTCGAGAAAAACGAATTCACTCATAATCAATTGTACAAAATCGTCATTCTTTTTGTGGTGAATGGAAAGAAAAACATAATTTTTTTTAACTTTCAAGTGACTTTATTATCCATGCTTTCTAGTATTCGTAAGCTCTCGACTCCATGTTGATCACTCTATGAGAACCTCTGAATGCTAGTAAGCGTATATATTAAAGTCACTTGGAAGTTAACTCATGAGTGCTTTTTTTTTAATTAACCTTGAAATAGACTTTCAACGAGAAGGTACTTTCGGTCATTAACATCCAAAAATATTGTTTTGAAGTCAGTCTTTGATTATCGTGTAATATCTTTTGTATTATTATAATTTCAATTTTAGTGTATAAATTTATAAAAATGCCTATTTTGCTGTCTGTTCATATTTTTTGCATTCATACTGAGCACGCACTGAAGTGTTATTATGAAGATCCACGATCAAAAGCATTGGTTCATTACATAAATTTGCCCAATAGACAATTGGATTGGAATTATATTTATATCAAGGGGAATTCTTGATGGGCAAATGATAATATTATACTTAATGTTGGTACGCTCAAAGCATCAGAATGTATAAAGTGTAGATATCCCTTGTAATAATGATACATTAGTTAAGGTACTTAGATATTCATAGATACTGAGTCAGATGATCTGATGTACAATAGATAGATATTATGAAGCACGGCATAGTTTTCCCTTTTTGATACAACTCTCCCTAGGGACTTAATTTTCAGGGCTGCATACAGATATAACTGCAATACTGCATAACTTAAAGAGGCCTTATGTTTTTTTTTGACAGCTTCATAATAAATTTGAAGAAACAAACATTTTTCTTTATTTTGTCTTTTTTGAGAAACAATCCAAATTTCGATTTTAGAATTTCAGGTAGCTTTATATTGAATAGAATTAAATTATCTTTAATTGTGTTAATCATTTTATAATTTTCTAGAAATGATGTAGTTATTGCAGTGCATTTAATGACATTTAGATCACCATGTTTTAAGAATAAAATATGACTTATAAATATAAATTCATACTGCTTACATTTTTAAAATAGTAAAAATTTTACACACTAAAAATCGATTGAAGAAGTACCTACTTAAATCTATGCAATTTTTGCATAGGTCTTTTTTTAAATGTAGTATTATCGCTTTTTTTTAATAATCCAAAGTTTATTCAACATATTAGTGAAATGATAAATGTTTTATGTAGGTACCTTACATACATTCTTTCTCGATACTAGGAAAGGTCTTACCCTCTAAAATACAATACTAAATAATAATATTCATTTTCTACACACCCCATCCCCCCATCGGCAACAATAGTTAAACTAGATCCCTAATCTCTTTCCCTCTTCTATTTTGCAAATTCAATATTATGCAATATGACGCTGGAATGCTTCGAGGGTTGAAATCTTTTAATATTGAAAAATATTGTAATATTTTATACGAAAAAATATATTATTAATTCTCCCAGGAAATTATTAATTCCCAGCGGATTGAAATTGATGCATTAAGCAGAATGGATGGATTTTTATAACAAGTTTAAAAAATGTGGCAAAGTCGATAGAATGTAATATTAAATAAAGTTATCCACAATACACTATTAGGTTATAGTGGGTGGATTTACTTTTTATGCCATATTTCATCTCATTCGAAATTAATTCTTATATCTTTTAATTAAATTTTCGTTTCTTTGAAATCAATTACAAAACCGTAGATACTAAATTTTTGATTAATTAAAATAATATGAATATTTAGAATATAAACATTTTTTTTTAATGTTTAACCTAATTTAGACCCAACGAGCAGATGACAAAACCACTCAGGCATTTCTTTTGGAGAACCATGTTTACACAATGTAACATTGAGCAAAATATAATCGGAAGAAGTGAGAAAGGCGTCCCGACGCTTACGAATTGACTCTAGGCTGGCTTAAGTGATCACATATAAATTTTACAAAGGTACTTTATTTTCTCGTGCCTCTTATTTTATGAAAGTTTCTGTAATCTGACACAAAATAGAAACATGGTAGTAGGTATTTTCTTATAAGTAATGTGGAGTTTTATAAAATAAGTAACAACAAAGTATTGAATGTATTCCTATCCATATTTCCGTCATCTTTAGCTAGCTAACAAAGCAACTATACATGAAAAAAATTATTGTTTTATACTTAAGATTTTTTTATTGGATAAATTATAGTAGTGTGAATATTAAATCTATCTGTGAATACTTGTAAGATGTCTGTACGATGTTGAATGCATGTATTTCTTTTCTCTTACAAACTAACAGTTATAACATAAATAACAATTCACAGCCAAATCAATTACAATTAATAAACTAGCCGATATAGATGTCGTGTGCATGATTTAGAGTTTAGATGTTTGATTTTTACCGATTTTACTCATAATGTTTATCAAACATCTGTAAAAATAAATAAATAAATAAAAAATCTTCTAGCAAATGCCCTTGTGACATCACCAAAATACGACGAAGATTTGTCTCATTCCTGTGTTCAAAAATTACAAAGAAATAAAAAAAGGATAAAGAAAAAGTATGAATTTGAATTAATCAAATTTTCTAAAAAAGAAAACAGTTTTTTGCAGTTTAAACATTTGCATTATATAAATAATCGCATTATTTCAAGATAGATTAAGAGATAATCGAGTCTCGTTTTAATAAAATCATGAATGTTCAAACGCTAAACAAAATAACTTGTAACAAGTGTGCAGTAAGTTTAGTTGTTAAAGCACTTTGTCACATACAAATCGCATTAAAATCCCATAACCATAATACAATAATGAATGTGTCCCCTTTATAAATGGCAAACTATAGCTTAATATCTCGTATATGCTTGTACAATTTACACAGTATGTGTTACATGCACTAATACTTAATACTAAGTACAGTATGTTGTTACCCGCAGCATGGACATTACATTATTAGGTACAAATTTTGTCACCTCATACATTATGCAATATGAATGTAATGTACGTACGTAGTTTGTTATTTATTCATACGTAAAAAGCAAAGCTTAGTAGTCTTTGGGTAGGTGGTAGGTAGTAAGTCTAATAGCAAAATCGCAGACTATTCGTTCTTCGACATACTCCACCTTCATGACACAAGTTTACTCTAAGGATGTCTTTTTGAGTTGATTACAAGTTAGGTTTAAAACATATTCATAATTAATATAGTCTAAAATTTCCTTCATCTTGCCTATCGAAATCTGCACCTCTATTTACACACACAATTTTAATACCTCCTATCCATTTATATCCTTATTATTCATTACAACTTACTTTATGTAGGTAATTTATTTCCTTGGCGATAATAATATTAAGTTCACTAACCCGTTCAGTGAAGTTTGTTACGAATACGACACAAAGTAATAATTCATATTTAATAATTTCTATACAAATGTATAAACTAATAGTAGGTATAACATATTATTTTCTTCCTCATTCCCTCAGCCAAAGAATGTAAGTAATTAAACTTTTCTTTAACGAGCTTCCATAAATTATTATCCCAATTCTTTTTCTTCTTTTAACATCTACTGTTTTTCTTGTGATTTTTTTCTAATTAATCAGTTATCCTTCCTATAAAAGCTTAATCTGGATAATGTACGCTACATAAAATATTCTATGATATATACGACTTATTTACCTTCTTCTTATAAAGAATTCAGTACAAAAGACTATTATAGTAATAACATTATTTAAAATAAGAAACGACCTAAGTACATTTTCTAATCCAATTGCCCTCCAACGTGCCTCACGGGAGCGTAGAGCAAAAACTAGTCTACTTCATTCAAAATGTCTTTGCGCCAATCGAGCAACCTCTCCCCCACGCGACATTCCTAAAGCTCAGAGCCCGTAGACAATTTGTACTTAGCGATCGTCTACTGGCGAACTTTTCGACAATCTACCTACACGTACCGTATAATTATGCGTTATTGTTGCAGTTATTGACGAAAATTCGTTTGTAGGCGATCGCCAAGTACAAATTGTCTACGGGCTCTGATGTCTTTTTCAAAGGAACGGTATGTTGTGTAAAAGGACGTCCAAACTGTCGAAAACCTTGTGAACAAAGAAGCATGTACAATTCACATAGGTACGTCTTGTTTGGTTGTATTCGGGATCTCCGTGTGGTACTTGCTGTGACTTCACACTCCTGAAGATGTTCAAGATTATAAGGACCACATGGAAATCCCGACAACCACCAAACAAGATGATAAAGACCATGAAAACCTGAAGAATTATTTAATTTACATATTATAATACTTTTGAATAGGTTTTATTTTATTTTTTATACCTACTGCCTAAATACCAGCTACACGTCTCTTATATGAGAAAAAATTTAAAACAGTACAGAATGAAAATCACTCATGATGTCAAGACGGAGTTAAGTCTAAAGCTGGAAAGATGACTTCCCTGGCTAGATCGCACCATGAAAAGATTCAAAAACATTTGCTAAAAAGTCTTGTTTTATTATATATTATATCTTGTTGTTTTATGTATTATATATTATATATAATATATATATTTATTATATATATAAGTTGCTCAATATGAAAAAGTTTATTTATTTTCACCCTATGTTCCTGAAAGAAATGTTAGAAAGGTGTATACCTATAAACTAATTGATGTCATTCATTCATTCATACCATTGCAGCATTTCCCACGAGTGAGGTAACCAACATACTTATTGCATATTATAATAAACATATAAATCATTCTCCTTGTGCTTATATAAGTCAAAACATTCAGAATTTATGACATATCGCATCGCTGAATTAAATAGGTTAATTGGTGTCAGGTTCAAAATTGTCACGTGAGAATTGTTGCAAACGGATATCACGTAAATAAAAAAAAATCTTGACTCAATTTCCACAAAAAAACGTAGCGTCGTAGTAGCAAGTGATTGTTGATGTTAGAGAAAAGTTTTTTGATGGGACTTTCAGCACATAGAAATAAAAAGTTTAAAATTTATTCACACTCGTCTCGAAAAGCATTTTTGTCACAGTAACATTTTAACAACAGCAATATAAAAAGTCGGTAAACACAAATTTACCATTTACATTTGTTAAGCTTCTTGGTCTTACGAAGTTTTATTTGACTTTTCACTTTTTCAGTGCTTCAAAGTCGCTGGGTGTATGGAAACATATAATTACCTACTTTTACGCATCCTATAAAATGATATATGTACTTTATAATCAAAGTATTGATAAAAAAAATGCTTTCTTTAATTTCTGCTTTTTTATGAACAAAATTACATCAAAATGTATATAAAATATAAACCATTTTCAAATATTTAATTTCGATGATCGTAAACCTTTGAAACCAAAATAAAATTAATTTTAATAATGTAAATTTGCACACATGTACAACATTGTTTGTGCAAACTCAAACAATTAACTTCGTAACATAAAATAATCAAGCTTTATATAATTCCAAAATGCTCATATACTTACACAATATCAAGATGGTTACCACGTGGTCAAGCCACGTAGAAAAATACACCCTGTTTGTCATTCTCTCATCCATTCGCTCCATATGTCCAACTATCGCAACTTAGTCACGTTCTATCTACAACACTTCTGTCGCATCCGCTCATTCTCCTAACATCCTCATTCATCACTCTATCACGCAACTACTTCTTCTACATCTAAGTTTATAGAGATATTCTTCTTCTTTCTGTGCCATGTCAGGTCCCCCCGACGTTGGCGATCACTCCGGCGAAAACCTCCCTGTCCTGTGCTGCTCTGAACAGGTCATCCGCTGTCCGGATTCCGGTCCACTCCCTAATGTTTATAGAGATATTTTATTTTATTTATTCCATTTGAATCAAACAGTTGATATTACATAACTTCATCTTATAAACTACATGTAAAATAATATTGTTCAATGAACTTGAAATTTTCATTTTTCTTTATCATTGTTCTATGAAACCTTTTTGAAATACATAATTCTATTCAAATTTTCACTACGCTAAACCACATTGGACCTTACAAAAATATTGAAATTATTTATACATTCAAACATAGCTCGTCAAATATTCAAATTATATTAATGCCGTATTCGTTGAAAAAAAATGGGATCAACGTTGGTTGGTACTCTGGAACCTTCATAAATAAAATACCTTCGTTAATTTAGTATACCTCAGTTAATAACATTTGCCGATTCAAAATAAAACTGCTTAAAAAATATATTTAGAGAGGAAAATGTAAATGTCATACATAAGTAAAATCGAGGCCATAAATACACAATATATGGAAACCACCAGATACACTTTATGTCGTTGTGTATGCCTTAAATTGATATACAAATTTTATCGAAAGGTAAATAAGTATATTAAGTTTATTTGAAAATCTGACTTGAGATATATTATTATTATTTCCCTACCCAAAAAGGATACTTTATGTAGGAAGCTTACTCAAGACCTTTTTATATAATTTGAATGTCAAACGCGTTGCTATATTCGATTTGCAAGAGGAAGAAAAAAGTTTTTGGTACAAAATTTTAATACAACTAAGTAGTAGGGTAGTAGCAACCTTACTTGACAATAGAACATCGACGCTGAACACGTATAAAGAGTATGGAATACTTGTAGTAGGTAATATTAAAAAAAACGTCTCGCGTCGCGTCGGGCGCGGAAGCCTCTTCAACATTGTAAGAGATTTTTCCGATATAAATTTAATTTAACTCCAGAAAGAGAAAATCCTCCAAATTACTTTTGAGCTTATCCGATTGTTTGTTTTTATTCCACCCCTGTACTTTTTTCTTGTTTGGCCAATTAGAATAATATCATTGCAAGTACTTGTGCCTTTGCGTTTGTCTGTAATAATATCTGATATTGTAACACAATGCTGATCAAATTTATTCATTTAACGTAAATTCAGATTAAACAAAGAGACACACATTGGTAGATATCGGTAAAATAGTGCTAATATATAGGCACTAACATAAGTATTTATGTCAATATTATGCGAATGTTTGATTACATCTTTTATTAAAAAATAAAAAAAGTAATATAGTTCGTCACTCTTTATTTAAAAAAAAATTAATTAAAAAAAATGGAATAAATATTCTTTTGATTTTTTCGTGCATTATTTTTCATTTCAAAAAGCATTATTTTTCAGTATTTTATCAAAATTCATAGGAAAATATGTATCTGGTTGAATTGATTATCATATTAACTTCTTTATAATATGTTTCCAACAGAAGTAGGTAACTGATAGTTCTTTGGATATGTTTTCATTACATTTAAAATGCCTTGAAAGAATTAACATCACCAGTTTTACATACATACACGCCATCATGCCATTTTTTACACATTATGGATTAACTGCACACAATAAACGTGCAAGTCGTCCTCTCCATGCCAATAAATATTAAAAACAATCAGAATCACTTAATTGAAAATTCTAAATGTCGTATACAGGATATTTCACGAATGACTGCCTTTTACGGGACACTTGTATATTCGCATAAAAGAATGGGATATGTTTTCTTTTCCGAAGAGTCTCTTATAGAATCTACGGAAAAAATATCACTAGTTTTATCTGACAAATAACTTAAAGGTTATAAATGTATCTTATATCATAATCATCAAACGATTTGTATTGTTCAAAAGTAATTTACATTCATTCTTCATGATGAAAACTTTGTTTATGCGAGAATTTTTTTGTTTGTTGTTGAGGTGCACAACAGATATTAAATTTGATACATTTAATCAGTTGAATCAGCAAAACTCACACAAATAATCAAACACCCAAACCATGCACACGACATCTATAGATACATTCATTCGATCTCGTACAGACATCTCGCAAACAAACACTCATAGATAGATTTAACATTCACAGTATTATAATTTATTCAATGTATGAGAATGTGCATTTATATAGATTTCAGCAATATTTTTTCCACAACATCTCTATTTTACGAGTAATCATTGAGTTATTATTAAATTCAAAAGCTCATGCATGAAGAAACTTACAAGTGTTTTGGTTTTCAGACTCTGACAATAAATTAATAATTATAACGGCCCGTCTCTCATTCTGTCCGTGTTGTTGTTATATTATTATAGTTATGATAGTATTTTCCGTTATGTTATTTTTTGCGGAAGACAATCTTCTTTTTATTATTACCATTCTTATAGTCTCGCGCGAAGAAAGAAAGATTTTATTGTGCGGGTAGTTTTATTACTACTACCTACTTACTACTCGACAAATTCTCTCGTAGAAATAACTCGTTGTAACTCTATGCAAAAACATTAATTAGTTTTCCCTCTTGAAAGAGAACAGAAGCGGAAGGTTGTACTGTACAAATTCCACATTACCGCGTTAAGTACCTGTTTTATTTTTATTCCGTTTTGTTGTTTAAGTCTGAACTTTCAGCGATACTTTTTAAATCCCCTTTTTAAACTTTTTTATAAGAGCATTATTAATTAACAGCATTTTACTTCCAATAAACAATGAATTACAATATACATATATATATATATATATATATATATATATAGTTATTTTTTCTTGTAACTTTATTCAACTAACTTTTTATTGTATTATTTATGTTCAAAATTTAATTAGGACTATTTGCAATGATCTTTATTAAACACTGTTGAAGCCCAATACAAACATTAGTTAGTAACAAAGCGACCCTAAAATATGATCTGTTTAACAATGAATCCTGAAAGATTATTAGTGCAAATAAGTCCAGTGTAAGCAGCTAAATAATGTAAACAAATCAAATATTCAAAACTAATAGTAACTTGATACAAGTTTTGTCAGTATCCTAAATTCGGTTTACGCTACCTTTTAATCGGTGTTGATGTTTGTAACAATAACTCCATATGTACGGTTCCGTCACATTCGGTATAATTCTGAGAGATCGATCTAATTAATGATGTGATTAGCAGCCTGTTGGTAGAGTCTTCAATATTTACTCGACTGATCCTTGGTTTGAATTCTCCCGCTGGTTGCGGCCTACACCACCTTTACTAGTCAAGCATATTGTTTATTGTGAGAGGTTTCATGTTAATTTGGGTTTATTTAAAATCCAGATTCATCTTTTTTTAACAAAACAAGACAATGATAAGTTTAGTTTATTTATTATAGTTATTAATATCAACAAAACGATATGAAAATAAAAACTATTTTTAAATATTAAAGGAGATCTCTATCATTATTCTTGTTTATTCCTTTGTAATTATATTTGACACCGTTAATTACATAAATAATAAAATTACTCCATAAATTATTAGAAACATTATTCATTTTTATGAATCCCTGTTTTGCCATCATGTTAAATTATATTCGGCGGCGATATGGAGGCAATATAATAATAATACGTATACATATTATAACCATCCATTGTACGCAAATTAAATAGCTCTAACCATTCATTGATTTCTATGGTGCGGCGCTTTGTAATACCATGATACAGACCAGGTGATTAACACTAGGTGAATTATTGCAGATACTAACATATACATACATATTATGTAATAGCTTTAATCCATACAATAACAAATAATATAACAAGTTTAGGTATTTATATAATAGCTACACTTTATTAAAATTTATATTTAATGTTGCTTATTTAGTTATCCGTGTAATAAAATAGTCAAAGCAAATTCTTACTCTTTCCCTTAGTTTTCGAATGTCCTTTAAAAGATAGGTAATTCGAAAAATATCACGTTTAACACATCATTTAACATCATCAATTCAGCGATGAGGTAAACCACCCACTAGACTCCACCCCTTTCTGAAATTCTTCCCAAGCAGACTCAACTGAATCATCAGCCTTGAAAAGATATCGAAGAGTTTGAATTCTTAATGCAGCTCTATCTCATAATGTTTTCCGGCCCTAATTTTTCCAACCGGCGTTCGTCCAACACTCGTGGTTCAGCTGATTTTGCAAATTTGTTGAACGTTATTATGGTTTATAGCTTCGACAAGGAGCTCTAGATCCGCAAATATTCTGACATCCCTAAGGCCAATGCTGTCCCATGCCTTGATCAAGAGGTGGTCTATGATGGTTCATGGCTTATTTATATTTGGACAGAATTGCATACATACCAACATAGAGAGAATGGGGAGAGGGGTGCGGGGAGGCTTCACATTATTCAGATTGTGCTCTACTGAAGCATTATGTACTTGGCTACGATTTCACAGCAAAGTACATTATCTTGGCACCACCAACTCTGTCTATTAATTCAGAAGTCTTGTTTTAAAACAAACTCTCCACAGATACTTCTAAAGATTATTCGAAACAAAAAGATACAAACCAGTAGATGCCAACAACTGCCTGCCTAAATATATATACATGTATACGTAGGTATCTACGTGGTGTGAATATCTATCATCTGGTGAAGTATCATGATTATGGCTATGAAATAAAATAAAAACATTAACATTTTATAAATATAATTATGTAGTGCCTATTGATTATGATGCTTACAACTTGATGGAGTAGCAAGACATATTTATGTATGCAAGACTTTATTCTTCACAAGTCCATCCAATCGTTTTAGAGTATTTCAATTTGTACATAATAATATTTATTATTTAGAGAGATACAAAATTGTAAAAGACAAATCCTATATATTGTTCAAATAAATAAATAAAATATATGGATCAGTAAGATCTAAGTGTACATACATATTATAGTGGAACTCAAACACACCTTCTTTTTAGTAGTCGTAATCAAATCGCATTTATCTGTATCGAAAATTCTCGAGACTATAATATTAAAACTATATAAAAAAAAATACAAATGTAGTGTTATTCGAACTTCAATTTCCAGTAAATGTTATACTTAAACATTGCAAAAGCAAAAATAATAAATAAAATGAGGAGGTTATATTGTTTCAAAGCTATCACATCCAGAAGGCTTCTGAAGAGATGAATCTGTTTTAATTGTTCTCTGATACTTCTAAAGCAAGGTTAACTGTACACTGTCTGATGAGTGCCAGAAAACCTATAACAAATAATTAAATATCAGATGACTTATCTTCGTATGAACAATAACTGTATAAAAACATATTATATCGTACATAATCATTCAATGACTGAATGAGATGGAAATCAAATGCATATGTATGCAATATTTAACTACAATCTATTTAAGGAAGAACAAAACGCCAGAAAATACTCAGAAGTATTTGGGTGCAAATTACCATTATTACACGATGCTGAAATTACCATTTTTCCGGATATTTCAGGGGTCGGAAAACTCCCATTCGTCCCTATTTTTGTCATTTTTTTCCAACTTTATGGACTAGATAAGAAGAACAAAGTCGTCCTCCTCTAGGTAATAATAATAATAATCTTTATTGCACAAATTAGTACTTATACAAAGAAAACACATATGTACCCGGACATATCGGAATTAAGGGCAATAAACGGGTTGATAAAAATTCTGTGGCCTGGGAAAACATTCTTGCAGGAAGAAATAAAAATTAAAAAAAACAAAGACAAAAAAGTAACGAACTCTGGCAAAGACTCTCTAAGTTTACGCAAACCAAAAAAACTTGGAGGATATGATTCCAGAAAAACTAAAGCACGCACTGACCTAGAAAAATCAAGGTATAAAGATTTCCTAACGGGTCACTGTAGACATCCGCAAACTATAATTTAAAGAAGACAGTATCTGCAGATTCTGTGAAGAGAAAACCGAGACTCTTTGGCAGACTGTAATACCACGGGACTCGCAAGGATTAATACACTAGACAGACACTGGATAGAAGTGCAATCTCCCCACATCTAACATTTCCTATCCTAGGCTTCATAAGATGAACTTACTTTGATTGGAGAAGACCAACACAGCAGTTAAGTATAAGAGTACAATAGATCTCAAACGTTACAATACAGTCCAATAAAAATAAATGAAAATACAACGATTGTTCTACAGAACTTAGTTTATTTACTTCTCTCCTTTATTCCCATGACCGAAAACATTGTAAGTATATAACTATTCATCTAATTATTTTTTTTGGTGGTGAATAGATCAATACTTGTATTTCACAAGGTGCTTTTATTAGGTTATATTTATAATCTAATAATGTGGAAACTTCTCATCATATTCGAAATCGAAGAAGTTGAATGTGGATAGTTTTGGGAGATTGTACAAGGTTATTTATACATACTAACATCATACACAAAGATAGTTAATAATATTTTAAACTAGATTCATTATATACCTGCGTAATACTGTTTCTGGCGTGTTAATGAGTTTATTTAGTACTGTACATAATATATTTATTATCAAACTTGATAATCTGGTAGTCTTGGCATCTAATCAAATTTCGGGAGCGTGAAATCGGTTTAAGAAACATTTACTTATTAGGTATGCAGTCGTTAGCATGGAATGCATCTATGATTTTACCTCCCTGTCAAATAATTAATATTGTTCTCAAGAGGACAGCTTGCACGATTATTACATGCAGCTGGTCTGCTGGCTATCCCACTTATGGGATATGTAAATCGTGATGACTTTATGAGTAGTATATTAATAGTTATCAAGAAAAGAATAACCCTTTCAGAATACAAAAGTTTCTATTATAAAAACAGTTTTATTTTGTTTATTATTTGTATAAAATATAAGTGATGTAGGTACTTAATAAATATATTAAATGAGTTCGTCGGTAGCCTGGAGGTAGAGTCTCTGCCTCGTGAACAAGGGGTCCGTGGTTCGATACCAGGTGCCGGCAAACTACGACTTTTAGTAAGTTACTAAAAGCTTGTGTCGTGAAAGGGGAGCTTGTATTTGGGTTAATAACAAAAACCCAGATAAATCTTTCAAAAAAAAATACAATTTGCTAAACATTTATCAACAAACACAGTACATTATATTGTCTATTTTTGAACCACAATACATAATTTTGTAGATATGTTATTTGATTAAGTCATGTATGTCATATGTAAATGAATGTCAATAATATTATTATATCTGAGGGTGACCATTATTTTGAAAAACATATCTTATGAAGGAACCTATGTTTGTTTGATAACTGCAATATAAACCATTCTAATCAACTGATAAATGTTCAACATCCGGATGCGGTGAAAAAATATTATGTTAGGTTTTTAATTATCAGTTTCCAATTACAGCTGATAACAAAAAATAATATCTTTAACAAGATATAGCAACCTCACACGAACCGTGATAAAATTATTGTCGCATTCGTTCCCTCATAATATCACGGCATTTCCAAGCCACTTCCATTTGTATGTGATAAACATGCAATTAGCGATAAAAGTTAAGCGTTCAGTATGAATGGCAAACCTCATCGCTGAATTGAAGATGTTAAATTTTAAATGACGGCCGGTGTGGCGCGGAGGTAACGCTTTTGCCTTTGACTTACGGGGTCCCAGGTTCGATTCCCGGCCAGGGCAAAATGAAGTATGACCTTTTTCAAGTTGTCCTGAATCTGGGTATTAGATTTACCTATATGTGTTCAGCGGATTGCATATAATCATCGCATTGGTACCTACCCATAAAACATGATTCATATTAGAATACTTTGGGACTAGCTCGATCTGTGTGAATTGTCTATGCATATTATGTTATGTTTTAAACGAGATGACGAATACTCGCCTTTTACAGGACACTGGGAAACTGACAAAAATGAACCGGAGACCTATTCTTTACCGCGGACTCTTGGTAAATGATAATTTAAATAAAAATCATAATTTTAAAATTATGTATTAAATGTCTCACATTATGTATATAAATGTAGGTATAGATAACATGATAACTTGGTATTATCCTATACAAATTTCCATAATAAATTGAGTCTAGGGGTTCCAAATTGTATAAGGCAACCGAACCAAGTCTATCAATTTACATATTATACGATTATACCTACCTACTATATATTATATTATGCTGGATTGTATAATTATATATGCCTACTTTATACCTATACTATTATTACTTTGATCAATATCCAATAGTTACTAAGTAGGTACATAGCTTAATTAATAATAATATATTTAGTAGTAAGTTCTACCTACTCGATCCTTTCTGCTTAACTGGCAAGATTGAAGGAACTTGTGTTGATACGATTAAAAATATTAAAGTTATAAGCAAGTACCTATGTATATCAAATATGTGTATGGATTCGTCTTCAGGAAAAGTACCACTATGTCAAATTATTATGATAATAATCTTTTTCTTCTTCCCTTTTGTATTGTTTTAATCAAAAATCAATTGTTTCGGTTGAATGGCTGGAAAAAACTGCACTTAGGAACATAAAGAGGAAACAAACTTGTGTTTTATTCAAATTGTTTTTATTGTAAACAAAGTAATCGATTCTTGTTTGTCCCTCATTTATAAACGTCTTCAGCATTCACCCATGTAACGAATAAATTGATCATCGTAGGTGGCGTGCTTCATCGCTGAATTGAAGTGTTGTAATTATCTCTCAGATAGTAGGTATATACTACTACTACTACTATACCATCACGGCATATCCCACAAGTGGGGTAGCCAGCAGATCAGCTGCATGTAAGAAACATGCAAACTGTCCTCTTCGTGCCAATATAAAATCAAGACATTCAGGATGGGTGGCAAACCTCATCGCTGTATTATTAGGTATATATTAATTTTATTTCAAGAAATGGTTGAATTAAGGTGGCATGACTAACTTGTACTGGATATTAAAAGAAATATAAGACTCCTTACGAAGATCAGACCGGTTAAATAGCTGGTCTATCCCATATTAGTCGTATGATGTTGAAATAAATAAATATTCTCATACGCAGCCGAAACCTGGAACATTAAATCTTCAGAACGTGCCAGAATAGATGTATTCGAAATATGGCGCTGGAGGCGTCTACTACGCATACCATGGACAGCACATGGAACAAATTTGTCCTTTCTCGTCGAACTTAAAATAAAGGAACGATGTCCACTTTATCTTTGCTCCGTATCCTGCAGTACTTTAGGCACATCACACAAAGAGGACCAGACAACCTGGAGAAGCTTATTCTAACCGTAGGTGTGGGGGGCAACAGCACTAGGGAAACGCACCGATGAGATAGAGTGACCGTTTAAAGAAAGCAATGACCTTGCAAGAGGCACTGCGAAGGGCTGAGGTAAGGGTCACTGGAAATAATATATTCACATCTGTACAAAATAGTTATGGTCAGCACTGATGGAACGACAGAAAAGAAGAAGAATTAACAAAAAAATATATAAAAATTAATCACTCGCCGTAACAAAGATGTAAATAAAACAATTTGACATTTTAATTAAAACAGCAAAATAGAAAACATATTAAATTTATCATAAACTCTTGTCATTTATTTGCGGATATTTCATTTTCTTGGTATTAGAAAGTACCTTACGTAAAATTATGTTCCGAGTTGGTGATTTTTTTGAACCGTTATACGTCTCTCTTACAATATTATATCTTATAGTCTACTATGTTGGTTCAGCGATATAATATATACAGACTGTTTTCCGATAGTGGTAAAATCATTTGGAAAAGAAACGTGTTTTTACTTCAAATTTCTTTCAAATAGTATTTTCTTATTATATTCTCACAGTATTCGCAGTTCTCAATTCGGGTGATATGTTACGAAACAATATTTAAAGCCACGTAAGCCTCAAAGTGATAATATAATGGATGTACCTAATGTATTATTTCGACTGTCCAGTTCAAAAACTCAACAAATAGAATAATGACTTATATTTGAGAAATCGTCATTTTTGTAATTTTGTTATGTACTATAATATACTATACTATACTATACCCTCACGCCGTGTCCCAAGTGGGGTAGGCAGAGAGAACGGAACGCCAAATAGATCTATCTTTACACACTTCCTTCGCTTCCTCCACATTCATACAGTTTCTCATACACGCACGTCGGTTCCTCTTACTCAACACGCGGCCGTCCTTGAGAATTTGATCCACGTGATCAAGCCACGTGGTTCTCGGACGCCCGCGTTTTTTTCACACCCTTTCTTTCAGATAAGTATATCCTCTTTGTCATTCTTACCTCGTTCATTCGTTCAACATGCCCAAACCACCGTAGTTTATTCACGCGCATTCTGTCCACAACACTCTTCTTGCATCCGCTCATTCTTCTAATATCCTCATTCTTCACTCTTATCACGCAGCGTTTTACCAACCATTCTTCTCAACGGTCGCATCTCTACTGCATTTATTCCACTTTCGTCCTTCTTCAACCACGTCCATGTCTCGCTTGCATACGTAAGTGACGGTACCAGAATGGTATTGTGCACCAGCATTTTAGCCATGTTCGAAACATTGCCATTGCTGACAATGGGTCGAAGTGCACCGTTTACTCTAGCACCGGCCACTTTCCTACTTTAAATGTCCCTATCGCATCTTCCATCCCTCGCAAACATACTTCCCAAATATACATATTTTGTTAAGTTTATAATATTATGGTTTAAAATTTTTTTTAAACCATAATATTATAAACTTTTTTAACCCCTTTTCCCAATCCCCTTTTTATAGTGCCAATTACGTCAGGTTTGTGAGAAAGGAGAGTCGAGAGATTAAATAAATGTATATGTTTGATAAGATGTGAAGTGTTTGGGATAGTTTTTATTTTTAGTCTGTTTTTAAATTTTTTGATTTTTCTTATTTTTAGAGTTTTTTTTGTATTGTTATATTATATATTTTGGAAGTGTGAATGTGTTTGTGCGAATGAATGTATTATGTGTGCGAAATTGGGTGAATGGATGTATTGTGTGTAAGATTTTCTATATGTAATTGCCTTGTGTGTTATTGGTGAAGTGTGCACTGTTTGGATGTAAGACTATTGGAATGTTTTTGTCGCTTACATTTTTATATTTATGTCTTTCATCTGTTGTGTACCATGTAAAATAAATAAATAAATAACAGAAAGTGAAATATATCTATTATAAAGTAACCGCACTTTTAAAGGCATACGTTATCTGTGGTCCGTTCAATAGTTAAAGAATTCAAAATTTAATATGTATTTGTGGAATTGACAATAGGAAACTACATCATTTTTTTTGTATTTATAAATATTTTTACTTTACTTGTATAAACAGAGCCGTGTATTTTTTAATGTTATTTATTTTTTTTGTATGAAAAGTGTTAAATTAAACAATTAAATAAAAAAATTCGAAGTTTTTGACTTGTTTTGTTATGGAACTGGACAGACAGTGTCAACACCACTTACAGCTGTAGGTATGGCTTTAACGGCCACTGTGACGCGGAGGGAACGCTTTTGCCTATTAGTCGAAAGGTTCCAAATTCGATTCTCAACCAGAGCGTAATCTTTTTCAAATCATCCTGGTTCTGGCTGTTACATGTGGGTTTATTGAAGAGACCTTCTACACACCCGGATATCTTGACTCCTATTTATCTGCATTTCCAAGCAAAAAAAATGGCAGTGCACCAGCGCACTGGGATGCAAACACTGGCTGCAGTTCGATACAAGCATGTGACAACAAGCAGCGGAAGTCTCTGCCCCCTCAAGATCGTTGTCGACACAGAACCAATTGACAGCGACCAAACACGAGCAGCATATTTCTCTTACATCTGGAAGAAAGGAAAGACCTATATTTAGAATCTATTAGAGAAAGTTATTTATTTGACTAAGTTGCTCAATTGTAAAGCAAGAATATCTATTATATAGGTTTGAATAACGATACTCACTATTTGATTCGTTATTGCGGCTTCAAACATTGTTGTATAACACAATGCACTAGGTAAATTGCCTTATAAAAATATTCGAGAGTATATCGCAATTTTCTTCTAAAAGTGTTGAGAAAAGGAATAAGGATAACATTATTATTTTATCTTACATTTATAGGTACGAATGCGTTTTCTTATAAGAGGAATTCTGTCAATCTACAACATATTATCAATCATCTGCAATATCAAACTATTATTAGGCATTGTCATAACAAACTTACTTTCACATATCATCCCATCTACCACTCAACAAATGGAATTATTTATAACTCTAGCGTTAATACCTAACTGAAAGTGTTTTTTTTTTTAAATATGTATCTGTGATTTTGTTATAAACCCAAATACAACCTCATACCTACACCTTTCACAGTAAGCTAAAAGCTTTTGTCGTGAAAGGGGAGTTTGCCGGCACCTGGTATCGAACCGCTCACCTCATGTGCATGAGGCCGAGACTCTACCTTCAGGCTACCGACGAACTAAAATATTATTTAAACAGAGTTATTAATTAATTATCTAAGCTCGCAGAATTGTTCATGTGGGGCTGGGTGGAGATGACAACCCCTCGAATCGGTAAAATGATTTAATTAAGAGAGTTTAAATTATATTTTTTTGATATCCACAAAATTTCCGACGGTCATCTTTCATAATACACTGTTTCTACAATAATGTCACAAGAAAAGGTCGGTAATTGATAGAGAACTGTAATGAATAGAGATTAATTTCCAATCTATGCTCACAAGAGAGCGTTCATGGGATGAAATTTAAAATAAAATAAAAAAGGATAGTAACTGAATAGAGAAAATGAACGCAGCTGATCAGATTTTGGGCTTGAAGACGGACGAAGTTGACAAAAAAATGACTTTTTTTGGAAACTGGGTTTCCGATACCGCAAAAAATCATTTTTTTTCATTTAAACAACACAGTAGGTAGTGTTTGATTATGAGAACATTATAAAACTTCAGATAAAATAGTTAAAATTAAGAGTAAAAAAACAGAACACAAATGAGCATAAAATAATAGTAAAGTAATTGAGTACATATTGTTATAAATGTAATTTTGACTTAACGAACGTTATATAATTGATATATCTAAGCTTTATTTGATTCTGTATACGGAAGCAAAATTCTATTTTAGTATCAAAATTCTTGGTTTCACTAATAATCCCTGAGGTCCTATTAAATGGCGCAATATTTACGGAACAGGAACGACACACAAGGCGAAGTCTTTTTCACATAATTATGCTCGTACATCGGGTATTATTGCACTACTGGGATACCTTGCCTCGCAGAATCTACATATCTATATTTTTTAGGTAACACTACCATTGTGTCCATTACTGTATTACCCTATACAATTTACTCTTATTTGGGTCGTTGCATTGTGTGGTTACACACATGTATAATTTAGTCCGAAATATAATATGCTCAAGAATGTTAATATCAGTATGAACTAAGTTACACTTGGCATAAAATACAAAAAAATGCAATTATATCTATCACCACCAGCGTTATTATTCTATTCTACAATATTTTTTCCTATGTTGAATATTTTTCAATATATCTATTTGTTTCTATGACTGTTTTTGCCATTTTTTATCGGCTTATTGAAACATCACCTACGTTTTCTAAGAACGACCCATTATTATTTTTCCAGTGTTATTTCTCTATTAGATTATACACCCATCTTCCTTGATCTTTAGATATTCATATAATGTTTATTATTTCATAGCATTTCTCTCAAGCAAAGAGAACACTTCTTTATTTATTATAAGCCAATGATACACTTCAGATAATACATAGAGTACAAACAATATAAGTATTATATAAAATACAATGCATTACAAGTCTAAGATCATAGAATTTTAATGTTTTAAATTCAATGTCTACCTACAAACCCATTCCCTTTGATCCTCATTATAGATGACATTTAATTAACTAGAATATAATAAAGTTTAAAATAGGTATACCTTAACTAAGCATCATTATTAAAGAATTCCACTTTTGTCAATTCAATTGTAGGTAAAGAATGGTTCCGAAATTGTTAATTAGTGGTATTAGATTAAAAAAACAGAAGACACGAAAAACTCTTCTTCACAACTCAAAGACCTATAGACGACTATAATACAAAAAAAAACAATAATATAGGCTAAGCAATATTATGAGAATGTCCGATTAATTAATATTTTTTCTCTATAAAATTTCGAAGGCTTAGATAATCTTATAACTTTTCTTATAACACGGATGTAGAATAATAGTAAAAATTTCATACAAATTCGAAATAAATTGAAACAAAATTACCTACTCTAAATTCTCATTGTAAGTTTGACGAGGTCACAACAGGTTTACACTTATGCTATTTTCCTCGTGTTCCAAAAAGAAACCTTAAAAGGCAAACATTCAAAATGAAATAAAAAAAAACATTGACATGATGATTAAGAGCCATACTGATAAAAAAAAGCACTTGAAACCATTCACGTAAATATACGCAAATTCACGCAAAACCCTACACTACGGATGTAATATTTTATACATGGTCTTTGATTTAAGGTCAATCGAGATATTATGTAGAAGATCTTTCACTGTATCTATTTTTCTCGGCCTGCGTGTGAATATTGAGCCTATAAATATTACCAGGTACACTATATTATCCTCCTTCAGGCAAGTATATATTAAAATACACATACTCGTACCTTCCCTATATCTGTTCGTGATCCCTTTCTTGAGAAGTTCGACCTGCCCACGTCATATGTCTAACAAGATAAGGTATTATTTAAAACTAGGACATATCGAATTATGTATATTGAAGTAAGAAAATCACATTGTACAAAGTAGTTGAATCCCTTTCACAGATTTATTAGTTCGGTAGTTTATCATGATATGTGTCTAGATTATCATGAAAACATAATAATATGGAATGTAATAATAAATTGAACTGTGTTGATATTAGCATGTCCTTAATTGCGCACAAACTTTATATTTCAATAAATTTCTCTGTCTACATTATTCTTCGTTTTCACAGTAACGCCACAGCATCTTCCACTTTAAATGTAACCAGCAGACTAATAAGTAATAACATGTAATAAGTAAGTACATATAAATGTATATATCCATATATTTAAAATATTGTACATATTTCAAGTATACATACAATATTTTTAGATAATTATTATTAAAACAACTTTTATTTCGTGAAAAAGTCTATATGAACAGGAAAAAAATTGTTTTCACAGTAGATAAACCTAACAATGTATACATATTTCAAGAAAATATGAACCGTGGATGGTGGGTACGTTTATGTGGTAATCGAAAACAAATTTAAAAATAATTTATAATTCGGAACACGGTAAAATAATGATATATAGACTCTTTTATATTCGCTTTCTATAAATTATTATAAAATTATGTCAGAGTCTATTGTACTGTGAACTTTTACCAGAGATGGCATCCCCGGATGATACTGGTAGGTGTATGACATACAGAGAGAGAAAGCGAGAGTAGATCATTATATAATATCATATACCAGACATGGAAATATGTAGAAATTTATATATGATATCTATCAGTTTGTAGTAGAATAATGGAAATAATCAGTCTTTCTACGAAACGCCCTCAAAAAAGTTATAAATAATATATATAAATAATGTATATTGGCACTAAGACTTTCTGAATGGAAGAGGCTGATTTCTGCTCTGTTCTCCCAGAAAAAGCTTTAATGGGTAATAGGCGCGTTGTGTTGGATATATCTTACTCGCTAAAGTTTAACTAAAAACGTATTTGCATGCCAACTTAAAAGTGGTTATATTTTTTTATTCATACATAATTATAGGAGAGTCGGAAATGTCCTTGGTAGACAGATATTGTCGCTTACACTAGAAGTAATTTTAATTTAAATATAAAATACGCCTATTCCGACACTAAAAAAAACGAAGAATTGTCGATATAAACAGATAAAACAATGAATCATGCATCTTTGTATCGTTTTTATAGAATTCATTAAAAAAAACTCAAACCCGGATCATAGTTGAACAAATTTAATACAAAATAGGATATCAATTCCTATGTACATAGAAAACATAACATATTTTCGTTATAGTTAAATTATGAAGTAAATCTTTTTAAACACAGCTGTTTCTCAAAAGTCAAAGGTTTTATTGTAGACGTATTAGTTGACATGCTTAGAGATTTCGCGAAAAAGCAGAAATTTTCAATAAGCTTACAACTATATATAGATGAGTCAGTTTATATATGAGTAGGTATATACCCTCTTAGGTACGTCATCGCCAGATGAACGGGCAATTAATTTTCATTCCCTTGACGCAAAAAAATCCCTCCCCTAGTTGTAGATAAATTTTTCTTCCACTGGGGATCAAAGCTCAAAACCGTGCCTTCGATTTGGATATCGCAACTAAAAAAGCTAACATACAATTGAATATTATGATAAGGACAGCATAATCGTGTTATTATGTGTGCGGAATAAAGATAGACTCATTATTTTAAGATTATCGTTGACTAATCATTATTCTAACTCAATATGATTCACTAGCCATTTTTCAATGGCAGATTGCTTCGTTATAACATGTCTGTTATTTCGTTTCGTTTAATTGGGTTAGTTGGAAGATATCGCGTCCCTGCGATAAACTCGCCCATTGTGCAAAATTATTCGTTTATACCATGTAACCTTATTATTTGTATCCAAATATTTTGTACAATAAAGTTTATTATTATTATTATTAATTATATTTTGTTGATTTTCTGCCAAATATTTTATTAAACAGTTCGTCGGTAGCCTGGAGGTAGAGTCTCGGCCTTGTGAACATGGGGTCCGTGGTTCGATACCAGGTGCCGGCAAACTCCCCTTTCACGACACAAGCTTTTAGTAGCTTACTGTGAAAGGTGTATAAGGTTGTATTTGGGTTTATAACAAAAACCCAGATATATCTTTAAAAAAAAAAAAAAAAATTTTACATTAAATTTTATTTTTGTTCAACTCTTGAATATTAAAATTTATGCTCGTATATTTTTAACCATTTAAACAAAATTTTAAAATTTTGCCATGAATCAATACATAATTATCATTATTAATAATTTTATTTATAAAAAAAAGTATAAATCGAAAAGTATATATCTAATTTAATAACTCTTCTTAACATTCTCAAAACGTGACCCAGCCAATACCATCGTCTCTTCCTTATCACAGAAGTGTACATCATATATTTTTAGAGTGGATTTGTTCACAGCATCGTTTACGACATTTTCATTGTTCTTTGATATAATATAATTAAATCAAAATTAAAATGAAAGTCATAATCAAAATTAGATGATGGCACATCTTAGTTATAGTTATAATGTGTGTTATAAAGTGATCAAAATGCAAGTCCCGTAGTGAGATAGTTCAGGATGCATAGCGCCCGCCACGTGACCATCCGCAGTCGCAATTCGGTGCGCCATTAGCGTCGGGACGCACAATACAACCGTAGGACGCTGTGCAAATAATACGGATCATAAATATCTACTACGATAAAGATAAAAATAAAGTAAACAATATTATATACCTTCTCATCATTTCTTATACATCTATGGTTTACTTTGAATTGCAACTGCACCGTTAAATGACCTTTGAATTATCGGTGGTGATATTATCAAAAATTGAGAATTAAGAAACCCAGTAATTTCTTTTCTCTCTCTCTCTCTCTCTCTCTCTTTCTCTTTCTCTTTAAGTTACCTTGTTGATAGAGAAAATATAAATTTTATAAATAATTCTATACTATACTTTACCCTCACGCCGTGTCCCAAGTGGGGTAGATAGAGAGAACGGAACGCCAAACAGATCTATCTTTACACATTTCCTTCGCTTATTATTACTAGAGATGAAACGGATAGTTGTTTTGCCGGATACCGGATATCCGGCGAGCTGCGAGGCCGGATGGCCGGATATTCGGCGGCCGGATATTCGGACCATCGTCTCGTTGCAGGCAACGAGCGAAATCGCTTGTTGCCTGCGAACGCTGAAAATTTAGTCTTTATTCACCATAATTTACCACTTGTTAATTTTGAGTATTAAGTTGTTGACTATTAATTCAAAATATTTTCTTTGATAAGAAGAAGAACAAAGCTGTATATTGTGTAATTGTAAATTTTCCGACTTTAAATAAAAGATCTCATAATTATAAGCCATTTTATTGATATTTACCTCACAAAGATTAATGTATTGCATTTTATTATAGGAAATTGTCGTAGTTTTTGAATATCCGGTATCCGGCCGGATATTGAGGTACTATCCGGTATCCGGCCGGATAGCAAATTTAAGCCGGATAGGCCGGATACCGGATAGTTACCGGATATCCGTTTCATCTCTAATTATTACTACGATTAAATTACATTTTTGTTCAAATTTCTTAATAAATTAATTGGTTCTTCAGAAATAGACAGACGTTACTTGTATGTACTTAAATTTAATTTAATTCACTAAAAATAAAGAAAACGTTTAAACTCAGTGAATTATTTCAAACATTCTCGCTAATCTTTAAACGCAAACTTTAGACAAAGGATAATCCTTTTGTTCGAATAGTTAAGTACTGATTTAATGCACCATTCTCTGTTCGTTGAAATTCTTGAAAAACATTTCAAATCCCAAATCTTTAGTGAACTTTTGTTACGTACGCACACTCCATTATTTCTTAAATCAAAATTTCGGAGTCGTAAAGAATTTTCTCGTGGGAACGCTATCGTAAAAAAAACTCGAATTTTCAAAATGACTTTACGATACGACATCTTCTGCATACAATAATAAAGATATACATAATATAATCAAAGTGAATAGGTGGCATGTATATAAACCAGACTACCAAGATTTTTTTATACAATATGAAATTAGGTCATGAACATTTTACAAAGAATTTTGAGATTATATTTGATAGAACAACGATTCTTAATGCCAAATGAGGAAAGAGGAATACCTTTACATTAATAAGCATTTATAATTATAACTACTTTAAAATGCAATGAGACCAAATATCTATTATATCCTATCTTGTATAGACAAAAGAGGCAGAGAGAATCCGAGATTTATCTTATCCCATTATAAACAGCAAAAGTATGAATTAAGAATGAGGATTTGTGCCGTTAGTGCCGAATGTTTTATTATTTCCCGTCGACCCAAAACAATATTTTTGTCCCCTTTGTATTGACTTTAAACCCTTCATAACCCGTCCTAATTATTATTATCATAACATTATGTATACACAATAATATATCCGACAAATTTTATAATTCACCTGACATTTGGGAGTGACCTTATACCCTGGAATACCCCTTGGAATCATTTATGAGTCAGCTCATGTTTATGAGGTATAATACAAGTCCCTTCTAGAATATTTTCTTCTATTGTTTATGTACATACACCTAACCTTTACCCAATACCTACATTATATACACTGCTAAGTTCACCCACTTCTCACCCACTTACTTTGTGTCATAATAGTTATCCTGCTGTGGGATTTACAAAGGCCTGACCATAGCCACAGCCAGCCGCCATCAGTACTAGAAGCCACTATGTATACATAATTAATGGATTTAGATTTATACATTTGGTTATATCATTCAAATAACCCAATTAAGCCATGAATTTTCTTTGAACACGTCTCAGTTTGTTAAGTAACAATGTGGTTTGGGAAAATATTTGTATTTATTTTACACATTATTTTCAGATCAACGTAAGTACTATTATGTAATCACATAATTAAAAGGTGTAAGAAATATGAAATCCTTTTTAAAAGATTTTGTCTATCATGGCAGATTTTTAAGAAACGTATGTAATTGATTTTTCAGTTTCATTATCGTAGTTATTTAAGGTATAGTTTAGCATCAAAAACAGATGAACTCCGATGAATATTTAAAGAAAATTGAATTGAGTAATTCATCTTGATCTGCATACTTTTGCCTATCAGATATAAGTGTATAAATAATTTGATTCTCTACCTGTATGTGTACCTTTGTGACAAATAAGCTGTATCATCGGATCCATCTGATGCGGGATGTGGCAGGAAATCTCTACAAATGATTCACGCCATTTAACCTAATGATCTCTGTAATGGATACAAATTAACCAATACACCACTTCACCCACAGAACGAGTTCCATCCTTTCTGTTTCTACTTCCATCTGCCTTGTTCTTACATACCATCTGATGTATCACATACGGATATTCTTATAAATTGCTCGCATTAACCCTTTGGGCATTTCATCTGAGGTTTTCAATGTTTTATTCATTCCACTCATATCGAATTTTCAGTACATTCACGAACACGATACTTTCTTTTTCAAACCTAAAAAACTTTAAATAATTTTATAAGTACTTAGCTTTCCCCTAATCGTAGTTTAGAAACTCATATCTCGTAGATTTATTAAATAGAAAAAGGAGAAAAATAAAGTAAAGTTTCTTTCTATTCATAATGATCATTTACCAAACAAGTTGACAACTGTCACTTGGTAGAAAAATACTAAACATTATTAATAACATTCACTGGTAATATTTCATTTTCACGTAAACTCTTTCAAACATTAATTTCAATATCGCTTACGATTCAACGACGTATGTATAATCCCCCAGTGAATGTGACCCAACATGGATTTTCGGCGGAATTTTTTACCTGAAGTATGAATTCCAAGCAAAGGTTAAAGTTACCTCCCGCTCTATGTCCAGCTTCCCTGAACGAATGATTTATGTGTTCTCTGCCTCGCCCAGTACTTGCGTGCATAAGTAGCTCCTTACTCACTCTTCTACATATCTACTACCTACATAGTATTATTACAGAAAATCTCTTCGTAAAGCGAACCTTGCTCTACTGAGAAATGTTCTCGTAATAATATGTTCACTACTAATTCGTTTAAACAACTACTGAGAGAATTATTTTGCTTTCCTTCTTTGTTTTACTACGCATCCCGGTTAGTTATGCTCAGTAAATATTAATATTTGATCATTGTTTACTTTTTCTGAATTGCGAAAAAAATATTATTTAGATAAATTGAAAGGGAACAAAATGAAATTTTATTCAAAAATCATTTTTTTTTAATTTAATGCTAAACTTATAACACTAATGTTAAAATACCTATAATTAGGATAACTAAAACTAATGGTTTTTCTTCAAGAATTGATTGACTAAAAAGTAAAATTTGGCCCTAGACTCACTAGTTTTAATGTTCGAAGCACTGTGATTAGGTCACCGGTAATTTCATGCTTTTTTTTATCACGCCATTGAACAGTAAGAGCTTCTAAGATTTTTGTTTTATAAATTAAATCCGGTAATAATATGTGTTCAAGAGTTATTGTTAATTATTCTTTGAGTTTCCAACAAGATTTCATTTTGGCAGCAAATTACAAATAGTTTTCTTTTCAAATATTCTTTCGTCTTTATAATGTAAAACATGTTATGTCATCTATGTAAGATCATTTTTGATGTTTGTACAAAAGAGTATGGTGAAATAAACGATGGCGCTAAGTATACCTAATGATGTAAGTACCTACTTTAGAATATTTGCAAACAAAGTTAAATGGGTTACAACGGGTACTGTGTAATCCTCTCGCATTTTTCCTAATCCCTAGAATTCTTTATAACCTATTTCCCCTAGAGTCCTATCAAGTTCATTATGGCATTTTTGCCTATAAATTAGGAAATCTCAGCGCACATAATTTGCTATTTGATTGCTAGTCATTCTAACCATAATAGGCTGTGTTTTAACTTGTATATAGCCGTTCATCTTTAATTGGCTATAGAGTGTATCAGTAGAACCATAACATCCCCTGTTACTACTGTAAACAACACGCATAAAATAAAAACAACCGACTGCAATAAACACAACAGCACGTCCTACAAACGATTTCTTCTTTTTCAACCCCTAGCTCAATGCTATTCATTTCATCTGCCTGCTCTTACCAATTACTGTTACCATCATTGCATCCTTATCCTTCCCAAAATATATTTGGATAGTTTGTCGGATAAATATTGCACTTGAGAAACTTGACGTTTCATTTCTTATTTCGCCCCTCTTGCTACCCCGATGTCCTGTAGGTATACTTCAATGCAACGACCAACAATTGATTTTTGTTTACTGCAGGGGGTTGTTTTTCGACATGTTGTTCATACCAGTCATCAAAATAAATCATCGCCAATAAAAATAAAACTTCTAATATTGTTCCCTTTTTATGTCATCAAACAGGAATTGTTTTACATACATTCGATGGAATTCATCGAGTGAATTTGAGTACATATTCCGTAGCTACTTACAAGTGTTATTTGATATTGTTTATTCAAAAGTATTCAACAAAGTTTTTACCAGATTTTTCTTAATATATTTTATATTAAGAGTTTTTTTAACACAGAAAAAGTATGTTAAAGAATTAATCATCAATCAGATTTACATCAATACAGGATTCCTCCGATAGTAACGGCATTAAATAAACTTGTTTGATTCTAATGTATCCTACATGGCTATTAAAATTATTTGTAGTTAATGATATTTGCTTGAGTATGTTTTGAGTGCAACTCTGATCACTCCCTACCATACTTTATCTCCGAGTAGTCCATTTTATATAGAATCATTTTTCAAACGCCAAAATGTATATCCGTGCTCACTATAGACAGCCATCGTCGCGGATTACTATTGCTGTAACTTATCAACATTGATGTCTTATCACGTGGGGTTGAAAAAACAATTTATCACGTGGTGATCTGTCTGTTACAGTAATCTGCACAAGTGCACTTCACTGCTCTAGGCTGCAACCAAGCAACCCTCCGCATCCTAGCAAATTACCTCTCTTAAGAAGTGAGATATCGCATTTCAGTCACTACATAGTGCACACTGCACAACCATACTTCATGTCATACACACATTATTGTATGTCTGTAATCTGTATGTATAATAACATAACACTGATGTAGATACTGTAGTTAGGTACCTACTGTATGATCCTTAATCCTAATATTATTACATACTTGTGTCTAGCAGGACAAAACGTCATCTATTATTACACCACTCTCACTCTAACTACTCGTATTGTGTATCTGCACTACGCAATGTTTCATTATATTATCACACTTCTCTCCTAAAAGGGGGAAGCTTTAGATAAATATAAATATTACAATAAGTACAGTATTGTATAAAGTAGCCTGTCTTAATTTGATATTTCTTATTGTTAAATGTATCACAGTCTCTGTCAGTGTCCGTCATGTTTTGATTGTCTCGTCGTGTTCATTTAACAATATATTCTAATGAAGAAATATTCTCATTTTGAATAGCAGCTGCTTAACTTTTCCAGACTGAATAATTTTATAAATGTTTTGGAAGGCAGGTACCTACCTCTGCCTGTACTCACTGTACCCTCCTACAAAATAATTTACTTTTCCTTCTCTTAGCGAATTCAATATCCTGTTGTTTGAAAAGTTTGTTCCGATAAAACAAGCGCAACGAAAAAAATATCATCGGAATATTCTTCGGAGCTCTTTTAGTATTTCTTTCTTGATTAATCAAGACTTTTCAAGTAAATTGCTTTGTCTCGGAGCAGACTTAGATTTACAGCAATTAACGAATTGTTTGATAAACAATAAAGAGCAATCTTCTTCTGTAATCATCATTATTAACTCTCGTCTTTGTTTTGCTGACAGCGAAATATTTAAATACATACCAACGTTTGAAAAAACTGTGAACTGCTTGTTTTTCTCGCATCAATTTAAATTACAAGAGAGAGTGCTGAAATAAAGAAAAAATATGATAATTATTTACAAATCACAGTCACTATGGAATAATTGAAATTTACGTTCACTGTCTTTGTAAAAACATCTTGAATATTTTATATCGACAAAAGCTTCTTATAGACCATTTATTGAATCGAACATTACGCAAGAAACTAGTGATATCCGTAAATATACAAGTTTCTTATCTTTTAAAGACTTCTACGGAATAATAGGTAAATAGATGCTCTATTTCTTGAAAAAAATATGTAGTACAATTATATGTATGTAGGGTAATACAGCTAAGTATAGAAATCTTTTTCTTTGAGCTTTGATTGAATAGTGTTTGGTTCGTGAGGAATTTAATTAATTATATTATTATTTTCCGAATGAATGTTATCCGCAAAGCCCAAACCACGACGACTTTAATCTTCAATCATCACTTCGTTAATCGAAATTAAAGAACAAATAAGACAAAGAAAATTGAATACCAAGGAAAATTTCAATCAAGATTAATCCCGCATTCCGCGGGGAGAGTCGACTACTGAATTGTCTATACATAGAATCAGGCAGCGGCAGCGCCTACTATAATGAGTATTATCATTATACGGTATGAATACTTACACAGTACTCCGTACATTTCTACCTCAATATCAACTACTTTGCTTTGCTTTCGCTAAATTATATTTTGATTTGTTCAAATTATTATAAAGGAAGTATGTACATACGTTATATGTACATAATGTCGTTGAAAGACTCTGCCACCTATTATACATGCCGTGAAGTAATTAACGAGTTTAGATAGGTTTATCTCCATACTTAACAAATTATATTACATGCTTTCCTTACGCAGAAACCAATCTATCATTTTCCTATGTGTAAAGGATGGAATTCAATTTTATCACGTACAAAGCAATTTATAATTGAATAATACTTATTACATATAACAAGCAAATCTATTTAGAGAAATCCCTATTTGATTCACAAATAATAATCAAACTATTAGTGTAAAATATATAAATAAACTAGCTGTGGAATGAAATTTCGCAAATATTTTTCCATCCTTAACTAATTCCTACAAAAAAGATTCCTTATACTACTTACCTTATTTTTCTATATTCAAAATCAAATATTTTTATTGAGTAATATTTAAATTTAATTACTTAGAGCACCCGGCAAAGAATTGGTCTCCCACTCATTTCCGTAAGTTTTCGAGTATCCTTTAAAAGCTAGGTGTTTGAAAAAACAAAGACATTTTAGATCAAGGGTGGCCAACCCGTGGCCCGCGAAGCATATTGCACACTTTTTTAGTAATAGTCGGAACAAGTACCCGTTACTTTTTTGAAAGAGGTATTTCGAGAAAATATTTTTAAAGAAAACCTAAGAGTTTTAATATTTTAAATTCCTATTCTACTTTGAAAATTTGGCGCCGGGGGGGAGGGGAGGGGCTAAAATTTTATGGTGAGTATATTGTCGTGCGGCCCGCTAGGAAATCTCATTCTGAAATTTGGCCCGGCTGCTGAAAAGGTTGGCCACCCATGTTTTAGATCTTTAATTCGGTGATAAGATTTGCCACCTTTCCTGAATATTTTTTTTGTTGACACGTAGAGGACAGCTTTCATGTTTATTGTATGCAGCTAGTCTACTGGTTACCCCACTTATGGAATATGCCGTGTTGCAATAGTAGTAGATATTTATATATTTTTAGAAATAACACCAAACATAGCGAGTAGGTACGTTTCCTCGAAATTGAACAAAATTTGTGTTTTGAGGGATAATTAATTCTGTAAATAATCTTTTGTGATTGTTTCATTTTCAAATTCACGTACAAAATTACTTTCTTTTGAGAAAAAGAAATCGAATGTCCTCTTGTACCTGTTATGTGGGTGCCTATATTATCTAATATTTTTTCGATTTGAAATACAACCTCGAAAAAATCAATAATTTACATAAATTTCAATATACCTAGATATTTCATTCCCCTGTATTGATTTGTCATTCACAACAAACATGGTGGCATTGAAAAGGAAAAGGATTCAATTCAAATTCATCGAATATCCTTGTAGAATAAAAGAATAAAGAATTGAATAGTACTAGTAGTAGTAGTGGTAGTGCTCCTCTCACCCGAGCGCCATCTTGCGGATTTATATCATCATACCTATCCTGGGATTTCCTTTCCAAAAACTCAATAAAATGAAACCTTTCATACAATGGTTGTTTTTATAAACCAAAGGAAAATCGGTTTATACGTTATCATTGGTATCGAATTTAGGTTTAGTATTATTATTATTATGTTCTTTACCTTTTGTAGAAAGCTTAGTAATGTAACATAATATAGTATTTTTTTTTTCATTATTTATACAATAATCTATATAAATATGTAATGTAGACAGATTACATTAGGAGCAGACGTATTGAATGATAATAATATGTACACAAAACGGTATAATTAATAGTTTTATATTAAATAATATTTTGACTTGTAAATATATACAAAATCTATTAAGGAAATACCTTTTCTAATTTGAATTCACCCATTCCTATCCATGACACTTTCGGGGAGAAATATATTTATTTGCATTAGAACCATCCAAAAATATACATCAATAACGAAATTAAAAACATTTGTTTTCTTCTATTATATGATTTATCGACGAGAGAGACGTCTCTCGTTTTTTTTAGGACATTCTCAATGATCGAATTTAAAAAAAGCATATGTTTTTAATTTCGTTTTGGAATTCTACTATTTAAACACTACATTTGGAATGCATCAATAACTTTCATAATTACGTGCCTATTATGTTTTAATTTATTTTATCTCTTAATTGGTTAGGTACATGATTAATAAGTATGAAAATATATAATTTTATATAACAATTGGAATACACATCTACAGTGCAATGTACAGCAGGGTTACTCTTGACAAAACTAAACACGATCTTAATCTAGTCTTGATCTTGATCATACGACGCAAGAAGGGAGTATGGTCAAAAAAACCGCGCTACCGCTAACGCGCGATCGGTTTGCGTGTATTTTTGGCCAATAGTCACTTCGTGCGTCGTATGATCAAGATCAAGACTAGATTAAGATCGTGTTTAGTTTTGTCAAGAGTAGCCCTGCTGTAGGCATTTATATGATTTGTAATGAAATTAGAACACAATTTTTTTTCTACTATAATCTCTTGATTGACAATGTCCTTTCAAGACGAAAGACGTCTCTCTCAATAAAAAAACAGTAGATTTTTTTTTTGTTTTCTTTGTTTCATTACGGAGTTCTACTACCTAAACACCGACACAGCGAATATTTGATATGTACCTAATAACAAATGTAAGATTTTACAGAAAGTGTCGAAATTATTAGTTCGATATATATTTGTGTTGTCTTGTAGCATAAATATAATTTATTATATATGTTATATTGTTTAATTTGGTGCATTAATTTCAAAGATTTACTTATTGAGAATTGAAAAATATAACATAAAAAAAGTGTAAAACTTTAACACTAAATACAATACTCACAAATGCGCGAAACACTCATCTCCTTATTCACTCCTGCATAGGTAATATTTTAACCTACTCTTTATTCCCTTAAAATGTATACTACTACTATACCATCACGGCATATCCCACAAGTGCTTGCATGTTTATTCATAAAATAAACATGCAAGCTATCCTCTCCTTGCCAATATAAAATCAAGACATTCAGGGTGGGTGGCAAACCCTTTAAATGTACAACTTAATAAATATTGAAAACGGAAGTAAGTTTATTTTTAAAATAAAGTTTCATCATTTAAAATTATTCTTCAGTTTTATTGTCTACCTTCTTATTATTATTTTCTATATTTCAAACTTACTCTTATACATAATACATGGATAAAGAAATTGTTGCGAAACGCAATAAAAAAATTTATGAACTTACTGAAAGTGTCCTTGTTGACATTAAATTTAGATAAAGCATCAGAAAACAAAAAAAAAGTAGTTAGATTAGAATATGAGACTTGTGTAAGTTAATTATTCATAGTTGAATCAGAATGGAGCTAAAATTAATTATTTATTTTCTTTTTGATGTTACGGGTATTTCGAATGTGTAGGTATATTATATTGTACTGAACACAGCTGAACGGAACGGTGCGTTATGAACTTTTATTATAATGGTAGTGTCTTTTGATATTCACGACCAAAATCTTTGGAAAAAAAACTTTGCTCATAAACCCATTTAGCGACTGAAAAATATAAGAATTTTTTGCTTTCCGCATTTAATTTATTGTCTATGCCGAAATGAAAACTGAGAAAAAATATGTACCTAGGTAACATTGCGTACCCCGCTGCGGTGAGTTGGGGGATAAACGAAAGTTGTTACATAAAATAAAAACAGATTTTGCGGAATATTGTCAACCTTTCCTCTTCAGCGTTCTTTGTTTTCACCCTTGCAGTCCCTGTGATTCATTAACGCCTTTCCATTTATCCGCTCCAAATTTATTTGAATCTTTTTTTGTGGCATATTTTATCATATAAACGAGAATAATTCTTTATGTTTCGTATACATACGTAGCCTCTCCGCTTAATTATGTTTTTAGTTGAATTACATTATTTCTTTAAATAAACAACCCCTTTGTACTTTTTAATTAGTTTTTTGGGGGGTAAAATTAACATTCATTTTTTTTTAATCTTGCGACCAATGTAACGTTTGCGTCTCTTTGTTTTTTCTGACAACGAAGTTTTTCATTTGAGGACGAGATGTATTACGGTAATTATAATTTAAGTATTTTCTGCATTACTCATCCTTACCTTTCAGGTACTGTGTAGTCAGTCAACTCATTTACGTAAGTATCCATGAAACAAAAATATTAAATACAACATTATTTTAAAATTTTCACAGGAGACTGATTGATTATATAAAGTTTTTTTCTTTCTTGTCACTCAAAAATTGTTTAACCGTCACTAAGTGTGTAAACTTTGTCTTCCGAAATCTCCGCTGACAATTCGCCGTCACAGTATATCAAATAATAATATGTACCCGGTGTGATAAAGAACGCGATGTGACAGAAGAGATGATTAAATTTATACGCGGGCGCTTATTTTTTCACGAGATTTTATAGTGATGGCAGTATGCTTGCAATAGGATGATTTCACGGGTCTCCTCGGGATAGCGGTGTGAGATGGAGGCTGTTAAGTGACGTGGAACCCCGAACTACGTGGTTTCCACGAGAGTGACAATCTGTCAAACGTTACAACGTAAACCAATTTAACCCACACCTATCTCCGACATAATTTTATCATTTTTACCTACAAGCAACTCATTCGGTTGGTAAACGCCGAACAATAAACATACGTACATATAATAAACATTGAATTGATTGATAATTCTAACAATAAATATATGCGACCAAATATATCTTGATCTGCATCAATTTAACACAAAACTATTTAAAAAAAAATTGCTTCGTTTTTTTTTATTTTGACCCAATATAATTTACCTTTCTAATTGTGAAAACAATACCAAATAACAGTACATGTACGTTTGAACATTGTTTTAACTCGTTGTATCAACACACATAAAACGTTGATAAATTTTCATAAGCCTAGAATAAGTGTGTAGATGTAGATAGGTACTCAATATACATTCATAAAAAAACGTTAATATCTACTGTTTACATACATACACCCCTTTTTGAAATATACTATAACTAGAATGTGAAATGGTTCCGTATTTACATAGGTAATGTATTAATATAATGTAGATGCCTACAATGTCTGTTTGTATTCGTGAATGGAAAAGTTGCGTTACACAAGTCAGTGGGAGATTACTCAACCTTACGCCATGTTGAAAAATAGTCACATAAATCGTTTTATGCTTTATTTCCACATAAAATTCACATATCTGAAATCTCATATATTATCACAAGACTTGTACAAGAATTTCGTATTTCTTTCTTTATATTATGATGTTAACTTACTTACATACATTGTATCTACAATATTTGTATTGAGACACGAGTATATAGAGACATAGACCTCTTTCTCTTCCCTTGAGTTGAGAGTATAAAATGTAAGGAGCTGTGCTACGCTACCAAGCTACGCTATCAAATCCACGGCGATCTCGTAAAATTGTCGATATTACGCTCTTACATTTTATTACAAAATATTAACTTATTTTTTCATTCGTTTCAGTTCTCTGCTTTGGATTGTAAAAGTGTTGTTGTTGCGTTCTTTTATCCCTTGGAGTAATAATTTGCCTCGTGCGTAGATTATTAATTTAATTGTTTATGATAATATACAAAATAATTTCAGATGAAAGGAGCCATTCGATACAAGCACAATGAAATTGTAAATAAGTACATCAAAATAAAAAAAACACGGGGAAAATCATTACTTTGACTTACCCAATACCTATTTGAGCTAAGAAGATATCAATATATTTGAAGTATCATTATGTTGGTACCTATATAATATGTTGTTTTAAATAATTTAGTACAAAATTATTTAAAATGTTGTTTCACAACGCCAACATACTGAAACATTAACAATTCAATATTGCATTTTCATCATCAGCACCATCATATTTTCATTGTATTTTCTACAACTGAAGTAGCCAGCGAACTAATTTCATGTAATAAACATGCAAGTCGTCCTCTTTGTGGCAATAAATTTACATTGAGTATGAGTGGCATATTCTATTTTACGTTATACTAATCGGCTGTTTTCTTTTTATATTACAGATTGCCTGCATCTTCAACTGTATCGTGACTCCAAAGATCGATACAAAAAGGGACAAACCAAGGCCTCTTTATCATTGCAACATTTCCTCGGATTCGAGTCTGGTTTTACTCTTGATAAAGAATCTAACACAATTGCAATCATTTGCCAAGATGTGATCGTTGTTTTGGCCTTTGATACAAGAGAAAGACTAATACAATGGCAAGTGAAGATTTCTAATAATTTAGGAGAAGGCCAACAATATCTAGTCTTGATTGCATCAGTTCCAACAAAAGCTAAAGCTGCCACTGGTCCAGCAAAGTTACATGTGCAAGATCATAAATTCTGCCTCACCTCCGGAGTACCTCCAAGACTCATTGGAATATGGGAAATTGTAGCTCTAAGGTAAATTAATATTTATCTATTTTGTGACACACTTACATATTACAAACATAAGTTTTAATAATTACATTAAAACACATACATACATTAAAATTTTCACTCTAACAATATGTTTACTTTTCAGGAGATACGGTGTGGTTGACGGAAGGTTTTGCTTTGAAGGAGGCTCTAGATGTGGAAAAGGAGAAGGACTTCACGTTCTCATTACAGATCAAGGCGAGGAAATCACACAGACATTTGAAATGGCTTCAGAAGGAAAATTATCAGTAAAGAAAAGACCGCATACGAGAAAAGTTTCAAGTAAGAATAAAATTAAAAAAATTTAGTGCTTTTGAACGTTAAATACTCATTCGCTTTTTATATTTATAAGTGATACTAAAATTATTTTTTCTTTACTTTTAGATATAGACAGTCCTAAGAAGATTCCATACAGGCCAGATACGAGAATGTCAGATATGAATTCCATGGAAACTACCCAAATATGTAACACTCTGAATCGAAGTATTTACTCCTACGGAGATGAAAATTGTTGTTCACATGATAATGACGATGTACCTTGTGGGACTATCTCTCCATATTGGCCTTCCGTAGAGTCACAACATTGCCATCACGGAGATATCGATAGCAATTACGGGTGTGGCGATACAGCATCAGTGAGTGACATGCAAGATGGTATCCACCATGATACTTGGGCTGGAGGAGGCGGTACCGTTACATTGGAGAGATGTATGAGCTGCATCAGCAAATTAGGAGCCATGTCAAGATCCTCTACAGTCACGGCTGCTATGACCCCCTGTGCTGGCTCGCATTTCCATCCAGCTTGGACCATGGAGAGCGTCCTTGAAAAACCTTGTGACATGACATCGGTCTCATCACATAATAGTTCTGGCGATAGCAGAGAATATTCTGTGCCACGATTTATAAATACTACATCGAGAAATTCAGAAAATGTGCTTTCCCCATCATCTCCCATTCCAAATCAAGTGCCAAATTCGAGTCAAAAAACTGAAGTGGTTCCATGCAAATGTCCTAACTGTCCTCCTGCTAGACCTCCAAAAGCATTACAACTTTCCAATATTAATACTTTTGATCCCAACGTGAAACCAAAGAAACCTCCTATGCCTCTACCTATTGAATCTGTTACTAACTGTGCGTGTCAACATAAATCAACTCAACTAACAGACTCATATGCAAATAATCCAAAAGTGGGTCCTTACGAAAATTATGATGTACCAAAAGCTCATTATCAGGAAGAAAGGAAAAATGATAACAAAAAGGATCTTTTAACTGCAGGAGAATATTATGACACCCCAAAGAAAATAAAGGAATGCTTAGCCATGGAAAATATGTTTCAGCTAACGAAAAGTGCAGCTCCCGGAATAATGACACTTCGAAAACCTTGTGGGTGTATATTAAAATTAGGCAAAAAAATACCACAGCCAACAATCATTGACTGTGAAGAAGTGAGACCACCAGAATGCCCATGTCAACGAGTTACAAACTGGGCAAACAGTCTAATATCGTTACCATATTGTCAAAAACAAAAATATGACGAAACACCTAAAGTTTCCCTACATACCAATGTAGAAACAAAGCAAGGGATAATCAAAACCCAAGAAGCATTATATGCCACAATTGATATCTCAAAGAAAACGAATAGAAAAATAAATAGCGAATGTACTTGTCATGATGACGATTCTTCAAGCACTGTTGATAATCAATCAGAAACATCATCAAACTATATAAATATAGATCCATCGACATTATTGAAGGAAGGCACAAGTACGGAAGGTACCTCAGCAAATTATGCTAATTTAGATTTCGCTCATTCACTTGAATATTACGAGAATGCAAAAGACATGTTAAAGAAAATTGGAATCACGCCAGATGAACTGGAAGCATTAGAAAAAAGTTTGAATCCCCTATCGCAATCAATCAAAAACTTGAAACCATTTTGTCAAAAATGTGTTCACCATCAGCATGATGCAAAAACAGCTCATCTAATAACCTCTGAAAGTGGAAAAACTGATGACTATCTGCTGATGGAACCAGCTGGATCTTCAGCGATACCTAACAAATGTCAAAACGAAGATGTCCATGGAACTAAGATGTTAGCAGGATATACGCCAATGTCACCTGTGACAAATATTACTGCACAAGCAACCAAGATAACAGTTCTGAAAACAAGAGTAAGTCGACTTGTTGTAGAGAAGTCTGCTAGTAACCCAACACTATTTGGTCCACCTGTTGATAGGAGTAAAAAGCGAGCTGATTCAGAAATGAGAATTCCAGGATCAGCAATGTTAATGACACTGAATTCGCCTAATAGTCCATACTCCAGAAAACAAGTTATGGATTCCAGTGACAGTATTGATGTTATCAAAAATCGAAAGAGATCGAGCTCTGCAGATTCGTCTAGATATTTAGAAGACTTAAAAGAATTTGACAGTTTAAGCAGTCGAACAACATCATCATCTTTAGAAACTTTACGCAATATTTCCATTGACAACAGAAGATCATCCTCTCCTTGTATTCACATTGAAAGTGAACAATGTGAAGATGATAGCTATTGTAGCAAAGCAGCATACAATGCTAATTCCGCAGATACTCAGGGAGACGTTACGCCTAATGGAATGCCTGTACTGAGACAGAAAGTCAAAGAAATTGCTCATATACGGAGATCATCTAGTGTTCCTTGCAAATCTGGACCAAATCGAGATTCTTCAAGTTCCAATGATTCAGGAGTATCTAGTTGCTCCTTGAAACATCACGGTGCAGACTTTGCAGATTTTGAATTACCATTAACAACATCAATGTCTAGCAGGAGACACATTCACGCTTTGGCTCAAAGAGCAAAAGGAAATCATCCTAGCTGCTTGCATGCTTCGTTGCCAAGAAGATCCAAATCATCAGATCCATTGAGAGAGCTAACATTCCATTTCCAAAAAGTAAATATTCCAGCAAAATCATCTTCGGCAGAAGCCGAAGTTCCAGTGTGTCCTCCTAAGGTTGTGAAAGGTAAAATTTTCCTTCTTAATTTTTTTTCTTGCATATTTTAAACAAAATTAATGCAAATGTTTCATACTTTATTTTGATTTTAGGAGTCGTTGACTCACACAGTTCAAGTAGTGGTGCTTCTGATATGTCAGACTACATAGAAACACTCTCCATGTCGTCTCATGGCTCATCTGATGCTGCAGAAACATTAAGGTACGTACAAATATCAATACTTTTCATAATTCAAACATGAAAATTGTATTATTAAAATAATATTCTATTCAAAGATAAATTAGAAGAAGTTTAAATTTATCCAGTTATTGAATACTTCTCCGCCAACTACAATTAATAGCAAAATGTTCAAATGAGATTTTTCCTTTCCAGAATGAATCGACAGGCAACGACCACCTTACGACCTCGCTCAGGGAAAGAGTATCACAGCATAGACCAAACAATGCTCTCAGCACATCCAACAGACATTAGAATGGCTGGATGGATATAGAAGTAAACCAAATAATCATTTTAAGAAGGGCCTTACACCATCATTAGCAATAGAAATACATCTAATTTTGTTCATCTTATATAATATTGAAGTATAATAATGTACATAGGTGTATTTAATATTTTATTTGTAAATTGTGTATCATGAATATTTAATGTGAAGATGTATTTTAGTACTGAAGACTTTTAAGTAATAATCTAGTCCTCGAAAGTATAAAGTGTAATATTTATTTTTGGCTGTAGTAGATGATATTATGTATTGTAAAAACATTAACTATATTTACGACACAACGTTACAAATGCAACAATGCCAAAAAATTGTTATAAAGTTTGTTTATTACTCATATTAGCATAATATATTCAATATTATATAAATCTACATACAGTATTAACATTATGGGAATATTTTCAGTCTGCATTGGATACTTATAACATTTTATAGATAAAACAATCTTTTTATAAATTAGAGGATAAACATATAAAACAGGGTTACACAGAATTGATTCATGTACTCATTGTTAAGACTGAATATTACCACCCTATTTTGTAAACACTTATTATAAAACAGGTTTTCTTAATTAATCAATTTTATTATCTTCCCTTCAATGATAAGTTTTCTTATTTGACTCAAAATTTTCAAACTTAAGTGAGTTAAGATCTACCAGAAAATAATCCAACTAAAAACTATTGTTTTAAAAATATACTGTACAGGGAGTCCTAAAGTACTGTTTCTTCTTAAAAAAATTTGCCCAATCTATTTTATTGTGAAAATTATTTAAAAAAAATTGGAGGATTTAGTGATAAACCTTGTTATTATTTGAAAAAATGTTGACTTAACTCAAATTTATTCACTACCCAGTTATTTTTATTTTTTTTGTTAACATTTCTAATATTTGATAAAAGAGCTTCATTTTTCTTGATTACATCCAATGCGGACTGACTATAACAAAGAATACAACATGTAAAAAAATATATCTATATTTTTTCAATTTTCGCCGCAGTCGGTAATTTTAATATTGTATGTACACTGGCTTCTTTGTACTATACTTAATAATGTTAATTAGTATTGTGGCATTTTTTGCAAATTTGATATATTTTGGATTTCATAACAGTATTCTAATTTCTCCTGCATTTACATTGTAAATATTCACATTTCGCTATAATTTTATTTGACATTATTTCATTTACAATAATATAATATATAACCTGCCTCATCGACAGTATTGTGAAGAATTGACGCAATAAGCTCAATATTTTTAAGATTTTAAGATGTGGTAAAAGCAATGTTATTTGATAAGGATGTACCTATATTAATTTTACTGTACATAAAAAATATTGTTAAGATGTGTACATACATATATATAAATACAGTAATCCTGCCCTTTCCACTAAATTAAATTACAAATACTTTTAGAGTATAATTTTACACGAATCCCAAATATTCGCTCTCTAAATAGTTTACTTTTTAAATTAGATTTGATATATTATTGATGTTTTGAATCAACCAGTTTTATTTAGAAGACTTTTCAAAGAAAAAGAAATATTTAAAGATGTTTTTACTTTTCAGTGTTATATATTTGCCTTTTTGATCAATATTATAAGTGCTATCAATAATATTTTCTGAGTTCCACTATTTGCTGAAAATGGTATATATTTATTCACCTTCTTTCATTCATACTATGAATCAAACATTTATATAATGTGAGCGTATACATATGTGAAGAGATCCAATGAAGGTGTTACAATATTTATCAGCTGATCGTTTTTAGAAATTGCATTCAATACATCTCTACTTTGTCGAAAATTATGTAATCTGAAAACTAATCTAATAATTACTAACCAGATTTGAAGTAACTGATTATAGAGAATACTTTTTTAATGAATTATAAACGTAATAAACTTTTTTGTGATCGGTTACAGAGCATAACCGATTTCTTTTGTTATCGATTACAGGATGTAGCCAATCACTTAAGTAAACGATTATAGAATGTAACCAATTACTTTTGTAATTGATTATAGAATGTAAACAATTACTTTTGGAATCGATTACAGAATGTTACCAATTACTTTACGGCTACATTTGATCACGCAGCGTGTGGAATCAGGTGTGATTAGGGATATCTGATATTAACGACCAGGAACAGGTAAAAATTATGCACTTTAGTGTGACATTACACAATTGTATAATAGGTAATTATTGATGTATTTGATAATGTACATCGTAATTATTACAAAAAGTATTATTGCAACTTTATAAGAATAGATTTCCTAACTATTTATACTGTATTGATTAAGCTAAGAAAATACTTGGTGTTCTTCGAGTATTTTATTGAAAAATGTGATATTGAAAATAATACTATTATATTTAGAGTACGAAATTAATTAATTTTTATTTTACTTATAATCATATTATATACATATATATAATATATTATATTATTGTTTAGGAAATGTTGTGTATTAGTACATTATATATGTATATGTCATGTAACCATGTTGTGAATAGTTTAAACATTTTGTATTAAGCATACAATAGTAAATCTATTATAATTATTACTATACTATGCCATCATGTAACGTGTTTTGTAAACCATTCCATAAATAGATTTAAATACGAATATTACAAGTCTAACAGTAATCGTGTTTTGTTGACAATCCTCTCAATGTATTTTTAATGAAAAATTATGTTTAGTATAAAGAATTATAGCTCAATGACAACAATTAAATATATTTTATTATATTTTTAGTTTTACAATCGGTAGCTACAATATTTTTAAATAGTTGTATTTAACAATACAAAAGTTAAAATTAATACCAAAAAACTTAACCTTACGCACGATCCATTTCTGTGTGTAATAATCGAAGATAATGATTAAGAAATTGATCCTAAAATACAAAATATTAATTACCTATGTAATTTTTTGACCGAAAAAGCAACACTTGGATGTAAAGAATGGGTTTACTTGTTTTTTCTAAGATATAATAGAAATTCAGAACCTAAATAATCTGGAAAATAGAAATTAAAAATAACATTGAGATTGACGACCGGTATGGCGAGGAGGCTAACGCACTTGCCTTTGAGTCACTAGGTCCCGGGTTCGATTCCCGGCCAGGGCAAAATGAAGAATGACCTTTTTCAGATTGTCCTGGGTCTGGGTGTTACATGTATATGTGTGTAGTGCATTTTATATACATGTATCGTCGCGTTAGTACCCATAATACAAGATTCACATCTTAGTTTGGGACTAGCTCGGTCCGTGTGAATTGTCTATACCTACATGTTATGTTATGTTATTATTCTTCTTCTTCTTCTATACCATCACGGCATATCCCACAAGTGGGGTAACCAGCAGACCAGCTACATGTAAGAAACATGCAAGCTGTTCTCTTCGTGCCAATATAAAATCAAGACATTCAGGATGGGTGGCAAACCTCATCGCTGAATTTAAGATGTACAAATCCTGTGGAGCACCCGGTAAAGAATTGGTCTCCCACTCTTCTCCTTAAGTTTTCGAGTGTCCTGTAAAAGGCAGGTATTCGAAAAAATTAAGACATTGTACATCTTAAATTCAGCGATGAGGTTTGCCACCCATCCTGAATGTCTTGATTTTATATTGGCACGAAGAGGACAGCTTGCATGTTTCTTACGTGCAGCTGGTCTGCTGGTTACCCCACTTGTGGGATATGTCGTGCGATGGTATAGTAGTAGTTATTATTACCGATAAATAATTTCATCCATCTACAACTACATAAATCTTAAAATCTATAAAAAAATATTATATTTAAGATTCCTTAAAAAACACCAAAATAATAACACAATTTACCGACATGGAAATTCGTTTGCAAATGAAAAAAAAATAGTTAATCATATTAAAATAGTAAATCATGTTGATAATATCTAATAAATAAAATCCAGTTCCCGACTACCAATTGTGTCAAAAAAAATTCATAACATAAAGATTGTTAAGTTTGACAGTGACTAAAGTCAAAACCATGTCACTTTATAATTAAAAAAGGAGTAAAACTAAAATCATTTGTTTTTTATCGTCAACCTATTTTGTTACAACTGTCATAACATTACACACTTTCAACTTATTTTATTAATTTCGCCTAAACAATAATTATATATTATTTAAAAATCCAAATACATTCTTTCATTTGAGAACATGATCAGCTGTTTGAAGAAACAAAAGGTGATTTCTAAAATCATTTCTCAGAGTTACATGTTGAGTATAGAGTCTACTTTCTGTACATATAACCCTATAAATATAGATATGTATGTCACCTGCTGGGGATATATTATTGTACTACTGTAATATTGATAACATTATATTATATATATACATAATAATATAGTTACCTTATATTATTTTACAATAGTTTAATTGTAAAATAATATAATAATACTCGCACTGTAGCTAAATATATGGAGCTGCATAATATAATTTAAACTTAATAATAAACTCATCAACTATAAATATATGTTTTAATCTTATCCTTTCCTACAACATTCAAGGATTTGAAGTGAGCCAGTTAACATTCTTATATTGTGGCATATCTCTTATGTCTTTTTAACATCACATTATCACTTATCCAACTGTCTTAAATTTAATAAACGTGCAAGGAAACTAAAGGATCTTCTTATTTTTCAGTCTCTTCAGCATTTTTGATACATAGAAAACTAGTCAGTATTTTTGCAAAAATATGTCAAATATGTCAATTTATAGTTATTCCACATCACAGAACATGCAACATCGAAGGCTCTGTCACGGATATGTGTGGTCTTGTATCTCCTGGGCTCTCTTGATTTCTCAATGGAAGATGTGGATGAACGAAGAGTTTGGAAATATGTACATGGTGATGACACATTATTTACACCTTCATATACAAGGAGACACAATATTGAAATGTGATTCTGTCCTCAAATTGTAGACAGCACAGTTTTCTTAGTGATGATGTATCTCTCACTCTCATGGTATGAGATTTTAATACTATAATTCAGAATAGCTCTCTTTGACGTAAAACAAAGAATCCATTTCATTGCATTTAAAACAGACAACATAAGATGTGTTAGTTGTTTTAGTGACTACCTGTAATACATACTAAATGACTTCCGGTAAATAATGCATCATCAGAAACTTCTGGTACCAATGGTCGCTTTACCAACCTCTGGCCTATAGAAAGAAGCTAGAAGCAGAAACGTGGTCTGATAACATCAAGACTGTATTGAATAATTAGTGGAAAAGGATGACAGCTGATGAAATATTGTAAAAGTTCGGGCGTGAAGCAAAAAAGCTGAATAAGTTATTATGGTATATTATCACGCACCGTGTCAACTTTGAGTAGCAACTGCAAAACAACGCTTGATTACACATACATATGTACATATGTATTTATAATACCACCACAGCGACAGATCGCATAACCATCACATGTCAACTGCTCTTTCGTTTGAAAACTCCCTCATAGTGCTAATACCAGTCAGTCATTGTAACGTAATTGAGCGCTGTCTTGTGGTTGTTGCCTGATATTGAAGCAAAGCGCAACAACACAATATCTTAAGTAGGTAATAATTATAATGGTAAAGAAAGGCAAAAATAAATTCATTAAAATATATTATTTTATATTTATAACAATAAAAGTATTAAAAATTACATAATATAATATTAATATTATTCTGATTTACATCAAAAAGGAATAAAGATTATATTATAATAAGAATGATCTGTGTTTCATAATTCACAAACAATAATTATTAAATTAAATGAAAAATGTAACCTCTCAAAGAAACACAACTAAAGTACGACATTAGACAAAATAAAATATTAGATTTATCTGTAAAATTTGGTATAATAACTTGCATAAAATAATTCAAACATAAAAATATTTCTTTGTCAGATCAATGACCAATCCATCAATAATATTCTAATTTATTTTGACTGACAAATATGTATAATTTGATAATTTTTCAATAAGTACCTACCTACTATATTGTCTAATAGTCATGCCCACACTGCTCGACAAATGCAGACATTGCCTCTCTTTTCTTCTTTGTCTATAAACAAAAGAAATAACAACAAAAATAACTTTATTATCATTTCTTTTCTTTATAGACCAAGAAAAGAAAAGAGAGACAGAACACTCATTCAAACGGTTCGTTTGGTGAGTGTGGACACGGCTAATAACACACAATCAAAAAAACCAAAGATTGATGCAAATCAATATAATGAATATTATATTATAATATACTCTTGATTGAACATAACCTCAAAACAAAAGGACCCGATAAATGTTCCTCTACATTCATGACATTGATTCTTCATTTACGCTGGTGTACAAAAAATATACAATATACGAAAAACCACTTTCAATCATTTGCAGATTTAATTTAACTAAACTTATTATGAAACAGTGTCTTCTTATATAATTCTGGATATCGAAGGGAAACAACATTATATAAATTAATAAGGTCAATTTCTACTATAGATTATCCAGTAGTACCCATTATGACAACATAAATATTGATGATCATAGTATTATGTATTTTTCTTATCCTTCACTGTGTACCGTTACAAGACATCACAGAAGCCATATGGGGGCGAGGGGTTGCATCTTTTCCAGTGATATTATTTAAATGCATAATTATGTCGTGAAATTCAACTATGTACAAGAATAAATCATTATATAAATATAATTTGTACCCCTCCCCCATCTCATATCTGAAAAAAATTAAAATAATAAATACAACTATGATCATCAATATACAATTTGTAACTGGATACTATTGGATAAACTATAGTAGAAAATGACCAATAAATGTACATTTTCAGTATAGCCTTTGAAAGTTTTTTCAACATAATTACAATTACTTCTCATACGCTTTTTACATGAAATTCCATTGCTATACAAAGGCTGAATATTTTTTTTATCTGTTGATGTAACAAAATATACCTAATACGTTTTACACTTAGATAAATAGCTATCAGTTGCCACTGCCACTGTTTGCTGAAATCAATTGCGATATATGTATATATAATCAAGTAACAGAAGTGTAATATGGAATACTCATTTAAAAACATTCAAAATGTCTCGAAACTGTTACACAGTTAATCCTTCAAAAATAGAGGGTATAACGAAGACTACAATATTATATTTATGTGTAGTAGACAGTGTAGTTCCCTAAAATATACAGAATTATGTTTTACACACAGACTAAAATGTCTACAATCGAACAATATAAATTTTTCCTAAAATACTGATAGTCAATATTGAAACTTTATGTAACCAATCGTCAGTCACATGAGCAAATTTTGAAAACAGACAACTTTAAACTATAAAACGAACTACAAAAGTTTTAATACATTGATTGTGTTTAGTATAAACTCAATTTTTATGAATACCTAACCAACTCTAGTTATATTTCAATATACCAGATTCATCTTTTTCAAGATGAAATGCAAATTCTTAGTGTAAGAATCTTGCAAAGAATTAAACAGCTGAAATGGGGTTTGAAATACATGCGAAATGAGTGTTGAATGAACATTGATTCTCATCAAACTAAGCCATTTTATATAAAAATGGGTAGACAATTCATTTCAATCAAACAAGAAAATTCAATGTTTTAAAACAATTCAGCGATGAGATACGATGCTACGCATCACGAATGGTACAGAAAAAACGACATGTATTTTCCAGGCGCGTGTCTTCCATACATACAAATATGCAACGCATGCCCTAAAATAAGGTAATAAATCTTAAAAATGAAATACATACTATAGTAGTTAGAAATTCATAAATAATGTTAAAATGATATTCGACACTACTATATTATACAATTTTTTAGATTTTACATTTATTGTAGGGCATGCGTTGCATATTTGCATGTATGGAAGGCACGCCGCTGGTATTTTCATGATATGCTATTAGCTCAATGGCTACCCCAGTTGTGGGAGATGCAGTGATAGCATAGATATAGAAATAAAGGATTTATAATAAACAAAATACATAGTTTTAACATGATTTGAATCATTCTAGTACTTGAATGTGTTATAATGGAATTCAAAAAGGTATAATTTATAAAAACTGGTCAATTATACGGAATGAATAGAAAAAGATGTAGCACAACTCAATGATGAGATAATTTTAATATATATTTTACTGTGTTAATGGGAAATTTGCGTTACTAACCGAGATAACACCTGAATAAACAAAATGTATTACTCAATAAATTCCATACGTGACAATGCAGATAAATGGAACAAATGATTATTTAAATCATTCACTTCTCTTCAATGTAGACAATATTTTTAGGTCATTAATTACTTTTAACATCCACAAAAGAAAACCAGGGGCCTTAGTCAAAACACATTTTAGCATTATGTAGTCTAAAATGTGTTTTGACTACGACTACTGATATAATTTAAACATAATACATAAAACTGAAATATTCCAATGGATATAAACGTTACAATTTTTTACAGAATATTATCACACTATGTCTTTATATTCATTCCACTTTTTTTAACATAATGGCAGTGATAATATTATGTTTACTGATATTTGTCAGAAATGCGTAAATATTAAGACATAAAAAAATTCAATGCATTTAACATAAATCACGCAATAAATTTTGATCTTGTGATTTTCCACAAGCCTTCGTAATCCTAAATCAGAAATTAATAGCTGATGTATCATTGTCGCTGATCTATGAAATCTCATAAATCAATTGCAATAAGAGAAATCGCAGAACTACTGACAATATGAATGCAGAGTATAATATAATAATGTATGAAATCTATAACTTTATTCTTGTTAGCTCTGTAGATTGTATTATCACGAATTATTATTGCACGTTTTCATCTTAAGTAAATCTGGGAATTGCTAGCTATCTGAATCATGACTTTCAAAGCGGGAAGGAAGGATGCAACAACAGAAAAGTCGGGACCACTCGCTATTACTGTGAGAGTGTTCAGTGCTCCACCATAGTCACCACCTTGCACCATCTGGACCACAGCGTGGATAGTTGCTAGAGCATTTTCAGACAGCTGAAAAATAACAAAACAAATTTTACTAACTATGACTTGGTATTAAGGGGCCCCTTTATCAAAAACGATAAAACATTCAATTTTCAACAAGTTTGGTACACAAACTCTCAAAACTTGTTGACCCTACGAAAATTTTGATTTGATAAAATATGAAAACAAATATTAATTACCAATATCAAACTTTAACTTTAAAAAAAACTTGATTTTAGCTTCATAGTATTCGTTTATAAAAAAGCATATTTCTAAAAATCGAATTCGGGGGTGTGTTTGGTACATAAACGTACGAGAATCCTACAAATTTTCATATATTTTTTATAATATTACGAATACTTAGATAGTTAATACAATTATAGAACAAATAAATTATATATATTTTTTTTTTGTTTTTTTCATGGATATTGACCGATTTAAAAAATTTTTTTTTGATAAAATTTCTCATATTTTGGAACCAAAAATCACCACATGAACTCGATTTTTTGTATACTAAAAAAAGTTTGCTAAAATTTATAGTATTTATATGCTTGATATTATGAATAAAAAATATATTTTTTACAAATAATTTGTATTTTGATATAACAAAGAGTACGTAAATATGTCTCGTCAGTCTGCGATTTATTTATTTTTTAGTAAAAAACTATTATTGGTAATAAATATTTGTTTTTTTATTTTATCAAATCAATATATTCGCAAAGGGTCAACAAGTTTTGGCAGTTTTTCTATCAAATTTGTTGAAAATTGAATATTTTACCGTTTTTGCTAAACGGGGCCCTTAATATCAGTCTTTCATTATCCATTAGCAGAAAAAATTCAAAGGAGTATATTCTTTTCTGTTTGAATTTTAAATACATGATAATATACTAGATTTTGATTTTCATTATTTATGGAACGATGTCAAAAAATATTTCTTGCAATAGATATAAGAGCCTAACATTTTGGCATATGATAATAAGAAACCTGTTATTGTCTTTTCCATTAATAATTTCAGAAACATATTTATCTCTTACCTTATTCTCTCTTAAATAATCATATAGCACCTCCAACTTCTTTTGAACGTCATCCAGTTTTCTCTTGGATTGCTAAAAATAAAAATAAATATTCAAATATACAATGTTCATTTTCATCAAAAGACGCATTCCATCGCTTGTTTTTGTTTTGATAACTTGAATTTCATTTATCTCGTATGTTGCTGGAATACATATATGTAAATAAATTATAGTTGGCTAAAAAAACGCTGTTCATTCGTCCGCAAGAGTTCCGTCGGCCCAGACGTCCCTCTTTCACAATACACCGTTCCTATGACAACGACATCAGAGCGCAAGGAATGTCGTGGAAAGAGGTGACGCAATAGGCACAGAGACGCTCTGAATGGAGGAGGCTGGTTTCTGCCCTGTGCTCCCGAGGAGCGTTGAGGGCGATGAATTGAATTGAAATAATAAATATAGACCCCGTGGAGTTCCCAATAAAAAACAGGTCTTCCACTCTTTTCTGTTAGTTTTGAGTCTCCTGTAAAAGATAAGTGTTTAGCGCTGACGCATGCCATGTCTTATTTTTTTAATTAGCGCAGAAAGGACAATCTGCAATTTTTTTACATGCAGTTAGTCCGCTGGCTACCCCACTTGATATGCTGTGATGAAATAAGGAAGATGTATAATGGTATGTTTGTTAACATGAAATTACTGTCAAATATGCTTGTGGTCTTTGTTACTTACTATTGCTCTCACTTAAATGATATCAAATTTAAAAAAAATAGAAGTGTTTTGCTTTACAATTTGTAACCATTTTTTACCTATGGATAACATAGTATATAATGTGGTTTTAAGTTATGTGAGTAAACCAACAAAAACTCTGTTCGGATCAATTTGCCCAAAATTGGACACAGTGTAGTTTTGCTAGGACATAGAGATATATATAATATATATCCACAATGAACTTGTACACTTACTGGATTATTGACAGACTGCGCACACTGTGCTCTGAGTGCATCAAATACAGTCTGCATGTGGATATGCTGCTCCGGAATGGGAGCCTTCTGCACCGGCACTATAGGGGCTGGGGGTGAGGGAGTGGGGACTGATTCCACTGCTGAGGAAATCTGGAAAGAGGAAATACAAACATAATTACAACAACCAAAGCAGTATAAACTCAAAGATGCTTTCAAGTCAAAGTTTGGGATATTCGTCTTTCTACAATGTTTGGTGTATTAGATACATAACTTTACAAGAAAAGTCACAGTAATTTAAATAAAATTACAAGAAAAGTCACAGTAATTTAATTCAAATACATTTTAGCGTTACGTTTTTGTGTCACAATCATTTGAATACAGACGACATAGCGTAAAGTGAAAATTTTCGTAACTATTGTGTATTTTAGCTACAAAATTGACACTTATTCGCGACATCGTCTATATTCTAACGTAAACGGAACGAAAACGTAACGCTAAAATCTTAGATAAATAGATTTCAGGCCCAGGTACATTTGGTTTATTTTAGAAGATATCTTATTGCCAAGATAAACTAATGATTGCACATATTATTTTCATTTGTAATGATTATTAAGAAATTGAACAGACCTTGAAATATTTTTTAAAGTTATTCATCTCATCTCATCTATGCAGCCATTTCCGTCCACTGCTGGACATAGGCCTCCCCCATAATTCTCCAGGCAAGAGTTCATGGTATAGAGTAAGTGAGAAAGTACCCAAACAAGTACATTGTAATTTTTTAAGAATCGAATGGACGTTAACAGTCTTACCATTTGACTCTGGAATGGAGCTACCGGTGGCATTGAAGGCGGAGCAGCATTGTAGTTCTGCATCAAATTATTACCCATCATATTATTGGACATCATATTGTTGCCCATCATACTGTTGTCCTGAGGATACTGCGGGGGCATATTGGGCATCATAGGAACAGTAGGCTGTTCTGGGGCTACTCCAAATAATGGATGAGTGATGGGAGCAAGAGCTGAGAAATCCTGGTGTTTGGGCTGAAAATTTTAAACAAATAATTTATTATTAACAATGCAATAGATAAACCAAATTATTATTTTTAACGATGCAGTGCAACAAATGAACACACAGAGGAATAAAACAAAGGTTTTATTAATATATAGACAAATTTAGATAATGTCATAGGCCTGCACACCCTCATAATAATCTCACAATAAAGTTTGTCAGACGGATTCTAACTCTGGATATTTTCAGATTGTTAAAAACCTTATATGAATATCTATGAAGCGGATAGGAAATTCCATGTGCTCTTAATCAAAAGCAACTAAAAACTACCACATTGTATTGTAACGCTACAAACAAAAAACTTACACTTGTGTTTAAAACCTTTATCTGTGTTATTGATATAACATTGACAGAAACTGGATATAATAAATGACATAGATTCAAATATTTTAAGCCAATATTCCAAAAGGAAAATCTGTTAAGATTTCAATATCAGTATAAAGATTATTAGAAAATTCCAAGCACAAACAATTTATTATGAATCAACAGAAAAATACAATAATTCTGTTTTGATGTTTACACAGATTAATATATGGTAATAGGGGGAAAAATAATATACTACAAATCTACAAAACAATGGGGCACAAAACATTTGATTCTCATGCTTGGATTACAAAATGACAATGTTTGATTTATTGAAAAGAGCAAAAACGACAAAATCATTAACATACACTGTTATAAGGGAGTTTGATTTTACTTTTGTTAATAAATAATTATTCTTCACGATGTTATGCAGGCTGGGTTGATTACTAAGCGCACATTTTTTTCATAGTAATAATCTATGACCCAGTTTTAGTTAATTATAATGCTAACTTGAAAAGTACAGGGTAAACTCAAGCAGCCGTATTCACAAACAAGGAATAACTGATATTCCAACTGACCTGACTAAGTGTACTCATAAATAGATTATTCCAACTCTATACTAATTAAGAATGTCAAATTATATTCATATGCAAGACAATTATGTGTATATGTACTATACTATACCCTCACGCCGTATCCCAGGTGGGGTAGGCAGAGAAAAGAACGCCATGTCGCTCTATCCTTACATACTTCTTTCGCTTCCTCTACATTCATCCAGTTTCTCATACATGCACGCCGATTCCTCTTACTTAACACGCGACCGTCCTTGAGAATTTGATCCACGTGGTTAAGCCACGTAGTTCTTGGAAGTCTGCGCTTTCTCACACCCTCTCTTTCAGATAAATACACCCTCTTCGTCAATCTTACACCATCCATTCGCCCCACATGACCAAACCATCTCAATTTATTTACACGCATTCTATCAACAACACTCCTCTTGCATCCACTCATTCTTCTAATATCCTCATTTCTTGTGTGTATATGTGCAATAGAAAAAAATGGATTTTGATATAAACAGGGATAACAAATTGTTTAATGTTTTTCATTTATATCTAATTAGCAAAGTCTAATTATGCATCATCTTTGTGAATACGGCTGTAGATGTATTGTCTGCACAAAATCATGTAATAAATGTAGTCAGTTGAGGAGTATTTCAAATATATTGAAGTGCAACCATAGATATAAAACATGAACACTCAATTTATGTGTTGTTTGTTAACTATCCAAACATGTTAACACAACAAACTACCTCTTCCTCGGAATGATGATGAGCACGTGAATGTAATATCATCTGTTTCCACTGTCTAGTTCCGGCGTGTTCCGCTGACATTTCTTTCTAATTCAATAGTAATAAAGAGAACATATTGTAAGGTAACTGTATTTTACATCAAAACATTAACCTCCAAAATAGGATAAACATACATGACCTTTTTTGAATAGAATTTACTCAAAGTATGGACATACCATAAATACTAACAAAATAATAACATCATGTATGTTTTTATGATGTACATATTTTTAAAACTTTATTTTGTGCAAACGATATTTTTATTGGGTCCAGGTTGCATTATTTCCTACTCCTTTAAAGGTTTAAAATAATAGAGAGAATCAGAAAAATTCTATTACTGAATATTAATAAATGACAATATTTTTACCTGCTTATTTGCAGAGAATACAGGTGGATCATTCCATCCAGGTGCAGTCTGTTGAATACTTGCTTGGAGGGCATCGACACCCATATCGGGTTGTTTGAAGTAGCCTGCTCCTTGTGTTACATCCCCCCCACCTGTGGCTCCTGGATAACTTGGTGCAGAATTTATTGGATTAGGTTGGAGGACATTGGAAACTAAGGGAGGCACAGAACTGTTCACTTGACTGGGATTGTAAGGTTGCGGAGGAAATTGTGAGGGTTGTGAAGGGAATGATGGCTGAGGAGTGTTGAATTGAGAATTTATTTGTTGCGGTCCTCCCATGAAACCAGCATTAGGAGGCTGCATCATATTTCGATTCCCAAAGCTAGGTTGTGTGTCAATTGGGTTAAGGGCGTAAGACGGTGTACCTGACTGAACTGATGGATCTCGAACATATTTGTTTCTTCCAACCAGACCACCTTAAAAATGGTAAATAATAAAATATAAACAACAAAAATTATGGAGACTTTTTTATATGAAGAAGATTTTTATGGACTCCCGTGCAAAGCAGATAGTGTCAAGAAAACATTCAATAGCTTTATATTCCATATATTGACAATAATTCATATTATGACTGTTTGTTTTTGTTGACATCAATCCGCGCATTGGTGGATACTAAAATGCCAGCTAATAAAAAGATAAGCCGTATTGAATAATAGAAATAATAGATACATATAAGTATGTAGCTTTCCATGGAGTCCTTGGCAAAGAATAGATTTCACACACTTTTCTGCAAGTTTTTTAGTGTCCTGTAAAGGCAGGTATTCTCACAAAATACCCCATTTAAGACAATATGTAACATTTTAAATTCAGCAATGAGGTATGCCACCCATCCTGAATGTCTTTTTAGTAGCATGGAGAGAACAACTAGCATATTTATTACAGTTGCAGTTAGTCTACTTGTGAGATTTACTGTGATGTTATAGATGATCATTGTCAGGCAGCAATATTATATTAGGTGAATAGTTTCTATGAAAACTTTTCTCTTATGGATCAGTAATAGAAATAATAACTATGTTACTAAATCGAAAAAGAAATTTACCATGAGAGGTGGCACTGGAAGGTCTAGGAGGCTGTGCCACTGGAGGGGGCTGCACTGCAGGCTGCAGGGGTGGCTGCGGAGCGTACGACTGAACTACTGGAGGAATAACTGGTGGCTTCTCAATACCTAAAAAATAATAAACATTTGTAAAAACAAATTTTTGTAGAATAAAGACATTCAGGATAATTTCCCTCAAAACATTGATTGTAACTGAAAGTGAACACATGATATTGAGACCAATATATGATTCAAAATAAACCAAATTCAGTTGCACAGACTCCCTAGAATAAGACTCCCACTCTTTTGAGTGAGTTTCAAGTGTCTAAGTGTCATGTCAAGTGTCAAGAAGACGGAATCTTAACACGTAAAACATTATGTATTTGACATTTTCAATCCAGCAGAAATGAGATATGCCACCCAACCCAAATGTCATATTTTTGACACAGAGAGGATGATATGTATGTTTATTATATGTGCTTTATCCAGTAACTACACCACTTATGGGAAAAAGAATAAATAGAGAATTTATTGTCCACATAGTAAAATATAAAGTCATACCAGCATTGTACATGGAAGGTTGTGTGGTCGCACCCCACTGCTCTTGACTTGGTTGATTGTAGCTTGATGTTCGGGATCTATTAGCAGCAGACCACTGATTTTGCTATAAAAAAATTCATCATTACATACACAGCAATAAATATTTTTTCCTATATTCATACTTATGCATAATGAAGATAAATAAATAAATTATATAATACAACTTAGTTTTTAAAAAAAAGGGAAACACGTGGAATATTTGGTATCTTTGTGTTTATCTTTTTCGATAATCCCGCTCACAAAACCCCTTTACTAAATGTATGAAACATATAACATTTTATACCAGAATACTATGTTAATATATTCGTATATTTACCACACACGGCCAATTGACTTCTCTTGCTCAAAATTCAATAAACCTCAAGAATATTTTGAACAATCAGCAACCAAATTAAAGTAATTCTGTACCAGTAATGCCTCTGTGTAGTTTATTATTTAAACACAAATATATTTCAATGACTCTTTACCATTCATTCTCTCCACAGGTCTTAAGAAGCTTTTTGTTACTTGTGGTTCTAAATATCTCACCTGAGGTGGCAATGCTGAACTGCGCCTGGGTTGAACATTCTGCCTTGTGGAATAAGGCTGAGCGTAACCCAAGGCACACTGAAGTCTATATGTCAAGTCCTGATCTTGCAGACCGGACAAGCAGTTCAAAGCTCCATCCAAATGTCCTTGAGAAGCCAGTTTCATGGCATACCCAGTCAGAAGATTGGAGAGTTTACCACATGCCTAAAATAAATAAAATATACAAATAAGTTCATCAAGAGAATGAAAACATGAATCCTTCTTCAGATTACTACATATATGTGTTTAAACAATGGAAGATATGTGATACAAGAAGATATGAGAAAACACTAATTTAATAAAAAGTGCATATTATTTTTATTTATTTTATTTTATTCTTCACTGTACATTGGTATATGCCAATATTTCATTATTGGTATACATAATGAAATAGTGGCATAAAAATAACAATTATAAATTCAATGTACAGAGGGCGAGTTTATCGCTAAAATGCGATGTCTTCCAACTAACCCGGGTGCATATCAAATAGGTGCTTAAGACTCTATAAAAAAAATTACTTTCATTTGGAAAATAAATCCCTAGATTTTTTTAATAGGTTTTTTTCAAAGATAAATCTAGGTTCCGATAAATAAATCTTTTTTCTTCCCCCAAAAATCAAACCCCAAACCATTTGGACAGAATATTTTAACAGCAGTGTTTTAACCTTAAAACGGTGGATTAAAAATCGAAACACTATTGACTAACCAATACCTTACATAAGATTCTAAAGAGAATAACATTCTATCACTTCAGACTATTTAATTATATATAAAATGAAGTGTTAAGATAATACCTGCACAGATCTTCCTCTTTGCACAGCAGCTAGTCGGGCAATCAGAACCATCTCCACAATATGAGTCAGTCCACTCGGATCAGACTTCAATCCTCCAAGTTCCTGTAACCACAGGCTAACCAGTGGCTCTACACTGGCACTGCATAGGTAACATAGCACGGCGTCTTTTTGCAAGTTTGGGTCACTTTCCTTCTCAAGCTTCTCTCCAAGTAATTCTAAAAACAAAGATATTTTGAAATCATAAAATTTTAGGAATTACGTATAAGGAATATGAACACTCAATTAAGATAAAATTAACTGAATAATGGCTGATTATTCCTTAACTATGTTATCAAAATACATGCTAAAGAATAATGTATATATACCATCCTAGCATCTCCCACAAATGAGGTAGTAACGGCAAGTAATGAAATCATTCTCTCAGTACCATTAAATACATGCTAAAGAATAATGTATATATACCATCCTAGCATCTCCCACAAGTGAGGTAGTAACGGCAAGTAATGAAATCATTCTCTCAGTACCATTAAATACATGCTAAAGAATAATGTATATATACCATCCTAGCATCTCCCACAAGTGAGGTAGTAACGGCAAGTAATGAAATCATTCTCTCAGTACCATTAAATACATGCTAAAGAATAATGTATATATACCATCCTAGCATCTCCCACAAGTGAGGTAGTAACGGCAAGTAATGAAATCATTCTCTCAGTACCATTAAATACATGCTAAAGAATAATGTATATATACCATCCTAGCATCTCCCACAAGTGAGGCAGTAACGGCAAGTAATGAAATCATTCTCTCAGTACCATTAAATACATGCTAAAGAATAATGTATATGTACCATCCTAGCATCTCCCACAAGTGAGGTAGTAACGGCAAGTAATGAAATCATTCTCTCAGTACCATTAAATACATGCTAAAGAATAATGTATATATACCATCCTAGCATCTCCCACAAGTGAGGTAGTAACGGCAAGTAATGAAATCATTCTCTCAGTACCATTAAATACATGCTAAAGAATAATGTATATATACCATCCTAGCATCTCCCACAAGTGAGGCAGTAACGGCAAGTAATGAAATCATTCTCTCAGTACCATTAAATACATGCTAAAGAATAATGTATATATACCATCCTAGCATCTCCCACAAGTGAGGTAGTAACGGCAAGTAATGAAATCATTCTCTCAGTACCATTAAATACATGCTAAAGAATAATGTATATATATACCATCCTAGCATCTCCCACAAGTGAGGCAGTAACGGCAAGTAATGAAATCATTCTCTCAGTACCATTAAATACATGCTAAAGAATAATGTATATATACCATCCTAGCATCTCCCACAAGTGAGGCAGTAACGGCAAGTAATGAAATCATTCTCTCAGTACCATTAAATACATGCTAAAGAATAATGTATATATACCATCCTAGCATCTCCCACAAGTGAGGCAGTAACGGCAAGTAATGAAATCATTCTCTCAGTACCATTAAATACATGCTAAAGAATAATGTATATATACCATCCTAGCATCTCCCACAAGTGAGGCAGTAACGGCAAGTAATGAAATCATTCTCTCAGTACCATTAAATACATGCTAAAGAATAATGTATATATACCATCCTAGCATCTCCCACAAGTGAGGCAGTAACGGCAAGTAATGAAATCATTCTCTCAGTACCATTAAAAAACAAGATACTCAGGATGGGTGAATGCCAGGCAATCCATGGAACTGCAAAGGCTGGGTTTATCAAAGTTTTGCCATATCTTCTAACAAACCCAACAATCACATCACAATTTTTTTGGGACACTTTAACTTTTATATCAGGGGGGGGAAAAAATTCGAATAAAGGGCCAAATTCCGGAATTCACAATTATCGGCGGGCCGCAAGTAAAATATAATTTTTATATGCACCTACAATATTTATTACCATGAAAATGTATACAGTGTCATACAGTGAGCTTTGTTTATGCCGTTGTGAACAAGATTCCAGATGATGGAATTACAAGACATTTTTTAAAATTTATTTACAATCTTTGTTCAAAAAGTCGTTAGAAGATAAAAACGTGACTATTTTAAAAAATATATTACCTACTCGCAGGCCACAGGAAAATACCAGGCCATTTGCCCGTGCCTGTTTTATATGATGAATGTATTTTCTAAATAGAGAAAGTAATACTAAAAATATAGAAATAAACAAAACAAATATTTCATTTATTCCGTAATGGAATTCTACTACCTAAACACTAACACAGTGAAGAAACTAAAAATATAAATTATAATGAAAACCCTACTCACCACAAACAGCATAAAGTTGTTCAGGACTGCAGCTGGTGAGTGCGGCAGAAAGAGCTGCCTTCCAAGCAGACGGAGCGGTTCCCTCAGCAAATCCAGACCAATCACCAGCCACCAGGGCAGAAGACAAACGACCGATAGCACCGGTGCTGTTTGATAAGTAACGCCACTGAGTGCGCTGTAATAAATCACCTCCACCTGAAAGAAAACATTATTCAATTACAAATTCAAACTGATACAAGATACATATGTACTCTATAATATAGGTATATACCCAGAGGGCACTAAACATTGCTCATTCTGCAGAAAAACCCATATCTTACTATTTTCTTCACCGTTTTGTACAACCCTTTGAATATAACTATGTGATTATCTATACCATCACGGAATCTCTAGCAAGTAGAACATCCAGAGAACTGATTGCATGAATTGAACACAATGTGTCATAAAAAAAAAATATTCAGGTAATTTATACTTTTGAAACAAATTGAATTCGTTATGATCTTACCAACACTGGCTATAACAAGAGCGTCGGCAGTTCTTCCTGCATCCATGCAGAACTCAACGGCAGCCTCTATGTTTCCACAAACCAATGCCTGACAAATGAGACCTTCAGAATCTGAAAGAAAACAGATACAATAAATAAAACACACCACATACTAAACACAAACTAAAGAATGAACTTTTGCAGTATATAGGTTCTTTAGTTTGAACATTATTGACTTTTCCCTTTTGACTGTTATATTACCTATTTTAAGTGAAACATGCTAAACATAATGTGCCCTCTGGTGGTGTGCCCTTTGAAATTGACAGTTACAATTTCACACAAATTGTTATGCGAGTGTTTTGATGGTCTGGTAAATTGTGTTATAAAATCACAATAAATCTTAAAATGATGTGGTTTTCGCATATAGTCATAAGATTGATTAATTATTTTTTAAATTTGCTAAAAATGAGGAATTAAAGAGAAAATTGTTAAAATACAGATAGATTACTATCATAGGCATTTTTGCCCTTTTCAGTTATTTTTTATCCCTTTTGAATAGAAGAAGATGTACCTAATGTGAAACTTTAGAATATTTTCACGAGTCATATTAACTTAATACTTAATAAAATTCTGCTTTGTAGCACTTACTTTCGTATGGGAAAACGAGACAAAAATAGACAGTTGGAGCGCAAACATCAGATGACGTCACACTTTACAAACGCATACCAACAGTAAAAGTTTAATTAACTATGGAAAAAATTCGCAACACAGAAGTTGCCAGAATGTTTCATTCCAGACAATACTTAAATCAAACTAGTAAAATAATTGATTCGCCAACAATGAGAGCAGAAATCTTGAAGTTTGCTTGCAAGTAATTACTACATAATATGTTTTTATTGAATATCTTAAAACTAAAGATGATTAGCTTACCATCTCCAGTTGGGATAATAAAAGGCTTAACTGGAGTTTTCACTTCATGGTTCATCTTGTTATTCTGTGCAATGTTATCAAAGGCAGCTGTACCATCAAGACCCTGTAAAAATAAGGCAATGAAAAGGTCAAAAATAATTAAATTTAGAAATTACAAAGAAACTACCAGCTATTGTAGAAAAAATAATTCAACATTAATAAACATGCCAAACAAGGGTAAGACAATCGTGCACTAAATATAAAATCATAAGACATATTAAACTCATTTATCATTGTTTGAAAACATTTATTTTAAAACAAACAGGCTTAAAACTATAAAAATGGTGGAAATAAAAATCATCACATCACAGAATGAAAGCCAACAAGTCACTTTCCATAGCTAATTAAAATACATACTTAAATAAAGTAATTAATAAATCAACACATGGTTTTTCGCTACACATTTTTCAGTATAACATTATACCTATTATTTGTAAATATTGTAAAGGCTTTGAGCTGTCAAAAGGTCCACCGCTTTAATTTTTATAGAATAAATAAAACATGATTGATCACCTTTACACTGTCTTAGAAATAACAACGAAATAGGCAACTTAATGGGTTCTGATTATAAAATAAAATAATATAAGGATACATAAATGGGACCATGGATTAAATACTTTATTGTTTATCATAATACTAAAAATCATATCTATATATTATGGTCTTTTTTCCATGGAATGCATACTGGTTTGCCACATAAATTTCGGATAAAAAAATTGGCGTAAGTCATTCATAATATGCGATACTCCTCGCATATAGGATTCGATGTTGTGTCGGTCATTATGTGAGATGGTCTTGATGACACACGCGCCAATGTATTTATTGTCTGTAACGTTGTGCCGAGTTAAATAAATATATATGCCACATTCACAAGACAAAAAAGCAAAGATAGAAATAAAACATAATTATTTACAAAATTTTCATGCCTACAGCTGGGATAATGATCTTACCGATACATCAGTGCTTGTATCAGTGGAAGGTTCGGGCTCCGTCTCAGATGATTCACTCTATATAGACACACAACACACACACGACAATATGAGCAAACCGGAGTTAAACACAAAATACAGTAACAATGAAAGGAAAAATTGAGAATTGACAATTATACAGAATACAAAATGTTCACATAAGAATACTTAATAATGAAATAGCCCCCTTAAAGTATTCAATATAATACTTCTCTACGTTTCCTAAATAATTCAGTGATTATTGCATTCTGCAAACTATATTTTAGTAACTTAAGATCTCAATAATATAAATGGGTAGGTAATACAGTTTAAACGGAAAATATTATTGTGAAAGTTTGGAAAGTGCTTTAAAACAGTAATGTGCAACGGCAAAAACTTATGCATAGAAAATGTCTTAGAGCAGAGATGAAGAAGAAAATAATATATGATTTGAAATTCATTGTACAGTAGAAGTCCGATAATCCGGCACGTAAGTGACCGGCTCGGTGCCGGATTATCGAAAATTCCGGTCTATCGGGCGGTAATTATAAGAACAATTAGGTTAATAATTAAACTACAAATACAGTGTGCAAATACATACAACAAAGTTTATTTTACATTTCATATAATGTATGTACACGTACTGTAAAACATATTTCACTTAAATTTAAAATGTCATGAATGGCTTTTTGTTTCCTTGACTTTTGGCGTTTAGTATAAAATTTATTTCTAATGATATGGAAATCAATAATTTCTGAAGCACTGTAGCTAGTACTAGCCTCAGCAAGAGATAAACTTATTTAGTGATTCTGCAGCTTCTGCCCAGCTGATTTTTTCCTTTTCTTTCGTTTCGGCATCTGAGTCACTTTCTTCGAGATTTTGAGTAGGCTGAGGGTTTACTACAATGTTTACAACAATACCGAACGCTTCCGGATGATACCGAACTATCCCGAAAACTTCCGAATAGCTCTCGAGCGTTTTTATTTGCTTTAAAGACACACTTTTGGAAAAAAACAAAAATTTTACAATTTTCCAGAGCGATGCCGGACTATCGGGCATTCCGGACTGTTGGATGCCGGACTAATGGACTTCTACTGTATTGTCAAAAATATTACTTGATTTGCTCTCTTATTAGTCATCCCAACAAGGCCAATATTTTAATGCATAATCATCTTGCCTCAAGAGTAGTCTATCAAAGCAAAGAATGATGTTCATCATCTCCTTACAAATGGTACAAAAAGGAATATAGAATGCTAGATGCTTCAAAAGACAGCAGCTCAGATATCCAAGAAGCTTAAGAAGCACAAATGAAAGTACCAATCATTTTTAACTCACCCTACTAAGGCCGGCCATTCTATCAGTGATTTGGTCAATGTTATTGTGTCCATCAACATTGTTCTGCTGTTTCTTGGCATTCAACTTGGCTACTTGTTCACTTAATTTGCTATTTAAGTCTTCATATCTAAAACCTGGAAAAAACATACACTTTTTTAAATTTGCATTAAGTTCAATTTAACTTAATACTGGTTCTGCATTAAATTAGTTCCATTTACTCAAGTTATGTAGTTCTCATAAAAGTTTGTTTTCATGTATGCTCCTCTTTTAAATAACATTTTTATGATTCATTCTATCGACATATTTGATAAAAATTCTTAAAGGTACCTACATACTATAATCATTATATTTGAATAAACAGATGAACAGAGATTGGTGACCATCTAACATAATATTACTTTGAGTTTGAACTGTATCAGTCATTTCCCTCGGATAGTACATCCAAAATACCCTAACAAAAACTAATACTCTTCGAAAAAATAAAACAGGTGTTTTATTCTACTAAAGATTTAATTTGTGAGAGAGACGTCTTTCGTCTTATGAGGACATTGTCAATCGACAATCGAGGAGATTGACAATGTCCTCATAAGACGAAAGACGTCTCTCTCACAAATTAAATCTTTAGTAGAATAAAACACCTGTTTTATTTTTTCGATATGGAATTCTACTACCTAAACACCGACACAGTGAACTAATACTCTTGTTTCATATACATAGAGTAGATCAATAGGAGAATAAATATCTTGGTTCTCTGACTTAAAAAATCCTAGACATGGCAACTATCTAATTTGATTTAATTGATTTTAACTCAATTTAAATTGACTGTCACAAAGTAATCTAAGTACTATACAAACACTACTAATACACCATCATGGCATATCACGGTAGCTAGTGGACTAACTGTAAGTAATAAACATCCAGATTGTCCTTCCTATGCCATTAACAAATAAGACATTTAGAATAGGTGGCATCCCTCATCGCTGAATCGTGATCTTTGTAAGCTTCAATAGTAATTACAGTGGTTACAAGCTACATATTTATCTCACCTAAAAGATTTAACATCTCTGTTCTAGGATCTTGTGCGAAGCTAGCCTTGAGGAAGTGCCAAATATATTTCTCATGCTGATCAGTGGCGGCCTCTCCTCTTTGCAGACAGTGCTCAGCCAAAAGCTGTGCAGCCCCGTCAGAACCAGCTGCACCGATCACATCTTGTAAGACACGAGCACGATCTATCAGTTCAGGTTCAGTGGTTATCTAAAAACATAAAGAAAAATAGAAATTATTTTACTGATAGTTTTGGCATTTTTGCTAGCATTTCATTACAACAAAATTACAGTGAATGATTCCACGTTTTATATGATACTCGTTATTGATGTTAACATACAGAACCTTAAAATTTCATAATTTCAAAACTTATGCTCCTTTTTAGATACTTCAATTAATAACCAATTAACAGTTTCAAAACATGTTGCCTGTTAAATATATCTGTATGTGAAAGGAAAAAGTCGTCGAGATGAGTCGACTCACCCCCAAATCAAGTTTAATGTATTAATCACTAAATATTGGTCATATGTGTCGTGGAAAAAAGAATGAGCCAATATTTGCACATTAAACACCATATTTCAATGTAAAATAATGCTCACAATGTTCAGTATTGAGTATTTTGTTTTGATTCCCTTGTGAAGAAGTATTTTTCGATTCATCCTCTTTTTTCTTTTCACCAAGATATTTAAGTACAAATAGTAAATCTTACATTGGATTTAATAAGAAAAAAATATTGTTTTATTTGAAATCGTTGGGTGGAGGAAATGTTTTGCTTTCTTTTTTTACCCTTTACTGATGTTTTATTGCCATCAAGTACTAACCTGGCTGATGAATACTTCTTTTTGTGAAACTACTCCATTTTGTCCAGGAGATGTGGCATTCAAGTGATTATCAAATGTGACTAACTTTCCACCAAACTGCAAAAAAATAATCGATTAATATAATAACAATATCAAAATAACAAAACAATATTATACAAATCATCAATTCTGTGGTCTTGATTAACTTACCCCAAAAGATGCTCTAACAGGTCTTCTATTCCATTTAGGTGGTCTGGGCAACATTTGTATAACTGGCTCAGTCTCAGGATGGACTGTCACTGGTGCCTGGTGGAGTGACTCCATCCCAGGGAAAGAATCCATTATTTTATTTGCCGTGGCAACCTGAATAGAAATTATAGGAGACATTTAAAAAATCCACACATAAATATTTCAGTCCGTTCGTATATATGTATGTATGTCCCTAATGGACTCTGCAATTAGGAAAAACAGAAGTAAAATAATACACTATAGGACGTCTCATCCTCTGGATAGGACTTATATTAAAAAACATTTTAAATATCTTGCATATTGATGTTTTAATGAGACATTTTAATGAACAGTTCTAATGAGACCATGTCACAAAATTAGATTTATTAAATAGCAATATTCATAGTCGAAACATTTTCATTGCATCGAATAAATTGTAAAATGGATGTAACGATAAATACAACAAAAGTAAAACTAAATCTTTAGCGATTATTTTGGTAGGTAATAAAATATTGTGCTTGCTAATGATAAAATTTGGGTTAGTTGGAAGAAATCGCGCCTCTGCGATAAACTCGCCCTCTGTATATTGATTGTATGATTGTCTTTGTTTGAAATGTATTTTTGTGTAAATTTGCTTGTTATCAATGTACAGTAAAGAATAAATAAATAAATAAATAAATAAATAAAAAGTCCTGAATAATGTGAGTTAAAATCCCATACTTTTTTGACATTTTGGGATATCTTCATAATGGAGGACATTATGACAACATAAATCTATACTGTATAATAAGAATAGGATTATGTACTAAATCCATAAACAATGTATAAGTACATAGGTAGGTGTCAAACATCAAGTTTTGTCAAGAGGTTTTTACCACCTTTTTCCACAGAAGCGCTTACTAAACAAGATAATACTATTTTAACTCAAGTATTTGCTCGGATATCTGTTTATTTAATCCTGAGCCATGCAGGGTTACAAAAACTATTCAATGAATAAAAGAGACTTAAGTTACTTCCTGTGCTACAAAGCAGGATTATAGAAAATACTGAAAAGACTGTAACTTACTGGTTGATGCTTGGTTCCTCCATTGATAGAGAAAACACCAACACGTCCATCATTGCTGCAAGAATAAAGGAGATTGGGATTCTTGGGGCACCAAGAGACATCATACATCCATTGCCCGGTGTTGCACACTTCCAGCAGAAGCTCAGCACTCTGGAAAAATCATACACGAATATATAATCCATTATTGCATCTTCCATTGGTGAAATAAAACATATATTGAACTTGAATTAAATTTATCCAATTAAGGAATTCTACTACTTTTGCGCCAACACAAAAAGTATATTTCGCATATATTATTATTATTAAAAGTACTCGCCCATTGCACAAAATTATGTACCTATTCTATTGTTATGATACCATGTTTTTTCTTCTTCTTTGTATACTAATTTTGTGCAATAAAGATTATTATTATTATTATTTCAGCCAATATACACTTCAAGTTTTCCAGGAATATCCATTACATTGATAGATGAGAATCATACTTGTGTGTCTATTATTTTTATTTTCTCACTGTACATCGATAACAAGATATTGTTCATATCGATCGGAGGCACATCAAGATAGGGACTATTCTTCAATCTTGTAAATGATGTACAACAAACAATAAAAATAATAGATACATAAGTATGTATAATTCTCATTTATCAATGAAACAGATATTTCTGAATAACCTGAAACATACACTGACTCAACGTCTTACACAAGATGATCAAAAAGTTTAAGAAAAAGTAAGACTTCTACTGAATTCCAAGACAAAGATACTTGTACAGAAATGAAAACATCAAATCAAAATTATTTTTATGTGTATGTGTGAACTTACAGAATTATTATTAGGATTCCAACAAAGAACTCTTCCGTCTTTGCCAGCTGAGAGCAACAGATCGGGGTCTTGTTGACACCAAGACAGTGCCAGGACACCTTTCTGGTGACCTTCTAATGTCAACATGGGTGAAGTTGCTAACCTGTAATAATGGATATATATTTTTTATTTTTTTATTTTTATATCATAATAACTATTCTCAATTGAGTCCATATGAATTTCCATCATAAAGTTTATCATTTTTGACAGTAGGTATACCTACTTATTACATTTTATCTTACCTGATATTTGTATATATTTTTTGAGTTGAAAATCAACCCCAGCTAAAAGTTGAATAGGGTTGTAATGACTAACTCAGCTGAGATAAAAATTTCAATTCAAAATAATCAAACATCATCTATAGGACAAAATGTTTTGAGTGCACATACTTTAAAAAATGATAAATTTGACAGCGGATGTGTCAAATAGGCTAAAATTAAGGTTATAGAGGATTGTGATACATTTGTTCTGCAGTATTTATAGGTTTGCAACTGTGTACATATTGCATGTGCATCCTACATTTTGACCCTCACTGACACCCTGTGACTGTATGAAAAGCAAACAGAATCCTATATGAAAAACACTCATTTGGAAGATGTAATAGAAAAGGATGAAAACACATAAATATGGAAAAACAAATAACTAATATATTCAATTTGATTAAATTAGGATTTACCTTAAATCCCAAAGCTGAATTACAGGATTCTGATCTTCTTCCGAGGCAATGCAGAGTTGTGTGGCTACAGACGGATGCCAAACTGTTGATTTCCATCTCGTTCTGGCAGAACCATCACTAAAATAAATAATAAAAATTTCTCTCAAATGACAAATTCATATTCAAGAATTGATAAGCATTCACATAATACTATTGCATGTTTCAAAATTGTTGATATTATCCATCACACACTACTTAAAAATCTGATTATAGTACATTTGGCTCACCTTAGTTTAATAATTGGTTCATTCTTACGCAAATCCCAAACGACACAACGAGTGGGAAATGCAGAAGCTAAAATATGCTGGACCTAAAAGAAATATATAGGATTTACATACCAGTACAACAAATAACATTTAAAATAGAAACATGATTAAATAGCTAAACAAATCTTACCTGTCTATTCCAAGCCAATCCTTGTACATGTTCTAAAGGCTGCACTTTATTTCCTGGTGCCATGGGAGTACTTGTGTTGTTAAGATCCCATATGTATATCTCACTTTCGGACGCTCCAGAACATAGGAGGTTTTTCTGGAATGGATTCAAGTCCAGTGCTGACACAGAGCCTAAAACAATAAAATTAATTCAAAATCTTTTAATACAATATCCTCAGGCAAACACTTAACTATGTAGGTGGTCTAAAGGAGTGAATGCTAATTTTAACATAGCAAACTTTACAAAACTAAAAATTACAGACTTATTAGGTATCTAGTCAAAAGAATACCTTGTTCAGTGAATTTAAATCAAAATGTATGACTCCAATTAAAAATATATCTTCCAGAAAAGTCTTAAATAGACATAAAAACAATCAACTAAGATTTATAATAAGATAGTAGCTATACCTGTGTGTTTTGTGTTTGAAGAGATAAGAGCCTTTTGCTTTTTCAGTAAATCATCTACTTTAAAAAACTGCATCAAACCCCCGTCACAACCACCCACTAAAATACCACTAGACGACCATACCAGCTTCTGAAACCTATACACAACACAATACGATAAACATTACTAAGGTTTAGTAACATAATTATAGGACAGTAGATTTACATCTACATCACATATTTCCGGATTGGCTGGAAGAAATCACATATGCGATAAGACCGCCTTTTGGTTCTCTGTAGAAATGTACTTGTATACTACATATTTGGATAGCACTTCTTACTATTATCACGTTTTATTTATTTATCATTCTTCAAAACAAACTTTAGGATAACAATAACAACTATATATTTCTACGCCACCATCTCATTTTTATTCCTACAAATTTCATAAAAATCATGATAACATAAATGGGAATAATTGTGTGTATCTGTAATAGATTTAATTTACAAAACATGATAACATAAATGGGAATAATTGTCTGTATCTGTAATAGATTTAATTTACAAAACATGATAACATAAATGGGAATAATTGTGTGTATCTGTAATAGATTTAATTTACAAAACATGATAACATAAATGGGAATAATTGTGTGTATCTGTAATAGATTTAATTTACAAAACATGATAACATAAATGGGAATAATTGTGTGTATCTGTAATAGATTTAAGTTACAAAACATGATAACATAAATGGGAATAATTGTGTGTATCTGTAATAGATTTAATTTACAAAACATGATAACATAAATGGAAATAATTGTGTGTATCTGTAATAGATTTAATTTACAAAACATGATAACATAAATGGGAATAATTGTGTGTATCTGTAATAGATTTAATTTACAAAACATGATAACATAAATGGGAATAATTGTGTGTATCTGTAATAGATTTAATTTACAAAACATGATAACATAAATGGGAATAATTGTGTGTATCTGTAATAGATTTAATTTACAAAACAAAACGTTGCACGTCACTACCATACTAAAGAAGAAAACATAGAGAAAAAATATTTTAAAAAAATGTACGAATGAGACCCCAAAACTGAACTTTGTAACTATAATTCTCTATTATACATTGTTCTATACAGGACCCATATTTTACAAAGCTGGAAGAGTTTTCTCACGACACTTAAATTAAAAAATATTATTAACAACACTTACTTGTGTTCATTTGGAACAGAAGATAATTGTTCCAGCTCATAACCTGGATCACCCAGATTCAATCCATAGATTTCTAATGATGAAGAGGAGCTGAACGATGCATCCACGTGTTGGGCAGCTGATCCAGTAGCCAACATCACAGGGTGATGACTTTGTGGGGACCATGCCACATTCACTGTTCTCTCCAAATCCTTTACCTTCATCTTGAAGGATTTTTATACCTAAAAAACAGACATAACTATATAGTCATATATTTGTCAACTTACGATCAAATGTATAGGCACTGTACTACCTCCTGAAATTTTATAAAGAAAGGCAGTCTGAGAATGGTGAAATGTGTGCATTTATAGATAAGTCCACACAGAGTAAACTCTAGTTATATGTAGAAACGAGAAAAACAGATTGACAGAACATTTGTTTGCAACGTTTGTTCGATCAGTGTGGACATAAAATTTAGAAAACCCGATGTTAGCCATTGAAGCAGTTTATTTTTAAAAGTGCTGATGAAATACTAATGCAAAAAACTACCTCGTTAAGGCACCCTCAAAATCTTGGATTAATACTTTTTTATCATTTTCATGACGGGATCGATTAGAATAGGATATATTCATTCACTAATAAAAGTTAAAATGACTACATGATAATCTACTAATTCACAAGCCTAACAGTAACAAGAACGTAGGTAAAGTATTGGTAGATAATGTAACAAGGGATAAGTCAATGTTGCATGATAAATTATGTTTACACACAACCACAATTATTATTATGTTTTCTATTTGATAAAGTAATATTTTCTCATTTATATAATTTGGCAAGTATTATAAGGCACATTTCATATTATTAGACAATAAATTGGGCACTATTAATATTTGGTAACAGATTATACAAAACTGTAACACAGCCCCATCAAGTTATTTCATTTGAAAATGGGCATCTCTCAATCATTTCACTTAAGACAATACAAATATGATATAGTTAGTGAGTAGATGCAAGAGTTGTTGAACTGTAATAAACAATAATTAATTAGAAGCTCTATTTATGTGTACATACTTTTATCAGAGTATAGTTCGGTGGGTTAAAAAACTGATGACATCACAGGTTCAAGTCATATCGGTATTAAGTAATAATCAACTATAGTAACTAATTTTCAATCTAAAACTACACAGAAACATGTTTAAATGTGTTACTTCATAAAACCGATGAGGCAAAAAAAGTGTAATTCTGTCATTTTGATTTGTTATTGTAATATTGACACATCATCCACATAACCAACACCGCAATTTTGACATTTCCCGGAGCTGACAAATAAAATCAGTGTAAATGATAATATTCAAGTATGGAAACATTTAATACAGAATTCCAATTGAACAAACTTACCAAATTAATATATTTAAATAACAATACTCTCAAAAAGAGGTAAAAACACCCGTCAACCAGAAAAAAATCAGGAATAAAAATTTAATAAATCGCAGCGCTTCCAACGTGGCCAAATCAAAATAAATAGCTTTTACCGACATCTATCTCAGCTTGCATATAACAACTCAGCAAAGACACAAACCTTTTCAGAGATTAATTCGTAAAATTGTAAAAGTTGATAACAGATGTCAGTAGTGCGACAATAAAATGCGTCAAGTTTCATTGCGCAATGTTTGTTGATTTGATTTTGGAAAAAAAATCACAGCTGTCAAACTGGGATTCTTCAAAACATTGACGGTCGTAAAATTTTTAAACAATTCATAATTTCATCAGTACCTTGATGCATTTGAACTATTGATAACTTTCAACGTGGATTATTATAATGTTTGATCCAAGATGCAGGGTGAGATAATTTTTGCTAACTTTTTTATATCAACACGCTTGGTCTGTCTGTAGTCTTACAAATCAATATTTTTCAGACTAAATGTGAATCCAGACCTAAAGCAGTATATTTTTGGGCAGTCAACGAAGTGGAGAAATGGTTTAAGAGGCATTGTGTGGATTATATTCAACTTTATGGAAACATATTTGAAAAGGTAGGTACTGTATTTATCTACTTATCCCATTATTATCTTGAATTCCATTACACTAACAGTCATGGAGTCCCCAGTACAGAATCGGTTTCCCACTCTATCCTGTACTTACTTTACTTTTCGTATGACCCGGTGTTGATAAATCTTAGCTCATGTGGGCTGCGTCGTGTCCTCTACAGTCTTGGCTCCAGTGCTGAGAGCCAGTTCACTGCCTCCGGTCCTGCTTTGTGGATGTCCTGCAGATCCCTGCTAAATTTTTTGAGATGGCAGTTCTGCACTATGTGTCTCACCGTCTGCACATCTCCACATTCACCTCCAGAGCAAGTAGTTACAGCATCCATGTTCTGTCCTCACTCTATTTTGCCGTACCCAAACCTTTCTCGGCAGATCAAAACCAGGTACTTGAATTGTGGGGTCCACTACCAGGTGTTTATTTGTAGTGTCCCCTGTGATCCATCTTTCCTTCCATTTATTTTTAATGTCAAGTTCCCCAGAATTGACGGTCCATATAGGTTTTCGGGATTTGAGCCTTTTATGAGGTGGGTGAAATATGTCTTCGTAGGCTGGTAGTTGATTTTTTCCCTGATTTTATTCATTTCTCTTAATGTGGCATGGGATCTGCGTAGGTAGGTCAGGTGGTGCGATATTAGACAACACCGGTAACCACTGAGATGGAGTCGACCTTATAGTGCCTGTTATGGTCCGCATTGTCTTGTTCAACTCAACGTCGACCTTACCGCAGTGAGCACTTCTTTCCCATACTGGTCAACAGTATTCTGCCGAGCTGTACACCAGGGCCATTGCTGATGTTCGCAGTGTTGTTGCCCTACTGCCCCATGAAGTTCCTGCCAGTTTATTAATAATGTTATTTCTGGCCTTCAGCTTATTTTTAACCCCTTCGAGATGTGCTCTGTATGACAAGGTTCTGTCGATCTTCACTCCGAGGTATCTTGAGTTTTTCTCATTTGGAATCCTCTCACCGCACATATACAGATTGAGTTCCCTTTCCGACTCTCTATTATTCAAGTGCAATGCCAGCGCTGCGGTCTTCTTTGGATTTGGCTGCAAATGCCAACTCTCTAAGTATTTCTGGAAATTCTCTAAATCAGCGTTCAAAATCAATTCCAGTTCCTCAAAGGTCTTCGCTTGAGCCACCAGCGCCACGTCATCTGCATATATAAATTTTCTTGATATTGTGTGAGGTACATCTGCCGTGTATAGATTGAACAAAATAGGTGACAGAACTGATCCTTGTGGGAGGCCATTTTGTATTAACTTTGTGTCACTTACGGTCCCATCCAGGTATACCTTGATTCTCCTATTTGATAGCATATTTTCTAGTAGTTTGATAGTTTTTCTACATTTGAGTATTTTAGTTATTTTGAGAATCAAACCCCTTCTCCAAACCATGTCATATGCTGCCGTAAGAACCAGGCCAGACTTTTCACCTCTATCCTGTAATTTTTCAATTGTTCTGTTGAAAAGCAGGTGTTCCTAGAATCTCACATTTAAGACAATTAAAGTATGCAAATCAGCGATGAGGAATGCCACCCATCCTGTACATCTTCGATAGTATGATCTGTATTTTTATAACATGCAGCTATTCCGCTGGTTACCCTACTTGTGGGATATGCTGTGATGGTATAGTCGTACCTTCTGCCAATGATCACCTGCCACTCCGCATTCTTTGTCCTCAAAATTTTGTTTCCCACTTACAATATTAAATTAATACAGTACCTATATGATTAATACTTTTTCTGCAGATTACTGATTTTTTTATTAAATGAATAAAAATATATTTCAGCACGATATCACAGGACGAGCTTTGATCAGGATGAATGAAAATACTCTAATGAAGCTGGGAATCAAAGACCCTGACCATAGACAAGCCATTTGGAGGGAAATATTGAAACTGAGGTTAAGAAATGATCTCATGGAAATTAGAGATTTAGAAAATAGAAGTGTATATTTTTACATGACGGAATAAGGAATATTATAGTAATATACAATAGTATGGATAATTATAATGTAAATATTGTGGATATTAAGAATGTGTTGGACCATTATTTCATCTGACATTCTCTCTTATATCAGAAAGTGAATACTTGAATTATTAAGTATTTTTATATTTATTTGTATCTTTATAAGATTAGAATAAACAAATAATAACTTTGTAGACTACTTTTAAAATAAGATGATCAAGGAGATAAATTACTCCATGATAATTTTTGGGCTATCAGCCAAAAGGTCCAGTGTTTTAATTTTGGTGCAGACACACCTCACCTTTATGACACAAGCATACTGCTTATTCTGGTCATATTTTTTTATTAATTTCTCTTTATTGTCTTGTTTTATTTCCATTTAGTTTTGTTCATCTTTTATTATTACTTGTTTTTTCTATGTATATTCAAATAAATTAATAAAGACATCATTTTATTATGCACATTTACAGTCTTAATTTGGGATTATTGATTTGTCTGTTTGATCTGTATTATCTAATAGATTGATAGGATTGATGTATCCTGTGATAGTGTTGTGTCTTAAAACAAAATGTGATGTATTAAGATTTATCGCCTATAGTTTCATTTTCAGACAAATATGTGCTTTAGTGAAAGATGACATCTCGTGACATAATGTAATTTTACTCCAACATACAGATTTACAAACAAACTTACCTACATATTGTTTTATTATCATAACACTGATTAAGTACATATCATAATTTTATAAATAATAAAAATATCTTTGAAGTAATAATGTTTTGTTTGCTTATTACTTTACTTTTTATGTGGCCCGTGATATATGTACCTACGTCTTCTCCCATGTGAGCTGCATTGTCCCTCTAGTCTAGTCAAGTAAAATACAACCTCCAGTCTTGCTTTATGGAGGTCCCCGCAAGATTTTTGAGATGACAGTCCTCCACTACTAGATATGTGTCTCACCATATCCACATTCACAATCAGGATTTTCACACCTCCAGGGCAAGTAGTTACAGCATCCGTGTTCTGTCAATTCCGTTTCATTGTGCACAACCCTTTCTCGAAAGATCAAAACCAGGTTCCGCTATTATGTGTTTATTTATTGTGTCCCCTAAGGTACACCCTCCACGCTAAACAAGCTCAATTCTCTGAATCCCCTACCTCATCCAGGGGTAAACCCTGGAAGATCCCACCTAGACACCCAGGAATCTAAAAACCATGAAATTCTGAGGACATGTAGCTTCGTATCCAAACCAAATGGGCTTGGGGGTGCTATTGCCCATTATCTCTCGTATCCATCATCATAGGGCACTCCCAAAGGATATTCTCCGCATATTGCGACACCATGGATTATATAATATGGAGAACACAATAGTAGCCGAAAAAGCTAGGAAATGCTGAAAAGTAGCATGATAGTAGGCAACTACCTTCCCTTCCTTAATGTACCCAGGGTGGGGAGAGCCGCCCCGTCTAGAAATTCCAAAGTAGTATGAATGTATGGTAAAATAGAATCGAAACTTGTTCCCCCCCCCCCTTCCTCCTCCATCTAAAAATTAAGCCTAGCTTATAAAAAAGTATTACGTTGCCCTATGGACTCGTCATACACAGGATAAACAGCATCTCGGATATCGCTGGAAATCTCACTTTCAGTAACTCTGCACTCATACTCGTATTTGTGCCCTCCTATCCTAAAGAAATACTGAGCACGCCCATGGGTATCTCTAATACCTATTTATTTGTAGACTCGTAAAACAATCCGAATAGGTACCTACCAGGTTAAAATTGTTACAAAAGACTTGGTTTAGTTTTAGAACAGCATAAAATATTCCAGAGATATAATAAAAATGCGGTACAAGAGTTTTATTCAGAATTATATAAATCAATTGCACAAAACAGAGAAAATGATGAAACTGTCTTAAATGCTGGATCCGAAGAGATGCCGGAAATAGAATCCAATGAAATAAAAAATGCACTTAAATATATGAAGAATAACAAAAGTGCAGGAGAAGATCAAGTGACAAGCGATATGTTAAAGTTGGGGGGAGAAGAAATCATTGAGGCAATAAAAATACTCCTTAACAAGTGCCTAGAACAGGAGGTCATACCCGAAAAGTGGAGAAACGCTGAAGTTATATTATTGCATAAAAAAGGGGACCCAGAGAACCTAGAAAACTACCGACCAATAAGTCTGTTATCCCACCTATACAAACTTCTTACTAAAATTATGACGAACCGTTTAACACCTAAACTAGATTTTTACCAACCAATAGAACAAGCTGGTTTTAGAAAAGGGTTTCGAACCACAGACCACATCCAAACTCTACGATTGCTAATTGAGAAAGTCACAGAATATAATATAAAAATTCATCTTGCATTCATTGACTACAAAAAAGCCTTCGACTCTGTAGAACAATGGGGAATAATAAATGCGCTAAATGAAGCAAGAATTGACTCCAGATACTCAAGGCTGATCAAATTTATCTATGACCACGCTACAATGGATGTAAGGATTGACGAGGACACAAAAACGGGGAAAATCAATATCAAGAGAGGTGTAAGACAAGGCGATACCATCTCACCTAAACTTTTTACGTTAGTTCTAGAAAGTATTTTTAAAACACTAAACTGGGAACATAAAGGGATTAAAATTAACGGAACATATCTGAGTCACCTCCGCTTCGCAGATGACATAGTACTCATCAGTGATGATCTGGAAGAACTTCATACCATGATAAAAGAGCTCCACGATGCCTCCCTGAAAGTTGGTCTACAGATGAACATAAATAAAACCAAAATCATGAGTCCATCCAACAGCAGTATCACAATCGATAATAAGAAAATTGAACCTGTTGAAGAGTATATTTATCTTGGACATAAGATCAAATTAGGGAAAGAAAATCAGACAGCGGAAGTACCCAGAAGAATTGGACTAGGTTGGGCAGCCTTTGGGAAACTCAATCATATACTTAAAAACAAGGATATTCCCATGAATTTAAAAAGAAAAGTGTTTGAAACATGTATCCTCCCTGTGCTTACATATGGTCTGGAAACTATCACCTTAACTGCGAGGACCATATATAAATTAAAATGTACACAGCGATCTATGGAGAGACAAATGTTAGGCATAAATCTGAGAGATAGAATCAGAAATGAAGAAATCAGACGCCGGACAAAGGTTGTCGACGTGGTGGATCGTATTGCCAAGCTAAAGTGGCAATGGGCAGGTCATGTTGCCAGACAGGGAACAGACAGATGGGCACCCAGAGTCCTAGGATGGAGACCATGGGACATGAAAAGAGGAATAGGCCGGCCTCAGAAACGTTGGGCCGATGATATTGTCCCTGTCGCGGGTAGCAGGTGGATGAGAGAAGCCCAAAGAAGAGAAGAATGGAAGAAATTAGAAGAGGCCTACATCCAGCAGTGGAGAGACGGCTGAAGAAGAAGAAGAAGAAGATAATAAATATATCGAATCATAATACAGAAAATGCATTATTCGCAACACTGCAATGATACCTATAAAAGTTACGACCTGTGTGCCACTTAGGCATCCGTATTTATGATATCACACAAACACATTATGACAATTATTATTATCCATTTCAACTGTCTTTTAGTACATAGTTAAGTCGCATTCACATTGCTTCACTTTGGATGATCATCCAGAGTGTCAGGGTCAAACCTGTTCATCGAAAGTGAACACGTCTGTTCACATTATTGTTCATCCTATGCTATCACTGCCATGTCAACACTCTCAGTCATGTTGTATGTAGTTTGATGTATTTTCGTATAAAAATAATTAAACATATTCAAAAATGAAAAATAACACTTAAAATAAATTAATATAGCTCTCGACTGCATAATAATTTTGTACATGATTCTGACATTCAATACAAATTCATAGAGAATAAAACAAATAATACGATGAAACTTGTTTATGGTCGTTTCAGTGAAAGGACCTTTCATCAAAATTATGACGAGTGGTAATCTCTTTCCTCCGTCATCGCTAGTGATCACTATTGATGAAACGCCTGTTCATACCTGTTCATCTTGGAGGATCATCCGGAGTGATCACTGAAAGTGAACGTATGTGAACGACCCTTTAGGTAGCCTACATTAATTTTACAAATGGTTTCAACACACTATGACCGTTATCCTGAGATCACCCTTAGAGCACAATGGTACATAGGCTTTCAATTTTCATATTTTATGTTTTTTTTTTTTTGTGTAATAGATAATATTTCCCTAACCGTGCTGATTTTCGTCAGTGCTGTTTTTCTTTTTTATGGATCGTCCACTTCATATCACAAGAAACATTTTCAGGACAAAGAGACTTATAATTATTCAGGGAAGACGGTTTGCTTCATTACTATAATTGTTGATTATTTTTATTTAAAAAATTATCTTAATATTCGACTAGAACAAAATATACTTATATACTCGTATCTATTTTGTTTTTATTGTAGGTAGGTACCTATGTCTTTGAGTTGATATTTTTTTATCATAGTTCACACCATATTCACACCTAAGCAATTTATGTATTTGAATATTTACCAGCACATATAAGAAAGATATAAATGTATTAAGTATTGAATGTTTTATCTTTTTATTATATTTTATTTTGAAATTATTATACTGTCGATCGATGTTAATGTTGATAATAGTGCTAAAGAAAATTCCATTAATAAACACAGTCGGATGGTAGGCATTATATGAATATTGTATTGTGGATGATCCTATATTATTAGCAATGAAACGGATAATGGACTGGTCGGATACCGAAGAACAGATATCCGGCGAGACTCTTAAGTCAAATACCCTGTCATTGCTTTGACGTGATTAGGTTAGACCTACGTGTTCTTGAATAAGCTGTAGTGATATGCTGGATGTCTGAAAGCATTAGAGCATTCATTCAAACCATCACAACAATTCCAACAAGTGGGGTAGGTATATTAGTCAGCAGTGTCGAAACCCAGAAAACCAATCAAACAGATCTCCAGTACTGTGCAAAACGCACAGCAGGTAGAGATGCGTCAAAAATATCCTCCATAGTGCATGCAACTGGGCACAATGCAATAAGATTTGCATGTAGGTACATAATTAACATGCTAGTAGTCCTCCGTTCCAATAAAAATTGAGACCGAAATAATTAAATAATAATAATAAAAACCATTGCACAAAAAATCCACAAAATTAAATAAACAATTTAACCTGGACAAATAAATTTTGTGCAATGGGCGAGTTTATCGCAGAAGCGCGATATCTTCCAACTAACCCATAAATAATAAATCCAATAAAAGTTTAATCGCGTAAAAAGAAATTCTTCCTTCCTACTCCATCTCACTATGTCCTCCGTGTCACATATTCTTCTAATCGCAGTATTTCTGTTTCTGTCTCTGAGAGTTTTTCCCGCGATAGCACTATAAACTAAACTAAAAAAAATCGTAAATGCTTATATTTGATATATACATTTTAAACAAATATGAATTTTCAAAATATGCAAATATACATCTTGAATTCAGCGATGAGGTTTGCCACCCATCCTGAATGTCTTGATTTTATATTGGCACGGAGAGGACAGCTTGTATGTTTCTTACGTGCAGCTGGTCTGCTGGCTACCCCACTTGTGGGATATGCCGTGATGGTACAGTACAGTAAATATACAGCACATTACCAATTATCATAAGGTACGACGAGACATTTCATAATTAATGAGCGGGTGAAAATATTCTGAAAATCTTTTCATTATAATGAACCTACTACATTATGCTTTTAATGTGTCATTTTATCTTCTAGCTATCAACACCATCAAGACATCTCTTACAGGTAGGTAAGCGTAGCTAGAAGACTAGCTGCCTGTAATAAACATGTAGGTCGTCCTCTTCGTGCCAATAAAAAATAAGACATTTAGGACGAGTGACATACTTCATTAACATAACATACATAGACAATTCACACAAATCGAGCTAGTATGTTGAAATAAATTTGTTGGTATGTTGAAATAACTTTATTTGTTTGTCGGATATTTCAGGAGTCCAAGGACTCCTATTTATCCGTTTATGCAACAATTTATTTATATTTCAACTCTCTCTAGTCTAGTAAATCGAGCTAGTCCCGAACTCAGATGAATCTTGTATTATGGGTACTATACACACATATACAATGTACTAAACACATATAGGTACATGCAACAGCCAGACCCAGGAAAATTTGAAAAAGGTCATTCTTCACTTTGCCCTAGCCGGGAATCGAACCCGGGACCTCGTGACTCAAAGGCAAGAGCGTTACCTCTGCGCCACACCGGCCGACGATTATGGGTGATTAATTGATTGGATAGTTCCCGAAAAAGTTTTTCTTTTTTCTCTTAGTTTCATCCTGTAAATGACAGGTGTAAGCGCCACATTAGGTCATTACTTAACATAGAACTTTTTATATCTTCGTCTGCCTTCGTCTATCTGCAAATAGTAAAACTAAGCCGAATACCGCGGTTAGTTATCGAATATCCATTTTATCTCTAGTCCCACTGCTCTACTATGTAGTCCCGCATCAACTGATATTATGAATCCCGCTGCCAACAGCTTTATAATAATACACAATAATAATATATTCACAGATATCTACTATCGAAGACTTTCTTGATATTATTAATATGATATCAACCAGCAACCCTTCAACAACTCTACACAACACTCCTGTCAACTTCCCTTCGGCGGATGTAACTGAATGAAAAATGGAATGAATTCGTACAAAAAAATAATTAATTTACATGGAAAAATTTATAATAATATATATCGAAGTTAAGTGAAAGTGAAATTAATAGACATTTATTTTTATTAGTAATAATTAAAAGGTTTTCTTTTCTTAACGTTTACGAATAAAAGTTTATAATTTATTGCTATTTAACAATAGGTTTAATAATAGTTAAAAAGTTCTATGTATATGTGTTTTAATATTGTCGAAAAATACAAAATTTGTGTTTCTGTGATAATTATTTCAGGTGGGTTTATTTCAATTATTATTTTCATGAAGATGGAAATGATTTAATAATACATTAAAGTTTTCCATGAGTTTTCCATATTTTCATTGTGTTTTATATGTTTGTTTTAAAAATTTTAGTCTATTTACATTTTGAAAACTGTCATAACTTTTATCATAATCAATATCGACGTCAATTAACCAGAGTCACGTTTATTTTGAAATGATTTTAGTTTAAAATTAGTAATTTTTTATAGGTATCTACCTTTAAGTTTCAGTAAGCTAGGATGTTGCGTGACCAATATTCGATAGGTACCGCTGAACATTTCACGTGTATTTTTTATTATAATTAAAATGAAAATTGATTTTAAGAATGGTACTTTTTAGGATAAGCTTAGTTAAAAAATATTAACGAAGTAGTAGGTAATCATGCTTCATAGTATATTTTAGAGTGTCTTCTGAAAGACAGGCATTCGTTAAAAACAATTACAAATAAGACATTTAACATCTTCAATTTAGCGATGAGGTTTGATCTTGAATGACTTTTTGTTTACTTTCACAGGTAGGACGATTTGGATGTGTATTATTTATTATTTTATTTAAGCAATGAACTGCTTTTACAGTTTTAAAATAGTACAAAACAATCTCTACATACATTACATAGTGAAAATAAAACAAAAATATTATTTGTGTTCAAGACAAAATCAAATATAAGTTTTACAAAAGTAAATAAAAGAAACTGTGCAGGTATATCTTAATACAGAATATATAAAATTTACAACGAAATATAAACATAGGCACCCACAAGAATACAATAATTTTTATTCATCCAGGCCCATATACATAGTTATAGTATACTGGCTGGTCTATATGGTCTGCTGTGATGGTATAGATAGATTTAGATAGAAGTATAATTTATTTTTAACTTCTTTTTAAATGGCAGAGTATTAAAACAGCCTTAAACTAATAGATGCAAACTAAATGTTTATACATAGTAGTTATAGTACAAAATAGTACAAAATGTCGATTTCATTAGGAGTTTATTAGACAGTTACCTATTAAGTTCAATCATTCGTGTTTTAAACTTGGCTCAACATAGCATCTTTCATGATGATAATATAATATAATAATTATTAATGTACCATTGCTTAATAAAACTCGAGAGGGTTTGTATTATTAATTTCATTAAGACATTGGGATTTAGTATCTCGCTTAAGTGTTTATAGAGATTAATAATATAATACATTCCTATATATAATATTATATACTCACTAACATACCTACAAAATAAATTGCGTAGAAGGATGCATGTATTCTATAATAATATTATTCTAAGATCTTGTCTAGATTATACCTAATATTTCATTCGGTCGCTTCTACTACTTACCTAATTGCACAAGTTGGCATCGATTTAATTAGATTATCTTATACCAAAGTCATTTATGTTTATTTTTGAATATTGCACAGGATGCAGTGACAAACAATGTGACAAATTGTTTTTTAAGCGTCCAACAAATTGTATGTAAATGTTCAATCAAATCAAATCAAATCACAATTGCATTTTATAAAAAGAAACATGTTGAATTCTCATTCATGCTTCGCTCAAACGATTTAGTTCAAACGTTGTCTATTTTCGGATAATCTATTCACTTTTTAATTATCCCTAATTGGAACAGAATTCATCACGATGTCGCAAAAAATATTAATTTTCCACTTAAACTTGTACGATTACCGCGTTGTATTTTTTTAAATTACTCTCAGTTTTAGATATTCCAGAAAATATTTTACAATAGACTCCTGGAACAACTTATTAAATTGGACCATATTAGGCGCACCTGTAAATATCAAGTCCTTTATTATTTATCTCATGGCAACCTGCCCAATTCCCACGTTTTTTTAACACTCAATAATTATCACATTTCAATCGTTTACACAAATTTATATTCGTGACTAATCGTAAAAATATGAAAACAAACACATTTCTCCATGTTCCGGGATATAAGAAGGACATCATAAATATTTTTCAGAAGAAATTATATGAAAACAAACACAATTCTGCATGTTCCAGGTTATAAGAGGGAGATCATAAATATTTTGCAGAAGAAATTATATTACCTTTCATTCGTGAAATCTTAAAATTAAATTTTTCTTACGATAATCGAGAAGCAATACTTACTCGTACTAACTACAATAATTAAAGATTGAATGACAGTTTGAGACAACCAAGAGTTATTTTTAATACAAGAATAAGTAAATATCTCTCTAGTCGATAAATATTTTTTTGAAAAAAAAAAAATACTTTTCTACAATTTTTGAAGTAGGTACTTAATACTCAATTTTATAATACATACAGCATTGTGAATATTTTAATTGCAGAAAATTTTAAGAGCAGAAGGTTGACGTTGATGTTTCCATTTGCGTTTTTTATTGATTTTGGCAGTACACAAGACAAATAAAGAGAAATGCATCGCTCTCAAAAGAACAAGGTATGTTGTGGTTTAATTTTATAACATAATAAAGTTCTGTTATTAAAAATTATTTTGTATTGGTATGTTCTTTCGTGCTCGATGTGAAAATTAATGCATACTCGATTCAAGCCATAATACTCGTAATATTTTTATAGGCGTTATAAAAGTTCGTGCAATCTTCTTAAGTGTTAGTAATGAAACAATCACTCATCACTGGGCTTAATAACATCAAATGGATCTTTTATCGTTTACAATAACAGTTATATAGCCCCCAGTCTTTTATCTACAGTGATTATAAACCTTTCAATAAAAAAAATTAAGTTTATTATAAAGTCAGTCATCGGGTGAAATTTTTTTTTCTAGTAACATCTTGGTACCCCTATTTAGTGAGTATGGTGCTTTTATTTTGTTCAACAAACTTTGTGTTTCAAATTAAATTGCTTTTATATGTTTTTTTTTTATAAATTCTTTTTCAATCTCCACTGTGCAAATTCATAATACTGACTACTTTGTCATAATATTGTCTTGGCATAAATAAAGATACTGAAACCTTTTAACAGAAAATCTATGAAGAAATCTGGCAAACTTTATAAAACGCTTTTGTCTCGAACCTGAGGAAGTCGTGATACATGCATATTTAACAGTTGTGACAAGTTCCTATTGAACGATTTACATATAATTTTGGCTTTAAATATCATGATCTCATCATCATCTCCGTCGGTCCCTCAATTCAGATCATCGTGACCATCATACCTCGTTCTGTACATAGACCATCTGTCTCCACCTCGAGCGATCCTCTGCCACGTGCAAAATTTACCTAGAAATTTGATTTAACATAACATGGAATAAAAACATTGTTGTGATAATTAAATAATTGGATAATTTAATGTATCATTTTATGTTTTTTAATCACAGGTATCTAATAGATTGAAATTATTATAGATAGTTAATTCATTTGTATTTCTCTTGATTTAATTAATGTTCAGCTTTGATATATTATTACACTGAGAAAAATACTAACGAAATTTCACAACGAATCACTGGTACGTACCATCAGATTAGGACCAGAGATCGTACAAACGATTCATTAGTACGAATCTATAATATTAACTCTTCGCAAACAAGTTGTTGGTAAATTTACCAATGATTTGTTTGCGAAGAGTTAATTTATTATAGATTTATACCAATGAATCGTTTGTAAGATCTCTGATCCTAATCTGACAGTACCGTACCAATGATTCGTTTTGAGTATTTTTCTCAGTGTAACGTATGAATATTAATACCACAATGAATATCTATGGAATATCATACATATATCATGGTACTACTCAATCATGTGAACTAATGATAAATTATCTACTATGGTAGCATTATCCATTCGCATTATCATCACTACCAAAATTTAAAAATGAATTTGTGCAATTTTGTTCAACTTAATAAAATATCTACCTTCTAAAATTCACAATTAAGGAAGATATTAACATTTCAGGTAAATATACATAAACAAATAATTACAGTAATTCTAATGCTTGTACATTACCAGATTGAAAATTCATGATTACAAATATCAATATTAATAAACATAGTTAATTTTTCATTTTTTTAGTTGCTCCTTAGCAACGGCGATAATAAGAAGCTAAATAAAATATCTCTGAAGATATAATTTAATTAAAATACATTTACACTAAATGTATACATTAAAACTCCATATTATAATAAAAGACTAAAAATAATTCACATCAAGATAATAAATATCAAGAAAAAATAATTGTATAAACAGTTATAAAGTGGCACTGAAGTGTCAAAATAAACATCATTACATCTATATATATATAACCAAGACAAGATTGAAGATTAAATTTTAAAATATATAAAAATAATGATATCAAGTTCATAAGTACTTAAATAAAATCTACACCACAAGTACTTAAATAATTAAATTTAATCATCAAAATTGTTCCAAGCTACAAATTCAAACAATATTGACACATTAACAAGTTTACTTCATTGACATATAAAAGTTTTGATGAAAATTTTAAATAATATCATTTCAACCACCAAGAAAGCACTTTACCACACTTCAGTACCTGAAGAAAATATAACTCAAATATTATTATATAATATAATAATAATTAAATTTATAATATGGAGTCAAACTCAAGATATCAAGATACTCGCCTTTTGGAATCCCGAGATTCATGCGCGACCGTCAATATAGAATCAAGTGTTTCCCGAGAAAGACAAGATTCTATCGCGATTACCACTAGTAGACAACAACATAGTCAAAATGTTTTGCAGATCAATGACGACTCTATGTTGTTACGGTCTGCAACCATTGAGACAAATTTGTATTCACCCCAGTCATTTACTTTCGAGATGAACAGGGATTTGTATCGTGAATACTATCGTTTTTCAAAATTTGAGTCTACTAGTTTGGTATTGTGCCTGGAATATATTGTAAATTATATGAAATCGGCCTATCCAAATTTTTCATTAAATGGAAATATAATAACTAATCAGATAAATAATATTAAAAATAATAATGTATTAACGTTTGATGAAATTAATGATATAAAAAAACAATTAGAAATAGAAACTGGTCTAAATTATAGAAATTTAAACACAAACTTAAGACCAGAAAAAACAAAAGCAGGAACTTCTAGGCAGAGATTAAAATGGACAACCGAAGTTAATAAATTCATAATTCAACAATATTTTATCGTAACGGATTTGGAAACAAATTTATTAGGTTATAGGCAACGCTTACATACGGTATTTAGGCAAAATTTTCCGGCAGTTGACGTAAGCGAACAAAGGCTTTCCGATCAAAGACGATCAATAATACGTAATAATTTACTACCTAAAACAATAATCGATCAAATAAAAAAAGATGTGGCCGATAGCATACACCGCGGTAACAACCCTGACATTCCATTAAATAATAATGATGATGACAATAATAATACAATACAATTAAATACTAGCCTAGAAGACGACATAAATGTAGAATCAATTACTTTAATAAATGATAATAATATAATAATAAATAACGTTATCCATAATGTAGATGATAACGTCGCGAATGATAATAATATTACAGAATTGATCAATTCTGTACGCGAAAACATCAATCTTTATGCTAATACAGATCCGATGTGTAGGCCCAAATTTAGAAAATTAAATTCGTCTAAAAAACTTTCGTCTTTAATTTACGAGTTTAATAATAAAATATTTAACAAATTTCTGTACGATAATATATCATTTTTGAATTTACATTTACTTATATATGCTAGTGTGGTTACCATTCATAAAAAAATTGGCTCTAAGCTTATAATAATAAATAATAATCAAAATAATACAGCTAAATCAAAACCCCACTGGCAAATTCGTTTGGAAAATAACATAAAAAATATTCGTACAGATATTGCTAGAGTCACAGAATTTAAAAACGGGAATCGGGGTAGGAATATAATAAAATATTTTGAAAAAATAGCACGAAATAATGGATTCAATATATCTGGTATACAAAACAATCAAATTAACGAAATACTAGATATATTAAAACAAAAACTTGCCGCGAAATCTAGCCGATTACGCCGGTATAATAAAGAACTTAAACGTAAAAAAGATAACGCTTCTTTTGTAAAAAATGAAAAACAATTCTATAAAAAATTAAATAGTAATATCGATTTTAATAAAAATAATAATGGCTTACCATCGGAACCGGAATTAAAACAATTTTGGTCTAACATATGGAGTAAAAATATTGAGCATAAAAATGGAAATTGGATTAATGAGGAAACTGATCGATATTCAGATGTGGACGAAATGGAATTCTCCAATATTTCCGTTGACTTAATTAAAAATGTTATTAAAAATACACATAACTGGAAATCGCCGGGTTGCGACGGAATACATAATTTCTGGTATAAACGTTTCACATCCCTACAACCTTATATTGCTAATTCTTTAACAAATCTCATACAACACCCGCAAAACGTTCCTAAATTTTTAACAAAAGGTCTGACATATATGCTACCTAAAAGTCAAAATACAACAAATCCATCTCAATACAGACCTATAACGTGTTTACCGACTATTTATAAAATATTAACATCGTGCTTAACTAATAAAATATATAATCACGTGACGCAAAATAAAATTTTGGCTGAAGAACAAAAAGGGTGTCGTAAAAATCATATGGGATGTAAGGAACAACTAATAATAGATTCCGTAATACTTAAACAAATACAAACGCGTAATCGGAATTTAAATATTTGTTATATCGATTATCAAAAAGCATTTGATAGCGTACCTCACTCGTGGCTAATAGAAATTTTCAAAATTTATAAAATTAATCCAACAATCATAAATTTCTTAAAAACAGTAATGGGTTCGTGGAATATCGATTTAAATTTAAATCTTAATAATAAATCTATAACTCTAAAAGATATTCCTATTAAAAGAGGTATCTATCAAGGAGATTCCTTAAGTCCACTTTGGTTTTGTTTGGCAATAAATCCTCTATCCAATTTATTAAATGAATCCAAATATGGAATCAAAATTAACGGAAATACTCGTTTGTCAACAAAAATATCGCATTTAATGTATATGGACGATATAAAAATATACGCTAAATCGGATACCGAATTAGAAAAACTAATAAGTATAACAAAAAAATTCTCAGACGACATAAGAATGTCTTTTGGGCTAGATAAATGTAAAACTTTACACATTGAAAAAGGAAAAATTAAAGAATGTCAGGACATAGTTTCTAGTTATCAAATTAATAACATGAATAATAACGAAATATACAAATATTTAGGTTTTCCGCAATCTAAAAATTTAAATCACTCTTTAATCAAAACTCAATTAACAAATGATTTTAAAGATAGACTTAATAAAATATTTAAATGTGATCTATCGGCCAAAAACATAGTAAAAGCAATAAACGCGTGGGCAATCCCATTATTAACATACTCATTTGGCATCATAAAATGGTCTAAAACGGATCTAGATAAACTAGAAAGACTTATTAGAACACAATTAACAAAAAATAGATATCACCATCCAAATTCCGCGAAAGAAAGGTTGGTTCTGCCTAGGAGTATAGGAGGAAGAGGAATTGTTAACATTTCCTCTTTACATAATAATCAAATAGAATCCCTTAAAACATTTTTTAAAAACAAACAAAATAATTCTATACTACATAAAATTATAATACAGGCTGATAAAAATCATACACCTTTAAATTTAAATGACGAAACAGTAGGTCCGCGATTAAACTATTTAAATATTTTGTTAGAATCTTGGGGTAGGAAGGAACTTCATGCTAGACACCTCAATGATCTCAACCAATCTTATGTTGACAAATATGCGTCAAACAGGTGGTTGACCATTGGGGAATTGTATGGGGAAACCGAGGGTTTTATGCTAGCAATTCAAGATCAGGTAATAAATACAAAAAATTATCAAAAATATATTATAAAAAATCAAAATATAATTGATGATTCGTGTAGGAAATGTCTGGCCAAACCGGAAACAATTCAACACATAGTTTCGGGTTGTTCCACTCTCGCTCAAACTGAGTATACTTATAGACATAATCATGTAGCAAAAATTATACATCAAAATTTAGCTATTAAACATAATCTTTTAAACTCAAATAATGTAATACCTTATTATAAATACAACCCGGAACAGGTATTAGAAAATCAAAATTATAGGATCTATTATGATAAAACCATAATAACAGATAGACAAATACATCATAATAGACCCGATTTAGTATTACATGATAAACGTAATAAAATAACGTACCTAATCGACATCGCTGTCCCAAATACACATAATATACAAACAACCGTCGCAGAAAAAATACGTAAATATACAGAACTAGCAGGAGAAATAAAAAATATTTGGCATTCTAGGTCCGTTTATATAATACCTTTAGTCATGTCAGCTACAGGGGTAACTCCGAAATCTTTAATAAATAATTTACAAAAATTAGATTTACCGGTTAATTTGTACATTAAAATTCAAAAATCTATTATAATAAACACTTGTAATATTGTAAAAAGGTTTCTGAACACAGATATTTCAGGCACAATGCTGGTATTTTGATCCCGCGTTTTGAGCCTAATCCTTTGATATCCTGTATATCTGGATAGGTGAATTTTTCCCGGCATTAGACTGTTAAGTTTTTGTGTGATCATGACTGATCATATGGAGACTTATCTGGTTGTATAATGCTGAGAAGTGTGGATGGCAATTCTGCCGCCGCGTAATTTTAAATATTGAAATTTGAAATAATTACAGAATTACAGGAAAGAAACCTCAGCTACAAAGGTGTGTGTATGCATTTCCATAATAACATTATTCTTCCACAGCTTTCCAACTGATTGATCTTTGCATTATTTTCCTACAACTCTGTCATGATGTACCTAGGTTATCGATTTTATAAAATAATATTTTACTATTCGTATTTGATCTTAATATCTATCTTATAATACCAAAAGTTGTTAATATCAACCAGCTGCCATTTTATATTCGACAAATTCTTTGTTTGTTGTACGAAACATGTGTTATGGATTCCCAAATCCCAAATATATAAATATATATCTCCACATATTGATACATACCTATCTATAAACCTATTATGTATTTATTTGTAAGCATGAAGTTTACTATTATTATGTTCTACATTCAATGGCGTACTCAAGATATTTTCTAGGGAGACAGCAGCTCAGAAATAAAAAAAAATTAGACTGTTAACTGTGTGGGTCTTTTCTTCTGGTCTTAATTTTCACAATTTGGTATGTGGCTCCCCTCCCCCATCAAGTTCTTATTTTGGTATAGGAATTTTAGATATTTCATAATTTTATCGTTTTTATTCTGACCAATCTTATTTTTTTCTGATTTCCCAGTTTGTCCACCCAGGATACGCCCATGGAGATTTATTATTAATATTGTTTTTATTACCGTACTATCGGAAATGTCTCTCAACAAGTGGTTCAACAAATTTTTACTTAATTTATATACTACCATTGTTTTCTTTTTGTTTTGTTTCTTATTTTTACAAAATTCAAATAGATCAAACATTTACACTGATAGTTATCTAAGTAAAACATATTATTTTATTGTTATACTTGTGATGCGAATTTCAAACTCCTCCGTAAATTAAATTGGCATGGAAAAATTAAATTCTATTTGCGTTCTTGTGTTAACATGAAAATTTCTGCAATTAGAGGACAAATGTACAATTTACATACATCTATAGTAATTATAAAACAAGTTAATACGGTCGCGCTCGAGAACGATGATTTATTATCATGAAGTCGTAATTAATAAGTAAGTAGGTAGGTATTCAAAATAAGATATAAAATATTCTGCATGCATATTTGATCGCCTTCGATGCCTTTTTTAATAAACTGAACGTATGATTTGAAAATTATATAGATATGTACATATCTTTGTAATGGTTATCTCTATAAACATTTCATTTTTCTGTCATTTGCTGAAAAAAAAATCGTTTGAATTGGCTATTCCAGTAAACAAATTTGCTCACAAAGTTCCCGATAACTTGATGAATCAATTTTCACATTGGTTCACGATTACGTTGTTCATGATGAAATAATGTCTGATTTTTTACACTATAATGTATGGTACACGATTTGGGTAACACTTTGATAACGATGTTCGCATGTGGGACAACATGTTGAATTTGCACATCTCTGTTATATGCCGTCGAAGAAGAAAAATAAACATTAAGTTACTTTTTGGCACAACATTTGCCTTTGTTCTTTCTTAAGAATTTGTTCGTGTATTATTATTAGATATTCAACAATTAAAATTATGACATTTTTTTAAAAATCGTTTCGCTTTTTAGTGTTGTGAAAGATAACCTGGTGATTTGCCACGAAAGATGGCCAACTTTGCCACACAAACTCTGAAGTGTTGGTCGGTGCAATAAATTACAATATTGTTGTGTTCAGACGTTAATGTTTACCTACATACGATTGTCGACTGTATGTTTAGACAATGCAGTTTGTCATATAAATATTAATAATACTCTCATAACGATGTCACACATGCTCCAACTGCGTACATTATGTCACCAACTTAATTATTACCTACAGGTGTGATAATTATTCCGTCTTTATAACTATATAAACGGAATAATTATCCTACGGAATCTCCCGGAAAGTACCTATGTAAATTGACTAACGAATGTACGTACCTAACTGTCTATAATTGAAAACCAAGAGTAGAAAAATAAAACATCCACGTACCTAGTAGGTAAGTCGCATAGAATGATTTGAAATTTTGAAATGTCTCGTGATAGAATGTTAAAAAAAGCCTTCTGTAGCACCCTTGAATATATTTTGGAAGAGACGCAGAGAAATTGAGAACATTAGTTTTCTGAAATGTATGTGAAATTATAGAAATTGTATCTCTTATTTTGAAAAGTTCGAACTCTGAATTCAAGGGGCGTCGTCTCTAGAAAATAATTTCGTGTTTCATATAGCATCCCTTCATTCAAACGTATAATATTTGTGAGTGTAGAATCATTATTTTATTATAGAATCATTATTGAGTGTGTTGAACCTCAAATTGTTATACGAGTATTATGCTGATAACATTTCTATTGTTTTTAATTATTTAAGATTTTACTGTATTATTATTTTCTTATTTTGTATTGAGGATTGCAAAATGTTTTATGTTTATTATATATGTATTGTAAAAGGCAAATGCCGTATATTGATTGAAATAAATAAATAAATAAATAAATAAATGAATGAATAAATATACTTAAGTGCAGATAATGACTTCGCCACTCAGCTTGAATACCAGAATTAATCCTCTACAGTTCCATAAAGGGAGCAGACTGCAATAAAACAATATAACTCTGTCATAATGGTGTTAGACTGTTGACCACAAAAGAAATCAACATGGTCAAATCCATCTGCCAATCTATTTCAAACAGTTATGTGGCACATATCTATGACTTGCCAACACACATTAATATCGTATCGAATAAAAATTGTCTCCCTTCAGCGCCGTTTAACACATCAATCTACGCATATAATAACAATTTAATTCAACACTGTAACATCACACTCGTGCCTAATTAATGAAGTGCAGATGACTGACAGCTGATGTCGACTCTATGTGTCTAGCTAGGGTGATAAAAAAGTGAAAATAATCTGCGAGCTTCTTAACTTCAGTGCACTTCAGTATTCAATATTCTATGAAATAGTTGTCTTAATAATGTATATATTTTGTATTCAAGATACTTGTGTGTGATAAGATATAAAAAAAAAACATTATAATACAGCGATAATATCTTCTTATATATATAATTAGCTAAGTAATTATTTTATATAGGTAAATTAATTTTATCTTTTTTTATATATTTGTAAAAACCAGCAGTAATTTCGAATAAATTAAATACGTGTATTTTTATACGTTGATATTATAATGCTCATTTATTGCATAATACCTAATTTAATATGAATTCCATGTTTAGTGGCTACAATGTCAGTCAGCTGGCTACTCCACATATAGGAGACGCCGTGATGATATTTAGATAATTTTTATATTAAGTTTTTTTTTTGTAAATTTACAGATAATTATATATAGGTACTTATTGCTGTTTTTCATAGCCAATGGTCGAGATATTTGTGATCTCTCAATATTCGATGAAATAATTTTATTTGTAGTGTCGAATCATTTATATAGATACACAGCTCGTAACTTGACTTCTGAATTCATTAAAAATAGATAAAGAAAATAAGTAAATAGAATTTAATTGAGCAATTAAAATTCTCAAACCGTTATAACACATTGCCAGCGCGTTCAATGGGTACTAATATCCCTGAATTTTTAAACTTTAACTATCATATAATACCAACTCTTATCGCTATTGGAATAATCTGCAATTAAAAAAATAATTAATTAACGTTTCTTTCCCCATAGACAATCCTTGTTGTTTGATTCTGGTATTTGTACCATTGGCCAATCGGATATAAATTTAAATCAAGTGAATCCATTATCATGACATAATGAAAAATGTTCAACGTACTATGTTGTGTTACAATAACAATATTCTAGTAGCCAATACAATCCTCCACATCCATTTGAAACATATTATAAAATTAACCAACTAATTAAATTACATTAAACAAAGTAGAAAGTATGTATACCTACCTATTACTTTTTATGTAGAAATTTATATCTTCAATCAGAAACCTCGATTGGAGAACCACGTCTACACAATGCAACATTGTGCAAAATCTAATCGAAAGAAGTGAGAAAGGTGTCGAAACGCTAACGAATTGGCTCTAGGCTGGCTTAAGTGATCACTTTCGGTGTCCATGGACAACGTTCACCAATTCCACGATTCTCACTGTCACGGAGACAGTGTAGTAAGAGTAAGGTCCACCAATCGAGAGACGCTTTATGCAAACCTTAGAAGCAACCATCTTTTTGGAATCTCATTTTTCAGATCTCAAATGGATCGTGATCTCCCGTCTAAATGTCGTCGGAACAATTAAGTTCAATACTTTATTGGCTGCTAATTCGACCAGTCAGCAATCATGGTTCTCCAATCGAGGTTTCTGATTGGTTTTGTCATCTGCACCCAAATCCGGTTAAACAATAAAAAAATTAGTAAATATTCTAAACATTTTATATCTCAATTTTTGTATCAAAAAACGTGCCTATTTCAATTTTTGTTTTTTCTTTAGATCGTCGACGGGGCTATAAAAGAAAGCATTATGAATTAATAACACTGAATTCAGGTTTACTTCTTTTGACAAAGATTAAAGACAGAAATGCGATCTCCATAGGAATGTTTGACAAATTTGAAGAGACGGGTTTCATTATATAAAAATTATGAAATGAACTTAGGTATATAAGACAAGTCTTCTGATTAAAACAAGATTGAATTTAAAAAAAACTACTATTACTACTATACCATCACGGAAAGCCAGCAGACCTGCTGCATGTAGTAAACATGCAAGCTGTACCCTCCGTACAATCAAAAAAATAATAGATTCAGGATGGGTGGCGAAGCTTATTGCTGAATTCATGATGTAAAACGATCGATATTTTTTCGAAAAGAATAAGAGACCAATTCTTTGTCGGATGCTCTACAATCTACGAAATAATAATGAAAAAAATAGCTGATGAAATATTTATGAAAAAAATGTTTGTGTCTGAAAGAGGAAAAAATCGGACAAAATCATAAATTATGCTTGACTTAATTTTTAGGATAGATGTCCATTGAGTAAAAAGAAATCAGCGAGCAATTGAGGAATTGTATGAATACAGAGTAAGCGATGAAAATACACAAGATTTATCTGGCTATCTGTTCTCTGTAACTTGTCCCACTAGGGACAGAATGTAAGAGGATATACAAATTATGTAGATATAGTCTTCTCTTCCAATAATTACAAAAGTTCCCTCCAAGATCAATATTCATGTACAAGTTTTAATTTACATAAATATATGCTTTGAATAACATTTGTTATTATCATGCTGGCTACCTCACCTGTGTGATATGCTGTGAAGGTTTACAAGTACTAACATAACATAATATGTATAGACAATTCACACCGATCGGGCTAGTCCCAAACTCAGATATAAATCTTCCATCATGGATACTAACGCGAAGATACACATAAATATACAATTCACCAATCACATATACATGTATCACCTAGGCCCAGGACAATTTGTAAAAGTCATTCTTCGTTATGCCCTAGTCGAGATACGAACCCGAGACCTCGTGATTTAAAGGCAAAAGTGTTACGTCCACGCCACACCACCCGCCAAGTAGAGTATTATTTTGTATTAAAATATTTATATCTTGTATAATGGTAAAGTCTTCAGCTAACGTCCTAAGTCCTACGTATTTTTCATGTATTATCTTCTATTATTAGATTAATATCTAGTACATACTAAAGTTGTAAATCGTTGAACATAAATAAATCCATTATCAAACCAGTATGGAAAATCAATAAAAAATAATGGTACCTATCCAAAATATAATACTATCGAGATATTTCTAACACGAGATAATATTATAATGAAGTTGTAAAATTATTATTTATAAGCATGTCCGGAATCTTTATAAATTTAATAATAGGTACCTTCATTTTATCTGAAAGAAACATACTAAGATGTAAACATAATGGTATATTTCAGTTATTTTGTTAGGTAGGTAGGTACTACTAGATGGATTTTCACGTAAATATATTTAGTTAACTAACACTCGTTTATTTTCACAAACCGGATATTGCGGTAAGTATTTGACTCATGAATGGACACATAAATAATATCTTGTTTAACTTTATTTATTCTTTATTTCGACTCGTCAAGAGAATGAGTGATGGCATACTACTGATAAGCAGAATAATTTTAGTAATGATTGATCACGTAAAAATTTAAGAATAAAATCATTAAATTTTGCTATAATATGCAGTGGTCATAATTTTTTGCTAATTTTTATATATCATAGTATCACCATCTCTGTGAAATCGATTATAATGTTTAAGTTGAGTTTAATATCTTATTATGGACGCTTTTCAGAAAAATATTTATAATTTTCACCCACTTGATTCCACCAGACACTTTAAAGACAAATAAAAGAGAATTAATTAACAACATGAGTACAAAACTGAAAAATTTGGTAATCTGAAAACTTTTTAAAAGATTGTAGATAAAAATAATACGGAATAAAACGGTTAATGTGTGAAAAAGTAATACCTAACATTTGTCAATTGAGTAAGTGGAAAACTTTTCCCTCAAGAAAAATTTTAATAATTGAAATGTTATTTATTAGTATTTTTCATTGAGTGCTGACTTAATTGAATATAGAAATTTATTGCCAGCAGTAAAATTATGAATCATAAATAATTTTCAATTTAAATTTATTTTGCAAATATAAATTCAGTATAAATGTATTACTGTTCATCTCGCATAATTATAATAGTTCTCGGTGTATTTTACTCTATAAACATTCAAATTCAAATATATTTATTCAGTAAAAAATATACACTTAAAACAATAATCAATCAATACAAAATAATAATAAAAACATATATTTTTCTTTTATTTGTTCCTTCAAAATTGAGCAGAGCTCGTGCTTTGAAGGATAAAGGGTAATTCTTATATCTTAAATTCAGCAACAAAACATACACAACTAGGTGCATAATATCCAACCTAAAGTTAATAACAATAGAGTTACATGTAAAAAAAAAACAAAAAATAAAAATCAATAAAACGAGAATACACTCAGTTATTTTCACTTAAATACCTTTTTCAGATTATATCTAAAATTTGAAAGCTTATCTGCTGTTTTAAACTTATATTCTCCCTTCAAATTGTTATACAGTCATAAATTGAATTCAAAACTTATTGTGTACCATCCTTATTTTTTTTCGAACTTCGTTACTATGGGAAAAAGATTACTTACGGAATTCATACAAGTAATTGAACATTTCATTATGATTACATAATATTTCATAATAATATGACTGAAATGTTTACTTTTTTATTATACAATTCTGACATCGACCTTAGTTCATCAGTTTTATTTTTATCAATCGATGCTTGTGTAATTGATAATTACTTTGATGTAAGTTTTCTCTACGTGTAAAAGAAATAATTCTGTTTTAAGTATATATTTTTTAATATCTATCTATACCATCACGGCATCTCTCACAAGTGGGGTAGTCAACAGACGAACTGAATGCAATAAACATACATGTCGTTATCTTTGGATGAGTGGTAAGATGAGCAGCATGCATCTTCGCTGAATTGAAGCTGTTGTATGTCATATATTATTATGTCACTATGTTTTGCAAATGATGACTGGTGTGGCGTGGAGGTTACCTTTGAGTCACAAGGTCCCGGGTTCGATTCCCGACTAGGGCAAAGTGAAGAATGACCTTTTTCAAATTGTCCTGATGGGTCTGGTCTGGGTGTTACATGTTTTAAGTATCGTCGCGTTACTTAAAACATGTAACATGTGCGTATCGTCGCGTTAGTACCCATAGTACAAGATTCATCTTAGTTTGGGACTAGCTCGCTCTGTGTGAATTGTCTATGCATGCATGCAGGCAAACTCCCCTTTCACGACACAAGTTTTTAGCTAAGGTGTATAAGGTTGTGTTTCGGTTAATAACAAAACCCAGATACATATTTTTTTAAATGTTATGTTATGTTACCTGCCTTTTTAAATGTTATGTTATGTTACCTGCCTTTTGCTGGACAAACAAAACGAGTGGGAAACCTATTCTGTGTCGGGAACTCCACGGAACAATGAATATAATAATAATTATGTATTAGTCACAAATGAAAATAAATACACGGGCAACGAGAATGTCAGCATTTTATTGCTTCATTGAAACTTGGACCATAAGTCGTATGTTTTTACGATTGTACCTACACTTTCAACAATTCGTTAAATTGCGTTCAGTTTGTTGTTAGTAATAATATTATCGTCGTGTAACTAGAAGTGTTGTTACCTATATTGCAACATTATATTTACTGGTTACACTATATGTCGAAATCATCGCAAATAATATTAAATTATTATTATTTGGACTATTAAACTACTGCACGTTTCTTAGAAATACTTACATATTAATATAATATCTCATAGGTATACTGCTTCAAATTTCAGTCAAACTTATGATTGCGATTGCAAATAACTGGAAAACTTGATGTTTCGTGAGACATAAGTGGTTATTCAGTATCTTTTTTAAATGTGTTAGATGTACAATTTAATTGTCTATCAAAAGAAGAAAAAATGCATTTAATATTTATTAAAACAAGCGAGCTTTTAAGGGAAAGCCTAAAGACAGTTTATGTTTATTATTAAAATTTTAAACGCGATTATCAACAAGAAATAAAAATCATAAGAAAAAAGACCTCTTCATTTCAAGTATATCAGTGATTATTTGATAAATATGCTTTACTAAGTTTTTCAGTTTCCAGGTTAATCACGTTTTCATGGACTACTAACTTATATATTTATTCTTCACTGCACATTGATTACAAACAATTATATAGAAATAAATGCATTCAAGTTAGATACAATCAATATATAGAGGGCGAGTTTACCTCAAAGGCACGATCTCTTCCAACTAACCCAAAACTACTATCAGTGTAATGTTTCATGATTATTTTAGTTTACGTTTACATTTCCGGCACGAATTATGTATTTAATGCAAAATTTGACTGTATCTTAAATAGTTGGCCAATTAAATTGTCGCAATACTTGTTTGTAAAATATAATATTATCTTATATTATTATAATGCGTCCTCTATGCAAGTGTCCGCTGAATATAAATTTATGTTAGTGATGCATCTCATCGTACCGAAATATGTAAAGGTCGCAAAAACGTAAAATTCGGGTGACAGTAACGCCCAATTGTAAGTTACTCAATTGCTCTCCTTCGCACAAACATTTTACGGAAAGCAAATTAAATTAGTTTTTGTTATAACAAGAAATACATGTACAATAAATCAACAGATGCGAACATAAATTTGAATTTGCTACATCAGTTGATATCTAAAATATTGTTTCCAGCATCTTTCCTCTTTCAAATAAATAAAAAAAATAAAAATACACAAAATCATCGAAAGAGTTAATTTATTTTTGTTTATGTTTATGTTTTGTTAATGTACAATATGAACTACAAAAGTTTGATTGAAGTCGAACAATTCCAAAATAATAAATGTTTTCTTTTTATGACCAAAGTTTATCATGATAAGCGTCAATCTACAGAAATAGTTTAATTAGTTTTAACCAATTATTTTGCAAGGATTGTATAAAAATAAATAGAATTAAACAATAGACAATATTTATTTTGTTGTCTCTGCCAGATTCTTGTAAACAAAACATGTCCCTGTAAAAACATGTTAATTTTACAGTATTTGGAACGATGCCACAGCACTTTGCAATGTGGTGTGTAAGCCGATCATTTTTACTGTCAATAATTTGAAACATATTGTTTTGTCCAATTAAAACATCGATAAATTATTTTTTATTTATTTTAAACAAATTTCGTGTAAAGGCTGTATAAAATTGGAAAATTAGTTATTGTCAACAAAATGCAAGGCCGACAACAGACTATGAATACTAAACGTTCATGAAACCTATAGAAATATTAAAATCATTTTTATAGGAATAATTTTTGTAGCGCAGCACAGTTTCACAGAACTGATCATCTGCTAATAATGTTTCCAAAATTATGTTTAAAAAACATAATATATTCTCATTTACTAGGTAAATACTTCGAAACTACTGCAAAGAAGTCAATACAAAGCGTGACAAAGTTTTGGTTGCAATGTTATTTATTGTATGCAAGTGTTTTATTCGTCGTAAATTTCATGGCTTGTAATAATGTCACATACATATAGCTTTTCGACATCTACCTACCCTGCAGTTGTATGTCAATATTCACTTCAATAAAATATAATAATAATTATTATATTGAACACAACAAACAATACAGATATAACAATATAAGTCTATAATTCATCAAAACTTATATAGAAACATCCTCCTTATAGAGACAAGTCTCATGTAAAGAAGGGTAATTTATATAATAAGAATAATATATTTCAAGAATTTTTTTTTTTATTTTTAAAAGGACATATTTTGTTTTTGTTATGAAGTCAATAACAAACTTATATACCTTTCACAGTAAGCTAAAAGCTTGTGTCGTAAATGAGGAGTTTGACTGCACTTAAGATCGAAGTAAGAAGGCATATCTTAGACTTAAATACATACTTTCATGTAATATTATGTACTGTGTATTTATAATATAGTAGTTGTGAAAAAATAGATTTCGTTGTATCGGCATTTACAAATTATGTCTACTACCTATTTCAATTCACTATGACTGATTGGTGCAGCTCGTTAAAATATTGTTTATTAAACAAATGGTCCAATTGTTTATTTATTCTACCATTACATCATTTCATTAAAAGTAAAATAAAACAACTGTACGATTGTATAGCTATGTGTTTTGTCTGTCGGTTGAAATTTATTTCAAGAGACAAACCAAATTGTGTAATGATTTTCTTTCAAACGAATATCATATTACTGAAAATTGTATACAATCAACACTAATGTATAACATAGTAATAATTTATTTATTCAACTGATGAACTCATAGATTATATTTTTAAACTTAATAGCATCCTTTTCTATTAGTTTTTCGTTCATCTACTTAATCAAGAAAAATATTACATTTTTACATAACTGCCTATGCAATAAGAAGGAAAATGCATAATATCAACTATTGGCATCCTGAGTTGGCATCATCATTGGCATTATACATATTCTGATATAATTGAAAGTTTGATTGGAAGTCTGCTTCCGATAGCAAAATTCGAACTAATCCTGCACTCCATCACGGTATAGGATTGTGAGGTTCTTGCAGGTATATTATGTTTTTATTGAATTACATTTGAATTGATGAGTGTTAAAAATTCTAAGTATTAAATTCTTGCTGTAGATTTCTGAAACATCCAACTTACATGTCTATAAGCAAGTACATATATAATATGTATATAATACCTACATAGTTACACAAAAATTGCGAAGAGTCCAACGCCCTAGTATTTATTTTATAATTAATAATATTTTCATCCGGGCACTTTCAGTATGTATGCATGTTTACAATACTATAAATAAATCATTTCATACGTTAAGTGTGTTTCATATTTTTCACGTAGATCAAATGACATCATACTTTATTAACCTTTACCTTGGTGTCGTAATAGTTGTGTCTTTTTCAGGGAAGGTACAACGTACTTATTTTTCTTGAAACAATATACGAAAATATTTTTCTATTACTTTGACATATTCATCGCTTGTCTCGATAACGCACGTTGATTTTGTGTCATCTGATTGCCTCTTTTAACAACTTGACAATGACAATGGAATTTTAAAATAGAGTTTTATAGGTCCTCGGAAACTTAGTGGCCAAAAAAAGTAGTGGTTTTCAACTATTGCTTTAAATTTTATCAGTTATCGTATATTCTATCACATCTTAAATAAGACAGATATTGGCAGAGCGTATTGACTTATTCATATAATAATATGAATCCATAATTTTACTATGTAACTTAAATTTTCAAATAAAATGAATTAACTAAAATGGATCAGCGAGTATTGGTATAAGCATGTATGCTTGTGATAATAACGTGAAAATCATGACTGAATTATGAAAATATGGTGTTCTCATTCAACAGATTGTGTTTGAATAGACTAGAGTGGGATGTAATTGGCTGTGAGAATTTGGTTTGTATAATAAATATGTTCACAGAGTATTCAAATTATTATCAACGTCATAGATTAATATTAAAATATTATATTTCTTTCTGTAATATTTATATGTGGTGCGAATACAACGTCAATCATATTTCAAGCTATACTTGCTTAATACATTGCAGAGTTCGACAGAAAGTTATATACAAGTTATGGCACCTATTCAGAAGGTGACTAACTTTTACAGCACGGAAAGATGAGCTGTATATTTATTACTGGAGTTGGTCCTCTATAGTCAGACTATTTGTGAAAGATGATAATCGTGATGTTAAAGATAAATGTATATATATACCTAATTAATAACTACTTATATTTTTTATTCTTAAAGCTCAACATTTTATTCATGCTATGCAAACTCTAATAACTAATTGTAGTAACAAACTATTGAGTTGTAATATATTTTTTTACAAAAATTGAGACATAATTATGCCGAAATTCGGTTTTCCATAAAATTTCACTTTAAAACTGTCACACTAAAATTATTTAACTTTATTTCAACATTAATTTTTGAAATCGGTCATAATATTATGCTTGGAGTATTTATTTATTATGAGCATTTTGTCGTAAATTCACGCATTATAATTGGAGACACCATTCATAACATCTGATTAAATCGCAAAAAAACAAACTTCTATTTACAAACTGATCTCTTTGTATTCGACGGGGAGGGTCGTCGTCTTCAACTAATTGTTATTGTGAGTGCCAATAAAATTTCTCAACACAAATAACAGTTGTAATCTTATTTTCAGACATATTAATAAGCCTATTGACTTAGTAAACAATGTCGAAAATTTCTTCCACAATTTTTATTCTTATATTGTTTCAACACGGAAGTATTGTTTTTGACAATCTTTTATTTAAACTATATCAATAACCAAATGTTGAACCCACGCTTTTATTAAAGCTTGCCTTTTTGAGTTCATTTTTAAGAGATACTGGTTTGAAAAAGAAATTGTTTCGGCCGGTTTGAATGCTTTGGCTCAAAAAGAAATAAGCATATTGAACTCAAAATGGAAGACATATCTCATCAAACCCCGTGCTATTCTGCAGACTTCACGGTTAAAAATATAATCTAACAAACTCTGATATTTGGGAACAATAACAGTAAAGGGTTAAATTTTTCAACGCCTCGTTTAAATTCGATAAAATAAATAAATGTCTCATAACCCTGCGTTGCACCAACAACGACTTAAATTGTGATGTCCCATGTAGATCATTGCCAAAAAGCTACGTATGACTTGTCGTGGGTTGCCACATTGAAAATTAAAACATAACAATGAAAATATAATATAACTATCATTATACGACGTCACTCATTAAGCTGTATCCATAGTGCATATTGTTAGTGAGTCGTGTTAAAAAATAGATCACTCTTCCACACCTCGCTTATAATGACCGCATCATCTTGTATTCTTATCATATTCGGAGCCAATTTAAATATGCCACATAACACAACAATATGACAAAGCTAATACCATCAGTCTTTAGTTTCATAGTTAAAAAGTTGGTCGCGGTAAACAGTATACTTTTGATTCTGTTTTAATACTACTTTTATGTTCACAAATATAGTTTTGTCGATAAATATACATTTTCTTATACAGTTTCTGATAATTGTATAAACAAAAAATGTATCTGAAACAGTAAAAGTGCAATAATATAACTAAGCTGTGATTAATTTTCTTGTGATAGACATGTATCCAATATTATTCATGAGAACATAGGAATGTGCAAAAAATGTCATCTGTTTATAGAGCCTTTGAAAGAATTGTCAACTTTTTTCAGAGTAAACGCGGAAAACATAGAAACAATCACAGCAATAATCATGGAAGCAGTGAAAAGGTGGGAAAAGAAAATGTGGAAAAACTATGTAAAGATAATAATGATGCCAAACAAGAAAAGACAAAATGTAAAGAAGATGAAGACTTGGCGTATGAAATCAAAATTTCTGAAATTATGGGAAGGTAAGTATAAATTAATTTATTTTAATTTTTTCGTTTTTAATAAACATTTATTCGTTTCAATAAACCTAATAGCTTCTAAACCAGATTCACTTTGAAGGTGGTGACGTTAAGTAATTCAATAAAATTTCAAACCAATACGCTGATTGTTGAGGGGGGGGGGGGGGATGCTAAAAATATTTTGTGTTTAATAAAAATGAAAATTTACTGACCATAAATATTAAATTTAATCAAAATAATATGTAAGAAAATTAAATAAAACGCCAAAAGGCAGACTGTTTCTCAAGCAATCTCTTCCACGCATTCTTTAAGAGTTGGCCATAATAAATAATTAAGGTAGAAAATTAAAAAAGACAACCAGCGAACAAACCGGCTAAGATTTATTTTTTACCCGCAAGCGTCTTTTATATTATTTTTCCGTTAATTTAATAAAATGTTGGAGAATCAAAAATTATACAAGTTATCATATAGATGTACATAAATGTAAATAGCATACATTAATTATTCATAAACGTACATAACATATCACAAATCATTCGTATGGAACAAATCAGCTTAAAAATTATTGATCTATATTCGTCATGAATTATTTTTAATGTCCAGATCAACTAAAACATACATACCCTGTCAAATGTTAAGCTTCATATTATCACAACTGTAAAAATATATTTCGTTAACGGTTCACTTCATTATAGTGTTAAATATTTTTTTAATAGGTAGGTATTTACAAACGCTCACCGTACAAGAAGCCAGAATATAATATTAAAATTACATTGTTTTTTATTTTATGTATATTTTTTCTGAATAATTTTGATAGTTTTATATATAAATATCACACTTAACCAGATTTTTTACATCGATTCTCAAATATTTGTTTATTTTATTCTTCTTGCACATCATCATTCACAAAACAAAACCAAAAAATTATTTATAAAAGGAAAAATGTGATGATATGCAGCGACGAGATTATCACCATATAGTTTACATTTTAGGTACTTTTCTTATTGCATTTCACATAGTTTGTTATTCTTTTAAAAAATGTGATAGTTACCCGGTTGATTAAGGCAAAAAAGACATGTAATTGAATTTTTTTACAAATCTATTAAAATAAGAATTAAATAAAAAGTTTTTTTTTATTATTTCAGATATCTCGTAGCGTCTAGAAATTTGGAACCTGGAGATCTGATAGTGAGGGCTGATCCTTTGGTGTTGGGTCCGTGGTCCGGATGTGAAATTATTTGCTTAGGATGTTATCACCCTATAGATTTGAGCAATTTAAACAGGTTTGTATATCTACTATAAATATTTATTCATTGTTTTATTAAAGTATATAATCGTTGTTATTCATTACATGAGAACTTTTTCCCAATTAAGAAAAAATGACAATCACAAACATTGACGATTCCAGGGGGGAGGCAAATGAGATATCTCCTCCTCCCAAGGATTTCAAAGATTATGTAGTATTACGCAAAAATGGTTCCTACCTAAGTATGCTGCCCACCTTCCCTCCCTTCCCAGAAAACATCCTGAGTACGCTCTTATATTTAATTGATTATAATTATGTTTTCAGATGTGCTGGCTGCAGATGGCCAATCTGTTCACCTCAATGTCAAGGTTTGTACAACTCAATAGGTCACACCAAACACGAATGTGACACACTTGCCTTTCATTGTAAAGACGATAAACTCGATGATATGGCAGAACTAAAAGACATGTATCTAGCGATAGTCCCATTAAGGTAAAAACAATAAAATACACTTTATCTAGGTATAGCTGAATTCAATTATAAACCTTCTCAAAGTAAGTAAAGTCTATATGGATTATTTTGTAGGTAAACTTGCCTTGTACATAATTATTTCCAGATGTTTGTTAACAAAATCATCTGATCCTGAGAAATGGGAAGCTATAAATACGATGGTTGCACATAATGCAGTTAGAAGAAAGAAACCAATCTTATGGAACTTTAATCAGCTGCATGTGGTGGATAGAATAAGGAAGAAATGGAATATGCCTGAGTATACTGAAGAGGAAATACACACCGTGTGTGGAATATTGGAAGTTAGTTAAAAAAATTGCGGGATTACTCTTGACACAATCTAAATACGATAGTGCTGTGTTTTTTAACTATGTACAGTCCCTTTGCGCATCGTTAGATTAAGATCAAGAAAATATCATATTTAGATAGTTCCAAGAGTAACCCTGCTGGATGCAATTGAAATCTTTACGATGAATCAAAAATTTATCAGTTATGTAATTAAATGCACAGAGGGCGAGTTTATGGCAGAATTACGATATCTTCTAACCACGTACTGAAAGAATGCTAAACGAAGAAGTAAACTTTTTCCAATTTTTATTGCTCGTTATCTAGAGACTTTTATTTTACATATTTACTATGATTTTGATTCGATTTTAGAATATAGATCATTGCATTGTTTTCCACTGAACCTACACAAAAATAGTTACTATTACTACTACTATACCATTATGACATATCACACAGGTGGAGAAGCCAGCAGACCAGACCCATGTAACAAACATGCAAGCCATTCTCCTACAAAAAATATTTCTACTTAATAAAAAATTACAACATCAGGCCACAATATATTCCAAAAAAATATCCGAATGAACATTCTAAATATGAGCACTGATTGAAACATTCGGTTAATCTTTCAACATTTCTTTCAGGTAAATGCATTTGAAGTTGGTCCGTTGGGCGCCAGTCTCAGAGCGCTCTACACCAGAGCATGCTTATTAGCACATGACTGTACACCCAATACAACTCACTCAGATGACGACAGACATCGTCTCTCGGTAAGAGCAGCCAGGAGCATAAAAAAGGGTGAAGCAATCACACTGAGCTATGCCTACACTCTACAGGTTTATATATTTTTGAAAATTTAATTATAACGATAGTTATAAACCATCACTTTTTATAGACAACAACTAATCACTGTGTTATTCTTTTTTTGCTTTTATATTTATTATTTTTGGAAACTAAAATTATACTCGTATACCGAAAGCTATAAAATAAATAAAAATGACTATCCAATTTTATACATCCTCTGACAATGACAGTAAAGTATCGTGTGTGTCGTAGGAAGAGGTGATTTGATTGCCACCAATTTGCTCTTTATGTAGAGGTCTGAATTCTGCCCTGTACTCCCGACAGGAGCGTTAAAGGGTGAAAGGATAATTCGTTATCTTTTATGATCTACAATTAATTATTTTTCTACAAACATCATCACGCCCTTCGACGTTCCTTCATTCAGAGCGTTTTCGCGCCAATTGAGTCACGTCTTTCCATGATATTCCTAGCGCTCTGACGTCATTGTCATAGGAACGATGCATTGTTAAAGAGGGACACTTTATACAATAGCCCTTACGTAATAAAAACTGGAAAAACTGAATTAGTTGTTTTATCCGTCATTATTAAATATAGCCTAAGTGGTTTAACAAAATCCTAAAGTATAGCTCAATTCAAAGTACCAAGAATGGCATGGATGACAAAATTTTACGAGTAACATAATTATATTTTTTTCAGAGCACACAAAAACGGAGAGAACATTTAATGGAAACAAAATTCTTCGCTTGTATATGTCAAAGATGCAGCGATCCATATGAACTTGGATCATATGCGGGAGCGATGCTCTGTCCTCAGTGTACAAAAAACAATTATTCACGTAATAAAAAACCTGGTCAAGTATTAATTCGGGAATTGAAAGATGGCTCAGATTCTAAAGAAGACACTTTGCAATATATTGGTATTATGTTGCCCTTAGCTCCTCTCGAAGAATCCACTACTTGGAAATGTGATAAATGTCCAAATTTTATAATGTCTTCAAAAATGGTAGGCAGCATCGTTAACAAGTGAGTTTTTTTAACTTTTATTTTTAGTTTTTTTTTTATATTTTTTAATACACATACACTTATACATATATGTTACATTAATTTATATAAACTTTTTTGTCATCAAAATTGAGCAAAGTTCATGCTTAGAGGGTTAATTTGTACATTAGTACTTTGAAAACATTAAACAGTATAAAAACTATAAAAAAATTCAATCAGAAAATAAATTACATTCACCACTTATAAAAAATCCTTACCTATATACAGCTTCAGGGTATTTGCTACCCATATAGTTAAATTCAGAATATTTTTTTTCTTTTTTCAGAATAAATTATGAATATGATTCCATAGATGTAAACGACGTTGAAGGTTATGAAAATTTCTTGGAAAAATATAAAGATATCCTGCATCCAAATCATTACTTATTCTTGTCCACGAAACTTTCTTTGAGTCAGCTGTACGGAAAGGTAACAAAATAAAACATATTACCTTGATCATTAAAAATAATGTTATGACGTACCTAATTATTTATTTCTGTACGAGTATATATAGCCGGTGTGGCGTGGAGGTAATGCTTATAAGTCACGAGGTCTGAGGTTCGATTCCCGGCCAGGCCAAAATAAAAAATGACTTTTTTCAAATTGTCCTGAATTCAAGTGTTACATGTATATGTGCTTAGTACATTGTATATATGTATGTGTATCGTTGCGTTAATGCCCATATTATTAGACAACAATCAAATCTTTGTGAAGGTCTTACTCGATCTATGAAAGATATTTGTATAGCCCATATTACATATTAATATATTTTGTGATATTATTATCTGTGACTTTGAATAATATTATTATTGTATGCAGAGAATTTGGTACATATTTAACACGATTTATATGCATCGGTCCTAAAAAAAAGATTATATTTTATTTTAATTATTTTCTAATCACACATTTTACTGTTAAATGAATAATTAAGGAGCTTTTTTCAAAACTTGATAAACTCAAATGCTAAATTTATAATTTTACTATAATGATATTTTTTATATACCAATATCGAGCTTTGAAAAAACTTTTTGATTTGGTAATATTCTTTTAATACAAGTTTGGACCAACTTTTTACAATGTTTCCAGTGGTAGAGAGAAATATATCATCAAAAAAAATCACTTCACCTGGATTTATTTAGTTATTAAAGAACGCTAATGAGCTATTATAATTAATTCATTCTGTTTCATGAATATTTCAGGTGGACACTCATCTCATCCACAAAATGTCACCAAAGCAATTACAGCAAAAGAGAGATATTTGCCGAGATATTTTAAAAGTCTTTGATATTCTCGAACCTGGATACTCAAGATTAAGGGGTAGGTCTAGAAAATCTTAATTACTAAGTACATATTGAATAATAATAGTTTATCAAATGGTTTCAATTATATTATTACTTCTCTTTAATTTAATTCACTATTTAATTGTTTTGTTTGTTTTTTTCTGAGCCTGCTTTAATTTATTTAATTGCTTATTTATTTAGGGACAACACTTTATGAACTACACGCTCCCATTATGGTGCTCACTACAAGAGATTATGAAAAGAAGGCAATTACTAAAACTGAACTCAGATCAAGACTAATAGAGGTAAATGTCTACGTACATAATTAAAGTGATTATAATAAATCAAATGTTTTTGTGTTAACACTTTGGAAATTCATTATAATTAAAATGAATTTAAAAACACTGTATAATTTCCAAATTAAATTTATTCACCTCAAACGTTTTCGCCAAGGCTTCTACTTGGCATCATCAGGAGGACTAATTAGTTTAAGTTCATATGTAGTGAGTCTGTTTTCTATTACTAACTTATACTAGTGGTGGGGGGGATATGAAGTAATATGAAGTATATAGGCCAAACAAGTAGAGCAATTAAAACTCGCATTCAGGAACATAACAGGGCATTCAGGGGGTTATCCGGATACTCGGAGATTGCAGACCATTGTATACAACATGATCATTCTATTGACATGCAAGGTACTAAGGTCTTGCACTCCGAGTCTAAGATTAGCAAATTAAATGCCTTGGAGATTCTTGAAATCCATAAAAACAAGAACAATTTGGTGAATATCCAAATACCATATGCATCTCCTTTGTTGATATACCCATCTCCTTCCCTCTTATCAAACACCCTCAACTCCGCCCTTTCTCCCCCACCTTCAAACTCCCCCCCACCACTAGTATAAGTTAGTAATAGAAAACAGACTCACTACATATGAACTTAAACTAATTAGTCCTCCTGATGATGCCAAGTAGAAGCCTTGGCGAAAACGTTTGAGGTGAATAAATTTAATTTGGAAATTATACAGTGTTTTTAAATTCATTTTAATTAAAGTGATTATGCATTATTATTATCATCATTATATAATATTATGTCCGATTAACACCCAAAACACTTCAAAAACATCTTGTTTTGAACAATAATTGGTAGGTATATTAGATAAATTGTTAAAACAATGTATAATTCTACTATATTTCGTCGTATGCATTCACTTATATACACGTATTAATTTAATTGCTCTGTGAACATGCAAAGTAAACATATACCTACTTAAAGGACTAAATATATTATACAATAATACGTGCAACAGATCTGTGAAAAATCTTTAAAAATAATCCCAAACTGACCCAATGAACTTTATTTGTAATAGAATAAATAACATTTAAGAAGATATAATATTGATTAACAAACCATAGCCAAATCTATCAATAAAAAAATAACAGTTGACCAGATTGTTTAGGCCCTATGCTACTGAACTTGAAAGAAATCAAATTTCAAATTCCTTGAAAAATCGTTGACTGAGACGTAATATTGGGTTAGTTAGAAGAAATCGCGCCTTTGCGATAAACTCGCCCTCTATAAATAAATTGCATTAAATTTGAATGTTTATCTTCTATGGAATTGTTTGTAATCAATATACAGTAAATAATGAACAAACAAATAAAAATATTAAAAATTTCTTTGATGATTCCCATAAAGCGCTATTTTTTATTTTAAAGCTTGTATTTTGAACAAAAAGGCCAAAAAGAGCACTGTTCTTCCGTCCGCAGGGGTTCCGTCGGCCCGGGCGTCCCTCTTTCACAATACACCGTTCCTATGACAACGATATCAGAGCGCAAGGAATGTCGTGGGAAGAGGTGACGCAATTGGCACAGAGACGCTCTGAATGGAGGAGGCTGGTTTCTGCCCTGTGCTCCCGAGAGGAGCGTTGAGGGCGATGATGATGATGATGATGATTTTGAACAAGGATATTTTTTTCAATTTTCGAAAGTTTAACAGAGTAACGATTGCGACTTTTTGTTTCACCTTTTAAATAACTTTTGACTTCATCACTTGAAATTATTCATATTTTATATATGAAAATGGGCGAACACAATTTGAAACATTAAAATTATTCGAAGATGTGACATCATTATTTTGTTCAAAAGTTAACTTTATTGATTTAATGATTCGTTATATTTTTTCAGGTAGCGAAATGCCTTAACGAGTCAGCCATAATATTGGGTATGGATCCCAAAGACTCTTCCGAAGGTATCATGGCCACTGCCGCTAAAGAGGCACTCAAACAAATCAAGGACTGGGAGAGGATTTTGGGGAAAATCATATGAAAAATACGTTGCTCTTAAAACGGTTAAGTTAGTGAAGTTAAAATTATATAATTATTCTGTATGCATTTTATTTATCTTAAATTATGTAAATAAATTATATTTTATGATATTCTGTTTTTCAAGACTTTTTATTAATCCTTCAAAACCGAAATTAATTGATAGCTTTCTTCCGAAAATAAATAAAATAGTATTAAAAATTAATGTATTTATATAAAAGCTCAGTGTACATTTTAGCTGTATGTGACTGCATTCTTATGAATGTGTAGACTCTGCTTACTGAATCAGAAAATCTCTAAGAAACCTTGAAAATGAGCCCCGAAAAATATATTTTATGAAGACAGTTCTTATGATCTATTCATATTGAACATCAATGAAGCAGCATCTATGAACTAATAAATGACAACACGCATAAACTTATTTTCACATGAAATACGTGGCCTGGTTCAACGGAAAGCTTTCGCTTTTTCTTGAGTGAGAAAATGATATGAGATTTTCTCTGAAGATGGCGCTGGTCACACAAATAGCTATCTCTCGATTATATAGGTGAGAACTTTGTCTCGTATACCTGAATAATAAATTATATTGATATGTTTATATCAGATGTTCATAATCAGCGGCGGTTCCAGCTTTTACAGAACCTCGAAAGACTCAAGTTGTCCGGGACCACTGAGACGACTTAGAAGGAATAACTAATAATGTCCAGCTTTTCAAATTTCTTTCCGTCGCCAAATTTTTTATTTGGTGTAGCAATTTTAAAAAACTCAAGATCTCATGTAAAAAAAAATGGTTAAAGTGTTTTTTAATATAATGTTTTTTCCAGCTTTAATTATTCCACATTTTTAGTCTCTTGCACGGGGCCCCAAAACGCGCATGGCCCTGGGCGCTTGCTCGGTTCGTCCGCCCTAAAGACCGCTTCTGTTCATATAGTATTTACTATATGACTAGACATTGAATCTTCATATTACAGCATCTAATTACAGGTATTAGTATTGATATTTAATTGACAGGTTAAGTATAAAATTTATACTTTATTTAATAAAGAAGTATAATAAGATGTTTATTTATTTATTATTTTTCTCCTTTTCATGCAAACTATCACAACATTTCCCACAAGAGGGGTAGCCATTGATAATCAAATACATGTACTAAACATACAAGTCGTCATTTCCGTGACAATGCAAATAAAGATATTCGGGATGGATAGCATACCTCATCGCTGAACTGAAGATGTTAACTGTCTTAAACGTAATATTTCATGAATACCTACCTTTTACAGGACATTATACAACATATTAGCAGTAGGTATAACAGAAAGAAAATATTAATTTGATATCTTGGTATTAAGTTGATTGAGATTCTGCGATAAACTCGCCCATTGCACAAATTTATTTGTATATTTTAAATTTTGCCATGTTTAAATTAAAGAAAAAGTAAAAACTAATGTTAATTTTTTGGGCAATAAAGATTTTTATTATTATTATTATTATATCTTCAATGACTCGGAGTACCTACTCTGTAAGAAATGTGCTAAGAGTGGATTTGTTGGAAAGTACATGCTTTCCACTATGGATCCCCTGTAGCGTTTGTTATCATGTTTCAAGAATGTTTTGTATTGTTATTGTACCATAAAGTCTGTTGTGACCGTATATTCTATTAATAAATAAATACAGATTACAACATCGGTGTACAACAGAGTTTAAAAGGAAAACAATGTACCTACTAAACATAATGGTTATATAGCATGTAGTGACGAGATTTGTACTGAGCCGTAATTTCTTTCACATAACCATGTTGGCATACATGAGCAAATTAATTTAGCTCTAAATATATTTTTATTAATTCTTCTTCTGTAATGGGTATATTTAGGTGCTTGTGAGATTTCATCAAAGAAGTTATTTTACATCTTGTGTAATCCAACGAGACTTGTTCATCTTGAATATAAAGATTCCCTAAAAATTCAAATTACTTCCCCCAGAATTATAATCTTTTTCCCGATACGATCTTTCGATGATTCGAACAGCTTTTGTACAGTTTTAGCCGCCTAAACAAGGAATACCCAAGCCTCTCGATTTTGTGGAATAATTTGGCAATGGTCCCTATCTTTTAGTTCTGATACTTCCACAAAAATAACCAGTGACCACCTGGATGTCCACAATTGCCAGGGACCTAAAAGAGGCAAAGTTGCGCTCGAAGGATGCAGGAGACCGGAAAACTTGGAAGATGAGTACTAGGAGAGCCGAACCCAAGTAAATAGGTAAAGGTGAGGGCTAAGAAGAACACTTCCACAAAAATAATTTATTTTTCTGATAACAGATTATGCGTGTTTTGAATGAATTTGAAAACCTACGTAATACTTATGCATCAGCATGGATGGTTAGTAAATATTGCAAAATATTTGTAATAAATATTGTGTGTTTTCGATTTCTCGCCACATTTTCCTTGATGAAAGTGTGTTTATTAAGTAAATATGTAAATAAAAACGTTTTTCTTAGAAAATGATAAAACGAAATGGCATCTATATGCCATTTATGTACACAAACTAAAATGAACACTTAAATAAATATGAAATACATACAATCTACTTTTATGCACTCTTTGTGCAAATAATATACAGACAACAACAAGTTTAGTGTTAATGAATACTAGTGAGGCGTAAGTATATGTACCTACAGTGGGTGGCCATTGAAATAGGGCCATCACATTTTTTATTACAACATCAACACAAATACTTTATAAAAATGTAACTATCCCAATTTTCAACTATTATTTGCAAAATTATGAAAAGTTGATTCGTTGGCAACACTATTTTGCTACTGGGAATACCGAATTTTGTAGTTTTTGACAGATAAAACCGTTATATTACGTTCAGCTATCATTGGTAGTGTGCTAGAGTTGGTTGTGTGTGTGTCGAATATCTTTTTTCAAACGTTTTCAAGCTGATTTTTTTCAAATCTTTTATTATTTTTCAAGCTTATTATTTAGTGAAATACTTCAATTGAATGCATTTAATGAAGATTATATAAAAGAAGAACATTTATTACCCTTTATTTACATATTTCTGGGTGTTTTGGTTTTTTTCTATATTTTTTAAAAGTGTGACATTTTTTTATAATGGTTATAAATAAAGATATTACTTCTTGCAAAAAAAGTGAAGTCTTGTCACTTTTGAGTAACACAGCATATTCGCAGCGTGAAATTGCAAAAAGAACTGGTGTTTCTAGGTAGACTGTTCAGAGAATTGCTTTAAAAATTAAAAATGGCGATGATCCTGTTTCTTCCCTTCGTAAAAATTGTCGGGGAAAACGCCTCACAACATCAAGATCTGAGAGAACAATTCGAAATATTTGCTTGGAAAACAGAAAAAAGCCAAGAAAGGTTATAACAGGTTTGATTAATGAGGCGGGAATCAATATTAGTGATCGCACAGTCAGACGATGCTTGGATGAGCTGGGATTCAAGTGCTACCGTCCTGCAAGAAAACCAAAATTGACTCCTGCCATGAAAGACAAAAGGTTAAAATGGGCCATACAGCATCGGAATATGACAGTAGAGGATTGGAGAAAGGTATTTATCTATTTAATGAACACAATTCTTGATTCGTATTTCTAGATCTTTGAAAACAAACATTATTTCAAATATTTGTTTTCAGGTGTGCTTCTCTGATGAGTCCACTTTTCAAATTTTGGGCGATAAGTCCTCATTTGTCCGACGAAGAGTGGGTGAAAAATTTAACCCAGATTGTATTATTGAGACGTGAAACACCCATTATCAATAATGGTATGGTCTGTAATATGTGGTAAGGGTACAAGAAGGCTGTACATAGTCCAAGGAACCATGAGACAGGATCAGTACAAACAGGTTTTGGAGCAAAAGCTCATTCCACAAGCTGCTGAATGGTTTCCGGATGGCAAATTTACGTTCATGCAAGATTCTGCCCCATGCCATACGGCAAAATCAATCAAAAAGTTTCTCTGTGAACAGAAAATTTCACTTTTGGATTGGCCTGGAAACTCCCCGGACCTCAACCCAATAGAAAATCTTTGGGAGCTATTAAAAAGGGAAATAACAAAAGAATTGGTGACAAACAAAACCCAGCTTATTAAAAAGCTTATAGAGGGATGGCATCGAAACCCTCACATAAAAGAACTTGCTTTGAGATGCATTGACAGCATGCCACGGAGGGTAGAAGCTGTCATAGCAGAAAAAGGGGGATTCACGAAATATTAGTTTAGGTGGCAATTTCTCAAAATATAATAATATCTTGTTTAATTTTCATGTTTCTTCTCTATTTTTATATTAAAAATGATATTTTATATTAGTTTGTTTAATTTTGTCCCAAACCTTTATGTCTTTTTTTACTTTTTGACAAATAATTCACAAAAATGTGTTAAAAATTCGATGGCCCTAATTCAATGGCCACCCACTGTAGATAGTTTAATCATTATAGTTCATCTTCGTCAATGGTTTTCGTTCTTAGAAAACCATCGAATCGAAGGCGTCGAATGAGTTGCATAATGATGGAATTATCTGATGGATAATATTATAATATCTAAATATAAATAAAATTTATATCTAACAATACAAGTGAATCGCTCCATGTTAAAGGGGCGTAAGTCACAATTTTTGCTAAATTGAGTTATTTATGCAAAAATGTCGAAAAAACACTTATCCATCCGTGTAGCACATAAAATGCAACAAACCGGCATAAGTCGAGTGAATATATACAAAAATTATATTTTTTTTTTCATTCCATGTTAAAAGGGTACCTACATTAGGTACGCAATTGTAATAAAGTTATGACTTTATTATAATACTATCAGTAGGAACTAAATATTTTTAGGTAGTTTACTGTATGGCAACATTGCAAATTGTCAATTAGAACATTTTTTACCGCCAAAATTGACATTGACATGACGACACCAACAATAGACTGTGATTATGGCATTAATGATTAATAAAATAATACTCTACATACATCAATATAATTCATTTTTATATTTAAAAAGTTACGTCTGTCGTTAGAATACATTAATTTATTATTTTAATATTACTGTTGTGAACTATATTTATACTTTTTATTGTGAAATTGTTCATTTATTACAACTCCTTTCCATTCCTTGTAAAAAGGGCGTAAGTCCAACGTTTTCAAATTAAATTTTCTCACAGACTAAAGTGAATTTCTCCATGATTGATAGATAATCGTATGTAAAATATACTATTTTACTTTAATAAATGTAAACAAAAAATTGTTTCCTTTATTTTTTTTTCACCAGAGAGTTTTATTGCATTCCTGTAAAATTACGTGAATTGGACTTACGCCCCTTTAACATAGAGCGATTCAAGTGTATCCAGTTTTGTCTGTCAGTAGAAAAACTAAAATTTATTTTGAAATATGCCGCACTAATAGCGACAGTTATTCAATGACATTACAATTATTATAAATTAAATTGTCTGTGATTTCATAAATTAAACAAAGTTAATTTATGTGCAGCAATATAAACAGTGCTCAATAATATATTTTTATATTCTATTTATTAAAATTAAACAAAGTTGATAAGCAAAAATTTTCAAATATCTTTAAGTGAAAAAAAATCTTTTTAGTTTTTGTATTTAAATCGCATTTTTGCTTTTAAACAATGAGATTTTGGTGTCAATGTCATGTGTTATGTTTTATTTTATTTTTTTACGTATTTTATAAACAATTCATATATATTTTTTTACACACACATCTGCATTAAATAAAGACGCAAGAAAATTGCATTAAAAATCGAAGAAATAAAAAAAAATGTTGAGAAAAAACCTATTAGCAACGTAATTGTAGGAAAACCATTAGAGACAATCCTTCATTTTCAGTGATTATTTATTGTGTATTTATTTTCAAAATTTTCAGCTGACAGGCGTGTCCGAATATTCTTACACACTTTATTTCGGTATTCTCTTTATGTTAATGTTTAATTCTGTCAATCAGTTGGTATATCCGTGAGTTCAAGAAGTACCTTATATGTTTGAGTATATACATACATGCGTTTAGGTACACATTTATAATATAGTTACCACTACTGGATAAAACGTGTGGGCATGGGAAAGTGAAAGTAATATCCTATTCCTCGAATAGAATCAAGTCAATGACCTCTTGATAAGATGGAACCATCTAGATTTTAGAGAATGCATAAGAAATAATATATCTGTATTATTATAATATGAGATTTGTTTATTTTACTAGTAGAATGTAATACATTCAACCAAATAATTATCGTGTATCTCAGAATGCACGTAGGCATTTTCAATTTAACTTCTCTATCTAAAATAGTCCAGTAATAAAGTTAACACATACCTAAATGTTCTAATCCTGTAACGTTTACTAATAATATACATAGTTTAGCTATGCATTTTGAAAGATCAAAATTCGTTGTTCTGTTGTTACAATATAAGTTAAATTAATAAATTATCATACATACTTATAAGTTAGACTTATTAATAATAATAGAGATTGAAAATGTCCCTATAAGACGAAAGACGTCTCTCTCAATTTTAAAACATAATACCTAGTAGGAAAAAACATTTGTTTTATAATTTCATTATGAAATTCTACTACCTAAATACCAACACGGTGAATAATAATAATATGTTATGAAATATTTTCAATACATAGGCAAAAAAGTAAATTGGTTTTTATAAATACTCAAGAAATACATAATATACTCCTTAAAGTTGAACTTTAAAGTAGGTATACTTACTATTATAGCCAAACAACGCTTTTTGCCAGCAAAATAAATTTCAAGGGCAGAAAACCGGGACGATGTATAAAAACATGTTGATAAAATAATAGAATCAGAACATACGCGAGAGTTCTAGATCTTAAACCTGGATTAATATAAATAACTTCTACACTGTACCACATACAAAAGACGTAACTTCATACCTTATGCACTTGAGTGAAAATATTTTTTCTATACAGACGCCACGTGCGAAGTAGCAAATTCAAACAGTAAGTACATACATAATAGTGTTTTATTTTTAGTCTACAACTTAGGAGAACTCTACTATGTCGATCTGAAATCGCTGAAATTTATTTCAGTTCCGTATCGCGATACAATAAAAACACAGTGCTTGTCTTATTATCAATTCATAATATACCAGATTAAGGTGAAAATTACAAAATATAATTAAATTTAATAAATTGTTGTGTGTTTTGTTCAAAATTTTCAGAATCTGACTTAAAATAATGTGTGATAAACCAAAAGGTTGGTGGTTCACGAATGAAAGCATTCACCAAGAAATTATTTATAAATATTCATGTTCATCGAGTGTTGTTAAATAAATTTACGCGGCGGCAGAATTGCCATCCACACTTCTCAGCATTATACAACCAGATAAGTCTCCATATGATCAGTCATGATCACACAAAAACTTAACAGTCTAATGCCGGGAAAAATTCACCTATCCAGATATACAGGATATCAAAGGATTAGGCTAAAAACGCGGGATCAAAATACCAGCATTGTGCCTGAAATATCTGTGTTCAGAAACCTTTTTACAATATTACAAGTGTTTATTATAATAGATTTTTGAATTTTAATGTACAAATTAACCGGTAAATCTAATTTTTGTAAATTATTTATTAAAGATTTCGGAGTTACCCCTGTAGCTGACATGACTAAAGGTATTATATAAACGGACCTAGAATGCCAAATATTTTTTTATTTCTCCTGCTAGTTCTGTATATTTACGTATTTTTTCTGCGACGGTTGTTTGTATATTATGTGTATTTGGGACAGCGATGTCGATTAGGTACGTTATTTTATTACGTTTATCATGTAATACTAAATCGGGTCTATTATGATGTATTTGTCTATCTGTTATTATGGTTTTATCATAATAGAGCCTATAATTTTGATTTTCTAATACCTGTTCCGGGTTGTATTTATAATAAGGTATTACATTATTTGAGTTTAAAAGATTATGTTTAATAGCTAAATTTTGATGTATAATTTTTGCTACATGATTATGTCTATAAGTATACTCAGTTTGAGCGACAGTGGAACAACGGGTTATTTAATTGTTGTTAAATTCTGTACCTGAGAGCCATTTAGTCTTAAGTACTAAAATGCCATTTTCAAATTCAATTTTTTAATCGAAAAATCTCGACATTTTACTAGTAATAAGCTGTATATAGTATATACAGGTTATTACATAGACCCTATAGTGTAGACCCTAAGCATTTGTGTACTTAATACTCACAACTGTTATGTTATTTCCGCTTTTTTCGTAACTTTGGCATTTTTGTCAAAAATGCACTTGAGTCTTAATGGCTCTCAGGTACAGAATTATTTCTCACGATCTCCGGCCGATTAGTTTCGCAGGATTAAATGAATCGTTTTAACGAAACTTTCACTCTCTGAAATCGATGACACTAATGTGGTGACTAGTGAAAATATCATAATAACTGAATAAACCTTAACATTTTACGTTTTTATCATCTCAAAAATAAGAAGATCCATTAATTAATTTAATTAGCATATCCAATTAACATAATTGGTAATGCATTATAGCACTTTTAAAACTGGCATTAAGAATAATATATTTGTGTTCAGTTCGTTAACTGGCTACAATACATCCATTTATACTGGTAAAAGTGCAGATGGATATATTGTTTTAATGTATTGTTCATGATTGAGGTAAAATTAAATACATTTAAAATAATGCGGTATTCAAATCTAATTAGGTACTTAATTAACATTTCAGATTCGAAAACATTTCATTCTTATTCACCTGTGTAAATTTGATAATTGATCGATTTAATTTTATTGAAATCGACAATGTTTATACATAGAATTATACATCAAAATGCTCATTTGAACATTTCTACTTTCCATTTCATTTCCGAATAGGCGCATTAAGGGTAGGGTGTAGCGCCGTAAGATTTCGAAAATGCGTTCTACGGTAGATTTCTCCCTCCGCGCGATCTGCATCTTCCCTTTCCCCGCTGTTGTTTCCTAGATACGAATTAAAATCTTTCGAATTAATTTCTTATAAGAATTCAGTAAGAATACTACGTAGTTCGTATATTATGATTATTATGAATACATTTGCTTCTATCTCGCTTGCACCATACCACACTCTTCACATACCGCACTATTTACAACCGAGTCAGCAGGTAATAACAATAGATATATACAACAATGCTATTATCGAATGGCTGTACTTCAAAATACTGTATAAAGACACCAACATTATAATCTCTCTGGCGGCTGGCGTGGCACGGAGATAATGCTCTTGCCTTTGAGTCACGAGGTCCCTTGTTCGATTCCCGGCCAGAGCAAAATGAAGAATTACCTTTTTCAAAGTGTTCTGGGTGTTACATTTTTATTAATCTTATTTTTATTCTTCAATATTACAAAAATTACTTGGTTACAATATTACAGAATAAAACAGTATCATAAAAATATCAGTTATACAACTCAATGTGCTTAGTGCATTTTTTTTATAACACAACTCGTATAGACAATTCACAGAAACCGAGCTAGTCCCAAACTAGGATAAGAATCTTGTATTTTGGGTACTAACACGACGATACACATATATACAATGCACTGAACACATACACATGTAACACCCAGACCCAGGACAATTTGAAAAAAGATCATTCTTCATTTTGCCCTGGCCGGGAATCGAACCCGAGACCTCCCGGGATGCCTTCTGTTAGACAAGTATATCCTCTTTGTCATCATTTCCTAAATCATTCGTTGCACATGTCCAAGTTGATATTATTGTGTATACTTATTGTACCTAGGTTGATACATAAATGCATAAATGTAACACTAAGTACCTATACACAATACTTTATAAAATAATGAGTACATAAAAAGAAACATAAAAACGTGCTCGACTAAAAAATTACAGAAAAAAGTGGGTATAAAATATCTTGGCAGAGAACCAAGATGCCAAGATGAGGTGTGAGGAGGCGCGGACGGCCAAGAACCACGTGGATCAAATCCTAAAGGACGGCCGCGTGTTGAGTAAGAGAAATCGGCGAACATGTATGAGAATGAGGAGGAAGCGAAAGAAGTTTGTAAGGATAGATCTATATGGCGTTCCGTTCTCTCTGCCTACCCCTCCTGAGACACGGCGTGAGGGTATAGATAGATAAGATAAAATATCTGTCTAACCCCTCACCTCAAGTCCTGTGCAGAAAGGATGGAACGCTCGACTAAGCTAATACATAGATAAAGAGAACTTGAGATTTGATCGTTACAAGTGATAACTAAGCTTATTTTCTGTTTTTTTTTCTAAAAAACTGGCAATATTTTTAAAAAATGTCTAGAAGTAGGTGTCTAGATAAAAAATCGATCTATATTATGTTTTTTTTTCATGAACATTGCATGAAAGTTATGCGTATTTCAGTAGCTGAAAGACGCATAACAAGCCTGAAAATTAATGGATAGAAGATTGACAGATTTATTCTCTTCTCTACCGGAGATTCCACGGGTTATATAAATATGTATATCATTATACTATCCCACTTGTGGGATAGACTGTGATGGTTTAGTAAAAATAGGAGAAACTATACGCCGCATCCCAAGTAGGGTAAGCAGAATATCCTTTTTTAGCATCTTTTCATCACTCATTTGTTCGATTGGGAAACTTTTCGAACAATAATGAATGATAATAAAAAAACCAAAATAGAATTTAATGTTGGTACAATTTCTATCTATTCTCTCACGCCGCATTCCAAGTGGGGTAGGCAGAGAGAACGGAACGCCATATAGATCTGTCCTTATATACTTCTTTCTTCTACATTCATACAATTTCTCATGCACGCACGTCGATTTCTCTCATTCAATACACGACCGTCCTTGAGAATTTGATCTTCATGGTCAAGCCATGTAGTTCTCGGACATCCGTGATTCTTCACACCCCTTCTTTCAGACAAGTATATACTCTTTGTCATTCTTTCCTCTTCCATTCGTTCCACATGACCAAACCATCTCAGTTTATTTACACGCATTCTATCCACAATACTCCTCTTGCATCCACTCATTCTTCTAATATCCTCATTCTATCACGCAACGTTTTACCAACCATTCTCCTCAACGATCTCATCTCCATAGCATTTATTCCACTTTCGTCCCTCTTCAACCATGACCACATTTCGTTTGCTTACATTGGTACAATGGAGCGGGAAATAACAATCAATTTTGAACAAGGTATTTTTTATTACTAGAAATACTTAAATAGTATTCCGTGGAGTTTCCAGTAAAAGAATATTTCTGTTTTCTGTAAGTTATCGAGTGTTCTGGAAAAAGCAATTATTTCATTTTCCGAACATCTGTCTTTTACACGACACTCGTAACTTACAGAAAAGACAAGGGAGATCTATTCATTACTGGGTACTCCTCGGTGTATTCTAAATGTCTTATTTTTACTGTTACGGAGAAGACAACCTGCATGTTTATACATGCAATTAATCTACTGGCTACTGGTGTAGTAGTAGTTCCTTTAGTAGGTAAGTAAGAAACGTTTTGTGATCGGGTTTAGTTTCCCTGAAATGAATAGTTTACCTATTCAAATCTAACTTTTATAAGCACGCAGAGAACAACTTGGTTGTTTATTACGTGTTACTGGTAGAAGTTACGCTACGTTCTACGCTAGTTACCCCACTTGTAGTAGTTGCATTGTTTAGGGCTATAAATCATAACGTGTGAAATATTTGCCCTAATCTGCTCGCAGATATAAAAAAATAATTGTTCTTCTATTTTATGACTGCTGGCTATTGTGAGAGATGAAGTACGTACCTACCTATGATGATGGTAGAGCATAGTGGTGGTAGTATCTTCTACATAGTAGATAATATTATTTTGTAAAGTGAAAAATCACTGAATAAATATTTTAGTCTGTTAGTTTATGTCATTATGGATGTATGTTTGTATGTCCTCAATAGAAAAAATAATATGATAAGACTGAGGAAAAATAATGTTTAGTTTTATCTGCTGGGTATTTTTTAGGCTAAAAACGTTATAGGTACATATTTTTTTACGGACCAATATATAAGGGTATATTATTAGAATATTATGTAATAATAAATGGTAAACAACATTGTTATAAACGTAATCATGATAATATTTCCATAAAAGTGTTGCTGGTTTTAGAGACAAAATACTAAAACTACCGTTAAGTGTTTATTCGCCAATTTGGTATTCATTTCCCGTAGTAAGCCGGGTATACCCTTATACAGGCAGTATGTAATAACTTGAAGAGCAATATTTATTTTGAAAACGTTAAGATTTTTTATACCTGCTTTTAGGGCAATCTTTATTTTGCAGTCTTTATGTCGAGCATTTGTTTATAACCCATTAGAGCTCTTCTTTATTTTTGTGTATTACCTATTCATAATAATTATGTAGATAATAATATACTATATTATACCCTCACGCCGTGTCCCATGTGGGATAGGCTGAGAAAAAATAGCGGCCGGCGTGAAGCGGAGGTAACACTCTTGCCTTTGAGTCACGAGGTACCGGGTTCAATTCCCGCCCAGAGCAGAATGAAGAATGACCTTTTTCAAAGTGTTTTGGGTCTGGGTGTTACATATATATGTACAGACAAGTACATAATATATCCTCTTTTTCATCCTTTCCTTATTCATTCGTTCCACATTTCCAAGTAGGTATTATATCCATAGTAGTATTTATATAAAATTACTGTACCTAGATTGATACATAAATGCATCAATGTATAAATGAAACACTAAGTAGCACCTGTACACAATAGTTTACAAAATAATGAGTACATAAAAAGTAACAGAAAAACGTGCTCGACTAAAAAATTACAGTAATTAGTGGATATAAAATATCTTTCTTACCTCTCACCTTGCGTCTTCTGCAGACAGGATGGAACGTTCGACTAACCTTATAGATAAAGAGAAGTTAAGATTTGATCCTTACAAGTGTTAACTTAGTTTTTTCTGATTTTTTTTCTGAAAAACTGGTAACACTTTTGAAAAATGTCTAAAAATAGGTATCTAGAAAAAAGATTGATCTATATTATATTTTTTTTTCATGAACATTGCATGAAAGTTATGCGCATTTCATTAGCTGAAAGACAGCTACATTTCCTAGAAGCGGGAGTCTATCCAAGCCTGAAAAATTATGGAAAGAAGAATGTGAGATCTATTCACTACAGGAGATTCCACGGGTTGTAATATTTTATATCATTATACTATCCCACTTGTGGGATGGACCGTGATGTTATAGTAAAAATAGTAGAAACTATACGCCGCATCTCAAGTAGGGTAAGCAAAAAGAACGAAACGCCATATAGATCTGTTCGTACACACTTCTATCGCTTCAATTACATTTATGTATTTTCTCATGCGCGCACGTCGATTTCTCTTACTCAATTCACGACTGTCTTTGATAATTTGATCCTCGTGATCAAGCCACGTAGCTTGGAGCTCCCGGCAATGAATTAGTCTTCCAACTTTTGTTGCAAATTTTCAAGTGCTCTGTAAAAGGCAGGTATTCGTAATACATTAGTAGGTATAATATATTTATAAAATACTATACCCTCACGCCGTGTCTCAAATGGGGTAGGCAGAGAGAACGGAACGCCAAACAGATCTATCTTTATACACTTCCTTCGCTTCCTTCACATTCATACAGTTTCTCATACACGCACGTCGGTTCCTCTTACTCAACACGCGGTCGTCCTTGAGAATTTGATCTACGTGATCAAGTCACGTGGTTCTCGGACGCTCGCGCTTCCTCACACCCTTTCTTTCAGACAAGCATATCCTCTTTGTCATTCTTACTTCGTTCATTCATTCAACATGTCCAACCACCTTAGTTTATTCACGCGCATTCTGTACACAACACTCTTCTTACATCCGCTCATTCTTTTCATGAGATATTTACTATGTATCTTCAATTCGTTGATGAGGTATGAGGTTGGGTGTTATTTTTTGGCACGGAGAGGACATTTATTAGATGTTATTACTCTACTGGCTACCCTATTTGTGAAAAATGGCCTGACCTAATAATAATAGTAGTTATATGGCTATTGCAGATAGGTAAAAAATAAACCTTTTACTATTATATAGGTTTTGGTAGTTTCTTTTATGAGGCCATAAATTGTGAAGTATTTATCCATACCAAAGTGGATGAAATATTGTTCTCCTATTTTATTTTAGTAGACAACTAAACTCTTTGGAAAAAATCACCACAAAAATATTTTATTCTGTTCGCTTACGTATAGGTAATTATGTTTATATTACGTCCGCAATGGACAAAATAACTACGCAAGACATTCAGAATGGGTGTAATGTACATAGATGCATGTACATAACATTAGAATATTGCTACTCAAGATAACCTACCAGAATTACCTAAATGTATTATAGTAAATAAATAAAATTGAATGAATCAATGAAAGCAGGTAGGTATATGCTAATATTGCGCATATTATGGATGTCAGTGAATGACTGTTATTGGGCATACAAAGAAAACATAATATTTCATTTTTATACAGTGAGTTTTATTGTCTATGTCAATAAGTAAGTACGTTACAGAAAAAAAATATAAGTAAACAAATAGGAGATAATTATTTAGAATAATTTATTTTAAATATTCTAAATAATTATATATGTATTATTAAAATTGCATAATAAGAATTAAACCAGTAACAAGTACTTTATTAGTGGGTGAAGAAAGTAAAACATAATAATAATAATACATAATAGGAATACAAAACAAAACGGCTGACTGTAATCTTACTCGATTATTTGAAACACTGATAATAATAACTCACAAATATAGCCACGAAAAAAGCGATACGTCCACTCTCACCAACACTTCACTCGATACTAACATTTTTAGACACACCCTATGGGCAGGGCAGAAAGTATTAAATTTGTATGGAAATTTCGATAGGCGGAAAATACTTATTGTGCAATTTTACGTTTTTAGAAATTTATTAAAGAAATAACGCATATTAAAGAAAGTCCACAACTTAGAATGTAGATTTTTATATATGCCATAAGTCAAACAAATAAAAAAAAACGTGCAATAAAGGGAACTTGAGATGCGATTCGTACAAGTTTTAATTTTGATTTTTTTAGGATTTTTTTTCTGGAAAACTGGTACCATTTTTTATTGAAGTCGACAACTAAAACTCGAGATAAAAGATTGATCTATATTATATATTTTTTTTACTAACATTGCATGACAGTTATACGTATTTTGATCTTTGAAACACATTGAAATTAACTAGAAGAGGTATAGCTAATAGGAGGATAGAGGATACCTAAGCCTTAAAGTTATTATTTTACTACTCATGATGTAGTATTCGGTAAAAGATAACATGAGAAAAGTTGTATGAAGTAGTTTGTGTTCACTGCATGCCTATGTCTTATATATTACTATGTATAGTACATAGAAATATGTCAATGAACTTTCCTTTTTAAAGTTAACTCGCATATTTTATACAAAAACATCATGGACGCTTTCTAAAGCCTTCGAAATACGGTAGATATAATGTACCAAGTATTAACTACATATATTGATTATATACATACCCAGAAAGTCTTTAAGTAGGTAGATGTGTACTTATTATATTTATTTTTCTTCATATAGACGTGTCTCAAACCGTACTATATTAAATACTTATGTGGTGTTCTCACTTTGGCGAATATCGCCAGGGCACCAAAATATCGCCAGCCATTTGAACCGTGTGAACAAAATGACAGCTAATCTGAAACGATAAAAACCAGTAGAAACGATATCGTCTCGAGTTGACCACCAACTTCTTCGACCGATTGAACGATTTGCGCATGCGCAGATGTGCACGGCGTTCGTATCTATGCTAAAAACCTATAAATTTTATAATGTTTCCCGCTTCGTGACAGCTGTTATCTTTATTGTTGGTTTGTGACGTTTGTTTCCTTAATTAAAAGGCGCCTTATAACCTCTACTACAGTATAACATTTTCGACTAAAAATAAACACTTCGCGATCTCCATCTCGATGTCCACCATTTTGAAAACAGTGTCAAAATCAAAGCGCATCTGACAGATCGTTTCTATATCGGTGGACTGTGTGAACAGGTGTGACGATCAATAGATGTCCGGCGAATTTTGTTTTTTCGCCTGGCGATATATTTTGAAATTCGCCTGGCGATATTCGCCAAATGTGAACACCCCATTACATTAATCTTGGATATCTATTGCATTAGACGTTAAAGATTTCTTCAAATTCACATACTTGTATTAAAATAAAATTTAAATTAGGTGCACACCTATGCATGTAATTTATCTAATTAAAAAATTCCAATAGCTGTAGTAGAAGTGAATTAATATAACTTTAAGCTTTCAATCTCAAGCTCAGCCAAAGTAAAATTGAGGAATTATTAAATATCAAACTTTCTTCTGATGTTATGTACAATGTATTTAAATCAATTAGCCGTTATAAAAATTCCTTAACTGGACTTATATATTATGATTATTTTATCAATCTTTCAGGCCTCCTCATGGAAGGAGCATGTCCTGTCTGTGAGAAAATAGCCAAGTTGAAATGTTCCAAATGCTACAACGTTTTTTACTGCTCCAAGGAGCATCAGAAGGATCATTGGAAAGCTCACAAGTCTGAATGCAAACCTGTGGTGGTTAGTCACAAACGACTTAATTTTTCATGTGCCTATATTTATTTGAAACTATACACTGGACCAAATTATTGTAATATTATTTTTTTTGTATATGCTTCCTCTATCATATGATTTGATTTAATTAATACGTAGTAGACGTATTCAACGATGCGATACAAATACATTTATAAATATTTACAATCATAAATTATTTACAACTGAAGTATGTTTAAAAGCAATTACTTATGTCAAATAATAATAAAGAGATTGTTAAAAACGAGAAAGTTTCTTCAGTCAATTGATGCATTTATATGTTTATTGCAGATAAGAGAAGATAAGAAATTGGGTCGATATTTAGTTGCATCAAAAGATATGAAAGATGGTCATATTGTCTTCAAAGAGAAGCCACTCATCGTTGGACCTGCACAGGTACCTACCTACATTATTCAATCAACATATTGAATGCGTATTTTTTAATGTTTTTAAATACTAATTTAATTCCTGAATGGACTGAAGCCTTTTACATTGATAATTACAAGTTGTCAAAATAACATAAATAATTCAAAACAACATTACAATCATAATTAAATGAAATCCATAATAACTTACATAATATGTTGCTTTCGAGAAAAAAACTTTTATTCTATAATGAACACGATAATTACCGATATAAGTTTATTTCTCTTCTTTTAGGAAACTCCTCCAGTTTGTTTAGGATGTTTAAAAACTATAACAGAAAAGGATTCACGTCCATGTGAAAAGTGTGGTTGGCCAGTTTGCAATGAGATTTGCCAGAATTCGCCTCATCATAAGCCAGAGTGTGAATTCACTGTAGCTCGAGGAAGCAAGGTATCAAAATTACAATTATGTATTTATTCATCTTTCTACTTATTACGCAAGTACACTTTAGTATACTGTTATGGTTACAAAATCTATTCTATTGTAAAAACGAAATTGGCAAACAGCGGGTTTTCAACATTCCTAAGCCTGCCAATACCTATATCTAATAAAGAAGCAGTGTTATTGAAAACAAAATCCAATACTCAGCAACGCAGCTGGTAATAATTGTCAATTCGTTGGTAAGAATAAATAATGAGTAAATTATTTTACTGTTCCAGATTCATATAAACACGTTTGGTTTACCTCATCCAAATTACCAATGTCTCACGGTGTTACGATGTCTCTATCAGAAAAAAAATCATCCAGAAATTTGGAAAAAACTCATGGCTTTGGAATCACATTGTAATCCAAGGAAAGGAACCGTAAAATGGCAGAACGATAGACTACAAGTCTCAGAATTCATCAAAAGGTTTTTCAAGTTGGAAAATCAATTTACAAATGAAGAAATTATGAAAATTTGTGGCATAGTACAGGTAAATATTATATATCAATAAAAAAATATCCATCACCCCGTCACATTCTCTTCTACAAGTACGGTAGCTAATGTATTAATGGCAATAATGAATATATTGGTTGTCTCCTCTGTGGCTATAAATAATAAGAAAATTGATGAATTGAAAATATTATATGAATATCTGCCATTTACAGGATGTTTAAAAACTTACCGAAAAAAAAATGGAAAACTTACTATTCCGGGAACTTTCTGATTATTTAATCATTTTTTAATAATACATAATAAATCAATTCTACAGTGTTTACGGTTTATTCAAATATTATATATCCTAAATCTCATAATTATTTGTGCATTGAGAAAGCGAAAATGGTATTATTCATTGATCAAGACATTATTAGATGTAATTTTAATTTTGCAGGTCAATGGTCATGAAGTTCCACTGACTGATTCCCCCTTCGTCGCCATATACGACACAACATCTATGGTGGAACATAACTGCAGAGCCAACTGCAATAAGAGCTTCACAAGCCGCGGAGAAGTAAGTAGAATGTGTATTACTGGTATAATAACGTATATTTAGAATTAGATATACCAGCTAGAAATCATTGGGTTGATTACAATATTCCTTTATCTCCAGATCGTTATGGCTTAATACATCTATAGATTCTCCCAATCTCTTTATAGTTATGAATTTCAATGACTATAATATATCTATCCTCACATACTCCCATCGCTTCTTCCACATTCATGCAATTTCTCTTACATACTTACAACATGCGGCCATCCTTGAGAATTTGATCCAGATGGTCAATACACCAGCATATATTTTTTTGGCATGCGTCATCTAACGCCCCTCCAAAAATCTTAGTTTATCGCCGTTTCAATTAAAATAGTCTATAGTTTTCAAACTTTGACTAGATGCTGTATCTAATTTCCATAATTATATGTCACAATTGGCATTGAAATGAATATTATACGTATTCCTCGTATACATTTTTTATATGCTCATCTCTTTGATTATCTCATGTACCTACTTTAATTGTTATCTACTCTTTTCCGCTTTTAGTTTCTCTGCATTATAATATGTTCTACTGTTACTGGGCTATGCACTTTATTAATATTTATGGAGTTAATTGTGCGTGCCCATTAATTATCACATTTTTTTTTTGTTATGGAAAATGCTTCACACTTGCTACCTAATTATACGTGAAATCGAATGATTTCATCATTTAGATTAAGCGTCCCGGTTGAATGTTTATTTCGTCAATATAAACACAAGTTTTTTAGAAAGTAGACCATACGAATCTGTACTTAAATTTTATGATTAGTAACTAACTAAATAAGGTACTTTTATTACAATCTAAATAAAGTCATATTATGGAGGTACACGTTTTGAATACCCTCTTAGACTTTGTATTGTATCTGATTACTAATAGCTCTATTGATTTTTCTAGATACTGATTGTGGCTGCCAAAAACATTTCTGTTGGAGACAATATATCTATCTGCTATACCGATCCTTTATGGGGAACCATAAACAGAAGACATCACTTGGAAGAAACCAAATTCTTCGAATGTAATTGTGAGAGATGTTCTGATGTTACTGAAATGGGGACCATGTTCAGTGCCCTTAGATGTCAAAAAGAGTACGTTTTAATTTATTTATATGTACATTATATATTTTTTAAAAGGGTCTATTCACACAATTACCGTTGTTTTTATTTTATTTTACAAAAATTCACAGCATAAGCCTATTAGATGACAAAATACATTATACATAACATTTACAAGTATAACAAGTATTTAAGTTTTGATTAATGTTTTGTTTCTTTTAGACACTGCAATGGAGTGGTTCTACCAAAATCGTTTCATACGAAATTGCACAACTCATCGGAATCATCGATCAAAGTTTACGATGGATTAGATAAAAATGAAAAAAAATCTCAAAATGGTCATTCAGATGTAGAAAAAACTAATGGACACGGTGGAAATATCAACGGTCAATCACAAAATGGAGACGAAAATGATATAAGTGAGAAGACAAAAAAGCTTACGGTAGATGATAATAAAATGTCAAATAAAGCTGGTGACCGTAAAGCTAATGGCAACAATGCGTCTTCCGATAAGAATCTGAACGAAGATGATCAATGGACTACTGACTGGTTTTGCCATAAATGCAATTTTACAATGGGAGAACACAGTGTCATGAAACTAATGGAACATATTGGCAGAGATCTTAATGCTATGGAAAAGGGCAGTTGTGATTCCTGTTTAAGGTACGGACGTCTCGCATTTTTATTTCAATAATATTTTTTATCATATGTCAACAGTTCTTCAATACAACCATTTCATTCCTGTACCGGCTTCAGATCGCTTTTCTATGTTTATAACTCATTCCTACCTGATTAAGAGTATGATTCAAATTTTTTTATTGGTGAATTTATTATTATTAATTTATTATTATTAAAAAAAAAAAAGATTGTTTCCATTCTGCTTTATCTTATGCCTTTTCTTTATCGATGAATGTTGTGTAAATGTAAATGTAAATATGTTTTTATTTATTCTCATTCTCTTTTCTAGAACAAGTCTTAAACTCAAGATTGCAACTCTGGTACCAGTCTCTTTATGAAATCCAAATTAATTTTCTGAAAGTTTTTCGTTGATTTTACTTTCCTTTTTTTCATTATAATGTTAGTGAGTATCTTAGAAGCGTGCTAAATCATGCGTAAAGCTCTGTGCTGTTCGCACTTCATTGTGCCTGTTTTCTTAGGTAGCGCTCGAATCAGACATTTCGCAAAGTCCTCAGGTATCTCCTCTGTGTCGTATATTTTGCTGATAAGCTTATTCATGTATCAAGCATGCCACTTCCAGCGCATTTGAGCAACTTTGATATAATTTCAATACCTGGAACACTTTTACTTACCATTTTTATTTATTTATTTATTTATTTTATTCTTTACTGTACATTGGTTACAATATTACATAGTGAAATAGTGGCATAAAAATAACAATTATAAATTCAATGTACAGAGGGCGAGTTTATCGCTATTTTTCAACTTTGACAAGGCATTATCTAATTCACTTCTCAAGATATTATCTCCATTATTTTCTTTGAGCTTCACTTTCATCAAGTGTATCCTTTCTTTTGTATAATTGTTTTGAATATTCTTTCAATCTTTTCACAATCAGTGTCTCTTCAAAGAGTAGTTTACCGATTTGATCTTTTGTAGCGCATCGTGGCTGTGTCTTACCATTGAAAAAAAATTAATAGAACTTAACTTGATTTTCCCGTTGTCATTCTGAAATATAATTTGTAAGAATCATACTTCGTTTGACGAATCATGTAATGGTTTTTTTAGATTTTTGAAGCACTATGGTAAATATCTCCACCACAACCACTATTACATGTTCGATGTCGAGTTGGCGATGGGACAGTTAATTGGACAAGAAGAAGAAGGCGGTCTGCCCGCAGTAAGTGATGAACGCTTGGAAATGAAGATAGATTCTTGCAGAAAACTAATAGATTTTCTTGAAAAACTTGTACCAGGTGAGGGATATAAATGAGATCATATTTACCAAATTTTTCGTGCTTTTCTTTTATCTATTTTAATAACTTAATTTCTATATTTTTCAATCTTAATAAACGAATTGCAAATTTTTTCATAGCCGAAGTTCGCGCTAGAGGTAGTTTACTCTTTGAACTCCATGCTGCTATAGCCGAAGCAGGAAGAAGAAAAGCCGCAAGAACTGGAGAAGGTCCAGCTATACTGATTGAATATTTAATGGAATCTCGTGCACTACTCATAAAATCCATACATCTTCTTCAGCATGAACCTGAAGAACTACCTGAAGGAAAGATTGCGCAACAGGCAAAGAAAAATCTCGGTGATATGGATGCTATGCTGCAAAATCTACATGCTCTCGAACTACCAATGTTGTTGTAAATAATGTCATTCTGATATGTATGTTTTCTTCATTAATGTGTTGTTACGTGTATCGTGTTTGATTATTGAAATTGTTTGATGTTTGCTTCATAGAATTTTGTACTTTTTTTACTGATTAAATAAACAATAATTTAGATGAATTTGTATTTGCATTTCATTCATAAGTTCATATTATTTAAAATATTGTACCCACATTATTAATCAGCATTTTGAAACGATTTCGAGTCAATCAGGTCTAAGACAATGGGCACCATAGACATAATAATAAGCTTATCACCAATATTTGTAATGTTTTCACAATATATCATAATATAATAATACTTATTTCACGGTGAAATATCAAGTTCATTGCTATGAAACTACTCCGACACGAAGGTCACCCGCAAAATAATACATATATGTCGTAACTGTAAACATTTGCAATGATATTACAAACCACAAGATTTATATTATCATCAATACCGCTAACATATCCGATACCACAAAAATTAAACCTTTTATTGTAGATAGTTGTATTTTTATTTTACGAAATAATATATTCTTAATAATACAGATTATAGGTATATTTCAAGTACTATGCTATGGGGAAATTACTTCTGTAGGTACGCTGCGAAATAGAGAAAATCGTTCTCTCTGCCTACTCAGCCTGGGACACGGCGTGAGGGTATAGATAGATACCATAATAGAGTTCTGAGCTTTTTTATTCAATAGGTATTATAGTAAATCTGAGAAATTTAATGTAGGTACAGCCTATTGCGTGTTATATATTATTTTATAGGCAAGATGACGTGACTTCTACATTACGCTCGTAAACTTGAATACTATGAAGAAAGAATAAAGAAAGATCGTTTTGAATCTGAAAGACTTTCTATGAGTAACTTCTTAGTCATATTCTAGAACTACCTTTGTAAAAATATTAATGATACGAGTACATAATATTACATTAGCCACGTGATATGCCGATGTTCAATAATGTTTGCCGCTTGGGTGTTTAATATTCTCAATGTTTACTTATTCAAAGTAACGATGAGCGAGAAAGATGAGGACTGTATGTAAAGTAGGCCACAGTGAAAGTAAACGGTTTATAAAGTAAAGAGAAGACTGCTCATTATAATAATAATAATACGTAGGTACGATATGTACCTACTACACATACACACCTCGCAATATCTATACTATACAATATGTGCCTCGCAATCAATCGCCTCCTACACTGCACCTTAGAGTTATATTATCGATATAACATAATTATCACCAATACATTATAATAGGTTATGTATTTATTTTTTTATTTAAAATAATATATTACAAATTACAACATACATACATATAAACATCTAGATATTTCAATTATTACCAGCATGAACACTTAACAGTCTCACTAGGATCTTTGATCCTGTGTTGAGACCGTCTCCATCTACAAGCAACCCCGCCATTCACGAAATTCTCCATTCACTCCAAAATCCTTCATTTCTTACACAAGCCTCCCAAACAAAATCTCTTCCGTTTCTTCTTCATTCAAATAATTTATAATCCACTTACACACCTCTCTCTTAAATTTCCCTAGCGTGACACAATCTTTGACAGTTCTTGGTAGACCATTGAATACCCTAGGAGCTATATATGAACTATCTTTCTGTCTGAGAGCAGTATACATTCTAAGAACTCTATGCGCCGCACTTATGGCCGCCATGCCATACTATACTTCATATAGGTATTGTATGATTACCTATATGAAGTATAGTATCAAGCCTTCCTTGGAGTTCATGTAATGTAATCTCGTAAAGAATAATATTCATCTCCCTATCCCTAATATTTTAACAGCTATTTTTACAAGATCCCGACAACTCAAACTTCCTTTATTCACTGTGTCGGTGTTTAGGTAGTAGAATTGCATAATTAAATTAAAACAAATGTTTTTTAGTGACAAGACCAAATAAACGTCTCTCTCTTGAATAAATCGCATAGTAGAATAAAACATTTGTTTTATTAATTTCGTTTCAAAATTCCTTCTTTCACGATAAAGCTTTCTTTCTACATCAGTGATATTTAAGATTTATAAGTAATATTTTTTTCTAAGTAATAAATTCTAAACATTAAGTAATAGTAAATTGGAATACATTGCAATCTAGTGATAAATATTATAAATAATTATGCATGCATTGTGAAACTGTAAATACGTATTTTTTAATCCTTATTATTTGGTGTAGGTATGTAGTGCATTTTATACAGGTAACGTAATTATCTAAATTTTCAAACTGTCATATAACGCAATTTTACTGCCAATATATATATATTTTTTTTTTATTTCACCATTCGATCCTCTACAGAGAGATACATTATACTTACTACTTTCAAGTTTAGTATTCTGTATTAGAAAAAGATAAGCCACCACATAATATGTAGAATAATAATAATATAAACGGTCAATTTCTACTATAGGTTATCCAGTAGTTCGCATTACGAAAATGTTATATTGATGATCATAGTTTTTTGTACGTTTTTTTTATTATCTTTCACTGTATACCGTAACAAGATATCTCAGAAGCCATATAGGGGCGAGAGGGTGAATTTTGTCCATTGATTGCAATTTTATGTACTTAAATGCATAATTATGCACTGAAATCAATTATGTAGAGTCATATCTGGAAGCGCCATGATATCTTGTAACAGTGCTCTGTGAAAGACAATAAAAATAAATACAACTATGATTATCACTATAATATTTTCGTAATGGGAACTACTGGATAACCTATAGTAGAAATTGACCATAAAAACTGTTTTAGTGAAAAATAATTGAAAAGCAGATTATCTAAACAATGAAATAATATTTTCCATTAATCTTCAACATGAAAGCTGTTCAACAAAGAAAAGTGTTGTGGTAAGGTGTACGTACTTGGATTGGTGCATATTATGTCGCAGTCATTTTAAGAATCCGTTCCTTTACAAACGGCCGGCATTTTATAAAAAAATGACGAAAGCGTATTCAGGCATGACTAGTATGACTAGTCAAATTGTAAAAATTTAGTTCCATTTCTCATCGTCCCATGGCGTTGCCTATCAAAACATAGTCATAAAAGAATAGTTCTATTTTCATTATTATTATTAACCACACCTTATTGCCGTACCGAGAAAAAGTATTACAAAATTTATAATTCATTAATATTTGGGTTTGTTGAAAGAAATAGCACCTAGCGATAAATTAGCATTCCTTATATTGAATATATTTAAGAATGCACCTTTCTATAAAGTAGTTCGTATTGTTATGAAATAGAAAATATAAATAAATAAACTATAATTAATAATGATAATTATTAAAAGCGTCATTGAAGAAGTTTATGGTATATGTATGGAGTTTTCTCGCGGTAGTTTTTGGAAAAAAAGTGTTGTGATAGATTTTGATCAAAACGCAAATATGAATATTTTTGAAATATCTACCATGATGCCATGATTTAGTGAATGTGTTTTGACAGTTCAATCACGATTAGACGATTATCACGGTTTTAAGACCGCTTTTGATCTAAATGTTTTTTGTATAATTTTGACAGATCTACCATATAGTGATGCTTTTATGAAAATATTTAAGAGTTCAATCATGATGTGACGATTGCATGAATTAAGATAGATTTTGAATACAACGCTTCTATGAATATTTTTGACAGGTCCACCATGATGTGATAATTTTAAGAATAAAATATTTTAACGATTTTAGAAAAATGTTTGCATTAACATTTTTGAAGAGTCTACCTTGGTTTGATGATTATATGAATATGTTTTGACAGTTCAATTACGATTTGATGATTTTTATAGTTTTTTCACCGATTTTGATTAAATGTTAATTTGAACATTTTTGACAGGTCCACCATTATGTGATGATTTCATGAATATGTTTGAACATTTTTGACAGGTCCACCATTATGTGATGATTTCATGAATATGTTTCTACAGTTCAATCACGATTTGATTATAATCATTGTTTTTTCACTGATTTTGATAAAATGTTTATGTAAACATTTTTGACAGGTCAACCATGAAATGATGATTTTATAAATTTGTTTTGACAGTTCAATCACGATTTGATAATTTTTATAGTTTTTTTCACCGATTTTGATAAAATGTTTATCTGAACATTTTTGACAGGTCCAGCATGATGTGATGATTTCATGAAAATGTTTTGACTCACGATTTGATGATTATCATGGGTTTTTTCACCATCAAGTTGTGATTGAACCGTCAAAACATTTTCATAAAAAATCATCATTTCATGGTTGACCTGTCAAAAATATTCATATAAGCATTTTATCACAATCGGTGAAACGTCGCAATAAATTCCTGAAATCATCGCATCATGGTTAGTGATGTGAGAAGAGAAAATTCTGATGGAAGAGAAATTTCTCTCCATAATTCTTCTTAGTGGTATTATTACCTTTCGCCCAGTATACTTCGCAGCCAACCTGATTGATCCAAAAATTTGTGGGGCTAATTAAGGCCCAAATCAGAGGTTATTAACACTTTTTTCCATGTAAGTACCTGCAATTTTTTTAAAACTTAAATATGGGCAAGTGGGGTGTCAACCATCAAGATTTTTTATCAGTTGTTAGCACTTTTTTCTATGTAGGTACCTAAAAATTTTTTGTTTCCATAATTAACTGTAGCTATATTGGTGGTAAATTGTCTCAACATTTGTACATTGTTATTGATTGATTGAATAAAGTGTTTATTATTATTTTACTGTTAAATAAAAAAATTAAAAAATTCTCGGAAAATTCTCTACTTCGGTAAATTTCTCGGTAAATTTCTCGAATAATTTTTTCATGAGAATTCCACAACACTAATCATGGTTGACCTGTCAAAAATTTTCAGATTAACATTTCATCAAAATCGATGAAAAAACCATAAAAATCACCAAATCGGAATTGAACCGTCAAAACATTTTCATGAAATCATCACATCATGCTGGACCTGTCAAAAATGCTCAGTTTGACATTTTATCAAAATCGGTCTAAAATCCATAAAAATCACCAAATCGGAATTGAACTGTCAAAACATATTCATGAAATCAGTGCATCATGGTAGACCTGTCAAAAATTTTCAGATTAACATTTCATCAAAATCGATGAAAAAACCATAAAAATCACCAAATCGGAATTGAACCGTCAAAACATTTTCATGAAATCATCACATCATGCTGGACCTGTCAAAAATGCTCAGTTTGACATTTTATCAAAATCGGTCTAAAATCCATAAAAATCACCAAATCGGAATTGAACTGTCAAAACATATTCATGAAATCAGTGCATCATGGTAGACCTGTCAAAAATTTTCAGATTAACATTTTATCAAAATCGGTGACAAAAAAAACAATGAATACCATAAAATCGTCATTGAACCGTCAAAACATTTTCATGAAATCATCACATCATGCTGGACCTGTCAAAAATGCTCAGTTTGACATTTTATCAAAATCGGTCTAAAAACCATAAAAATCACCAAATCGGAATTGAACTGTCAAAACATATTCATGAAATCAGTGCATCATGGTGTACCTGTCAAAAATGGTAAGTTTAACATTTTATCAAATACGATTAAAAACATCATTAAAATCACCAAATCGTGATTGAACCGTCAAAACCATAAAACCATTGAATCATAGTAGACCTGTCAAAAATTTTCAGATTAACATTTTATCAAAATCGGTGAAAAAACCATAGAAATCACCAAATCGTAATTGATCTGTCAAAACATATTCATGAAATCATCAAGCCATTTAGACCTGTTAAAAATGTTCCGATATACATTTTATCAAAATCGGTGGAAAACCATAAAAATCACCAAATCGTGATTGAACTGTCGTAATACATTCATAAAATCATCAATCCATGTTGGACCTGTAAAAAATTTCAAATTATCATTTAATCAAAATCGGTGATAAAAAAAATGAATATCATCAAATCGTGATTGAACCGTCATAACATATTCATGAAATCATCGCATCATGGTAGACCTGTCAAAAATGCTCAGATTAACATTTTATCAAAATCGATCAAAAAAACATAAAAATCACCAAATCGGGATAGAACTGTCAAAATATATTCACGTAATCTTCGCATCAAGGTGTACCTATCAAAAATGTTAAGGTTAACATTTTATCAAATTCGGTAAAAAACATCATAAGAATCAAAAAATCGTGTATGAACCGTCAAAATATATTCATAAAAACATTGTCGTAATTGATCTGTCGAACTATATTCATGAAATCATCAAGCCATGGTAGACCTGTCAAAAAAATTTTCAAAACATTTTATCGAAATCAGTGAAAACATCATAAAAATCACCAAATCGTGATTGAACCGTCGGAACATATTCATGAAATCATCTCATCATCAAAAATGTTCAGATTAACATTTCATCAAAATCGGTGAAAAAATCATAAAAACCACCAAATCGGAATTGAACTGTCAAAACATATTCATGAAATCATTGCATCATGGTGTACCTGTCAAAAATGGTAAAGTTAACATTTTATCAAATTTGGTGAAAAACATCATTAAAATCACCAAATCGTGATTAAACCGTCAAAACAAATCCATAAAACCATTGAATCATAGTAGACCTGTCAAAAATTTTCAGATTAACATTTCATCAAAATCGATGAAAAAACCATAAAAATCACCAAATCGGAATTGAACCGTCAAAACATTTTCATGAAATCATCACATCATGCTGGACCTGTCAAAAATGCTCAGTTTGACATTTTATCAAAATCGGTCTAAAATCCATAAAAATCACCAAATCGGAATTGAACTGTCAAAACATATTCATGAAATCAGTGCATCATGGTAGACCTGTCAAAAATTTTCAGATTAACATTTCATCAAAATCGATGAAAAAAACATAAAAATCACCAAATCGGAATTGAACCGTCAAAACATTTTCATGAAATCATCACATCATGCTGGACCTGTCAAAAATGCTCAGTTTGACATTTTATCAAAATCGGTCTAAAAACCATAAAAATCACCAAATCGGAATTGAACTGTCAAAACATATTCATGAAATCAGTGCATCATGGTGTACCTGTCAAAAATGGTAAGGTTAACATTTTATCAAATACGATTAAAAACATCATTAAAATCACCAAATCGTGATTGAACCGTCAAAACCATAAAACCATTGAATCATAGTAGACCTGTCAAAAATTTTCAGATTAACATTTTATCAAAAACGGTGAAAAAACCATAGAAATCACCAAATCGTAATTGATCTCTCAAAACATATTCATGAAATCATCAAGCCTTTTAGACCTGTTAAAAATGTTCCGATATACATTTTATCAAAATCGGTGGAAAACCATAAAAATCACCAAATCATGATTGAACTGTCGTAATACATTCATAAAATCATCAATCCATGTTGGACCTGTAAAAATTTTCAAATTATCATTTAATCAAAATCGGTGATAAAAAAAATGAATATCATCAAATCGTGATTGAACCGTCATAACATATTCATGAAATCATCGCATCATGGTAGACCTGTCAAAAATGCTCAGATTAACATTTTATCAAAATCGATCAAAAAAACATAAAAATCACCAAATCGGGATAGAACTGTCAAAATATATTCACGTAATCTTCGCATCAAGGTGTACCTATCAAAAATGTTAAGGTTAACATTTTATCAAATTCGGTAAAAAACATCATAAGAATCAAAAAATCGTGTATGAACCGTCAAAATATATTCACAAAAACATTGTCGTAATTGATCTGTCGAACTATATTCATGAAATCATCAAGCCATGGTAGACCTGTCAAAAAAAATTTCAAAACATTTTATCGAAATCAGTGAAAACATCATAAAAATCACCAAATCGTGATTGAACCGTCGGAACATATTCATGAAATCATCTCATCATCAAAAATGTTCAGATTAACATTTCATCAAAATCGGTGAAAAAACCATAAAAATCACCAAGTCGGAATTGAACTGTCAAAACATATTCATGAAATCATTGCATCATGGTGTACCTGTCAAAAATGGTAAAGTTAACATTTTATCAAATTTGGTGAAAAACATCATTAAAATCACCAAATCGTGATTAAACCGTCAAAACAAATCCATAAAACCATTGAATCATAGTAGACCTGTCAAAAATTTTCAGATTAACATTTCATCAAAATCGATGAAAAAACCATAAAAATCACCAAATCGGAATGCAAAAATGCTCAGTTTGACATTTTATCAAAATCGGTCTAAAATCCATAAAAATCACCAAATCGGAATTGAACTGTCAAAACATATTCATGAAATCAGTGCATCATGGTAGACCTGTCAAAAATGCTCAGATTTACGTTTTATCAAAATCGGTCTAAAAAACATAAAAATCACCAAATCGGAATAGAACTGTCGAACTATATTTATGAAATCATCAAGCCATGGTAGACCTGTCAAAAAATTTCATATAAACATATCGAAATCAGTGAAAAAATCATAAAAATCACCAAATCGTGATTGAACTGTCGGAACATATTCGTGAAATCATCTAATCATCTAAGACCAGTTAAAAATGTTCAGATTAACATTTCATCAAAATCGGTGAAAAAACCATAAAAATCACCAAATCGGAATTGAACTGTCAAAACATATTCATGAAATCATTTCATCATGGTGTACCTGTCAAAAATGGTAAGGTTAACATTTTATCAAATTCGGTGAAAAACATCATTAAAATCACCAAATCCTGATTGAACCGTCAAAACATATCCATAAAACCATTGAATCATAGTAGACCTGTCAAAAATTTTCAGATTAACATTTTATCAAAATCGGTGAAAAAACCATAGAAATCACCAAATCGTAATTGATCTGGCAAAATATATTCATGAAATCATCGCATAATGGTAGACCTGTCAAAAATGTTGAAATTAACATTTAATCAAAATCGGTGAAAAAACCATGATAATTATCAAATCGTGATTGAACCGTCGGAACATATTCATGAAATCATCTCATCATGTCTGTCAAAAATGCTCAGATGGTCGGTCTAAAAACCATAAAAATCACCAAATCGGAATTGAACTGTCAAAACATATTCATGAAATGAGTGCATCATGGTGTACCTGTCAAAAATGGTAACAAAAAAACAATGAATACCGTCAGGTCTAACATACATGATTCAATGATTTTATGAATATGTTTTGACATTTCAATCACGATTTGGTGATTTTCATGATGTTTTTCACCGGATTTGATAAAATGTTAACCTAAACATTTTTGACAGGTACACCATGATGCGATGATTTCATTAATATATTTCATTAATATATTTTTTTCAATTCCGATTTGGTGATTTTTATGGTTTTTAGACCGATTTTGATAAAATGTTAATCTGAGCATTTTTGTCGACCATGAAATGATGATTTTATGAATTTGTTTTTACAGATTAATGACGATTAGGTGATTTTTATGAAGTTTTTCATCGATTTTGATAAAATGTTAACCTAAAACTACCGGTCTACCATGTTGCGATGATGAATATGTTTTGACAGTTCAATTCCAATTTGGTGATTTTTATGGTTTTAAGACCAATTTTGATGAAATGTTAATCTGAGCATTTTTGACAGGTCTACCATGATGGGATGATTTCATTAATATTGGTTTGATCATTCGTTAGATCATTCACGGTTTGGTGATTTTCATGTGTTTTTCACCGATTTTGGTATGAATATTTTTGAAAGGTCTACCATGATGGGATGATTTCATGAATATGTTTTGACGGTTCAGTCACGATTTGATGATAATCATGGTTTTTTCAAAGAATTTGATTAAATATTTTTATGAATACTTTTGACAGATCGACCACGACATTTATTTATTTATTTATTTACGGCCCTTGAATACAAAAAAAAATATTACAAGTGGACAATTTTACAAGATACAAAACAATGAAAACTTAATGGCTACAAATTGACTACAATGACTAAAAATTAAATGAAATTTATAAAATAAACATTAAATTAAATTTGTATTTTCAGAATAAATCTGATGGTTTTATGTATTAGTTTCGACAGTTTTTGACCAGTCAACCATAAAATGATGATTTAACGAATATGTTACGACAGATTACGACGATTACCAAAAAAATCACCAGATTTTTATAGTTTCTTCACCGATTTTGATAAAATATTAATCTGAAAATTTTTGACAGGTCTTCCATGATGCGTTGATTCCATGAATATCTTTTGACAGTTCAATCACGATTTGGTGATTTTTAGATCGATTTTGATTAAATTTTTAAATGAATATTTTTGACAGGTCTTCCATGATGCGATGATTTCGTGACAGTTAAATTTCGATTTGGTGATTTTTATTATGTTTTTCACGATTTTGATAAAATGTTAACCCAAACATTTTTGACAGGTCTACCATGATGCGATGACTTCATGAATTTGTTTTGACGGTTCAATCAATATTTGTGATTTTTAGGCCGATTTTGATAAAATGTAAATCTAAAAATTTTTGACTGGTCAACCATGAAATGATGATTTTATGAATTTGTTTTTGCAGATTAATGACGATTTGGTGATTTTTATGGTGATTTTCACCGATTTTGATGAAATGTTAACCTTAAACTTTATGACAGATCTACCATGTTGCGATGAAATCATCGCAACAACAGCAACGCAATTGACAGCTCAATTCCGATTTGGTGATTTTTATGGTTTTTAGACCGATTTTGATAAAATGTTTATATGAATATTAATGACCCATAAAATGATGATTTTATGAATATGTTTCGACAGTTCGATGATATTTGGTGATTTTTAATATGTTTTTCACCGACTTCGATAAAATGTTAACTTAAACATTTTTGACAGGTCTACCATGATGGGATGATTTCATGAATTTGTTTTTACAGATTTTACAGTCATTAGACGATTTGGTGATTTTTATGGTTTCTTCAACGATTTTGATGAAATGTTAATCTGAAAATTTTTGACTGTTCTACCATGATGCGTTGATTTCACGAATATGTTTTGACGGTTCAATTCCAACTTGGTGATTTTTATGGTATTTAGACCGATTTTGATAAAATATTAATCGGAGCATTTTTGACAGGTGATGCGTGATGCGATGATTTCATGAATATGTTTTGTCGGTTCAATCACGATTTGATGGTAATCATGGTTTTTTCACCGATTTTTATGAAATGTATATCTGAACGTTTTTGACAGGTCATGGCGTGGTGATTTCGTGAATATATTTCTACAGACCAATTACCATTTGGTGATTTTTATGGTTTCTTCACCGATTTTGGTAAAATGTTAAACTGAAAATTTTTGACAGGTCTACCATGATGCGATGATTTCATGAATATATTTTGACAGTTCAATTCCGATTTGGTGATTTTTATGGTTTTTGGACAGATTTTGATAAAATATTAATCGGAGCATTTTTGACAGGCATACCGTGATGCGATGATTTCATGAATGTGTTTTGACAGTTTAATTCTGATTTGGTGACTTTTATAGTTTATGGAACGATTTTGATGAAATGTTAATCTTTACATTTTTTGCAGGTCTACCCATGATGGGATGATTTCATAAATATGTTTTGACGGTTCAATCACGATTTGGTGATTTTTATGATATTTTTCACCGATTTTGATAAAATTTTAACCAAAACATATTTGACAGGTCTACCATGGCTTGATGATTTCGTGAATATATTTCTACAGATCAATTACCATTTGGTGATTTTTATGGTTTTTGGACAGATTTTGATAAAAAATAAATCTGAGCATTTTTGACAGGTCTACCATGATGCGTTGATTTCACGAATTCGTTTTGACAGTTCAATCAATATTTGGTGATTTTTAGACCGATTTTGATAAAATGTAAATCTAAAAAAATTTGACAGGACAACCATGAAATGATGATTTTATGAATTATTGATTATTGACGATTTGGTGATTTTTTTTTGTGCGATCGGTGAAAATTAAAAACAATGGTGTTTTTCACCAATTTTGATGAAATGTTAACCTTAAACTTTTTGACAGATCTACCATGTTGCGATGATTTCATAAATATGTTTTGACAGTTCAATTCCGATTTGGTGATTTTTAAGTTGTTTTTCAACGATTTTTCATAAAATGTTAACTAAGACATTTTTGACAGGTCAACCATGAAATGATGATTTTATGAATATGTTTCGACAGTTCGATGACGATTTGGTGAATTTTATTATGTTTTTCACTGACTTTGACAAAGTGTAAACTTATACATTCTTGACAGGTCTACCATGATGCGATGATTTCATGAATAGGTTTTAACGGATTAATTCTGGTTTGGTGATTATGGTTTTTAGTCCAATTATGATAAAATGTTAATCTGAGCATTTTTGACAGGTCAACCAAGAAATGATGATTTTATGAATTTGTTTTTACAGATTAATGACGACTTGGTGATTTTTATTGTGTTTTTCACCGATTATGCTTTTTGACAGGTCTACCATTTTGCGATGATTTCACGAATTCGTTTTGACGGTTCAATCAATATTTGGTGATTTTAAGACCGATTTTGATAAAATGTAAATCTAAAAAAATTTGACAGGACAACCATGAAATGATGATTTCAAGAATTAGTTTTTACAGATTAATGACGATTTGGTGAATTTTTTTGTGCGATCGGTGAAAATTAAAAACAATGGCGTTTTTCACCGATTTTGATGAAATGTTAACCTTAAGCTTTTTGACAGATCTACCATGTTGCGATGATTTCATGAATATGTTTTGACAGTTCAATTCCGATCTGGTGATTTTTATGATGTTTTTCACCAAGTTTTCATAAAATGTTAACTAAGACATTTTTGACAGGTCAACCATGAAATGATGATTTTATGAATATGTTTCGACAGTTCAATTACCATTTGGCGATTTTTAGTGTAAACTTATACATTTTTGGCAGGTCTACCATGATGTGTTGATTTCACGAATTTGTTTTGACGGTTCAATCAATATTTGGTGATTTTTAGACCGATTTTGATAAAATGTAAATCTGAATATTTTTGACAGATGAAATGATGATTTTATGAATAAGTTTTTACTGATTAATGACGATTTGGTGATTTTTATGATGTTTTTCACCGATTTTGATAAAATGTTAACCTTAAACTATTTGACAGGTCTACCATGTTGCGATGATTTCATGAATATGTTTTGACGGTTCAATTCCGATTTGGTGATTTTGATTAAATGATAACCTAAAACTTGACAGGTCAACCATGAAATGATGATTTTATGAATATTTTTCGACAGTTCAATGACGATGAGGTGATTTTTATTTTATTTTTCACAGATTTTGATAAAATGTTAACTTAAACATTTTTGACAGGTCTACCATGATGCAATGATTTCATGAATATGTTTTTACAGTTTTATTCCGATTTGGTGATTTTTATGATGTTTTTCACCGATTTTGATAAAATTTTAACATAAACATTTTTGACAGGTTTACCATGACGCGATGATTACATGAATATTTTTTGACAGTTTATTTCTGATTTCGTGATTTTTCTGGATTTTAACCAATTTTGATAAAATGTTAATTTGAAAAATTTTGTCAGGTGCGTTGATTTCACGAATTTATTTTGACGGTTCAATCAATATTTGGTGATTTTTAGACCGATTTTGATTAATTCTGAATATTTTTGACAGATTAACCATGAAATGAAGATTTCATGAATATGTTTTGACAGTTCAATTCCGATTTGGTAAATTTGATTAAATCTTAACCAAAAACTTTTTGACAGGTCAACCATGAAATGATGATTTTATGAATATTATGTTTCGACAGTTCAATGACGATGTGGTGATTTTCATGGTTTTTAGACCAATTTTGATAAATTTTTGACAGGTCTACCATGTTGCGATGATTTCATGAATATGTTTTAACAGTTCAATTCCGATTTGGTGATTTTGATTAAATGTTAACCTAATACTTTTTGACAGGTCAACCATGAAATGATGATTTTATGAATATGTTTTGACAGTTCAATGACGATGAGGTGATTTTATTATGTTTTTCATCGGATTTGATTAAATGTTAATTTTTGACAGGTACGTTGCGATACGTTGATTTCACGAATTTGTTTTGACGGTTCAATCAATATTTGGTGATTTTTAGACCGATTTTGATAAAATGTAAATCTGAATATTTTTGACAGATTAACCATGAAATGATGATTTTATGAATTTGTTTTTACAGATTAATGACGATTTGGTGATTTTTATGATGTTTTTCACCGATTTTGATAAAATTTTAACATAAACATTTTTGACAGGTTTACCATGACGCGATGATTACATGAATATTTTTTGACAGTTTATTTCTGATTTCGTGATTTTTCTGGATTTTAACCAATTTTGATAAAATGTTAATTTGAAAAATTTTGTCAGGTGCGTTGATTTCACGAATTTATTTTGACGGTTCAATCAATATTTGGTGATTTTTAGACCGATTTTGATTAATTCTGAATATTTTTGACAGATTAACCATGAAATGAAGATTTCATGAATATGTTTTGACAGTTCAAATCCGATTTGGTAAATTTGATTAAATCTTAACCAAAAACTTTTTGACAGGTCAACCATGAAATGATGATTTTATGAATATTATGTTTCGACAGTTCAATGACGATGTGGTGATTTTCATGGTTTTTAGACCAATTTTGATAAATTTTTGACAGGTCTACCATGTTGCGATGATTTCATGAATATGTTTTGACAGTTCAATTCCGATTTGGTGATTTTGATTAAATGTTAACCTTATACTTTTTGACAGGTCAACAATGAAATGATGATTTTATGAATATGTTTTGACAGTTCAATTCCGATTTGGTAAATTTGATTAAATCTTAACCAAAAACTTTTTGACAGGTCAACCATGAAATGATGATTTCATGAATATTATGTTTCGACAGTTCAATGACGATGTGGTGATTTTCATGGTTTTTAGACCAATTTTGATAAATTTTTGACAGGTCTACCATGTTGCGATGATTTCATGAATATGTTTTGACAGTTCAATTCCGATTTGGTAAATTTGATTAAATCTTAACCAAAAACTTTTTGACAGGTCAACCATGAAATGATGATTTTATGAATATTATGTTTCGACAGTTCAATGACGATGTGGTGATTTTCATGGTTTTTAGACCAATTTTGATAAATTTTTGACAGGTCTACCATGTTGCGATGATTTCATGAATATGTTTTGACAGTTCAATTCCGATTTGGTGATTTTGATTAAATGTTAACCTAATACTTTTTGACAGGTCAACCATGAAATGATGATTTTATGAATATGTTTTGACAGTTCAATGACGATGAGGTGATTTTATTATGTTTTTCATCGGATTTGATTAAATGTTAATTTTAACATTTTTGACAGGTACGTTGCGATACGTTGATTTCACGAATTTGTTTTGACGGTTCAATCAATATTTGGTGATTTTTAGACCGATTTTGATAAAATGTAAATCTGAATATTTTTGACAGATTAACCATGAAATGATGATTTTATGAATTTGTTTTTACAGATTAATGACGATTTGGTGATTTTTATGATGTTTTTCACCGATTTTGATAAAATTTTAACATAAACATTTTTGACAGGTTTACCATGACGCGATGATTACATGAATATTTTTTGACAGTTTATTTCTGATTTCGTGATTTTTCTGGATTTTAACCAATTTTGATAAAATGTTAATTTGAAAAATTTTGTCAGTTGCGTTGATTTCACGAATTTATTTTGACGGTTCAATCAATATTTGGTGATTTTTAGACCGATTTTGATTAATTCTGAATATTTTTGACAGATTAACCATGAAATGAAGATTTCATGAATATGTTTTGACAGTTCAATTCCGATTTGGTAAATTTGATTAAATCTTAACCAAAAACTTTTTGACAGGTCAACCATGAAATGATGATTTTATGAATATTATGTTTCGACAGTTCAATGACGATGTGGTGATTTTCATGGTTTTTAGACCAATTTTGGTAAATTTTTGACAGGTCTACCATGTTGCGATGATTTCATGAATATGTTTTGACAGTTCAATTCCGATTTGGTGATTTTGATTAAATGTTAACCTTATACTTTTTGACAGGTCAACAATGAAATGATGATTTTATGAATATGTTTTGACAGTTCAATGACGATGAGGTGATTTTATTATGTTTTTCACCGGATTTGATTAAATGTTAATTTTAACATTTTTGATACGTTGCGATACGTTGATTTCACGAATTTGTTTTGACGGTTCAATTTGGTGATTTTTAGACCGATTTTGATAAAATGTAAATCTGAATATTTTTGACAGATTAACCATGAAATGATGATTTTATGAATTTGTTTTTACAGATTAAAGACGATTTGGTGATTTTTATGATGTTTTTCACCGATTTTGATAAAATGTTAACCTCAAACTTTTTGACAGGTCTACCATGTTGCGATGATTTCATGAATATGTTTTGACAGTTCAATTCCGATTTGGTGATTTTGATTAAATGTTAACCTAAAGTTTTTTGACAGGTCAACCATGAAATGATGATTTTATGAATATGTTTCGACAGTTCAATGACAATGAGGTGATTTATATTATGTTTTTCACCGGATTTGATTAAATGTTGATTAAAACATGTTAAAACATTTTTGACAGGTGCGTTGCGATGCGTTGATTTCACGAATTTGTTTTGACGGTTCAATCAATATTTGGTGATTTTTAGTCCGATTTTGATAAAATGTAAATCTAAAATTTTTGACTTGTTAACCATGAAATGATGATTTTATGAATATGTTTCGACAGTTCAATGACGATGAGGTGATTTTTATTATGTTTTTCACCGGATTTGATTAAATGTTAATTTTAACATTTTTGACAGGTCTACCATGATGCGTTGATTTCACGAATTTGTTTGGAAGGTTCAATCAATATTTGGTGATTTTTTGACCAATTTTGATAAAATGTTAATCTGAACATTTTTGACAGCTCTACCATGATGCGATGATTTCATGAATATGTTTTGACGGTTCAGTCACGATTTATCACGATTATCACACAACGAATATATAAATATTAGGTCCTTACATATGAAATTGGCGTTTGGCGAACTGGCAACTTTGATTCAAAATATGTGGCGTTCGGCTAGGAATTCCAAATTCAAATTTATTTCAAATTTAAGACCATGTATTTCTGTGTTCGAATTACGAAATTTATTTGGTATCGCGTCATTTGTTTTTCTTTCACATCGTTCTGTTCACAATATGGAGAACTTAAAATATCGCTATATTTACGAATATGAGTTTCACCTCGGCACTAGTGCTGCAGAAACGGCTCGTAGGATTAACAATGCGTATGGGGAAGCTACTGCAAAAGAAAATACGGTACGTTATTGGTTCCAACGTTTCCGTTCTGGAAATTTTGACCTACAGAACAAGCCTCGTAGACGGCCGGAGACACAAGTTGATAACGAAGAATTAAAAGCAATTGTGGAAGCAGATCCATCGCAAACCACGTCAGAGTTAGCGGCAGGCTTCGGTGTGAGTGATAAAACCATTTTGATTCACTTGAAACAAATTGGAAAAGTGAAAAAACTTGCAAAATGGGTACCGCATGAATTGGTACTGCTGCTTCAGGACAACGCTCGACCACATACGGCACGTTTGACGACCGCAAAACTACGGGAGCTGCGACTGGAATGTCTTCGACACCCACCATACTCCCCGGACCTTGCTCCAACTGATTACCATTTTTTTCGGAATTTGGACAACTTCATGCAAGGAAAAAAATTCAATTCTCACGAGGCTGTCCAAACGGCCTTCAAAGATTTTATTGATTCTCGCTCACACACTTTTTTTAGTAAAGGAATCAATGAACTACCTTCGAGATGGCAAAAGTGCATAGATAGCCATGGTACATACTTTGACTAAATAAAAAAATAGTTTCATAAAAAAAAATCGTTTTCATTTCTGCCATATGAAACGCCAATTTCATATGTAAGGACCTAATATAATCATGTTTTTTTCACCGAATTTGATTAAATGTTTTTATGAATATTTTTGACAGGTCAACCATGAAATAATGATTATTTTATGTAATTAAACTAATATTTTTGACAGGTACACCATAATGCGATGATTTCATGAATATCTTTTGACAGTTTAATTCCGATTTGGTGATTTTTATGGTTTTTAGATCGATTTTGATAAAATTTATATCTATAAATTTTTGACAAGTCAACCATGAAATGATGATTTTATGAATTTGTTTCGACAGTTTAATGACGATTCGGTGATTTTTATGATGTTTTTCACCGATTTTGATAAAATGTTAACCTTAAGCTTTTTGACATATCTACCATTTTGCGATGATTTCACGAATTCGTTTTGACGGTTCAATCAATATTTGGTGATTTTAAGACCGATTTTGATAAAATGTAAATCTAAAAAAAATTGACATGACAACCATGAAATGATGATTTTTTGAATTAGTTTTTACAGATTAATGACGATTTGGTGAATTTTTTTGTGCGATCGGTGAAAATTAAAAACAATGGCGTTTTTCACCGATTTTGATGAAATGTTAACCTTAAGCTTTTTGACAGATCTACCATGTTGCGATGATTTCATGAATATGTTTTGACAGTTCAATTCCGATCTGGTGATTTTTATGATGTTTTTCACCAAGTTTTCATAAAATGTTAACTAAGACATTTTTGACAGGTCAACCATGAAATGATGATTTTATGAATATGTTTCGACAGTTCAATTACCATTTGGCGATTTTTAGTGTAAACTTATACATTTTTGGCAGGTCTACCATGATGTGTTGATTTCACGAATTTGTTTTGACGGTTCAATCAATATTTGGTGATTTTTAGACCGATTTTGATAAAATGTAAATCTGAATATTTTTGACAGATGAAATGATGATTTTATGAATAAGTTTTTACTGATTAATGACGATTTGGTGATTTTTATGATGTTTTTCACCGATTTTGATAAAATGTTAACCTTAAACTATTTGACAGGTCTACCATGTTGCGATGATTTCATGAATATGTTTTGACGGTTCAATTCCGATTTGGTGATTTTGATTAAATGATAACCTAAAACTTGACAGGTCAACCATGAAATGATGATTTTATGAATATTTTTCGACAGTTCAATGACGATGAGGTGATTTTTATTTTATTTTTCACAGATTTTGATAAAATGTTAACTTAAACATTTTTGACAGGTCTACCATGATGCAATGATTTCATGAATATGTTTTTACAGTTTTATTCCGATTTGGTGATTTTTATGATGTTTTTCACCGATTTTGATAAAATTTTAACATAAACATTTTTGACAGGTTTACCATGACGCGATGATTACATGAATATTTTTTGACAGTTTATTTCTGATTTCGTGATTTTTCTGGATTTTAACCAATTTTGATAAAATGTTAATTTGAAAAATTTTGTCAGGTGCGTTGATTTCACGAATTTATTTTGACGGTTCAATCAATATTTGGTGATTTTTAGACCGATTTTGATTAATTCTGAATATTTTTGACAGATTAACCATGAAATGAAGATTTCATGAATATGTTTTGACAGTTCAATTCCGATTTGGTAAATTTGATTAAATCTTAACCAAAAACTTTTTGACAGGTCAACCATGAAATGATGATTTTATGAATATTATGTTTCGACAGTTCAATGACGATGTGGTGATTTTCATGGTTTTTAGACCAATTTTGATAAATTTTTGACAGGTCTACCATGTTGCGATGATTTCATGAATATGTTTTAACAGTTCAATTCCGATTTGGTGATTTTGATTAAATGTTAACCTAATACTTTTTGACAGGTCAACCATGAAATGATGATTTTATGAATATGTTTTGACAGTTCAATGACGATGAGGTGATTTTATTATGTTTTTCATCGGATTTGATTAAATGTTAATTTTTGACAGGTACGTTGCGATACGTTGATTTCACGAATTTGTTTTGACGGTTCAATCAATATTTGGTGATTTTTAGACCGATTTTGATAAAATGTAAATCTGAATATTTTTGACAGATTAACCATGAAATGATGATTTTATGAATTTGTTTTTACAGATTAATGACGATTTGGTGATTTTTATGATGTTTTTCACCGATTTTGATAAAATTTTAACATAAACATTTTTGACAGGTTTACCATGACGCGATGATTACATGAATATTTTTTGACAGTTTATTTCTGATTTCGTGATTTTTCTGGATTTTAACCAATTTTGATAAAATGTTAATTTGAAAAATTTTGTCAGGTGCGTTGATTTCACGAATTTATTTTGACGGTTCAATCAATATTTGGTGATTTTTAGACCGATTTTGATTAATTCTGAATATTTTTGACAGATTAACCATGAAATGAAGATTTCATGAATATGTTTTGACAGTTCAAATCCGATTTGGTAAATTTGATTAAATCTTAACCAAAAACTTTTTGACAGGTCAACCATGAAATGATGATTTTATGAATATTATGTTTCGACAGTTCAATGACGATGTGGTGATTTTCATGGTTTTTAGACCAATTTTGATAAATTTTTGACAGGTCTACCATGTTGCGATGATTTCATGAATATGTTTTGACAGTTCAATTCCGATTTGGTGATTTTGATTAAATGTTAACCTTATACTTTTTGACAGGTCAACAATGAAATGATGATTTTATGAATATGTTTTGACAGTTCAATTCCGATTTGGTAAATTTGATTAAATCTTAACCAAAAACTTTTTGACAGGTCAACCATGAAATGATGATTTCATGAATATTATGTTTCGACAGTTCAATGACGATGTGGTGATTTTCATGGTTTTTAGACCAATTTTGATAAATTTTTGACAGGTCTACCATGTTGCGATGATTTCATGAATATGTTTTGACAGTTCAATTCCGATTTGGTAAATTTGATTAAATCTTAACCAAAAACTTTTTGACAGGTCAACCATGAAATGATGATTTTATGAATATTATGTTTCGACAGTTCAATGACGATGTGGTGATTTTCATGGTTTTTAGACCAATTTTGATAAATTTTTGACAGGTCTACCATGTTGCGATGATTTCATGAATATGTTTTGACAGTTCAATTCCGATTTGGTGATTTTGATTAAATGTTAACCTAATACTTTTTGACAGGTCAACCATGAAATGATGATTTTATGAATATGTTTTGACAGTTCAATGACGATGAGGTGATTTTATTATGTTTTTCATCGGATTTGATTAAATGTTAATTTTAACATTTTTGACAGGTACGTTGCGATACGTTGATTTCACGAATTTGTTTTGACGGTTCAATCAATATTTGGTGATTTTTAGACCGATTTTGATAAAATGTAAATCTGAATATTTTTGACAGATTAACCATGAAATGATGATTTTATGAATTTGTTTTTACAGATTAATGACGATTTGGTGATTTTTATGATGTTTTTCACCGATTTTGATAAAATTTTAACATAAACATTTTTGACAGGTTTACCATGACGCGATGATTACATGAATATTTTTTGACAGTTTATTTCTGATTTCGTGATTTTTCTGGATTTTAACCAATTTTGATAAAATGTTAATTTGAAAAATTTTGTCAGTTGCGTTGATTTCACGAATTTATTTTGACGGTTCAATCAATATTTGGTGATTTTTAGACCGATTTTGATTAATTCTGAATATTTTTGACAGATTAACCATGAAATGAAGATTTCATGAATATGTTTTGACAGTTCAATTCCGATTTGGTAAATTTGATTAAATCTTAACCAAAAACTTTTTGACAGGTCAACCATGAAATGATGATTTTATGAATATTATGTTTCGACAGTTCAATGACGATGTGGTGATTTTCATGGTTTTTAGACCAATTTTGGTAAATTTTTGACAGGTCTACCATGTTGCGATGATTTCATGAATATGTTTTGACAGTTCAATTCCGATTTGGTGATTTTGATTAAATGTTAACCTTATACTTTTTGACAGGTCAACAATGAAATGATGATTTTATGAATATGTTTTGACAGTTCAATGACGATGAGGTGATTTTATTATGTTTTTCACCGGATTTGATTAAATGTTAATTTTAACATTTTTGATACGTTGCGATACGTTGATTTCACGAATTTGTTTTGACGGTTCAATTTGGTGATTTTTAGACCGATTTTGATAAAATGTAAATCTGAATATTTTTGACAGATTAACCATGAAATGATGATTTTATGAATTTGTTTTTACAGATTAAAGACGATTTGGTGATTTTTATGATGTTTTTCACCGATTTTGATAAAATGTTAACCTCAAACTTTTTGACAGGTCTACCATGTTGCGATGATTTCATGAATATGTTTTGACAGTTCAATTCCGATTTGGTGATTTTGATTAAATGTTAACCTAAAGTTTTTTGACAGGTCAACCATGAAATGATGATTTTATGAATATGTTTCGACAGTTCAATGACAATGAGGTGATTTATATTATGTTTTTCACCGGATTTGATTAAATGTTGATTTTAACATTTTTGACAGGTGCGTTGCGATGCGTTGATTTCACGAATTTGTTTTGACGGTTCAATCAATATTTGGTGATTTTTAGTCCGATTTTGATAAAATGTAAATCTAAAATTTTTGACTTGTTAACCATGAAATGATGATTTTATGAATATGTTTCGACAGTTCAATGACGATGAGGTGATTTTTATTATGTTTTTCACCGGATTTGATTAAATGTTAATTTTAACATTTTTGACAGGTCTACCATGATGCGTTGATTTCACGAATTTGTTTGGAAGGTTCAATCAATATTTGGTGATTTTTTGACCAATTTTGATAAAATGTTAATCTGAACATTTTTGACAGCTCTACCATGATGCGATGATTTCATGAATATGTTTTGACGGTTCAGTCACGATTTATCACGATTATCACACAACGAATATATAAATATTAGGTCCTTACATATGAAATTGGCGTTTGGCGAACTGGCAACTTTGATTCAAAATATGTGGCGTTCGGCTAGGAATTCCAAATTCAAATTTATTTCAAATTTAAGACCATGTATTTCTGTGTTCGAATTACGAAATTTATTTGGTATCGCGTCATTTGTTTTTCTTTCACATCGTTCTGTTCACAATATGGAGAACTTAAAATATCGCTATATTTACGAATATGAGTTTCACCTCGGCACTAGTGCTGCAGAAACGGCTCGTAGGATTAACAATGCGTATGGGGAAGCTACTGCAAAAGAAAATACGGTACGTTATTGGTTCCAACGTTTCCGTTCTGGAAATTTTGACCTACAGAACAAGCCTCGTAGACGGCCGGAGACACAAGTTGATAACGAAGAATTAAAAGCAATTGTGGAAGCAGATCCATCGCAAACCACGTCAGAGTTAGCGGCAGGCTTCGGTGTGAGTGATAAAACCATTTTGATTCACTTGAAACAAATTGGAAAAGTGAAAAAACTTGCAAAATGGGTACCGCATGAATTGGTACTGCTGCTTCAGGACAACGCTCGACCACATACGGCACGTTTGACGACCGCAAAACTACGGGAGCTGCGACTGGAATGTCTTCGACACCCACCATACTCCCCGGACCTTGCTCCAACTGATTACCATTTTTTTCGGAATTTGGACAACTTCATGCAAGGAAAAAAATTCAATTCTCACGAGGCTGTCCAAACGGCCTTCAAAGATTTTATTGATTCTCGCTCACACACTTTTTTTAGTAAAGGAATCAATGAACTACCTTCGAGATGGCAAAAGTGCATAGATAGCCATGGTACATACTTTGACTAAATAAAAAAATAGTTTCATAAAAAAAAATCGTTTTCATTTCTGCCATATGAAACGCCAATTTCATATGTAAGGACCTAATATAATCATGTTTTTTTCACCGAATTTGATTAAATGTTTTTATGAATATTTTTGACAGGTCAACCATGAAATAATGATTATTTTATGTAATTAAACTAATATTTTTGACAGGTACACCATAATGCGATGATTTCATGAATATCTTTTGACAGTTTAATTCCGATTTGGTGATTTTTATGGTTTTTAGATCGATTTTGATAAAATTTATATCTATAAATTTTTGACAAGTCAACCATGAAATGATGATTTTATGAATTTGTTTCGACAGTTTAATGACGATTCGGTGATTTTTATGATGTTTTTCACCGATTTTGATAAAATGTTAACCTTAAGCTTTTTGACATATCTACCATTTTGCGATGATTTCACGAATTCGTTTTGACGGTTCAATCAATATTTGGTGATTTTAAGACCGATTTTGATAAAATGTAAATCTAAAAAAAATTGACATGACAACCATGAAATGATGATTTTTTGAATTAGTTTTTACAGATTAATGACGATTTGGTGAATTTTTTGGTGCAATCGGTGAAAATTAAAAACAATGGCGTTTTTCACCGATTTTGATGAAATGTTAACCTTAAGCTTTTTGACAGATCTACCATGTTGCGATGATTTCATGAATATGTTTTGACAGTTCAATTACCATTTGGCGATTTTTATAGTTTTTTCACCGATTTTTATTAAATGTTAATTTGAACATTTTTGAAAAGTCCACCATTATGTGATGATTTCATGAATATGTTTCTACAGTTCAATCACGATTTGATTATAATCATTGTTTTTTCACTGATTTTGATAAAATGTTTATGTAAACATTTTTGACAGGTCAACCATGAAATGATGATTTTATAAATTTGTTTTGACAGTTCAATCACGATTTGATAATTTTTATAGTTTTTTTCACCGATTTTGATAAAATGTTTATCTGAACATTTTTGACAGGTCCAGCATGATGTGATGATTTCATGAAAATGTTTTGACTCACGATTTGATGATTATCATGGGTTTTTTCACCATCAAGTTGTGATTAAACCGTCAAAACATTTTCATAAAAAATCATCATTTCATGGTTGACCTGTAAGTTTTCATAAAATGTTAACTAAGACATTTTTGACAGGTCAACCATGATGCGATGATTTTATGAATTTGTTTTGACAGTTCAATTCCGATTTGGTGATTTTTGTGATGTTTTTCACCGATTTAAATAAAATGTTAACCTAAATATTTTTGACAGGTCAACCATGAAATGATGAAATGATGAAATGAAATGTTTCGACAGTTTAATGACATAAAATCATCATTTTTTCATGGTTGAATTGTCAAAAATATTCATAAAAACATTTATCAAAATACCCAAATAATCGTCAGATTATGATTGAACTGTCAAACATGCCTATTCATAAAATCATTCTACCATGGAAGACCTACAAGAATATTATTATAAACATTTTTTATCAAAATCATTCAAAAAAGCAATATTATCGTCAGATCTTGATTACACTGTCAAACATATTCTTAACATCATCATATCGTGGTTCATTCATTCATTCATCGCCCTCAAGGCTCCTCTCGGGAACACAGGGCAGAATCCATTCTCCTCCATTCAGAGCATCTCTGTGCCAATCGCGTCAGCCTTTCCCATGACATTGCCTGCGCTCTGATGTCGTTATCATAAGAACGGTGTATTGTGATAGAGGGTCGCCAGGTGCGTTGGTACGCAACCCTTGCGGACGAAAGAACAGTGCTCTTTTTGGCCAACTATCATTGGGCATTCTCAGAACATGTGTCAGCCAGGACAATCGTGACTCCTGTATTACGGAGATTACAGATCTCTGCCGGATGCGTCGGTGCACAGCATCATATCGTGATAGACCAGTCAGAAATATTCATATATAGTAGAAGGTGGGGCATGATGGGGTAGTGAGGTAAGATGAGGCGATAAAAGTGGAATCGTACCGAGTAGCCCTGAACGCTGGATGCCATTAGATGCTCTCTTCGGACCCCCCACTAGTGACAAAGTTACATCAGCACTAGCTGCACGCTCCATAATGCTGTGATACTAAACGTGTTTTTCGCATATTTTATGTTATTTTACTTAATTTTGTTGACTGTGTCATTGAAGGAAGAATATCTAAGTATAATAGATACGGATTGTTTGACAGTCGCTAAACAAGATTCAACTATTTAATTTCAAGTCTTGTTTACTGTGAAAAAAACAAAAATTATTGTTGACAAGAATTGTGAAAGAGGACTTGAAAACTGGGGGGGGGGGGAAGGACCCAACACTTGAAAACTGAGGAGTACTATAATTTTGTAATTATTTAGTTGGAATATATTACTTTCTATCAGTTTTTATATTATAACTTCCTAATTCTGTGAGAAATAATTACAATTGTTTTGTTTGTCTACGCAGATTATGGTTCGGAACTATGTTCGAAAGGCAGAGAGGAAGCTGGTTGGAGGAATCAATGAGATAAGTAATCGAGGACATTTTATAAGAAAAAAGACTGTAAACTAGCTTTAAAATTTTATTCAATTCTTCAAACTATATTGAATCATTAACTTATGTTGGCAAGGAAGAACTATAATGTAATTGATAAGGTAAAAGTTCCGTTGGGTCCTAAACTAATGTACTGTATTCAATGAAGGCGAAGAATCTGAACTGGTGGAATATATAAAAGACATGGAAAAAATACCTTTTTTGGAATATGCCCAAAGGAACTAAGAAAGTTGCAGCTTAAACTAACAAACAGCACTTTTTCAACGAGAACAATTCTGAGGATGGAATACACTGTTTGATAGGGTTTCTAAAACGTCATTTCAGATACATAAACTAACATTGTTAATGCACTGGAGTGAACGATGAAGACCAAGACACCATCCATGTTTGTTCGCGTTGCGACCCGCAGTAAACCCGCACAAAATCATAATTTTAAGTGTATATTTTATGTACCTACCCCATCTTGCCTCACTGCCTAAGCGTTTTTATCAAATTTTAAGTTGCTTTATACGCAACGTCATGAGACGGTAAGAAATGGAACTAAAATGTTACAATTTGACTAGTCGTATTTTAATTTTCCTGACGCTTTCGTCATTTTATAATACGCCAGCTGTTGTGAGCGGACGGATTCTTCGAAATGACTGCGACATAATATATATAAAATACAAAGTGAAGGTAGTAATAGGTGCCTAGATGTAATGGATTATAGGTAGATAGCTAGGTTATAATATATATTCAGTATAGTTACACTAGTAGGTACTTAGCAGTAGGCTAACAACAACAGTTGTATGAGAGAAAAACTGCATCAGACTCTTATCTCCTTAAACTTGTTTTAAAAATGCACGCTATTAACCTACTTACAATATAAACAGGCCTTCCAGAGCAAATAATATAACATGAGATCAACCTTAGATACCGACATAAGAAAGAATATGAACTACATTACATACTCACAGCCAGTATATTGTAAGTACTTATTCGTTACATTGCAGCTAATTAAAAAAAAATACGCAAACGTTCTTTCAAAGCAAATCATTATACTTATTATTATGAACACCAAATAATGAAGAATTTGTAAACACAATTGTTTCGTGGCAAAAAATACCCTTATTGAAATTTACCTAATACCTATATTTAGGAATGAATTGTTTTAATTTTCCTTTAACTTTCATCTCGATATCTTTTGAAGTCAATCGTTTATTGATTGTTGGCATCTAATTACTCGTAATCAATATAATATGAACAGGTTTGATCCAAATTCAATCTTATAGGTATTCATAAGCGTCACAGTGACTTGGCAAGTATAAGATTATATAAAGACATAATATTCACTAGATCAAGTGTACCTAACTGCAAAGCAGATTGTACATCAAGTCTTTTACTATGTAACACTCTGCGTATGGTAATATATATTTAGATGTAATGTTATAATATTATCTACTGCTATCAATAGATATAATATATGTTCTATTCCTATGCAACTTCTCCAGATGCATGTTGCGAGTACCTACCTCTACCTACTTATAATAATAATATAGTCATCAAACTGTCTCCGAAACTTTCTCGCGGTCGCCAGTACTAAATGAGCGCCGTAATACTCTATTATCATATTATTATGTACATATTATTATTTACTAACAAATATCATTTGAACCGCAGCAGTATTTTTCTTTTTACTCGGCATCTTTATATTCCACAGTAGAGATAGAGCAATGTAGACCAGGCCAAATACACGATACTTCATTCAACATATTGCTTACCACAGATAACGGTATGTCTTATGCATAAACTCACAACAGACTATTATAAATCGACGTGCGTCTCTTTCCTCACAATGAATGTGTGAAGAACATAGAGTGAGAAGTACCGAGTCGTCCTCCGAGGTGGTGTTGACCTACTGAGAAATTACACTTCTTCTTACGGTAACCGCGGGACCCAATTTCATTGCTGGTCCCTTACACTCTCTCGCCTCGTCGAGTCCATGTCAAATGTGATAGATCATCTTCCAATGCAATAGGAGACTCAGCAACCCATTGTTCTCTCAAGTGTTTGAAGAATAAATCAGCGATATTGTCTCACGCTAACAGCTACTTGTTAACAGACTGCCTATATATTATATTGTCTTTTATAATAAATTATTTCCATCACTATAATTATACTGGTTGTATATTTTATAATCACATATGGGAATACAGAACAGATTTTTAATACCAAATTTAGGTTAATTTAAAAATACAATTTTTCTACAAAGACATAAGCTTCATAACATTATTATCAAAATGTCAATAATTACATCCATCACATAATTAACCTGTTAAAAACTATAAGCATTTAGATAAGTACCTACATCTGCTACAACAAGTGAAATTATCTCATTAGCACGAAGTAGGTAAGTACAAAGTGGCTGTTCAAACAATTTATGTTATTTAAAGTAATATTTAATCACTCTATTATCTGTATTTTTTGTGTCGATATTTGTACATAAATACATAATCACATACCTACATGCATTGGTCTCTAGTGACGTCAGCAAACAATAATATAATATATTATTATTAAATACGTATACAGTGGCATAGTGAAAGCACGACGAGGGTTGAACCAGATCGCACGATCCAAAATATTATGTAGGTACGTACATAGTCTGTATTGTGTCTATTACTATTTGGTCACTATGTATAAACGAGTAGAAATGGTAATCAGACTGGTCAATCGCTGTCACTGTACCTACATATACCACACCTGATAGTATTGGTAGTGGTATCTACAATTTCTCTATCTACTCAATACTCTCTCATATATACATATAATAATAATAATAATTAAATACAATACCTGTCTTCCTACACTCTTTATAATCTCTACACACCATACTCATTAAAGACATCAACGCGGTTAGACGTCAAACCTCGAATCGTCTGCAGTGTATGTATTGTCGATTATAACTCCGGCGAAGTTTTACCATAACGATTATATTATTTTATCTTTGTACAAACATTATTTGATTTGCTTAAATTTTGATACTGTATTTAGAAGAAAAAGTTTGGTTTTTATTGTGATTTTTCTGATTTTTTTAAGAGTAATTGTGTTTTATTTATTTATCAAAACAAAATAAATCAGTGTTGTGGAAGTGTTGACATAAAGAAAACTAATTGAATGGCAGTGCAATTATTCTCAATATGACAATGGGGAATCAGCGGAAAATGTTGATTTTCCGTAAAAATATACCGTCTCTTATTTGTTGGATATGTTTTATTGTAAGTACCTAATGAAATATTATCATATAACTTTTTGTTGATTACCTACGATTATACTATTTTAAATACAGCTTTTTTCTAATTCCTTGATAAAGAGGTACCCAAAGAAAGGGTTAAAAAAAATAACTGTTCGCCAACTGAACACAATGCGGTTGTCTACACAATTTTTTTATTAATCATTTGAAATTAATCATTAAAACAACATTGATTCATCTATGTGACATATATGAATGGAACTTCATAAGTGTGTAAGTTTCTTCATAATTTTATGAAGTAATGTTAGATTCAATTATAATATATCTGAGTAATTTCCGTGGGGTCTTCAGTAAACAAGTATTTTTTTTTTTTTTTACTTTTTTTTACTCTTGCTTCAGTAAACAACAAGTATTTTTTTTTTTACTTTTTTTTACTCTTGCTCTTTTTTACTTACTATTTTTACTTTTTATTTACTCTTTTCTATAATTTTTCGAATTTCCTGTGAAAGGCAGATGTTAGTAAAATATCATGAATTTCCTGTGAAAGGCAGATGTTAGTAAAATATCATGAATTTCCTGTGAAAGGCAGATGTTAGTAAAATATCATGAATTTCCTGTGAAAGGCAGATGTTAGTAAAATATCATGAATTTCCTGTGAAAGGCAGATGTTAGTAAAATATCATGAATTTCCTGTGAAAGGCAGATGTTAGTAAAATATCATGAATTTCCTGTGAAAGGCAGATGTTAGTAAAATATCATGAATTTCCTGTGAAAGGCAGATGTTAGTAAAATATCATGAATTTCCTGTGAAAGGCAGATGTTAGTAAAATATCATGAATTTCCTGTGAAAGGCAGATGTTAGTAAAATATCATGAATTTCCTGTGAAAGGCAGATGTTAGTAAAATATCATGAATTTAACGTTTTCAATTCAGCGATGAGGAATACCACCAACCCTGAATATCCTAATTTTTATTCGCATGGAGAGGATAAATTGCATATTTATTTCGTGAAATTGATCTGCAGGTTAGTCCACTTGTGATGGAATATATCGTGATGGTAAACAAATAGATATATGTTTTTACCTATATCTTGAATAAAAATATCCTCGAATATAATATAAAGTATTAAATGAAATAACGCACAAGAAAGATATTATAAGTTTCACTTTATACCAATCTGCTTGCAATATATACCAGTGGCATGCTTTCCATACACGCAAAAAGCACCTATGTTTTTCATATACTTACTACCTATGTAAAGCACCAATGCATGTCTTAATTATTGCATGCCTGGTTGCAAAACTTCATGATTAAATTAAAATTTCTAAAATTTGTATACAAATTGAAAAAAAAGTTTTTTTAAGTTTCTATACGGGATAGAAAAAAAGCTATGCTATCCTTGAAATTATATTAAAAATTATTAAGTCGTTAAAAAATGTCTAAAACTCCTATATCAAGTTGAAAAAAAATCAATGAGGAGTTAAAAATTAGAATCGTCAGGCCATTTTATTCATTCCTTAACCAAATTGTGAAATAATAACGTCATTTAAAACAAAAGTATGACCAGTATAAAATTCTAGTCCCGCCACTGTTATACATGTAAGCATATGATATCAATATGATTGTGTTATCATTAATATTAAACACCTACATTTGAAAATTGGGTCGTTGTTGTCACTGAATGCTAACTCAAACTTATTATAATATAGATATTATATTTACATACTTTTACATATTAAATGTGAAAGTGTATTAAGATGTTATATTTGCTATCTTATAATAATAAAGATTATTGCTAATATTTAAGGTCGGCAAGAAAGTTATTTTAGACTAGTGATTTTTTTTTTTTATTTGTGCTGCGTTTTAAAACAATAAGTAGGTAAATTACTGCCACTTCAGTTCAATATTATATACATATCTTCATAAGAAAATAAAATACATTACTATGTTACTACAACGACAAAATAATACTTTGCTAGTTGTCAAATAAGCTCAGACAGCACAAAGTGTCGATAATCCCCTTCAATTGCTTTATATCAATAAAGTAACTTTCCATTTAAAATCTAAGAACCACATGATTTTGTTATGTAGATTAGATTCCAGGGATGAAAAGTCTCAAGTATTAAACCAAAAAAATAATGTGGATGTAAATACACAATCTTCTGAAGTATCTGATGTAGTTCAGTGTGAGTTTCAAATTGAATATGTAGGACTTGTATGTTCATCAAGCAGGACTCTGAACTCGTAGATACTGTGTTTCTTTTTTCTAAGTTTTGGTAAATAAATGCTGTATTTATACATCAAACATAATAATTGTACAATTTATTCTATTAATTAGGTGACTGAAATTAAAAAAATATTTTCAAATTGAATAATCATAGTACCCTTTCCGTGGCGTTTCCGGCAAAGAATATGTGTCTTACTCATTTCTGTAAATTTTCGAGTGTCGGCAGGTTTTCGAAAAACATCACATATTTTGTCCATTTCTAAACATTTCGTATCTTCAATCCAGCGATAATTTGTGGAGAGGACGACCTGCTCATGCAGGTCGTCCTCTCGTCGTAATATGCATTTGATCTACTGGCTGCTCCATTAATTTGAGGGATATTCCGTGAGAGAATAAATATAGATAAAAATCACCACAATAAAAAGGACAATTATGAGACATGAGATTACTTTCTTGCACACCTATATTAACTACATATTAAACAAGTATTAGACTTGCAATGTAGGTATATACTGCAAGTATATATTTTAATAACACAATATTTATTTATTACAATGGTAGTACAGTTCCAGCTCCTAATTGATTACTATTTAATTTGGTAGTACGGAGAAAGCGAAACACTATTGTTATGTAAATCAATCGTCAATCGAACATAATATAATAATAATAATACCTACATGTTTGTAGTTAAAAATTGGCCTGGTAAATAATTTGAGGTATTTTTTAATATTTGAGGTTGGATTGCCTAATTTATATTGAACAACAATTTTAGATTAAATTTAAGTGGTTTGATGTCAAAATCTTTTAAATTAAATATTTTAAATAATGATTTAAACTAAGAATGAAGATATTTTCTTAGTATTGAGTCCTGTATAAAATTACGTGTTCGGAAACAGTTGAATCATAAGATGAAATGCTTATAAATATGTGAAAAATAATGAGGAAAATCAATTAGTATGGAACTCAGTCAAAATCTATTGATATATATCTTCTGCGATAAACTCGCGCATTGCACATTATCATTTATTTGTATAACATTATTTTATAACTTTGTAATTATGTATGCTCCTTATTGTGCAATAAAGTTCATTATTATTATTTTTGCTATACCTACCTAAATGGATTTCTCAACTTTTGATACAGAACCACTCACATCGCTACAAGCAATGAGCATTAATTTATAGTTTTTTTTTTTATATACATACAAAAGGTATATGTACTATTTATGTACCTACATTAAATATTCCTTACCAAATATTTAGCCTATTTAAATGCCTTTGTCAAAGTACATTAAAAAAATCTCGTAACTATCTGTATATCATTCAGAATAAGTTGCATACCTCATTGCTATATTGCAGATGTTAAATAATATCTTAATTATGGTAATTCAAGGGACAAAGTAAATTTTAATAATTAGTGTAATCGTTCTGTAGAATTCCCGGCATACGTCTCCCATTCTATTTGTGTAGTGTAGGGAGATATTTGTAAAACTTCAAGAGGGAAATATACAAATGTATGTATTTCCCTCTTGTATAATCGCTCTGTAGAATTCCCGGCATACGTCTCCCATTCTATTTGTGTAGTGTAGGGAGATATTTGTAAAACTTCAAGAGGGAAATATACATACATTTGTATGTATATTTCACTCTTGCCCCAGTCAGTAAACATTTGAGGAAGATGCAATGATTGTTTTTATATTACACTATCCAATTATATTGTCTGCCGACATCCTCTTACTTTATACAAGTTGGCAATAACTAAATATCTGCTAGTGATGCGCAAAACATAAAATTTTAACATTCACGAATGCAAATGTCACAAATGATTTTCACAATTTAGTGTAGGGATTTAAGTAAATATACAGATGATACAGATGAATGAACACACAAATTGTCTTCTTTGCGCCTTTAAAGATTTTTGAAAAATCAAGGTGACTTACCTCATCACTCAATGGGGAACATGCATGTGTGAAGAATATGAATAATAATGTTATCAATATACATTTATAAAAATACGCTGATCACGAATATCCTAATAAGAAATTATAAAATAAAACTATTCATTTTAAAAATCCATATTTTCTGTCAAAATTTAAAACACCCTCTCATTGAACAATCCCGTTGTGACATCATTAGGCGGTAAGTCGTATCATAACGTATTTAACTCGTAGTCTGTCAATACCTCCTGATGACGTCATACACCAATTCCGTCATGGGTGGACCTTTTTTCGGCGAAGTGTGAAAATTTAATTTTCAAATGGTGATAAAAACCTTAAAAATGCATTTGTAAAAAAAAAGCGCCACATATTATTTTTATATGTCTTATACGTGATTTTTTACAATTACCTGTCTTTTACAAATTTACAGGACACTCGAAACGTATAGAAACGATGAGAGACCTATCAATATACAGAGAACTAAGTAAATCAAACTTCCGAAATGTGTTTTACATTCCGCAATGTTCGCACATTTTACTGCTAGCCCTCTTCTCTCCACTACTGGATATAGGCCTCTTCAAAACTTTTCCACACTTTCCAATCTCGAGCAACACGATATCACTGTTTTCCCATCATCTAGATAATATCGTCAACCCATCTTTTTTGGAGTCTTCCTACGCTTCTTTTGTCCTCCCACGGCCTCCACTCAAGAATTCTGGAAGTCCATCTGCCATCCTCTCGACTTACCACATGACCAGCCCAATGTCATTTCAGCTTGGAGACTTTATCAACAACGTCAACGACTTTTGTTTTTTGTCGGATGTTTCATTTCATATTTATTTCATTTCATTTCATATTTTGTCTCTCAAGCTGATTACAGTGGTCTCGAACCAACCGATTTTTCGGTATTTATACCGAAATGGGCCGTGTCCTACCGATATACCGAAATGGTCTAGTAATCTACCGATTTTTACCATTTGTCGATAGGCAAGTATAATCGGTAGATAAGTATCGGGTAAAAGTACCGGATACTAATGGATTCGAGCAAATATTCTTTAAGAAAACCGAGGAGTTTTTGAAATATTCCAAATTCCTATATCATTTCGGAAATTCGGCGACAGGGGGGTTAGAAATTTTTGTGAAGAGGAAAAGTACCCGATATTGACGTCGTCGGTACAAATACCTGGTACATTGTAGAAAAAGGTATTTTTATTGACGTACACCGAATTTGGATACAAATATACCGATTTTTGTGGGGAGATCTACCGATTTTGCACAATACTGAGCTGATAACCAGCATTTGTCTCTCCATGGCACGCTGTACACATCTCAGTTTTCGTTTGCATTTTCTACAATTATTGTGAATATTCGACACACCACTACGTGCGTAGCAAACTACATAGACGTATTTAATATAATAATAATAAATGTGTATGACTGACCACAGACATCATATAGAGTTTATTACACTCCGATGTTTATTATTGTAGGTTACTATGACAAGAACAGACATGTTTTTTTTATAATACCTATTGATAAGCATTCAGTATTATTACAAGATTGACATTAAGCCGATAATACACAGACGTATAGGTACACATGGTACCAAGACAAGTAAAGAAAATGCTCTGTTAATAATTATTTTGTTTGCTACATTTCTCACTCGTGGCGTTCCCAGAAAAGAATAGATCCTCCACTTTCTTTTCTTTTAACTTTCGTGTGTCTTGTAAAAGGCAGGTATTCCTAAAACATCACATTTAAGTCATTTAATATCTTCAGTTCAACGTGAGGTATGGCACCCATATCGAATATCTCAGTTTTTATTGGCACGGTGAGGACGACATGCATGTGTGTTATTTGCACTTAGTCCGCTGGCTATCCCACTTATGAAAAATGAATGAATAAAAGATTCCAGCTCATCGTGGTTAGATGAAAGAATCACTACTATAGTAATAATCTCATTGTAACTACATGCCTTCCGAAAATTCTTAAAATTTCCAAGCCCTCTAAAAATTCTCAGCGCCCTATGAGCTTAGGTTGTCGTGACTCTGCATTCTTTAAAACCCCTGAAGCTACAATCAGAGTTTTATTGGAACTGTTCTCAGAGACTCGAGTAGCATTATTATTATTAGGTACCTACTTACTATTGTACTTCAAGCTGCATTCATCGAATCACTTGCAAAAAATTAAACTAGTTTAACAATTTTCTTCCTATTCTGTCCACTCAATATAGGTAATTGATAATAAATGATCTAAAACTTATATGAATGAGGAGGAAGCGAATGTAGTATATAAAAATAGATCGAATTGATATTCCATCCTCTCTGTGTCTACCTTACAAATGATGCACCGCGACGCAAGGAAATAAATTAGAATATGCCTTCAGTATTTCTTCACTATGTAGAATATAAATCTAATAATTATTTATTGTACATTGATTACAAGATATTTTACTTAGAAGTACAATCAATATACAGTGGGCGAGTTTATCATAAAGGAGGGATTTTTTCCAACTAACCCACATGTGTCATGTAATTTTTAACAGGATCTATTTCTATCTACAACAGATAGAAATTGTAATTCGATAAAAACATACATTGTTCAGAAGAGTCTCCGAGAGAAATAATTTTGATTCATATATACACACTTTTAAAATATATACTACGTGTCGACGAAAACTTGTAATATTAATGCAAACTTTTTTGGTTTATTAATTATGTAACTCATATTTTGTAATCTATACTGTTCATGTTTGTATGAAATAACATAAATAAATATATAGAGGATGTGTCCCACTATTTTCTGTAAGTTTTCTAGTGCCTTATAAAAAGCAGATATTCGTAAAATATCCAGTACAAACCATTTAACATCTCCAATTCACCGATGAGATATGCCAATCATTCTGAATGTCTTAACTTCTAGAACTCGCATGTTTATTGAATGTAGTTGTTCCACTAGCTACCCTACTTATGGAATATGTCTTGATGATATAGATAAATATAATAAACACCGACACAGTGAATAAATAAATAATATATTATTCCCATCATCCTATTATAATTGAAATTGTACAATGCAAAACATTTATTTAATAAAACATTTTTTTTTGAAATATTAATTAAATGTAGGTACAATATATTATTTTGTAGCTTATTAGTTTGATCGTAACAAAAATATGATCGAATGTTAATATTGAATACCTAACTGTTATAGTTTTTTATAAGATTCATTTCAATAGCTTAATATTATAGCTGTACCTAATCACTATTATTATATTCCATATTATCTTTATCGCATTAACAAAATTACATATTTAAGCTCCGTATAGTCTGTTGAAACTGAATAGTTAATTATTGCAATCAATTTTATAGCGGATACTTATCATAATTATTTTTTGACATTTCACTCTACTTACCTAATGTAAAATATAATTATTTAAAAAGATACATAAAGTTTCATTCATAGTTGTTTGCACTACTACTTATTAGTTTTTAGTAACTTATATAAAATTAAATAAAATTCTTTTTCAATTAAAATAGGTAAAGATAGAAAAAATATTTTTTAAGATATTTCAATCCCCATCCAGATCATGGGTCCTCCTTACTCTCAACATATTATTCTTATCGAGAATCTATTAATCTAGTATACATTGAAACACCAAATCAGTATCTATTCTTGAATACAACCTATAGTTTTCACTTTGGCATTCTCTCCACTATTTATTTTATTCTTCACTCCACATCCACATTGGTTACAATATTTCAAATCAAAACAAAGCACCTATCGTAAAAATATCAGTTATACAATTCAATGTACAGAGGGCGAGTTTATATCTTGATGGGCTATTTTCAAGAGCGCCTATTTGCTATTTATGAAATACTACATAGATAAGATTAAGAAAATAAGCCCTCGAGGTGCTCAGTGACATAGACACTGTACCACATTCTGTGGCAGACCGATAGGCGACTGAAAAGCCCTTAGGCAATTCACGTTTTAATTTTATTCAATGCGATATTTTATTTTATCTTATTCCTCCTATTATTTACCTATCTGTACGTGTCTTAACATCAGTTTATTAAGATATTTTATTTTTAATATAATCCGTAACTTTTTGCGTATTTTCCATAATTGTATGAAGTAAACACTTAACTTTTTTTATAAATACACACTTTATTTAATAAATGAGTAGAGAATTGTTTCGTCTTTTACCAAGACATTATCAATTTTACAAAGACATTGATAATGTCTTGGTAAAAGACGAAACAATTGTCTACTCATTTATTAAATAAAGTGTGTGTTTATAAAAAAGTTAAGTGTTTACTTCATACTAAGATATTTTATTTATGAAAATGAAAACATTACATTAATTCTATTCTATTCTTTTCAAGACCATCTACTCGTTTGCGAGTGATTTAGGATTGAATGAATCATTGGATGAAATAAAAAGAAATCATAATTTCATTAATTGATTTTGACTGACAATATACTCAAAGTAACTGATAGTTAATACGTTATTTTTAACATCAACTTTTTTATATAACGGCCTACATAAATAAAAGCGATAATAAGTATTAGCTATAGATACAAATTTCACAATTATGTTCAATGAACAACGAACGAGTTAATTGAAAAATTATCATGGAAAAGTAATGATATATACATGCATTTATATCGAAATCATCATTTGACATTGATATGTCGTTACTGTTAGATTATTATCAAATTCCCATTACGTAAGATTGTTATTATCGATTAATTTCCTATTATCAATAATCAGTAATTTCATAATAATTATGTAGCCAGGTAGGTACATAGTAAATAATACTATACGCGGATGCGATAACATAATATTATTATGCAATATGACATTGATAACCGACTGCATTGATGAATATTTAATTATTTTACCGATATGACATTTATGTCAAATAATGTAAATGTTAAAGATTTAATTTGATTTAATTGTATCTTATAAAATGCATCAAAGAGAAATATTTTATTCAGATCAACGATTGTCTCATTCTAGTTCACATTAGTTTTACTTTTTTTGATAAACAGAAAGTTTAAATTTATACTACTATACTATACTATACCCTCACGCCATGTCCCAAGTGGGGTATACTATACTATACCCTCACGCCATGTCCCAAGTGGGGTAGGCAGAGAGAACGGAACGCCAAACAGATCTATCTTTACACACTTCCTTCGCTTCCTCCACATTCATACAGTTCCTCATACACGCACGTCGGTTCCTCTTACTCAACACGCGGCCGTCCTTGAGAATTTGATCCACGTGATCAAGCCACGTGGTTCTCGGACGCCCGCGTTTCCTCACACCCTTTCTTTCAGATAAGTATATCCTCTTTGTCATTCTTACCTCGTTCATTCGTTCAACATGCCCAAACCACCGTAGTTTATTCACGCGCATTCTGTCCACAACACTCTTCTTGCATCCGCTCATTCTTCTAATATCCTCATTCTTCACTCTATCATGCAGCGTTTTACCAACCATTCTTCTCAACGATCTAACAACGATCGATTTAAATTTATATTAGGAGTTTTTAAATTTTATAATTTTACTAATATCATAGATACTACTAGGTATACCATCACAGCATGTCCCACAAGTAGGGTAACCAGTAGGCTAACTGTATGTAATAAACACGTAGATTACCCTGTCTGTGCCGATAAATAATAAGACTTTCAGGATGGAAAGCTAATTTGAAGGTACTTTTTAAGGTATTATTCTAAGTGAAGACCTTAAAAATCGTTCAAAAATGTATTTTAAAAATATAATATTATATTTATAAAACTACATACATACATACCATCACGCCGCTTCCCTCGCGGGGTAGGCAGAAAGGATCGAGCGCCACTTCCTTCTATCCTTGCATACATCTTTCGCTTCCGTCACTGTCATACAATTCCTCATGCATGCTCTCCTGTTCAATGTGCTCAACACGTGACCGTCCTGTAGGATTTGATTTAGATGATCTTGCCATTTAATCCTCGGACGTCCGCGTCTCCGAGCACCATTCCTCTCAGCCAAATATATCTTCTTAGTCATTCTGTCCTCATTCATTCTTTCCACGTGCCCAAACCATCTTAACTTATTTACATTCATCCTTGTTATTACACCAACTTTCATTCCACATTCCTTTCGTATATCACTGTTACGCACACGATCTCTCAGACTCTTGCCACACATCCTTCTCAACGATCTCATTTCCACTGCATTATGCCACTTTCATCCTTTTTTAACCATGTCCACGTCTCACTTGCATACATAAGTGTTGGCACTAAGATAGCAGAGTGCACCAACCTTTTAGCTGTGGTGGATATGTTTCTATTTGCAATTATTGGTCGGATTGCACCATTTACCTTATTGCCAGCAACTTTTCTCCTTTTAATATCGCTTTCACACTTCCCATCTCTCGTGAACAAACTACCTAAGTACACACATTCGTCAACTTGCTCTAACACTTCGTTGTCAATCATTACCTGGCATACTGTTCTCTCACTTCCTCTTTCAAACACCATGATTTTTGTCTTTTTTGCATTCATTCTCAATCCATTAATCGCACAATTTTCATACACTATTATAAAACTAGACAGTCCGTTTTCAAGAATACCTCTTCTTGCTTGACGTTTTCAAGATAAAGTTCTTCAATCTATACATATCGTGAGACATTATTGTTAGAACCATAACAATTTGTGTAGAACCGCTTATATAGATAGGTAGGTACTTTGTATTCATTTGGTAGGCGCGTTTAATAGAATAGTGCAGTAGTTGTGGACAAGTACCTACTCACAGTACCCACCTACTTGAAATATGTTATTGAAAAGATATAGAAAGTGATTTGAACGCTCTCTAGTAATAGAGGAAGGGCCATTGAGTTCGGCCAATATAATATTATGAATATAATAGATGTAGATAGGTATCATGTGTAACATATATCTCCCTCACGATCAAGGTGATCCACATTGCATATTCACTATTAAATAGTTGGGTTGCCTATCATATTATTCGAAAGGTATCAAGATAATAGTTCTTAAAGTTATGTAATACATTCGTGCATATTACGACAGATAATATAATGCCTCAGACGATCAAATATTAGGTGCACTTAGTTGTAAAAGTGTACAATCATAGAAAATTGAAATACATACCTATACCTACGACATGTGAAACAACTTTTGAACTTCAAACCATACGGCATTGTCTATTAATTTGATAACTGTTTTGTTGTTTTAATTCTTAGGTATACAAATAAAACTTAATTTGTAATTTAACCTAAAATATAATTATACCTAATCTTAGCTTTGCGCACATTGTTATAAAAGTAATATACTTCACCTACCATATAACTTCATATTCTTTGTGTTTTTTGTTATGTGTATATTGTTTTAATATGACGTGGTTAGATGGAAGGAATCACTTATATAGTGATGATATTTCCACAGCATATCATCATATCTTATTATGTAAATGATAACTGGTTGGTTGTTAGAAATTGCCTGCAAGCAATACACCCCTCATTTGTACCATATCAAAAATGTACAATAAAGATTATTTTATTTTATTTATAAATAGCAGTATGACTGATTTATCGCAATAATGCTATGTACGATTTTTTCGACTATCTAAATGCAAATTACATCGATAGGCTATTGTACAAACTCGATTTTTTTTATAAATATTTATATGTACCTACCTTGAAAATATATAATCTAACAATGCAGCCAGAGAGGATCTAGAATAAGAGTATAGAGTAATGAAAAAATGTTGGTATTTTATACTAATTATCCTAATCTAAAATTTGAGTATTTTTTTTACTGAACAACGCGAGTAAAATCCCGCACGTAGAAGACAATAATTATAAATTTCTGAATGATCCGTGCTGTAGGTATATTTGTAAAAATATCGCACGCTATAATTTCATTTGTTAATATTTAACACCTGAGACTTAATAAACATAAAAAATATATTCACTGTGTCGGTGTTTAGGTAGTAGAATTCCATATCGAAAAAAAACAGGTGTTTTATTTTTTCGATAAAAAATATAATAACACATTGTCAACATAATATCACACATACCTTTGGTTAGCTGGGATATTGAGATAGATAGAAGATATTGCCTCCAGGCAATAAGCTCGCCAATTGCATTTTTTTGTAATCAATAAAGTGTTATTATTATTATATATGTTACATGTGTAGGTAACGAAATATAATATCGAACAAATATATGTGAAATCATTTAAATAAATCGTAAATTAACTACGAAGTATGATTCAATTTTATATGTATTTATTATTATTTATGGTCTGCTGTCACTCCCCCGCAGTTTGTTTTAAGTCTTCATGTGTAGGTAGTCGTATTAGTAGCATACATAAAAACTGTAACAGATTAGAAAACTCATCTATGTAAGTTCATCGCGTCATCATCAAACCAGGCGCAAGATTTCACTTTCACTAGAAATTCCTTCATGCATATAATATACACTAGACACGTTCAACTACAACCTATCTTTAATCCCAACTTCCACTTTCGACACTTCGATCAAAGCTAACATCATTCAAGTCAAATTCAAGTATACCTACTTATCTGACAATTTAATAAAAAAAAAATTAAGTGTTTGCTCATAGTGCTCGCAGAGGTAGTCGATTTAATTGGTAACTAATGAATTGCTAAAAACTTCAAAACATAACATAATATACATAGACAATTCACACAGATCGAGCTAGTCCCAAACTAAGATGAATCTTGTATTATGGGTACTATCGCGACGATACACACATATACATGTAACACCCAGACCCAGGACGATTTGAAAAAGGTCATTCCTCACTTTGCCCTGGCCGGGAACCGAACCCGGAACCTCGTGACTCAACGGCAAGAGCATTACCTCCACGCCACACCGGCCGACTTCTACAAGTATAATTTCGTTATCTATATAGGAATACCTAATTAATATTTTTTAAATGCCCAAAAAAACATTAAGCGGAAATCAAAGACACTAACCTTAACCGCCAAATTTAAGGTCGTCTGTGTTGAAAAAATATTTACGTAGAAACAGTTACAACAAAACTGAAAGTAAAAACGGAGGAACAAATAAAATGGATTTACTCAGTAAAATTTTTAATTATAAAAAAAGTTTTTTTTTTATCATAGATGAGTCTGGGTCCAGATAAAAACCTTCATAGCAAGCAATATGCTTGTAAAGGTATAGTAGATCGACAACAGGAGGAATCGAACGCGGGATCCCTCGATTGAAAGTCTGAAACTCTACAATCAGTCTCTGCTGGTATATAAAAATGTTTAAATAGGTGTAACCTTTAGACATTAGAGGAGGGCGATAGATTTGGCTTACGTAAACTATAGTGAGGCATCTTGATAATACTTCGGATACATGTTCTTTTTTTTATTATTAATGTCCCAATTCTCTTTGTTTCAGTTTATCCTAGCTGATAGAACAACAGGCTTCAATTATGACTATTCATCATCATGCGCTCGACCATACAGATCTGGCAAGTCGCATACTCCAGTTGCAGCTCCTTGTGATCTAAATAAACAGTCATACTGCAATTTACCAGGAGCCAGCTACCCATGGCATGCAGTCAGAAGATTTGTGCATGAAAATCAAGGTCTTATGCGAAGGATGTACGGAGATCAACGACATATATCTGTACTAAAAGCTGAAATCGAAAACAATTACTTGGACGATGAAGAAGTCCATCACCCTGGAAATAGAGATAATACTTACGCAAGAAGTGCTAAAGATGATGACGCAATTACTGCGAAAAATCTATTTTCTAAAAAAACAGGTAGTGCATTGAGTGACTCGTACAGTGTACCACATTTCAGACCCGTGCAAACTACACCCACATCACATAAGCAGAAAATTGTGAAAGAAAAGGAAAGTGTGACAAATAAGAAAAATGAAAACCTTACAACAAAAAATGAACATATTTCAACAAAAGAAAGTAATGCTCAAAACAAACAAGATGAAGAAAACATTAAAATCATGTCATACAAAACATCATTCCTGGAAGATGAAACACTTCTGAATGATCAGGCTTCTAATAATTTAGAAACAAACAAAATCGAACCTGAAATTATAGCTCTGGAAGTAGCAATAAAACAAAGCATACAAACGAACAGTATCTATCCAAATTATGTTTCCAATGTAAAGAATGTATCGGTTGAGACCACTCAACCTCCTATCGCCACTTCTTCATCTGTAGGACAAAAAACTACTACAATAACCGATACAACTACAGCAGAATATACATTACACGAGACTACAACATCTATTGAATTCAATGGTGAAACTACAACCGAAGAGGAGAATGGTGGATGGAAACCTGTAGCACCTGATAAGCTGTCAACATTACCACCATCAATGTTATTCTCTGAAAGTCTCAAGAATGACAAATTCACAACTATTGATAAAGTAAGTCACAGCACTGCAGAAGCTGTGAAAGCAGAACAAATAAAACCAAATCCTACAAGCACAACAGCATCATCAAGTCCCAATGGTCAAAATATGGAAGGACAGTTGTTCCAAGATGTAGTACAGGAAGAGGTGAAACCAATTATGAAATTAAGAGGAGTGTAAGTTGAACGTTTATCAATTTTAAAATTAGTATATCCAATACATAAAATAACTAATACACCTTAAGTCACTCAATTTCCTTTCCTTATTTTTCAGGAATGCTTGTCCAGTCAAAGAGGAAGTGGTAGCTCCATTTTGGGCAAATAACACAAGAGGAGAAATATTGGCCCTTCTGAACTTGTATCCATTTGAACAATATGTCCATTGGGAGAAATGTGTTCATGAGCATAAACAGATGTTTTGCAGAGATGGATGCAGGTAAAAAACATTCTCATTTTGTGAATAACACTCCATTACATCAATCTGCAAAATGCCTGATTTTTCTTTTCGATTCCTCCCTATTCCCTGCCAAATATTTATGATCTTTGTATAAGCATGCTTTTAAAATTTATGTTTATTATGTGCAGTTAGTTCATTGGCTTTCCCACTTGTAAGAGTTATCCTGATGGTTGATGGAAATGAAATACTTTTATTGGCTTGTAAGACAAACCTCTTTTTTCAGATGTGAACAACAGTACCGACTTCATCGTCTCCTGGCATATGATCCCAATAATGAATGTCGAGGAATATTCTCAGATTGGTTCCGTTTTCCATCATGTTGTGTATGCAAATGTTACGATATGCCATTAGAATTTCGTGTAACATCTAGAAGCCCAAGATCTATTGAACCAGAAATAGACGAAGCTGTAAAACAAGAAATGTATCAACAGGCTGCTTCAGATTGGTATACAATAAATCTCGAAGGATAAAAATTCCAGAAATAGCATGCAATATGCTAATAAAATAAAGAACTGAATTACAGAATTGATTTCAAAGGAAATCTACTATGTATTAGGTATTTCGCAATAATTATTTATTGAGCTTTGTACAGAAAAGTATTACGTATTTCGGAACTCAATATTTTTTAAGTATCAAACCTTGAATAAAAAATAAAACTATATTTAGAAAAATATATTTGTCTATCCAAAAATTTATAATAATGAATGTGATTTGTGTTTTTATGTATTGTTTGTAAATAAATGTTTATTATTGTATGTTGTATATACATTTAACATTATTGTTATACATTTTGTGTAAAATATAATTATTATTATTATTATAGTAATGTGTGTGTTTCGTAGTGGACAAATTTAAGTAAAAGGCTAGTGATTGCTATTAACAAAATATAAATATTATGTTATTATTGTGAATATATGTTTTGTTACTGAATTAACCAATTTATTTATGCCCACCTAAAAGCTAGAAGCAAAGTTAATATTACGCTGATTGAGAATATGCAGCCATGTCAGCTGTCTAAAGGTAAGCAACAAAAAGGTTGACATGGGACTAAATAAGATGCAGATTCTCACAAAATATCCTCACCCATTTTTATAAGTCCTGAACAATAAAAAAACTCAAGTCTACAACGTCATTATATAAAAATTTAAGTATCAAACACAAATGACAGTGGGTGAGTCGGCAAATAAGTTATAAAAAGAGTTAACATGTCAGTGTTTGCAGATAGATTTTGAGCTATGTTAGTAAAAAAAACTAAGCTTGACGATGACAGCGGAAGCTCTTGAAAGCTGGCTCACCCGCTTTGGAATATTTTATACTCTCGAAGATATTCAATATATTTTTAATTTAAAATACGTATGTTCGTGAGGCTCTCAAGGTGGAACCAGGTACTCTTGCATATAGAGAGGTCGCAGTTGCGATCGCTGGGTCACGTGCTCCGCACGCCAGAAGACAGACTACCACTTAGATCTTTATAGACTCTGGGAGAGGGCAGAAGACCGGTTGGCTGCCCTAGAAGAAGCTGGCAAGGGCAGGTATCGAACTTGTGTGTTGAAAGACTTGGTTTGGAGTAGCCAGAGGTCCTGGAAGCAGCGGTGGACAGGGATCTCTGGAGGAGATACCTACGCGCAATGGGCCCCCGACCCAACTAGGACAAGGGGAAGAAGATGTGTGTGTGATTTGATGTTTCTAAGAGACTTTATAAGATTGTACACTAAACAGGTGATAAGAGAAACCACGCAGATTTTTAATGTTATATTAAATACAGGAGTTGATAATAAAACCAGTAGATAGTGTGCATGATTTAATATTAACCACCATCATCTATATAATACATTACATCATAATAATATAAATCAAAGCTCACAACTTTAGTATTATCACTTTAGTATAAACAGCAAAACCTAGCCCATCGAAATTGTATAAATTGATTTTGAAAATTAAAAAAAAAAACAGGATAATTTGATAAATGCATTCTTATAAAGAAGAGTGTATATTTGTTATAAAACTAAAAATACAAATTAGAACCATAAAACGAAATACATAACTGCTATCGGGCCGAGCCACTGATTAATTATGCCGCTTCAGATATTGAAAATTATGTAAGAAATGTACAAATTGGATTATAAAAAAAGCGACAATTGTTTTGATAATATTCTAAAAGCGAATAATCATACATATAGAATATTTCTCTTGGGAAAATACAAATAGGGGAGAATATTACAATATTGTCTATTTTTGAAGGATTAACTTAGTAACCGTTTCGAGATATTTTGAATGTTTTTAAATGACATTCAAAAAAAATTCGACAAAATAAAAATATTACAAGCAAAACTACAAAGTATGTTGTATAATGTTTTAAATATATTAGATAATAGGGACGTCAGCTGATTTGCATTCACGAGGAAGGTCATCAAAAATATGGGAAGATAGCCGATCTTCAGTGTCACAAGAGTGTACAACTGCAAAAACAACAGCAGCTTCTGCAAGTGCTGCTTTTCTACATTTACTTATTCATCATGGAAATCAATTTAGATAGACTAGGTATTACTGCAAAAAATATATATCTATTTGAATCACAATGGATCTAAAATATATATTTCATAATAAAATTGAGTTATTATTCATTTCATGCAAATACAGATTAATATAATCATACATTATATATATTTATATATAAAATTAAATTAATTAAAATTTCTATATATAAGTATAATATACCTTGTAAAATACTATAAAATATTATTTTGGAAACATGTAATGTTGTTTTACAATATAATGATACATTATATGTTTTATTTTAACTAACATTGAAAATGCTACTTAAATTTTTAATACATATATTTATAATATAATTGATTTTTCTCTAGACAATGATATATATGAATATATGGATATGTCATCTAATATGTATCTATTACAAATATTGCCTAAGTACTCCAGTCTAATGATAACGCAGTTACAATTAAATTCATATTGTGCAAATCCATTAACTTCACTTCAAATATATCATAAATAGACAATAAATTAAATACTACACTTGCATGAACCTGAAGGACGCAAAAGTATTATGAAAAAAATAGGTTAAAGTTTTTGGGAGACAAATCCAATATATCGTTGCCGTGGATGTGAAGTGATCTAACCCACAAGACAGACATTTCGAGAAAAAGGGTGATGAAATTATGCTGTCGCATCCGCCAATAGTAATCTGACTATAACTAAGTTATTTTTGCACAGATTTCGCTAAAATTTTTACACAATATTCCTGATCACATATTCCACTAATATAAATAACAAAATATTAAAGAATTTTTATATTTTAGAAGTAAACACAAATTTATCACTTGGGTTATTTCACCACTGTAGCTGAGAAAGATCCACCTGTAGGAAAGTTGTTGGAAAGTTACGCGCTATGCGGCTTGGATCTTTTCACTTCTATAATTTAATTGAACTATTTATTCCTATCTGCCTTTGTGAAATGCTCTAACACACACTTGAAATGATGTAAAAACACTTAAAATCTCTTTTTTTTCTTCCAAAAATGCCCTTTGGGAATATCAAATCACTTATTTCTCTTCACCACTATGTTCTCCGTGATTTTCTGAACAAAACTGCATACTTAACTCATTTTTCAAAAAAGTGTGGCTTGGATCACTTCACCTCCACGGCAACGATATGTAAATTGTAACAAATGTTACTGTTATCAAAACACCCTTCATACTAGCAATACTATGCTTGTACTAACTTGTGTAAACAAAGTTTTTCGGCAGCAGGACTAAAATTTCATATTTTTGGTACAAAGACACAAGTTGCTCCACTTAACACATCGTTGCCGTGGAGGTGAAGTGATCCAAGCCACACTTTTTTGAAAAATGAGTTAAGTATGCAGTTTTGTTCAGAAAACCACGGAGAACATAGTGGCGAAGAGAAATAAGTGATTTGATATTCCTAAAGGGCATTTTTGGAAAATTTTGAAGAGATGTTAAGTGTTTTTACATCATTTCAAGTGTGTGTTAGAGCATTTCACTAACGCAGATAGGAATAAATAGTTCAATTAAATTATAGTTATAGTTATTATAGTTATAGTCAGATTAATATTGGCGGATGCGACAGCATAACTTCATCACCCTTTTTCTCGAAATGTCTGTCTTGTGGGTTACATCACTTCATATCCACGGCAACAATATTTAGAAACTTAGTTACCATCAGTCGAATCATAAATCAATGTTGTATTGTATTATCTTTCAACTGCCCCACATAGTTACAAAACATAATTCATCAATACTGTGTCATAATAATTGTGTCGGTGCACAAATATAATTCACTTACAGATATCTTCTAAATAACCCACATTCACAGATTATCCTACATTCCACAACCTTTAAGTCTTACTGTATTTTGAAGACATTAAGAAACAATTTATTATTCACAATCGGCTTTATTATCACAAGACGATATTTTCTAAAATGAAATTAATAAATCTGCACATTATGATTAAATATGTAAGTATATTATACATGATGGAACATCAAAAGTAACTTTTTTTCAGTAACTATGAAATGTACTCCTACAATAGAATGACAAAGAAAAAAAAACAACATCAAATGATGAATAAAAAGTTTAACTAAATGGAAGATCAGTTTGGAAACAGGTGGATTGTATCCGTGATATTCTATCGTAAAACTTCAAAAATTGAAACCCCTAATGGAAGAAACTATCTACGATTCTACCAAAACATTTTCAATTCAATTTATGTTATGAATTTTTTGACACAATTGGATGTCAGGAACTGGATTTTTTACTTACTAGAAGTGTAGATGTCAAATATATTTTGAACTACTCTAGATTAATCATTCCAATTGATCACACACATCCATAGTCAACCTATTTGAATGGGTATTAACAAGGTAGGTATGTTGTATATGATACACATACATATGTGAACTTCCTTATGGAGTGCACAACACAGAGTTTCGACGCTTATCAATCGACTTAGGCTTGGTTAAGAGTACTCTTTAAACCTAGGTAACATTCCCAATTCCTCTGTGTCATGCTTATCACATAACTTGAAATTTTTGAAAGTTGTATATATAGTATAACTCTATTGAGTTATAATATAACTCTATATAAAATTTCAAGTCATGTGATAAGCATGACACAGAGGAATTGGAAATGTTACCTAGGTTTAAAGAGTACTCTTAACCAAGCCTAAGTCGATTGATAAGCGTCGAAACTCTGTGTTGTGCACTCCTTAAGGAAGTTCACATATGTATGTGTATCATATACAACATACCTACCTAGTTAATACCTATTCAAATAGGTTGATTATAGATGAGTGTGATCAATTCAGCGATAAGGTATGGTACCCCTATTGAATGTCTTAATTCTTTTATTGGCACATAGAGAACTCTGTATATTCATTACATACAGGTAGCCTGCTGGTTTATATAGATAAACAGACATTACATTTTGTCATCCTACTATAGGGCAGGCATATTAATACATATGTTATGCTCTCATATGGAAACTATCATACTGATATACGGCTATGCAAAAGATGATTACATATTATAATATACATAAAACTAACTGATATTCAACATACAATAATAACATTGCACACATTGTACCTACATCGGTTCTTATATAAACAAAGTATGTAGTATCAAATGGCCCCCAAATATATCAACACCAGCTTAGACTGTGATATATATCATCAATATTACTATCATTGTGTCAATTATACATCATATATATACTTAATAATGGATAATACTTAAACGAGTGACAGAAAATTCAAATCAGAAATAAATACCAAAATGAGCATACAGAATTACCAACTAAGTGATTAAATATGAGCGGCTATTTATACAGTTTGTGCGACCATATAACAATTTGGGTGATAGCATTGTAGCAAACAAATAAGAGAAAAATCGACAGAAAATAATATATTTAAAAGGAACTGAGTTTTATAATGATGACGTGTTTGTTTATAAAACAAAAATATATTGCGCAAACAAAGGTAGTCGGCGGCCATATAGTATTCTAATCAGATCGTAGGTTTGAGCCCCACTGCTGACTTATTCAATCTTTGCAATACAAGAGTATAGCGTAATTTGAGAATAGATTTAGGTTTATAAATATAAGCAATTTATCTTTAAAAAATTGTAAAAAAGAGCAAAAAAAACAGGCAAGTTTAAGAATAAAAATTTAATTGACAAATTTCTCTTGGTATTTTTTGCCATTCACTCGACACAGGTATCTAGTCACTCACTCAGTATTTTTCGTTGTTTACTAAGTATTTTCAACGGCTCATTTAGTACAACTGTGAAACATTTTTTATAGCTTGGATATGCATTTTTTTGTCACTCGATATTAGACACCGACTTAATTTTTTGTCGCACAAATAGTCAATTAAATTGTTATTTAGTCAGTTCATTTTTAGTCGATCATTTGTTTTTTTGGTCACCCATTATATGATAGGTAATAAAATAAGTTAATATGAAATAAAATATACACTGAGAACAATTGTTGAAGAAAATAAGTAGTACTGAATGTTGCATATAGAAAAAGTATTTTAAAATAATACTAATGCATTATAATATTTTTTTTATTTTTGAAGAACAAAATGCTGAAGAAAATAAGTAGCACTGATAGTAGCATATAGAAAAAAATGTTGATCATTTCAGAAATCATAGTTACTCTCAAAGTATTTGAAAAACAATGCTAGAATTAAAATTTATTAATCATTTTTGTATTTTATTTGTTGATGAAAATTAGTTCTAAGCCCTCAAGCCGAATCCAAAGTGGGGTAGGTAAAGAAACTGGAACGCCATATAGATCTGTCCTAACATACTTCTTTCGTCTCTTCTAAGTTCATACAATTTCTCATACATACACGTCAATTCTCAATCCTTGAGAATTTGATCCAATTCTCGGATGCCCGCCCTTCTTCATACCCCTCTTTTAGATAGGTATATCCTCTTTGTCATCCATTCACTCCACATGTCCAAACTACCGCAACTTGTTGACAAGCATTCTAACCACAACATTCCTCTTGGATCCCATCATTCTTCCAATGTCCTCATTCCTTATCATGCAGCAATCATTCTTCTCAGTAATTGCATCTCCACTGCATTTATTCAGCTTTTGTCCTTCTTCATTTGTCATCCTATCCTTATCCATTCACTCTACATGTCAAAATTATTGCAACTTATTCACATGCCATAACTCTCCTCTTGCATCCACTCATTCTTCTAATGTTCTCATTCCAGCCATTCTTCTCAGCGATCGCATCTCCACTACGTTTATTCCACTTTCGTCCTTCTTTGACCACCCATGTTTCTAGTGCACAATACCATGATGGTACTAGGATGGTATTGTGCACCAGCATTTATGCCATGTTCGACACATTGCCATTGCTGACAATAGCTCGAAGCGCACCAAATGTCCAAATAATATAATTTGTCAAATAATATCAATAAAACTTGTCAAAAAGAGGGAAGAAATATTGTTAAAATTGATGAATTCCAATATAAAAATGGTTACATAAATTGCACAAAATAAATAGTTTTTTATAGTTTAAACGCATACATTTCATGTATCAATGCAAAATATAGTATTTTATCAAAATATAAAATATGGGAATATATATATAAGTATGTAAAACAGTACAACAAATATAATTGTATAATACTATAATATACTTATGTAGATACCATTAGAAAATAACAATTATTAAAAATATATAAAATCTAATGTGTAATAATTAGGTATTATTGATAAAATTAAATAACACTCTTAATATTAAAACAAATAAACATGTTTGTAAACTATCAGATCATGTAACACTCTATATAATACAAGACTGCAATACAAATAATAATACATGTATTTATACATACAACATAAAATACTCTTTACTAAAGTTAATTTATTAAAATGATTTCCAAATCCCCTTCACACTACCCACGGAAGGGTTTTTCTTACGATTTTTCTCTTTGTCGTCAAACGAACTACGCAAACCAACTAAAAACTTCTCTTTAAAGCTTAGCTTAGGTGTATTGGGTTTCATTAGAAATACTTTCAAGTCATTGGTAAAACTCCTACCAGTGTAATTGGGACTTTTAGATTCCTTATCTTGAATGAAGGAAACAGATTTGACTGAATGGACAGAACCTCTTCTATCTGTGGGTCGAGAGCACCAATCTATAGAGCGGCTTCTATTCTTCCTCTTGCTTTGGCCCATGTCCACCTTGGTAGGTGTTGAAGCAGCACTTCTGCTTTCACCGTTGCATTTCTTCAGTCCATCATTTCTCTTTTGTAATTGGCACACTGAACAACACAAGTCGCAATGTGAGTCCTTGCTGCTATGGCTTGATGTGCTCCTATCTCTCTCTCTATGAGTGCGATGACTGCTGCAAGTATCAACCAATTTTTCATATACAGGATTGTATGCCTTATCTTTGCTACCAGAAGAATGTCTTCGACTCATCTCTCTCCGTCTACGACCTGCACTGGATCTATACTTAAGATTCAGTTCGGCCAATTTTCTCAACTGTTTTAAAAATTCATAATCTATTTCAATATATTTGGCATCAGGTTCAGAATAATAGCCTAGATATTTATCACTTTCAGAAGTCTCACGTTTCTCTTGATAGGGATTTTTCTTTCCATTGGCACCAGGATCGGAGTGATACATGACATCAGGGTCAGAGTAGTGGGTGTCAGTTGGGGAAGGGGATCGACTCTGACTGAATGTCACAGATTTGGGTGGGGGACGGGGGGTGGGGGGCAAAGGTCAGGTTTGTGGAGAAGGAACCCAAAGTGCTTTCCCTTGCTCTTCATCCACTGCAGCCTTCAACTGAGTACACATGTATGCTATATTCACACCAGCTGGTATCACAGCTGCAAACAAAATAAAAGATACAGATACACATTATGGATTGCACAATAATTCACTTAATTCAATTACCAATGAAATCAGAAAGAGAATTTAGTTTTCATACCTGACACATACTGTCTAAACTGAGTCTCCATCTTCAAGGAATGTTCGTACATTTCTTTGATGGCTTTTCCAGATACTTTTTCTAATGACAAATGTTTGTCCTTCACTTCCTTTATCTGTTTAGTAGATTTGAATTTAATTTGAATAACAATTGGGTAAATTTGTTGTTTGTGCAGTATCTCAATGGAAGCCACACCAATATCAAGAATACAATGCATCCCCTGCAAGAAACAAAATATTTCAATATTACAAAAACAATACGAAAATAATTCATATTTATTTAAAAAAAAAAAACTTATCAATTGAAACCCATATAATATAAAAAGATGGTGAAATTTTTATTTGTTTTCAGACTAATCAATAATCACTTTGTCTAGAATATAAATATATATATGTATTACTGTGTCAATACAAATCTGGTGATACAATATGGTTTTCCTAAACTTCCAAACAAATTTTTTTTATTATTGAATTAATTTTGTAAGAATATGAATCATTTCAAGGTTTATCATTCAAACCCCGCTAGTGATCCACTCCATCTTTAGAACAAAAACTGTGCTTAGTGCGAGAGGTATATTTAAACATGAATACAGATTCATTACATATCCTTGTAGAAGTTTGAGAAAATATTTCAAATATTTGCCTTCAAATAGCATACCTTGTCACAAGCATCCTTGATAGACTGTAGGGATATGCATTCAAGATAGTGTCCCCTCATCCTGGGCTCTATATATTTACCCTGAGTAAGTGCCTTGTCTAGAGAAGCACCAGTTAGCTGCACAGGTTCTGGGGTGGCCCCGCAGAAATCATTGGGGAAGTCTATCACCACCTTCTCCACAACACATTCCCACAGAGGGCCAATGACTACGACAGGACGGTGACGGGGATCTATATTAGAAATATTTGGATAATTATTACTCAGGACAATCTCTCAAGGGAATTACTTACCAGTTAAGTAATAGGTTTAGCAACACTCAAATAGCCTAGTTAGGTTAACACATGTGGGTGAAAAAGACCACAATCAGAAATACTTTGTGTGAATTCTGAATACTACAACGATCAACCAGTATTTGTAATTCACTTATGATTCAACAAAATTAGCAAAAACTTACAATTTAATCGTTGAACTCTTTGGTAAGAGCACAGTGGAAATTCTTCATTCAGGTTTCCCGAATCACTCCACCATCCCAGATTAGTATTGGAAAAAGATGCTAGTTCCTTTGGGTCTCTGTGCTTTTTTCTTTTAAAAAATGAACGACGTGCGGCAGTGAGTCCTCTTCTGCTCTGCGTTCCATCCGCAGTTCCCTCCAAGGATCCAACAGATCTTCGTAATAATTCTTCAACTCTGTAATAAATTTCATGTGAAACAATTAACATATATCAGACTCGTACAACTATATTAAAATAAATAAATAAGAACTGTGTACTTTGAAAGAAGGTCAACAGGACAATAATTCTGACCTATATCATAGATTACTTTACTCTCAAGTTAGGACCTTATCACATAATCTTTCCATCTGACATCCCTATATTCCTAAGACACCAAAGTTTATATGAGGAATGTCAGTGGTAAATCTATTGTAACACTAAAGCTTTTGTGAGAAATTACAAGGGCAAATATAGGAATGAAAAAAAGAAGGCTAAATATGAAAGTTTAAAAAAAAACTTACTTAAATTTACTGGGTATGGTTCCCCATTGCAGTTTGTTTCCTTTGTGATCCAGTTGCCAAGCCCTCCATAATCCCGGAGCTCCATTGAATAATGTATTGTCAACAAAAATAACTTCATCCTTCTTAAACCATAAAGCATAGGCATCAAACTGTGGATCAGCACCACTTGATCCCAGATCAACACTTCTATCAAAGCCTGCTTTCACAAAGAATGCATCTCCAGGTTTGTCTTTTATTTCGTGATACCTTTGAATATCGTGAAGAGCCAACACAGTCACCTAAAATGAATAAATATGTATATGTGAATGTACAATACATAAAATACTACAGAATTTGTGTACTTCAATTATTTTGTGTCCTACCTTATCGGCAGGTTTAGCTAATTCCAAGGCAGCTTGCTCAGCAGTTGCATGTCTAAGGTCAGCATTATTATATTCTAATATTTGGTCTCCAGTACGTAGTCCAGCATTATAAGCTGGAGAGTCTATCTGAACACTATGTACAAATATACCAACAGAATTACCACCAACCAAACTAATACCTAAATCAGAACTCTTTCTCATCTCAATCGAAAGAAATCTGGGATCGGATGACTCCTTACTACTTTGGTTTGGTCTGTTACTATTTAAGTTGTCAGTTGTGGGTGTTTCCATTCTGTGTGATTGCTGTGGCCCAGGAGAATTCCTCGGTGTAGGAGATCCAGACACTGAGACCTCATCACCTGATGGTTCTCCTGATGATGATGTTCCAGACCCCTCCAACTCGTTGTATTTATCAGGACTATATTGCACCAACATAGTTATAGAATTTCCACATTGTCGAAGAACATTAGCAGCCAACTTATATGTAGCAGATCTCATATTTATACCACACACTTCTAACAATTGATCACCGACTTGCAATCCAACTTTACTTGCCAATGAATGCTCATTGACAGTTGATACAAACACACCTCCACTCTCAGGAGGGCAAGATATTTGAATGCCAAGTGGCTGTTGACTTTTGTCTATATGAACACGCCTCAGTTCACCAGGAAGTGGTTTATTACAACCCATACATTCTGGCATGGAATTGCGAGCACTAGAATGAGCCAACTGTTTACTATGTGTTCCACGGCCTGGACTCAAAACTTCAACATGAAATTTTGGCATAGGAGATCCTCTCTCTGAACTTCTTTCAATGGATCCTGTACTCACTTTTCCAGCAGAATTCTTGGATGTAACACTAGGATTAGATGGAATTCTATATCTTTGGTTTTCTTTTTTTGGTGGAAAGGTTCCTCCTTCAAATGTGTGATGATGGTAATGATCACTACTATTGCTTCTAGGACCTCTCATGCCAGGTTGTATCTCAGAAGGATTATGTGAATGTGATCCAAATGTGGTGCATTCGTACCCCACACCGAGGCTCTCACCAGACTGGCTTTGCGTCATGGACATAGTGGGACTGGCAGGATGGGTGTATCGCACGTTTGGTAAATGATGTGGATGAGGATTTACAAAAGGAGGGACTACACCAGTCCTATACAACTGAGACTGTATTCTAGAATGTGACGGAAGAGTGTTAGTATATGTTAATAACTGATTCAACATAATGTCTGGTCCTAAGCTCTCGCTATCTGATGGATATTTACTGACAGTCTTTGAAAGTGACTTTCGAACGCTATAATTATCTAAAATATCTTTCCCTGATACCTTCAAATAATCCAGGGTGCCAGGATTCTTTAACAAGGGAGACATTGGCGATATAAATTCTATAGAACTAGGACCTTTAGACGATACAAGAAAGTCTAATGAATGAGGACATTTATTGTCCCTCGCCACTGGCTGAAAATCTAAGGAATCATCAGAGGGATTTAAATTTCTACTTAATCTATTAGGAGTAATATCATGTTCTGCAAAGTCTGACAAACCATGCTTATCTTTTTCTAAATTGCGAATTTTATCAAAGTTTGCAATATTTGTCGGAGAGAAAGAATTGTGAATAGATAAAAAGCCTGACTTGGGAACAACGAACATGGTGGGTTGATTGGAAGAAGATTCCATAGATTTATATACAGAATGCCTATTGGGAGTGGTAGCCTGAGTTAGGGGGAGATGGCCAGTGGGAATTGGGTTGGAGTTTCTGTTACTTCGCTGCTGCTCCATTTGTTGCAGCTTGGTAGGGGGGCTAAGCAGTACACTCAGGGGGGGACGCTCCTTCTTTGCTTTTGGCTGAACTATTGTGCCAGTTGGATTATCTTGATAATTGACATTAGATCTGGCTTTAGGCCAAGTGCCCCCATTATTTTTAGAAGATTTTGAACCATCTTTATTTAGGCGCTTAGATCTCTTTAGTACACTCGACACTGATGACTCTTTACCTACAATGAAAAACAATAATTTGATGATTTTGTGAAGTTTGAAAGTTTTTCCAGGTTTTTCAACATATATAGGTATGTAGTAATAAAATACACAATATACATAATAAAATTGAACAATTGTATTGACATAGAACTTACTAGATTTTCCATGGTAGCTTTCAATAACTGAATCTAGCTCCGCTATTGCATCACTTTCGGGAATCACACTTTGCTAAAAAGATAATTACATATAATAATTAAATCCATCTTATAAAAAAAGCATTCCCATGAAGTAAAAAAATTCTAATTCAATTTGACTTACTCGATTTTGTTTATCTTTTGATTTACTTCTTCCAGTTACAGCTTCAATTTTACCCAAAATCATGTCCCACGTTCCTACAACAAGCACATGCCATTAATAAAATTTGTGAATGAGCTGAACTGGATTAAATGCTTGTCTCTACAATACAAGACAAATTCAACGGGTATTTACCTTTCTCATGATTACCAGAAGTGGAATGACTTTTTTCATGGGATGGCTTCACAGGATTGGAAGAAATCTTGTAGATATTATATCTCCTGTCCATCTCCGAGATGGGAGGTTCGAATGAATGGGGAGTAGACTGCTTAACATCTCCGCCTCCCATCAAATACTGACACCATGGCTCTTCTGTTTGAGAACAACTGTTCACCATTTTACCAGGAAGGTGTGGAATACCATAAGATTCTTTTATAGGAGAAAATCTGAAAAGTACAATCAAAATATCTAACACATACTCCTTTTAAAAAATGAAAACAAAACTAACATTGCAGGTTTAAATCCTGTTGCAAGCTAAGTACTATATTCATATTTTAAAGTAACAGTTTTTTTTATTTTTTATTTTATTTTTCTTTTAGATACAACAGCATTTACAATAGGAATAAGTAATTTACAAGTTCAATATTTGGTTTACATCGCCAATTATAGTATCTTAAATATATTCATTATTATGTAGTACAAAAAAAAAAACAATATAAGTAAGTACACAATAGGTGGGGAAGAGAAGGAAGAAAGAAAGAGAAGAAAAATAACAAATAAGTTAATAGGAGGTGAGAGAGAGAGAAGGAAGAAAGAATAAAGAATAATTATAAGGCATATTCAGTACAATAACAACACCACAATACTATTTATATGTACCTACACTGTACTATATCATCGCATACCTATAGCTATATCTACACTATACTATACTATACTATACTACACTATACGACAGCACTCAGCCATACTAAGTATACACAGTTCCACAGTATGTATAAATAATCAAACAATTTAATACCGTGATATAATAAAATACAAGTTTTAAAAGAAAAAGAAAAAAAAACATGAAATAAAAAACAACATGCTTACTTGTATCAATTTTGAATAACAATCAAGTGTAGAAAACCAAAACTGGCCCATGCATTACTTTACAAATAGAGTGACAATTCAACAAACCTGTTGGACAAATCACTATTAGTTGAGCCACTATGTGAGATGTGTTTGAGAGTGGTGATGGTTACCATGTCACAATGTCTATCATTGAGAATCATCATGGCTTCAACTGCGCTCTTCACACCGTCCATGGAACGATAATTTATCTGCAAAGAATATAATTTTTAAATTTCAATGTTACAAAAAAAATACCTGAACTCTATCACCTGCAGTAATCCCCAAATGCAATTTGTCTATGTGAGCTGCTTACAATTAAAATTATTATTATAGTCTTTTGCTAGTCACATAATACAGGTCAAATCTCGATATAACGAAGCTCACGGGACCGAACAAAACATTTCGTTATACTGAAAATTCGTTATACCGAATTCATAGAATTATGACACCCAAACATACACAAGTGTACTCCTGAGTCAAAATAATGGTAACAGGATGTCCGATATTCCAGCTTGAATAATATCTAGGTACCCATAGCAGGACAAATACATACTAGACTTTAGCGCGGTACATTTTTTGCGCAACATTAATAATTACAACAATAATAATAATTATACTGTCTCACTCCACATCATTAAGATGATAATGGTCTCTTTCCTACTAATGCTGAAGTATAGAACACCCTTTGTACCTGCTGAGGGTGTCGTGTTCCTATCATAAAAAAATCTTTGTTACTGGACAGAAAACAAATAAAACAGCGATCTTCAAACTGTGATACATAGATTTATTTAAAATTTATTGCATACCTACATACTCAACATGATGAAATGATTTAAAATAAAAAAAAATATGTAAATATAAAAAAGTGTACAAAAACAGCAGAAGATTATTATTTTTTGACAAAAAAATTAGAAAATTTAGTTTGTTTTGAATTTTCTGTAGCGGCTTTAAAAATGTATTCCTCCAACTTTGAAATATTTTAAAAAGCATCTTATATCTCCTCCAAAATGCTTACTTTCTCCTTCAGAGCAAATTGTCATCGTTTTTTCTCCATTTTAAAAAAGACAAAAAGCACACAAAAATGATGTAATGTAAAATGTTTTTTTAAAAAAGTTTAAAATCACCGAAATGTAGAACAAACACAACAGGATACAGTGCAATGTAAAGTTTTAGAATCAGCGAAATAAAGATGGGCAATAGACAATAAAACGAAATAAACAAGAGGAACACTTGTAAACCATATGTGATACAATCACTAACAAACACGTGTTATGTCACCAGAAGTCAAGAATAAACCAATTTCACAAAAATTTTGAGTTAATTTAGAAGTAAATTCTAAAGCACTCAGACAAAAACTTTGTTATACTGAGATCGGTCTTCGTTATAATGAATTTTGGTTCAGTACATTTTGTATGGAAATTTCTCGGGGACAAATTATAGATTCGTTATACTGGAAATTTCGTTACTTCGGTATTCGTTACACCGAGATTTGACCTTATGTGATCCATTTTGCCATTGCCCTTCCCAATCTTCAAATCAGAACCAAGGTGAGTAGCATTCCTACCTTTTACCTTGATCCTTGAAATTTGTCCATCCCATTCCTGTGTGTACCACTTCTACTATATATCACTATTGTAGAAACTATGTCAGTGGAACACACAGAACTGGCAGTTAACGCCATTAGCACTCACCAGTGACACACACAGATCCAGATTAGTATGAGTTTAGCAATAAACCTGCCTATTGGCAATTTACTTATTTTCCTTCAATGTTGTTTTATATTTTATATGTATGCAATAAAGTTTTATTTATTTGTTTACTTACACTTAGAACTCTATCACCAACAGCGAGATTGCCTTCTTTGGCTGCTAAACTTCCTGGAATTATCTTGCTTATGTAAATTCCTGAAAAATCAATATGAAAGTCAGCAATTAACTGGGTTGGTTGGAAGGTATTGAAATCCGAGCTTTACCTGAGGTTTGGAAGTATAAAAAAATAGAAAATTACATATTAGCAATTTGAAATTATGCAGGCCAGTTTAATCAAATATGCAGCATTTAATACAACACAAGGGTACAAAATAACGTACAACAACAAGCGATATTGATGTGACCTGAAATTGTAGTGAGTGTCGCACCGTATAAACTCATCTGGCATTTTGTTGCGTTATCCTGAATGCATGGAGCGTTCGCCGAGTGACCACTCGCTGAACACAACCTAAGAAATATAGAGTATAGCATGCCACAAATCTCACACAGTGCGAGTAAATGCTAAATGCTGGGTTTTTAACTGCTATATTTTGTCTCCGTATTGGACGACGGACATACATAACTAAGTATAGTTAGTAGATACATATCTTCCTCACATGTTGGGACTCCCTAAAGCCTGGCCTTTTGAATTTTTCTAAAGATGATAGCATGCCAAATACTTAGATAATTTGTTTTACCTTGATGCAACTGCAGTCCATGATCAGCAACATTAGCTCTGTTGAGTTGTGCAGTGTGCAGACATCTCGAGCGAGGTCTCCTTCTCCTGACTACCAGGCGAGCTCTACCTCCTCTGTCTCTTAAAGCTTGTTGCAGGGCGCTACCATTGCCACATACAGGGCCACTACCTGCTACTTCCACTATACAATCCATTACCCTAACAAGCAAATTAACATTATGTAAATTATTATATACAAATATACGACACCTACACAGTTAGTGAAGATCTGTACTGGCAAAACTTAAAATAAAAGACTAAAAACCATTTCTTCACAGCTGATAATCATATTAAGATAAGTTAAATTTGCTAATATACCTAAGTATTTTAATTCAACAAATTCAATATGGACTTCCACCAAGTACATCAGTCCACAATATTGATAACATAAGATTAATGACCACTTTTTTAAAATTTTACCCATTCTGAAACACATTAATTTTTCCCAGCACGGAAATGACAATCTGCATATTAATTACATGCAGTTAGTCTGACTGGCAGATACCAACATCATGTGGAGCTAAGAGTTGCCCAAGGAGAACAAGAAGAGTCTTGACTGACTACCCTACTTATAGAAAATATTGTGATGATTTAGATAGATAAATATGTATTTAAATAAAATATTAAAATGTATCTTTAAAAAACTAGTTTTAAATTCACAAGAGTCCGAGTTCAAGTCAGATCAGTTTTTGAAAATAGATTATTTTATACATGGATGGTTAAAGCTAGCTGATTTGAGATATAACTACAAAACAAAGTCAATAATTGATGGCAATTAAAGAAAGACAAAAACTAAAAAATGTGACTAACTTTAATTTTCCATCTGCTATAGATCCCTTTTGTATGGACACAACATAAATTCCATAGTCATTGGGGTAATAAGGATCATCCCTTCCCCCTGCTAGTTCAAATCCAAGATCACCACCACTTGGTATATCCAACAAGTCTACTTCAAGGACCTCAGATTCCCATTCCTAGAAAAAATATAAACAAGTGAAAATATATACATATATATATACAGAGAAACGGTTCTAGTTGTTGTAGTTCAATGGAAACAACATCCAATTGTGTCAAAAAATCTTAAAAAAATAATCAGAATGACTTAATTTTTTATTGGTGCGACAGACAACTAGAATGTTTGTTACATGCTTGTTGTCTGCTGACTACCTCACTCATGGGATATGTTTTTGCGACATTATATTAATTTGCATGTTGAAGAGAAGCTACACTGTGTGGAATTTTGCCTTAAGTGACTTATGCTCTCTTTGCATAAAACACATTATATTTTGTTATATATCCATATTGGTGATGTGTCTCTGATTTTGTGTATATACCTATATTGATTGAAATAAAAAAAAGGACGATCAAAAACTTATATCCATAAACAAAAAATTACGTCAAACTTTTGTCAAAGCAACACGACAAAAATTTTACTACATTTTGTTTATGTTTAAATAAAAAGAGAGCTACATTTATAGCTATCACCTGTGAACACCTTAAACTATATAAAATAATATATTTATTGTTTACCTGTAAATCTGCATCAATCGCAGAGTCCCTGGAATGATTGTGAGTGATGGGAGACCGATGCACTCTACAATTAGCACCATCCTTTTCTAATTCTGTCTCGTATTTCTCTTTCAGTTCCTTCAATTCTTTCGATGCTTCATTTCGTTGTTTCTTTATATCGTCCGAGTCTCTCAGAGCCTCAGCCAAATCACTAACTGCACGATCACGTTCCTGAAAAATAATAAATAATTGAAATAATATCAAACACCATCCAGCAAAAATAAAAAAGAAAAACTGTGAATTTGTCAATAATAGAAACTCTGAATCAAGTGAAAGGATATTGAATAAGTGAATCCATCATCTTTACCTTACGCAACCTATCACATAAAGTCCGGATACTTTCTCGTTCTAACACAATCTTGTCTCTTTCTGAGAAAGCCCAATCACGTCTTCGTTTGGACACCTGAAACAATAACATTTATAAATGTGATCAATCAAAAAATTATTAAAGGTCATATTATTGTCTCTTAGAAGTAATGGCACACAAGTATTGTCACACGCTCTCGTGGATCATGTTATGACAGTTGACCGGAGTTTGACAGAAGGTCAAAATGGTTTATTTTTTTTTTATTTTATTTTATTTCATAGAGACACTCACAGAAAACTGACAACACAATACATAAATTACAAACATACAATAAGATCTGGCCAGTTCCCCAATTAAGAGCGTCTACAGCATGCACAATCAGAGAATTCAATTAAATTAAATTAAAATTAAAGCGTAACTCAATATCTGCGGTGACAAGGCAAAGGGGCACAAGTCAGCACCGAGCCACCCCCCCCCCCCACAGAAATGCAGGCATACATCACACCCCACAAAGCAATGGGATCAAGGGCAGCCCATGGTACTAGGCAACCCCGGATGCCAACACCTGCGAAGCACGACATACACCCACACCTCCGCGGAGGGAACAACTCAACACCGCAAAACCGACCCACGCCCCCTCACCCCGCCACCACAGATACAATGCCACGATAATGATAATCTCTATGTAGAGATAATCCTGCTAATGCACATCATTGCATTTTTCTTAGGTTAACTGCTCTGTTGATTTGTTATATGAACGATGATGTGCAAGAAGAACAAAGAAATGAACAACAAAATATAATGTAACAATAATCATAGAACAACAACACAACTTTTTTAGTTAAGAGTTTGCGTCGTTTTTAGCAATAATTTGATTTGTTATAACATTTTACTATTTATTATTATTTTACCTCAGCTTCCTGATGGGCTTCAGTCAATTCAGCTTGCAGTTTGTCCAAACTCTTCCTCAGTCTATCTAGCTCTTGATTAGCTGTTTCTAAATTATCAACTCTTTCCTTATGTTTTGGATTTAGCACCATTCCAACCAGACCTGAATACATGGACAAAAATCAACACAAACATATGAATTAATAGTTTCAAGAAGTAAAACTCAAGCCGCTTCTAACTTTAAAATAAAGGAGCAAAACTTGATATATTTATTGATAAGAAGACCTTTCAAGTTAAAAACCAATTTGGTTAGTAAAATTCATACTGAATGAACACATCTGTTGTACCTGAGAGCCATTAGGACTCAAGTGTATTTTTGACAAAAATGGCAAATTGACAAAAAAAGTGGAAATAACACAACAGTCGTGAGTCTTAAGTACAGAAATGCTTAGGGTCTATACTATAGGGTCTATGTAATAAGCTGTATATTATATACAGCTTATTACTAGTAAAATGTTGAGATTTTTTCGATTAAAAAATTGAATTTGAATATGCCATTTTAGAACTTAAGACTAAATGGCTCTCAGGTACAGATTATGATTTGGAGGTATGTATATTAAAATAACAAGATTAACCTTGTAACTTATCAATAGATGCATCAGCTCCCTGTTCTCCAATGGAGCCTTCCTTGCCAGAACCAGAACTACCGTGTCCATGATGGTGGTATATAGAACTGTCCAATCTGTAACAACAATCGGGCAATCAAAAAAAATCTATTTATATATAAATCCAATGTCCGCCTAGGATCTTGATTCTTGTAAAAATATTTTTTACTATGAGTGTATGGGCAGAATCAACTAATTAGATAATTAAATTAGTCCAAGGGTTTTCCCCTACAAATCATTTCAAAGTTGCAGAAATAGATAATACTTTTTGTAAACAAAAATTAATGTCTCCTTTTTCAAATGCTTTCATCAAAAGATACTCACGATGTGTTGTCATTCATATCCTAAGTCATGCAGATATTATTTTAGACATTTGTAAACAAAATCACACACAAAACTAACAAAATGCTAAAATAATATGACGCAAAATGTTATTTAAGAAACAAAACATTTAGTGTCAGCTATCTAAAGTGAAAGATAAAATATACAACACATAAATGATAGGAGATAAGATAAGGTATGACAGTCTAATAGCAACAAGACAGTACATTCGCAACTGTATGACTAAATCCCAGTTGCATAGGACTAGTAGCAATCTGTCTTATCGAAAATCAGTTACAGATAAACTTGACAGCTAAAAAAGCATCCTGATTATGATGATGATGCATGTCAAATTTACACAAGAAACTCTGATTTTACAATATTGCTGTCAAGGTACAGTACTATGTATAATAATACCTATGTAAAATAATATATTTTATGAATTTTTGACACAATTGGATGTCAGAGACTGGATTTTACTTACTAAGAAATGTAGATGTTAATCATATTTTAAACCACTATAGATTAATCATTCCAGTTAATTCTTCTCACTTAATTGCATATTAACTGGAATGATTAATCTAGAGTGGTTCAAAATATAATTAAAATAATATATTTTTAATAAATGCACTAAGGAACACTAAGGAGAAGAGAACTTGAGAATTGTTACAGTAATAACAAAATCTATTACATTATACTGTTTTCAACACAGGAATATAAGTATTTATTTCATATTAGTAGTAACAATTCAAATTTGTTCATTCTAGGAACGAAATTATTATTATGTATGGATGCACTATTTCCATTTGTTAATGGTCTTTCAAAGTACTAAAATACTTTTAAACAGTAATTAAACAAAAAATTATAAAGCACGGATGTCGGACGACTTATTTACCTGGTTTTGGTCTGATTAGGGTTATTGGCATTTCTGGTAAGCTCCGAACACTCCTTAAGAGCTCTATCTCTGTCCAACAGTGCTGAGGCTATCTCTCTTCTGAGGGACTCGGCCTGCAGCAACAGGGCTCGTCTCTCTCTCTGAGCTGCAGCCAGCTCAGCTTCTGATGTGGAAGCTCTTTTCACAGCTCTGGCGAGATCATCAGACAATTTTTCCATCTCTTTATGCACAGTATCCCTAAAATATACGAATTCATGATTAGAGACTGTACTTTGATGTGCCAATTCAAGCACACCTAGCCATCTATATATATATATCTGCAAATGGCGTAGCTAGTGAACCAAGCACTGCAATTAATAAAAATGCAGGTCGTCTTTGTGACATAAAAATAAGATATTTAGGATAGAAGTCCAGAAAATTCCCCATTGTAAATGTCATATTGTGTAAGTTAAATACATACACTGAGTTTTATGACTAATAATTTCACACATAAATTTTTTTTATTACAGAACTAACCTTTCACTCATAATAAGTGTATACTCCTGCATGGCTGCATTCCTTTCCTCGGTGAGCCTTTTGATGTCCTTGGTGGCCTTCACTCTGACGCTCATAGCCTGGTTCATTTCCCTAACTGCTTCCTCGTGTTGTGCTTTCACCTTCTCCAGAGCCTCGCTATAGTTGTTACGCTCTCTCAGTGCTATATCCCATTGCCTGATGGCAGCTGTACACTGCTGTTTCAAACCGTTTCTTTCACGAATCTGTACACACAAAACAACAAATTAAATCTTACTCTGTAATCAATATCACTAACCGACAGTGCTTGGCGGACATTTACATAGATTTTTAATCTCCTATTTTATCTTTATCATGTCAAGTCCCCAGTAAAGAATAGGTATCCCGCTCTTTTCTGTAAGTTTTGAATGTTCTGTAAAAGACAGGTGTTCTTACAACATCACATATAAAACGTTATACATCTAGAATTCAGCGGAGGTATGCCACCCATTCTAAATGGCTTCACTTTTACTGGCACAGAGAGGACAGTTTGCATGCTTATTGCATACAATTAGTCTGCTGGCTACCCAACTTGTGGGAAATGCCGTGATGATATGTATGAATGCATTTATTCTTCGAGTACATCGTCATTTTTACAAAACAAATTAAAATAATAAATACTATTCATTGATCTGTGAGATTACTATTCATTGATTTCATCCATCTAATAATCAATTTGTAAAACAAAATACATTATTTGCGTGTTTTTACAAGACGTCACTAATCACAAATCTACTTTCAAGACCTTTTACACTCATCAAACTCGTTCATCTGTTTTCATTTCTGGTCTGAATCTTCCCACTCCAATAGGAAAAAATAGGTTTAAAATAAATTAAGATTTATCAAAACAAGACCCATATTTTAAAATAAATATCAATAGCGTAAAAACACAAACACTTACAGCTGAATTCCTCTCTTGAGTAAGTTCGTGGGTTTGTGTTTTAAGTCTTGCATTTTCATCTTGTAAAAGTTGAAATTGTTCACTAGTAGCACTGTGGGTTTGCAGAACTTCATCGTATCTATAAAAAAAGAGAAATAATAAAATACTATACATTTCAATGTAATCATACTAGTGTGTAATTAATTGAACAGATTAAAATTTATCATAAATCGAAAATATATTCTTTAAGTTGAAAAGTTTAACATCAAAGATATAAAACTCTCTGTAATACACTCAATCATTTACCCTTTAACGCTTGTCTCAAGAACATATTACGATAGAATCAAGTTCCCTAGATCCAGAAAGATATAAAACTCTCTGTAATACACTCAATCATTTACCCTTTAACGCTTGTCTCAAGAACATATTACGATAGAATCAAGTTCCCTAGATCCAGAAAGATATAAAACTCTCTGTAATACACTCAATCATTTACCCTGTAACGCTTGTCTCAAGAACATATTACGATAGAATCAAGTTCCCTAGATCCAGAAAGATATAAAACTCTCTGTAATACACTCAATCATTTACCCTTTAACGCTTGTCTCAAGAACATATTACGATAGAATCAAGTTCCCTAGATCCAGAAAGATATAAAACTCTCTGTAATACACTCAATCATTTACCCTGTAACGCTTGTCTCAAGAACATATTACGATAGAATCAAGTTCCCTAGATCCAGAAAGATATAAAACTCTCTGTAATACACTCAATCATTTACCCTTTAACGCTTGTCTCAAGAACATATTACGATAGAATCAAGTTCCCTAGATCCAGAAAGATATAAAACTCTCTGTAATACACTCAATCATTTACCCTGTAACGCTTGTCTCAAGAACATATTACGATAGAATCAAGTTCCCTAGATCCAGAAAGATATAAAACTCTCTGTAATACACTCAATCATTTACCCTTTAACGCTTGTCTCAAGAACATATTACGATAGAATCAAGTTCCCTAGATCCAGAAAGATATAAAACTCTCTGTAATACACTCAATCATTTACCCTGTAACGCTTGTCTCAAGAACATATTACGATAGAATCAAGTTCCCTAGATCCAGAAAGATTTGAAATTATTTATTTCCACTACATTCAAACTTGACTTAGCACAATACTTTGATGAAAAAATTTTGGAAATCTCTATTTTTACAAAATGGTCTTTTCATTTTATTACTAAAGCTAAATCAAATTAAATAATTGATCACTTGCTAAATTTGATTCACTTTTATAAGATGTACCGAATTTAGAATGAGAAGTGCTTAAAATATGAAGTCAGTAATTATTTCTATAAATGTAGGTACAACTCACCTTTTCCTAAGCACCTCATATTCTTCTTTGAGAGCATCATTTTCCTGCAGAGTATGCATAAGGGCCGTATCTCCTGCCTCCCCTACTCCTCCACCACCACCCCCTCCACCCACACCATCTTGTTTTAATCTTTGCATCTCCCTTTCCAATCTAAGTACACAACAAAAAATTATGTCATTAAATAACTAAAGTAATATAATAAAGTTCTTGTAAGCAATCTCTCATAACAAATAAATAAAGGTTAACCTTTGATTTTCTGTGATCAACTCTCCATATTTTCCACGAAGATTATTGGACTCTTGTGTGGAGACTTCCAACTGTCCCATTGCCGCTCTGTGCTGAGCACGGAAGTACTCCAATTCCTGAAATATGTACAAGGAATACTTTAATTAGAATCTCACAAGACAAAATGAGGTTAATCAAAGGTATGACACATTCATAATTCTTAAATTCTTTTACTGTTAATGATAATGACATGTAATATAAAGGATTTGATACTTGCTTTCATGGCATGTTCACATCTTCGGCTTGTTTCGGAATACTGACGACGTAGTGCATTCAGTTCAAATTGCTGTTTGAGCACATCGCTACTCTGCTTAGAATGGGATTCATATTGCGATTGATTCATAGAGTCATACCCATCATATGTGTGGGTTAAACTTTCAAAGTCTATAGGTAACGGAATGGTCGGTAATGTGACTGTACTCCTTTCATTTGGAGTTAAGAAGCCATGAGGGATATTCACTGAAATATAAAAAGGAATGATGAAATATTTCAAGAGCATATTATTTGGGTAAAAACAAAGGTATTGGATAAGTAATTGTGTTCAGTATCTTTTAAAACTTAACACACAATTTTACTCTAATATTATGTTTATTGGTTGCAAGGATACATCTTTTGTCTTCTCATGAAATGCCTATCAGGATCAGTATTGACATTATTTACAATTCCCAGAGAAGACGAAAGATGTTTCTTGTGAATGACAAACATGTGGTAGAACAAAAATATGTATTTTTTTTTCAATTTAATCCAATATTCAAAAGTAGTAGGTTAACAAAAAAATGTTATGTTGATATATTAACTTTTTTAAATTTCACCTACTTTATTTTCTGAAAGATTACAAAATAATTTTTTAATTATTATAAGATAAATTCAATGAATATAATGCAAAACGATATTTATACAGCTTGATTTCAGAAGCGGTTTGCTTATTAAAGAATAATCACAAATCACCTAACAACTAAGTGATCGACGAAGCAAAGGATTTTATTATGTGTTAAGTATTAAGTGTGCCAATGGCCTTACTATAACAAATATAGGTGGATTAATGCAATCTTATGCAAGACTAAACGGAAACAAAATCACCAGCCGTGAAATATATTGGTGTTCGTTAGACTATACATTCTTTTAACATGATACTTTGTACATGAAAATATACTTTCTCTTATTTTAATTGCTTTATGAGAAAATCTAGAGCATAATAAAAACATTAAACACACAATTATTTATATTTTTATGTTTACAATTTAGGAATTATAATAAAAATAACTTCAAGGCTATGCTTATATTGTGTTGTTTTTTTTGCACTGCAATAAGGACCATTTAATAACAGAATGAACTGTTTAAGCGAGGGGAACTCAAAATATAATATAACTATTTTAAATAATATTTATAAATAATAAACTTGTATTTATTTTCTTCAGTAAAAATGAGAACTAGTTAATGAAACTCTATAAATAATAAAAAATTAACTTTCCTGCAATGGATCAGTCATAATCGGATTATGTAAACATAGTTGTGCAAATACAAGAGAATAAAATGTATGTTTAAAAGAAAATACTTGTTTTGAAGATATTTATGTAATTCTATTTGCTGAAAGTTTAGAATGTAAAATAAATAATTTGTCCGATGAAAATAGCAAGCAAATTATTTAGAGTGTAATAAGACTCGTAACTTTCCACGAGACTATAATATATAGTATATATGATAAATATGATAAAGCATCGTTATCAGTTAGATCAAACAACTATTAATTTAAGCTTTAGTGATTATGAGCATATATCGTAACAAGTAATTTTTAACTTAAAAGAATACCAGCAATGATTTCTATATGAATTATGATTGGCAGCAAATAAAGTGGCATATCTTGTTACAATGTGCTTACTTAGATTATTAATACACAGGTTTTACTCAATACTAAAATTCCACTGTGAAAATCTTTCTTGTATACAGACATAGTCAACAAATATACACAACAATGTGACAAGAGCAATGTGAAAAAGAGAAATTTGATTGTGGGTGAAAATTTAGCATAGGAATAGCATGAGCAACAAAATATGTGATAAATACATAACTCACCTCCACTTTCATTACTGTCCAGAGAAGAAGCTCCGGAAGCCATTGTCTAAAAGCCTAAAATAGAATAACTAATAAGCAATATCTTCCATGAGAGAGATTAACAGTTAATCAAGGTGATACATACCCATAGGTAAATGTGCTAAATACATCTAAGATACACACTAAATCGTGGAAAACAAATAACAATACATGAGATATGATGAAAAGCTAAACAATATCATGCATTGCGACCTAATAATGCACGACTGTAAGAAATTATCCACAAAAATAAATATGAATTGAGATGTGATGAATCAGCTGATCCAAATTATGCGTGGAAATTGGACAACCAAATACTTTACACTAACAATGTAAATTGCACATTTCACGGCAAACAATATAATTTCTCTTTGATATATTAACTCACCGAAATAAATAAAAAGAAACACAAATCATATCGCACCTGTTACCACAGAAAGTTATGACAACTCGCCATTTTGGCAATATACATGTGGTGTTGCTGTTGCTCGAAACATTGACGCTGTCATATCTTGAACATTTCCTTTTTTCTAGTAACATACACACTATTAGATCAAGTGCATTCAAGGTAATTTAAAAGAGTATTTTATTAATTATCTGTTGATGCAAAAAAATGCAAAACAAACAAATTGGTAACCTATTAACATCGACAGTCAAGGTCAATATATATTTTTGTACTCTAGCAACATTGTTGAACTCGCCTTGAGCTCTTAACTAGAGCATACGCGCACCAAGTAGACAAGAGCCCTAACTCACATAATAATTTATGCTTTGAAGAATTAACTATTGTACAAAATATTTGCAAACTAAAAAAATCGTTCATATTGCCTTGAAGCATTGTCTATATCAGTATACCTTGTTTGATTCTAATAATCATACAACCTCTTTACTACTACTATACCATCACTGATCACGGCACATTCCACAAGTGGGGCTGCCAGCCGACTAACAGCAAGTAATAAGTTTGCAGATTGTCCTTTCTGTACCATTAAAAAATAAGAATTCAGGGTTGATGCTTCATTGCAGATGTTAATTGTCTTATATGTGAGATTTCACAAACACCAGCCTAATCAAAAACTTATAGAAAATAGTTGGTAGACCTTTTCATTCTTGGAGACTCCTTGAGGTCCACTGGGGAGTGGGGACTCCATGGAGTTATTTGTAACCTGCTTTTTTTATTAATCTAATTTCAAATTACAGTGCACAGTAATTTAAACACAGGCAGAAGAAGAATTTATGCATCTGAATAAATTATTCCAATAAACTCAGTAATATATTGGCAATTTCATTAACTTACAATGGAGGATTGAATATTCAAATCCAAACTGTTACTTTTTTCTCTTAATACTTTTTTTTATAATAAAACCATAATTACAATAGAACACAATTTATTTTCTTAATTCAAATTTAAAAGTAAACATAATTCCTGATTCTTGACAATAGCATGTAATAATCAATTTTCAATTTCTCCCATATAAACTTGTTTATCGCTAGACCCCGAGAGTACGATTGGTTCTTTAGGATGGAAGCTGACTGTATTAACACTGCCATTATGACCAGGAAGTTTATATAGGATTCTCCTGCTTGTTGTGTCCCAAATATAAACAAATCTATCTCCGGAACCAGCAGATACCTGGAATAAAAAATCAACATACTCAGATTTAACTTAAAAGAATTGATTAACATTTTTCTTCTTACTCTAAACATGTTTCATATAAACTTATATTTTAGTATTCCAATCCTTGTTCATTAAACTCAGGTGTCGAAATTGTCCAATCATTTTTCACCCCGTGGAGTTCTCGTGGTCTCATGTTTTTTCTGTAAGTTTTTGAGTGTCGTGTAAAACATCCCATATGAGACACACTGACATCTTCAATTCAGTGATGAGGTATGCCACCAATCCTGAAAGTCTTTTATTGGCATGGAGAGGACGAATTGAATGTTTGTTTATTAAATGCAGTGTGTCTGTTGGCTACCCAATTTATGGGAAACACCACAATGACATGAATGATTTTTTCACCAAAAAAATATGTGCTAATTTGCTATTACCTTTGATCCATCAGGAAACCAGGCACATCTTAAGAGATTTTTCTCAAAATTATGTTGATGACCAACAAATATTTTAACACATCTTTCAACTGGAGCATAAGGTCTTATATCCCATATCCTCAAAGTGTTGTCCATTGAATTGGAAAGAACATAGGAACCATCAGGAGACAATGATAAACCTGAAAAATATGTAGTATATTAGTAAAAACCATGAACAAACCATAGAATAGTCAGATTACAAAAAGTCCAATATTATTCAGAAAACATCAACTTATAAACAATAAATAGACAATTTGATACAGAAAGACTATACTACATATTCATTACATGGAGTAAATCGACTGACTACCCAACTCCAAGGATATTTATTCAATCTCCAAACAAGACTCATACAGAAGACACTCCACAATATAGTTCATTTTCAGGACTTGATGACAAATTCCATATGCTATGACAATGACTGATCGAATTAGATTCAATATTTTTTTGGGTAGTATAAAAATAAATTGTAAATCATGCCATTTATTCCTTCATACCATCACGGTGTTTCCCACAAGAGGGGTAACAAGTGGACAACTGCGTATATTAAACATGCACATTTTCTCCTGTGTCATAAAAATACACTACCATGTATGCTTAGACGAAATAAAAATATTTATTTGTTACAGGTACCCTGGAGTCCCCAGCAAAAATAGGTCTCTCATTCTTTTTTCTTAGTATCAGAACTCAAACTGCAAAAGGCAAGTGTTTGCAAAAGACCACAGATAAGATATATATAACATTCTAAATGTCTATCTTTTTTCTTAGTATCAGAACTCAAACTGCAAAAGGCAAGTGTTTGCAAAAGACCACAGATAAGATATATATAACATTCTAAATGTCTATCTTTTTTCTTAGTATCAGAACTAACAGCAAAAGGCAAGTGTTTGCAAAAGACCACAGATAAGACATATATAACATTCTAAATGTCTATCTTTTTTCTTAGTATCAGAACTCAAACTGCAAAAGGCAAGTGTTTGCAAAAGACCACAGATAAGACATATATAACATTCTAAATGTCTATCTTTTTTCTTAGTATCAGAACTCAAACTGCAAAAGGCAAGTGTTTGCAAAAGACCACAGATAAGACATATATAACATTCTAAATGTCTATCTTTTTTCTTAGTATCAGAACTCAAACTGCAAAAGGCAAGTGTTTGCAAAAGACCACAGATAAGATATATATAACATTCTAAATGTCTATCTTTTTTCTTAGTACCAGAACTAACAGCAAAAGGCAAGTGTTTGCAAAAGACCACAGATAAGACATATATAACATTCTAAATGTCTATCTTTTTTCTTAGTATCAGAACTCAAACTGCAAAAGGCAAGTGTTTGCAAAAGACCACAGATAAGACATATATAACATTCTAAATGTCTATCTTTTTTCTTAGTATCAGAACTCAAACTGCAAAAGGCAAGTGTTTGCAAAAGACCACAGATAAGACATATATAACATTCTAAATGTCTATCTTTTTTCTTAGTATCAGAACTCAAACTGCAAAAGGCAAGTGTTTGCAAAAGACCACAGATAAGATATATATAACATTCTAAATGTCTATTTTTTTTTTTGGTACAGAGAGAACGACTTGCGAGTTTATTGCACGGAACTAGTCTGTTGGCTACGTGATAGTATAGATTGAGAGATATGCTATTTATTTATTAATCAGAGACACAAACAGAAAGTTGACAAAATACACACAAAAAAAAATAAAAACATCATACATTGATTCATTAAGTGTGTCCCAATCCCAATTAAGTGTGTCTACAGCATACACATATTAATGTTAACAAAAGAATGAGAGAAGAAATAATATTCACCTGTTATGGTATCAGTGTGACCTCTCAACTTGTGAACAACCTCATTCTTTCTCAGATCCCACACTTTCACATCATTGTCTATCCCTCCAGTAATGACCTGTTCCAAATTATCACTATATGTAACTGCCAATACTTGATAATTGTTATTTAGAGTTGACACAACATTTTTCTTCCTTGTATCCCATATTTTAATTGTTGTGTCATCTGAACCTGATACCAACATCTGTGGTCCTCTTCTGTTCCCTAAAATAAGATTATAAGATTTGTTTATTCATTTTATTCTTCACTGTACTTTGATTACAAATCATCTTCAATTTGAACAAAAATTATTTACCATTTACGGAATTTACAAATCCAGTATGTCCTCTGAGCTTTTTTATCCTCTGACATGTTGGAATATCCCATATGGCCAGAGTCGAATCAGTGGAACATGTAAAAAGATTTGATCCGTCAGTTGAAAACTGAGCATCCATTATCGCCCCTGTGTGACCTGTCATTGCGCTAATATTCTCACACTCACCATACACATTCCATAAAACTAAAAGAATAAAAATACGTCAAACTACATACAACATGAGTGAGAATGTTGACATGGCAGTGAAAGCATAGGATGAACAAATGTGAACAGACGTGTTCACTTTCGGTGAATAGGTTTGACCCTGACACTCTGGATGATCATCCAAAGTGAAGCAATGTGAATGCTACTTAAGACTCACGTATTTGTCTGTCAAATCCTGCTGTAGCCAAATGTTGTCCCTCAGGATGAAACTGTGCACAAAACACTTCCCCTTGGTGTCCTTCTAATAACATGATAGGTGCAAGCAATCCCGAAGTTCTCGGCACTGCTGACTGCAAAATAATATGATATTGTATAAATACTCTTAGCTATAAATTAGGTTATGTTTATGTTCTTGCATATACATTCCTTGCAGACAAACCTAGACAGATTTAAACAAAACCAATTAATTTTAACTTACTGTAGCTGAGACTACAGGCTTTTCTCTACTTCCAATTACAGACAATTCGCCTCTACTCTTCTTCATCGCAGATACGAGAGCAAGCTCATCGGCTTTACGTTTAAGATCCGAAATCGGCATTATGAATGATGTTATTTTTTTATAGTATACAACAGGTATTTATATTTCGACGGTCTCAAATCAATAAAAATACGTAATAGATTAATATTAATACACAAAGTGGAAAAAATAAACCACCCTCACGTCATATGCACTTCAAATCTTGACATTTTTCGGATAATTTGTTGACAAGCATGAACCATAGACAATAATTTATGTTAAAATCATGGGTTAAAATACTAAAGGTATGGCCAGACGCTAGCAACAAGATGGCAGCGTGGTAGCAACAAGTTTTGAATGTCTAGAATCGGCCAAAATGAGCAGAATAAATTGTGATAAAAAACAAATGGACACGCTTATGTTTTACAAGAATTATGCAGGATTTTGGGTCCACAACATTGTTTAAATGAAAATTTGATTAACAAAAAGGTTGAGAAAAACTTGCTGAATTCTCTGAACTTCCTTGCAAGAATGGAGAAATTTATTCCAAAATTTCTCATTAATAGGTTGTATTATTGAGAAAATCAATAGAAACCAATTGATTTTCATGTGCTTGACACTTAAATACGCCTACCTATATACATCCATAAAATACACTAATAATCACAAATCAGTAGCCATGGTTACATATTACATAAAGATTTTAAGATGATTTTAAGTACTCTACAGATGCAAGATTATTATATGTACAGCATGTGTTGACTTTCTACATAACATTTCATCATTGATATGTTTATTTTATTTTGTCTGTTTTATTTGTACCTAATTTTTTTAACAAGTTTTTGTTAATCTATACTCACTACTTACTGCTAGCCCTCTTGTCTCCACTGCTGGATATAGGCCTCTTCAAACTTTTCCATACTTTCCTATCTCGAGCAACATGATACCACTGTTTTCCCATCATCTGGATAATATTGTCAACCCATCTTTTTTGTTAAATAACAGAAATTACAAATGTGCATTCATCGGCTACCCTATCTCGCATCTTTTAGTGGTAAAAATGTATAGTGTTGTTGTAATGACTGACAGTATGGAAATGAACTTTTTATAATGACGGTGACCACTATGTTGCTATTACCATCAAAAGAGATGCGATAGTGTCGCAGATAAGTATTAAAAGTATGCTTCAATTGAGACACAAAAGTTACTGCTGTATGAAGCTTTGACTTTCCGAATCAAGGACCTTAAGTCAAACATATTTTGAACCACTCCAGATTAATCATTCCAATTGATCACACCAATCCATAGTCAACCTATTCGTATAGGTATTAACCAGGTATGTATGTTGTATATGATACACATACATATGTGAACTTCCTTAAGGAGTGCACAACACAGTTTCGACGCTTATAAATCGACTTAGGCTTGGTTAAGAGTACTCTTTAAACCTAGGTAACATTCCCAATTCCTCTGTGCCATGCTTATCACATGACTTGAAATTTTTGGAAGTTGTATATATAGTTCAACTTTGTTGAACTTCCACTTTCTGTTTTTTTACATAAACAGTTATCATCACTGTAATAAAACATACAGTAATGCCACCCACATAATGTTTAATATAAGCAATACTGCAAGGAAATTTTAGTATCCAATTTAAATCTTATTGTATATAATAAGCCACATTGGGATAAAGGAAACACATAATATACTATGAAAGGAAAAACACAAAATGTTGAAATAATAAATTTTATTAATTCCAACAATACTGTACATTACAATAATTATTTGAATAAGGTTGGTACACACTAATACAATATTAAAATCTAAATTTACAACAATAACTATGAGCCTATTATAATTTTGTAAAATAATTGTAATTCATAAATTTATCACCCAAGAAAACCATTTAAGAAACTACTCGCATTGCATAGGAAACCTAGAACGGCCTATTAACAATGCATAGGGATTGTATTTAAAATAAGAAGCCCAAAAACTTAGTCATTTGATTTTCACAAAACATATCAAATAGATTTTACAAACAGCTACGTACATACAATTTATAGTGGAAAATGTATTACATATATGAGATATTTGAAAAAAATAATAATAGTGAAACATACTATTTCCACTCATTTCAAAATTTCTATGAACACAATGATTTTTTCTCCGTAAAGCATAATTTTCATGTTTGCATATGTTATAAAAGCACATTAGTTTACAAAAAACTATGTAGATAATATTGAAACCAGAATCCCAAACATTGTCCTGAATGGACTACCTAAGGGACGACACCCACCAGGAAGGCCACCAAAACGATGGAAGGACAGCTGGGCCTCCACATTGCAAGAGGACCTTCCTGCATGAATAGACCTTTGGGTCTAATAAAAGATTAAAAAGAAGAAGATAAAATCGGAAGGTATTTCTTACAGTGACTTATTTATTTTTAAATTGAAACTAGTGATGTACTATTGAACAAAAATTGTCATTAAAATGTTTCTATTTCTCATTTACATTTAAAATTAACAAAAGAGAATTGAAAATACAAAAGGAGAAAACAATTCACATGATATTTAAAGAAAACTTTTTTTTTAATTTTTCAATAATTTTTTATACAAACTAATTGCTGAAATAGCTAAAGAACACCATACAAACAATCTCAAACAATTCATCAATATTTTGTAAAAGTAAAAATCAGTAACAATGGAAAATGACAAATGCCTAAATATACTTTCATAAGATTTTAAAATCCTGGTACACCTATAGATAATTTTCAATTACTGATTACACTATGCAGTTTACGAAAAGGTATTCCAAGATTTTAAAATCTACGTGAAACACCTTATAGTGAACAAGGTACAAAGAAAAGACAAAACAAAAGAAAAGCCTCTTAATTAAACTTAAAATATACAAGGAAAATGTTAAAAAGTAATTGTAGTTGCAACAAATAAATAAGTTATATCGAAACCGGAGTTAGGGCATTATAAAACTGAAATTGCAAGTTATTGAGAAGTGTTTAGAAAATAACTATAATTTTAAATAAAGCTAAAATACATTCATTAGTATTCAATTTGAGAAACTGTTTGCCTTAGAAAAAATTATCACAAATAATTTGAGTGCTAAATTTCAATATGATAGTTTTATTATTTGATTATTCCAATCATAAGTTTTGGTGGACGTAGTTTTATGAAACAGATATTGAAAAAAAAAGTTAATTTCTATGGTATAAGCAATTAAAAAAATACAGATGAATGAACAAATAAAAAGTCGCTCAAAATAAAAAATTGTGCCCATTATAAAGCAGAAAATTAAATTTTAACATAGTATAATTAAGAGGAAAATAATATATACTTGGTCAAGATTTTTAATAAAATTATATCCAATACATGCAATTGTAAAGAAAAAACAATTATAATAATTGTGTTCTTGGTTCATCAAAGTTATTTTACAGATGTTAAAGAATAAATTTTATTATTCTGAGAAATGTTCTTATTCGCAGAGAATAAGATTTACAAAGATTGATTTTTGAGCAATGTCATTATTTTGAGTTACATTATATAATGAAGTGGTCAAATATCCAAAGACATTATATAATAAGACTGCACTTATTTAAACAGAAAAATTGCCACATGAGATAGCACTTTTTAATGTGCTGTGCCATTCTAACACATAGAACTATATAAACCTGTTATGGTTGTTCTTGCTTATATGTACTGGAAATATGTTAGAAAGGGACACCACCTTACCGCTTTCTCACGTGGCTTACTTTATTTTTCATAGAAATACAGACCTTATTGCAACTGTGTAGGGATATATTTTTCCTTGAATTTGATCAAAAAGTGAACAGTCTTGTTATATACAGCGTCTTTGATAGAATTTAACAATAGAAATTATATGTTATGTAATACATTATTTTATAATAATACATATTAAGTATTTATTATACATTATTGTAGATTGTTATGTATGTATAATTATTACATAGCTTTAAAATAATCATTAAAAAAAAAAACAGTTTAAAATAGTTCAGTTTATAAGAGTATAATATAGATTGTAACAATTCTAAGTCGAGTGGTATCTTCAAAACCTCAGATGTGGTTTGTTTTTCATCATGTATCTGTAACAAAAAATAGGCATAATTTAAAGGATATGAAAATAATTTGATGTAAATGCCAGTTTGTTCATAGGGAAGATTTCGTTAAAACAATATTTATCAATAAAATTATTACTACTAAAATTATGAATTATATTTTTTATTGAATTAGCTAAGTGTTGTTTTGACAAAGGACTGAAGATATTAAATGGTTTACATGGATGTTCTACAAATACCTGTCTTTTACAGAACACTCGAAAACAAACTCAAAAAATAGTGGGAGACCTATTTCTTGCCAAGAACTCAAGGAACAGGATAATAAATTGTTAATAAATATCCAAAATATACACTTTATCTAGTCATAAATAAATCTAGATATAATAAATATTGGTACAACTTAATATTGTTTTGTACAGATATTGATATCTTATTTGGGCACTGCACAGATATCGCACTGATTTAATTGGATATTATTTTCAAGTTACAATAATTTATCGCAAATGGAGTGACAAAAATAATGATGAAGATAAAAATTTAAAAAGCTATATAATTTAATCATGTTTTACTTACTTATCCAAAGATTCCCAGAATTCCATCAAAACAGCCTTATCAAGATGTCTTTTAGTGCGACTCAATTGTAACACTTTAACTGCCCACCTCCCGACATTGGCATCTAATTTCATTTCATCAAACTTTAAATGAAAGGCGCAAACTGAAAAATAAATGATAAACTATGTTAAAATGTACGGCTTTTAATATTATAAACAATTCATTTGGTAATAAAAAAGAGGTGTTCTTGAATATTACATAACATAGATATGAGTAAATACACCAAAAAATGGGTGGCAAGTATCACTGGCAAAAATATGAGACATTAATTTTCTTGTGGGTGAATTTACAAATGAATTTTCAAAAACTACAATTTACAGAACTTACAAATATATTTGTAATCATCTTTAGTAGCTAGATAGAGTCTTATTCTTTAAATCGAAAGGTTCTGGGTAGGAATCTTCCCAACCCAATTGTACAATTTACTGTGATAGTTTATAACAAACCTAAATTTATCATTAAAAAAATAACTCACTATTAGCAAAGATGAGTACAGGGTTCCCATCCCACGGCCATCCTTTAAACTGCCATGCGGGTCCGGCAACAAACACAGCCACTACTCTCTCCCATTCGGACGGTGATAGACGTGCAGGATTATCCACTACACGGTAAGGCACTGTCATAGCTGTAGCAGCCGTGGCACTGTCCATATTACCCTTACGGCGCTGTAAGAGAACTTCATTCTCTCGCATAAAACCATGAGATTTCTTCTCCTCCATTGATACATATCTGAAACAATGGAAATATATATATTGTGTGGATGAAGTAACTGTTGGGTGATATTTTTAGTATCTCTACTCATGCAAGTATGAGAGATACAGTAGAATGCAAAAGTTTTGTTTAATATCTCTCTTAAACCCACTGGAAAGAGTAGAGATCCGTTTTGAAGGTTATGAGATGGAAACCATTCAGATAACCAACCGAAAACTATTTGCAGAAACCGGGGTACTAGACATCAGATAACTGTACATAAAGAAGATAATATTGCATCTGAATCAAAGCACTGCTCCTTACCAACCAAATTACATACTAACACATAACACTAGAAATCGACAACAGCTGAAGCCTCCGAGATTTTCTACAAGTTTTGCCCAGAGATATTATTGCTTCTTGGCACCGAGAATATACAATCACGTTTTACCAAAAATAGAGAAAGATATATCCCAGGACGGTAAAAATTTCAAGAAACTTGTTGTGGAATGGCTGAAGAAGACTGGGAGGCAAGGTTCAGCTTTCGCACTTCTAAATGTATACAGATAAATAGTCATAATGCTTTATTGTGTTTGATAAATATTGATTTTGTTTAATAAATAGGAAAAAAATGGTATTGTTATTTAAGTGATATATTATATAGTGTACGTATGGATACGGATTCTACTGCCTCAGAACAAATTAAAAATCTAGTGAGGCAGTGTAATTTCTTCACTACATTGGAATATCTATGTGATTAATATTATTGCTTTGTTTTATTTATTGTATTTTTTTAATACAGTGGATCCTCTCATAAATAGTTTAATTCGTTCCAGACTCTTACTCGTTATGCGAAACAATTTTTTCTATAGAAATCAATGTAAAATACGATAATGCGTTCCATGCGGAAAGAAGAAGTATTCTTGGAGTACTTAATGTTTTTTTTTATTAACGTTTATTCAAATAAAATTACTTATAAAAGAGTGTAACAACTTGTAATACAATTTAGATTGGAAAAAAACGTACCTAAATAAAAATATGAATTTATGACAAATAATTAACCATTTTTAACTAGAAAACTAACGGTTTCGTAGACATTCTTGACACTCCCTTTGAAGCATCCATCTTCTTAATTTTATCTTTGTTCTTGAGAATAGTGCAGATCGTTGATGTTGACCGATAGTATGGGCGCGTTAGATATGCCACGCCTTGTTCTCGCTTCTCAATGGTTTTACGTTTCATTTCAACAGTTATTTTTATTCTCTTCTGGCTGTCTTCTTGTGTTTTTTTTTCGAGGACAATTTTGAACAGATTATAATACTTTGCACATAAAAAAAACACTTTTTAGGATCTCAAATAGATCGCGATCTCCCGTCTAAAAGATGGTTGCTTCTAAGGTTTGCATAAAGCGTCTCTCGATTGGTGGACCTTACATTGCGACAGTGAGAATGGTGGAATTGGTGAACGTTGTCCATGGACACCGAAAGTGATCACTTAAGCCAGCCTTGAGCCAATTCGTAAGCGTTGGGACACCTTTCTCACTTCTTCCGATTAGATTCTACACAATGTTGCATTGTGTAGACATGGTTCTCCAATCGAGGTTTCTGATTGACTTAACCTTTATATTTGAATCTTTCAACAATGAATCCACTTTTCAAATGCTCCTAACAAGTTTATTGTGATGATCTTAAATGTCCAAGTCTCACAATTATACAACAGGACAGATCAAAATAATATATAACATTTTATCAATCTCTGATGGAATTTCAAATTAAGGTTATTGTTGCCGAAAAGTGTTCTTATTTTGTTAAAAGTAGCTCAATGCTATTTTAATTCTGCGTTTGAAATAAATTAATTTAAATATAAGTGACTTACTTAAGATCCTGCAGTACATCCTTGGCATTGTACATTGTGATGAGTGATGTGGTGGTAGCCGGGATGATGATAATCGGTGTCTTTGACGGCCTCTTGACACCCTGTGGAAGCATACGAGCTTGGGCAGTGGGGAGAAGTTCTCTCGGAGGAGGCATACTGCCTGCTGCTGGGGTAGGCTGTTGTGGATTGGGTCTTCCTCGAGGTGCAGCGCTAGGTCCCTCAGTCACACTCTTGAGGGTCATGCCGTGGTAAGAACCCATGGTGTCAATCTTAAAGCCCTCAGTTTCTGTAAAACAAAGAATTAGAATATTAATAATGTGTCACATAATATAATTTTATTATAATAATATCCTATATGACTGATCTATTGCATAGTGCTGATTCAAAGAAGTATTGTAATTTTACTTTTTAAAAATAAATTAACATAATACACCCTTATTGTGCAAAGAGACAGCTACAGGGTTTGAACAATAGAGATCTTTTAAGGAATGCCTATAAATTTGTAATCAAAACTAATAATCATTACTACCCAATTTTTAAGAAATTTGTACAATTTGAGAAATGCACAGAAAGATTAAAATTACTATGTCTGCTAAAAATTAAATATGATGGGTGTTCATACCTTCTTTTTGTCTGATGAATCTCTCCTGATCGTATCTGTTGTACATGGTGGGTTGCCCTTGTTGTCTTGGCGGCTGTGTCGGAACTGGTACAGTTGGCACAGTGGGGGCTGTTACTGTTCTACCCTCTTCACGCGCTCTTATAGAACTCAGAAGTGCCAAGATATTCTTAGCAAACATCTTAAAGACACAACATTACTTGTTATGCTCAATACTCATTATAACAATAATACATTGTAGCCAAAATATTGAATGGTTACTGATCACTGTATAACAATTGCATGCATTTCAAAATTTCAAAAATTGACTAATAGCCTTCACGATTTTGTACATAGCTTGAATTTGATTTGAACACTCTATGTATTTTTGATACATGATGTATTTTATATATATTTTCACAATGAGTTTAAGTGAGATGGTAATATTTCTTCTTCTTTGTATGCGCTATAATATTTAGGAAAGTTAATAACAAAACAAGTGACTAAAACATTATACATGAGGAAAATCTCTCATGGAGTCTCCAGCAAAGAATAGGTTCCCCACTATTTTCTATTAGTTTTCGAAAAAAGGCAGAAGTTTCGAAAACATCGGAATAGCCAATTGTCTCATAATTTCTATTAATTTATTCTGTCACATCAACATAAGCACATCCTTCACTGAGGCAGTGTAGATTTGTATTCACAATTATTACAAACTGAAATATGTTTTATCACAGTATACATTTAGAAACGTTAATTATCTGTGGAATCTTCCCCAAAAAATAGGGCTTTTCAGTAAGTATTCAAGGCAAGTATTTGTGAAACATCATGTATCATAAAATTTAACATCTTTGATTCAGTTATGAGGTATGACACCTATTCTAAATGTCTCGACTTTTATTGACAGACAGAAGATGACTTGCATGCTTATTGCATGCAGTTAGTCTGCTGGCTACCCCACTTACGAAAAACGACGGTGGTATGAATAAATGAAAGTATAAATAATACATAATATGATTACTGTACCTTTCCTGTACTTTGTAATACAGTGGTTCTGGTTCTCCATTGCCTTTCTCTGCTTATAATATCTTTTGTGAGATCCACATCATAGTCCAATATAACTCTCAGATCCGACCCGACGACTCCCAGTGAATCTGAATAATCATGACTTTTAATTGTTGTCCTTTTCTTAGCTAAACGTTTAGCTTTAATTGCAGCAATTTTCTCCACTGACATAGCCTCAGAGAGAGATCTGGAATAAAAAATAATATTATGTCCAAACTCAAAAAATTACGTGGATGAAAATTTATTAATTTTATTTAGCCAGCGTCCCATGACAATGATTCCTAAAAAACGAACCTCCAAGGACCACTACCCATGTTCCGCCCCCAAAGACAACAGAGGCCTGAGTCAATAACCCATTTTCACGTTACGTTTTCGTTCCGTTAATGTTCGAGTATAGACGAAGTTGCAAGCGAGTGTCAATTTCGTTGCTAAGATACACAATAGTTACGAAAATTAACACTTTGGCGCAACATCGTCTACATTTGAACGCTAACGTAACGTGAAAATGTGTTGACTCAGGCCTCTGGTCTCACCATCAGAGGCAATACATACATCTCAATATGATGACGCCTGCGTAATGTGCTGTCTTAATACAGCACGGATAATCAAATAAAAAAATACATTATAAAGTAATACTAACTTAATATTGTCAACAGTAACAGAAGCCTCCTTGGGAGCATCCAGCCTAGCAGCCAGTTGCTCTCGTACTTTCTGTACATGCAGATCTTCAAACCTGGCTTTCTTAGCCAACACATCTGTTCCATCATGATCTAATGAACGTTTCACCTAAAATTATCACAATAAAACAATACCGAGTTTTTTAAATTCATTTTACAGGAGATAGATGAAAATACTTAATAAAAATATAGAAAGAGTGACGATACATAAAATTGTATGCATTTATGTAATCATGAAGATCTTCTAATGCATCCTGTAACAAATCAATCAGGACAACTTGTTTATTTATTTATTCTTTTTGCACATCATCATTATATAACAGTGTTGACAAAACAATATAAAATTTCAAAAACGAGGACGATTTGCAGTGGCGAGATTATCACTATAAAGTGATTTCATCCATCTAACAGCTTAGTTTGAAGAGTAACCATTTGATTATTCATGTTTTGTAAGCACTGTATTATATCACAAATTAATGCTATTAGTAATGTACCTGTGTCGGAATTTCCAAGGGAGCACTTTTATCAATAGCAGCACATGTCGCAGTTTCTCCATTTAAATATGCCAAAAGTTCTTTTCTGTCTGGTCTTCTCACAGCAGGGATATTGGCGGCCTTTAGTATGAAATTCAAAACTGATTAGAATATGCCAATAGAGATGCACAAATAATCACATCATGCTCTCAAACAACCAAAAGTACCAAACCAAATGATAAAAATATGCTTGTGTAATACAATTGGTAACTTACAGCAGCTTGTCGCACGTAAACAGGATGGGTAAGGCCAATATTCTTGAGTATGAAAAGCAAGCATTCCAGTGTATAATACTCCTTCTTGTCATCTTTTCCTGACCTAAAATTAAAAATATGTTTATGAAGAGACACATCACCCGTCACAGCACTACACAATTCTGAAAACACAACAAAAACAAAAGCTCACGCACCTCCACATAAGATAGTTAGTTTTAACATTTTTGGGCCACGAAAACTCCCCAAAAATGATTTGGTTATCCCTTTCAATTATTTCTTTTTTATTGACATTATACTGCCGAAGTAAACTCAACGGGTCCGCCATGATCGCACACTACTATGATCATAAACAATATTAAATTTATGTGTCAAAATTACAAAATATTCTATGGTACAATCACAGATTGATCAGTTTCACCACATTATTTTGAAGCGCACGAAACTAAAGTAGCATTCACATTGCTTTACTTTGGATGATCATCCAGAGTGTCAGGGTCAAACCTGTTCATCGAAAGTGAACACGTCTGTTCACACTTGTTCATCCTATGCTTTCACTGCCATGTCAACATTCTCAGTCATATTGTATGTAGTTTAACATATTTTCGTACAAAAATAATTAAACAAATTCAAAAATGAAAAATAACACATAAAATAAATTTATATAGCTTTCTAATGCATAATAATTTTGTACATGATTCTGACATTCAATACAAATTCATAGAGTAAAACAAATAATAAGATAAAACTTGTTTTTTTATCATTGTTTTCAATTTATCTTGTTTTACTTTATTGGGTTAGTTGGAAGATATCGCGTCCCTGCGGTAAACTCGCCCATTGTGCAAAATATTTGTATATACCATGTAGTTATCTCATTCTTTTTGTTTAAATATTTTGTACAATAAAGTTTATTATTATTATTGTTTATGGTCGTTTCAGTGAAAGGACCTTTCATCAAAATTATGACGAGTGGTAATCTCTTTCCTCCGTCATCGCTAGTGATCACTATTGATGAAACGCCAATTCACACCTATTCATCTTGGAGGATCATCCAGAGGGATCACTGAAAGTAAACAAATGTGAACGACCCTTAAGTCATTTCTTCAGCTTCCATTTATACCATTTTTATTTATTTCTAATGTAGTTTATTTCATTCGCCAATTTTTTTATGATGATCCTCCAAGATGAATATGTGTGAACGGGCATTTCATCAATAGTGATCACTAGCGATGACTGCTGAAACCGATTACCACCTGACATAATTTTGATGAAAGGTCCTTTCACTGAAACGACTATAAACAAGTTTTTTCTTATTTTTTGTTTTATTCTCCATGAATTTGTATTGAATGTCAGAATCGTGTACAAAATTATTATGCAGTCGAGAGCTATATTAATTTCTTTTTTGTGTTATTATTCATTTTTGAATTTGTTTAATTATTTTTTTACGAAAATATGTTAAACTACATACAACATGACTGAGAGTGTTGACATGGCAGTGATAGCATAGGATGAACAAGTGTGAACAGACGTGTTCATTTTCGATGAACAGGTTTGACCCTGACACTCTGGATGATCATCCAAAGTGAAGCAATGTGAATGCTACTTTATGTCGGGTAGAAATCGCTTTCATCCGTCATCGTGATCACTATTGATGAAACGCCTGTTCACACCTTTTCATTTTGGAGGATCAACCAGAGTGATCACATTTGATCAAGTGAACAAATGTGAACGCCCCTTTAAGTGCCGTTGAAAAGATTAATCTGAGTTGGTGAAAATATTAAATTTTGCCTTGAATTTTCATTTACGTCAATGATTTATTGATTTTGTCTATACATTGCTATGTTATGACAGCTGGTGTCAAATCAAATCTCAATCGATCTTGAAAATTTTCTTTTTTAGTTTGTGCGCGTACTTAATAAATTAATAATATTTGATTATTGTTTTAAACATTGAAATGAATGTTAAATTCACTATATTTTTATATTTTATAGCCATATATTGTTTGAATTTATCTATTTGTACGTTGTCTCCTTCAAAAACTGGTACAGTAAATTTCAAAGTATACTACTTGAACTTGTAAATGTTTCACATTTATTCAGTTTATTTTCAACTATATTTGCTTTTACTTCTATTCCTATTAGTATAGATTAATCACTTAAATTTATTTAGTTTTATGATCAATGTTATTTTGTTATATTCTGTATTCTTGAATTCCTGTGTTTGTGTGTAATTTCTATGTTAATAATCTCTTGAAAATCTGATTAGTTTCTTATTTAATTGGCTTAAACAATTGTATCCTTAGTATTTTTATATGAAGCATGGATATTTCAGGTAAAACTAGCAAAAGTAAATCAAACAATAAGGAGAAGAAGGGACATGTCAACTTATCTGTAGTGGAACGTGATTTGATAAAAGAAGAGCCAACCATTAAAGAGATAGTCTCTAATTACCAAACTTATCACGAAGATACAAGTAGGAGATATTTCAATGGCACTGTTTTAGGCTATGTCACACCTGTGAGTTAACTTTTATGCTTTTCAAGAATACTCTTGTCCTTTTTACATTTTTTATATTATGTACAAAATCCATGTTCACTGTGAACATCATTGATAAATAAGCTGATATTATCATAAACTTATTATTCTCAAATATACATACATATCTCATGACAAAGTGTCCTGAACTAAAGGATATTTTAGTGAAAAATCCTGATGACAAAAATTATCGATATATAGATCGATTTAATGAGGATCCTATTGCTTAATTTTTTGTATTTCTTGTGATCATATAAGCTTTTTATTACTTGTGATGTGTACTTTGGCAATTGCTCATGTATTTATGATCAGTAGCTAATTTTTATTATTACTATTTGAAACATACTTTTATAGTGGAACAGCCATGGGTATGATGTGGCAAAGACATGGGCTTCGAAGTTTGCATACATATCACCAGTTTGGCTGCAAGTTAAAAGGCTTGGAAAGGAAGAGTATGACATTACTGGACTGCATGATGTAGATCATGCTTGGATCAAAACGGTTAAACAAAATGGAGCCAAAAATCGTATCAAGAGTAAGAAACATTTTAAATCAGTATTTATTGTGATCCCTTATTTAATGACCTATTTCTTAACAAGGTTTTTGTATCAGTAGATTCACATAAAAGTCTCGAATCTTTTGTTTAGCATCAGGTATGTGTCTTGATACTAATTAAACAAATTTTTCAAAAAGATAATTTTTTAATAAAAATAATGCAGGCACCATAATTTCAAGAATATTCTTAAATATTAAGAACTTTGTTTTCTTATATAAAAATGTATATTTTTAATTGTAGGTATATTTAAAAATAAATGTAAATTTTTAATTGTGAAATTGTTCAAACAATATTTTTTTAGTTCTCCCGCGCATCTTGTTTGATGGCTGGTCTTCACAGGATTTCTCCCAACTGTTTAATGGACCACGTGAAGAGAGGGTTGCATTGGCAAACACTGTCAAAAAAATATGTAGACAATGGAAATTTGATGGTTTTGTTTTGGAAATTTTAGCACAGATCTCTGGAAGAGTGAATTATGAAATAACAGTTGATCTCATTAAACATTTAGGTAATAATTTACTATCATGATTATTTACAACATATGTAGACTATTTTGAATAAGTTTTTGTATTGAACTATTCTTAACAAATTACTCTAAAGTAATTGTATAAAACTATTATTTTTTGTATCAAAAACTGCTATTTTGTTAACCCATTGCCATATGCGTTTCTTGCCGTAGAACATCACATTGTGCTTCAAATTAATTTACGGTGTTCCAAAATTTTTTTGTAACTTAAAATGGTTTAGTTTATTTATTAGTTATCCAAATTGATTGAAATTTTAAAATTATGTATAAAGATCATCCAGAATATTATTATGAAGTGTTTAAAAAAAACTAATTTATTTGTATAATAGCATGTTGTAATCCTATTACACACTTTATATCGGTGCCACACACTGATCTGGCTGTTGAGGTCATTAGCGCTGTAATCTGGATTATTCACACTAGGTTTTCTTGTAGGTCTCGCTATCGCCGAAGCATCACTTGATATGATTTTGGTTCTCCCTCCAATTCGTCATCCAGGAGAGGAAGATCTTCAGAGACAGTTTGAAGCTCTATATCCTTATGTGACTGGCTTTTCATTGATGACATATGATTTTTCAAATCCACAAAGACCTGGTAATAACTAGAGACCAAACTATATGCATATCTGCACATGCACTTTCATGTTTTAACTATTTTTAGGGGGATTTTGCACCTTTCGGCTATTTTTTTTTTAATTATTACATGTTTTAATGATGCATATTTTTTTATATAAGACTCAAGTTTACGTTGAATAAAACAACACCTCAAGTTCACTCATTACAACATTACTTGGAACCCAAATTACACTAAAAAACTTCAGTTTTGAAATGGCTACTTTTAATACTTGTGCATATTTCAGGTTACCTGTGTCTAGCAATAAAGACTTACCTATTGCTAACTTTGAAAAGAATGCATAATTAGTTGCTAGAAAATTGTTGTCTGTATTTTTCAGGTCCCAACGCACCATTAGAGTGGGTGAAGAAATGTGTGCTGAGATATGCACCCAATGATGAGGACAGAGAGAAGCGTGGCAAGATAATGTTAGGACTTAATTTCTATGGCATGCAGTACTCCCCAAGTGGAGGGGGTCCCATTGTAGGACACGAGTTTATTGATGCTCTTAAAACGGCAAAAGGATCTATGAAGTTTGATGAAAAAAGTGTTGAAAATTTTGTTGAAGTCAAGTGAGTAAATTGTAAAATTTTTGTAGTATATTTTTGTTTTTGTGATTTTTCACAATATTGTATATTTGTTAGGTGCAAGCTATTTTTCATATTCTTTATCACAGCCTAATTTATCATTGTACTTGAGGCTGATTCCATAAAAATGATGTTGCTTTAAATTTTCACAGAGAAAAAAACTTCTAATTATTACCATGCTAACTCAAAGTAACTAACAGAATTTTAATGACTGGGGACTTTTACTTAAAGGGTCTTTTATCTTTATAAAACTGGCAGTCAGTCATTGTTCACCACAGTTTGTGTTACTTAGTATAGATTTAGTTTTAGATATAATATTAAGAGATTGAATGTACAAAAACAATACTGCTTGTTTTATAAACAATTGTGAAAACTAAATACTTTTGTTCTTGGATCTTTCAATATCTTAACCACATGAATAAACAAACGCTGGAATGATTAATTTTTGTGTTTTTCATTTATTATAGGACAAACAAAGGAAAGAAGATTATATTTTACCCAACACTCTATTCCATTCAAAGACGTATTGATCTCGCAGCTGAACTTGGTACAGGAATAGCTATCTGGGAACTGGGACAAGGATTGGACTATTTTTACGATTTATTCTAAGTTATGAATTTGTTGGATTAACTATTGAATGATCTTAAGTCATATTTAGTTTGCTCAAGAAGTTTGGAGATGTGGCTTACACTAAGGTTATTATTTTACGTACACCAAGTACAAGTTTTTACATGTTGAAATAGCAAATGATGCCACTTATGATTGAAAATTTAACTTTCATCGCATTTAACACTTGTGACAACATAATGATGCCATTCTCACTGGTGACGGAAATCTCCTATAATAAACATTACACAATCCTTGTACATTTTAAGTTCTATTAAGACTTTTAGATGTACCCATCCATACATTTTTTTTTATTTTCGTGTCTGTGACCATAGACTTCAATATCTTTCCAATACCGAGATAAATAACAAAAGTAGGAGAAAAGCATCCCCCATTGTGTATTTGAGCATTAAAAGATGCATGTTGTGTTAATTACACAAATCACACTAAAAATTTATAATAGAAATCCATTTGCCATAGATAAGTTATTGAGAATTTATGGTGAAGCTCTTTTGGTTGGTAATGTTATTATAGTCGTAAGATTATGTATTAAGAATTACATTAACAACAAAATTAAGAGTTTTCGTGAACAAAATGAAAGCAAGTCACTAAATTTGTATTCTTCGTTCACTACACAGATACTTTTTGGATCCGCACTTTAGAACTTGCCACTCCAGTATGCAGCGACATATATTTCTTTGTTAGAAATCCTTAAGTCATTCTCATCCCTTGGATTTTGTATCAGTGGGCATTGCAATAATTGGGAATCACTTTGCACCTCCATGCAGTCGCATCTTGTGTCCTCTCCATCCAAAAAGCCCCACCTCTGTTGGTTTCTTTTACACCTAGTCACTCCCACTTTTTGTTTGCTCTAAACAGTTTTTTCACAGAAGCGTTTATGCAAATACAAGGTTTTACTTAATTCTAAGTAATTAAGTGTCATGTAAATATTTTGATTAGAACATCTAATGAAAACAAATTATTTACATTTTTCTATAGTCAAATAATAAATTAATTTATTACCACTGTTTATATGCATGTCCTAAATTTTTTAATTTATATTCTCTTTTTGTTCTGTGATTGGTTAGTGTATGATTTTTTGTATATTTCATTACCCCCAAAATGTAGAAGCGTCAGCCCCCCTAGACAAGCACGCACTTGTCGATCAACTACAAACGAATTTACTACAATCTACCTACGTGTACCGTGTAATTATGCATTATTGTTGCGGTTATAGTCGTAAATTCGTTTGTAGTCGATGGACAAGTGACGGTTTGTCTAGGGGGGCAGATCTACAGATTTTACAAAAATCACTTTTTTACATATTTAGTCATAATGTTTTATAAAACATCATTTGGTTCATAACATCATTTTAATCAACACATTCTTATGTAAAAAAGCGAAAAGTTGTGTAATTCTGATATTATGAATAATAAAATTATGCATTTATTTGGATCTCCTGTAAAATTACAGTTGTTCCTTGCATTTTGGGTGTGACAATTTTATCACATCCAAGTTATTTTTCCATTAAAGATAAATATATAATGTGTTCATGTCTTTGATTATCTAAAAAAAATTTCCACAAACCTTAAAATTTAAAAAAAGATTATTATCTTCTTTTAATAGAATATACGCTCCTCCTGACACAACAAGCCATCACTTAAATGTAAGTTTCTCTGCATTGCACAACATCAAACAGTTCTCATACACATATCTATTTGTTTGGCTCTCAAGGCATATTTTATAAGTTAATTCTTAAGATAATTGTTGCACACACAAAGAAAAAGTGATCGTACTTTTTATAAAAAAATAGATTTATTCAATTACTTTACAAAATAACTTCTAAAATCGCTATTGTATATTTAATTAACAGTATTTGGTTCACTCTCTGTAGCGTTAGCATGCTGCTCAGACCAATAGTCTGTGGGTCTGTTAAATGCCTGGAAATAAGACATTAAAATAATTCAAAACTTTATTTCTATATGAACCATTTAAATATTATCCAACATTCACTACAAAATTATATTTTTTTACTAAAATCAAGATTAAAACATAAATCTTACCTCTGCTATTTTCTTCAGCAGTTGCATTTTTGTAATCTCCTCTTTGGCTCGTGGCCCCCATTCAAAAACATATTTTGGATTATCCAATTCACCAGTCTGTAATAGTTGCCAAAATACTTAGAATTAATATATAAAATCTGATATTTTTCCATATTTTATATAATAATCCATTGTTGTTGCACATAAAAAAATTATGATATAATAATGAAACTACTTTTGAACGATGAATTTCATCTAAATATCAAAATGGTGAATTTTAAACATTCAAAATAACAGTGATTATAATCTACATGGAGGTAGATCAGTAACTTAAATGATCCTATTATTACACTATAGATTTATCTATTTCTTATGTACAAGGCATCTATTAGCTATTCTAGAAAGGAAAAATATTAGTTTTATCAATTAAATTGTCAAAAATAATTTACCTTGTTGTAATTCAAATACAATTCCTTTGTAAACTGATGCGTGAATATTTTCTGTGTAGCCGTATCACAATCTTTCATCAATCCAGCTTTCTCCAGGAATCTCCACAAGCTATCTGGAGTATTAAGACATTAAAAAGATTTATATTGATTGACACAATGAATTCAGGAAGATACTTTATATGTTTCTCGTGATTCAGACTTAAACTAGTATGATTGTAAGGAACTTATGGTCACAGAATGTTTATACATTCTCAAAATGTGTAGTATCCAAAGGTCATCATTGAAGAAAAGTGTAAAAAAATTGTAAGATCATTTGTGAAGTTCATTATGAGTGTTTTTAGAAGTTTAACATATTAGAAGCTTCTTTTCATTGGATGGCTGGCTGTTAAATTATTAGGGTGGCTGGAAAAAATTGCTCTTGCGATAAGCTTGCCTTTAGGCACAGTTTTTCTTTATTTTATATATGATATAATTTATGTGTTATTTGGCCAATATGTTTTACTAGGATGCAGTTCATAATGTAGTGATTTCAAGATTACCATATTTTAAGGACAACAACGTGCACTTTTTTTGGTTAAAATTTTTTTTTTTTTAAATTGTGCTAAAATTAGGGTGCATCATAATAGTCTGTAAAATACAGTATTATCAATGCTTTTATCATTGTGAAAATTATTCATATTTTAGTTTACTCCTAATGGCCCATCGTCGCTTTACAAGAAAAAAATATTTTCATTGCATTATCGTGACTATTGAAGACAATCAGAAAGGGTGGCTCTGTACATTGTTCGATATATTTTGAAAGACTGTAATGCTATAGGAATAAGTTACTATGCGTCACATGGAAAAAGATTCCAATGAAGCAGTTTTGGCCGGCCAGCCCTTCAGGGTGCCCATTAGGACCCAGCCGTGAGGACAAAAGTTTTGGTAAGAAGAGCGGATAAATAGAAGTACCTCGACTTCTGAGATATCCGGGTATGGGAGGGAGTGTTCGATGTTGTCCTGTAATGAAACAGGTGTTCGTCAAACATCACATATAAGACAATTCAGCAATGAGGCATGCCGTCCACTTTGAATGTCTTATTTTTTATTGGCATGGAAAAGAAAACCTTCATTTTATTACATGCAGTTAGTTTGTTAGCAACCCCACTTGTAAGAGATGCCACGATAGTATAGTATCAGTAGATTGTAATATATAAAAAAAAGATAAGTTTAATCATAAATACCTTCTCTCACTGAACCACCGCTCATGAATATATGAGACAAAGCTGCAACCAGTAGAAGATGATGGCTTTTTAAATTCTTTTCAATTTTGTCAGTATTATGTCCCTCATCGAGAATCAGAATGTAATGTGTTTTGGAATTCAACTCCACTAATCGAAAGCCGTATATCTGAAAAATAAATTTATTATGAACTCTGTAAAGTTAAATAGGCATAAAATTTTTCTTTTCATTTAGGTATTCCTTATTCTCTTCCTCTTACATACACGAGATGAAAACATTGATATTTTTATATAACTACATATTCAAAAGGTTTGGTTATACTTGTATATTATTATTATAGAAAATATACCATACTCTATTCGGACCATTACAGCTACCAATACAAAAACAAAAAAATCACAACAGTGTTTCCACCTTCCTCACAAATTCAGTGTACATTATGTTAAGTATGTCAATATTCGGGGAAATAATATTAAACAATCAAACTGGCTTTGCCGCTGAGGATTCCGCAAGAATGTCGAATCTGTGCATAGGTGGATGCAATAACATAAGCTGACAAGAGTGATCGTAAGAAGCGGGTATATAAAAATTGAATTCACTCAATATCATGGGATTACGTAGGTATAATGATACCGTTTAGCAGTTTAGTAAAATGTCTTGCATAAAATACTTTGAATAATGTACCTGAGACTGCCCATTACAAATGAAGATGGAAATAGATGTGAATAGTACCCATATGAAAAGATACATAGTTACGTCAGAAATAGTTTAACTGCACTCTTTCTATCAGAATATACAAATTTTCGTAAGGACTCCAGATAATTGATCCTGATTCTAGGATGCTTTGCATCAGCGTATTATAAAGTCACGTACCATGTCTTGTTTGTGAAAATGTTTTGAATGTCTCAGCATTAATCCCAGAACTTTAAAAGCTCTATCCGTTGTTCCACAGTATGTTCACCAATATGCAAATTATGAGTGAAAAGTACACCAAAATGTTTACATCTTTCAATTCGGGAAAGAATATATGTATAATATATTATGTAATATAAATTAATTTCATCTGAGAAAAAATCTTCAACTGAATAATTTTAATATAAACAAATATATATAATGAGTTACAATCCACTGGATTGGTTTGCAACGAGTTTTGACTTTCTTCTCCATTCCTCCCTATTCTCAGCCAGTCTTTTCAGCTCTACGTATGAGCCACAGTTCATGTCCTTCTTCAGTTGGTCCATATACGCATCTCGTCGGCCTCTGCCATTTGTCCCCTCGGTCTTACCCTCCGCAATGGCGATGAGTAGTCCTGGGTGCCTGATGTTGTGGCCTATCCAGTTAGCTCACTGTTGGCCGATTCTCTTAAGAAGTTGCCTTTTTTCGCCTACCCTGGTCAAAACTTCTTCGTTTTCGATGTGTTCCGACCAATGGATCTTCAACATGCGTCTGTAGCACCACATTTCAAAGGCCGCCAACCATCCGCTTTCATCTTGCTGATGGTCCACGTCTCACAGCCATAAAGCAGAATGCTCCATACAAAGGCTTTAGTAAGGTTCTTCCTTACGCTAAGATCAATATTTGGGGATTCCAATATCTTACATTTTTTGTTAAAAGCAATCCTTGCCTGGTTTACAAATATATCAATATACAAATATATCAATGATAAAAACATAGACATTCAAAAAGTCAACTTACTTCTTTTAATTTTTGACTGGTCAAATTTAAAATTTCACTAATATTTTTGGACAATCCATCACGTATTTTGTTCAAAAACTTCAGTATATCTACTCTCTTAATTGGAATTTTTGTAACACTTTTGTTTATAAAATATCTAACGCATTCGTTAGAAACATGCTCAACTTCATCGTCCGATATTGTTCTGCTTCCTCGATTGGGTTGACTCATTGTTTTGCTTACAAAAAAATGGCTTAAATAATATTTAGAATTGTTAAGGATTAATAATATTATTATTTTATATTATAATGAGAGCAAAATTTAAATAATGATAATATTTGTGGCTCCCGCCGGCGCCGCAAAACAACAAAAATAAGAATATTAGACAGGCAAACTGTGCATATTATGTCAAAAGATAAAGCATAAACAATACATACGTTACACCAAAAATAAAGTCTACGGACTAATGCAGCAACAGCCATCGTTTAGCAACAAAATCATTTTTTAATGGCTCCAACTTCAATAGCAACAATTAACGTTGAACTTTACAAATTAAATGTGTAATTATTCCTGGAACCCAACACTATATAGGAATAATACCCATTTCATTCTTGATTGTCGGGGAAAAACAAACAAACAAACAAATCTTTATCAAATAATAATTATAAATAATTATTGCATCTGCAGCAAATGAAAACAAAGGTATATATTTAGGTTTATTTATTAATGTACTACAGATTTAACAATAAGTTTTCGAAATCATATATTTCCGATTAGACACCAAAAATCTATTTGAAACTCTCAATCTACATTGTGAAGACTAGAAATTCAAAGGAAAAATTAATAATGCGACTAATCAAATTTTGCGACCAACACATTGGTGTTGCAAGACTTGAAGGACATCAGAGTTGTTTTTTTTTCATTGTAGGGGTCATCGTACAGCTTCGTCAGGTATATAAAGGATGTGCAATGATGCATAAGTATCTCAATGTTATGAGATGAAACGGCATTATATTATAATTAATTTTGAAACATATTTTCTACAAAAAATTGTACTGCATGACTAGTCGATATCATATAGGTCAATGTTTGAAACACCCTATCATACATATTGCTATGATACATTCATATTAGATAATACAACTACCTAAATTATATAATTTGAAATTAACGGCGAATGAATTTTAAAAAATATTGTAGTGATAGTGTACATGAGCGTGGACATTTCCTTTTCGGTATACAGATATTTCGATGATCTCGAGCATATCCCTTTTCACAGTAACATTTTTTAATGCAATTTAAAGCGAACTTCGGACAGGGCAAACCAAGAGAACTACATTTTTCATCACACAAATTGCATCCAAAAACTTCATGAGCGCCCATGCAGTATTCTGGAACAAGATAATTTATGGAAAAAAAACATACTTGTTATTATAAATAATTATTGTATTTAACTTATTTTAAGGTTTCAAAATGATAGGTACCGACCTTCATCATAATAATCGGGTAAGTTTGGACAATATTTTGGCGGAATGCAGTTTCCATTACTATCTCTGACAAGTCCTTCTTTACATATACACCCAGCTTTACACTTATCTGAACAATCAAGAGGTACGTCAAGATTGTTGCATGTTGCTTCACATGCAGCAAAACAGTAATGAAAATCTTCTAGAGAACTATTGCATATTTGAGGAGCTAAAACATAAAACAAATGTGGTTAAAGTGAGATAATATCCCTATCTGTGACAGTTGCAGCAGGTCGAAGGTGTTAATATTGTTAATAATTATGATATTTGATGATCCATCTATATACTTATTTTTGATATCTGAATCAACACAAACGAAATTTCAATTTTTAGTTGGTTGCAAGAAATAGCCTTAAGTCACTTCTTCAACGTCCATTAATACATTTTTTATTTATTTGTAATGTAGTTTATTTTATTTACCAATTTTTAATCTATTTTAAACGTAAAGCGAGAATTAGCCATAGTAATATACTTATTTTTAAATATATTTATACCTGGTAACATCTTTTGACAAAATCCAGGTGGAATGCAATTTCCCTCTTCATTTCTCACTAGTCCTTCACTACATAAGCATCCTGGTTCACATTTTCTGGGGCATTGAACGAATGTTCCATAATTTTCGCACGTTTTTTCACAATTGCCGTTGCATTTATCGAAAACTTCATTCGATGCGCAGCCAATTTTATCTGAAAATAAAAAGTATATCATACATAATTTTATCTTAATTTTGTGAAGTATATCTACTCGTATGTAAATTGATTTTCCTACCGCTTTCAGGAAAACAATTTTTCGGTAACACACAATCGCCTTGAGGATCGCGGAAATATCCTTTTTTACAGAAGCATCCTTTGACGCACACATCTTCTTTTTTACAAGGAGATTCTTCAATAAGATCGTAGCACGTGTGTTCACAGGGAGGTCCGCAATTCTTATATTCCTCATTTTGTGGGCATTTTGATTTTGGATTAATTACACCTAAAACAGAAAATACGCTATTTATGGACTTTCCTAAATGTCTTATTTTTTTGTTGAACAGCTCGCGTGGTTATTACATACAGCTGTTCTGCTAGCTACCCCACTTGTTGTATATTCTGTGATGGTATATATAGATGGATAGAATCACAAATAACGATGAGAGATACACATTTGTCATTTTAAGTTAAATACATACTTGAAATAATTGTATACGTGTTGAAAATTAAAAATATAAAATAAATTTTTCTAATCATTTTCACTTGATTATTACATTAGTAAAAACAAATATAGTCACGGGTAAGCAATCGCTAAGACTGAATCACTTATATTTTATAATAATCGTATTATAAACACTTGTGTAAATAAAGTAATTATTTACCAATCCAACTGTTAAAGTGACACACTTGATTCTATCTTCATCTTCGTAATAATTATTGTCGGCTAGCTATAAGGGCCGTGCCATGCTTTGAAACAAAATAGCAGTTGCTACCATCGCCACAAGTATGTATGTAAATGGAGAGCCAAAATTGCTCATCTATACCTATATTACGCTCTTCAGTTATTTTAGTAGAAAATAAAGATTGTTATGTAGTCATCTACGTATGGCTGTATTTAGGACCTCAAGGATCTCTAAATTAATATTATAACTGACACTTAATAAATCTAAAATTTCCAAGGACCCAATAAAAAATATTCATTTAGCAATGTTCTGTGAGTTACATTTTCAATATTGTCGGTAACTCAGCAATCTCAGTATTCGTGGGGTTCTCTTGAAGTTCGACAGGTAGGACCATAGGGTGATACATTTTACATACATAAGTAATAATAATGACGGTATGTCACTTATTTATACTAGACTAATGATGAGGAAAAAAACTTCTTGTAATAACCGTATAGAACTTAAAATTTCGCATTTAATAATAGGGACTTCATATTTATTGAACCGGGAATGTGTTGATATATGCTAACAGGAAGGTCCGTATCGTCTTTTGTTTTGGAGGTGTCATCAATTTTACTATTTTGGAGCGCATATCTTTACTGTGTAATTTAATATCTTGATTAATTTTCATGATAGGGTATCCGTAGATTTTTTGTATTACTTTATTTGAAAAAAATGTTGAACGTTGTCCATGGACACTCATCAAAGTGATTATTTAAGGTAACTTAGAGCCAATTCGTAATTAAAAAAAAAAATGAAATTAATCTAAACTTTAATTTCTTTACGTGATATACCGACAGCACCGTTCTTATGTGTTTCCTATTTACAAAAATGTTGCGCTTCTGACAGATCTATATGATACTGTTGCCCTCAAAAGGGTATTATTATCGGTACGTAATAGCAATAATCATATTACAATATATGTAAGAAGCAATAGACCATTAAAGGATGACGTCACAGAAAAATCATTGAGGGGCATCAGGCATCCCAACACAACAGACGATTACGGTGTAATATTAGGTGGAACGCCTAAAGAATACCTAATAATCAAAAAAACTGTCAGTGTCGATTTTGTTATTATTTTGTCGTCTGACTTTCTTTTTTTCTCTTATGGCATAACATCCTACAAGGATGTAGGATGACAGCGGTGAGACTCGCCATCCACCATGCCGCTCCCGTGGGGAAAGGCGCGAAGAAAAGGAGAGAGTGTAGAGTGGGAGTATGGAACATAAGGGGAGGAATGGATGGAAAGATGAATGAACTGATGGATGTAATGAATGGAAAAAATCTAGATATTGTGTGTTTAAGTGAAATAATAATAATAAATACGGAAAAAGAACATTTGAATATAACGTGCCAAAAATACTTAATATGATGCCGGTATCTATTAAGAAATGCAAGAGTAAAAATATTGCAAAAAAATTAGTCAAGGAATGGTTAATAAAGTGTGGATTTATATATATAACTAATAATTATTTTTGTATTTAGGTTAATGTCGTATTAGGTCAATATATGTATAAAGTATGTTATAAGAAAACACGCAGACAAATCTTTTAGATTTGGCGTGACTCAATGATAGAAATTTGGTCTGGAGCAGCATGCGTGTCAAGGTGTAGGAGTGATTCTTGCAAGGAGAATAGTAGAATGTATGAATGGATACGAGTGTGTAAGCCCAAGACTCATATGGGTTCGTCTCAAAGTAGGGTTAACTAGACTTCTCCTAATTGCAGGCTATGGCCCTGGAAACGATGCTAGAGAAGAAGAGAAGGATGAGTTTTGGGATAGTGTGAAAAAGATAGCAGAAGCTAAGAAAGATAATGAAAGGATTTTACTGGCTGGAGATTTTAATGGATGGGTTGGAGTGAGAAGAAGAGACTATGAAAGCGTGTTAGGTGATCACGGTGATGCAAGAGTGAATGATAATGGAAGAAGACTGCTTGAGGTATGCATGGAATGGGATCTCTTTGTGTCCAATACGTTTTTTGGGCACAAAGATATCCATTTGGTTACTTGGGAGAGAGGGTGTGAGAGATCCTTAATCGATTATGTATGTGTTGACTCAAATCTTCGGAAAGCCACCATTGACACGCGCGTGTATAGGGGCGCGGAGCTGGAAACAGACCATTTTCTTGTGGTTTCAAGAATATGCTTGTTCTCTGGCTGGCGGTCAAAAACTCATAAAGTTGAAAAAGCTAAGAGGATAAAAGTCGAAAAGTTGAACGAGAAGGAGTGCAGGGAAAAGTATGAAAGAGAAACATGTATGAAATTTGATGCAAATGAAGGCAATGGACTGAGTGTAGAAGAGAGATGGATTTTGATGAAACAAGTGCTAGTGGACTGTGCAAAAGATATCTGTGGAGAAACTGTGATTGGACGGAAAAAAGGTGATGCATGGTGTGATGATGAGGTTAAAGACGCAGTTAGGAAGAAGAAGAATGCATGGATGGATGTGTTAGCTTCACGTTATCTAGATCAAGAAAAAATTGAGAGTGCTAGAGAAATGTACAAGGGATGTAAGAAAGTAGTTAAGGTACTGATTAAGGAAAAAAAGAAATTATTGGATGAGGAAGAGTGTAAGAAATTGTCGGAAAGTGTGAAAAAAAATATGAAAATGTTTTGGAAAGAAGTTAAGCGTAAAAGAAGCAACAATGAGATGAATAGTATGAATGCGATTAGAAATAAAGAGGGATGTATGTTAATGAATGGTGTTGACGTTGTGAATAGATGGAAAGAATATTTTGAGGAGCTGTTTGAAAGTGGAGGCGAATATCCAAGCCAGAATAGTGAAAGGGAAAATGCGAATGAAACAAGGGATGAAGAAATAACTATGGATGAGGTTAAGAATGCATTGAAGAAATCGAAGAATGGCAAAGCGGTTGGGTATAGTAGCATTCACATTGCTTCACTTTGGATGATCATCCAGAGTGTCAGGGTCAAACCTGTTCATCGAAAGTGAACACGTCCGTTCACATTTGTTCATCCTATGCTTTCACTGCCATGTCTACTTTCTCACTCATGTTGTATGTAGTTTGACGTATTTCCGTATAAAAATAATAAAACAAATTCAAAAATGAAAAATAACACTTAAAATAAATTAATATAGCTCTCGACTGCATAATAATTTTGTACATGATTCTGACATTCAATACAAATTCATAGAGAATAAAACAAATAATAAGATGAAACTTGTTTATGGTCGTTTCAGTGAAAGGACCTTTTATCAAAATTATGACGAGTGGTAATCTCTTTCCTCCGTCATCGCTAGTGATCACTAGCGATGAAACGCCCGTTCACACCTGTTCATCTTGGAGGATCATCCGGAGTGATCACTGAAAGTGAACGTATGTGAACGACCCTTTAGATATGATCTCTACGGAATTCATCAGTCTGAGTGGGCTGAGGACTCTCGAATGGTGTCATGCACTCTTTAACCTGTGTTGGAGAGAAGGTTGCACGCCAGAAGACTGGCGAAAAGCTGTGATATGCCCTCTATACAAAGGAAAGGGGTCAAGACTAGAATGCGGGAGTTATCGGGCTATCAGTCTGCTGCGCTCGGTGGGGAAACTGTATGCAAGAATATTGATTGAAAGAGTTCGAAATGTAACTGAGACGAATGTATGGGATGTGCAAGGTGCCTTTCAGAGTGGTAGAGGGTGTGTGGACCAGATCTTCTCCCTGCGAATGGTGACAGAGAAGCTCCTGGAGAAACACCAGAAGCTTTTCTGCGCGTTTGTTGATCTAGAAAAGGCTTATGATAGAGTAGATCGTGAGAAAATGTGGCAAGTACTATCAATGTGTGGGGTGGGTAGTCGGCTAATTCGCGCCACTGCGTCCCTATATACAGGAAGTTCCGCGTGTGTTAGAGTGAACAATAACCTGTCGGAATGGTTCACACTGACAAAAGGAGTAAAACAAGGGTGCGTGATGTCGCCATGGCTTTTTAACCTATACATTGATCATTGTATTCGTCCATTGAAAGAAATGAATGTAGGTGTTGATATGAATGGGATGAATGTAAGAGCGTTAATGTTTGCCGATGATTTGGTATTGATGGCTGAAAGTGAAAGTGATCTACAGCGAATGATGACGTGTGTGTATGAAAATTGTGCGATTAATGGATTGAGAATGAATGCAAAAAAGACAAAAATCATGGTGTTTGAAAGAGGAAGTGAGAGAACAGTATGCCAGATAATGATTGACAACGAAGTGTTAGAGCAAGTTGACGAATGTGTGTACTTAGGTAGTTTGTTCACGAGAGATGGGAAGTGTGAAAGCGATATTGAAAGGAGAAAAGTTGCTGGCAATAAGGTAAATGGTGCAATCCGACCAATAATTGCAAATAGAAACATTTCCACCACAGCTAAAAGGTTGGTGCACTCTGCTATCTTAGTGCCAACACTTATGTATGCAAGTGAGACGTGGACATGGTTAAAGAAGGATGAAAGTGGCATAAATGCAGTGGAAATGAGATCGTTGAGAAGGATGTGTGGTAAAAGTCTGAGAGATCGTGTGCGTAACAGTGATATACGAAAGGAATGTGGAATGAAAGTTGGTATAATAACAAGGATGAATGTAAATAAGTTAAGATGGTTTGGGCACGTGGAAAGAATGAATGAGGACAGAATGACTAAGAAGATATATTTGGCTGAGAGGAATGGTGCTCGGAGACGTGGACGTCCGAGGATTAAATGGCAAGATCATTTAAATCAAATCCTACAGGACGGTCACATGTTGAGCACGTTAAACAGGAGAGCATGCATGAGGAATTGTATGACAGTGACGGAAGCGAAAGATGTATGCAAGGATAGAAGGAAGTGGCGCTCGATCCTTTCTGCCTACCCCGCGAGGGAAGCGGCGTGATGGTATGTATGTATGTATCCTACAAGGATGATTTGCGCAATCTGACTGTTTGCCCCCCAAGCAAAAGCAAATCCATAGACAAGACCACGTGACCTTTAATGGTCTATACACAGAATTCTATACACAGAATTCCATACAAAACCTAGAACCCTGACTCATTTACAAAAGTGAGGCAAAAAATCGATGAATTTTTGACAGAACGGTTGGCGAAAGCGTGTGGTGTTTCCTACATTTTATGAAGTATTTCTCGCATTTTTATTAAAATATATCATTTTTACATTTATAAAAACGTAATTGGACATTTTTTGAAGTTCTTGTCAACGTTTCAAGCGATTTACCACACTTTTTTTCGCCAACCGATCTGTCAAAAGTGCCGAAAAATGGTGCCTCACTTTATTACAATGAAAATACATACGAGTACTCCATCTAGGTATTATATATAAAAATCTATGTGTAGTATATATATCTATCATTCGTTGCTGGCTTCTTGTTGCGGGCAGTCGTGTTTTTTGTTATAGCGTGCTTACAGTGCTGTTATTTTTGTTCAGAATTATTTTTTGTTTTTGTTGCTGCTTCTGCGGAGCGGAGAGGGGCGGTCGATAAGTTTTTTTTTTCTTTTATTATTTTTCTTACCATTTATTTTTCTTTTTAAAATACTGTATTACTTACTTATCTACACGTATTAGCGTCTTTACATATCATGATGGAGGCTCCTTCGGAGCCTCCTGATTTAAGAAAAAGATCAAGATCGCCTAGCGAGCTTACGAGCGCTCACCCTTCGAAGATGCCTTTTTCTCCAAGTGGTGTTACGGAGAGGCCATTGGAGCTATATAGTGTGGAGGCCCATGGCCTATATTTAATATTCGTACAAAATCAGGATCCAAGTAAACATATGGATCCAATGGCATTCGGGAAATTATTATGCAATTCGGGAATAAAAAACATAGCGACAGGTGGAGTTAAGATAGAGGCGAGAAATAAAATTTCTCTAACATTTAAATCGGCTCTTGCAGCAAACGACTTCTTAACTTCTAATTTCGTATCAGCAAATAACCTGAAATGTTATATTCCATCTTTTAAGCTCCACAAAATGGGTATAGTAAGAGGTGTTTCTACCGACATCTCAATTGAAGAGATAGTGGAAGCTACGGAGGTGCCTTACGGCTATGGCAAAGTAATAAAGGCGCGTCGCCTTAATTTCAAGGATTCTTCTTCAGGGACAGTAGAATGGCGTCCTTCAAGGTCGGTCGTACTGACCTTTGAGGGTCAGAAGTTACCCCCACACGTATACCTGTATCATGTCTCATTGAAAACAGAGCAATATGTATTTCCAACCGTCTTGTGTTTTGGGTGCTGCCGATTTGGTCACCAAAAGACACAATGTAGATCAAATCCTCGTTGTTTCAAATGTGGAGAAGCCCATTTCGGAGAGGAATGCACTTCTACGTTGGCTAAATGTGTCAATTGCAATGGCTCACATAATGCATCTAGTCTATCCTGCCCAGAACTCACCCGCCAAAAAAATATTAAGCACTCAATGGCTATGGACAATATTTCCTACAAAGAAGCATCTACTCGTCACCTTCCTGCAATATCCAGTTTTGCAGAAAAAGTTGCATCTGCTCCTCAATCTTCCCCTACTCAATCATCTACTGTCACTAAAATTTCAAAAACAACGAAAAATCACCACCAACCCATTCACAACAAACCAATTAACACTGAACACGAAAACCTCCTATTCTACAAAAATGGCCAAGTTTCGAATCCTGTAGACGGATGTGCCTTAAGTGGCAATTCCACCCCAGACAATCCAAAACCCTCAACTTCTGACCTTCAAACTATTTTGAATTGTTTTATGCAATTATTCTTTCAACTAATGTCACAACCCAATTCTTTACCGTCCATCGCTGCCTCACTTCCTTCAATACTCACTTCTTTTCATAAAAATCATAATGGTGACCAACAAGACAAAAGCTAGTTTTTCAAAACTCAATATTATCCAATGGAACAGCCGAAGTATCGTTTCAAACAGAAGCGAAGCAATATCACTCATAAAAAAATTTAACATTTCCGTCGCAGCCATTTCTGAAACATGGTTACATCCAGAATCCCTTTTTAATCTGCCCGGATACATGTCTGTTCGTGATGATCGTTTAGACGGAAAAGGGGGTGCAGCTTTGTTTATAAAGTCTGATATCCCCTATATCCGAATCCCATTGCCCAAACGTGCAGATTTCCAAATTGTTGCTGTGGACATTTCTGGAACATCTTTTGTCTCTGTTTATCTACCCCCTAAGACTCCATTTGACCTTACATATTTCAATAATTTGCTACACAAAATCTCAAAATCTTTTATACTCTTGGGAGACTTTAATGCACATTCCACTTCATGGGGTTGCCACTCCACAGATTCGTGTGGGAAAGCTATTCTTGATTTTATAGATAGTAATACGCTTTGTATCCTCAACGACGGATCCCCTACTCGCTTTTCTCCTCCCACACAAAATTCTAGTGCCGTGGATCTCACCATTTGCACTGCTGACCTAGCGCCATCTATAGTATGGCATGTTCTGGAAGATCCTTACTCCAGTGATCATTTCCCAATTAAAGTAGCAGTAAACGTTAAGTTTAATATTAATATAAAAAAAAATCGTCGAAATTGTTTTAACACTGGGCGGGCTGATTGGGAGAGCTTTAGAACTTCTCTTGAGACATCTTTTCTGCGTGAACAAGTTCCTTCGGATATTGATACTATGACATCAACCTTAACCGAACATATAATATCTGCGGCTAATTCGTCAATCCCGCGTGCATCATTATCTCGCAATCTAAAAGAGTCTCCCCCATGGTGGGACCCAGAGTGTAGTGCCGCAGTGCAAGATCGAAAAAACGCAATGCGAAAGTATAGAAGGGATATGTCGCTTGGAAATTACTTGGAGGTTAAGAGATTGCAAGCTTTGGCAAAGCGAATCTTGCAACGTAAGAAGAGACAGGGATGGCGAAATTTTTGTTCCTCATTGTCACCAGAAACTGCTACCTCGGAGGTTTGGAGCATGATTCGCCGATTTAGGGGCTCATTCTCTCAACCAAATAAATCTTCCCAAATAGGAGAATGCATAGAAGATTTCCTGGATCGACTTGCCCCACCTTTTGTTGCTAACCAAATAGAGGCTCTTTCATTAAATACAGAGGATCCAACGGCAAGTTGGTTGGCAGAAAAATTTACATTCAATGAACTTCTATCAGCGGTAAAAAGTTGCATCTCTGACTCTGCCCCTGGAGTGGATTTTATTAACTACTCCATGATAAAACACTGTCCTGCCCCAGTTTTATCCACAATTTTATCCATCTACAATTTGGCTCTTAATTTATCCATAATTCCTCTGGCATGGAAAAAACAATTGGTCGTCCCTATTTTGAAAAATGGCAAGAACCCTTCTCTAGCATCTTCATATAGACCCATAGCATTGTCATGTTGTTTACTCAAAATCCTTGAGCTCATGGTGAAGGTGCGTCTGGAGTGGTTTGTGGAAAATAGGTGTCTCCTCCCCCCTCATCAACTCGGATTTAGGAAAGAAAAATCTTGTCTCGACAACGTAAGTATCCTGGTGACTGATATTCAGCTTGCTCAATTGGAACAGAAGAGCACAGTTGCGTGCTTTGCAGATATATCCAGCGCCTATGACAATGTCGATATTAATACTTTAAAACGAAAATTAAGTAATATAGGAGTCCCAAATTCTCTTACTAGCTTGATATTCGACATGTTAACCCAAAGAGAGATTGTGATCGACACTCCAGACGGTCAGGTACGTAGAACGGTTTTCAAAGGCTTGCCCCAGGGTTCAGTGCTGAGCCCTTTATTATTTAACATATATTCATATGACATTCATGGCCTCCTCCCAAACGATTGTAAATTATTGCAATATGCCGATGATTTAGTTATATATGTGCATCATAAAGACATTAAAGTCGGAGCTGATCAGTTGAGTCAGGTAATGAAGGGCTTGAGCACATGGCTTTCTGACAATAGTCTTGATCTCGCTCCGGATAAAAGTAAGGTAGTTGTTTTCTCCAAAAAACGGAATCCTCCCAACGTTGATGTTTTGTTTGAGGGAACTCAGATTCCTAGTGTGGATTCTGTCAAATTCTTGGGGATGAATCTACAGAGAAAGTTGTCATGGAACATCCACATAGACCTTATTGTGAGCAAATGTGAAAAAAACTTGAATATTCTTCGTGCGGTTTCGCGGGTTTGGTGGGGCGCACACCCCTCCACGCTGAAGATGTTATACTCCTCTCTGATTCGAAGTCATTTGGACTATGGCAGCTATCTTTTGGATCCTTTACCAAAATATCAAGCTTACAAATTAGATAAGATTCAGTCACAGTGTTTGCGCCTTATATTGGGGGCAATGAGATCGTCTCCAATAGTCTCTCTGCAGGTAGAAGTGGGCGAGATGCCATTATTCCTACGACGAAAATTCCTGGCATGTAAGTTCATTATGAAGAGAATCGAATACGTGGATAACCCACTTATTCTGAGTTTAAGTGCTTTGGCCAATAAGGTCTGCGGTGAGGAAACTACTTACAGAAAGGTTCCACCGTTGCTTGCCTCTTGTTTTCATTCACTTATGTCAGATATTCCAATATACCCCAGAGAAAACTTACCTCTATTCACGACCCCTTTCAAAGCTCTATCTTTTCCTCTTCAGATTGAGGAGTCAATAGGCATTTTCAAATCATATTCATCTCAAAACCATAATAGCAATAACCAAATATTCATGTCGACTACTGAAGAGAGATGGCCAAATCACGTGGCTATATTCACTGACGGATCCAAGTGTTCCCAAGGTTGTGGCTCTGCTTTTTATATTCCATCACTTCATATGGAAGGGATTTTCAAAATTCCCATCCTCTCTTCAGTATTTACCGCAGAATGCATAGCAATGAAAGAGGCACTGCTAAAAATCATCCATCTAAAAATAAGATTTTCAGTAATATACACTGACTCACTTTCACTTCTTCAAAACCTTAAATCTAATGCGAAAAAGTGTAGCAACAGTATAGTATTTGAAATCCGACATCTTGCATTCTATGCCTCATGCATGGGATATGATATTGTATTCTGTTGGATCCCGTCTCATATTGGAATATCCGGAAACGAAGCCGTTGACCGCCTGGCAAAATTGGCCTGCACAGGCGGGTGCTTGCCTAACGCATTTTCCCAACCCACGGACGATTTCTTACCCACCATCATGAATCTCATAAGGTCGGAGTGGCACAGTTATTGGCAAATATCAGCAACCGGAATGTTCTATAAAAACATACAAAAAAAGATTCCATGTCGTCCGTGGTTTGAAATTGAACGACAATCAAAATTGGACATTTCCCTCATTTCCAGAATGCGAATCGGACATTGTTTGGTTGCCACCCACTTAGCAAGGATTGGAGTTTTCCCCTCCCCTGAGTGCGAATGTGGTACCAATGAGGAATCTCTGGACCATGTATTTTTCGAGTGCCCCAAATATGACAGATCAGAATTCCTGGATAATCTCGTGGAGGAATGCATTACATACCCCCTCAATGTCCAATTTTTACTATCATTGAACTCAATAGAGGTATATAAATGTATGACGAAATTCCTCAAAGTAAATAATAAAAATATTTAACTTTTCGAGTCACCTTGTTATTGAATTGGAATAGGTATAATTAGTTATAATAGGTAGCTGTGTATTTTTGTAAACAACAGCTTTGCGATGCATCGAATGAAGTATTGTCATTATTATTTACTACCCCGTCTTTATATTAAGGTTTATTTTGCTGTGAATCACCTCATTATTGTTTATTTTTTTTTTTAATACATATATCATTGTTAAAAACTCGTTGTTCCATGTTGGCCTAAATCACTCGCAAACGAGTGGATGGCCTTGAGAAGAATAGAATAGAATAGAATAGAATATATATATCTATGGTCTATAGCCGTTCATTGTACAATTTTTTGCATTCTCTATGTCTCTAGTTTATGGTGTGTTGCATATTTTTTGACGTTTTGATTTGATTTGATAACATTTTTTGACGTTTTACCCTTTATACGACGTAATTGTGATTTCGCCGGCGTGTATATTTTCAATAATCTAAATTATAATTGATAAATAACCAAAAATGCTCTCCCTTCGTGCTTTATCGACACCATTGTAAGTACTGCCAACAAAATTGGGATTTTTTTCACATAACCGCATGGGTAATTCTGCTCTTTAGCTGTATTGTAATGGAAAAATAAGATATATCCCAACTAGCAAAAAGGTTATATAACAATAAAATTATACGATCTTAAGTCCTTTAACTGTTATATTAAAGTGTTTCCGTAACTACGACGTCGTAAAGAAGTTATCATTCGACGATTAAGTTATATAGTCTTAAAGTCAAATAAAAACGTCGAGTAAACGTGTATTCAACTAATTAATACAACTAATCGTATATTGGTGTCAGGAAAACCTTTATATAACATCAATATATAACCTTTTAGTCGAGTAAACGTTTCAGTTATATAAACGTCACCAAATAGATAAAATAGTCATATAAGTTTCATTTAAACGACTTTTATACGAGTCATAATCGTGTAAAAGGTTCCGAACCACCATAATATAACCATAATATTTTGGGCAAAATGGCGATGATAAATAAGTTATGTAAACGTTTGTTTATATGACATGTCGTTATATTGTCGTCGATTAGAAGTCGCTGCATAACTTCAGAAAGATGGCGGAATTTTCGTTAGATATTATAATTAATAATTAATTTCACATTCCTTATTGCTGACAAATTTGAAAGGGGCATTATTATTATAACATAAATATACCCATAGTTGACGAAAAAAATAAATTCCCAAAATAAATTAAGAGTGGGTATAGTAATATTCGACACAGCGCATGTATTGATGAAGAGTTCAACTAAATTTATACTCTATCTGTTAACTTAATATTATATTTTAATATGAAAATTACCTATCTTTTGTTTTGTCACTCGATCCTGTCACTTTCTGTATATACTGTTGGAAGAATGTCGTATAACACGAATAATTCACCTTTTTACGACATTTACGTAACGAAATAGTCGCATAGATGTATGGAAGAGACCATTATACAACGATTTTAGTCGCGCTGTCACCACTACTCGACGACTATGTAACTATAATTAGTCATCAATAAACCATAACACAACCACTATACGATTAAAAAGTTATATTATTTGGGCCCTTTTCGGGTCATATAGACGTTTATATGACAGTTATATAACATGTGTAGCGACGTTTTCTCGACCACAATTTTGCTAGTTGGGATTACTCAACTTATCACTATTCTTTGCTTAAAGCCGATTCCTTACAGTAGTCCTGCGCCCATGAGATGCATGCGCCATTAAGCGGCGCTGAATGAATCATCCTGGGGCCGTAGACAAACTGTACTTAGCGATCAACTACTGGAGAACTTTGCGACAATGTACCATGTAATTATGCGTTATTGTTGCGGTTATTGTCGAAAATTCATTTGTAATCGATCGGCAAGTACGGTTTGTCTAGGGGGTCTGATTTACATGCATTATTCTACAAAATATGTCTTAATGTTATTGATAGTTAAAGAGCTGGGAACAGCTGAGAACTGTGGAAAATGAACATGAATAATTTGTTTAACTCAGATTCGACTCAATTACGTATTGCATGTTATATTAATGTGCTAGTCATTTATATGGGTTAGTTGGAAGATATCTCCCTTCTGCGATAAACTCGCCCATTGCACAACTTGATTTGTCTGGTTTAAATTCTGCAATGTTTATTTACTAATGTTGATTGTGAATAAAACTCAACTATGATTCTCCAGCAGGTGAATATATTATTTGTGTTGTTTTAGGCGTCAGTCTTTTAGTAACGCCTGCATCAAACAAAAACATTCTCTCCCAGATCTTCCATATGAATACAAAGCATTGGAGCCAGTTATATCTGGAGATATCATGGCTTTACATCACTCTAAGCATCATGCTACTTATGTCGCTAATTTGAATGCTGCTGAAGAGAAATTAGTAGGTGCCCAATCTAAAGGTAAAAATAGTGACAACCCAAATAATGTACTGTTTTACAATCTTATTATGATTGAGTTTGGTTGGGTTAGCAATACTTTTACATAAATAAATTTTTTACCAAATAATTGAAATATAACATTCAAAAGTTATCAATTATAAAACTATGTAGATAACTGTGCTCTTCAAACATAAACAAAAGTTGAAATAGACTTCTAATAGATGAAGTGCCTTAAGCTTGATGTCTTTCTTTTGCAGGTGATGTATCTACTATAATATCTTTGGAACCAGCTCTGCGCTTTAATGGAGGTGGACATATTAATCACACAATTTTTTGGCAGAACTTGTCTCCAAATGGAGGAAGCCCCTCTAAAGAACTGTTAGCTGCAATCGAGAGGTTTGATTGATTTTTGAAAAATGTAAAAAAATGTTCCACGGAGTACCCGACAAAATTTGGTCTCCCACTCTTTTCTATAAGTTTTCGAGTGTTCTGTAAAAATCAGGTGTATGAAAGAATAAAGAGATTTTACATCTTAAATTCAGCGTTGAGGGTTGTCACCCATCCTGAATGTTTTAATTTTTTTTGGCACTGAGAGCACATATTTTTGTATGTTTATTACATGCAGCTGGTCTGCTGGTTACCCTGCTTGTGAGATATGCTGTGATGGTATAATAGCAATAGTATAGGTATCAAAAAATATTATATTTCATTTATAGAATTCAGTTTTTATGTAAATTGAATTCTCCTGATTTTTATTGCTTTTCATAATCATTTTCAATAGGTACTTATCAGGTTTTCAGGGATATTTTGTGATATCTGAAAACTACCTTCTAACTATCTAATATAATTAGTTTTAGATAATCGTTTTATAATGCTTATATTTGTTTCAATTCAAGGTTTATTTCAAGGTTTGTATATGTATTTCAGAGATTTTGGATCTCTGGAGAAGATGAAAGACACATTGGCTAATCGTTCCATAGCAGTACAAGGATCTGGTTGGGGATGGTTGGGCTACAATAAAGAAACTAAGCGCTTGCAAGTAGCCACATGTGCTAACCAAGATCCATTAGAAGCAACCACAGGTCAATTTTATTTATTAGATGATGTATAGAAAAAAGTTTTTGAATAGAAGTGATAAAAAAATATGATGTTCAAAGGATATACCTCACCATGTATATGGGAATTATAAATATTTGATATAATTAGCTGGGATGTTTGCCAATCAATCTTAGTTCAAAATAAAATAAATAATTTTATACAGAAAATATTTATGTGTGGATTTCAGGTCTTATTCCACTATTTGGTATTGATGTTTGGGAGCACGCCTACTATCTGCAGTATAAGAATGTTCGCGCCGACTATGTGAAGAGAATCTTTGACGTCGCAAACTGGAAAGATGTATCTGAGAGATTTGCCAAGGCTCAATAAAAGATGTGTTTTGTTTTTCGTTTAGATCTTAGAGAAATTCTGATTAGCTGTATAAATAAAGCATTTATTTCTTATTTATGACTTACCCTGCCTGGCTAAGAGTGATATTATTTAGGTGTGAAAGCTGTTGAATAATATTAGTTTGTTACATTTTTGTTATCATAATTAATTTGTTATATACTGTTATTGATATTCACCTTGTCTACTATAACATTATAAGCATGTATTCCGTTATTTGTTTTTCACTTTAATATACCAATTTATTAAAAAAAAAAAATCATTGCATTTTTAGGTATTTTTTTTTCTCCTACATTTAACTTATCTTGTTGAGAACCTAATAATGAAGCTAATCTCCTCTTTTCTGAGAAATGTTGTACCAAATGTGTTGCTACATTTCACAACATTTCTAATTGTTTTATATAAATGTCAGGGGGATGTTTTGATAATAAATTGTCTCTAGGCCTAGAAGAGAGAAAAGTTTTCTTTTTGATTGATTACTGTGCTTTGACATTCTCAAAAAACAAGACCCAGTTGAATCCAAAGTCTCTCCTATAATGGTAGATTAGTTTTTTTGTTTGACTGTATTTATGCCTGTCATTTACTTTTATAAATCTTTTGATTTTATGGGGATAAATCTTTGTCTACCTGGTAAGATATGAGGAATTATATGATTATTGTGAAAATAAAACATTAACACATGCAAGTAACAATAATTATTTAATTAAATAAAAATTATTAAAGTACATCTCAAAGGGAAATTTCGTAATTACACTAAATGGAAATTTCGTAATTCCCACCTATGTATGTAATTGTAGAGGGCGGGATCCAAGTTAAAACGCTAGTTACATGTTACTGCCACAGGGGCGCGGACTGCTCTTTTTCGCATATTCATTATTATTGACTAGCTTCACGTCGAACGTCTTAATGTCAAAATTGCGTATCTGTCAATTTGTGTTTGGTTTGCTTTCGGGTGTTCCAAATTCAAATTAGTAAGTGGTTCGCGTTGTAAGGCGCGGATAATCTATATTCATTTGGTAAGTGTTCTATATTTGAAGTATAAAATGTGTTCTATGTATCATTTGTGCTTATCTGACAGTTTTCATGAATTATGTATCCTATGAAACAATATTGAAAGGTACGTAAGGACCATTGTACCAATCGATATTGTGAAAGAAAACATCCTATGTTATGAATTGATTTCTCATTTTGCAGTGACTCATGAAAATATTGTTTTGTACACGGAAAAAATCATGTACATAACGCTTTAAACATTAGTTTTGTTATGTATTGATTCTTAAACCAAAAATATTGTAGGTGCTAGTATTTTGTAAAATTTGGTTCAGCAAAAACTCAGTAGATTACATTTCATATTTCACAAATAAGGTTAATTGTTTTCCTTGAACTAAAAGCAAGTGCCCCATATATTTTTTTGAATTACTATGTATTTGTGCAGATTGTCCCTGAAAATTGGAGTAGGTATAGCATTACTTTTAATGTAAGAAATACAATACTGCACCGTGGAGTATTATTGGCTATCTCTCTTTTATTACAGTATTTAAAAAATTACCCACACCGAATTATAGAGCAAAGACAAGTATTTTTTACATTCCTATATCTTTAGATCTTGCTACGTTTCCTGTGAACCTAGATTCAATATTAACCGTTAGTTGGAATCGGTATTTTAGGCAACGTAATTGGAATCGGGGGTCAGAAATGACCCCAACAGAGTTAGGTATCATATTAATACCATCAATTATGTTTTTTAATTTTTCGTTTAATTCATTATTAAACAACTTATTAACTAAACAATTAACATTTTTTATTACACAATTTACCATAAGCTATGTAGTTTTTTTAGCGAAATCAACTTCTTTCTAGTTTTTTGTAATTATTTTGACAGTATCAACTACAGGAACTTTTATTTATTAAAATAAATAAAAAAAATATAAAAACATTTACTTTTATCGCTTACTTATACGAACATTAACAAAAAACCAGGAACTTCTCAAACAAAAAAAAAAATGACAACCTAAAACAAAACTCCTCTTATAAGTCTTAACATTTGGTAGGTTACGTGTGATATTTTTGGCACTATGTTTTTTTATATATAAAAAGTAAGCACTTGCTACACTTAAGGGAACCTTTCAGGTCTTTTTTTTTCTTTTTTTCTTTTCAGGTTTTCTTCTATATGACGTTCTTTAAAAAAATTACGATTCTTGTTTTTAGGTCTAACAAAATTTTTCCTTTAATTTGTTTTGTGCAAAAGGCATGACTAATTCAATTCCAATATTTTTATTATATATTTAGTTCTCTTAAGGCGCTTTTCTGGCTTTCACGCCTTCCAAAAAACGTAACAATAATACAACCATTCCCAGACTCGGGGGTCATTTTTTACCCCCCATGTGTACATACCTCCACTTCTAGAAATATTAGAGCGACGCAAATCCGTCACCCGCTGCACCCTACGCCGTAATGAGATTACGTAAGCGCCCAGAACTCCAGGGCCTAAGACTTCAAAGTTATTACTTAGAATTATGTCGTTGGGGTCATTTTTGACCCCCGATTCCAGCTAAGGGTTAAATATTATTATATTGCTTAAATTCATATACTTAGTTTGTTTTCAGGGTTAATTTACCTACACGGTCATGGTAGGTAGGTATATTTTGAAGCATGAAATAAAATAACAAATGAATTACATTGTATTAGTTGTAAACAAGCCTCTATAATAATTATATGACTATGAAAACGAATCATTCTAAAATGCTATTGGAATGTCTTCAGTACCTACCTACTTTTTTTACAATCATCTCGTATATTTTTTGCGCATTTGTTGAAGTCCAGAAAACAATTTAATTTATTTGATATACTAAGAAGTTACAATGCATATTAAATATGTTTATATGACAATAAATTATAAATAAAACATGTTGTCTAAATGACCATACTAAATAGAAGGTGTTCTTCAAAACGCTAAGATAAACAAAAAAAAAATCGGTTCTTTTGTTAGTGTAGAATAAATTTTCGCCATTTTTTGCACAAAAATTGGAGTTTCATAATTATAATGTAATTTGATCGAATAAAATCGTACACTCATAGTGTAAGCATTAATTATTCTTAGATATTCATTTATTTATTTATTTACGGCATAATTGCCTTTGATTACAAAATATTACAAGTATAAAGTGGACAATTTTACAAAAAATGGAAGTTACAAAACAATGAAAACATAATGACTACAATAATAATGCTAAAAATTAAATTAAATTAAATATTAAATTAAATTTGTAATATCAGAATAAATCTGATTAAAACATTCTATCATTTTACTCCTCACAGAGCCATAGCTAAATAGTTGTTATCCATATATGTATTAACATTTTTTATTGCCTTTGTTGAATGCCTTTGTTGAATGCCTTTGTTGAATGCCTTTGTTGAATGCCTTTATTGTTTATGGCACGCAGAAAAATGTTGTAACATTTTTAGAGAAACTGTCGTCCATTCCACGGCGTTGACGAATTTCATAACGAGATCTAGATATTAGAGGCCATTATATATGTATTACCACAAAAAAAATATCAGCCAGTTTATTGTTTTATATTTTAATAATTATAAGGATATCGTGAGTTGATCACATGATAAAATAAAATATTGATTTGTAATGTTTATAGCATTAATGAGTCTTATCTTTTAATAAAATATTTTCCCCATATATTTACTAAATTAGAGGAATATTTCATCTATATGTTCAATTTATGATGAAGTATTGAATTTGTACATTTTCTTATTAACTCGCCTTTCATTTGATGTACTTAGGGGCCTTAGGGCCGATCTTATAAACATCCGTTAGTTACATAACCGACGAAATATACCGAAAAAAGAAAAAATCGGTAATTTTGCATCTTATAAACGTCCGTTAGCCATATTTCGGTAAAAATCTGTAGGTTAGTATACCGACTGTTTTGGGAACGGTTTTGACACTTAAACCATCGGTTTATAAGTCAATTTTTTTTGTTCGCTAAAGAAAAGGTTATTTCTCTTAAAATATACAATGTATTTGTGATGCCTCACTTCTCATAAGAAATATTGTTCTTGAATTTAAACAAAAAAATATATTTTCAAACGTGATTACGCAATGCTGCGAGGTTAAACTTCAATAATGCGTGTGTATTTGACCGTTGCTATGCATATAGAAAAACAATAAATCATAGCAATACCTTTTATAAGACACCCATCGGTTTGTTTGGCTTACAAACTGCCATCCGTCAGCAACTTACCAAAATGCTAACGGATATTTGTTAAAATGTATATAAGATCGGCCCTTAACTTACTTTATTCAATTAACGAATGAGTTTGGCATCCAGATTGGAATCCAGATTTACGTAGATAAATAGGTAGGTAACTACCTACATAATAATATTACTATACACGCAAACTTTTATATTACTATACACGATAAGTTTTTTTTTAACTAAACACCAACAGACGCATTTATCATCAGTAAAGAATATATTTTGGTATAAATTTTGAATAATTAAATAATAAAAAAAACAGTCAATAAAATAATGTAAAGCAGAAAAAGTCAATTGGAAACAATTGGTCTACTGTAAATAAATTTCATTAATTATGTATAGACATAATTAATGAAATTTATTTAACGTATTTTATATGATACTTGCTTATTATATATATAATATATAATACTATAATATAATACAATACTGATGTTAAAATAAGCAATTATGAAAATAAAAAATGAATATCAACTGTAGATAAAATACGCGATATGTTATTAGGATAATAAGAGTGTCAACAGGTGAGAATAAATATATACATACATACATACATCTTCTTCCCCTTGTCCTAGTTGGGTCGGGGGCCCATTGCGCCCAGGTACCTTCTCCAGATATCCCTGTCCACTGCTGCTTCCAGGACCTCTGGCCACTCCAAACCAATCCTTTCAACACACAAATATGACACCTGCCCTTGCCAGCTTCTTCTAGGGCGGCCCACCGGTCTTCTGCCCTCTCTGAATAAATATAGTGCAAAATAAATAGGTATGAATTGAATTGTTTGAAAATAGAATGGAATAAAATATTAGTTATTTATAAAAAAAAATGGAGGAGAAAGAAATAAGAAAAGTAAAAAGAATTAGTTTACTTTACTTTTCGGGTCCGGACTTCAGACCTTGCCACTCCAGTATGCAGCGACGTACATCGCCTTGTCATTAAAAAATTGAAAATTAAATTAGTAGAATTAGTTTAAAATAAAGTTGATTTAGGACATAATTATTATATAATACATTGATGAATAAAAGGTTCAATGGGTAAAAAATATTTCTATTCAATTTATACATGTCAAACAAATAAATAGAAAATAGCGTTTTCCAGTAGGTACTGTATTATGAGATTTGTGTAACAATCTTTCCAACGATCCAAAGTGCCCGATGTCGGTTTGCATTTGAAAAAAATATATTAGGTATATCAGTTTTATATTTACGAAAACTGTCGGCAACGAAATGTCAGTCAAATTACTCACCAGATTACGCAGTGTGTGGATGCGAATCATTGGTGAATGTTTTTTTTTGTCTGAATAACAGATTGTCTAAATAGTACTCTATTGTATCTGTATTCTTTATGTACATTAAATTGAATGAGTGCTAGCAGATCTGGGTAGTTTGTTGCTCCGTTTATTAATTCGTGGAAAAGACAAAGATCACTAATTTCTCTGTGTTGTTGTAGGCTAAGTAGTTTAAGTTCTTCATAAGAGTAAGATAGTTTAATTATTGTGTCGGTACACACGTAGTAAAACCATAATTAGGTAAATTCAAACAAGTGTTTCTTTCTACATATCATAAATAATTGATCACGAGAGAGATTGATAATGACCTGATAAGTTGAAAGACGTTTCTCTCGTGATCAATAATTGATAGTAGAAAGAAACACTTGTTTTAATTTACCTATGCGGGATAGTTAATGTCTTCAATCGGTAGGTATACCTTTCTTGAAGTTTATCAGCCCTTAAAACTTTTCTGCACCCTTTCAATACAATTGGTATGAATAGTGTATTTTGGAGACTATAAGACTGAGCTGTATTCTAATAATGGTGTCGTAAAGGATTAAAATAGTAATCTATAATACTAAATCAACTGTAAATCAATCTCCAATCTTAATACAAATTCCAGAACTTTCATCGCCCTGCCGATAGTTTTCTCTATATTATTATGCAAGTTAAAAGTAAGATTTTCGGATAACGCGAATTCCAAGGTCTCGTAGGTTTCATTTTCGAGTTCAACATTTTCGATGGAATATTTGAAAGTAAGATGAGATTTAGTTCAAAAAATTCAAATTACCCATTTTGCTATTTTAAAATTAAGACTGTTTTGTTTCCACAGTATTAGTGAGATGATTAAAGTTATTTTGCAATATAAGACAGTCATTCTGCTTCCGGCAAAAAATGGTTTCCCACATTTTTCCATAAGTTTACGAGTGTCCTGTAAAAGGCAGGTGTTCGAAATAATAGAGATTTCTTACACCTTAAATTCAGTGATGAGGTTTGTCACTCATCCTGAATGCTTTAATTTTTTGTTAGCTTGGAGAGGACAGCTTACATGTTTATTACATGTAATTGTATGTTTAAAAATGAAAATGTAACTATTGGAGGGAATATTAGAGACAGACAGATAGATGCTGTTAAGATGAATATATTGAAAGCTGATCTCTCCTTCTTTTACGCTTCTACATCTTTCTGTCTTGAAATCGTCTACTTTTTATGTTTTAGTCTTGTTTTCTACGCCAAGAGAAGATATAAAATAAATGTATTTGTTTTACACCACACAGAGCATTTTTAAAGCTAAAAAGAATAAAAAAACACCACAAAGTATTTTTAAAATATGCATATACCTACAATTACTCTCTCTTCAAAGTTTTTAATAACCTTAAACATTAAAGCATGTATTTATGGTATAAAAAATTGTAAACTTATTAATACATTACAAAAAAAACACCATGTATTTAATCTCGATTTATATAAAATATTTGTACAGATGTTTTGCAATTTTAATCAAAACTTAATAATGTTATTCTGCACCCGAAAAATTTCATACTTTTCATCGCAGTAGGAATTTGTTTCTTTTGAGGTGAAGATTATTTTTAAATAATAATATTACTTGCATAGGTATGTGTAAAGATTTATTATAGACCCGATAATTAACAATTTATTTAGTTGAGTATTAAGTTATTAAAATGTTAGAAAAAAGGGGTTCTACTTTTTCATGTTTTCTTATTTATACTTCCGACGGGAAACGATTCTTGCAGGCCTTTAAGCTTTCAGAATAATGGATCCTCTGTATATTATAAGAGTATGCATTTATTGAAATTCTGTGTTCTTTAGATGTGCCAGGTTTTGAGAGTGAATTGTTTTTATTATGTTTGCACCTTTGAGGAGTCTGCCTACCTTGTTTTCCGCCTAACCTCACCCCGCTTCCGCCGCCGCCATCCTGTCTCGCTTTTATGACTCATTCCGCCCCAGTTCGCCTTCTTCAAGCACCTACTACTAGATACCTTATACCATTCCTACGAACTTGTGTAATATAAAGATATATTTTCCATAGTTCGCTTTAAGACACGCATAGGTAAGATAATCGATTAAATTTTGCAGAAAAATGGAACCTAGCTGATATGAATCTAGTTGAACGATCCAATATTCAATTTAAAAATTTAAATTTTCTTCAAAATGAACGAGTATGCGTATCTTTAGGTTTTGCGTCGAATTTTCTAGAACTTTGGCAGGAAACAACTGAAATTACACGTCTTAAATTAACCACAATACACTTTTGTTAGTACCTACCCAGCATAATAGAACATGTTATTAACTTTAATGAGGGTTTTGAACTCTTGTGGCTGCTTATATACTTTTTATTTGAAAAATCATTAATTCAATGACGAATTTAGAATTCAAATTATATGATGTTCTAGAATAAATTTTAAATATCGGAGATACTTCTTACATCCGGGATTCTTTACGAATACCCGTGTTGAACCGTCGATTTAACGAGGAAATGACTTTATTTACACAAGGGGTTAGTCTGTCATATAGTCGTAGTTAAACGTAATGGCGCTTAAAGACATAAACCTTAGAGGAGTTTGGACACAACGTTAGATATTTACCGCCGTATAATGTTTATGGCCGCCACCAGCCACCAGCTTCCTTCCATGTCTTATTCATTGCTGACTGCATTATCCAATTTATTGTTAGTTTCGTGAAGTTTTACAATTCTCTTCGTTAATTTTGCAAAATATTCGGAACTGTTTTTATTATTTTCATATTTTCTTACTATCAAGTCAAATTAATAATTATTCATAATTAATATAAAGTGGATATTACGTCTCCGATTTAATAAATTATAGTGTCCTTTAGATGTTTTGGCATTCAAATGTTGTCCAATAATAATAATAAATGGCAATATTCCAACTTATAAAGTGATTCCATATAAAATTTTATCGAACATTATGTCTAATTTTAGATGCTTGAATTCGAAAATAAGGGTTTATATTTGGCTTTTTAAAATCACCGTGTTTTTAAAAAGACCGTTCATTGATTAGAAATATTTTAAAATTAATAAAATATAAAATGAAAATTTTATATTTTAAAAGATACTAAATACCTCCTCACAAGATATATTCAGAAAATGTAACAGTAGTACCTAGTAGGGTCAGGATTTTTAGAAGAACACGGATAATTTATCATAGATTACAAGAGATAAGATTATCCAACAATGAACAAATGTGATGAATAATACTCTTTTTATGATCTATCGAAAATGGGTCATAATGTTTTTCCTTGTTGAACTTCCTGGGGGAGTGATTCTTTAAATGTTTTTAATTTAAGCCTGTCGTGATCTTTATACGGTCACCTGATAAGGTTTATTTATAAGCTTAATATATTACCCTGTCTCTTACAATTTATGGTGTAGACCTTCTTGCTTCTTGTTGTTGTATTTTTAAGGCGCACGTGGGATGTAGGTATTATGTTCCTTCATGTTTCGCACCCCTTGGAATATCAAATTAATTTATGGCACCATTAAATATGTTGTGACGCTGTGTTATACATGGAATAATGTTAGAATATTGCCATATTAAATTGTCGCAGATTGTGGATGCTCCTATTTAATGGTGTTTGGTAAATAGAAAGCAATCTTGGGCGTTCTTTTCATAAAATGGTTCACAATAGACTCAGCGTATAATGTTTGGGGTACTATCTTAATTGAATATTGAAATTTTAAGTACAATAATATTTAGGTATCTATCTGAACCCTCACGTCGTAATCCAAGCAGATTAGGCAGAGAGGATTGAACGCCATATAGGAAGATCTATCCTCATATACTTCTTTTGCTTCCTCAACACTCATTCAATTTCTCATGCCGATTGCTCTCACTCAACACACGGCCATTTTTAAGAATTTGATCGACGTGATCAAGCTACGTAGGTTCTACATACGCGCTTTCTCACACTCCATCATTCAGATATATACATCCTATGCATCATCCTTTCATCGTCCATATGCTCCACATGTATAAACTATCTCAACTTACATAATATATTAACACGAATTTTGTCCACAACACTCATCTGTTGAAATTATGTAGGTATATAGGTGCAATAAATGAAAGCTTAGATATTATGTAGTAATGTGGTAATTGTAAGCTCCTCATTATTTTTAGGGTGCTTTGACATCAATATCTGCTTATCCCGGTATTAATCTCAAACCAACAAAATAATTTAGGTAAAATATTGAATATGTAACGAAAGTAATTAATATTTAATATTATGTAACCTTTATCACGTTCGCTGGATAGGTAGGTAATATCCTCAATTTTTTTTTATTTTACAACGTCTAATCTCCTTCAGTATCTTATTTTCTCTCCACAGAATTGTTTTGAAAACAATATTATGGACGTCGAAAAGTCCATTTCATGAATAATACATAGTGATGTGGTAATATTTTCTGTATAAGGAGTATAATATGATATCGCGCTTGGATATAACGTCTGTTGCACACAAATATTACAAAAATGGGTACTTTGTATTACGGTTCGTATATTATTAACTTTGCACAATTCCGTCCCATCCCATTATGTAGTTGGGTGAAATTTAAATCCACCAGAAACCTATTACATCGCTTTTTATATGCGATAAAGCCTTCACCATAATTTCGAATAAATTACTTCACTAAACCAACATGTTATAATATAATAGAACGGTTCGGTTAATTATGACTTAACGAAAATTACAGCCCTTGTATGTGTATACAGGTAAACTGTCATAATAATATGGCAGATTTAATTTTTATTTTATATACACATCTCTGTATTACCGTATATATGTGCTCAGATACAAGAGGATATTTGCTGTCCAAAACATGATAAATCTTGAACAAAATATCAAACGCCTTTAATGCCGAATGGAATGTATAATATGTACCTGATTTTATCAATAATTATCAAATAATATGACTCTTATTAATTGATCCTTGAATTATAATGTATGGTTGTACATAATTTTTTTATGTAGTGCTTTCTCCTGTTGATTTACTATATAATTTTCAACATCTCCTGCATTCTATAAATAATATAGGTATACATAAATTTATGTAATATTAATACTTTATAAAATATGGATAATAACTTATATTAAAAAAAAAAATACTTAGAAACTTACATCAACGAATATCATTATCCCTTCCAACGCCTATTGTTAATGAATATTTATTTACTAAAATTGTTTCAATCATATCTAGTTAAGCTCTTTCCTTGGAGGATTCTTCTTTAAAAGTCGCTGATCTCTAATACTGCAAAAAATTGTTGTTATTAATATTGACCTTAATAAATATTTACATTTTTATTCAATTAGAAGTATTTTTCAATGAAAATTAAAATACACTCTATAGCCTCCAGGGGACTGAAATTGGCTATTTTTATTTATTATTAAAAAATGGTTAACCGATTTTTGTCACCCAACATACTGTATCAATGAAATTTGTGCTATGTACTCGTACTTATGGAGCCCTTGCTGTATAAGGTCGTGCACGTGGACGGAGCCTATATGCGGCAGTGGGTGCCTTCCGTGGGTCTTGAACCAATTCTGACCAGCTCTTTCTGTCAGCAGCAATGCTTTTTGCATCCTCGGGCTTTAGTCGTCTGTGGAGAAGGTCGGACTCTATGTGCTTCAGCCACGTTTTTCTCGGAGCTCTTCTGTTAGTTTTCCACTCCGGTGGTCTCTGTTTCCAGAGGGCCCGGTATGTTATGTACTCGTAAAAGCATATATTTTAATCTCACATTGTAAAAAATAAAGTTTCTAATTACGTTTGTTTAATTTTTTACAGTTTTCACAACATCAAACATTATTTCCATAAATATAAATTCATTATTGTTTAACATTCAAACGTTCTTTAGAATTTTGGAAATTTGAATATGGATTTGATTATTAATCTTTCGTAGAATAATAATATTAAATTTAAATACATAATTTTATTGATATAAATCATTTATAGCTTTAAGATTACGAGCCTGAACTCTGACATTCATTAGGTAGAAACGACCATGGAACTATTTGTATTAGAAATGGTCTCTCAATACAGTATTCTGATAAATATTCATAGATTGAACTTTTATTAATCCACCTTCATAAGGTATTCTTTATGGATATTGGGTAGTTCATGCGTATTTGTGAATTATTTAGCATTTTTAAAAAAATATGCAATTTTAATATTTTTTCGTATTTTTTTTCATGTTACTAATTACTGTTTGAAAAAATATATTATCTTATAAATTCGTACAGAAGATTACAACGTCTACAAGACAACCAACGACCTAATAACCCTCTTACATTGTTACACCGTTTTTGTAACAGTGATTATTGTAAAATTGTTAGGAATATTGTGGAAAGAGATATACCACAAAATTATTGGAGGTTGTCTTCGGGAGAGCACTAAAGGGCGAGTGTAAAAATAGGCTGGTTTATCGCTCGAGCAATCTCTTCCAGCCAACCCTTAGATAATTAAGTCATAAACGAAACCCAATTTTTTTTTAAAGATATATCTGGGTTTTGTTATAAACTTTTCACAGTAAGCTAAAAGCTAAAATTAAAGTTAGATGGGTATTAAACATACGATAAGTAGGTACAAATTATGAAAACATATATATTTCGAAGTGTAGATAAGTAAGTATAGATAAATAGATATAAAAATATAATTTACAATTTTAGAAACATACAAATGTCGATAGGTAACGATAGATTGAAAGCAAAGGATTGTGAGAATAATTCTATTACATTTTTGTTTCTACTACGTCTGATATCATTTGATATTCTCAATATTGGGTCAATATGTTAACCACCATCCCTGTTCTATTTAATGTGCATACTTACCTATTATTACCATTTGTGCATGTGTTCACCTAGTCGCCTAGTTGTACTGCAGAAATATTTATTTATTTTATTTATTTATCTATTTATCACTTGTATACGGCGTGAGCCTTTTACATGTTAAACATATAACAAAGTAGAAAAAAACAATTTGACAGACAACAACAATAAAAACTGATAAAAAATGAATTGGTACAAATTTATAAAAATAAACATTAAGATATAACAAAAATGGTAGTAATTTGAACAAAACAGCAATAGTAATAGAATAAAACAATTAAATTAAATTATACAGAGACTGGACAAAATTTGATGAATGCAAACATTAAAAGACAGAATGTAATATACAAATTAAAACAAATATCCAATTAAAATAGTTCAAGATGATAATTGTAAAATTCGTAAGATTAGATGTCCAAAAAATATAATCATTAAAAAACAACATATAAATTAAACATATAAATAGATTAAGAAATAATGTATAAAATTCGAAATAATAATAATTAATTGATAATAATATTAATAAGCGATGGACAGATGATTAAGTAAAAATCAAAATCGTGAAATGATATTCAATTGATTAATTGTCAAGTAAGTTAAAAAAAAAAACACAAAAAACAGCAATATAAGTACAAATTGATGCAGTCATTGGAAACATATCTAGTATTAGGTGAAGCGACCCTTGATTGCCCGTTGTTAGTTTACATATGGAAATAATAGTTTATTACGTCAGATTTATATTTTTGGAAACTGTCGGCAGCAATGTCAGTGCAGTCTCCCACCAGGTTACCCAGTCTATGAACCCGAACCATGGGTGAATGATACATGTAATTGTTTCTAGCGTTGTACTCATCAAATAATAACGATTATCTAGTGGACCTAGTAGGAACGTGGAACTGGATGAGTTCTAAGAGTTCTGGGGAATTTATTGCACCGCTTAGTAGTTTATGTAGGAAGCAAACATCAAACATGTTTCTTCGGTTCTGCAAACTCAAAAATTTAAGTTCTGTCATTAAAGAGGTGTAGTCAATATCTTCTATCGGAATTCCCATTTTATAGTTAATAAGTCTCAGAAACTTTTTCTGAACTCTCTCGATATTATTGATATGAATGGCATAGTTTGGGGACCATATGACAGAATTATATTCCACTAGTGATCTTACTAACGATACAAATAATAACCTATAAGATTGTATCGATCGCAAATCAACCGCCATTCTGAAAACAAAACCTAAAACTCTCATCGCCTTACCGACAATCTCCTCAATATGTAAATTAAAAGTTAGATTTTCAGAGAATGTGATTCCAAGGTCGCGTAAGTTTGATACACTTTCAAGTGAAACATCGCCAATGGAATAGTCAAAAGTGATGTGAGATCTAGTCTTGTGAAATCGGACGACCTGGCACTTAGACACATTAAGATCAAGACCATTCGCTTTGCACCAGTTATTCAAAGTTACTAAGTTGTCTTGTAATATATTGCAGTCTACAGTGTTGTTAATTGTTTTGAATAGTTTCAGGTCATCCGCAAACAACAAGACCTCTACATCTCTGAAAACCTTAACTATGTCATTTATAAATACATTGAATAATAATGGTCCCAAGTGCGACCCCTGAGGTACTCCACTATAAGCATATATCGGATCTGAAACGCAATTCCCAATCTTTACCAAAAGAGTTCTTTCTTTAAGATAACTCTCCAACCATTGGTAGAAGACTCCGCCGACTCCATATCCACTTAACTTGCGTAGTAGCATGTCATGTGACACCTTGTCGAAAGCTTTTGAAAAGTCAGTGTATATGGAGTCGACCTGACATCTCTTAGAAAGAGCGTCCACAACATAATTTTGATATATTAATAAATTAGTCAAGGTAGATTTATTTGGGACGAAACCATGTTGCAAATTGGAGATAACTTTGTTAATACTATTACTTATTTTCTTCACTATTATTGATTCAAAAATCTTGGGAATCGCCGACAATATACATATAGGTCTATAATTTGTAACTTGACATTTTTCACCTTTCTTATATATTGGGTTTATAAAACCAGTCTTCCAAAAATTTGGAAAAAGTCCCAATTTTAATGACTTGTTAAAAAGTATTTGTAAGTGTTCTGCCAATATCTCGATACAGTTTTTTACAAACAAACAAACAATTAAGGTAACAAACAATTGAAATATATTTCAATTGTTTGTTACCACTGTCTTAACTACCTCCTTTGTTTTGCTACCCAATGACATACTATATATATTTGTTACCAACCTGTAATTTCTTTACTTTTCGCCAGCCTGATGATGAGAGCGGAAGCTCTTGAAAGCCGGCTCGCGTCCAATAAAAAGTCACCGTGGATATACTACAAATAAGTGTTTTATTTTAATTAATTCCACTATGTTAGGTTAAATACCGAACGTTTTCGCCTATACTTGTAGGCATCTTCAGGGAAACTCAAAGTTTCCCTGAAGATGCCTACAAGTATAGGCGAAAACGTTCGGTATTTAACCTAACATAGTGGAGATTAAACAGTGCTCAATAATATTTTTTTATATTTTATTTATTAAAATTAAAAATGGATTTCCACAGCGTAAACACAAAAACTCTTGAATGTGTTATTATTTATTATAATTATATAGTGAGTTATAATCCATTGGATTGGTCTGCAACGAGTTTGGATTTTCTTCTCCATTCCTCCCTATTTTCAGCATGTCCCTATCTTCAGTTGGTCCATATATGTATGTGTCTCTTGGTCGGCTTCTGCCATTTGTGCCTTCGATCTAGCCCTCCACGATGGTGATGAGCAGACCTGGGTGCCTGATGTTGTGGCCAATCTAGTTATTATTATTAGATTTATTTATTTATTATATGTATTTAAGCATATGCATATTTCGCCTTTTTAAAAATTTAACGCATAATGTATCTGTTAATTTTTAACATATTTTACGTGCTGTCTATTTCATCGTCGCAAAAAATTCTGCAACCTGACACCAGTTAAACGTCTTACTCAATAATATGTTGTATAAAGGACATTTTAAATTGTCTGTTTTCCTGTCGCAAAAAATCTTGGAACCTACTTACGCTAAGTAAGTCGCGGTTTTTACAGGTCGTCAACTCTTTTCTGTAAGTTTTGGAGTATTTTGTATTAACATTTTAATTTAAGCGACTATTTTTTATTAACATGAAGAGGCTATGCGAGTCCACTTATGGGAAATGCCACGATGGTATAGATAAGTTTTAATCATTTTCGATGCATATTTGTCTGACTTTTTATATCGCATATGATTCAGTCTTCAGTTATTATTGTACGTGAATTGCATAATACAGCAATATATAATGTAGGTACACTTGCTACATTTGAGTTGAGCATGTTTTATGGTTTACTGCGTATATAATATTTAGTACAGTCTTGCAATATTAGTATGATATTATTATGTTCGTGTTTATATAATATAGTAGTAATAATAATAAAGTTTATTAACTGCACGATATCTAGACGTTCGCTGCCGACCTGCACCAACCCTATTTCACTTATCTACTCGTAAATTATTATTCCTGTTAAACCTACTGTTGTATTTTACTATTATACCTACTAACTGAGTGCTCAATGCACGCCTATAGTCTACCGGAGACTGCAACTTTTCAATGTGCAGTATTTTTACATAATATATAGGTAACTACAACCACCTGATATGGATTGTATCACGTGAAATGCAAGTTTAAAATATATTGCGGGAAGAAAGAAGGATATTAGCCATATGCCTTCAACTAGAAACAGGATATAAAAGTTACTACATAAATATTGTTATTTAAAAGATTGCATGGTTCCTTTGGTACGAACAGTATTTATTGCTCGACGGTGTTTTCTCATACCTACATTAATGTCATATTCACAATATTCTTATTTTGCGAAGTTTCCATATAAAATTTAAAGAATCACAAGGTGATATTACTTCAATTCACAATAAGTAGAATTTGAGTTGATTGCTGACGTTATATTTAATAGTATCAAAAATATAACCTTTATTTTATTGAATATGGCTTTTCATAGAATATCCTTTTATCATTATGCAAACATTTGTTATTTTTTGTCCTAGTACTTTTTACAGAGACTCACATCCAATCTGCTTCCAGACTATTCCAAACCTAGACGTTTATCGCACAGCCTCTAAAGATTTCAGTGTTGGGTACTTAATTTTTTTGACATTTGGTTACGTGACCTGGCCTTCATAATTACGATGTATGCAAAAGTTTTATACTCACCTTGAAACATTACAAAATATAATTTTCTTATACGATCCCTCAATGTTACCCTAGTTACTCCTCTGAGCTATTATTGCATTCTCTTTGCTAATTCAGCTTTTATTTATTATGGAGTCTTAAACCTGTGTACCATTTCGTCCTCTAATTCAGTTTCCACATTTAGACTTTTTTCTTAATAGAAGATTTTTTTTCTTATGAGAAACTCTTTTACACGTGTAAGTTAATTCTTGTTATCAAGTTACTTCTATAGATTGTTGCTCCCTAAGTTCGTGACAAAGGTACCCATTGTACTGTTGTATACCTATCCTAATTATTTATTCTCAAACTCAATTAAACTTTGAAATAGTAAGTGTCTTCCACATGTTGTTCGATGTTACCGCAATCAGAAGAACTTTGTTGTTTGTTCCTCCCACCAAGGGAAATACGCAACAAGCTTATAATAGAGCGAACTATATTGCAAGGTAGTAGTAATAGCTAGCCTCTATCTACTATTATAACTATGGAAATCTGTGAAATGAAATTGGATTTTACCAGATGCTAGTTTCTTCGGATTATTTGAATATCTTAAGTTTTGTGGTTACTTGCGTAAAAATGTAAATAATACTGAGACATTCCTTTGAATATCTAAAATTTATAATCTCAATGAAAAGCTTTTTAAAAGATCTGCGTTATTTTTTCGCATATCCCTTATTTTTTTCATATAATTAGATCCTATTACACATTTATGTATTTCAGAATCAGAAGTTTAAATTGCTTTTTGAAGGTTATGTTCTACTTTTTTATTTGGGCTTCTATCTGGATCTCAAAATAAATTTCGTTAATTGCAATATGTTAATTAAAATAACAAAGTTCCATTGTATTTATTTTCCCATTTTGTGTAATCTTTTTCATCTGAATACGTGACGTTTTCGGTAAACAATTTATCTCAATTGCTATTTAATTACCGTACCCAAAGAATATTGATTACTTGTTTACTTAATTGGCATCCCGCAGGCTGAAGAAAACTTTTTCATTAGAGGCTTTAATTAAACTCGGTAGCGCCCTTGAAATTACAAGTTTCAACCGAATTAGCTTTTTTCTTTGTGATCTTAATTTGTAGAACTTTTACATCAATATTTTTATGGTTTTAAATGCAAATGAGACAATACTTAAAAAAAATTGACATGAAAAATTTTCGTACTATTTTATATTTGCGTGTACTTCGTTCCACTGAAGGGCTCTTGTGGTTTGTCTTCTTATAAATCTTCAATTATGAATGCCATCAATTTATTAGAGTTTTCTTTGTTTTGTTTTTTACTGAACTACAGTTTAATTAAACGTCAGTCCTGTTTAATTTTACAAAATATTATTACGAGTGGTATACCTATAGTCCTATAGGTATTATAGTTTCTACTTTATTAGTTGGCGGTGTTCTCTAACGAAGTTATATTCTCGTTTAAGCTCAATTTATTATGGGTACTTTATAAGCGTAAACATCGTTAGAGAGACGCCGGTCGAATTACTATATCTAATTTATATTATTAATGGATAGGAGGAGGGACCTTCTGTGTACAATTTCATACTAAACCATAAAAGTGAATAATTTGAATGTTCCAATTAATTTATACAAATCCCCCAATTTTTAAACATAATTAAATTTTTTCGTTGGGGTTCATTATTACTTCAGAGCAGAGGCAATAATCTCATCATTATATTTGTCTTTATTTTTTATTGGCACAGTGAGTATAGCGAAATAAATAAAACAAATGTTTTATTCTACTATTTGTTCATTTGACGAGAGAGACGTCTTTCGTCTTGTTGGGACATTGTCAATCGGTGAGTATAACTTTATTGCACGCAGCTGGTCTGCTGGCTACCCCACTTGTGGGATATGCCGTGATGGGAACTATCCCAGTAGTAGAGGACAATTTGCATATTTATTAAAGGTAATGTTAATTATGATGATGGGTGACTTGATTTTGATGGCCGTTTTACTACCCCACTAAAAGCCTTGATGTAGTAGTGACTAGTAGTAGTAATCTTATCTTTTAACAACATCGAGAGGACGACTTGCATGTTTACTGCATGGAATGTGTCTACTGGCTACCCTATTTGTTAATAAATATAGGATATGAGCCCCTAGACAAACATGCACTCGACTACAAACGAATTTTCGCCTATAACTGCAACAATAACGCATAATTATATGGTACATGTAGGTAGATTGTCGAAAAGTTCGCCAGTAGCCGATGGCTCAAATTGTCTACGGGCTCTGATATGATGGTGTAGTTTAATATTTATTATCGTATTATTTCAAGCTCGAAACAATTGCTTTCAGACCGCACATTTTTATTGAACATCATTACAATTAAGTTGATTATTTATTTCATTGGTTAGCCTATGTTAGTTTTTGTCTTAAAAAAATTGAAATGACAATCGTTTCTGGAATCAGTTTTTCAGATTTATCTCACACAACTAGCTGCCATAAATCTTTATTTTATCCGTGGAAATTTATTTTTTTATTTCTTTGTTTGCCCATTAAATAGAGTAATACCTCACCTAAATGTCACTTTATTTTCATTGTGTTTTTATCATGCACTTCTTTTATATTGCCTTTTTTATACGAAACATACATCGCGGTCAGTAAAACGTAATTTTAACGCTATTCTCCCTTTTTTACGTTCAATTTAGCTCTTCGAACAGTTTGAATAGAATAAGTGAGCCACAACTTTTTATTATCTTTTTTCCTATTAAATTTAATAGGGATTCAATACTTTCTCCATAAATGTCTTTATTCTACAGTTTTTCAAGACCATCCAATTGAAGAAGGTTCAGATATTTTGTAAAGGTAGGTACTTAAAAAGTCAGTGCATTTTTATAAATTTTGGGTTCGTGCATTTGTTTTTGTCGCATCGAATTGCTATTTAGTATTTCAAGTAATGCCATAATTTTTTGTTACAAATATATTTTTATTACTTGTTTTACATGTATTTTTTTCATATGAAATACTAATAGAATATTTTACACGTATATCAGAAGTTATTTAAAAAAAACGTATGACACATTGTTTTTTATTTATTCATAAGGCTTCAATTTTTTACAATATTTAAACAATAAACATTATCTTCACATATTCTTTAAAAATAAAATTTACATATATCTATAAATACAAAATATAGAAATGCCTAAGTTTACTTCTGTTTTGCTTGAAGAAGGTATGACAAAATTACAAATTTAATCTTTTACTAAAACTGCACAGTGCGCAGCAGTAGAATGGAAAAATCGTGCTGATAGTTTTTTGTGTTCTGTTATTCTTCCAGTTTAGAAAATAATAAATTTTAGGTAATGCTGTAGCTATTTGGCGAGATAGTTTTCAAATAAATATATATTTTGTTCTATAATATGAAAAAAATAGCTAGCCAGTCAACTATAGTCAGTGTATCCAAAACACATCAGAGTTAATAGTAGACAAAACAATGTCAGCAATATGTCTGTAAAGGTTTTTTGAAAAGGTTTAAATTTTTTAATGAAGGTAGTTTAAACCAATTTAAAGTGCAAATTCATCAATTCCAACCCTTATTTTGAAACGGGGTACTTCGTTTCACGGAACTTGTCGAATTCTGATGGTATAATCCTAAATAATACTACAATAGACCGCCCTTCATATTTTTTCGTCCCCTGCAAGGTCGTTTCTAAGTGATTTCAGGCTGTTGAATTAACTATGAACATACATCAACCCCTAAGGGAAGGGCGGGCAATGTCGTCACTTGCGAATATAAAAGGGCGTAAATATTTTTATTGCGTGATGTGAGAATCTTCGCAATAAAAGTACTTTCAGTGGAATCCACGAATTTATTCTATTATGTCAAGATGAATGATTAAGCTTCAGTGGGAATGTCAAAAGAGCTTTCGGGAAGTTTCAGACTTATCACTCACTCACTCACTCATGTTCTGTCATGTATAGTCCCCCAATCTTCTGATCGTCTTTATGAATTCCGAAAATGTCTACACAGTACTTCTTCATCTATTTGTGCATATTCCCAGATAGGTTTATAAGAAAAGAGAACAATTATTTCAGTTTGTTATAAGCTCTAATACACTTTCAACTTTATAATATTATAATAATCACTGCTATCAAATTACTAATAACTTTACCGTTTCATAAAATATTTGATGTAGGTATATTTTTGTATAAAATTTCTATTGCCCTCACTGCTTTACATTGTAGTAAGGTAAGTTTGTATGGAATGTAGAGAAAGTAACTCCCCTTGTTCATTCGTATTCTGAATATTTTATTATCCCGTATACATAATTTTATATGCCTGTGTTTCATAAATATTTCAATATATTAACTTTTCCCAAATTTATTAGACCTCTCCGACTCAATCCTCCGGAGTTGAGTTTCTTCATTTGGGTTGTTCGTTCTTGGAATACTTTCGAAAATAAAATTAAATATTATATATTCTAAGACAAAATATTCAGAATAATTCCTTGTATTTCGTATGTGGTGGGTATCTAACATTAGAAAATGTAGCATAAATTGATAATTTTGATGTTAGCTTTCAGTGTTCTTACAGAATTCTTTATTATTAATTTCTAGAGATACTTTATTCAAGTTTCTAAGACTTAGGTAATTACTTGCGCGAAGTGATTCGCAGAATTTCAGTAATATCATCGACAACATACAAACTCCAAACGGCAAACTACCTTTTCACGACACAAGATTTTAACTTACTGTGAAAGGTGTATAAAGTTGTATTTGGGTTTATAACAAAAACCCAGATACATATTAAAAAAAACAACAGTTTCAGATTTGTGTCAGTTTCTAACGTAGAAAAGAAGTGAGAATTCAATGTTGATAATTGCTAATGCTTCACGTCTAAACCATGTTATCTCAAGGAAATCTTTGAGTATCTATCGAGACATGACTTGTCCTTACGAACCAATAGCGAGCAACTTCTGGCGATACCAGCTAATAGCTCAAACTTTTTTGCGAACTTATTTTCTGTTCATGGTGCTCGCTGTTGGAAAAGATTGTCTCCGAGAATTAGGTTGCTCTTCACGTATCAAAAACTACTTTCTTTCACACAAGGGGTCAAAAACCACTTTCTCACTCCAAATTTGCCATCTGTTTCCTAGCCTCTTTTCTTACCTATTCTTTTTTGTACCTTCTTCCTCCCTTGCAGGTTTTTTTGTAAACGTTTCATGAATTTGGGTTAGTTAGAAAAAAAACACATCTCCGCGATAAACTCACCCTCTGTGTATTGATTGTATTTAAAGTATTTGTATTTCTTTGTAAAATTACTCGTAATCAATGTACAATAAAGAATAAATAAATAAAAAAATAATTAAATAGTGACGATTGATTTGTCGTATTCAATTTTATTTCATTCAGAATATCGAGATATTAGAAACAGACTTTGGATAGTTACCAGTCGAATGTAGTAGAAGAATTTCAGATAAATATTAAATTTCTTACTAACAGAGACTCATGAGGCAATCAAACGATATGATTACGAAGAATTTAAACTCTTTTATACATTTTTTATTTGTTTGACGCAGATTTGTTATGTGATATTAATTTGCAATGACAAAGAATTTGAAGAGTAACATGATTATTAGTTTTAAAGTAACAAAAAATCCAGAATAAAATTGTACAAGGGAATTTATGATATACCTATTTCACTTCTTTTTGAATTCCGATTCAGAAGTAAGACGTAGTTATGTGTTAAATACCTACTGAAAAGGTCAGATGTCGCTCGTCTGAATAACTGTAACCCTTTATTATAATAAATCGTTTTCTAAAGAAAGATTCGTTATTAATTAAAATACTTTGCTTTTTTCTACGCTGTGGGTATTGTTTTACTAAACCGTAATACTATAAATTTTTCTTAACGAGCAATAAAAGAAAATGGTTAAATATCATTTTACACCATATTCCTTCCATTAGGTATATATAAAATACCCTATGTAGCTACTCCCACACTCATAATATCGTAACTCTTTGTTATCAGAGATACTCTAACAGACTACGCACGTAAAGCAACAACGCGAATATTATTTCTGCAAAATACGTTTTTACAAAAATTCCGAGAGACAGTTTTTATACTAGGTACTACGAAATATAATATATATTTTTTTTTATTCCAGACACATGTATCATCGCTGCTCCGGATGATTTTTTTAGAGATGACGTGCGTTTTAGAATCTATAAATAATAAATTTGGTGTAATAACTTTTCAATTGTCATACGAAGCTCACGACACAACATTATGCATGTTTTTTGTTGATAAACGTGACAAATCTGAGTTTATTGAAATCCTGATGTAATGTCTTCTGTCATTTATGTCAGTGTTTCCCACAAAAAATAATGGTAGCCAAAGAAAACTGTATCTTTGTTTTTAAAAGAAAGATGTACAGCGTGGATGGTGTTTTTTTATAATTAAATCAAAAAAGTTAAGTGTTTTAGAAGTTATATTACGATCACCAACATTCTTTTTAAGTATTTTAAAATTGTGTAGATAGATGTGGGTGTTAATAAAGGTTAAATAATTCCGACGGATAATTACATTGCTTAAGTTTCTTTGTCTTGCAGGAGATTTAGTAAATGCTACCAATATAACAATATCCCGTGGAGCACCCGGTAAAGAATTGGTCTCCCACTCTTCTGCGTAAGTTTTCGAGTGTCCTGTAAAAGGCAGGTGTTCGAAAAAATTAAGACATTTTACATCTTAAATTCAGCGATGAGGTTTGCCACCCATCCTGAATGTCTTGATTTTATATTGGCACGAAGAGGACAGTTTGCATGTTTCTTACATGCAGCTGATCTGCTGGCTGCCCCACTTGTGGGATGTGCCGTGATGGTATAGTACCAATATAACAATTTTTTTTCATGTAGAACATAAATAGGCACATAATTAAATATATACCTATCTCAAGTTACTTGACAGCGGGTGGATAGCTGAAAAAAATAATGATATATTTTCTAAATATTTTCGGAGATTTAAATAAAATGAGAAATGAAAAGAAATTTGGTATGAACGTGTCGAAAGAATGACTCACTCAGACTTCTCCACATTGCTCTCCACGGCAAACTTAAGAGACGTCGTCCACTTGGAAGATCACCAATAAGATGGAAGAACAGTTGGGAATCCATGTCGCAGGAAATTACTCAGTTAATACAGACCCTGGGGTCTAAAATAAGAAATTATGTGAAAGAAATTTATTTATTTATTATTTATTTATTTATTTATTATCACAATATACGGCGTGAGCCTTTTACATGTATAAAATAAAATTGCAGAAATTGCATGACAGACAGTACATTTAAACGACAAGGAACAATCATGAAAAAAGGACGATACACAATAAAAAAAGTATGCTAAATATAATACATATAAACCATTCAATAAACATACACATACATACATACCATCACGCCGCTTCCCTCGCGGGGTAGGCAGAAAGGATCGAGCGCCACTTCCTTCTATCCTTGCATACATCTTTCGCTTCCGTCACTGTCATACAATTCCTCATGCATGCTCTCCTGTTCAATGTGCTCAACACGTGACCGTCCTGTAGGATTTGATTTAAATGATCTTGCCATTTAATCCTCGGACGTCCGCGTCTCCGAGCACCATTCCTCTCAGCCAAATATATCTTCTTAGTCATTCTGTCCTCATTCATTCTTTCCACGTGCCCAAACCATCTTAACTTATTTACATCCATCTTTGTTATTACACCAACTTTCATTCCACATTCCTTTCGCATTCAATAAAACTTTTTAAAAATTAATTGATAAAAGACAGAACTAGCAATAAATCATCAAAATTGGGAAATTCAACATAAGATTATTAAAATATATAATTATAAAATTTTTATAAAATTTTATAATTATATATTTAGAAATATGTAAGGATTGATTGATTGATATGGCATTCTGTCCTCTCTTCATACCCCGCTTGGAAAACAGCATATGGCGGTTGTACACTCTCGGCCGAGACCTCTCGTCATGTCTCGCCGAGACTCTCGGGCGAGGAGCGAGAGCTCGAGTGGTGGCCCTGTACACTCGCGTCACTTCAGTTGTAGTCGTGACGGCAAGGGCGATGGACGTAGACGCAGTACAAGTTGCTTCCGCTGTCGCGCTATGCGCAATCAATTATTTTATGTATGCACACGCGTACCATACAAAAAGAATTAAAACGAAGTGGCGTAAGAGGAGATGGTGGATGGTTGCTATACATCGAAATAGGACCCGGTAAGTCAGTACATATATTTCTTGAAGACATTTAAAAATAGGCGTAAATTTCCAAAAAGGGGCCTATATTTATCAATTCTGCAATAAAATCTCGGCCGAGACCTCTCGTCATGTCTCGCCGAGACTCTCGGGCGAGGAGCGAGAGCTCGAGTGGTGGCCCTGTACACTCGCGTCACTTCAGTTGTAGTCGTGACGGCAAGGGCGATGGACGTAGACGCAGTACAAGTTGCTTCCGCTGTCGCGCTATGCGCAATCAATTATTTTATGTATGCACACGCGTACCATACAAAAAGAATTAAAACGAAGTGGCGTAAGAGGAGATGGTGGATGGTTGCTATACATCGAAATAGGACCCGGTAAGTCAGTACATATATTTCTTGAAGACATTTAAAAATAGGCGTAAATTTCCAAAAAGGGGCCTATATTTATCAATTCTGCAATAAAATGAGAGTTTTAAAACAGTAAAGCTGAATTATTATGTGATTTTAAATTACTTTTACAGGCAACTGATGGAGAAGCAGTTATCAGAATTGTTAGTAGAACCTTCTGGGCAGTTCAAAAAATTTACTCGAATGTCCCTAGCTGACTTTGAGTATTTGTTGCAAAAAGTGGAACCTATCATATCGAAAAAAAACACTCGACTTCGAGAATCTATTCCGGCAAGAACACGGCTAGCGATTACATTGCGATTCTTGGCTTCTGGAGATAGCTTCGAGAGTCTTCATTTTCTTTTCAAGATATCCAGTTCGTTGATATCACGAATAATACCAGAGGTGTGCATGGCACTAAATAACGTATTAAAGGATGAAATTAAGGTGAGTAGTAAAAAAATACTTTATTTTCAAATATTTTTATTTTCAATTTAAAAAACGTTTTATTCTATTATCGTGAGATTTTCGTATGTAAATTAAATTTTAATTCCGGTATCAACTTAATTTTTGGCTCTTATTGGCTGGAAAGTTTCAGATTCCAGAATCAACTTTTTATTTATTTAATATTCACGGCCACATTGGGCCAATACAAATGCATTAATACTAAAATTACACGTAACGTACAATGGCAGTTTCTAATATAAAATATGTCAACAAAAAAGTATCGTACAATGGTAACAATTAATTAAAAATAACGGAATAAAAGAAAAGAGCAAAATGCTACATTCAATTAAAATAAGGGAATTAAAGAGTAACTATTAATTAAGAAAAAGTGAATAAAAGAGTAACTATCGATTAAAAACAAGTGGGTAAAAGAGCTACTATTAATTAAAAACAAGTGGACAAAAAAGTAACTATTAAGTAGGTAGTCAAAAATTTTAATTTACGTACGAAGATCTCACAGTTAGGTTCTTACTTTCTTTATAACTTTTAACTACTTTCTCATCGCATGATTAAAAGCAGTGTTTACAATATCAGTCTTAGGAGAATAAACTAATTCATCCGACAAAACTGTTATTTGGCGAGACGAAGAATGGGGTGATTCATTTATCACGTGAGATGTTTCTGGTATGTGAAGGACTGGCATGTTGTCTAATGCTCTAGTCATCATAGGTGAAGATGCTGAATATTGACGAGGCGGAACATCTGAGTATGATGAGCATGACGAATTCGACCAATAGGTAGATGAAGGGCTTGGGGAAATAAATGTATTTTTGGGCGATGGACTACATGGTGGAATGACGTTATTTCTATACAGTGGAGCATAGTCATAGGCGCCAGACCAGTTTCGCATTTTTTTTATGAACAACCCATCGATTTCATACATCATTTGCAATCGCTCATCATCACTGAGTTTTCGAAGTTTATTCGCTAATATTTTTCCACATCTATCGCAATCGTCTTCCTGTGTTTCCTTTTTATTTATGACTTTATTTAAAGTAGAGATTGCGTCTTTCATGTGTTTGCCTGCTTCAAGTAATTCTGGTGGATGTTTTCGCCTTCGTTGTGTCGTTGGAGGATCAAGCGGTTCTGTTTCAAGTGTCGATCCAGCTGAAAAATAAAAAAAATATTTATAAGAACACGGAGTTTATTCATTACATATGCAGTTGTTGATTGTTGAACATCACGAAATTTTAATTAAATAGTAAAAATCTAAATAATGCGAACTATCTCACCTTCATTTGTAGCATTATTATCTTCACGTTCATTAATATCGGTATTATCATTACTGTCTTCACGTCCACTTTGAGAAAAAAGTTGACTCTGTAAAAAAACATGAAAAGTTATTAAAATGTGTTTCTTTTGTTCCAGTTGCCGTCAACTCCAGAAGCATGGCTGCATGTGGAAAATGGTTTTAAAGACAACTTTCCACGCTGTGTAGGTGCTATTGATGGAAAGCACATTGTAATGCAAAGCCCAGTATTCAGTGGATCAGAATATTTTAATTATAAAAAATGTTTTAGCATAGTCCTTTTAGCTCTTGTCGACCATGACTATAAATTCTTGTTTGCTGATATAGGAAGTCAAGGGAGGATCAGTGACGGTGGTGTGTTCCGTAATAGTTTGTTATGGCAGAAAATTTGCTCTAATGATCTTAATTTACCTCCGTCGACCCCTTTGCCAGGTTCAACAAAACCAACGTCTTATGTTTTCTTAGGAGATGGGGCATTTGCTCTTAGCACGCATGTAATGAAACCATATCCAGGTGAACACACCATAGGAACATCAAAACGTATATTTAATAACAGACTTTCATCTTCTCGAGTAATTGTAGAGAACACTTTTGGTATACTGGCATCAAAATTCAGAATTTTTAGAAAGCCTATACTATTAGATCCAGAAAAAACTTCTGCCTTAACCATGACTTGCATATTATTGCACAATTTTCTACGTAAAAGTGAAACATCAAGGAGCATATACACGCCACCAGGAACTATGGATATTTATGATAATAATGGGGAATTGATTCAACGTGGTGCTTGGCGAGGAGATATGAATGAATTTCAAGAAACTTGTGCAATAACACCTTTGCCAAATGTAGCGCGGAGATCGCCACTTGATGCCAGACAAATTCGAGAAGAATTTACATCGTATTTTTTTAAAAATACGAATTAAAATTACTACTGTACACTTCGTTCTATATAATAATAAAAAATGTATATGTATACAAAATAAAGATATTTACCTGATTTTCTGTATTTATTGTATTCTTGCATTTGTATAGATTACCCAAGAACGAGTTCATTAAGTCGAAGGCAAACCAAATTGGTTTGTGTACTTCTTCACATCCTGCACCAGATTGCAAAGAATTTTTAATTTTTCGTAGGTGTCCTCTGTACGTCGCCATTAAAGAGTCCTTCTTTTTCTTGAGATCGTCCACAGAGAATCCAGTTTGATCCGATATCCTAACCCAAGCGTCATGTAAACGTTTTCTGTCTTTATGAAACTTGTGATTCGGTTCCCACAATACGGGTTCCGTTTGGAATATCTCTATGAAGTTTAACTCACTTTCATTGTTCCACATATTTAATTCGTTGCTGTTCGTCATACCAAGGTAAATTTGCAGATAACTACGTTTATACACGTACCGCAAATTAGAAAAGTTGACACGTGCAGCACGGTCGCTTGCTGTTCGTGCACTGAAGCACGCGAGAGTGTACATCAATGCTCTCGCCGTTCCTCGCGAGACATGCCGAGACCCTTTGACTCGGGCACAAAAACCGACACGGGAGCGAGAGCGGACGAGTATGTCCGAGACACCCCGAGGCGAGCCGAGAGCTACCATGTACACTCTCGCACTCGGCATGTCTCGGGGTGTCTCGGCGAGAGTGTACAGCCGGCAATATAGTATAGTGTAGCAGGAGATGGTTAGAGTAATATACTGCAAAGTTCAATTTTTCTCTTTTTTTTTATAAGGTTAAACGTACAACTCACTTCCGTCACGGTAAATGCGAGAGAAAATAATATGTTTTTTTTACCTTTAATCGGGCGAATATTTTGACAAGATCACGTTTGAGAACAGATTGGATGGCTCTCTTCCACAATACACCATTTCTAAGACAGCGACATCAAAGAGTTACGAATATCGTTCTAATGGAAAATTTTGATTGGTACTGAATTGTTTTGAATGGACTTATTTTTGTCTTTGCTCTTGAGAAGAGCGTTGAAGGGCTACACAAAGATAGGAAGAATAGTGCGTTTTAATAGTGGGTAGAAATTTATATTATCTTCAATCTTTTAATTCCAAGGTCTCTTCATAGTATTTTTGTCACGTAGTCACATTCACATATTATTATTTCCATACAATAAAAAGCTAAATAGTGAACCTCTCCCAACACAATCCGATGCAATGCTGTATAGGGGTTTATTGCTTTGTTTTCCGGCCCTGAGCTGTGTGGATTAATATGAGAAAACATATCTTTTACATCCGACTAATGCTTTCAGCCTGAAGTAGGAATACCTATTTACTTATTTATTTTACTTTCACTGTACATTGGTTACAAGATAAACCTATCGTTTACATAGCAATATGAATATACATTTGTAATTTAAAATACAGCAGGCGAGTTTATCTATTGCGAAACTCGACAACTGAAGTAGAAACTGTCTTCTAACTCTAACTATGTTACTTCTACTACTATATCATCACGACATATCTCACGAGTGGGGTAACCAGCACTTAAAAAAACATGTAAGCCGTCTTTTCCGTACCAAGAAAAAATCAAGACATTCAGGATAAGTGGCAAAACTCATCGCTGAGTTCAAGATATCTGCTTTTTGCAGGACAATCAAAAACTTATGGAAAAGAATAGGAGACTAATTTTTTTCCAGGTTCTCCATTGAACTAACTCACTTTTATAAATAATTCCCGTATAAAAACTGGATAACTGATTTGACTGGAAAGTGATAAAACACTTATATTCATTGTGTAAACATGCATCTATTGAGTATATTCCTGATTAATTGTTGTGTGTCTTTTACATTAATATCAAATATAAACGGTTGGGTTGTGCGCTTAAGGCAAACTAGGTTGATGTTGTCTTTTCCAAGCCGTATGTCAATATGTTAGTTTGATGTATTAAATGTACCTACATATAATTGTGTATTTTATCTACGTGAAATATTTCCCGGACCTTATTGTATATACACAATATCACATTCAGAATTTTCCAATTCCATTATGTACGGTCCATCGGATAAACAAATTACAAATGTCCAAACACCAGAACCTACAATGTATACCTAAGCACTTATTTTCTACGATCTTACTACTGTGTGTTAAAAACCTGCTACAACATTTATTTCTTGATTTAATCAATATGGTTTAATTTTTTTAATCAGCCGGCATTACGTGTGCACCTATACGTCGACTGATGTCAAGAAAATACAAAAAAAAACAGTTCGACGTTACATATATGAGCACATTGGACTACTCTAATTGTCAGAAACCTGCTAAAACACAGACAAAATCCTGCTAAAATTGCAGTATCCTGCTACGTCTGGTCACCATGTTTTCTACCTAAAATACTAGACATGTATGTATCGGTTCTCTCACACCCTAAAGATCTCAACGTTATAGTGGGTGGTTTTATTTAATCTTGTTTATATTGTGTTTGCCGTTTTCAAATAATAAGAAAGTGCTATTTATTTTTAGACAACAGCCCGCAATGTAAAAGGAATCCTAGAGTATTAAAAAGTCTTTGTATATTTAATTTGGCTACTGTATAAATTTTATAAGTGATAATAAAATTTTATTAAGTGATGAGGTATGCCACCCATCCTGAATGTCTTGATTTTATATTGGCACAAAGAGGACAGTTTGCATGTTTCTTACATGCAGCTGATCTGCTGGCTACCCCACTTGTGGGATATGCCGTGATGGTATAGTATAGTATAGTATAGTATAAATTTTATATCAGATACCTACTTGTAATACCGACATCAAGTATCCTTAAAATCTAGTGAAATATGTTTTTAGTATTTTTATTATTTTTTATTTCGTCTCTATAAATTTACAGTAAATTATTGAAGAAGTTAATAAAGAAAGGCAACATAACTCACGTCCTTCCAAACTGTATGAAACTAATGTTTATTTTATTCTCTCAATGCTTTCTTATTTTTCGGGTCCTGACTTCAGACCTTGAACAATCAATTCATTCAATGATAAACTTTTTTAGTTGTGCTTGATAAAAATAACGTCATTTTTGTTTGTAAACGCATTGATTTGATTGATTTAGTTGGCGTTTATTTTGTAAAACTCCATATTGATTTATGGAAAAAACACAAGCTGGTTGAGTTTAACTATACTTAATGAAAACAGAAATCTGTTTGACAATGACTTTGTAAGTCGAATCCAGGTTACTACACCTATTATTAAGTACAGTAAAACTCAAAACAAAAACAGTTTGTTTTTTTTAAAAAAAAAAAGATTTATCTCAAAAAGATTAAGATTGTTAGTTGGAAGATATTGCGCTTCAGCGATAAACTCGCCCATTGCACAAAATTATGTATTCAGTGGTAATGTTGTCATGTTTTTTTTTTATTCTTTGTATACTAATTTTGTGCAATAAAGATTATTATTATTATTATTTATCTGGGTTTTGTTATAAACCCAAATACAACCTTATACACCTTTCACAGTAAGCTACTAAAAGCTTGTGTCGTGAAAGGGGAGTTTGCCGGCACCATAGATGTTTAACTTTAGAGATTTTTCAGCCAAACTTTCGTTAACAAAGTAGACAGACAAATTTTATCAAAATATTTATTAAGATATCATAATATATAGATAAAGAATTTTTCCTGCACTATAACGTTTGAAATCGTATTATAAATTTTAAAACAGTTTTCTCTTCACATAATCAAATGGTGCTCGTTATGGAATCTACATTGCTACTGCGTCATTTAAATCACGATTTATCTTGATGCGAGAAGCCTCACCTTCTCGGAGTCCAGCAGTGGCCCTCCAAGGACGTGACTTCGTTTGCGATCGTGTGCGTTACAACTACAGAGGGTGTGGATAGGAGTTTCGTTATCATCTGCACAATATCTGCAGACTGGGGTATGCGACTTACTCTATTGAACTTCAAAACTTTATTTATATTTTCGTTATTATTTTTTCTTTTTTATTTGAAAAGTGTAGTGTATTTTCAACGAACAGACGTATCAACATTTCTTGAGTATTTTGAAATACTTATACAAAAATATAATAATATACATGTATGTATAAATTTTCATAAATTATTCTATACGTGTACTAAAAGTTTTATAAATTTGTCAGATGGAGATTTTAAATTGGAAACTCCAAGAATATTATTTTAAAATCATTAAGATCTTAGTAACTTTTCTGCGAGACAGACGTGAAGATTTGAATAATATTATCATATTTTAAAACATTACAAGTAGATATTACCTATACGTTACATAGTTCTATGAGCAGGCAGACACATTTACTTTTATATAGAAATATGTATATCTAACAACTTTTGTTTTATCTACAGTAATATTAATACTTACTTATATTCACTCGATCTCAGATATTTTGTTTCTAAACAAATGAAAATATACGAGAAAATGTTAGCGTTACTATTTAGTATAACTAACATACCCCTCTGGGTTAATCAGGTGCTGATACCAACATCTTCACTGCAAGTCATAACGAATTGTTATATTTGTTTTTGTTTTATTCAATATAGACCAGCGTTTGATGGTGCTGTCTTTGGTCAAACGTTAGTTATATTCAATATTAACATTAAACAATAATCAATATTATTACATAATTTTATCATACCTACAACTTTAAATGAATTGTTTCAAAGTTAATGCGATACTACCAATGAAAATGTAAAATATAGATGTAAGTGTATTCTGTATTAGGTGCGATAGTTATGAAAATGTTAGTATTGTTAAGTTATCTAAGATTTCTGTTCGCTATTTTCTCTGTATGAGACATCACAATGTAACTAAACTTTATTGACAGAAACAGTTATTTGATAATATCTACTATCGAACTACAACAACAACTAATGATTGATTCATTTTGAAAATGATATAACGATAATACTTACGTAAAAAGGTATCACGAATCTAGATTGATTTCAAGAATATTTTAGCATCTACAATCTACTGTACATGTGTATTATTCGTTCCGTTTCACAAGAGAGTTCATATGAGTCATGAATAAAAAAAATTTGAGAGCATAAATTTTATATTATTATTGTGCTAAATTTTATGTACATCGCTAACTTTACGTAAAAACACGCGTATTCAAACGTGATTTTTAGAAACGATTTAAATTTTTTGTGTCCTCAATAATGAAAAGTGAGTTTCATTGTTGTTGTTTTTTTTGTTATTTAATTATTTCAATTAATCCTTTTGATTTCATCACGTGTGTCTGTCTACCTTGGATGTGGACGAATCCAATGTTGTGTGTTATTGTAACCTGCTACAGCCTTAAATCCTCTCTAAGTCCAGGCATCTAAACAGTAAATCCCATATACAAATAACGAAGTAGACATCCTACACAATATTACCTTATTTTGTTCCGTGTACCTATCTATGTACGTATCTACTGTATACATACCTACATGGTTCGTTATTGTCATTGAGAGTATTTTCATTTCATACAATATGTTCGTGTCAAAGAGAGTGAAAGGGTCGAGTGTGAAAGAAAATGTATCGACGTATTTAATGGAGGAAGCTTAAAAGATGTATTGAACGATAATCGAATGTCACTGAGGGTCTACACTACCCTTAGGCAAAATAATATGGGATAAGAGTTAAGGTTTGATCCTGCCAGTTTTTTGCGTAGTAATATTCTTTATAGATAATCCTTTCAGAAAGTTTTCACGTGTCAATTTGTTCTAGTATTCAACGTGTTTTGAGGATGCTGTCCAAGATCACTCGATTAAAGCTTCCAATATTAAAAAAAAAAACAATATTTTCAAATTATTAAATCCTAAAAATATGCCGTGTTTGTGTAAACTCTAAAATTTTCGTATAACGCATTTACTGTACACATATTGAACGTAGTTCTGTGTCGTTTCGAATAGTTATGCACTCGTAAAATGTGAAGAATTAATGTCTCTGGTTGCTATTTTTAGGTCCATCAAAATTAGATACTTTCTCAGAATAGAAACTTATACAACGAGTGTGTAGAATATACGAAAAACATTATTACTATTATTATTTAGAAAAGTGTCTCAGAGAAATTTGAGAATGGATCTTGAGAAGGAATGTGAAAGGAGCGAGCAATAATACAAACACAGTATGTAATAAATATTTTATTTTATTTATTCTAGAAACGAACCGCATTTTATGTAGTTCTATGTTATGCCCTTCTCAAATAATACAAACACATTTATTGTTTTATTTTCTTTGTCTTTGGAATAAGTACAAAGATTTTAGTTTGTGTCGGTTGGTTTTCGCAACGTACCTATATTATTGTGTCTAGGCTCTTTCATATATTATTCACTCATTTTGTAATCCATACAACACAACAACCTACACTTGTTTGGAAAATGAAATATCCTATTTAAAATACTATTTATTTTAGTAATATAATGGAAGTAAGCGTTAATTAATAAGGCAATTAGTTCTGAATAAGCCACCACTTTGAGGTTAGTGAGAATAATAGTTGGTAGCTTTTGTTATTATCTTGTAAAACTGGAATTATGTGCTTTTCTTATTTGAATATTATGAATGTTTCCCATTAGTTTTCATTATTATAAATTGTTGTTATTCGACGTCCATTTGCGTAAGTAAAGCCTATTTAGTCCTGCGCATTACTTGTTGTATAAAGTGGAGCAAGTAACTACGTCATACTCTATATTAGGTATATGTAGTGATGTGAGAAGAGAAAATTCTCCAGAGAAATTTCTCCGAGAATTTCTCCTCTAATGGAAGAGAAATTTCTCTCCATAATTCTTCTTAGTGGTATTATTACCTTTCGCCCAGTATACTTCGCAGCCAACCTGATTGATCCAAAAATTTGTGGGGCTGATTAAGGCCCAAATCAGAGGTTATTAACACTTTTTTCCATGTAAGTAGGTACCTGTAATTTTTTTTAAACTTAAATATGGGCATGTGGGGTGTCAACCATCAAGATTTTTTATCAGTTGTTAGCACTTTTTTCTATGTAGGTACCTAAAATTTTTTTGTTTCCATAATTCATCATCGCCCTCAACGCTCCTCTCGGGAGCACAGGGCAGAAACCAGCCTCCTCCATTCAGAGCGTCTCTGTGCCAATTGCGTCACCTCTTCCCACGACATTCCTTGCGCTCTGATTTTTCCATAATTAATTGTAGTATATTGGTGATAAATTGTCTCAACATTTGTACATTGTTATTGATTGATTGAATAAAGTGTTTATTATTATTATTACTATTAAATAAAATATAAAAAAAAATCTCGGAAAATTCTCTACTTCGAGAAATTTACCGAGAAATTTCTCGGTAAATTTCTCGAATAATTATTTCTTGAGAATTCCACAACACTAGGTATATGTAAATAAAATCTTATTTCTCAGTGCCTAGAGGTTATTTCAGAATATTAAATTAAAATATGATATGTGTACTGCGTAGTGGAAACGAATATGTATTTACTGAATGTGATTACCTTTCTGTTAGTCTCCTCGGGCAATATTGTCCCTGGTAGAACTCCAGCCTGAATTTCTGTAGGTACGTTTCTCGTTTTCCTTATTGTTTTTACAATTTAGACCTCAACGGAATAAATAAATAAATGAGAATTCAAAACCAGAATCTTTCAATTGAAAGTAGGACCTCTGTCTGCCGACCTTCACTTTATTCCTTGATACTCTCTTCATCATTATTTCATTATCCTTCGTCAATTTTGTCTATATGATTTAACTAAATACTTAAAAATATCAACATATCACATTTACCATTGTAAGCTATCCAATTTACGAGATACCATTGTAGTTTTAGAATGTTAACTTTTCCAAATGAATTCTCTCTTTTAGTTATTTATTTTTATTTATTTTGGTCAACGGACCACTACAGACAATACATATATGTTTAGTACAATAATACAATAATCAACAACAAGTATACAATGCAATGTCCAGTTTATAAGTGTTCATATATTATTCTGTTAAATTAAATCAAAGCCCAATTGGTTGTCATACATAATTAAAAACAATTATAAAAAAGAAATTAAGAGTAAAAACACAAAATTAATAATCAAAACATCACTTAAAGTCATGAATGAAAGAGTGAAAGAGCAATTTCAAAGTAAAATCTACCTACCTTTACAAAATAAAGAACAACATACCTATAATTAATACAATATGTTTACCTCTTTACCTGTAGATGAACGATTTGAAGATAATAGTTTTTTGTTTTATACTCGTGTTTTGTTTTTGTTAATAATAAAATTATGCTCCAATATCTCAACTGTTTTGTCCTTGCTTGATGTATACAATAAAACATTACATTGTAATTGGTCACAAGGCTATTACAATAATGTATTGTAGATGTAAGAAAATATATTCACTGTGTCGGTGTTTAGGTAGTAGAATTCCATATCGAAAAAATAAAACAGGTGTTTTATTCTACTAAAGATTTAATTTGTGAGAGAGACGTCTTTCGTCTTATGAGGACATTGTGAATCAGATTGACAATGTCCTCATAAGACGAAAGACGTCTCTCTCACAAATTAAATCTTTAGTAGAATAAAACACCTGTTTTATTTTTTCGGTAAGAAAATATAATACTGCGGGATCTGTATTCTGGGATTATATTGCTTCTTCTACGGAGATGTGAAATAAATGTAAAAACTGTATTTTGTTAACATTTTCTGATAAATGGGTAAGATGTAATTTTTTTCTATTATCTTTCACACGGTAATGGCAGCTTCAACAATCAGGGTTACTAGCGTATCACTTATAACTGAAAATTTAACTTGCGTCATTGCAGATTGTAGAAAAGGTTTTTAGAAATTATTTTGTACTATTCAAAGTTCTCATACTGTTTATAATAAAGACAGCATAATTATTTTCTAAAGTTTCGTGAGTGAAATCCCGATCCTTTTGTAATTCTCTAAATACTGGGTATTTGTTTTGTAAAACATGTTTCCTTTATGAAGTTCTGAAGTGCTGTATTGTTCGTAGGTGTTTTAAACCAGACTAGGTAGGTACATGTAATTTATTTGTGTGTATACTGTGTATATTGAACACGTAGTACATACGTACATACGTCCATAGTCACAAATAAAATGCATATTTAGGTCTGTCTTACCAGCTATGTCTAGTCCGAGAATAGAGTTATCCTCGATCAAACCAAAATCTTATTTGCAAAACAATTTAGTCTATGGTGCATCTACTCAAAACAATTCGTCTGATGGTCAAAATGTGTCAAAAATAATTGGCAGTCGAGAAAAAAATTAACTAGACATAAAATGATAATAAAGAGGTGTCACTTATCTAGACTTATCAGTTAGAATAGCATAGTTATTCCGTGATTTTGAGTACGGGTGATAGTGTTTTTCTCGTTTTTCGTATCTCCATGGATAGTTTCGTTAGAGGGAAGGTAAAATATGTCAGGTATGGTTGGTGGTGTGTCACAACCTTGTGTAACGTATCTTCAAGAAACCCATGGGAGCCTGTTCTCCATGTGAACATAACTACCTTCCACATATTATTATTATTATTATATCTACATACTTGAACGCGGTGACCAGGCATCCATGTTTTTATCTCACTTAAACTTTTTCATTTGTTTTAGTTTTTCTGTCTGCCTCTCTTCAGCTCCCTGGGGTGTAAGATAATGGATGCCATGCGGAATGATTTATTTCATTACACATTATGTAGTAAATGTTTTGTGCGGTAATTAATTAATTGTTTAAGATGATTTAAGCCGAAACTTATTACGATTACTTTACACTAATAGGTGTTTATAATCCCAAATAATTCGTGATAATACAGACTTTGACTTGACTCTTATTTTAAATATATCATATAAATTCACGGATTCTACACAGTGATATAATTATAACTGGTTCTACATCGAAATATTCCTCCCGCTATGAATCTGTTCCACTTTCACTACACAAGAATATTGCTCAGTGTGAAGGTGTTTAGGGGTGTGTTTAGGTTTATTTCCAACCCTGATTGATCTTTTTATAGAAAATATCGCGTAATATTTTGCTAAATCACTCATGAAATATAAGAAAAATTAATACAAACGATTCAAAGATATCAGATACAACATCAGACACGTTTTTCTTTTGAAATATCTAAAATTGTTTTTCCTTCTCACATTTTGGTTACCTTTAACTAATCAATTTTTCATTTCACTTATATCTAGATGTTTCATTCATATATCCAATAAAGCGTATTGCCTTGCGCCATGTCTGTTGCTTTCAGAGATCTATATAATTTCAACATGACTCGTGGTATATTTTATTAGACTTATATGTACGTACATATGTATTATTATTATTGATGTTTGTCGATTAAATTATTATACAGCTTATACTGGTTATCAGTGGCCATTCATCGTACAATTTGATTTGTACGATGTATATTATATATTATACCTACTCAGTACATGATGATGATGATGATGATGATTCTGGATGATTTTACTTTGACGGCGTTTAACAGTCCCTAGACCGTTTCAAGAGCGCCTATTATTTATATTTAACTATTATAAAATTTTGAAAGCACTTTAAATTGTCACAAAATTTGATTCAAATGCGATTCTTTTATGTAAAATCCAATTGTGGGTATTATTAATTGTCACAAATTTTATTCATACATTTTTAAATTTGAAATTTTTAACTAGAGTAAAAGTAAAAATACCCAAAAATACTAGCTTTATTAAACTATTGAAACTAAAAACAATGTATTAAAATGTTTTCAATTTGAATCATTATTAGATAATATATTTAATTTTGAAAAATGAGACGACAGAGGTTTCAGGCAGCTACTCCGAGCGCCATCCACCGACCGACGTATATATCTTTAATCAACACGGTAGGAGGTTTTAGGGTTCATGATGGTAAATTTGTATTCCACACGAACTAAATTTCTCTAGCTTTTAATTGTTATTGATTACACATTTTTTATTTAATTATTAATTAGGTACTTTATTATATTGTATTTAGGTTTTGTCTTAGTAAATTTCTTATTTCAGTATGGCAATATTTTATGTTTCAACTTAGTAGCGTTTAGAGAAACACTTAGAAAGTTTCGAAAGTATATTGCGTTTAATAGAGGTCGTATTATATTATGAGTATTATTTGTCTGCCTAAAGACGCGTAGCAACTGGATCCTTAGTGTCCTTTCATAAATTATGTATCCATCAAATATGTATTTGGTGTAATAATAAATAAAAAAATGTGTTCTCTTTTGCGCAGGGTGGCGGCGATACTGCTTATGTAATATAATTTCAAAATATATTTCTTCTGTTTTTGGCAATTTCACCTCCACAAAACGACTTACTAACCCCTTCCATCCCAGACCATATATATTATTACATATGCCTTCTGTTTTTCTATATTTATTCTCACGTATGGATAATTCAGTTTATTTGAACATTCTGTTCTGAAGTTATGTTTTTTCTTGGAAAACGGTTTATAAGATTTGACCGATCTGGGCTTACGTGCCATCTTCAGAGTTTTCCTGCTGATTCAATTATTGTTTAAATTCAGATTTTCTGGAAGTGTCATCTGTTATATTGTTTGTCACAAGTAATCATATTATAATGTAGGTGTTTTTGTATTTCTATGATTACTATTCTGGTGATAGTGATAGTGATCACTACGTAGTGAAATTCATATTGTTGGGCTGCAATGAATCATAACTTAAAATAGATTACGTAATTCAGTTACTACTAAACTTATTCGTGTATAATACAGTAACTGTAAGTGATATTACACATACAGAATGAAGTATTGAATAATAAATGGTTCCATATCAGAACATGTTCTAGTACTATGTCTGTAATGGATGAATTAACTCCATGTATTCTACGGTGCTTTTGTAGGAGTAATATTATACATCAATAATTGTATTACAGTTTCGTATTTATATTGCAACTATTTTTAGGGATATTTTAGTCGTTGCTTACATTTTTATAATTTGGTTATATTACTAATGTGAAAGCATAATTTATGACGTGTAAAAACAAACTCTTGAATATTTAGTTATATTTATTTCATCAATCCAACTTAAAATTACAGATTATATTACATCATAGATAGACAAAACAATAAAATAATAAAAATGAGCTCAATTCCAACTTAAGTTATAATATTACAAAATGTTAATCAAAAAATAACTAGGTATATACTAAATATATATTTAAGCAGATTTGTATTAGAATATGAGAGAGTAAGAAAGAAGAGATAAAATAATTGTGTTTAGAGATGAGCATTTACAGGTTTGAGGGAAAGGGAAAGGTGAGGGAAGCATTTTTGTTCAAAATCTGAGTAATTGATATTATTTTAAAATATATCATATATAATTATATAATATATCATGTAAATTCTTTTTAACTCTGACCTTGATGTGTGATTTTATAAACTTTGACTTGTGTATATGTGAATTGATATTGTGTAATAGTATGCTTTTGTACTCTGTCTCATAATTTCAACATGTAAAAGGCTCACGCCGTATATAATTGTAAATAAATAAAAAAAATTAATAATTTATGTCATTACGTTATAATAAAAGATGTTCGTCAAACGCAATCTAAATAAACGAGTAAATGTTAATGTTTATGATGTGTTAAATTTGAATGCGGATGTTCGCTTTGTTTTTGGTGTATTATAATAATTGAATTTGCGTTTAATGTACGGATTGAGTAATAAAGTATAGAGTTGCACTGACATGGTACAGTATGGTGGTATGGTAATGTGTGTACTTATGTACGTCATACTATCAAAAGCACATTAGTATTCTAGTATCTTGGATGAAGTCTCTCTTAACACCCACAGATTTATCGATTCTTTTCAGACGTCCAATAATATTATTCGCACAGCGATCTGGATTTGAGGAAGTCGTTCAGCATGTTAAATAAAATTTGAAGAAAAAAAGTGAAGAGCCACTTCAGATTTCGAGTAATAATTATCACGAAAATATTATTTCTGTCGAGGTGGGGTTCATACGCCCGTACTTTTTTTTATTACGATTTGTTCCAAATGTTGGCGAGACGTGATGAGAATTTTTAATTATATATTGAAATTCTTTGGGGTTGGGAAATGGCTTAGATGGTTCCTCTTATATACCATTCAGTTATTTGAAAATTACAATAATATTTCAGATAAAAGAAAATTACATTAATAAAATTCTTGGGAGCTAAGAAGAAAAAAATTAGTGAAGAAACGAATCTTATACATTTAGAGCTATTTTGAGTCGACAAAGAGATATTTTCACATTAAAGTTCTTTTGCTTCGAAAAAAATCGGCAGATTTAATATCAAACGTAATCAAAATACAGATATTTACTGATTTATAATATCCAGGAAGTCGCAAAACTTTTCTCTGTAGAATAAGACAACCAATAAGGATAGTCCTATTTTTCTGAACGGTAAATATATGCAAACTTATTTACTTGCAAAACGTACATAGTGAGAGTACAATTCTCGAATTGCTGAAAATTCAACGTGTACTTTCTCATACTTCCGGCGGGCTATGAAAGTTAATGGTTGTTTATACTCGTTCATCCGCCAGTGTTTGGTGACTCATCTCTTTTTGGCATTGTAATATCTCCACCATAAAATATGACACTACAGTCTGGTGAGTCAACTCTTTAGTATCTACATACTCTTGTGTTTAGGGAATTGAAGATGTTTACCAACTATTATTTCTTGAAATATAAATGTTGTTACGTAACTATAGAATTTTCTATGAGCGTAGTTGTTTTGAATAGTTTTTATCTTTTTGTGATTCATCATATTAATTGTGTCGGTGTTCCATAGAATTCCATAATTAGGTAAATCGAAACAAGTGTTTCTTTCTACTATAGATAATTAATTGTGAGATATACGTCTATTGACTTATCAAATAATTGATTCATCATCATGCATTTTTAATTAATTGTTTGCCAGAATATTAACTAGTTTGTCTGGTAGATTGTATTGATAAATTAACTTCTTTACTGTTAATCTTCTTTGCTTACCCCAAACAGTATGCGATGTTAGGGAATGATTATATGTAGATACTTGGAATTTGTGACCTTTGAAGACGTAAATAATGAATGTTATCTATTCAGAAAAAAATAGTTTTTTTAGTCCGCCGGCTACCAAACGTAGGAGAAAATTTTAGCACTTATACAGTTGAAAATTGTTCTCTAAGGAAAATTTTAGTAGATAATTTTGTATCTAGATTTTCTCCATTTTATTACTCCCTAATTATTCACTTTGTTCAATTTGCGCTTTTATTTCGTCTGCATGGGTTTTTATTGCTGCATTTTAGCTGTAGTAAAAAAATTTTTTCTCGTATTTAAAAATGCGTGGGAACAATGTGAGTATCAAAAAAGAGGGAAAAACGAAACAAGGTCAATGTTAGGACATAAAAAATATACTTTGTATATGCATTTCTAAAGGGAAAGTGGGGGACAGAGTATTTATTTTGTTCAAACCATAAAATAATTTGAAACATGGAATGCATCTTTAAGAGAAGGTTCCGTTTTTTATAAATATATGGATGAAATAAGTTGATTATGTATGTACCTATTATTTTTTTTTATTTGCATCAGTGATATTTTATTACTGTACAAAGATGCGATGGAATAATGATATCTGACTAATGATACAGTCATCTTGATATGGAATAATTTTCAAATGAATTTCTTTTTACGCCATTCAACTTCAACGTACTCGTATTGATCTGGTACTGGCTACAGGGCAAATGAGTATTAGTGAATGAGTATGTGTGAGTGGGTTTGTGTATGTGTGAGTGTGTCTGTATGGTGCGGCGGTTCAGGGGCGAGACTGTGGGGTGAGTTGCCTACATTGAGTTTCCTATCGATCTCAAACAAAATAGGCGCCCACAAAATATGCGCGCGCATCGCTTAGAGAATATTCATGAACCAATGAGAGGAATAAAAGATATGGAATTATGTTTTGTCTCTTTTCACTCTTTCCATGGGTTTTTCTCGGTTATTTTGCTGCGGAATGAGTTTCCAGATGGATGCAGATACGATTACGCGTCAATTTTCTTATATGACATCTTAAAAATACTATTCCTTTATAGACACTTTTTCTTTTATGGTTCAATTAACTACCTGAACCCTATGGTGATGTGGTATAATGATGTAAGAGGCTCTCAATACACATATACATAAAATGACACCCAGAAAGTATACATATACCTATCTATACATTATATTTGTACGTATATTTTACTCATAACTAAATTATTATGTCATGGTATTTGGTCTTTTTATGACGCATTATATTTTCACGTTATATTTATGTACCAATGTGTTTTATTCTTAATATGTTTTTATTGACAATTGTTAGCACCTACAATTTCATTGTTTTTTTTTTACGCTCGAGACAAATATTTTGAATGTTTGATATGCCTATTGCAAATCAGACACTTTTATGAATATTTTTATACAATTTTATTTACTTATGATTTTCAAAGTTAACTTCAAATAAAAAACATAATTCAAAAGTCTGTAATGTAAAAATTTGCTGTATCAAAAGATTTGTAAACTTCTTTTCAGCACCTTTTAGCATATTGTCAAAGTTGCTCTTTATTTTTGCCATTAAATCTTCATAAGATCTTTGGCGTATTGTTATTTTACGAGTGTGATGCATTTTCGTGCTGGATGCCTTTGTTGTCTATTATTTAAAAAAAAAATTGAATCAAGCTCGATTTGACTTTTTGTTTCTTTATAAATGAAATGTTTCGAACTATTTATATACCTATGATTACTTTTTGTGTATCTCTGAGATAAATTTTAATACAGAGTAAAAACATTTGTTTTAGAATTATTTTTTAAATTTAACTTTTATCGGTGGGTAACAGCAAACCTTTTAAATATTTTAACGCCTTTTTAATATTACATATTTTTGGTGCATTTATTCACCCATTTTATTTGCTCTTCATGTTCCTCCTGAAAACACAGTGAGAAAATAAAACATTACTAATCATATTGCTATGTAGTTGTGTTTCTCGGTCATCATTCTAACTTTCTGATTTTATTGAACCCTTTGAAAGTTCAAGCAAACCCCGTTTAGTAAAAAGTTCGAAGCATCGTTAGTTAATATAACTTTACTGTCCAAATCTTTTGAAAAGCTCCTAATTTTGTTTCCTAACAGTCCTAATTAAACAGGAGAACGAGATTTGCAAGTCATTACATTATTTAGCTTGCTTCTATGTTTAGTTGGGTGAAAATCCCCCGGATTTCCTTCCATTAGTGAAGGTCAGAAGCAAGTTGGTGCGACAGTCTTTTACATAACACTTTACTATAGTCAATTACTTGTACCTCAATACTATTTTTAAACCCATATTTCTGTTCTTTTGACGTGAAGGGGATCGTTATTTTACATCAAGTTGATTTTTAATTCTTTACATAACGTATGTTATTGTGTGTAGAGACTTGTACTTTTTCAACAATAAAGTTTTAAAGAAAAAAAAAATCTGTATCTTGCAAGAAAATAGTATTATTATGCTCAGAGATTGTAGTAAATTTTCAAAAATTAATTAAAAAATCTGCACATCCACACAAATTTTCATTTGTAGACAACTTTTTCTGTTATGAAGATTAAGGAAATTGATTCTTCTTTTTCTTCCTGGTACTGTCCCAACTTATTGCCGCTGAAGGCTGTTGGGGTCGGCTCTTCTCGTTCTGAGGTTGTACACTCTTCTGTTTGCTATATCATCTTCATCCAGGCCATTTCTCCGCAGGATTCTATTGCATTGTGTCATCCAGGTATTCTTTGGTCTCCCTCTTGATGGATGTCGAGGGAGATTTATTGATGTGGCTTTGTTTACAGTGTGTTCCGGTATTTAGAAAATTGATTGGGGAATTTTAATCAAGGTATTCTTTTAGAGAGATCTGGATTTGAAATAAGCAGGCGGACCTGAACCCGGGTCTTCGTTTGAATACGATTTTTTTTTGTTTTGATACTTTTTAATATAAAAGTTTGTGAACGAATAAATTATGTATCCATTATTAACAAAAATAAAAATATAGACTAGATAGCTAACATACCACATAGAATGATTTATTCAGATATTTTTACAGTGAGCGGTTAATCGTATGAGTGCATGAAATATTTAATGTGCGTAATTTAATTAAATTAATGGAATATTCAAATTGTTGCATATTGTTAATTAAAAGGACAATAGAAAACTGGTGCATTTTTTTACTTGTTAATTTGCTTTAAAACATAAATAATTAGTGTTTATGGCATAGTGGTGTTTAACACGAATAAAACATTTGCATAAAATACATAGTCAAATAGTAGTTAATATATGTTGTACAGTAGCGTCATGTAATACAATTTTAATAGATACATTCCATAGATACATGTTATAATACCTGATACAACAAAGGAATTCTACACCAGCAAGGCGCCACATACTTCAGTAATGAAAAAACTTTTTCCACATTAGTGTACCTAATAAGTTAACAGTAAACTTTGACATTTTGATAATCTGTTTTGTACCTATAGGTATTTTATCTTAAAGCACCAAAATCTACGTAGACAATTAATTTTTCTATTGTGTCATTTCTTTTATTGCGCAACTTTTATTTCTTTAGAAAAGTAACAAATTTTTTTTTCACATTATATCATGTCTACGTTTCAATTCACAAATGGAATATTTTGCATCTTACTTTTGATAGGAAAATGAGTAATTTGAGTCTTGAAAATTGTTTCTTTATCTCATAACGTTCATAGTCAAAGAAGAATTAATAGAATAATGTTTTTGTGCAGTTTGGAATTCAAGTGATGCATCTTTGTGATAATCAATGAGTGGTCAGTAGAGTGCCCGGCAAAAATAAGATTTCTACTCTTGAGTGGAAGTGTATTGTAAAGGACAGAAGAGGACAACTTGTTAGTTTGCTGGCTACCCCATTTAGGTTATGTCGTGATGATTTAAATGCTATGACTATATTTTACATCACAAATGGAATCTTTTGTGTAATTATGAGCAACATATTTACCGTTATTCTGGTATTAAAATTTTTCAGAATATTGATGTACCTGCATAGTGTTACGTATTGTCTATCTATAATATCAAACCTGACAAATGTTTAAAGTTTTAATTGCTTAGGAAATAAAGTTTAACAATACTTACATTCACTTGCACCGAACTTTATGCAACAATTATTCAATGTTGTATTCTTAAAACTCTTGTTTACGGACGTACCATGTATAATAAACAAGTTATTGTATTGCATACTTTTTTATATTGTATCGTTTGAACCTAAAGGTGAAATTGTAGAAAAATGGATAGGGGTTGAAATAATGGATATTATGGAATCATTAACAAGTTTTGTAACGTTATTTAATAATGTTTTCATAAAAGTTCTATTTATCTATCTACACCAATCACCTGTAAAAGGCGGATGTTCGATAAATAACATTTTACATCTTAAATTCAGCGATGACGTTTACCTTCCATCCTCAATTTCTATTTTTTTTTGTTGGCACTGAGAAGACAGTTTGCGTGTTTATTCCATGCGGCTGGTCTGCTGGCTATCCAACTTGTGGGATATGCCGTGTTGGGGTTGTAGTAGTAGTAATTTACATGAAACAAACATGTGACCATATTATGCTCTTGCCTTTGAGACATGAGGTCCCAGGTTCGATTTCCGGCCAGGGCAAAATGAAGAATGACCTTTTTCAAATTGTCCTGGGTCTGGGTGTTACATGTATATGTGTTTAGTGCATTGTATATATGTATGTGTATCGTCGTATTAGTACCCATAATACAAGATTCATTTCTTAATTTGGGACTAGCTCGGTATGTGTGATTGTCTATACATGTTATGTTACGTTATGTTATGCTGTGGCGAGATAATCATTATACGAGTATTAGTGATTTCTTCCAACTAATTACTCTAATATTACGTTTGGATTAGTATATATAATAAATTTATCCCAGTGCCCTTGAACTGTACTTGCCACACGTAGCGACTGATACTGTGGTTACTACAAATGAGTTTCTTCTAAGGCGACGTACTCACAGCAAGCTGTGAGTGTATAAGTGTTAATTTAGCTAAGTATTTTTATCATTCCATTAACAAATAAGCATAATTCAGTCGGTGTCGGGTGCCTTGCCTTAAAAAAGAAAGAAAAAGTATAAGTATATAATAAAGGTCAGAGTTCTGTATCTCGTTATCAAATATCTTACAAAGAAAATTAGAAGAGAAACTATAACAGAATACTAATTGTTGGTATGTAGCCTACAAATCACTCAATTATGGTTGATTGTCTCTATAGTACTTTTGACAAGCTTTTAGGCTTGTAATAATGAATCGATATTTCTATATTATGTCAAAATATTTTTGTTACCAGTACGGAAATTCGTTACAATAATTATATACCTAACAACTATATTATTTATATGATATATTCCAGACAGTATTGTATAACCTGATTACCTTTGAGAATTTGATTGGACAAATGAAATAATTAAATTTGTTATGTACCTGTATTTAGAACTTTATTGTACCTATTCATTATTCAAGGTTGCGTGGTAAAATATTATATAATTTTGTAACCAAATTTATTCCAAATATTAAATTATTATTAAATATTCTCAACCAGTATTACCTACATATATATTTATTACCAATTTTTTTTTGAGTCATCGGTGAAGAGGTGATGAAATGACGACAAAGAAAGTTTACTTGTTTGAAAGAAGGGGTGTAATAAAGCGGGGGTTGTCGTGAATTGACAAGTTGCACTACGTGGATCAAATTCACAAGGACAACTGTATGTAAGAGTTAAGAGTAATCGAGGTGTATAATATATGAGAAACTGCATGTGGAGAAAGCGAAAGTATTGTGCAAGGACAGGTCGATTGGCGTTCTGCCCTTTGCGCCTACTCAGGTAAATACAGATTGAAGAAAATCATAAATACGTAATTAAACCGGTATGTACCTGTATTATTTTTATTTATTTATTTTATTTAATTACATGCATATCACCATCGAGACATTTTTCACTAGTGGAGTAACCAACTGACCAACTTCATGCCACAAGCAAGGTGTCCTTTCTTTGCCAATAAGTGTTAGGACATTCATGACGGGTGGCACATCTCGTCTCTGAACTGAAGATGTTGAATATCTTAAACATGATATTTCACGAATTCGTGCCTCTCACATGACACACGAAAACCAACAGAAATAAATGGGAGACCGAACTATTCACACCGGGTACTTCTCGGGATGATTTATTTCCTTCTTATGGTTTTTTCATTGTAATTTGAAGTAATAAAATAGGGATATTTATTTTCTTTTCACCACTGGTGAAATTTTTGCACCTCTATTATTTTATGAAATAAATATTTATAAACCGTAGATCACCCGGAAATGAATAAGTCTCTCACTCTTCCGGAAGTTTTTGAATGTCAGAGACAAATGTTGCACAATAGATATTTTACATGGTAAATTCAGCGATGAGGTTTGTCACCCATACTAAATGCTTTAAATATTCTATATTTTCAAGTGTAACTTTGTGGAAATGCATTATAAAAGATAATATTTAAATTAAATCAAACACTGTTTCATTCCACTATGAGATTGTTTTAATTATTAGTATTGTGTTATTACTGATGATGACTACATTGTAGTTGAAAACGTTCTAATAATTAAAACAATCTCATAGTGGAATGAAACAGTGTTTGATTTAATTTAAATATTATCTTTTTAAATGCTTTAATTTTGTTGACACAATGAGAACAGCTTGCATGTTTATTACGTGCGTCTGGTCTGCTAGCTACCCCACTTGTGGGATATACCGTGATGTTGTAGTATTATTATTTCCATTATTTATGTGTATTTCTTTGATTATTTATTGTATGACTCAGCATTTCAGGGGCAGGATTACGTGTTACGAAATAAATTATGAAATAATATTCGCAAAATAACTTTCATAAAGTTTACAATTACTATAATTAGATTAGCGTTCTCTTCCGTTTACTTTTCCGTTCCGTTCAAGTACTAGGTACCAATCGTTATGTTTTATCCAACTCTCTCAATAAATTTGAAATGCCATACTGGACCCAACATGTGATATTATATTCAAATGTAAATTTGGTTAACGAAATATTATTTTTATGAATTGATTATCTTGTAAAGTCACCAGAATAAAATTGCTTTCCTATTTCTGTAAGTTTCAGAGTATTCCCTGATTGCATTCCTGCCGTTTGAAAATAGATTCTAAATTTGATTTTCTCGAGTATGCGACAGCTCCTTTACACTTTGACATTCATATTCTGGGAGATAACGGGTTGGTCTTGGGGAGGAGGGAATATTTGATGTTGTACGAGTACCGTTACATAATGTTATTAGTATTATAAGCTCGTATTATTTATTTATTTTTAATTATTCAACTACATACGGTACTTGACTTTTGATAATTAAATATTGTAATATAATATTTATTACTTTTATAAAAAAAATCACAATTTAACTATACTGTAAAATATATTAATTGTGTCGGTGCACACGTAGTAGAATTCAATAATTAGTTAAATTACGTGTTCAATTTACCTTATTATACACTAAAACTAACGTCGTACATCTAAGATTATTGCATATCGATAAAGAAACTTTATCAATATGCAAGAAAACGCGCTTCTCAATGAGTATTATAAAAAAAATTAAACACTGTAAGCTTTCACGTATTGTTATATTAATTAGAAGCTTTTCGGACATGCGTCCATCCTCAGTAATAATCTTACAACTCATTTAAAATTAAAATAAGTTGTAAAATTATTACTGAAGATGGACGTATGTCCGAAAAGCTTCTAATCAATATAAGTGAAAGTTTACAGTGTTTCATTTTTTTTTATCTAAATTTAAAAATGAATGTTCATAGTGTTTCCTCTTTGAAAATGGAAAAGTGAGTATTATGAATTAAAATCAGAGTAGGTACACAACTATTATTCAATGCAACTTCGGAGTCAAAGAATAGGTTTTCCACTCTTTACTATAAGTTTTTGAGTGTCATTTGAAAGGCAGGTATTCGTATGTTTATTACATGCAGATATTCTATTGGCTACCCTTCCCTATCCCTATTGGATGGGATATGTTGTGATTTTTAACATAAAAATAGTATAGTTATAAGTATAGTATAGTACAGTTATTGTTATTGTTTTTTTTTCATGTCAAAAGTTTTTATAGCCGTTCATTGTATAAATAGATATTATTGAGTATAGAAACTTTTATCTGGTAAAAAGTAGCTGCAATTTTTTTTGTAAAATAATAGATTTAGAAGTAATCGACTTACTTCACCTTCACGACACAACTACTTATATTACTTACTGTAAGGGTGTCTGGGGCCATTAAGTAATGGCTAAATGCAAACACTACGGTAATAAGTCCATTTAGTAATTGACGTCAAATAAATAAGTAAAACGAAAATAATTGCAAAAAGACTCAAACAACGTTTTGAGTATTCTAAAATGACAGCTAGCAACATTATTTGCCTAAAATACTGTATAAATATGAATAATAACATAATATAAATACACTTGTTTGAATACAAATTGTATTTAATTAATTTATTTGACATCCTCAATTATTTCTTATTTCTTAAAAAAAAATAGTGGTGGGTGTAGTTTGTGGATATTTTTATTAATATTTGTATTACTCTGTATGTATGTATATTAAATACATTATCATCATTAGCTATTCATCTTCTTCATCGTTACTTCTTCCAGAAACAAACTTCTTCCATTTACATAGAACATTTTATAGGAAATACCTAGTACTTAATTAATTATCGAAATGTTGTTCAGAGACCACAATGATTTATTTATTTATTTATTTATTTATTTTATTCTTCACTGTCCATTGATAATGACTGAATGAAAAGATGATACTGACTTAAATAAACCCGTTATTATATTTTGAGTGAGACATGAAATTTTATATGGCAACTATTAAATGTTTAATGTTTATATTTTGTAAGTAGGTATTTGTGAATTTGGATATTTTAATTTAGCTTCTCGCTGCCATATTGTTCTATGAATAGGAATAAACATCATAATGGGGAGATGAGCAAATGTTTGTTAAGTGATGATGGTATGGAAATATTGTTGACTCTGTAGATAATATCATTAGATCTTTGAGAATAGTTAATATAATATACGGATGCCGTAATGCAATAGTGTGCCAAGCCACAAAAATACAAAATCGTGTTACGATTCAAAATATTTTTTCCGGGCTGAATGGCCATGGATATGTTGGGCACAATTTACTCTGGAGATAGTGACCATTCAGACCGGAAGAAAACTTTTCTACTCTTAAAGCATGCGTTTTTGCGCCATAACTCTAATTTTAAGATGGTATTTTAGCATGGCTAAAATTGTTCAGCCAGAAATGACCAATCTTCTATATTATATCAAATTCATATAACCCTTACCTAGAACTGATAGTTTTAATTCTATATGGATGTTAATCAATTATTTCTGTTCGAATTTGGTGTGGCTTGACTTATGTTATATGGCACCATCTAGTTAGTAGTGTGTAGTATTGTTCAGTGTGGGCAGGATTCTGGCAGTGCAGCCAGGCACTCAGGGGAGGTAGAAGGGGTACGGTGCCAGCGTTGCGCGTCACGAGGCGGGCGACGCTCTGACGCCGCCTCTGCGTGACGTCACACCATACAATTATAATATATACTCTTACACAGTTATAGGTTATAGCGATTGTATGAAAATGTAAACTGGCCAAATCCATTCCGTATGCTTTCATGTGAATGTTAAAGAAGTTCTCACCCGTTCCATGGAAGTATTTTTCACTAGCGACTTATTTTATTCTTTTCCTTACATCGGGATTAAAACAACTATATTTTAGTAAAGGATTTTTTCAAAATGTTGTGGTATTTTATACCTAACCAAGACTTTGGTTTTGAAACCAGAAATTAATTTTTGTATTTGCATTGTATCTGCGTACTTTTTCAACGTTTCTCATAACTATCGTTGAAATATGTAAATGTACGAGTATATTTGAAAATATTTATAATATTTTTTCCTTCTCTATATCACATTATGTGTCAAACTTTTCAAGATTAGTTTTAAAGTATTTTTTTTACTCACAATCTTTATGGATCACACAGTTGTAGCAAAAAATATAAGAATAAAGTATAAAACAGTAAGCAAACACTTATGATCCATCCTTACCTTCGGGACAAACTAGTTTACAATTTATTTGTTGAGTTGACGTTTATTTTGTAAAACTCCATGTTTATATATGGAAGAAAACACAATTGGTTTTAGTTTTCCTTAATATTTAATTGAATAGTGACCTGGTTTCGACTTATAAAGTCATTGTCAAACTAATCAATGACTTTGTAAGTCGAAACCAGGTCACCATTCAGTTAAATATTAAGTAAAACTAAAACCAATTGTGTTTTCTTCCACATATAGTTTACCATTATTTAGTAGATACAAACTGTTTTTGTAATTTAACTTTATGCACAAATATTTGAAAAGAATTTATTCTTTTATCGCTCTAAAATAAAGTTTGGTATTACAAATTTAAGCTCAATTTATTAATTTTATTTCATTCAATATTTCAGAGAGAACTGTCCAGACAATATATTAAACACGTTATATTGCTTTTGGTGTTCTCATTAAGTTCTCATTAGGTCGTGTAAAATATTACAGTAAAATAAAACATAAAAACGTTTGGTCATGTGGAACGAATGGAAGAGGAAAGAATGACAAAGAGGATATACTTGGCTGAAAGGAGGGGTTTGAGGAAGCGCGAGCGTCCGAGAACTACATGGCTTGAACATGTAGATCAAATTCTCAAGGACGGCCGTGTTTTGAGTAAAAGAAACCGACGTGCGTGCATGTGAAATTGTATGACGGTGGAGGAAGCGAAAGAAGTATGTAAGGACAGATCTAATTGGCGTTCCGTTCTCTCTGCCTACCCCACTTATTGCGATACGGCGTGAGGGAATAGATAGATAGATAAAACATAAAAATATGACTAAAATCTACCTTTAGTACACACGTATCAACTAAACAGAAAATAAAAAGGAATATTTTATTTGATTCGATATTTACGGGAAAATTGGCTGCTCACTATGAAATTTGCTCCTAGTATTTATGCAACGTGACTAACATATTCCGATAATATTATTTTATCACAAGGTTTTCATCTACTTATTACATAATATGTTCTTCTTGTTCAGTTCGACAATCATTCTTTACACAAGTTTCACTAGTATAAAATATTGTTATTTTGTACACTTGTATTTTCATAAATAGGATGGTTACGTGTATTAAATACAAAGAGAGACGAGATAATCTTGAGATGGGATAAAGGGTTAAACCTTGTAACAGTAGAATGTTTAGATGAGGATTTATAATACAAAACCACAATTTTACACCCACATATTATTATCGTTCGAATCATTCAGTCACGTAATACAAGTATTTTATCTGTAACGTTAAATTATACAAGCTTGTTATTTCGGTAAACTTTAATCTACATCAATACGTAATAGCGAAGATTGTCGAACGCCTTAATGGATAATGAAAAAAGTTTGGTGTTCGAAAAAATAAAGACATTTTACTTCTTAAATTCAGCGATGAGGCTTGCCACCCATCCTGAATGTCTTGATTTTATATTGGCACGAAGAGGACAGTTTGCATGTTTCTTACATGCAGCTGATCTGCTGGCTACCCCACTTGTGGGATATGCCGTGATGGTATAGTAGTAGTAGTAGTAGAAAAAAGTTTTATAAAATAGTGATAAGATATGCCACCCATCTTGAATGTCTTATTATAATTGGTATGGATTGGAAAATTTGCATGTTTATTAAATGCGGCAGATGGTATTCATATTGATAGTTTTTCACATTCGCAGACAAAAATTCTTATTTCTGATTTGAAACCAAATTGAGATATTGAAACAAAAACACATTATTTTATTATTTATTTAAGCACATTCACGACTTTCACCATTTACATGTTAACAACACAAAAATAAATATAGCAACAACAAGTACCTAAATCCAAAATAATAATTAAAATAACAAGTAAAAAATAATAATATTAAAATAACATTAATAATGAGATGTCAATTCTTAAAAGTAATAATATGATTAACGTCAATATATATATATATATTCAAACACATACATATATAAAATCAATGTGTTCAGACAACAAGTAATCAAAATAAAATTTGAATTAAAAAATTAAGATGAAAATGATTTGTACCTACAGACCAATGCAATACAAGATATGACTAGAATGTTATTATAAAATTTACACAAAACAATTAATAAATTAACAAGAATAAACAAAAAATAAGACTAATGTTCAATGACATTATGTACTAATAACTTGTTTTTATTTTATTAACAAGCAGGATATCAACAATTCTTATTTTATCGTCAGTCAAATCAATATTAAAAGCGTCTGAATTTTTTGATTTTCCCTTCTATAGAAGGTACAGTATCCGTAAGTAGGTACGTAAAATTTTGTATACGTAAATAGTTTATCAATAATCAATATGAACAACCATATAATATGCCTTGTATATAAATTTATACTAGGATAGTAAAATATATAATACATGCCTAATAATGTCAAACAGCAATACAGAAAAAACATTTTATTGTAAATCGTTATAACATCAATGAGACATCATTTTTTGTGTAATAAAGAATATACCTATCAATAATGATAACTAACCAATGAAAGCCAATTTACCACTGACATATCAATGAATAAAACCGTTTTTGTGTTATATATTTATATGCTGTGGAAATAATTTTCTTTGTGGAGCTCCCGGTAAATAGACAACCCACTTTTTTCTGTAAGTTTTCGATTATTCTGACAAGTGTATAAAACATCACGAAAACAAATTTAACATCTTCAGTTTAGGGATAAGGTAAACCCATCTTGAATATCTTAATTTTTATTGGCGCGAAGAGGATGATTGCATGCAGTTTATCCAGTTCATCCACTAGCTAGTCCACTTAGTCAAGATGTTGTGATGGTATGAGCACTGGCTTTGGAAACATTCAAATAAAAAATGTGTGGTACATAAACTTAACGCAATATAATTTGTACGATATAAAAGGTATATACTAAATACTTATATATTTTGGATGATTATCAGAACATAGACATCACATTAAAATCACGTAAACTTTAATTTAGTTAAGTAATGACATGAGAAGTTAACACAACTTTAATATTTTATATAGCTAAATTTAAATTACGTAATTTTGTTATTACTTCTGTATGATAATATTAATTTGTAACCAACTGTTATGAAACAAGTTAGTTTTAATTAATATAAATAATCCGCAATGTAAAACCTTTAGTGGGTATGTTATAATAATAAACTTAATTAGATAATTAAATGAGGGATTTGAAATAGGTAACTAAAATAACAGTCCTAAGGTCGATATCGTAATGCAAATGTGAAGATTGTGTAAGATTTTCTTGTAGGGAATATTTGTTAATAAGAATAATATAAATATAAATTAATGATATAAGGGAAACAAAACAAAAGTGTTACACAAAATAATTACAGTGAGACATAAATATCAATAAAACAAAGAGTTCTTTTAAAAGCGTTTAAAAATCAGATTTTTCGAAACATTACTATGTGAAATTATACCCTTAGTTCATGATTTGGTAAATATGAGAAAAAAAGATTGTGGTAAATTGTAACTGTTTTATATGTATATTTGAAAAGAAATACAGTAGAATAATTAGAACTTTTAAATATGTTGTAAACCAAATAACCTGTTTATTTTAGAATTTTATTTTTCTCATTTGTAATATTGCGGTATAAATTAAAAAAAGAAGTTACAAGGTATTTTGTTAAGTATTTAGTGTACATTTATTGCCCTAACATATCCACTTTCTTCTTCAAGTGCCATGCCAGGTCTCGCCTGAGTCAGCTTTCACCCTGGTATAGGCTTTTCTGTCCTGTGTTAGCCGGAACAGCTCTTCCACCCTCTGAATTCCGGTCCACTCTCTAGTGTTTCTCAGCCAAGACAGCTGCCGTCTTCCTACACTTCGATAACCCTATTTTCTTTTAATTCAATATGAGTTGGAGCAAACCATATTTTTCATTTCGAAGTACGTGTCCCAAATGTGTTAAAATTATTATTAAAAAGTCTCGATTCCTTTTCAGCTGTATACATGAAATTTTTCATGATTTGTAATCAGCCGTTTAACAAACTCTAAAATGGGTTTTCTCATATTGATTATAATAGTAGAAATTGTTGTATTATAAAAATATATCTGTTATCACGGGTTCTTAATTAAGTCGCCATAGTGGGGCATAATGCAGAAAGATATAGGCGCGTGGGCTGATGACATTTCAAGAATTCACGTCAATTCAATTCAAGATTAAGCCTTCGGGTGTGATTATCTTGATTCAGATACTAAAACCTGAGAGAACCTGACAAATAAAACACGTCCTTTATTGCCATTGAATAAACACAAATACTTCATGACGTTTTAGGGTACAATACGTAAATACTGATATTTTTTAATATATCAAACACACTACTCTCATATAGTTATTATGTGAGTTGATATCAATTTCACGGGTTTTTCTATTAGAATCTATATCAATACAGAAAATATTTATTTTTGTCGTGATTTATTTGACATTATTAATTTATCGATGACTTAATCGTAATAGACTCAAAACAACATTTTTTTACAAATAATATTTTGCTAGGAACGGATTACTATCCTTTCTGTGATTTTTTTTGTAATAAGTAGGTAGTCTGACCAAGTGAAATAATCATAAAAATATGTGTTTTTTTTATTATTTATTTAAATCAAGATTTCGTAATGTCTAGTAAGTATCATATAAAAACCGTTTATAATAAATAATATTGCGTTAATCCTATTTGGATTTTTAATAACTAAATTAATCGTTCCAATTCAAATCCTATCAATATAATTAAAAAACAATAATTATACAGAGAAAGAATTTATCGCAAAGAAAAGATTTTTTCTAATTATTATTATTAAACTAAGAAACAAAGATACAAATATATGCGGTCAAGAAGTAAATAAAATACCTTGGTTGTTTGCATAATACAAAAGCGTTGTAGAAAATTAGACAGTTCTCGAGGGAGTTTTGCTTTTAGGTAAACCTTTATAAACCCTTTCTGTAATTTGTTATTTCTTTACGAATACCTATTACACAGTTTGTTTGCCCTTGTTTTGATATCCACTACTGACTCATGTTGTACAATGTACAACTGGATATTATCTACGCATGTTATATTCATATTGAGTATGAAACTATGTACATATTATTATTATGATTAAGTATTAGGTGTAAAATAATACTCGTAACAACAAGAGGGTCATATTTTGCGTGACGCTAATGATGTTTGCGTAATTTTTGTGAAGATTTTTTAGCGTAGTTTTGAATTCATATTATAAAAATGCCTTCACCCAGTTATTTGGAAACATACCCCTTCCTATTGTATAGTTGCTAGTTTTGATGTTTCTAAATGATAATGCAAATAACATAGTTTTTTGTCGAATGGTGAATAGATGAAATGGTTTAAATATGATAATGTTGCATCAATTTTCTGATATTAAAACATACACTGATCTGTATCATGTTCTCTTTTCTGTAAATTTTTGAGTATTCTGTAAGTATTATATAAGACAGTTGACGTCTTTAATTCAGCGATGAGGTGTGCTACCCATTCTAAATATCTTTTTACTTTTATTGGTACGGAGAGAACAGCTTTTATGTTTATTACATACAGTAAGTCTGCTGGCTAACCCACTTTAGAAAATGCCGTGATGGGTTAGATAGATAGGAAATTTCTGATTGTGTGATTTTTTGTTTTTTCAAACACGTTGATATATTTTCATACATTAGATTAGATTATTTTTTCGTTCTTCAACATTTGTTAAATAAAGCACAGGGTGTCAGATAATTTTTTTTTTAAATAAGCATATTCCGAACTTTTTTTTCTGTGTCAAAAATGGAATTGTATAAAGGTGTTTTTTTTTATTAGAATGTTAGTCCCTCCAACTCCTCTCCATAAAGAAATTTACCAGCTAAAGAGACTTAATAAAATGTGTTCTATTATATTATATAGAAATACGTTTTGTATGTAACTGCATTGTGTGTAGTTTATTTGATAGATAAGTGACAATATCATAGATTAATATAAATAGATACGCCCTACCCGTAACACAACATGCGTGGGAGCTAATGTTATTAAATTGATATATTAGCAATTTATTATGTCTGGATTCTATTTTAAGGCATACATTATAGTTTTTTTTATCACAAGATGATCTTAAAATATTTTAAAATAATTTTTCTTTCGTATATAAAAACAACAAGATTTCGAATTTTTTCTGCGATTTTCCGATAGTTGTAAACATCGATAATACCCTTTCTCATTATTTTATCTTTGCCCTTCTTAAAATAAATTTAGAATTGAGAATTTATGTTATCGATGGTGAAACAATGTACTTTGACATGGACGAACGAGGTAGAGTCTCGGCCTTCAGAACAAGGGGTCCGTGGTTCGATCCCAGGTGCCGCCAAAACTCCCCTTTCACGGCACAAGCTTTTAGCTTAGTGTCAAAGGTGTATAAGGTTGTATTTGGGTTTATAACAAACCCAGATATATATTTAAAAAAAAAAAAAAGTGTGGGAATATGGCTTCGAAATGGTGTTTCCAAAATGTACAATAACGAGACGATCGTGAAATGTATCTTTAATTCCAGTACCATAATTAAAGACAAGTTGGACGGGCGGGGGGTTAATAATTATTGTAAGAACTGAGAAGAAAACTAAGGTCCACATATTAATTTGATTAGCAACCTAATGAAGTATTTATATTTTTATATAAACGTTTCATTTCAAAATAATGTGTCAGTATTCTTTTTTTATTTTTATTTATTCTAGAAGATTGAATCCATATCTCTCATAGATTATAAATAAAAATAAACCAGAGTTATCCCAAATCCCCTTTTTGTAATACTTACATACAAGCAACGTATTGGATTTATTTGACACATGTTTAAACGTATGATGGGATATTTGAGTGGCAAAGCATATCTGGGGCCGTTATCAATCTTCAACCTACCTCAAGGCATTGTAGGCCTATGTACTTTACCAACCCTCCTCATCTGGTTTACGACTGTAATATTCTGGTTCACCAAACACTGTTCATAATATCAACGAGTACCTACGTACGTACTTGGGTTTCCCCATTACGCCTTGTATTATGTGTATTATGTATTATACTAAACTTAAATATTTGTTGAACGTTAATCTACTTTGTAAGCGTGTGCTCTTTTCACTACATATCTAATGATGAAAAATTTGCAGATTGTATAGTTAAATGTAAGTTAAAAGTAAACTGTGCTATATATTTTTAAATTTATTATATTCTTTGGTAAAAGTTTATTCTTTCCTTATTGTGAAAACTTTAATATAAACCACCTACACATATTTACTTCGATAGAGTTTGAGGTTATTCAAAGGAAAATTTTATGAGATTTTCTTTACTCTGTGAAGGGCATGCATACACCTACTGAGTGCGTAGGAGGATGCATTTTAACACAGCTCAAAAGGAAAGCTTATGTTTAACATTCAAAATTGTTTTTATAGATAAGTTAATAATTAACGATGGTATGTTTTTTTCTGACAAAATCCATATTGAAGCCAACTGTCAAAATATTGCTGAGTCTAGGTATAAGTATCTAGACTTGCATTACGTCGGTATTTTGGCATAGCTTAGTTTTCCTCGGCTCTGTTATTTTCTACTGTAGCGGCAGTTGTAGGGGCGCATGTGCACCCCCCAGCTGTCATCACCCCACTACTCCTACTCGCACTGTTGTACCGTCACCTGCAACGAGCGGACGTCGGGTCAAAAACGTCGTCACAATTTTCATTTCAAAGCACAAAATTATGTCAATAATTTGATCAAGTTTTTGCTAAAATGTCAGTAATAGGCTATCAGCTTTTTTGTCAAGATTTCGCAGTGTTTATTGTGCTTCGCGTATCGTGCTTGTGATTTCAGTTCTTTGATTTCGTTTCACCAGTGGTAAATATGAAATTATTGAATGTAATGTTGTTAAGTGGTCCCTGCAGTGTTATTATTGTTTGATTAGTTGATTTTTCATACTAGATTTTGTTTTATTTAATCCTTGTTCAATAACAGCCCCCGCCTCTTGTTAGTTGTTGGGGTGGAAAATTTCAAGTGCGCGCGTCTTATGATTTCTTCTCTCTCGCGTAAGGTTACATTAGCGCTGCGGTAGAAAAGGGAAAAAGAATATCTGTTCCATCTCTAAATTATTGTCTATTTCGACGATAAGTCTAAAAATTAACGAGAACGAGGATGCGGTTGTCGGAAGAAGAAAAAACAAATTTTTACTTTTTCCCGTTTTGTTGAGGTTTAGAGGCCAGCTGATATTTTACGAGAGAGAAGGATAGAAGGGATACAAGTAGTGTAGAGTGTGGGAATTGGCCTCGGTTCTGTTCGTGTGAATTTTCTTTGGTATATGTCGATGTGGAAACTCCAAGGTTGTGTAGTGACGCACAAGGACCACTAAAATCACCCATCTGTTATCCATGTAAATGTTCTTGTAGTGAGTGATATAATGTTAAATTGTTGTCCGAAGTGATGTGTATTCATTGGATTATTATTGTGTTTCAGTGATTTACAACAAAAGCACTTATTAGCATCTTTGATTAGTTGAGGTGAGTCATCGTCATATTGATATTTGTTCTGAACTTTTCATTCCCTTGACATTATTTGCCAATAACTATTATACAAACTTTTACATAGTATTTTGTTAAAATATTGTGGATTATGTAAGTAATTGTAATTAAATATATACTTTTTTTTGGCATTTGTCACTATAAATAATTGATCAAAAAATGAAATGGAAGTCAACATTCGTATAATATACCCAACTTACCAATTTTATAATGTTTGTTAGTAATACAAAATAAATATTTAACAAATATATTTTATAAAATATATATTTTTGAAAAAAGTATTGTTTTTTTTGGAAAAAATACAGTAAATGGTCTCTTATCTATATTATTGTTTTATAAGTTTTGCCTTTAACATTTTAATATATTTTAAGATGTATAGTTTCAAAGTTTTGTAAAATGCGTTTTTACTATGACTATTGTAAAATACCATGTGTGATGTAATAAATAATAATATTAATCATTTAAGTACTTTTCATTTGATTTTTTTGAAAAATTAGGTTTGGTGCTAACTGATCGTATTAAATTTAATACAAAACAGCTTAAAATAAATATTTAACATGGATTAAACGGATTTATTCGTATATAAATCATGGCTTAACAATACCAAATCGATATGCTTTGTTTCATATTATTATTCACATTCCAAAAGTTGGTTACGTATTACCTCGAGTGGAATATTATTCGTAAACCTACTGATGATTCACGGTATGCGCGTTGGATATTGCTATTCTTTTAACCAGACTTATTTAATTTTTATCGTGAAGCGATTAAAAAGTATCGTATATCTGTTAAATCTTAAGTATTCATATTTCAAGCTTTTTTTACTGGAAAGTTGTCACCAACTTAGTGATCCAAGTCTGCGTGATATACTCGTATATAACTATGATATTTGAAATAATATTAAGAAAAATATTAAAAACGTTTTTTTTGCTTAAATTTGCGCGTTTCTGAAAACGCGAAAACACAGAATACACACATTTTATGATACAGATATAGTTTATTTTTGTCGATCAAATGTATATCAAGCAAGTCAGAATTTTTGAAAATGCTATAAATCCATTTTTAGAAATTTAAAAAATTCTTAAAATCCTTTATTAGAATTTTTAACATTAATAATAGTTTTCTTAAAATAAATAACATGATAAAACATAGCATGCATAGTCAATTCACACATATCGAGCTAGTCCCAAATTAAGACATGAATCTTGTATTATGGGTACTAACACGACGATACACATATAGAATGCACGGAACACGTATACATGTAACACCCAGAACATTTTGAAAAAGGTCATTCTTCATTTTGCTCTGACTGGCCGGGAATCGAGCCCGGGACCTCGTGACTGGCAAAGGCAAAAGCGTTATCTCCACGGCACACCGGCCGTATGAAAAGTTGGTAAATTTAGAAAATTAAAATAGTACCTTGTAACTTCAACTATAAAACATATTGACAATATGCGAAGCACATTGTAGTTCACTTTAATAATTTAGGGTTATTTGTCATTTAACCAATATAATTACTTTTTTTTTTAAATTTATTTATTAATTGTTATAGGTACTGAATTTTACAAGTATTTTGAGAACATAGTATGTCATAAGATCTACCTAAGTATGAGCCCGTACCAAGGTAGACTGATGCGTTATTTGTGAAAAAATACGTAAAGAATAATTTAAAAATGATATTTATAATGAATAATAAAAGCAAATAGAAAATTTGTTTTAAATTTAATGCGTAATTTCGCGGAGAAACTACCGCAAGGGCCCATTTAAGAATCATAACATCTCCCCGACAATAAGGATAATAATTATCAGGATTTTATTTTCTAACTAATTACTTAGTTTCATATAAGGAGTAATTTGAATCTTTAAGTAACAAATTGAATGTAGCAAAGTCGGCTCCTTTATAGGAAATTTAAAAAAATAACGAAAAAATCATTATTGAAAATATTTCTAAAAAGATATTCCCAACAATTCCTATTTAAGAATAAACGTTTAATATTATGATGAATATATTCTTTATTATGAAAGAAATGTTTTTATCAATTTGTCAGCTATGATTCTTTGATACACGCAAGTGAATTTATGTCTTTTGAACACAGAATATTCAGCAATGAGACTTAAAACATATTTTGAACAATTTTATTGTATTAGACACATAATTGAAGGGCTTGGAGCAGTAGGATGATAAGCCACATTTTTTACCAAAATGAGTTATGGATAAGACTATACGCATTTGCCTATGGACTATCCATAAAATATGTCAAAATATTAAATATTCTCAAATTGATCACGCTGTTCATGAAAACATCCTATTGCTCAGAGATTTTTTTTGTTTTTTTTTTGTCAATAACGTGACAAGCCATTGTCAAACATGGCCGACAAAGATGACAGTTCCTTGCAGTTGCGCAAAATAGTTTTAAATGAACGCGAAATTACAAATATTTTGAATGATTCTTCCAAATCATCTTATGACGATAGCTCAAAAGATGACAATTATGTGCCGTCAAGTGATGAATCTTCGGATCTAGATGAGATACGTCAAGATTTATTAATTTGTGGCTTGTCATACTTTTGTCGCCAAATTTTGATGTCAATCACTGTAGCAAAAAAAAATGCATATAATTAAGATGACAAGCCACAAAAATTTTTTCAGTGTAGAAAAAAATGCTTAATTTTAGTATAATTGTTTTTATTGTTCTATTTATGGCCATTAAGACACATAACACATTTAACTTTCAACTTTTGGTGACAAAAATGGAAAATAACTTTGAATAATATTTATAGACATATTTGAAATCTTAATTTTGTTCCCCTGTAAAATTTGTGTTTTGTGGCTTGTCATACTACTGTTCCGAGCCCTTCAATTGTTGATTCTTATTACTTCCCTTCATGTTGGATATGTCGTGATGGGATAGACAAACTGACGCACCTTCTTTTAGTTTTGTACTGAATTCGTGCCTTGAAGGGTACAATATTATTTATATTATAGGTTACATATTAATTGTGTACTTCATGGTAGGAATGGAATAGAAGACAGAGATTAAATAGGATTAACGGTTGACCTCAATTTAATCAGGGTTTGTAATCCAATTAAATGATAATGGTGACTGGTGAAACTTTTTATTTGTCGTATTCCTTATCGAATCAAATAATAATTGCCGTGATAAATTTTTCTTTCTTTTTAGTTAATTACATGCACATATCTGTTTATACCATCACGGCATACCTCATAAGTTGTGAAGCCAGCAGACTTGTCCTCTCTGTGGCAATAACTAAATAAACACATTCACAATGGGTAGCATACGTCATCGCGAAATTTAAGATGGTAAATTGTTTTATGCGTGATATTTTACAAATGCCCTGCCTTTTACACGACACTTAAAAACTTGCAGAAAATATTAAAATAACACGAATTAATTCAGTCGTTTAATGTAGATAATACCTAATGACTTTTTACTCAATGGTAAATTATATTAGTTTCAGTACTGTAGATATGTATGATTAATATACAATCATATAAGGTTAATCAGAGATCATTTGCCAATTAAAGTTTATACAAATCGAAGTTACACGATTAGCCTGATTACTCGTAAACGAGTGAATGGCCTTTGAATAGAATAGTTCCATGAATAGGGTAGTTCCACTAATAAAAAAATATCGTTTTATAAAATAATACATAAATGATAACGATACATATTTTGGGGTCGCTAAATAATATGCGTTTGAAATATACCTACTGATGAAAAAAGGATGTTATTTAGGAGCATATTCAGCTTTATAGTGAACTTACATAGATTTTTTTTGTTTCAAATGAATATCCATTGGAATTCAAAAGATCGTTAGGATTAACAGCTATTCTCGTATCGAATAGCTTTAATCAATAGAACGTGTGTACAGGTATTTCAATACAGAATTATTGGTGTAGGTTCTATACAGTATTTAGATTTGGTTTATTATACCTACTAACTAACTTTCAAATAATAGTTTTGAATTTTGATGACTAGCCGAATATTTACTATTTCGTGCATTTTTGGTTGTCGTGTAAATGATATTCTATGTACTTATTAAGGTGATTCTGAATATTTTTACTGATATATTCCATCACAATATTTCCAGCAAGTTACTCACTTCACGTAATAAACATGCAGATCATACTCTCATAAATGTCATATTGAACAATTTAAGAAAATTAAAATACATTAATTGACGTTTCCACGATTAACTTTCTCCTTCGACCTAGAATGTGTATAGGTTAGTGATGTAACGAATGTGTGATTTTGGATATTCGTGAATGCGAATATTTGTTGCCGATATTCGCGAATGCGAATAGCGAATATTGACTTGCTTAGATTTCTACAATATTGCTCAAACATTAAAATTTCTACCCCCCCGTCGCCGAATTTTCAAAATGGTATAGGAATTTAAAATATTTCAAAAACTCCTCGGTTTTCTTAAAGATTTTTTTTTGCAGCATCCTTTTCTATAATGTACCGGGTAAGTATCCGGTACTTTTAGCGAATATTCGATACTTTATTACTGAAATAATATTCGCAAAACATTCGCATATTTTTTTGCGAATACGAATGCGAATACTTTTTTTAAAAGGGCAGCGCCCGCCACATACCTCGTGCCGTACCTGGAGATATGTTTCTCCATAACGACACACACATGCACAAACAGGATTTAATGTCGCATTAAAGCGAGAAATGCTGCCCCGAGGGAGCACTCTAGATTCAGTGGCCACACACCATAAATGTTGGTGCAAAGAGGGAAGGGAAGAAAAAGAAAGCGATTATTTTGAAAAATGCGAATACGAATATTCGTTACATCACTAGTATAGGTAAACCGAAAACAAAAATAGCCACTAGGCGATTAAGTTTTATTCAATAAATTTGTAATTAAAAATTTTGTGGTGTACCAGCATTCAGAAATTACGTTTATGGTTTTTTCGTGTATCCAAATAACACCTAATTATATTTAAAAAGGAAGGGAACTTTACCTTTATCAAAAATGTGGTGGTTACTAAAGCATTCCCAGAGAAAGCTGGGAATGTTATCGCGGTTTTTGTTAATGTCACACCCTTGTTACATTCAAGTCCTTTAGGTATTGTTGTGTCTACCTAGTAATATTTAAATGTGTTAACATATTATTATGTTCTTTGGTAGTTCTACTTGCGGTTAAGATATTTGCTGGGAAAACAGTGGGAGAGTATGTGGTAGATGTTTCAAAACTTTGATAATTTAAATTTATTTAACTAGCCTACACATAGTATGAATGCTTTATATTATAAAAAAAGACTCGCAACTGTTGCTGTTATAGCTGATTCTTCTAAAATAACTGAAACATATGCATACACCTGCATAGTTTTAATTAGTATTGTTTTCATCTATATTTGTCAGAAAACTTTGTAATTATAGCCATCCATCATGATGTCTAATTTCACGGGAATTAACTGCGAAACAGACATTGGTAGTCAGTTCTATATTATTATGTGATTGAAGAGCTTTAGGAAAAGTTATTTGTTGGCCAATCTGAATTACTTAGCTTTGAGAGTGAGTGAATTGAAGATTTTTTTGAATCTAAATAACTCTACACCCGAACACACCCATACTTTGCAACATACTGCGTCATAAGAAAGTTTTTTTTATGAAGATTGATGATTTTAATAATTGTGTTTTCTGTTGGCTAAATATTTTTTTCGTTTGTCTCCAGGATTCAAGGGTGAAATCCGTCAGCAGCTCGCTGGCCGAGCTGCTGTCCATCTTCCACGAAGCGTAGTCTCTTAAAGGAGCAGCAGACAATCGTCCACCATGTCGTCCGTAAAGGTCGCTGTCAGGGTGCGTCCCTTCAACTCCAGGGAGATTAACAAGGAGTCCAAATGCATTATTGAAATGTCTGGAAATACAACAGGTAATAAGTTTTTTGTTTATTTTAAGAATACCTTTCTTGAATTACAAAATGTTAGGAAAATGTGAGGGCGGATCAATTAATGTATAAAAAAGTTACCTATTAAAAAGTTTCTACCAAGTCTCTTTCTGAGAACAAATTTCTACAGTATGCTGCGTAGTTTAATATTCAACAATTTCTATCGTGTGATTTTAATTTAACGGTTGACTTTTGCAGTTCGTAATTCATGAAAAAATAACAGTTTATTGCGGTGGATAAAATATATTTTTTAAACGTCCATACATTTTTGGATTACTCAAAGTAATCAGACGTTTGATCTTTCTGAACCTTCTATAAATTTGTTAGAATGTTATCAAAATGTACCTACCCCACTCAATGCAATGCATGTTGAACAGTCATATTTTCTTGTACTATTAGTATCGGCGGGATACGGGCAGATAATCAAACTCACACGTCAAGTTTTCATCAGGCTGAGGTTTTTGAACTCTATTTAAAGGTACACGTGGTTCGTTGGCCATTTACAATGTAGTGATGTTGTCGACTCCCTGAGGTCGTTGGAGGTTGTTTTATGAGTTATTTAATTTAACAAAACTTTTTGTGACTAAAGTCTGCCGAATAAATGAATGTCTATTTTTTTTTAATTTCAGTAATTTTATTCTTTTTAACATGAATTTAAGAGCTTAAAAATTAAGTTTAATACGATTGACGTTACGCTCTAGACACAAAAAATTGATACTATTAAAACGACACCATATTCTACTGGCACCATAATAGCTTTCGGCCAATGCGATCCCAGATAAATATGATTGTAATGCACACCACATTTTTATAAGAAATCTACAGAATTCAAAATATGCTTTACTTAGTTTAATTATATACTTAAATATGAATTGTAAAATCATGTTGCTGGAAATGGATTGGGAAAAAGTATTTTTTTCTGCTGCTATTTTGTATAACTATAAGGGAATGATATTTTTTAATACCAAATATAATGTCTTATGAAAATTTTCAGAAATTGCATTGTAAAGATTTCACAATTACATTCGAAAGAAAAGTTTTATTACGGTATAAAATAAAATCCAAAATATCGGCATAGCTACAATATTTAATTAATTTATTTCAGTTTTCAATAAATTCACCATAATATTAATAGTTTTTATTCATATCATAATATTTTTTGTTTACTAAAAGCGAAAGAATCTGGTATGTAAAGATCAATATGGTGCTCCGATCTTATTGGAATACGGCGCGATAGCATGGTTAAGTTTAGTAGTAACCGTGTATTTTTCTCACATAATTTCTTTCTGAAGTATTTTATACCTACTGTAAGTGCTTAGTGATCATGTTATCTATGTAGTGTACAATATACTAATATTCTAATGAATATATTTTGTGTATGTATAATGATAAATAGAGTTGATAGTAGCAACAGGGATTTCAAAATCGTTCTGATAATATTTTTTTCATAATATGAGGTTATAATTTTAGGGGCATAAGGGGTGAATATATTTTTTTTTACAGTCAAATTTTAACATTATCTTTCGTTAAAGAATATCACACTTATAAATTATAAAAAAATAACAGAGCACGCCAAATAAAAAAAAAAAACAAACAATAGACATTAGTAAATTTATAAATTTGACCCGGATTTGTTAATGGAAATTGAAAAGGGAACGATATCCAATATTTTATTCAAAACTTACATACAGTGTAGAATAATGTATAAAAACAAAGAAGTGGAAAACTTAACATCTGTGTTACCAAAAAACATGTATTCGGCTTATTTGGAAGACAGAATCACGCCCATTGTTCATGAATAACATAGCATGTATTTAAATCGTGTATCTCACTGTTTGTATGTACAATGAGTTTTTTTATTACTAAAAAAATATTTGGATAAATAAAATCTGACAAAACAGCTCGTACATCACGAATTTAGCTATACGGTTGGGAAAATATTCTGAAATATTTTTTATATGCCGGAAATATTTGATAGTTTTTCAAGAACATTATGGCTTTGTTATTTTGTATTTTCCCCCTAGAGGGTCACATTGCCCACTTCAGATTTGGCAAACTATCTGTAAATGTCGACTATGTGGGTGTTTTGTGTGGTTGAACATTATTTCGTATGTACCGCAGCTAGGTTGGAAGAGTGTTGACCCTTTAAATTATTGATCGCCTCTTCTCTTGACGTAGGCTAAACTAAATTATAATACCCAGTATTAGGTACTTACTTGGTACTTAGGCACACGAGGTGAATGAGCAACCTTTATTTAAGTACCCGATAATTAACAGTTTGATCCACCTGACTTCACATCAAACGTATTGTCCTTTTAACACACTACTATTATTTCACATTATATTCAAGGTTAATATTTTTTTGTTACCAGGAAAATCGATACGTACTTAATTAGGTACATCATATTATTTCCACCTTAACAAAGAATCATTGACTTGGTAGTTGTTTTACGAAAACATATGTTTTTATGTCTGTTGTTATTGATATTTATGCTTGGGTCGTTATTATTTGATACATTTTCATCTCTATTACTTGTAAATGTATTTTCGTACTCCTAGTATTTATTTAGAAAATTACGTTTTTTTCTTCCAATGAATTAACTATCCACATTATAGTCTCGGTTATACATTGTTGTTTTAAAATATCACATAAATTCTTTTATTTCTTGAATGAATATATTACAAATCTTTCTTATGTTACTTGTATTTTCCATGATCATTTTTAATTCGTAAATCATGCGGGATTGTTTTCTAGATGAAGAAATGATGTTTTTATAACTGAAGGATTATGCTCATTGCTTCTCTCAAATTCATACAAAAATGGATTTGTGACAGGATTAAAAAATTATTACAAACAAATAGTTTGTTTCTTGAATAATCTGTTTTTATTTATGTTACACAAACTCGTTTTGTACATTTTTATCAAATTAATAAAATGGTTGGTATAATTATCATATGGTGAAAATATCAATTACATTGCAGTCAGATAAGCAAAATGATAATATGCACATGTTTAATAATGTTGTTCCTAAATTGTTTCGCATTTTATCTTATCATTTTGCTAACAAATGGGTAGCAAGTTTATCAACAAATATTTCTATCGAATATTTCGCAAAAACTATGCTTTAAGTATTTTTTTACTTTATCTCTTTCGGATTGTCGACTTATTTTTTATCGTTCCCATATTATCTGGCATCTGACAAACCACACATAATGATTTAGGATGATTTTATTTAACATAAAAATAATTTTATGCGTAGAGTGGGAGAAAAGAAACAGATTTTTGGGACATTTTCTGATCAATGATTGATGAATAGTGTTTAGGTATATGTGTCTGAAATAAAAGTTTTATTCAAGGTTAAATTCTGTAGAATGGATGGTTTTTGTGTAAGAGTAATCAGCGAAATTGCGTAGGAGTTAAAGAATAGATTTGTCCAAAATTCCACCCATTCTGTTTATCTCATAATTGCTGAAGTCAGATAAGTAAATGCCTTGTATATGATGTTTTACGAATAGGTATCTGTAAAGATTCTCTAAAATATTTAATCTTCTAATAATAATGACCTTTTGTATTCCGGGGAATTTATGAATCTATGACAAAACATGTATTTTATTATTCATCAAAAGCTATTTTATACAACTTCTGAATACTAATATTTCATACACCTACTTACCTTCTAAAATATGAAAGAAAAGGTTGTCTTGGGTTGTTTTGAAACATTACATCAATCATTTTGAAGTTAGGAACATAATAGATATTAAGGAAAATTATTGAAGCATAGGTAATTATCTAGATCAAGTGATCATTTCCCAAAATATTGAATATGCTCCTAGTAGATCTTTGTGTTGAATAGTTATCTTATAATTTAATTTAAACTTTTGTTCACCTTGATACAGCCTCTACACAGAATGTCTTTGTGTTAAATGTTAAATAAGATTTCTTTTAACGATAACTGCTTGGAGAAAATAGTGAACATTGAAGTTTTCATTATTCTTTAGTTTTATCTAATACAATGATTATTATGACTAAGAACATCAATGTTGATGAAGGTCATATAAAAATATTATGAATAGATTCATCAATGGGTGCGTCCAGATAGTAGGATGCGAACATCAATCAATCATCAATCTTCAACGATTCCGAGCATTCTCCGAAGAAATTTTCGAATGAATGCTTTCGTGACCCGTATAAGGACGGGAAACAAACGCATTCATTCGAATATTTCTTCGGAGAATGCTCCGAATCGTTGAAGATTGATGATTGATTGACGTTCACATCCTACTATCTGGACGCACCCATTCATGATTTATCTTGATGAAGAGTGTAAGTGAGTGTATAACTGGAATTTAGACTTATATTGTATGTTTTCATTTGTTTCAGCCATTGTAAATCCTAAAGCTCCACCAGGAACAAAAGATTCCGTCAAAAGCTTTAATTTTGACTTTTCATATTGGTCACATGATGTAAGTAGCTATTTAAAATAATATTTCTTGGTGGTTAGAATTACTTTGATTTTCTTTATATATTCCTATTTGTTGTTTTTCAGCCAAATGATGATGATTTTTCCACACAAATTATGGTATATAAAGATATCGGTGAAGAAATGTTGCAACACTCTTTTGATGGTGGGTAAATTTAGTTAAATAATTTCCATAATAATTCGATATAATAATTGAAAGATGATATAAGTGTAATTTTTGTTCTTTTTAGGTTACAACATTTGCATATTTGCATATGGACAAACAGGTGCTGGTAAATCATACACAATGATGGGAAAACAAGAAGATGAGCAGGAGGGAATTATCCCTCAAATCTGCAAAGATCTCTTTCGTCGCATCAAACAGACAACTAGCGATGATCTCAAGTATTCTGTAGAAGTGTCGTATATGGAGATCTATTGTGAGAGGGTACGCGATTTGTTGAATCCCAAAAACAAAGGAAATCTTAGGGTTCGAGAACATCCATTACTCGGCCCATATGTTGAGGACCTCTCTAAACTAGCTGTTACAAGCTATCAAGATATTCATGATCTTATTGATGAAGGAAACAAAGCCAGGTGATGATTTTTATTTTTAAATATATTGAAACATTAATATGATATTATTTTAATGAAGGAATAAATTTTTTCATATTTTTGGTATTTTGTATAACAGGACAGTTGCAGCTACCAATATGAATGAAACATCAAGCAGATCTCATGCAGTGTTTACAATATTTTTCACCCAACAAAGACATGACGAGACAACAGATCTTTTCTCTGAAAAAGTAAGGATTTTATATTTTTATCAAGAACCCAATTATTACATGTTGTATAAGAGATTGTCTAATTTATCTTTTTTTTAAGGTTTCAAAGATATCATTGGTGGATCTTGCTGGATCTGAAAGAGCAGATTCCACTGGAGCCAAGGGAACCAGACTGAAGGAAGGAGCTAATATCAACAAATCTCTTACCACCTTAGGAAAAGTTATATCTGCCCTGGCTGAGATGGTAAATGTTGTTTATTTCATTATTTAATCTATATCCTTACATACCTACTATATGTTGTGAACTTTTATCAAATTGTGAGTTGTATTAATTAGATCCTGTCTATTATAGTTGCACATGTTATTGTTTGAAGAATACTAGTTGTTAAACTTTATTTGTATGATTTCAACTTTCATTGCATCCCCTTGGAATATTTTAGTCTGTGAGTATTGCTATATGTCATGTGTTACATAATTTTATACTGACTTATGTAATTCATTCATCTACATGTGATATAGAAAAATAGTCTATCCTGTTGTTATTATTAATTAATGCACCGGTGTTGTAGACAGAAAATTAACATATGTAAAAATTGTGAGTTTATTTTCATTAGTTTAGTTTAGTCAATTGTCATTAGTTTAGTCAATTGAGCTCATCAAGGCTGGTGGGCAGAAGACTCTCGCATGGTGCCTAGAACTATTCAACACTTGTTGGAAAGAAGGCGCGACTCCAGAGGACTGGCGGAAGGCTATCATCTGTCCGCTATATAAGGGAAAAGGTTCTAGGCTTGAATGTGGGAGTTATCGGGCTATTAGTTTGCTGAGTTCAATAGGAAAACTGTATGGAAGAATTCTGATTGAGAGAGTACGAAAGGCAACAGAGTGTAAGATATGGGATGCACAAGGAGCTTTTTTGAATGGAAGAGGGTGCACTGATCAGATCTTCTCCCTACGAATGGTCGTAGAGAAGCTTCTGGGTAAACACCAGAAGCTTTTCTGTGCGTTCGTGGATTTGGAGAAAGCATATGATCGTGTGGATCGGGAGAGATTGTGGCGCGTGTTGTCGGAGTATGGGGTGAACAGCCAGTTGATCCACGCAATTTCTTCGCTATACGTTGGGAGCTCCGCCTGCGTGAGGGTAAATAACGCCTTCTCCGAGTGGTTTGTCCTCACCAAAGGAGTGAAGCAAGGTTGTGTCATGTCTCCATGGCTGTTCAACCTTTTTTTCGACTACTGTATGCGTCCTTTGAAAGAGATGGATGTTGGCATTGAACTGAATGGAAACCGTGTGAATGCGTTGATGTATGCAGATGATTTGGTATTAATGGCTGAGAGTGAAAGTGATTTACAAAAGATTGTGTCAGTTGTATATGAAAGTTGCAGTATGAATGGGATGAAAATGAATGTGACAAAGACGAAAGTGCTGGTATTTGAAAGAGAGAGTGAAAGAACAATGTGTGAAATAAAGGTTGGAAATGAATGTTTGGAGCAAGTGGACGAATATGTTTATTTAGGAAGTATGTTTGTAAGGGATGGTAGGTACGAAAGGGACATTGAAAAAAGAAAGGTGGCTGGTGCGAGAGTGAACGGTGCACTCCGAGCTATTGTTAGCAATAGCAATGTCTCGAACATGGCTAAAATGCTGGTGCACAACGCCATCCTCGTACCGACACTGATGTATGCAAGCGAGACTTGGACATGGCTGAAGAAGGACGAGAGTGGAATAAATGCAGTGGAGATGCGATCACTGAGAAGAATGGTAGGTAAAACATTGCGTGATAGAGTAAGAAATGAGGATATTAGAAGAATGAGTGGATGCAAGAGGAGTGTTGTTGATAGAATGCGTGTAAATAAATTGAGATGGTTTGGTCATGTGGAACGAATGGATGGTGTAAGATTGACGAAGAGGGTGTATTTATCTGAAAGAGAGGGTGTGAGGAAGCGCGGGCGTCCGAGAACCACGTGGCTTAACCACGTGGATCAAATTCTCAAGGACGGTCGCGTGTTAAGTAAGAGGAATCGGCGTGCATGTATGAGAAACTGGATGAATGTAGAGGAAGCGAAAGAAGTATGTAAGGATAGAGCGACATGGCGTTCCGTTCTCTCTGCCTACCCCACCTGGGACACGGCGTGAGGGTATAGTATAGTATAGTAGTTTAGTCTTGTGTTTTATTTGTTACGTAATCCAAGGGTTTTATGTAGATCATTCATTAAAATGTCTTATATAAATATAATGAAACTTAAGTATAATTAATTTGTTAATTTCTATTGACTTTTTTGCAGGCATCTAAAAGCAAGAAGTCAAAGAAAGCTGATTTCATTCCATACCGTGATTCTGTGTTGACTTGGCTTTTGAGGGAGAATCTTGGGGGTAATTCCAAAACTGCTATGATCGCAGCTATCTCTCCTGCAGACATCAATTATGATGAAACTCTCAGCACACTAAGGTTTGTAATAACTTCAGAGCTTAAGAATAATATCTTCACTAAAATAAATCTTAATGATTTATGTTTGAATTATTTGACTGATTTCTGGAATTGCATCGATAAAAAATTGTGATGATTTTTCAATTATAATAATTTATTATCTGTTCAGGTATGCTGATCGTGCTAAGCAGATTGTCTGCAAGGCTATTGTTAATGAGGATGCTAATGCTAAACTCATCCGCGAGCTCAAGGAAGAGATTATGAAACTACGAGAGCTCCTCAAAGCTGAAGGTATCGACGTTCAAGAAGGTAAATCCACATTAAAAAAATCAGTTGTTTTCAGTATGATTTTTTTAAGAAGTGTGTTTTATGAATGAAAGTTGATATTTGACGAGTATAAAACTTAGATATTTTGTTGTTCTTTAGGACCAGATGGGAAAGTGTTGTATGAAAAACGAGAAGACAATAGTAAGTAACAAACGGAAAACAAATCTATTATAATCTTGCTGCCATTTTTTATTTCTTTGCAAACATATTTTACAACAATTTTATCTTTTCGTTTCTTAGCAGTTTATGTTTAATCACAAATCATTAGCAGGGATACATGCGTATTGAATATTTTAGAATTAATAATTTAACATATTAAAGCTATATTAAATAAATTCATCATAAAAACTAATGTGTGATGAAAACAATCCTTCTAAGTCATAATTTATTATAGATATGTTCCTACATGTCTTAATAAAAAAAAGTTGTATACTAACCAAGTACTCGACATCTGTGCCAAATGTAAAAGAGTTGAAAAGCAAACTTTTTTTGGGAACGACTCATTTTGTTTCCTGTAAAAAATATATACTTTTTATTCCCTTTTGTCTAAATAAGAATGTATCCTTGCAATCCATATTTGTTTTAGTTTATATGTTGATTTGTTTAGAATTTCCACTATCACTAGCAATTTGTTTTGTTATGAGTATTTTTTTGCAATATGGCAGCTGTTATAAAATCACCATCTGGTTTGTTTACGTTGTGAAAGAACGAGTCTTCTAAATACCAACTATTAAAGAAAATTGAAAAAAAGATATTTATATATTTAGAAAGAAAGTTGAAACCCAGCATCAGTTTATTATTTATTTGGTATTTTTACTATTATATTGTATTTGTCAAATCAGCTTGTGTACTGGTAAAATATACTGTGCATGACTCTACATACCTACATACATGGGTGGCCAACCTTTTCAGCAGCTGTGCCAAATTTCAGAATGAGATTTTCTACTGGGCCGCACAATAAGTGGATCATTTGAAAATTTTCCTTCACCTGAAAATTTCTACACCAAATTTTCAAAATGGTTTAGGAATTTGAAATGTTTCAAAACTCCTCGGTTTTCTTTAAGAATATTTTCTCAAAATACCTCTTTCAAAAAAGTAATGGGTACTTGTATCGACTATTGTTAAAAAAAAAGTGTGCACATATGCTTTGCGGGCCGCACGTAGACACCCAACGGGCCGAGGGTTGGCCACCCTAGCTCTACACCGTATATATATATACATTATCAATCCTCTTTTGCAGCTTGCATGGTAAGTTACAGTATAACTTGCAACTAAACTACCATCCTCATGGTACAAATACCTTCAGTATCACATTTTCAATAAGACAAATCTAATATAGATTTCAAAATAATATATATTATATGATTACTATTACTATTATTATATGTTGTGTGTCTGCAATATTCTTATAATTTTCGTTTGTATATCATATATATTTATATTATATATATTTCTAAACATAGTGAAATGTTTATTACCATGTCTCGGTGACAATCTTTCGACATGTAGCTTGTTTGCTTTGATGTTCCAGATGATATTGCAGTAATATATATATATATTTATTATTATTTATTATGGTTAGAAACACTTCTTTATTATATAGCATTTCAATATTGTTTTGACTTGTGCATTGTTTAGTTAAAATACAGAGTAAAAAGAGTATGTATTATTGTCATTTTGTCGCATTGTTATCGTAAGATAAGATGAAAGGATATATCTCTAAATGCTATTATTTAATAAGTCCTCATCCAGTATATGAAAAGACCACACATCAAATGAGCCACAGTTATCTTTCCTGAAGAACTTGTACGCGTGCATACTCTTTACTGCAAAGTGGTTGGGTAATATGAATGTCACCCAACAATACAAACTCATAGAACAAGATTGTAATTGTGTATTCATATACACTGTACTCTGAAATTGCCATTGATATATGCTCGGGAGTATTTTGTGAAATTGTCATTACAATTCAACTTCTTTATCGTTACTCTCTAACAAATTTATCAATGATTATTATTTATTTGTTACCACACATTCAATATGTATTTATTTTTTGTAGGAGACGAAGAGAACAATCCTGGACATAGGGAGAGGTGCATAAGTGAAAATGAAGGTGGAACTCCCAAATTGAGTCGAGCAGCCACTACAATAGCAGAGGAAGCAGTTGATCAACTTCAGGCATCTGAAAAACTCATTGCAGGTTTGTAACTATATTTCACTATCAGTAATGCTTTATAAAAAAATGACATATTATTCAGTTAAATGTTGCTTTACTATATTTGTAAGAATTTAACCCTGTGTGTGAATTTTAGAATTGAATGAGACTTGGGAAGAGAAACTCAAGCGCACTGAAGCCATTCGCATCCAACGTGAAGCAGTCTTTGCTGAAATGGGAGTTGCTGTAAAGGAAGGAGTCACTGTAGGAGTCTTTTCTCCAAAGAAAACACCTCACCTTGTAAACTTGAATGAAGACCCAAACTTGTCCGAGTGTCTCATTTATTATATCAAAGATGGTATTACACGCCTGGGTACACATGAGGCTAATGTCCCACAGGATATTCAACTCAGTGGATCTCATATTCTCAAAGAGCATTGCATATTTGAGAACACTGATGGAGTTATTTGTCTCATTCCACATCACTCAGCTCTCATTTATGTCAATGGACGTGAGGTACAGTAATTTACTGCTTAGTCTTATACTTCTCATAGAATCAACTATATTAAAGTGTATACTATACATGGGGGAAATGAAAGAAGTATGTAGGGATAAGTCTAAATGACATTCTGTCCTTTCTGCCTACCCCACTTGGGATATAGTGCTAGTATGTTATGGTGTAGTAGAATTAATGTTTAATTTTTTACCTTGTAGATAAGTGAACCAATTATATTGAAAACTGGTTCCCGTGTTATTCTTGGTAAGAATCATGTGTTCAGATTCACACATCCTGAAATGGCAAGAGAGCGCAAGGAAAAACAAAACCCTATGGATGCTCCAGGTATTAATTATTTTATCATATTTAATTTATGTGTTTTAAAATGGCAAACTAGCCAAATAATGTATGAATAAATAAATATCATAAAACTTATACCTAATCATAATTAATCTTTTTGTTAATTAAATTTTTCAAAAATAAAGTTTCTAGTGTTTGACCTTTTTGTTATTTTAGCAGTTGGAGAGACAGTGGACTGGAACTACGCACAGTGTGAATTGCTCGAGAAGCAGGGCATTGATTTGAAAGCTGAGATGCAGAAACGTCTTTGTGCATTGGAGGAACAGTTTAGAAAAGAAAAAGAACAAGCTGATCAAGAATTTGAAGAACAAAGAAAGGTACTTATATAATATGAACATACATTGGTTCACTTCGTAATTTTTTTCCAATAACCAATAGATTCTATTGATAATAATTTTGTACACTTATTTAATTCCAGAGCTATGAAGCTAGGATTGATGCACTGCAAAGGCAAGTTGAAGAACAAAGTGTCACAATGTCTATGTATAGTTCATACACTCCCGAAGATTTCCACAATGAAGAAGATATATTTGGTAATAATTTAATCATCAATATAATGGTGTTGTGAAACAGTTTTAATAATTTAGTAAGTTACTATTGGATTTTAAATTTTTTTCAGTAAATCCTCTCTTTGAAACTGAGTGCTGGAGTGCACGTGAAGCTGGTTTGGCAGCTTGGGCATTCCGCAAGTGGAAGTATCATCAGTTTACATCTCTCCGAGATGATCTTTGGGGCAATGCAATATTCCTCAAAGAGGCTAATGCAATTTCTGTGGAATTGAAAAAGAAAGTGCAATTCCAGTTTACATTGCTGACAGATACTCTCTACTCTCCACTTCCTCCCGAGTTTACAGCCAACAGACCAACTAATGAAGAGGATGATGAATATGGTCGACCCTATCCACCCACATGTGTCGCAGTGGAAGTCACTGATACCAAGAACGGTGCTACACATTATTGGACACTCGAGAAATTACGGTAAGATTATTTTAATGATCCTCTGTGATTTGAAATGCAAGTTTTAGTTTAATTTATACGCATTTATGTGTTAAATTATTTTGTATTTGATCCCATAACACTATGTTTTAAATTAATTTGATTTTGACTACATATCGTGTAAGACACAGAACTGGTAATATTTATCTTGTGTGTAATAATTAATTAATTGAATGTTTAGAATGATTGACCATCAGCTGATGTTACTCCTACTAGTTTGAAGTTTCCGTTCTTTGGTGCAATATTTATTAAACCAGTGTTTATTTCTATCATCCTTAAGTTGTGTCATAATATTTGTGCATTCATCTTTCATTGCATGAGTCACTACTAATGGATAACACTAATGTGTTAAGTAACTACCTATTGTATTTTGGGTAGAGGAGATAGAGAGAGAGAATGTGTAGTGCTGAGGAATGTCCAGTGCAGTGTGATGCTGCATTGTACATAATGCAGTAATGGCAAAGGTACTGAGTTGAGTTGTCTCCGTTTGTAGCCATCGTCTTGAGTTGATGCGTCAGATATACAACATGAATGAGAGCGTCGGCTGTGATGTGGTGGCTGAGGGTGTGGGGGGCGAAGTGGTGGAAGCGCAGGGGGGCTCTACAGTTCCCCCTCCTTCAGAATTGCTGCAATGCCTGTCAGCGTGCGCCCAACAAACTCGCCTCTCGCTAGCTAACCTCTTACCATCGAGGTTTGTCATCCGCACGAATAATGGCTTTGTGCCGCTTGTGAGCTACGTGCTTATCATTATTCAAATAACCATTTGTAACTTTTGCTGACATTTACAAATTGATAAAGAAACTTTTTATTATCTTTTATTGGAAACAGTTTACACAGTGATAGGAAAATTTATTGCTTCATGATGATAATCTGTTGTAGACACTATAATTGTGCTTTGTGTAAAATTCTACTTTCCTTCAATACTTGTCTTATTGATGTCTGTATAGTGAACTAAATTTGGTTGATACTTTACAGCCTCTTTGGCAAATGTTACAATGGCTAAGGATAAAATTTCATTGAGCTTTAGCCACGCTCAAGTCTGCCCGCCCCTTGTCACTTGTGTGTTTATTACTCAATAATTGTTTAGTATATTGTGTCCTGTCACCATCTGACATTTCGTAGGAACCGATTTGCTTAGCTTAATTTCTCAAGCTTCTTCATTACTACTTAAATCTTTTAATTAATTAGGTATATAATCCTCAATAAGCATCCATATTGGAATTCTACATATAAAATAATATTTTATTTATTGATCAAATGAAAATTATATGACACTAATTATTAATCATTCAAACAGATTATTTTTATTTATTTTTTAATCCACATAGTTTAATTTTAAATCGCTGAGGTGTCTACGTTTCATAAATGTATTGTTAAAAGCATTAATTTATTCATTTGGTATTTAACACTACAGTACTCGCGCCTTCAAGTACTCATTGAGTGCTCGCGCGGGGCACATGTGTCACCCATTACCATAAGAAATTTTGAGTATTAAATTTAATGGTATTCAGAAAAACAAGTTATTATATTATACATCAGCTTTATCTTTACCATATACAGTTAAAGGTCAACAAAAATTGTCTTAGATTTTATAATTATGAACAAAACAATAAACTTCTATAAAAATTACATATTTTAGACTTGTTGAGATCAGCACCGTTTTGAACTATAGGAACATTCTAAATTATCAATTACTTGTCTCATTATAATGTTTTATATTATATCCTTACTATTCAATCATAATATCATCACTATCGGGAAAATAACAACTTACATACAAAATAAGTATGTATTTCACTCGTGATATTTCGTTTCTCGAGAGCTCGCGCGGGGCACATGCGTCACCCAGGAACTTTGTTGCTATATTGTGCAGCTGTAAATGCGTTGTGACGACTGTTGTGCTGCTGATGGGAAGTATGTCTCATATTTGAGGAATATCTAAAAGAACAGCACTGTATCGCAGTGCGTTCAGAAATTATTTATCAATTTTACATAGTGGGTGACACATGTCACCCACGCGAGCACTGTAGTGTTAAGGTCGGTTAGTGAAAGTCACTAACAATAAAAAAAGCTTTTTCTTTAACAAATTCTGAAATTTATCTAAATAATTTGGGACACTTATTTTTAAATAAGATTATGTCCAAAATTTGTCCATTTAACATTGTAAAATTATTTTATACATATAATTTTGTGTTTTATGTTGTAAAAGTCAATATGTTTGTATTATTTATTTGTGTGGCTATTATCAATATGGTGGAAATCATGTATAATTAAGATATATATTTTTTCATAATATATTGTGCATTGGCCTGGTGTGTTAAAAGAAAACGAAATTGATATGCACGGCTTACTGTAACAAAACTTTTGTCTCTTTATACAAATATAATATATATATTAAATATTTATGTATTAATTTCTTATTATATAGTGTGTCCTTACTGATATTTAGTCAACTCCTTACATATTTTTATTTGATTTTTCACAGTATTTTCTTATTATTATTTAGTACACTTTTATATCTATGAAACCTTATTTTATTACTCAAATATTATTATATATAGAATTATATTATTGTATTGAATGATGTTTTTATATTGTTAATGTCTAATGTATCACAATATTTTTCGGTATATTTATGTATTTAAGTAAATATATTTTTAGTTTTGATTTTACACTAGTGTATCATTTATATCAGTATCTATGTAATTCAAATAAACTTTTGCAGTGTTTTCCAAAAAAAATATTTAACTTATCTTCAAAACTACACAGACCTAATTAAACTATTTTATGTAGGATGAATCTTTACTTGCTTTGTTTCATGTTTGCAACTACAAAAATATCATTATTTCTGATACATTTTTTATGATGTCATTTTTCACTCAATTTAGTTGTGGAATCAATTTAAAAACATTTGCACTAAAGAATTTTCATAAACATAATTGTTATGAAATACTTACTTAGTAAACAAATAATACACACATTTCTGTCATTATTTCTCACACAACATTTCTTACACATTATTTCTAATTCACCAAAAAACAATTTGTTTTGTTTTTAAGAGACCATTGGGTTTGTGGAAAATACTGTATTTTGTAAATAATTCTGACATAGGTTCATAATATATTGATTGGCATTGTGTTCAATTGGTTTTTATTTTACATTCTAATTTTAGGATTGTTTTGTAATGAAGCATGAACCCCGTATTCCTATACATTTGAAATTATTTGATTTCTCAAAATCAAAAAAATAAACTTGTAACCAAAATTTTCTTCTATCAAATTTCCAAGTTTTATTATCAAATATATTTCTGTGACTAATAGAGTATTTGTTTTCAGACAACGTCTGGAGTTAATGCGTGAGATGTATCACAATGAAGCCGAGCTGTCTCCTACATCTCCCGACTACAACGTGGAATCACTTACTGGAGGAGATCCATTCTATGACAGATTTCCATGGTTCCGTATGGTCGGAAGGTAAAATAATCTAAGCAATATACTTACCTATGTGCAATATTATTTAATTCAACAGCCTCTCATCGTATTTTAACATGTTATTACAGATGCTTCGTCTATCTTTCTAACTTACTCTATCCAGTTCCTTTGATTCACAAAGTGGCCATCGTAAATGAGAAAGGAGACGTCAAGGGATATCTCAGAGTGGCTGTCCAAGCTGTTGTGGAAGAAGAGAATGTTGATTTCATTAATGGAGTGAAACAGTCAGCCAAGATTGCATTTGATGATGAGTCCCTTGGAAAAAGTAAACCAAAATCGTTCAATAATCAAACACTTACACTGAATGAAAAGAATAATCAACACAATCTCGAAGACAGGATTGTTGAAGGAATGGATTCCATAAAGATTGAAGAATTGGCCATGGAATGTGATGCAGATAGTGGGCGTGGGGATAGCTCTGTTGCATCTGAACTCAAAGATGAAGATCTTCCTGATCATTTGACTCCAGGGAAGGACTTTACCTTCAGAGTGACAGTTCTTCAGGCACAAGGAATTTCCACAGAATATGCTGATGTATTTTGCCAATTCAAGTGAGTGACATAATAAACTTAAGAGATATTAGAAAGGCCTCTTGATGATAGTTTGTTTGTTAATAATATGTGATTATGATTTTAGTTTCCTGCATCGCCACGATGAAGCTTTCTCTACTGAACCAGTCAAGAACACAGGGAAAGGAACACCACTTGGTTTTTATCATGTACAAAATGTAATTTTAATCTTCAAATAAATCAATTCTTCTTTGCTTCTCAAGAGATTAGCTATGATCCAATAATGTAAGATGATATATGTACATATTTATTGATTTGTTTAATTGTGTTTTGATTTTAGATCACAGTTCCAGTGACTAAATCCTTCTTGGAGTACATCAAGACACAGCCAATTGTATTCAAAGTTTTTGGTCACTATCAACAGCATCCTCTGCATAAGGTTGGTAAAATATTTAAAGTCTATATCTTTATCTATACCATTACGCCATCTCTCATTAATATATTGCATGTACAGGTCGTCTTCTCCTTCATGTCATGAAACTGAATACCTCATCACCAAGTTGAAGAAATTTGTGCTATACCTATTAATTCCAGAGACTTCTAAGCTTTTGAAGGCAGCTAAATTAATCACAATTACATGAAATTGCTGGCTTTTCCATTTCTGGAATATGTAGGAGAAGTTATGGAAGAATGGATGGAACTTTATTAGAATAGAATATTATTTTAAATAATTGTTATTTTGTTTTAAGGATGCCAAACAGGACTCAACATGGACAGCCCGAGCTCCTCCCAAGCGTATGTTGCCACCATCTATTCCTATCTCTCAACCTGTCCGCTCACCTCGTGGGGCTCCCCCACCTCCACAGGCTGCTCCCCCCTGTCATCTGCACTCCAAACATGACTTGCTTGTATGGTTTGAGATCTGTGAACTGGCACCTAATGGAGAATATGTTCCAGCTGTAAGTCAAATATTTATTCATTTCAAATACATAGCCTGGGCCTTTTACATGTTGCAATTCTGCAGAAAAAAATTCATACGTAAATTAGTGTTTGAAAACATTCTAAATACAATATCACTATATTCTTATGAAATTTGGCATTAATACTGACAGTGATATATATTTTTTATACACCTGCTTTTAGTGTATAATTATAATTCTAAGCCGAATAAATATGATCCTTTAAAATACAATAATTTCTTGTTGTTGTGGTTAGGTTGTGGAGCAAAGTGACGAACTTCCATGCCGGGGATTATTCCTCCTTCACCAAGGTATACAGCGCCGTATTCGTATCACAGTTGTTCATGAACCTGAAACTGAACTCAAGTGGAAAGATGTTAGAGAACTTGTTGTTGGCCGCATACGTAATAGTCCTGAACCAGCTGATGAAGATGATAACGACTCATGTGTCCTGTCTCTTGGACTGTTCCCTGGAGAACAACTGGAATTACCTGGTGATGATCGTGCTATGTTCAGGTATGTGATACTGGGTCTGTTAGAACTGTAAATGTCATAATAAAATATTGTGTACATTTTTATTAATACATACTTAATTATTTATAGATTTGAAGCTGCTTGGGACAGTTCTCTTCATAATTCTGCTTTACTCAATCGTGTTACGTCAGGAGGTGAAGTAATCTATATCACATTGAGCGCATATTTAGAGGTAAATAGAATAAAATTAAATTTTATAAAAAAAATCTACTAGGATTCTATCTAACAAAATAAAATCATCATCATAAAATAATAATTGTAATTTTAGTTGGAGAATTGCGCTCGCCCAGCCATAATTACAAAAGATCTGTCAATGGTCATTTATGGTCGTGATGCTCGGACTGGTCCTCGTTCTCTCAAACATCTTTTCAGTGGAGCTGCTCGACCTACAGAAGGACAGAGACTCACTGGAGTATATGAGCTTAGCTTACATCGGGCCTTGGAGCCAGGTAATGAAAAAATCAGATAAATATAATTAAGTATTGTGTATACTTATTTCTTCTCCAAGTTTGATCTACAATTATGCGGTTTAATCTTGTCAACAGGAGTGCAACGTAGGCAGAGGCGTGTGTTAGATACCAGTAGCACATATGTCAGAGGAGAGGAGAATTTGCATGGCTGGAGGCCAAGGGGAGATTCACTTATATTTGATCATCAAGTATGTTTTTCTGTCCTCTAAACATTTTCTAATATAAATACTATGTTGTGTGTTTTGGTCTATCTATGACAAGATATTGTGATTAATTTAAACTCTGTTTCTAGTGGGAATTAGAGAAGTTAACTCGCCTTGAAGAGACTGGACGAACACGTCATGCTCTTCTGTTGCGAGAGAGACTTGCACCAGTTCAACAGCCTAACAATGCTATCACACTCAATGTCCATGATATCACAAAATCTGAGAAGGTAAATAAATAATTTTATCTTCACAAACAATTTCTCATTGTTTAATATGAGTTGAGAGATTCAAGATGGTTTCAATAGAGTATTTTCAATCTTGTAACAACTGTACATTCAATATGATTTCTAGGATGCCTGCAACATGGTGGCCAAGGCAGGATGTGGTGGAGGAGTATCAGTATTCTGCGGAGGAGACACAGTCCCCACTCCACATCACACAGATCCCTCTGTCTATGAGCCTTGGGAGATGACCGATAGAGAGAAATATCTAACAACTAAATGCTTACGTCTTATTCAAGGTACATTTTCTCCCACATATACCATCACAACATATTATGTTACACTGAATATGCTCTTGGTTTTTCATATACCATAAAAGAGAAATAAATCAGGATGTGTCGAATCTCTTTCTGAGATCCAAGTTACAGTGTAATGTCTTATATGATATTTGAAATTAAAAGAAAGGGGAATCGTATTATATTCAAAGCTTTCATATTTTACAGAAAATACTGCTTAAAGTTTCTTTACCAATATTGTGTGTGATAGAGATATTTCTTTATATTGCAGGACGAATAGGAAACAACAAGGATGTCAATACAGTAATAGCAGGCTCCCCAGCTTCACCTGTAGATGAGGGAGTCACAGATTTGTCCACAACAACTAGTCTAATGTCTTCAATACAGAGTGCCAGCTCATTTGAGTGAGTACCATACATATCATTGGTGGATCCATGAAACCTCCCATGTGTCAATTTTTCAATATGGAGATATGGATACTAAATTATTTGTCTAATCGAGCCGAATTTACCTATGAAATAAACATATATCTATCTGTATCTATATGTATATGTAGCACATATGCTGAGATATCTATGGAAAAAGTTATTTAGCAAACAGTTTATTTTTTAATTATCTTATTTACAGGTTATGTTCTCCTGAACGCGCCCTGTTGGAACACACAATGCAAATGTGGGGAAGTAATTCCACATCCCAGAGTCAGACTCCTGTGCCCCAGGCTCCATTGGCTCTGTATGTTCCTGACTGTGAGGAGATCAGAGTAAGCGCTGCTGTTGCCAGGAAAGGGTACCTGAATGTTCTCCAACACAAGACACATGGATGGAAGAAACGATGGGTGGTATGTACAATATACATTTATGGTTGGATTGTAGTTGACCTGACTGATTTAATCTTAATTGATTTAATCATGCCTTTTTTTCCGTGTTCAGTCTTCCACCTTTTAGGTGTTGGAAAATTGAAGACATTTTACATCTTGAATTCAGCGATCAGGTTTGCCACCCATCCTGAATGTCTTAATTTTTTGTTGGCACGGGGAAGTCAGCTTGCATGTTTGTTGCATGCAGCTAGTCTGTTGGCTGCCCCACTTGTAGGATAAACTGTAATGATATAGTAGTAGTAATTCTTTTATTAACTTCCATCTTTTCTTGTGCAGGTTGTTCGCCGTCCATATGTTTTCATTTTCCGTTCTGAGAAAGATCCAGTTGAGAGGGCCGTAATCAATTTGGCTGCAGCTCATGTAGAGTACTCTGAAGACCAAGCACAAATGGTTAAGATGCCCAATACCTTCAGTGTTGTCAGCAAGCACCGTGGTTATTTGTTACAGACACTGGGTGATAAGGAAGTTCATGATTGGTTGTATGCTATCAATCCACTGCTTGCTGGACAGATTAGGTAAAGTATGCCTCATGATAATATGCTTCATCTGCAAAATCATTACATAAAATATTTAATATCTATATTTATTATTCACCCAAAATATTCAACATAATGAAACATTAGTTCACTCTAATAGGAACCATCAGTTGTCATAATTTAAAATGATATATTTGGCATTTTTTATTTTATTTTTATCCCCATTGCACAAACTTATGAAGAGTATTTAGTTTTTCATCAGTTTTTTTAAGCATAGATGATCATAATGTATGGACAGATCACTAAGACAAATAAAGTGAAATTAAATCCACGACACCGAGTGGTCTATCTGTTTTTTGTATATCTGTGCTTGAAGAAAACTCGGTGACCATAAAAAATGTTAGTAAAAATATGAAATATCGTCATCAAGTTTCTTTCTATTTAGCATGTAGTGTTTATGTATTGATTCTGTTCACTCATTGTAGTGCACAAATCAATTCTTGTTTTATATACATGTCATAAGTTTGATGATGACAGATCCAAGTCGGCGAGGAAGAATCCAGCGTCACAGCAACAGTCGCAACAACAAGGGTCGCTACAGACAGCGGCACAAGGGAAATGAGATACAATCACAATGGAATCTGTACTGGTTTATTAAATGCATTACACCCTCGCGATATATCCCAGCTTATTTCTAATTGCCATATCATATCTAAATAACAGATATTAACAATCTTTAGTGTGACTGCAAATGTTGTTGTTATACTCAAAGAAATTCTCAGATTATTACTGTTACGATTATTACTTAAAAAAGAAGAAAAAATGTCTCTATGGCTGACAAAAGATACAATAGTTTGTTGTTCATTTGTTAATAATGATGGCTTATTATTATGATAAAACAGTCAATATCTAGAGTTTTTCTGAGAATGATGAACATTTTTAAATATGACAATGTTAAACATTAATTAGTAAATTGAAATGCAAAGGATCGAGTCACCTTATACATGTTGATTGATAATGGTACTGTGGTATGTCTATCATAGTCCTTGTCTAGACTGAAAATTGAAGTGCTTTAGGTTGTGTACATAAATTCTCTCGACTGTGATAGTTTTCAATGAAAGGAAACAAATAATAAAATGTTATGGCCAACAATATTAGTTTTTTATTTTTATATACTTACTATATATTTCTAGTTGTTGTTAACACATTGATAATCATGGTTTGCATTTATTCCCTAGTGTTTTTATTGTTACTTTATTATTAATAACTCAGTATACATTTACATATCGTGTAAGTGCCAATATATTAACTCACAGTTTCCCTCATTTATTTAAATACATAAATTGACCATATCACACATACGCATACTGTGCATTTGTGTTTGTACGAGGGAACATGAAATAGTCGAGAATCTGTTGGCAATTAGATGTATGACATTGGGATATGATGTTAAATGGTACAGATTTCATATAACCTATATACTCTTTTTTATCATGACAATGTATTGATGAGAAGTAGTGGGCGCCATATAATGGTATGAAGATATAATGTAAGGCACCTGATAAGAATAGCATAACTCGTGTTACCCAGGTTGTATATTAAGGTGACAATAGTAGTTTTTGATATTAAAAATAAAAGTTACACAAGTTGCAATATATTGTCACACATGGATAATACTTATTGATGAAACCAGCACATTGGATGCTATTATGAAGTGTAATTAAAATGTACATAAATATTATTTCAACATTTATAAAATAGCATTTCAATATTTTGCTTACATAAATAAAAAATATAAATTTCTAGATATTTATGAAAAAAATATATTCTGTATTTGTTTTGATGTTTGAAAGAGTATGTCTCAATCCAAATAATACCTTTTTTTAAAGTGTTTTCATTCTCAAAACTTATGACTGCAAGTTTTGTGTACAGATCAATATAACAGAAATATTAGTTTATAAAGCTTTCTTGTTCATACAGCTCTTCTAGTTGAACTGTTTTAAAATGGAATACACACACTTAGCCCAGTAGCTTGATGAATGAGTATAAACTTTTAGTTTTGAAAAAATTGTATAAATGAAATGTAGCGTTACAATGTTATAAGAATCAAGTAATGTTATTATTATCTAATAGATGTGCACTCCATCACTTTTCACAAGACTATGTAATGGTTCGTTTTCGTGCTTTGTAGCAACGTTGGGCAACAACTACAAGACATTGTTCGCTTGCATCACAATATCCAAAGTGACAGTGCATATTATTGCCGTCATCTGACGTGATATAGGCAAGCACTGTCGCTGTTCATCATTTGCGTCAAGGTGCGAAATCGTACATTTAATCTATTTGATATAATATATAATGTATGTAGGTGTGTCTCACTACTCCAGTCCATAATATGACATAGTGTGTACCTATGTTATACTACTCTAATAATAATAATATATATGTAATGCTGTATCACTCATTTCCATTTTGTAAGCTTCTGTGATTTTAATTATCTAGTCAACAGCTTTGTAAGTGTATTTATTGTTCTCATTTATTATTATTATTATAACAATTATATTGATTATTTTTAGCCATGGCCACACTATAAGACACTCACAATGAACAAAGGGTTCTGTCTCTCATTTCTTCTCTCCATTGATATAGGAAAGAAAAGGGAAGGAAATCTAATTATATTTTTTCTCATTTCTTTCCTATACAGACAAAGATAAGAAAATAGAGCCAGAACCCTTCGTTTGTTGCATTTGTAGAGCATTGTGGGTGGAGACGGCTATTATGTAGATATGTATGTATGTATTTATTGTATTATGTTAATTTATATTTATTATATTTGTTACATTGGTGTAATGATTAATAATTATTAATTATTGTGATATTTTGTGTACATTTCTTATTATGGTTATCATTATTCTAGTCAAAATATTATTATTTTACCATAAGAGCATGGTTGAAAAGTTTCTATGTGTCTAAAGTCTTTGCAATTTGGCATTATAAAAAAAATAAAATAAAACATAATATGTGTTTGTGGATGTGAATATAAATATCATTGGTACCCAACTCAAAATTATCTAAATTATCTTGTGTACTTTGTGCGTTCTTGTGAAGTTTCAATATATTTTTGTTTTGACAGTTATTTTATATTGGTTAGTAGAGCATTATTTTTCTTTACTTAGCTTATATTTATGATCTGAAATCAATTGTGAGATGAAAAGTTTTCTTTCATTCTAGTCCGAATTCGTGCCAATTATTTAATTCTCAACAGTGTTCTACTCATATAAGTTTTGGTTTTATTCCAATATTTTGTCTATGATTACGTAAAGTGTAGAAAATTTTTAATCATTGCTCAGTTTTTTGACATTGTTTATTAGATAAAAGTTTTTTACAATATAATGAATGTATCATCTATTTAGTCATTCTAGGCTAGGGATTTCTTTAAAGTACTATTTGAATTCAATTTGATGCCCATGATTAGGAGCCCATGTTCCTGCTGTGGACTAATTGTTTGATATTGGCCACACGCTGCGTTTGTATATTTGGGTAACATGGTTAAGATATTATTCCTGCATTGAATTTTTATGGACCACAGAATGGATTTATGATATTGTCACATATTGAATCACATTGAGTAATATTATATTTATTACTTTTACCCAATTAAATGTATTGTTATAAAGTACTCGTTGTATTATTAACTTGTAATCTTAATCATTCCAATATTGTCAGTGTGTCTACATCACGCTTTTCATAAAATTGGAGCATCTCACATCTCATTCTTGGATTATTACGCATACTATACATAACGATCATACAATCATTAAATGTCAATATTGTCATGTTTTTATCTTTGTCTTTCCATTATGTTAATAGTACTGTGTTACCCTCCTGCCCCTAACGTTTTATTTGATGGAGAAAAGTTTCTGTAGACACGCTGATGAATTGTTTACATGACACACATAATAATATATATATTTAATACTTTACATTTATTGTGAGTTTATAATGTATTTAATTAATATATTGTATGTATTATTTGTAAAATTATTATAAGGAGATTGGGTTGCATTGTATTATGTACATGTACCTGTTGCCGGTGGTAGTGGAGTGGTTAGGTTTACGTGGTTATGTGTGGATCTTGCGTTGGTTGATAAAGTTTGTTTTTACATCAAGTTTACATAGTTAGGCTTGTCTCAGATATGATGTACATTAAGAATATTGTTATTTGTTCTTGTAAATGTATCTTCTGGGTGGAAATGAAATTTCTCCTTGAAAACAAAGAAGGTTTGGGATGGTGCAATGAATATGTACATGATTTGTAAATTAAGTCAGTTAGTTACTTGTACGGTATTATTATTATATTATATTTTTAGCAAAGTTAGATTAATCAGAAATATTTTCTATATGTATAGAGATATGTATGTTATGTATGAAAGAGAGCTAATTACGTGGCTTAATTTGTAGGTACCACAATGTTGACAGAGTTGTTGGTTTTCTAGATAAATTCTTTACAAAATATTTATTTACACTACGTAATAATTGTATTATTTCTATGCTTTAATAAATAAACAATAATCATTGACATCACAATCTACTGGCTAAGCTTAGTGAAGGAATAGGTAATAGTAAATATATTAAACACATAGTAAAATCTTTTATGTGAGTCAATATTATAATTTATTTACAGTATTGTATGATGTTTCAAAGTTTCACACTATTTTGAGAGATTAAACATTTAGAGTTGGAGATAAATCTTATAAGTAGGCTTACTACATTCAATGTTTGTATCTATATCAACATTTGTAATGGCGACACCACCCATGAAACATATTCAGCTACTTATAAGTGAAAAATTATCCATTACAACTAACTACTTAAATGTAATATGTACAGTGTCATTATTAAACTTGATTTGTTGTATTCAACACATAATGGATAATCATGTGGACTTGGGCTGCACACTAGAGGCCTGAGTCAATAACACACTTTCACGTCACGTTCCCGCTCCGTTAACGTTCGAGTATAGACGAAGTTGCAAGCAAGTGTCAATTTCGTTGCTAAGACACACAATAGTTACGAAAATTAACACTTTGGCGCAACATCGTCTGCACCTGAACGCTAACGGAGCGGGAACGTGACGCGAAAGTGTGTTATTGACTCAGGCCTCAGATATACATTTGTGTTAATGCAACTGTGACACCCCATTAAAAACGCATCACATTCACACTACAAACATTGGTTGTATTCAATCATGAATACGCCACAATCTGCTTCCATTACTTGTGTCTCTGTTATGCATATCTGGAGGAGTGTTCTAATGTGACGCCACAGTTGCCTTTACACAAGTGTGTGTCTGATGTGTGGCTTGCGTTATACAAGAAGCTTCAGCACAAATAGAAGAATGATCATGTTAAGGTTTTAGATGTTATTATGCGGTTGAATGCTTTCTGAGTTGATTGTTTAGTAAATTTCACACTACATTTGTGTTGCAATAGCTGGTCAGAATTTCACGATATGTTTGTAATGTGTCCATACTTAGCAATATCTAACTCTTAACTCACATTACATCTCACTGAAATTTTTTATATTGTAATATTTCTTTTTCTTCCAAGAAAAGTATTTTATGTGAGTATTTATGTTGAAAGTATATTCCTTTTGAATAATTTGTTGTAAACTGGTGAAATTACATGATTTAAATAATATTATTTATCAGTTATTAATTACTTCTTATTGTTTATGATTGATAAAAAGATAAATTAATTAATTACTGTGCAAATAAAATCATGTGAAATGTACGTTTTAATCAAACATGGGTGAGCAGGAACTCATCTCTTAAATGATTTGATAAAAGTTCAATGATTTTTAATCAACTGTACATTAATTAATTAAAATGCACTCATTTACAGTACAGGGTACCTAGACAAATTGCATTTGGCGATCGACTACAAACAAACTTTTCGACAATGTACATATAATGTTATTGATAAGTGACAAATTATCCATTACAATTAACTACTTAAATGTAATGTGAACAATGTTATTATTGAACTTGATATGTTGTATTCAATACAAAACAGATAATCATGTCGACTTGGGCTGCACACCTGATATACATTTGTGTTAATGCAACTGTGACACCCCATTAAAAACACATCATGGTACATTGTCGAAAAGTTTGTTTGTAGTTGATCGTCAAATGCAATTTGTCTAGGTACCCAGTTTACATACATGAATCAGTAGCTAAGTTTTCAAAATTGATACCGAAAAAAAAGATGATGTATTTTATGTGAAAGTGTTTGCCATAATAAATATTTTAGTTTTTTTCTCATATTTATTCCATTATATTGAAATGGTACATTCTCTGCCTCCTTAAATATTTACATTGATATTATCTTAATAATAATTGCACATTGTTTCTCCTATGAATGTATAGGACTTTCCTCAAATAAATAAATATATAAACTAAATTTAACTTATGAAGCTTATTTACCAAAGAATAATAATGATAAAATGAATCGTCATTATTATTATTATTATTACTATTGAAACAACATAAAAATATTTAAAAAATGAATAAATGTAATATATTTAAATAGAAACAGGGACTGGGTGTATTCACTAAATTAGAAATCAAAAGTATTGACATATTATATACATAGTAATATATATATATATATATATATTGATTAATTGAATGTGGATATTTAAAATGTATACCTGGGTCCGTAGACAAACCGCACTTTGCGATCGACTACTAGTAAACTATTCGACAATCTACCTACATGAACCGTGTAATTATGCGTTGTTGTTGCGGTTATTGTCGAAAATTCGTTTGTAGTCAATCATCAAGTACGGTTTGTCTAGGGGGTCTGACCCCGTTTGCAAAATAACATTATGTTTGTTTGAATTTAGGGTGTAGCGAGTTATATTTTAAATGTTCATATTCAATGTTTATTTTAGGTAATTTATCAAACATGTAATTGAATATAATATTCAAAGCTAAATGTATTACCAATATTAATAACTAAAATGGTGTTAAGTCATAAATAAATGCTTTGAAATTACATAATGATGTTTAATTGCCTGGTAAGAAGGTATTATTATTCACTTATTTACCCCTATACAAGCCACTGCTTGTGTTAATTAATTCGATGGCATAGCGCACAGAAGTGGTAAGTACAGTTTTCATAGTTTTGAGATAATCAATGTTGAAAGTTTGAGATGTCATACAATCTAGTACTAACCACACATAGTTTTTGTTAAATATCTCGTGAATGACACAGAGTTACGCAATAATATTCCTAAGGAACATACTTCAGATGATATAGATTCGCATGCGTATAATAACTCATTTTAGGTAAAAACTGCACTTACCACATCTGTGCGCTACACCATCGAATAATCTATTAGCTAACAGGAGAAGCAACATAAACAAGATATATATTTTCTTTCAGTACTTGGGTGTCTACCTACACTAAATATCAATACTGAATATTACAAGTATCTTCCTATACTATGTATTAATTACCCTGCAGCATGAAGATTTTAAAACTGAAATTAGTGAACTGTATGTTTACTAACACTTGTATATTAGATGGGTTAGTTGGAAGATATCGCGCTTCTGCGATAAACTCGCCCATCGCACAATTTTTTTGTATAGTTAAATTGAATATTTTCATATGTTGTTTTTTTGTGCAATAAAGTTTTTTTATTATTATTATTATTATTATATTTTTTTACAAAACAGAGATTTGTTTGATAGGATGAAGAAAACCCCATCAAATTTGGAGCTTTGGCCATCTCATAAAAGGTGAGAAATATATGGCGCTACTGCTGATCATGCAAGAGAAGATTGAGGACTGTAGAGCACTTACATGGAGGTGTTTCTCCAAGCTTTAAAATATCTGGGAGTGAAGGGAGATGAAAAGTTTAGGACTCATTAGGAGAGCTTTTTCTTTTAATATTTTTATATTGTTACACTCTATGGCAGTTTTATGACAAAAATCTTAATCGAAATGACTATATAATTGTATTTCAACACTATAATCTATTAGGAAATGAAGATACCATTTTATATCAAAATTAATGACAGGAAACCTTTAAATTACTAAAATGACAAAGAATTTTGGTCATCTGAGGGAGGAACAATTTTTTTAAATACATGCAATCTCTAGACGTTTTGAAGAAGAATGAGCTTGCAAGAAATAATCTTCACTTAAATTGCGCAGAAGAATGCAAAATATCAAAACAATTATTTATATACACGTACTTATATATTATTTATAATGTCTACCGATGTGAGAGTATTCGACAGTTTCGCGGCAAATAATAACGTTCATTCGACCAGAGAGAGATAAAATAATTTAAAATAATAATAACTAGTGCAGGTGAAAATGAGGCAGGTATATTTGTGGGAAGGCTTTATTATAATTTTTTACCTGTTGAAGCATTGGCCGGCGTATGTTGTATGAGAATCCAACGAGAAATTCCATAACAAACAAATGCGAGAATGTTGCGTCGGGGGTGGACGTGTGTCGCCGATATCAACAAATAAAATCAAACTATAATGTGTTTATAACAAAATAAAGTGAATTATGGTGATTTTTATAAATAAACCAAGTATTTTGCATAACTAACCTAATGTTGATTAAATAACGTTGAATAGTTTTGTGTGGTGCAAGTGCATTGAATATTTTAAAATAATTTTAATGATTGCATCTTCGCGCTTACCAAATTTTACTGAATTCATTTTCACACCGTCTCTTTCTTCTGAAACGTTTTTAATTATTAAGATTTGATAATATCACAGATTTTTTTTAATGGTTAATTACACTTAATAATTCAATATCGTTATCTGTGAGCTTTTTTTTAATAACTGGATATAATTTAAAACTTCATTGACGGTAATTATAATTAATTTCTCATAAGAAGTTCCATAAGTAAGGTACTTGATACAATTTAATCTGTGCTCTTAAATTAAGTGCTGGTGTTTTGTGTATTATTTTATTTATCTGTCGTTGGATTAATTAGATTTTCGAATTTATCGATACTTAAATGTTTATCGCGTAAATAAATTACCCACTGATTACATTTTTATTGGTACGAATGTTATTATTTTAGTGTGCAGTGCAGTTTTTCTTTTATATGTATTATTTGTGAAAGAGTGATTTTATGCATTAGTATATAACTAAATGAAAGGAATTGAAATATCAAATACAATGATACATGGTAAGATAATACTATTCTTATTTATTTGTTTATACATTTTTTCATTTAACTTTCTATGAATAATAAAATTTATAAAATAAATTAAATTTTTAAAATTTATTTAATATAAATTAGTAGGTACGTGGTAGGCGCAAGCCTGTTACATTTGTATTGGTTTACGATGATACAGTTTAGGTATTTGTTTACTTTTTTGTTCCGTAAGCAATCAAAAACACAGTGGCTAAGTTTTTTTTACTGTGAATGGTTGGGTTTATTGGAATTTATTATCGATCGGCAATAAACCCACCTTCTTCTTTATTTCTTTTAATGCACCCGAAGAAGAGTAAATTATGATAACTAAATCTACATTATGTACAATTATTTTTATGTATTAATAATAATAATTATAAATAGTTTACAAAAATTAGATTTACCGGTTAATTTGTATATTAAAATTCAAAAATCTATTATAATAAATACTTGTAATATTGTAAAAAAGTTTTTGAACACAGATATTTCAGGCACAATGCTGGTATTTTGATCCCGCGTTTTGAGCCTAATCCTTTGATATCCTGTATATCTGGATAGGTGAATTTTTCCCGGCATTAGACTGTTAAGTTTTTGTGTGACCATGACTGATCATATGGAGACTTATCTGGTTGTATAATGCTGAGAAGTGTGGATGGCAATTCTGCCGCCGCGTAAAAAAAAAAATAGACAAAAATAATAAGATTACAACATGGTATATACCTACAAATAATTTTGCCCAATGTGCGAGTTTATCGCAGAGACCCGATATCTTCCAACTAACCCAATGAAATAAAACGAAAGACTAATTGAAAACAATGATAAAAAAGAAAAAAATAAGTCTTTAAAATGATACATAGAAACTATAATATTAAATAGCTAATTTTATTTATTTATTTGAAGAAGACAAGTTGGTGACTAAGTTTTATTTTACACATAATGTAGGTAGGTACCTACATATTTTGACTATTTGTTAGTCGCGCAAAAAGGTCGCATCAGGAAAATCCTTAGTACATCTACATACCTACCTACTAGCAACACGAATGTACCTTTTAAAATAATATTGTATCTAGTTTGTATGAAGCTGTTTTAATGCGTTTATAATTCAACATGCGAATCAAATCACCACCGTGAAGGCCGTCTCCCATCGTGAGTTTTATTTGTTAAACATTTTTAACATGAGAAATACCTATATAGGTATTATATTATGTAAGAACTCAAAGATTTTAGATTGAGATCATACAGGGTTTGTATTAAAATTCAATAATTTTGATTACATTTTATGGTATCATCATTAAATTTGTTTTCACCTTAACATCAATGATTCCCCTTGGTAATAAAAGGAATATCTATTCTATCACGGCATACCTCACAGGGAAACCATCAGATTAATTGTAAATAAACACATATATAAAATTGGTTTACATTTGATTCGTTGTTTTAAATAATAATATGTTTGTTTCAATGTCAGCTGGCCACATCGTGTGTAATTTGTTCTTCTTTTTTTTTTAATTGATTTTGATGCGTTACGTATAGAATCAATTATGACGCTTAGATTCGACACTATTGTATTGTATTGTATTGTACACAATGAGTTTTATGTTTTGTTGTGATAAATCATAAATAATTTAGTAACTTCCGTTAGTCACATCAAACATCACGGCTCGTTAATAATGTGATGGACAGGGAGTGCAAAACCAACCGTTTTAAGACACGATTTTTATTTATCAGTTCAATAATCGGTTAATCCGGTTAAATTTTTAGAGTTTTTCCGGTTCTGATTCAATTTTAAGAGCTTGGGTAAAAAATAAATAAAGAGAATTCATTATATATTCATTTGCGTATAAAAAAACTTTAACCACGTACCCAATGCCGTGATGACACAGATCAAAATAATCTACTTTTAATAAGGTTTTACAAAGAAATATTTTTCAATTCGGTGCTTTTTTGAGCAAAGTCAGAGTGACTTTTATGAACAACATTCTCCAATATCGTAGGTCTTTTATCACCATTTTTCCTTTGAAATAAGATCTGTATAAAAATATCAGCCCTCTGAACATTATCTCAGATAATCTTAGAACATAATTTAAGACAATCTCAGAACATGAATCAATCTAAGGTCCATCATATTCCCTAATTACCTACAGAAGTGAATGCCTCGGCGCACAGTTTTTGTATTTTGTGACGTTTTCGTTTTTTTGTGTTTTATGAAACCGATTAAATATTAGTAGTAGTAGTAAAAATAGTAGTAGTTAAATATCACTTCGGGTAAACGAAAACCTATTTTTTACGGTGTCAGTCATACAGAGCGCCTTATGAGTATCTTTACAGCGCCTTTTAGGTATCATTATATGACACGGTGATACAGGCAACCGAATAAAACGAATGTTATTATTTCGATTCGTTTTTTATATAAATGTACTTATATATGTTAAAAAAATAATAATGGTTTCGGAATTAAGGTGAAATCGTATGTGAACCTTTTGTAATAAGGTTTCCTAATGATACTATCATTAAAACTATAATTTCATTATCTAGACACTAGGTCGCTTAGATAAATTTAATGATGTGCTTAAGGCAATTATTTATCTTTTTTGATCCAAATATTTATATCTTTGTCACATCATCATCATTCTTGATACCTATTACGTAGGTAATGTTTATACATCATTTTGATATGAGCCGTCTCATACTCATAATTGGACAAAATTATCTTCATTTTCAATGTACCTAAATCTATGTATTTATAGTTTATAGTGTTTATACTATCACGGAATGCCCTCACCATCTTTACTATAAGGGCACACGGGACTCGTACCCAGGGCCGTTTTTTATTTATCAGGGGGAGGGAAAGGGTTAGGGAGTGCACATTTTATACATACCTAATCTTTGAATTGAAGATTTTACTTGTTTTGTAATATTATTGACAAAGTTTTTCGTTTTGTATGTTCCGTACTACTTTATTTAAAACAAATATTTATTTTGCTTTTTTTATTTATTTATTTTATTCTTCTTGCACATCATCATTCATATAACAAATAAAATAAAGCAATATACACAAGAAAAAATGTGATGATGTGCAATGGCGAGATTATCACTATATAGTGATTTCTTCCATCTAACCACGCTTTTAAAGCCAAGAAAAACATTATATTCGTCATTTATAACTACTATCTATTTTAATAAATATTATGGCTTATGCCTTTTTCGTATTGGAAATAATATCAAAATTTTCATATATTATATCGATTTTGTATAAAGCTATCGTAAATGTAGAATGTAAAGTATTCACAAATGAACTTAGAACATAGCTGAACACTCTGTTATGGATACTACGCCCAAATTATTTCGTGTGGGAAATACTAGAATTAACATGATACACATACATGCTGTATACAATATAATGATAATGATTGTTGTTGTTTGTTCTTATTTTGTGATTGTATACTTGCATAACCTACGCAAGCTTTGTCAAGAAACGTTTAATCAAACCAAATTTCTATTAGACCTACATTACAAGTAATAGTAAAATATTATGGTGATTATTAACAAATTTCGAGTCATAAACATTTATACTACTATTCTTCATGCAATTCAGGCTTAGTTAGACGATCTCGAACTGATAGTTTGAATCATTATTAGTTAACCATGTTTTTTTTTTTTAATTTATTTATTTTGATAGATACAGCAGCTTTCACAATGAATAATTCAATAATACAATTAATTATTTACATCGCCAATTAAAGTATTTGAACTATGAACAATTTAGCTTCACAATATTTAAAAAATAATTATAGAAAGAGGACATAAAAAAAATTATAGGAGGAGGAAAGAGGATTTGACAATTTGTCTTTAACATAAAATATATTAAGTGTACTTTTGTGCTACAATTTAACGAACTTGAAGGCATTTTAGACCGGTGTAAGCAGAATTTGAAGTATTTGTTTTTTTGCATTTTTTTTTAATCAGAAGTTATTGCCTGAAGCCTGAATTGCATGAAGAATAGTAGTATAAATGTTTATGACTCGAATGCTTTGCAAAAATCAACGGTACATGAAGTGTCAATGAAAATCAAGAAGAAGATGTTAATTGTGGATGCAGATATTAAAAGAATTCTTAAATACTTTCAAATTTATCGAATATAATGTAATACTTCTAAAATATTTTACAATAATTATGCCTGACTAAACAAAATGCTCAACAAAATATACGACAAAAAAACGACACTACATATTATGTACCTACAATTAAAATTAACATTGAAGTCGAGATTAAAATTAACATATTCGTGTTCTCATTTTACACAATGTAATGAGAGGTATTATTACTACGTATACAGTATTATAAAACATGAATATTTTAACAAAATAGTTATATTGTCTTCATTTCTAACTTCGTTTACTCGTTAATTACTATATTTAGTCATAATAAACAACTTGGAAAATTCATGAACTTTAACACAGTGCGTAGTGAATCGAAATAATATTATTAATTTATTAAAAAAAATGTGTTTTCCGCAATAAATAATATTATTGTATGCCACTTGTTAATATTCGACCATCCATTTTATATTTTGGTTTCACAGTTTAATACGTTGATATTATCGTAATAAAGTTTGCTTTTAATAATTTCATTTTACTAATTGGGTACTCATTATCAGGCAGGTTGATAATTAAAATTTTGATAAAGTATTCATTAACCTCTGTATTTACAGCTGTGTTTGTTGATATCTGTTTCATAATAATATATTATTTTATTCTTCCACTCTTGCATCCTGATAATTTATTCTCAAGGTTTGTTGCCAGGATTTTGTTTTGCTTTACACATACACATAGAAATGAGAGCTTTATTTACGTATTATTATATCTAAAGAGGTTATACCACATATTTCTAGGTATACATGTAGTTTTACCAACTCTGTGTCAATAAAAGATGACTAATTCAGGATAGATGGCATATCTCATCGCTGAACTGAAGATGTTAAATGTACGAAAAGTGACGTTTTAAGAATATGTGCCTTTTATAGTAGTGGCTTCCAACCCCCGGATCGTAGATCAAATGGTACCGGGCCGCGGAAGGAACATGAAGATCGGTCCTTTTTATTTTTGTTGTGTAAAATTAATTTGTTAAAAACCCAGGAAAACGTTTGACATTTGAAATAACTATACCTTTTCTTAAATCTTAAGAAATTTTGATTGTAAATGTGCCTTTTATAGTAGTGGCTTCCAACCCCCGGATCGTAGATCAAATGGTACCGGGCCGCGGAAGGAACATGAAGATTAGTCCTTTTTATTTTTGTTGTGTAAAATTAATTTGTTAAAAACCCAGGAAAACGTTTGACATTTGAAATAACTATACCTTTTCTTAAATCTTAAGAAATTTTGAGTGTAAAGAAAATCACCAAAGATCTAAAAGAACGGTCCTCAAAGATAAATAATCAACACTTCCCCTTCAGTGGGACACGGAGAAATTATCAAACGTTGACCGGTCAGCGGAGTTAAAAAGGTTGGAGACCGCAATATTTTACAGGACGCTTGAAAGCTACAGAAAAGATTGGGAGATCGAATTTAATTAAATTATATTGTACAATATTATCCAATACAAGACTAGAAAACAATTCTAGGTAATATAATAATGAAATAATAAATTAAGAACATCTTGTGCAGGTTTCGTGTCTGCCCATTTTACGAAGATATTCGTGAAGATAATAATAATATGATGGTAAATACTACGACAGCTTTGATTCATTCACTGTGTATTTATATCGTATAGCAACTATACTTTTTATTGTTTAGGAATTTATATTAATTTTAGTGGTCGCTTTTTGGGAGTGGCTAAGCTTACCACGATCCAAATCTTTTCTGTTTATAGTTTATAATATATCGTAAATTTACTTCGTACCTCGCGATTTTATACCTAAAATGTAATTACAAATTGTTGTTGTCGAGATACTTTAAATAAATTCCACAGTTCTTATTATATACTCGTATGTGATTTAATGAAATAAATACATAGTAAGTTAGTAGTTAGATGTAAGATTGCATAATATTAGTTCAAAGTATTTGTATAAACTATTGTTTTAACTTAATTAAAAGTATCACATGACCTCATAGTTCTGTTCATACCTGTATAATATATACTTCACAGTGAATTTTTTACTCTAAAAAGCACAACACATTTATTTTATGGAAAATAATTATAATATTTGTGCTCATCGTTACAAATTACAAGTAGGTATATTTTTTAGTAAGTCTGTTAGATTCAAGAATTTCATCCTTATGGGTGTACTTAGTAACTGAAGAACTAACTTTTACCAAAATATAAAATGGACGGTCGAATATTGACAAGTGGCATACAATAATATTATTTATTGCGGAAAACACATTTTTTTTAAATAAATTAATAATATTATTACGATTCACTACGCACTGTATTAAAGTTCATGAATTTTCCAAGTTGTTTATTATGACTAAATGCAATAATTAACGAGTAAACTAAGTTAGAAATGCAGAGAATATACCCAACTATTTTGCATGCATATATTATGCATGTATGATATACCAATAGCAATAATATTATTTTGTATTGTCTTGGCTTTTAATTATTCAATGAGTAATAATACGTGTGTGTTTTATGTGTATTTTATGGAGAGATGATGGTCCTGGCTGGGACATGTTCTGAGAATGCTCAATGATAGTTGGCCAAAACGAGCGCTGTACTTCCGTCCGCAAGGGTTCCATCGACCCGGGCGTCCCTCTTTCACAATACACTGTTCCTATAACAACGAATTCAGAGCGCAGGGAACGTCGTGGAAAGAGGTGACGCAATTGGCGCAGAGACGCTCTGAATGGAGGAGGCTGGTTTCTGTCCTGTGCTCCCGAGAGGAGCGTTGAGGGCGATGAATGAATGAATGAATTTTAAGTGATTTGTACTTACTATTAGTAACGTTTTATAAATAAAAGATAACAGTCGATTATTGTGTTGATAAGTATAATTTAATTAATAAATATTGATCAGTTAAAAAGAACTTAAGCAATTACATAAAATCAAGTAATCTCATAATCCTTATAAGAATGTTAACACTTCAAACACAGGTAACGTTTATTATTCATGAGTAGATAAACTTGCATTTGGATATGTATTTTATTGTTACTGATATAATAAAATAATGAATTTATTATTAACATAATACAGGTACATACTACTTTACTATTACATTGTTTACCACTAGATCTGCCCACTCGAGTAAAATAGAATATTTATATAAGAAGAAAGACTATGACATAAAGAGAAAAGACACCTTTATTGTTATGGTGTTGGTTATCTGTTTTATTAGTGGATGTAAACTAATACTAGGTATCATAATAAATTGTAAGCATCCGGTCTATACTTTTAAAAAGTTAAAAAAATCGAGTAACTCCCATTGTTCTTTTTTATCCTATGAATAGTCATCAATTATCCTATGAATAGTTTTTTTGAAGTTTTTTTTTTAAATATCAATACTTTAATCAGCATTCTCAGTGTAAGCAATATGCTTGTATCTTGAAGTACAAGTAATTCGGAATCATGATTCATATATGTACCTACAGAATTTGGGTCTCTCACAATCTCTATAGATATTGTACTGAAGGAAAAGTTTTGTTCTAATAAATAGTTTAAATGTAGTTAATGGGCAGTCAATATCATTTTAATTCTAAAATTGCTAACTTAATTTGCAGCAAAAGGCTCATCAAAATCTTTTTTATTGCATCTTTCATTATTCTGATTATAAAATATATCTATCCATCCCATCACAGCATCATCATCCACTAGTGGGGTAGTCAGCGGACTAACTTCTTGTAATAAACACTCAAGTCGTCTTCTCCGTGCCAACAGAAGTTAAGAGATTCAGGATGGGTGGCATACCTCTACGCTGAACCGAAGATGTTAAATGTCTTGAAACAGTGTCTTTTTTTTAATACCTACCTGTTTTTTTTACAGGACACTTAAGATATACAGAAAAGTGTGAGAGGTGATTCTTTATCGGGGACTCCACGGTCAATAAATAAAGTTTTATCACATTCATTCATTATAAAATGTTGAAAGCAGAATAAGACGATCGGTATCTAGATGTTACAATTAAATGCAACGCAATCGTCTGTAGCAACGGGGATTAAATAATATCGAAGGCTGAATACATAACATTATGGCTAAGTCATATCTTTGATTGTTTATAAAATAAATGTCTGTCTTCGTCGCATTAATAATAACATTATCACCACAAGATGTCTCTATACCTACTGCAACTTTTCAACAAAATAAATAAATACAAAATACATATTATTATGTACATATAATAGATAATATCAATACGAGTATATAAATAATGTAATCGAGAAAAGTGATACTGTGTTGGGATATAAAATTTGTCCCTAACGACTTGTGTCGAGGTGATTGAGACATTAATGTCTCACCTTCCTCAGGGATATTATTAGGTATTAAATATATTGTACATACGAGTATATTTATTATTAAATTTAGTACCTACTGGACACCTGTATAAGCCATTCTATCGCTTCACTAAAAATACAATATACAAAGTATTTTGTACCTTTATCATTTGTGTGTAGTTTCTAAAACGAAAATTTTCAGAAAAGAGAGGTTGTTGAGGAGAAGTTATAACCCATTATTTTTCAATAGCAGGGCTAACTTTAACTTATGCAAGCAAGCAAATTAGTTACTTAGGTACTTACTTCGAGCTCAAACTGGTAGTGTTGACAGCACCTGTAGTAATTTTATGATATTTATACGTCAATAAAGATAAAACAAAAAGACTGGAATAAAATATATTTTTATCTATTTCATGGTATCTCCCAACAGTAGGGTAGTCATAGGTTTAGTGTATATATTTATCAATTTCACTTATTTTAGAGGCACTAACTATGTAACAATTTCTAGACATTAAAAAAAAATTAACTTGAATTCTTATGTTTATTTGTTACATGAATTTAAAATACGCTATCGCGATTTCAGTGTTCTTACACCATTGAAAAGCTCGTCAATTCATGTAACAAATAAACATAGAAATTCATGTAACAAATAAACATAGAAATTCAAGTTATTTTTTTTTAAATATATATTTATCATTTAGATTATAATAGGACATTCAGGATGGATGGCATACGATGCTGATGAATGAAAAATATTGAATGTTCACGATGTTTTATGAATATCTGCTTTTTAATTAGCACTCGAAAGCTTATCAAAAAGTGTGGATGACCTATTATTTGTTGGAGATTTAACGGAGCTTTTATTGAAGTAATTTAATAAAATGTGTTAAAGAACAACACTGTTTATTTTTCACACTGATAATTATAATTTATGACTCGAGCGCTTTCATCAAGATAGCTTGACACTATCAAGAACTGAATATATATTTTTTTAATTCTAAATAATACAACAAGTAATTATATGTGTAAAAAGATCTTCTTTAATTCAATTAAATATTTTTACTCTGTCTCATCATTAATGATAATTTGTATAAAATTAAGTATTTAAAAATACAACCTATCGTTACTGATTGGCTTCTATGATCAAAATTCATCACCTGCCTTCCTTGTTTTTTCTTTAATATATTTTTTTATGTCTACCAATTTCCGGAGAGACATATGTTGGCTCTTGAATAAATATGAATTGCCAATTTTGCCTTTTTTTATAAGTAACGCTTAACAAACAGAGTTTAGAGGGTAATAACGTGATGCCTTTAGTATTTTTGTAATTCCAGTTGAAATATATTATTTTAGTTACTTAATGGTATGCATTACTGAGCGCAGGAAATATTGAAGGAGAAGGTGACGAAATTGGCACAGAATCGCTCTGAATGGAGGGGGCTAGTTTCTGCCCTGTGCTTCCGAGAGGAGCAGTGAGGGCACTGCTAACCTTAGTATTTAATGATGATGATGATGATGACGTTGGATGATTTATTTTTTGACGCCTTTTTTTGGATGATTTGTTTTTTTCAGCCCCAGTGAAATGGGTGACATTAATTTTGCTTCCAAAACGGGTAATGTTGCTCTGACGCCGCAGATTGGCAGACAGCCTATTCCACATCCAGAACCCGCAATGCCAAAGTCCTAGTCATGTAATTATGTGTATAAAATAATCGAATGGTTCATGATTTTTTTATTCAAATAAACTGTAAACGCGGGAATAATCACGTTCTCCATTCTGATTTAGTATTATTTTTTTACACAACTTAATTAGCTTGATAAATAATTTTGTATACTTTGAATTGTAATTTTAGTCATTAATAATATTTTCCGTTTAATTGTATATTATGTGTTCAATGTTTTAACATATCATCCGTATTTTGTACTATATATGTATGATGGATGTACAATTACGATGCTGTCGCGAGATTTGTCATGTGTCATTGTGCTGAGCAAGTCGGTAAATTAATTGAAAGAAAGTTTCATGTACCGAGGTTTTTTTTTCATTTATTTATTTTTATTAAATAGCATACTATAAGTTTACTTGTATGTATGTTTGTAGTTTATTTGTTGAAGAGAAGGAATGAAACGTTACGTTGCAAACTTTAGTTAAATCCTGCGAACAACACGGTGTCTACCAATTTATTGAATAAAAAAGCTGTTTGAGAACGGGTTTTGGCGTCCTCCACGCATACAAATATTATACTACCATAGAGTAAACAATACAATAACTTGCCACGCCTCAAAAACTTCATATCTCAAATTTGGCTGGATATTTGGAATATGGACGATTTGTAAATGGCACCGTCTAATAATCCGTGACCATTTTGTTCTTACGTTAGTGAGGATCTATCAGGAAACAAAAATATTTATTATTTATGAGCGTTAACAAGTTTCACTTAAAAGTGAAACAGTAACATTTCAGACACACATTTAATGTTACAAATTACAAAACGTGAACAAGATAAATAAAACTTTTTTTGTCTGATAGAGTTGAAAAAGTAGAAACAAGAATCACATTTCTAATTAATATTAGGAATTGCGGGGTTTAAAGAAGGCTGATTAGATACCTACTATTTCAGCCATTTAAAATTAGATATGTTCATTATTATCATTAGCAATAAGGAATCATTTTGATAATTTTTAAAAAAGCTTGATCAATATCCCATTTGTTTTAAGAATTTTTTTTTTTTAAATTATATCGTAAAAAAATACAATAAAGTAATATTATCTTTCAATGTAATTCCTAATGGCCCATTGTTGATGTGTTTACCTTTTAATACACAGCAGTAAAAGTATGACAATACATAGGTATAAGTATAGATATCTCGCTTGTGTTGAATTAATATATATGTATGTATTCTGTGTATATATACCTATAGGTACGCGGACCCGCGAGTATGCAGGAGGGAAGTATAATATAGATACCTATATATAATAATATAATGATATATGTACCTACTCTAGAATAGAATACTCTTAAAACCTTTTTTATATTTTTATACCTGCCAGGTGCGTTTAAACACGGTATATTATAATTATTATACATATACATTTAATTTCAAACATCAGAAAATGTTAAGAGGTTGTTTTCTTCAAATTTATAATGGCCATAAACGTACTGGGAGATATATGGCGATTCTTCGAAAAAATATCTTAATTTTCTTGCAGCCAGTATTATTATAAATAAAGTATTAATATATGAAATATGTAAAAATATATGTTGTGTTATGCCAAAGCCTTTGGTTTATTGAATTGTCAAAATTCACATTTAAGTTGGCTGAGAATTTTTAGGTGTGTTGTTGGAGCAATAAAATTTCAAGGCACACACTTGAACTACATAAAATGTGTTATTTATTGTGATCCTCGATTTTTAGTAAGCTTACATCACTGTTAGCAGTATTCCACACACCATCTTTCGAAGGAAAGGTCGTAACATAAGAGTTAAATATTAATTAGATGAAAATACTGGCTACTAATTGGAAATAAGTTTTCTTTATTCGTCAATCATTGCGTTATGGTTGTCTGTTTCAATTTGTTTTTTGGGATGCAGCAAGTTAGCAGCTGTATTCTCTAACCTTTCAAATGAAAGTCTGACATATTATTTCCCATAGACTGCTGAAATATTAATTTGCTAGGCATGTATTGACACTAAATTTATAACATTTATACATGACATTATCTACATTAAGTAGTTTTTTTTTTACTTTACTCTATTACTCTCTATGTAAACCAGTTAAGTATGTAATCATTGGCTTAAAATCTTACTCAATAATTAAATACCCTTATTTAATAATGCAATTACTTATTATACGAGTACGAGAAGGCTGAATAATGAATTAAATACATTTTTTTGCTCGCTATCCAGGTGGTCGATGGGTTTTTAATTTTTTTTAACCAATTCAGTACAGTATTATTCAATTCAATTTATTCAATAATAAACAATACCTCAAAACAGCGACTAATCAATTGAGATTAGTCCAAGCCTTGGATTTTTAACAGGCAGACTGGGTATTTACCCAAAATGTTAAATTTCAGGGGACGCAGAATTTTAGAAAATCTATTGGTGTGAAAATGGTGCCAAAAAATTATCTTGCCAAAGGCGTCTTTTGCTTTATCGTGGGACCTGGGTTAGTCTTAATACATTTAGAATTTTTGACATACTTTTTGCAACTACGTTAAATTAAGATAAAAAAGTAATTCCTTCAAATATATCGATTGTTGTCAGTAATGAGTAGTCGTTATAAATATTGGCAGCTGTAATTTATAGTGGATATTTATATAGAAAATCGGAGAAATACATAGTGAACTGTAGCGAATTAGAAATGCTGTTCCTCGAATCCAATTGCCAATTAGCAATACTCATTAAATATCTGCTTTATTTTAACGAACCATAACGGCGTCAAATTATTTCATACAAAAGAAACATTTTTGTTAGTTTAAATGCATATTTTCTATTTTTTTTTGTTGGTTTTCGACACAAAACAAAGATGATAAAGTAATCAGGCATCTCAATTGGAGATCCATATTTAAAATAACGGAATTGGTGATCTTTGTTCATGGACATCTAATGTGACTATACTCTTATAAGCCAGTCTAAAACTAATTTGTTAGAGTTGACGTTTTTCTCATTTCTTTCAATTATACTTTGCACAATGTTACAGTGTGTAATTATGGTTTTTATACCAAGTTTCATTCAGTCATGCTTAAAGGCCACTTCAAACTTTTTCATTTTCATTTCGAGCAACACGAACACTTATTTTTCATCAATATCATCCATGCATCTTTTTTGGGGTCTACTTATGCTTCTCTTGTTCTCCCATGGTCTTAATTCCGGAATCCTCGGCTACTGTCTGCTATCCTCTTTTCTAAATATATGATCCATTGCCTCGTCTGTTTGAAGACTTTGTCAGAAGCATCCACAATCTTAGTTTTATTTCGGATTGTTTCATTTCTTATTTTGTTTCTCAAGCAATCATTTTCAATCTATTATCAAGAGGCTTTTGGTCGAACTTTTTTATAAATACATTTTTGGGTGAATTGTTGTTTGACCCTAAATTAAAAGTACTTTTAAATTTTTATTCTTACTGTGTTATAGCTTTTTTCACGGATCTTTTGAGTTATGGTGACATAGTAAGATGTTAACACCCTGAGTGGGATGTTTTTATTGTAGTTTATTTAAATTACGACCGCAGGTACATAAATAGAAATTTATTTCTTCAATAATTTTAGAACATAAATTTCTACAAATTTTATTTACTGTAAAATAATTTAATGTCGTGTTTTGTTTCAAGTTTTGGAATATTTCAACAATTCTTGAATATTTTTTTTCGTTTTTAAATAAATTAATATTTTTAACTCTAGTTTTAGCTATTATTGGCACGTAAAGAATGACTTGATGTTTATTACATGCAGTCAGTGTACTTTACCCTACTTGTGGGAAGAACCATATTAATGAATGTTGTATATTTTTAAAGTTTTTTTTACAATTTGATTTATATTCATAAAATTGTTTTTCAACTGGTTTAGACATACCTATATGATAATCTTGATGTTCTAGAATCTTAACAGAAGAATATCATTTCAAAATAGTTGTATAAAAATACTTGACTGTGGTAAAGTGGTAAAAAATTATTTGGAATTTCTTATAGTTCTACACTAAAACATTATTCTTACTTTGAGGAAGTAATTATTTATAACACTTATTTTTCTGTTTTAATACAGTTGTGTTTCAATATGTGTGCCCTCCATTGTGTGGGTAGACAAGGAGATTATTATTTAACATAAAGGGGAATAAATGATATAATTTATTACCCGACGTAGGTTTTATATTTTCATATTATGATCATCGTCGAAACAGCTGCCGTTACGAGGAAACATTGTGACTGTAGGAGATTTTATCAACTCTTGTATAGTCATAATATGTTAACAGAATCAATTCAGAGATAAATCCTGTTTTCATTGTGATTCTTATAGGAATAATATATCCAATCCCTCATTTTATAAACGAGATCTGTAATATAATAGAGTGCTCATGTACCTCTTCTTTTAAAGTATATCGCATAGTATTTATGGTAATACAATATCTAATAATATATTGGAATAGTAATTTCGGAAACGGGCATAATAATTTAGAAGCTTATAGTATATCTACGTAGTTTAAATGAGAGATGAAAATCGGTAACATTTTCGTAAATAGGTATTTAATATTTCGCTAGGTATTAGAAGAAGTAATGTGCTGACGTTTTAATAGGTAAATACAAGATTCATTTTTAATGCACCCATTAATAATGTTTAGTGATATTCTTAAAAGAATATCACTAAACATTATTCTTAAAAGAATATCACTAAACATTATTCCTTTATCTGATGATTATTCCTCTATAAAATACGAAGCTATAATTTTGTTGTTTTTATTAATGACAATGTGAACAATATTTTTGTGACTTTTTCTCACTTCTGTCTTCAGTATATGAAACAAATCTCCAATATCATGTGTCCCTATAACTTTACGTAGGTATATATTTTTATTTTTTACCATCAACCTACAGAAGAAATGTGATAGCTTTATCGAATGTCATGCCCACCCACGCTTCAACACTAGGTACTCCAATTTACCAATACCTATAGAACTACAGTCCAGTGACCATAGTACATTTTTGTCAATTACCTTTTATCTCTGCATCAAAATATTCACGTCTATAGTATGGTATTGATACTGGATATTATTGGATTATTTATTTTATTAACTCTTTACTACTCCAATTCACAGCATCTGCTTTTTCAGTCATGTCAGAGAGGACAATTCATTTTTTTATTTATGAATATCCTTTATCGGATTACTTATTGTCTGAAAGTTTTGAATATAAAATGTGGGGACATTGCTGTGCTATGCATGACAATAGGGCGAGACAAATATTTGCATAATCATTCATAAGCTTCGTACTTTCGATTTTCATTGATGTCCCTATTAGGTATATAGGTACTCTGTTTTAAACATGTTTTTTTTTCTGTTTAAAGTATGGATCATACTCAGTTTACGAACATTCATAACTAACCTAACTAGGCACTGCTTGTAAAAAAATGTTGTTGTAAATAAAGCGTTTCTGAAAAAAAGCAGAAAACACACATTTGAAAACACTATGGACAATAGACACATAATATCAATAGGCACCTTTAAGGTCATGTTATGAGCTAAAAGTGTTTTACATTATTATCCTGTATTATTATGTACGTATTAATAATTTTGCCGTTATACAATTTTTTTACATAAAAGTTGATACACATGAAACAGTAACGCTACTTTATTTATACATGCTTGTCTGCAAGAGGGAGTGTGAGAAAGCGCGGGTATTCAAGAACCACGTGGATCAAATTCTTAAAAAGGGCCGTGTGTTGAGTAAGAAAAATCGACTTATAGTATAGTAGCAGATATAGCTTTCCAAACGTTTTCGATAAATATTGCGTTGATAGTAAAGCTCGTATTTATGTAATAAATGTTCAATAAGTTCACTATAGCTTTTGAAATATCCTTACAAAATATTTGCCCAAATAAGAAATATAATGAAAAGTAAGATGCGAAGTTTAAATATTACTTTTTAGTGCATTGTATTAATTTAGTATAGATTAATCCGTAAATATGTTTTTCTACTAACGATTTTTATGACTCGCTATTAACTACGTAATATATGTTTTCTTTAACGATGAATATTCTAATTCGTAAGAAACGCCAGGGAATAATTTTAAAGAATCCAGTTTATCAAGAATTTTAAGCCATGGTTAGTCTATAAACTGATTTAAATTTAAGTTCCCATAAAATTTTATAGAATTTTGTTTGTAAACCAGACGTTCAACAGTCATAAACTATAACTTTCTACTGTAAACATGTATTACTTGCAAATATATCTTGTAAATCTTCTATATCGATATATTGTACAATGTACATACCTACTTTGTACGTAGCACGTAGGTATTTATTATTTTTGCATTGGCATTGGGAGATACCAGCTTTGTTACAACCGGTTTTGGTGATTTTGTTTCATCTCTTTTCTCGATATGCCTATGCTGCAAAATACTTTCAATCTTCCCCAGAAGAACAATAAGGTCTGTTAATAGCAATTCAACATCTGAATACATATTATTAAATTTAACAACCTGAAATGATTAATTATTGTACTTATTCATTTCGATCTTTTCCATTCTTTTTACACGTCAAGATTTCGATGGAAGTCCAAAAGTTATTGAAGGTTATTAATGTTGTAGTTATTTTTTTATACAAATCTCTAACAAACCTCTCAATGATTTCGCATGGAAAATTAAACATGAAAAAATACCACACCATTCTACACATCATTATAAGTAATCTTACGGGCTTTAAGAGTCAACCGATATGATTACTTTATTCAAGCTTTTTTGTAGAATATTTGCAGTTTTCACAAAAAAGTTTAGAGTTCATAACATCGTACCAGATTTCATTGATCTAATTTTCTAATGATCTTTATTTCTTTTAGTATTTTTTTAATAGAAATTTTAAATGTACATATTTTATCTTTGTGTTAAGATATTATGATCTAAAACACGTTATCATAATACGGAAAGAATTGCAAAACAAATTTATTTCTACTAAAAATTTAAATACCTAAAAAGAATTAAAAAATACTGCTTAGTTCTCTTCACATTGCAGTGTATGTATATACTTATTACATTACTATTTCAACTGATAATTCGATGTTTAAAAACTACTACGCCCTTCTTCCCAAGCACTTCTTTTGTATGTAGAACTGAGATATTCCAAACTATTTCTCATAGTTTTGTCAAAAATTATTATATTAAGTGTTGACTTACTGTTCCCGCATGTAGGTAGGTACCTAATATTACAATTTTTATTTTTCCCATATTTATTCATGTACTAACATGTTTTGAATGTCAGTCGACCGTCATTAAAGCCATGTACAGTTAATGAACCATTGTAGATTTAACAATTTCATTTTATTTATTTAAAGACAAAAACAATATTTATTTTTACTGCTGTATTCATTGTATTAATCGTCTTGTTCTTGAAGAATTTGAATATTCGTTTATGTTAAATTCAAATACGTTAAACAGTCACTTATTGATGATTCTCTAACTATGTGTTATGTTTATAAAAAAAATGTAAGTAATCTTGTAAGATAGATAGTAAACTTAAGTCATTACCTATTTATTATAAATTATTCCGAATTCATAAACAATTTATAAACCGAATGATATATTTATAGGTTGTTGGGAAAACGTTATTTCTTTGTGAGAATAGATATACTTGAAACAAGAAATTTTCTTTAATGTTGTTTTTTTTTTCTTTAATGTGTTTTATTAATGTGTAAATTGTGTATTATGTATTATAAATTATATCTCTTTGAACATCGCATTAGCCTTTAGCTGTTACGATGTGAAAAGACATACAAAATATGTTGATAGTAACAATAATAAGAATATTGGTATTTTGAACCCGGGTTTCAGTCATATCCATTGATATCTTTTATGTGTTAATTTTGCTTTTAATCAATGTGTAGTGAAGAATAAATAAATAAAGTAATATTCTAGGTATCCGGATAGGTGATTTTTCCCGAGTTTAGAATGTTAAGTTATTTTGTGATCATGACTGATCATTTACGGAGACTTGATATTTTGTGATCATGAAATGTGGACGCCAATTCTGCCGTTGCATTGAAAGAATCACATTTGATTCCCTAACTAATAGTGAATACAATATCGCAGCTACGTTAGTTTTTTTTTACTAAATTAGATTAAATACAAAGTGACTCTTTTCATACATCGTGAAAGGAGTGAACATTATTTTCATTATGTAATATTAAATGTGGTGGATCTTTTCTGTAAAACTTCATATAATTTTGGGTCAGTTGGAAGGGATCGTGCCTTTGCAATTAACTCGCCCTCTGTATGTTGATTGTATATAATTTGAATGTATTTGTAACGAGTTTTAACCTCCCTATTTTCTGCTAGTCTCTTTAATGCCAAATATGCAGTGTAACCAGATTTTATTTTACAAAACTACTGCTTGTGGAGGTCAAAAACTACATTTTAAAAAAATATATATATTTTCATATTTTATCACATCAAAATGTTTGCAACGTCAACAAGTTTTGAAAGTTTTTCTGCCAAACTTGTTGAAAATTGAATATTTTACCGTTTTTGTTAAAGGGCTGTTCTGTCCCATGGAGCACCCGGTAAAGAATTGGTCTCCCACTCTTCTGCGTAAGTTTTCGAGTGTCCTGTAAAAGGCAGGTGTTCGAAAAAATTAAGACATTTTACTTCTTAAATTCAGCGATGAGGCTTGCCACCCATCCTGAATGTCTTGATTTTATATTGGCACGAAGAGGACAGTTTGCATGTTTCTTACATGCAGCTGATCTGCTGGCTACCCCACTTGTGGGATATGCCGTGATGGTATAGTAGTAGTAGTAGTAGTAGTACCTTATGTGGAATTGTTTGTTATCAATGTACAGTAAAGAATGAATAAATGCATTTATTTTGAAGAATATGTGTGGAAATTCTTGTAATTTTTTACATTTAGTTAATCATTATGTTCTCATACATTACTCATATTTATCTACTTATTTAATGTAAATAGTTCAGTTACATACTACTTACATCTCTTACAATAAGCAGTTAACGTAATGTTTTCCGTTTCATTATTTACCCACCCATTACGTGAAGCCTATTCGGTTGATTAAATCACGGACCACACGGCTGTGATCTATCGACCATTTTTTCTTTGTGCAACATCGATGCCTTCTGGTACGTGTAATTATTATGTTTATTTGTCGGTTCTTTGAGCAGCCGGGTTATGAACCTGGGGTATGCGCCGGTCATGTAGAATAATTTATTCTAGAATAATCACTGGGTCGTAAAGCTTTTTTAGTTGTTGTTTCTGTGTGAAATATAATATTATTGTTGTGACTGGTGATTAGCAGCCAAATGCACAAAAATATTTTACGATCAACTTGTTGAGATTCCGAATGTTGTTACTTTAAAAAAAAAATTGAATGCGGTTTGTCCACCGGCATGTGGCAGATAGAGTGATGTTATGAATAAATAGATGAAGAGAGCTTTTTGACAGCTTTGATTCTACATTGCTGAAAATAAACTTTTTCAAAGCAATTCCACGCTTTACGGTCTCGTGCAATTCGATTCCACTTTTCTCCTACTATCTTGCTGTGTCGTCAATACATTTTTTTAAACATATAATAAAATATTTTTTAAACACTGTATACTTTTAAATTAAATTTATTCACCTCAAACTTTTTCGCCAATGCTTCTGCTTGGCATCATCAGGAGGACTAATTAGTTAAAGTTTATATGTAAAGTAAAGTAATGCAGAGACCATTTTCTTATGGCTCCTAACGCATGCCTTGTCCCATATATTTAAAAAAAAATCCATACGGTATTGATATTAATATGTTTATTTACAAAACTCGTTTTTATTTTTCTCATAAATATTAATGTTACAGTTTTTATCATTAATCAAGGGTTTACAAGTCACGAAAACAAATTAAAATGTTAAATATCTTTTAAGGAGTAAACTGTTTGATTTTTTTACTAGTTTTAGAAAAGCTTATTTTAATTAAGTAGTTTCAATTTATCTTATATTGCAGTTATAAAATGAACATTTTTAATTTTATATCACTATTAATTCGCCGTAATGTAACCGATAAAATATGTTGATATAAATCAAATTAACAACAAATATGTAGTATCTATCATGCAAAAAAATAACAAAATAACCTATTACGAGTATTCTATAAGTAATCGTTGAAATAATATACGTTAATTATTGTGAAATGAAATTAATGTGTTGGATAATTATAATGTTAAAATTCATGTTTAAAATTGATATCACGATCAGTGTATTGAATCTGGGTTTTATGTGATTTAGGCTTTATTTGTCATTCAAGTCAGAAATCAAATTTTATGAAACCTCTATTTGAAAGGTTGTCTTTAATGTTATAGTATAATTTATATAATTCCTGTTTAATTTTATTCAAATTCATGTTTATTATTTAAATCTGAATTGTATGGTTGTGAATTTTAAAACCAATTTATTATGGTACTTCACAAATCACTCCAAGGGGTGGATTGTCTAATTATAATTATTATGGTACTTGTACGATTAAAGCTTGTGATCGTAATCACTTTTTTACTTAGTTTATTGAATAAAATTTCAAATATTTAAATGTTCACACGATAATATTGTCGAATTTTTAGAATGACTTGTAGAAAGATATGATTTTTGAATATTGCCGAGGAAAATATTTTATTAATTTGCAATTTACATTGTTCGTGCTTACATATCACAGATGTCAGATTACCCCGTATCCGACAAGAAAGCGGGAATATGTTTTCGCAATTAAACAAATATAAGAGTTCACATTATGAATAGTAAATGTATTCAGACTTGTGTCATAAATATAATTATATTCCTGTTAAAGCATTGGACGCCCATGATTAACAATGCCATTTGTTATAGCGATTTCAATTGCAGAAACTCGTTAGGAAATCTCTCCAACTATTATTCATTATGTGTGATTTAATAATCTTACCATGTTAATAGTATTAATTATAAATAACAACCATAAGAGAATACGACACTAATTGTATATTACGAGTTGGATAAATTATAATAAAACATTATAAATTATGGAGACCAGAGAAATGTGCTAATGCGTTGCTGCATTGAATTTTGTGAAATAGCAACTAAAATTTTAACTTACTTTTTCATAGCTGTACATGGTATTAATAATAAGATATAATTTACATTATGATCAGTATGGAAGTTTTGTATCGTGCATTATTATTATAACAATGAGCTGTCTGATGTAAAACATGTTGGAAGGTATATTATATGTATACAAAGGTCAATGTCATCGACAGATCTGTTGTTACGAACTTATGGGAAAATGTTGTAAAGAGATTATTACATTATGACTTCAATGTAACAAAAGCCACCAAACTTTTACTTATACGACCTAACATTAAGTTAGTGTTTCATCTTAATGTAAAACATTCTACGACAGCACGAAGATATTATTATTATTACTTCCCCGGTTGTAAAATAACAATATAAATAATAATAATATAAAGTGGAGTTCACCGCAAATAAAGGCCTCACGATGCATTGGTCCAACTTCATCAGATAGTTGAGTGGTTTCCGCGTTTATTCCGCTATATCGACCCAAGACTCGAGACACAGGCGCTGGCTGTCCACTGTACAATGCGGTTCGATTCTTCTCAATGGCTTTATTGATAGTGAGACTATATTATTAAAAGGTATTTGCCAGGAATCTAAGCGGTTTCATGGACTCTGCCTTTGTGTGAAATACATTTAACATTAGGTACAAAATAGCGGTTCTATCATAGAAATGTTGATACAATTCTCACTGGACATTTACCATATATTATTATAGTCAGCGGCGGGACTAGGTTTTTAATATTGGGCGTGAAATTTTGCGATTGATACGCAGACACAAGCCAAAATATGCATCATTCGTCTAAAATCCGGGCCATAATATTTACACATAAACACATCGTTAAATTAACATTGTTTTCTATGAGAACATACTTATGTATGTATGATGATATTACTAACTATCCCCTTAATAAGCATGACATAGAACACAAATGCTGCATAAGATGAGCTAAGGGAGAAAAAGATAAAAATTGCCTTCGGGGTCATCAGAATTTCTCTATGTTTTTAATTGAAACGAAGTTTGCAACAGATGCGTTTGACGTCATGTTTGAATAATTTTTTATTTGGAATGTAGGTTTTTGCATTTATTTTTTTATTTAATCTTCAGGCATGTGATGCTTTTTTGCATGTATGGGAATCACGCCACTGATTATAGTTGCCAATGCACGGGGCTTAAGTCGGACACTTTTCTGATGTGATGCACACTGTTATGTCCATTTGTGCAGAAAGTGTACTTCTTCATAGTTATGTTAGCTACGAGTATTGCACATCCATAAACATTAATATTCTAATTCATAAAATAACATTAATGTGTAAGTCATTTCAGGATACTAAGAGAATGAGTATAATGCAAAAAGAATGATGTGAATAGAATAGCTCTAAATAAGTTGTGATGGTTTAGACATGCGAAGCGAATGAATAGTGAAAGGACGACGAAGACGATACTTATCTGTAGGACGGGGTGTGAGAAAACGCGGATGTCCGAGAACTACGTAGCTTTATCACGTGTGTCAAATTCTCAGGACGCCATATTGTTGATTAAGAGAAATCGGCGTGAGTATATGAGATATTGTATTAATGTATAGGAATAGAAAGACGTACGTAGAGATAGAATTTTGTCTTCTCCGTCTGCCCCATATGGGATACGGCTTGAGTGTAATACAACTCAGGTTTGTGATTGATAAAATTTTAAATCAATCATCAGTAGGTACGTTATATTATGTTCTTATTCGGCATCATATATTTACCTATGCTTGCCACACTGTTAAACAAATCATATTCTCGTGAAACTTGTTATTTTTTTCAAGGATTAGTATTTGATTACACTCCGTTATTAATCGGATGGCTTGAAATAGTGATAAATTATTTTATTTCTTTGACACACACAATATCTTCGAGCGAGGCTCCATTCAAGTTTAAATGCTAACAAGGTTTTGATTTATTACGAGATTGTGTCATTTGAAAAACATTTGTCATAATCTTTATAAATCTTCCGAGACAAAAATGCGGCTTAGAGTATGGTATGCAAGGCACGTACTGTTTTCGCATGGCATACGTGTTGTATTTAAGCAGATAAACTACTAGTCTATAGAGTACAGCACGTCATACTACTTCACTGATGATGTATAAATACATTCGTAATGCTATTTTATAACATAGTGTCGTGATGAGAAATTACTTGACAAATTGGGTTACATTGCTTGTGGAACCCACACGTACTTTTTCATAGTCACGCACGTTTATAATTTGCTTCGTTTTTGTCACATTTGCGTTTGAAAAATCAAATATATTATTATTATATAATAATAATTTTTATTACGTATTTTACGATAATGTGTACGCCAACACTTTTTTTAGTATTTGGCAATTTGACCATACTAAATTATCATTTATGGAGTTTGGTTCTCGAGGAATCTATTGGAATTTGTAATAAATTCGTGTCATTAATATTAAAATAAAGCCAATTTTATGATCCGTGCAATATAATATAGGTATCTAGTTTCGTTCTTATTATTTTTTAGTCTCCCCCTGAATAGATACATTTTGTGATTGTAGAATTAATTAATATTTTATGTCAGGTCTAATCCCCTGCTTTTAAATAAATAATTGTCTTCTAATTAGCATTTCCATATATTCTTGGCGATCATCTTTTACAAAAACAAATCTATTATTACCTACTCTTTCGATGCAACTCTTAGTAGTACAAAATGATCTTTCTAATAAGTTCTTTAAATAAAAATGTGCGCATACCTAACTGCATCTACCTTATGTGATTCATGCTAAAAGGTATATTACTGAACTCTACCACATTATACCACATTATACTTATTGAGTACAAACATAGATATATGATTATAATAGTAGTTTACGTGGCGATATATACGGTATTGTAGGACATTTTGTGTACAGAATACATAGATATAAATAGTAATAAAATTAATCGGAATTAACTCTTCGTCACGACCGGATATACATTATTTGTTACGCGCTATTTCCGTTTAGGTTCTGAGGTGACATTATGCGGAAATGCAAAACAAAAGACCGGGTAATTTGCATAAGGGTCAAAAATGTATTATTTCATTTCTTTGGACATCCATATTTTATTTGATATCACAAATATATAATTCATATATTTTGGTTTACTTATTACCTTAGTTTATTCTTCTAAACCTCTTATCAATTGTTAATTTGTGAGCTTTGGATCGCTACCTATTTTTTTGACGCAAGTTTAAGCTCTTACGCAGGTGTGAAAAATCTAATAAACTGTAAATACGAAGCTCTTGCTTTGTATAAAAATAGTTTTTAATAAATTTCGCCTAGATCGTTATTTTTGTACCAACGTTTATTTCATCTGGAATTGTGCTATAAAATTTTAATGGAATAATACAAATTGCAACTTAATACATACTTAAAATGAAAGACATCTTTTTCTTCTAGTCGCAGTTCTGATAAAACTCAAGCTATTAAATGTTACATAAATTATACAATAATAATATCTTTAATGCCTTCAGCATTCCCTTTATAAAGTAAAACGAGAAATTCCTATGAGATATAAGGATCTAAATATCTGTACTTTCAATCCGTAATATGATAATAACAATATGCGATCTTAATATGAATATGATTACAGTATCAAGTAGACCTGTTCTCTCTATTATACTTCTAGTTACTTAACAACCTACTGCAGTTGCTTAGGTTAACCATTCATTTCTATTGACCATATCTAACTAAATAAATTGCAAGGTAACGGAATATTATTCATTTAGACTTCCAGACCATATCGTTTTACCTAATCATGTCTCCGGGGTTTGTTGTTACAATTCATGCTTTATTAGCGATAGTATTTTGCGAATTATTCCCCTACATTCAATTAGATTACTGAATAATTTAAAATTGTTAACAATCACCTTTCAAACTTTTTTTTTATTTATTTAATTCGCATCAACGGTCGAAGCCTTTTACATTAAAATATAAATTAACAATTCCATATTCACCAAATTAAATAATAGGTTATAATTTTTGATTAAAATAACCCTCAATAATTCTTACATTGCTCTTCGCTTAGAAACATCTACCATTAGACTTATCACAAGACATTAATAATAATTGATATTGTTCAAAATATTGTTTTATTAATTCCCTCATATTGCATATTATTAATGAATCAGTAGATCATACTGGAAACAAAACGATATCGTTTGCATAAGTACATTGGTATTTCCTCTTTCCCTACGAATTGATTGATAAGATTTTAATCTTACCAATCAATTCGTTGAACTGTATGTAGGTACTGAGTGAGTGTGTATAACAAATTAACATGAGTATAACAAGATATTCTCAATACTAATAACACGTTACATCTGGCCAGATTATACAATAACTTATCCAGTACTTTACACTTCCCAGTAGGTACTGTATAATACTATAATCTGTAGTAGATACATTCATAATATCTATCGGAGGTTAATGAATACGTTTTGTTATTAGTTATTATATTATAATATAACAACCAAGGCGTACCTAACCTACCAACAGTGTAGGTACATCCTTATATTAGGTACTACATACGATAAGAGTATAAACAGCACTGGTCTAGCGACCTAATGATTACATACCATGACTATAGCTTCTTGATACACATTCGTGGGAATGTTCCGCCTTTTAAATTCATATGCCAATATGATTTTGTTTTCAAGTACTAATTATATCGTATGCAGTACGTAGTACCTAGTAGCGTCTAAGTACGATGTATTCTACAATGTATCAACCTCTTCAGTCAATCAATATAATATTTATTATAACCCTCATATAAAATATATTTGAAGGCATTCGTAAATATGTATGTCTTTTATAAGAGCTTTAACGATGATACTATAAGGTTACCATTTGGACGAGCTTTTACCTTTCAAGCACGTTCCAAAAGTTTGCATATTTATATTAATTAGTTGAATGATATTAATATGTCTTATTGAATAATGTAACCAAATATAAAACAATATTATCATGATTATATAACACTAGCTGTCCCAGCGAACTTCGTACCGCCTAACAAAAATTATTCTTTAAATAGGCCAATCTATAAAAACACTTCATCGGTGATTTTGTATATTCTCCATATTGCATTATTTATTGAAATTAAAAATGTATGGCGTAAATAATTTTCTTCGAATTTTTTCTTACCGTGAATTTGTAGTTTATTCTATAGAGATATGCCTATAGTTTATTCCGGGCGGAGAAGAATCCAACAAATCAGAGATCATTCAAATCGGTATAGCCATTCTTGAGTTATAAGTGTTGTAACACACACCACTTCCTTTTATATATAAGATTATGGTTACTCCCACAAGTGCGATAGATTAATTGTGTGCTTAAATGTTGAAATTTTTATTTATTTTCCTTAGCAAACAGGAATGATTTTTTTAAGATTAATTTTGTTATGTTCAAAGTTAACTTTGCATAATAATAATAATATTGAAATATCCGAATGAGTCACTATTTAAATAAAGAGTAAATATTTTTAAACTTAAATTTATCAAGTTCTAAACCAACACTTGTTTGTTAGTGACGCGTATGCTAAACCAATACCTATGTTTTTTAGCGTATTTTTACCAATTTGATTACCTTCTGCCTGAGTGACGCCAGCTCATAAGCTAGTAAAGAATAAACCTTTTATTATTAAATTAAAGAATTCCGTCCGATAATAATGATAATTGCTTAAATAAAAACCTTATATCGAAACGTATTTATTATTAAATTGAGTTATTTTCAATTATGATATTCTTGCGTAGATATATTACAGCATATGATAATAATATGATTGTAGATATATTTTTTTAAAGTATACACTTGAGTTAATTGAAAAAGCTCGGTTTGTTGGTACTACCTGTTTTATGAAGTGAAAAAATATAATTCATCTTCCGGTAGCTAGGTTGGTTAGTTAGGATGTAAATATCTCGTATCTTGAACTTTGAAAAAAATGTATGTAATCGAAGTACCTACACAATATTATTTGCACGATATAAATAATATGTTTAGAACTTCAATTATATTTCGATCTTAATGTAGGTAGAAAATAAGATTCTTCAGAGTTATTAGGTTCCAAAATACAGTGATCTTTTTCTGCGAAATCTTGAACTCCGACATCCTTAACTGTGTTAGTTTTTTTTTTTAAAGATATATCTGGTATTTTGTTATAAACCCAGTTGTTTGAGAATAATACTCTTAGAAGAGCGTTGAAGCGGACAGAGAACAGTACACAGAGGAGGAGAAAATCCTTTAACTGTAGCCTTAAAACTCATGATCGTCGCTGATCAACCAAACGAAAAAAAGACTTTGTGATCGATGAGATATTTTGCCAGATTGGTGAGTCATCAACTGACATTGTTTAGGTACTAGTTTCAATCATGAATAAGTCTTCAATAATATAATATCAAAACTATAATGGAACAATTTAAATTTGATGAGCTTATTTGAATGTTTATGTTTATTGGAAAATATACACAAATAATAATTATTTAGATTAAAAAACATAAACTACCTAATATATGACACGGCTTAACAATACCTATCTGTGACACCAAACGATTTCCATTGTATTATTTTGTGGCATTGATCCGTGAAGTCATTGTTTATAGTGTTATTTGAAGGGTTCGTCCCGTCAGTCACTCCTTTAGACAAAGAGACTAAGTTTGTCTAGTGATCACGCCTATCCTATTATCCAATGTGAACTGTTGTTCGGTAGGTACATTGTTCCTGGGAGTAACTTCCTGAGAGTTTTCTTTGTTCTGCTTCACTTCCTCTCCCGATGCTTCTCAATACTACACAATGCAAATAATAATGTCAATGAAAAATATCTATAATACCTAGAGCACTTATACAGTACTTACTGGAACAAATCACATACGTTAGCATAAAAGAACCAACCAGGCAGTCCCATTCATTATTTAGTATATTTCATACTCCTCTGAAGTGAATACCTACGCACACATATTAGTTTATTGTATTATATTTTTGATTTGTTAATCTCATCGGTGTTTTTTTAGGAAGTAAGTAGCATCCTTGACTATCTTATATTGTAAGGTAGTATTATTAATTTTAACACTCTATCATCTCTTACAATGTTAACATGTTTACTTACATCGCTAAATATTTACATAATAAATAGTTTTAAGATTTTTTGTAATGGTGTCCATAAAAAAATATACATATAAAGAATATACATATTTTATACAGTGCCAACTCGCTCATAATACTTTATTATACGAATGTTTGTTTAAAGATTTTTTGTTTATTTTAAAAATACTTTGTATTGTCCCATGTAAATAAATATTAAAAAAAAATATTATTGTGCGTACAATGTGTTATATTTATGGTAATTGAATTTTATAAATATTTTCACTACAGGTATAGTTGGTGTATTACGTTAATAACTTTATCACGTGTGTATGAATCAGACATATTTATGGATTATAATAATTTTAATTCCGAAATAAAAGTTATATGTTTACCAATGTTAATAAATAAAACATAATAAATTTGTGTCCTAGGGAGTTAAATTATTAACAAACAAAAATTCGAGTTTAGTTTTTTTTTTTTTAAAAAGATATATCTGGGTTTTGTTTGTTATAAACCCAAATACAACCTTATACACCTTTCACAGTAAGCTACTAAAAGCTTGTGTCGTGAAAGGGGAGTTTGCCGGCACCTGGTATCGAACCACCCACCCTATGTTCACGAGGCCGAGACTCTACCTCCAGGCTACCGACGAAAAGTGGGAAAATGAATATAGGTAGAAATTTGATGATTTATTATGATTAATATTTTACGATGTAAGATCATTATTTAAATACCTACATTCACTCGGGTGTCGTTGGACGTGTTGTATTTTTTTGTAGAATAAACATATAAAAATATTAATAATTATGAAATTGTTTGTTCTCATAATTAAATTGAATTTCTAAATTATGATGATGTCTGTGTCCTCCATCTTAAGATATACAAGCATAAATACTTAATATAACTATTTATTAAATAATATAATTTTAGTACCACCTTTTTGACAGCGATAATTTCATAACACCCACATTAAAGCATATTAAAGCTCTCAAGTCAGGAGTTAATATTTATCAGATAATTTTGATAAAACATAAAATATATTTTTATCAATTAAACTGCTTACCTGTATGTATGTAACAGGGTAATGTTCATATAAATGTGTAGTTTTTTATGATATTGTGGTCATCTTTTAACTTTAAGGCTGTAGTATTATTTAAATTTCCTTAACATCGGAGGATTTGGTTTCGTTACAGATATTAAACTAGTATAAATCTTAATTTATGCGAAAATGTATCATCTAGTTTTACCTTTTTAGAATTTACATTCCTAATCAAATTGTTTTGAATAAAGCTTTTTTAAATTTGTTTTTTTTTTACACGCAGAAAATACATCATTAATATTATGCTTGTATCTCATGAAGTTGAAGTAGATCGGCAAAACCCCAGATCCTGATCCTCAAACTGAAAGTCCAAAAAATAATAGTCAGGCTACCAACTACCTCAAACTCTAGATTATACCATTTACGATTGAAACTGTAAAAAGATTGGAACTAAGAACTATACAAAATTGGGATAATTTCTGAGCATACAAGAATGCGAACACAATGTTTACAATGTGAATTGTAAATATAATATTTTGCGATTTGTATAACAGCAAGTATAGGTACTGCTATTTTGTACGATAAATGACAATTTGTATAACTGTGTAAAGTGCCTCCTTATCGAAAAACGGTATATTTTGTAATGTCATCAAGTTCTTTTATGTAGGTAATTTAGTAGCAAGTTGGTATTATTACGAGTATTTATTTTATTTTATTCTTCACTGTTTACAATATTTCAAATCAATCCAAAGTATTATAAAAATATCAGTTACATAATTCAATGTTCAGAGGGCGAGTTTCTCGCTAGAATGCGATGTTTTCTAACTAACTCGGTTATTAGTAATATAAGGCATTAATTTATTTTCTTAAATGTTCATTACTGTTTTGTTTGTAAAGATATAAAAAAACTGCCTTTTTCCAAATCATTACAAAATTAATAAAAAATATTATATGAGGTCAAACGGAAAATTATTTTACAGATTGTGTTAGTATTTGATGGTCAAAAAAATCTCAAATTATTAGCTATGCGATAAAATTTATATAATAGTTTTACTCATTTTCAATTAATAATTAATCGTAGAAACATACATGCACACACATTATGGACAATTTACACAGATCGAGATACATATTCCCAAACTAAGATATGAATCTTGTATTATGGGTACTAACGCGACAATACAAATTATATACAATACAGATCTCAGACCCAGGACAATTTGAAAAAAAGACATTTTTCATAGGAGTGAGTCTTCAAATTTCAAGTAATGAAAAAAACCTGAGAATTCGATTTTCATCCACCCACAAGGCATAACCCATAAATGGGGTAGCCAGCGAACCAAATTGATAATTTAAATTATAATTAACATTTTTCTGTTTTATTTATTGACATTTTTAATTATTATAAACATTTTGACATTTTAACTATTTACGACATTAATTCTTATGACATTTAAATTATTTGTATTATTTCCCTTAGATTTTTTTTTCTTCTATCTACTTGACATCTCCTACATTTATTGCAATTTTAATTCTTGACATATTAAGTACTTAACATTTCATTGACATTCTATTCATTCTAAATTATTATTGTTAAGATATGATTCCCTTTTGACCCTTTTGTGTTTTGTTTTCTTTACCAATTTTCTTGTTTCCCAACTGCGTTGTGAATGAGAAATTTGATTTGTGTATTGTGTATTCTTGAACATGTGAAATAAATAAATAAATATTATATCCTAGCGTATTTTTTCTGTGACTACTCAAAGATAATAAAAACATATTTATAACGTGACGTATTGACCTTTTTCATATAATATCGTAGGATTTAGTTCAGAATAACACGTTTTAAATTTATGAATCCCACACACTTACAGTATATTTTACGACATTTTCCAATGTTGTTTTGGTAGCATTATGATCCCATGTTTTGTTTTAATTATTTTGTCATATTATTTTTCACTCATTTCGTGTTTGTTTGTCATAATATATTAAATAACATTGTTATATTATTGTCAGTGATGCGAGTGGGTGGATAGTTTTATTGGTGAAGCTAATCTCTACACTTAATATTGCCTCGGTGACATATTACATCTAACAGGGTGTTCACACGAGTCGAATATAGTCAGGAAACCAAAATATCGTCAGCCATTTCAACCGTGTGAACAGATTGTCAATAAGTCTGAAACAGTAAAAACAATATCGTCTCAAGTTAACCACCCTTCAACTTTTGTTTGCAGTGAACCGATGCACGTATGCGTAGATGTACGCGGCATCCGTATCTATGGTAAAACTTTATAACCGTTTCCCGTTTCGTGACAGTTGTTATCTTTGTTGTTGGTTTGTGGTGTTCGTTTCTTTTATTAAAAGGTGCTTTATATATATATATATCTCCTATAACATTTTCAACTAATGATAAACACTCCGCGATCTCCACCTCGACGTTCGCCATTTTGGAATTAACTTCAGAATCAAAGCGTATTTGACAGATTGAATCTATGTTGGTGGACTGTGTGAACACGTTGCACGATCAGTTGACGTCCGACGGATTAATATTTTTATGCAAGCGAATTCATCAGGCTTTTATGCCGTCTCGTGTGAACACCACATAATACCTACGTAATTTATAGGACGATCCTCACTCAATACAGTGATGCCAATGTACTATGCAAGTATTATATTGTTTTTGTATTTACATAATTATCTAAAAGACGTGTGATCCAAGGATAAATATACAAATATTATAACTATTAATTTGTCGTGAAGTTATTTATTGGTCTCTCTTCTTAGAAACCAGTTGAATAATGATATTATTTTTGTGTATGATTTTGTTTGTAGGTAGGTATTTACATGTTTTGTAAGGATTTTTATGTGTTTGAACAAAACACCTCCATAATATTTCATGTGTTTTATCTATCGTTGAATAAAATTAAAATTTGCAGATATATTTTATATTCTTATGAAATATAATATCTTAAAGTGTGTTTCATCTGGAATGGGTTTTTAATGAACTTAATTAAAAATTCAGCTGGTTCAAACTTAAATCGAATGCACACACTGTCAAACAAAACAATGAAGTATAAAAGTATATCGCGGAAAAACAAGAAGAATATCATTGGCCGTGTACTGTATATTATACTCAAAATGGCAATATAAATGCATTTTATTTATCCATTAAACCAAAATATCTAATCCAGACCTGATCAAGAAAGGCATTATGAGGCATCTAAAGCTATGTATGTATAATGTGTAGATATCTTCTTTTGGCTTCGAAGAAGGTCTATCGAATATTGACATTCACTTAAGATTATGTGTCCCCATTCTGGACTTTTGATTGATGAAGTCTTTGCAAAATGTTTTGATTGAATTGAAAACCTTGGTTGTCACTAGAGCTAAAATGAAGATTTTTTTTAAGATTGAACTATTTTTTCTAGGATTCATGTGACGTTTTCGTGTACTTTTCGTTTTTATACAACGTTGCACAAAAGAACTAGTTTATATTATAATATGAGACAGAATACTCTGATATCTCGTAAACGAGTGAATGTCCTCTGGAAATATAATATTAGCACTAATATTACTCAATATGGTAGAATGTAAGTTGTCAGTATCGGCAATTATAAACTAAAAATATTTTAATATCCGAGAGATAAGGATATTTTGTGTAATATAATGTTATTTATTGGACATAAAAGGTAAAAATAATTTATTTGCTTGTCATATTATTACGTCGATGTTGTATTTACACCGGCGATATTTTAGATACAGTGATAAATATTCGAAGCTTAATTATGACATTAAAAAATGAACGTCTTTATTCGAAAATTCTTGTACATAAATTAAATAGTACCCACATATATAGACTTACCACTGTAGGCCATGATAGTAATGAAGAAGATAAGCTTTTTTTGATTTGAATATTACAATAGCGATTCAATTATTTATCTTAACAACTAAAGATAGTGTAATTTATATGTAAAAAACCTGTAAGCGATTATAAAACTATAAAGATATAAGTAATAATATTAATATTATTGTTTGATTCTGTGTGGTAAATTAATACACCATACGGTTTGTTTTTTTTTTATACAACGTGTATTCGGATTTGCTGTTAGTCCAAACACTTAGAACGCGAAAGCGCATATCAAATAATAACTTTGTTGCACAAATACACAGTTTAGCTCCTTGTTTCTAAGTATTTTATAATTTTAATACTTTTTTTACAATCCAACATTTAATTGTTTATTGAGTTTTAAATTTCATAAATTTGTAATGTACCTAAAAATATAAGAGCAGTGTGATCTATTCAATATCTTCAAACGCAAAATTTCTGACTATTTACTAGTGTGTATTGTATGTTTATTTTTTATTTTTTTTGACTGATAGGCATGTCCATATATAAGTACGTTGTTTTAAGTGATTAGAGGTGAAATTCTTTTTTTAACAAAATATATTTTGATGTTAAAGATCTCCATATGCTTCCAGATTTCACTGCACCTTACCTTCGCTAAGACGATCTAGCAAATTTAATATATTAAGCCAAAACAAACTTATGAAATAGCACGCATTAGTAATTATTAAAATAATCAATAGAGCCTCTTGGCGTCCAGTGCTGAGCATATGCTCAATATAATATCTCCACAAGTCCCTATCAACAGACCATCTTGCGTGAGGCTTCTTTGGCCTGTTCTAGGTCATCATTTCAAAATATACAGTTAATTCTTGCTTATTACTTATTCAAAGCAATATTATACTGATATTTATCGATTCAAAAATTCATTTTATAAATAAGTGTCAGTTGGTCAAAAGATTTTCTGATCGAGATCGTATGTCATGAAGTTGTGTAGAAGTATTTGTACAGAGAGAGTATAATAAAAAGTTTTACCATTGCCTTGAGTAAGTAGTCAATAATTCAAAAGTACTAAAGTAGACACATGGTTTATTTAAAGCTCTGTAGCAATATAATTTATTGGTTTAATACTGTAATACGCCCGAAATGACATATAATACCACAATATTTGGACGCTGTATTTTTTATTACTTTAAACTTTGACTTAATGTATTTTATTAATTCCATATATTATTTATATTGAATTGTAAAGGTATTAACTATTAAATACGTATTACTTTATTCTTTATAAATAGTACTATTATATTATTATCTGCTTGTACCTGTTTTATGGGTTAATAATAGAGTCACGAGAGAATTTATAATTCCTTCTGTCTTAGTGTTTCTATTGGAACTATGAATACTGAGAAATTTTACTGCTTGGTGAACGTTGATCAAAGTTGATAAACATTTTTAGGTTCTAAAACAAAATGTATTGATCAATAAGCAATCTATGTAGGAAATTAGTTTATAATAATAAAGTTTTAATTATTTTGTGGAGTCTTTTTTATTATTGATTCGAGGATGACGAATGTTTTCGATAAAAAGGGTCCTATTCAGAAAACTTCATACGCAAAAAAAAACACTTTAAATTCTGCGATAAGATTATTTGAAATGTTTAATTTTTATGTGAAAGGGTATTGCGGGTTTGTTAGATATTCTTATGATGGGAAACGTTATGAGGAGTTGGTAAAACATTTATTATGGTACAAAAAATATGTAAATGTATTTAAATATATGTGTATCAAAAATGTTGATTATTTTCAAAAAATAAACTATTTGAATTAGAAATCTTTTTAAATTCAAAACTTATTCAATTTTTTTTGTATTATCTTATTTCAGGATATGAGTGCGTTAGTTAGATGTGTTGACGCAGAAGTGTTATGATGGGGGGCGGAGGAGTAGCCGGAGCGGCCCTCAGGGAGGCAGCTGCCAGGGGGGATCTGACCCGCCTCACATTACTGCTCAAAGACAACTCTAAAATTGTCAACGAACCAGATGAGGTAAGTTTTCATTCAACGCTAATTATATTTTATTGCAGCTATACATGTGACTTTTTTGAACATAATTATTTGTCGCTTTTCAATCCAATTGTTTTACCAATGACATTAATTTAGTCAAGATTTTTGTGTTATCATTCGTTTTAATTTATCTGTATTTCTTAGCTTATAATATACCGACTTGTATAAGAAAATATCAAATCCATTAGCGCAGACCTAGGTATGTCACGGTTGCCTTGCTGTAATTTTATATTTCATTTATTTATTTATTCAGAAACAAGGTTAATAATCAACAGCGTTGTCAGCTGATACGAGAACACAAAATATATTTTTAGTACATGGCTGTTATCTGATGACCGCTCAGCAAGTATATGTGTTAATTAATACTAAACCTGAAATGCAAATAAGAGTATCATATTTATTATGTACCTAATTAATAATTGCTTAATTGCGATACTTCTCAATATGCGAACATTTTTGTGTATCATGTAATATTTAAAGATGGATATTAACATAATACATGAATTCACTAGTTTTTGAATTTGGAATCAATTTTTTATGACCTGCAATAAGAGTTATATACCTTGTTTGTTTTTGTTTATGCTAAGTTTATAAAATGCACCTCCGTATTATAATATTTTGTTAAATTGTTATGTAATCTATTATGTATACCTTATAAGTTTGCTCTATTTAATTATATATGAGATAATGCCTTAATTTTCTCTTCAAATACTGTTTAATTTGATGCTAAATACTCTAACTGATGGACGGTTCTCCGAACGTATTCAATCGTAGGTATTTTTGAATAGTTTTTTTTGACTTCTATAGATTGCTCATTTGCAAAATTTAAAAGATTTCAGCAGATGTTGGTTTTCTCTAACTGTTCAATGCAGAACGCTGAGGGCAAAAGAAGAATAAGAACTCAGTCTGAGAGTTTTTTAAATTAGTTTTTGTATAATAAGATTTATCAAACGAGATTGTGGCAGCTAATATGCTAAGGAACTTAAGATATTATGATGGTTTGCATATGAATATTTAACTATTTGGGTTGCTCACATGAATTCATTTAATAGACCATAAATTTAACCAGTTTTTATTTTATTATTTAAAATAGTTATATTATTTCCATCACAGTTTTAAGCACTAGAATATATATCTATATTATTTTATTGATTTGGTATTAATTAGTAGCGTGTTATTTTATTGTAACATCTTATAATATCTTTGAACATTTCCTCTTAACACATTTGATTTTGAATTCATCATATACCTGCTGATTACAGTTTTGATATATATGAATTCTCATGTTGTATATGGAGATTAATGTAATTTAGATAATTGTTGTGTGTTCAACACGAAATAGACTTGTAAGAAACGCGGATATCACACGTGAAGCGTAAGCATAGCGTAAAGATAAAATGCTTTCATATATTATTGAAACTTGCACTCAAAACAGTTTAACAGAGAAAATATTTTATAATATGACGATCTAATCTGTTGAGAAAGTTATTAAATAACATGTTTAAATTTAAAGCAATATGTATACTATTATTCTTTTTTTATTTGATCTTAATCACAGTAAATATAAACACATAATAATAGTCGATTAAAATAAAAATGATGTTGCAGGTTTAATATTAGTATTATTTGTGTGTGAAAATTTAAAAAATTACCTACATTGAGAATCACGACTTGTAAAAATATAAAGAATGCAACTTGTGGTGTAAAATCACATACAAGTATTATTGAAAACATTCCTATCACAAATAAAAACAAATCTATAATTTATAAGTTAATGTGTCCGTATATGAAACGATTGGGCGTGTTTTTTTTATTATGATTTATCGATGACTTTAAAGGTTTAAATATTTCACGCCTTGGTTTATTAATAAAATAAATAATAATCAATCCTTTAAGCCTTTAAAGCTTAGCAGTAATAATTTCACGGAAAGTCGTTATACATTTAATTCGTTTGCTATAAAAATAATAAAAAGGTATTGCTCCACTGCTGAATATAGGCTTCTTCAAAATGTCTCAATTTTTTTCCGTCTCAAGCAATACAAATCCACTTCTTTTTCCATCACTTGGACGATGTCATCAGCTCATCTTTTTTTGGGTCTCTCTTTGATTGTCTTGTCCTCCCACGGTCTCCACTCCAGGATTCTAAGTGTCCGTGTGCCATTTTCTCTTCTTACAACTACCACTAGCCCATTTACATTTTAGCTTGGGGATTGAAATTGTTTCGTTTCGTATTCTGTCTCTCGAGTTTTCATTTTGGCTACCTGCCTTTAAACGTGTTCTATTTTAACACCATTAAAATGATGTGGTTTTAGGCAATATGAATATCACCACCAAGAGAGTATTTATTTTGGTAAAGCGATGCAGGTAATTAATTAGTAAAAGTAACGTAAATGTTAAGGATTAAAATAAGTGTGGGATATCAAAGAAAGCCTGTCTAAGAAGGGATCGAACTTGTATGAAGAAAAAGACCATTGTATTTCAGATTTCAGACTTATTTGGGTATTTCTATAAAGTTTCAAGTAAAAATTCATGAACTTGAAAACCGAGTCAAGAAATTTAGATTTACTAGGCTACATGTATCTAACTAATCGGTATTTTCTCTTGTTTAATTTCGTGCATCAATTAATTGCATTTAATAATATAGTGCTGTATCATAGTTGTTTTTAATCTCGGCTAAACAACATGATAATAAAGTAAGTTATATATTATGATCTGGTATAGGCAATAATGTTATTCGTTGGTATAGATTACATCAAGATAAAACAGTAATACAAGGTGCTGTCAGTGTCTGACAGCTAATAGTAATTTGCCCAGTCTCACTGATGTAATGAACTAGATCACTCGCAGCCCTCAGGGAGATCCATAAATTATTATTCTTTTTGTATATACAAAATAATATTATTAATACATCTTTTATTTGAAAAGGTATTTTTTTTTTAAATTTTATAATCATCATATTTGATATCTGTGTTTTACATAACGGAAGAGTGTCCGAAAATCGTGTATGTCTTTTTGTGGTAGTTGGCCAATGATCAATCCACGAAATCCCTCATTGATAGTGCTTTCGATTTCTTTGAACTTCTTTTAATGCTTCACCTACTGAATGTAAAAAGAAATTTCAAAAAAGGAATGCGGTTAATCAATAATATCATGATTTGATTATATTCATCATAGTTCAGATAAATCGAAAGCGCTAGAAATATATGAAAATATGTGAAGAATTACATATCTACGTGAACGTGACAATATTGAGGAGGAAAAATTTGAGGAACAGAAAATTACTGAAAGAAATGTAACTAATTATAAAGTACATACATATATTTATTGGTTTGTATGGTGTACGAGTATGAGAGGCCATATGATAAAATATCATATTTGTATGTAAATTTATTTAAAATAATTATAAATGACGATAGCTCTTTATTATTCTATAACTTTTCTATAAATAAATAAACTCAACTATCACATTCTAACTCACATACTTCTTAATAAAATAATAAAAGTTTTTTTTCGTCTGAGATTATAAATTATTACCATGCACGACTATTGTAATTTGTAAAGAATTAATTAAGCAAACATTTTCTACATAAATCGTGAGATTTATTTGCATATTTCATTTAATAAAGGAAACACAATTGATATTACACATTATACTCGTATACTAAGCTATTACTTTACATTTTAAATTCGATCGAAAAATTAGTTCATACTTTGTAAAAAATTATTTTTTTTAACAATGTTTTAAGTTTTATTAGGTAATTCATAAACTATATCGTTTATCATCATGGGAATTACTTTATATTTTGTTGTTGTTTTATGAATATAGGTATATTTGTTATTTTCCACACCCGTTTTGCATTGTAAAATCATAAATAATTGCCACAAAAATAATCAAGAATAATTGTAATCACATTGATTCGAATTTTTTTGTTGTTGTTGATCCATGAATAAGCATGGAAGGGACTACCTACATATTCTATACATGCAGTAAATCGACTCGCTATACCCTTTGTGTGAGATGCCGTGATGCTTGAGATATTATGATTCATTAAATTAAAAAAAAAATTATACACAGTTACAAAATTATTTGACAAACAGCTTAGCCCTAATCATTGGTGAACATTAAAAATATTTTTTACTTATTATATTTTTATAATCAATTTGATTACGTATTTAAACATTAAGATATATAAAAAGATATAAAGTAAACTGTTTATCAAATAAATTCAACTCTAAAATGTAGGATAACAAATTACGTATATATCATTTGTCTAAATTAGTTGTTCAGTTATTGTATGAATATGTACTCACATACACCAAGCTGAGTATTTTATAATAGACGATCCGTTATTTTTCCATATATAGTATCTTAGTGTACCTACAGTCTCTGGTAGCTTTATTAGTATCATCCAGATTTTTTTCCATTTTTTTTAAATTCTCGCTGGCGGGGTTCAGGAAATGTATTGCTTCCAACTTGAGTGTGTTTGGTGGTTGAATTTATGTGTGTATGTATTGTTTTTTTTTTCTAAAATGTATATTTTTTCCTTACAGTAGTTTAATGTAACAGGCGCATGTTTAGTGAGTCCGGTTAAACTGGACCTGCATTGGTCGAGCGCTGTTTCTTCATCTCCAATAGGGAACTTGCACTCGAGAGGAATATTTTGTGAAATGCATTAATTAGGTAGAAAAAAGGTTATATATCGATTATATTTTGATTAAAACTCAAAAATAAATATTTATCATTTATTATTTTAATAAATAAAATCACGATTTTTCGCCCACTGTTTGAACGCCATATTGTTGGTTATTGCATTTGTGACGTCACATGTCCTGAGTGATGTTTTGTTGTTTATCGTAATGTATGGGATTAACAATCGCTTGGTATTTGAGTCCGGTTTTTAACATTTTCGAAGTAGGTAAATATATCTTGGATTGATACAAATGTTTCCAAAAAGATCATACAAATAGTCCAAGATGTGCAAATATACCTAACTTATACGACACCGAATAAATTATTTCTACGCATGCCGATATTGTTAGCTGCTTCCTGTACTGTAAGTTCAGCGACTTCTTTGCAGCTTTCCATATCTATCGTCCAATGACAAAACAAACAAAATCATTCGCAGTATCAATATTGTTATTAATGAATACATCTATTAAGTAGTGGATGATAATGGTGTCGACATTTGTTATTATATCCTTAAAATACTATCTGATTTACAATAAAAATCTTTTGGTTTTGACACAATGGCTGTCAGAAACTCACTCGGTGTGGATATATTTGTAGATGATCGATGACTCAATTCAGCACAAGTTATAAATTTAACTTCTGTGCTAACTTCAGCCAACTTTGATTTTTTCCAATAACATTGGACAGATTTTTTAGCAGGATCTTCACTCCGACCATGCACCCAGTACAGAAAAGTAATGGCGTATTTAGAACCTGTAATCACTAATCAGACCTAAGAATGATGGAAAATTGATAATATATGTAATTATACACAATGTTGTATTGCATTTACAAATTAGTAATAACATTATAAGACAAAGTTATAGCGTCTACCGGCGGGCTCATTATAATATTCATGATAAATATCCGATCGCCCCTTGAGAAAATCGTTTTCCGTCATTATAACTAAATTAAAAAATAGGAACTGATGTATGTTTATACCTACGTAAAAATTTAATCATATTGAAGTTTTTGGCAAAAAAGCGTTCAAACCCAAACCACAACAGTAAATAACCTCGTCAAACTAATAGATATATACTACGAAATGTACTAAGCATCTGTAGACAGAGAGATCGAAGGGACGTATGACGTCATCAAAATGGCGCTTTCGGATGTGGTGTTTTCGCGGAAATTCAAAAATCGAAATTTCAAAATGCTATAAAACAGAAGTTAAGCAACGTATTGAAAAAAAAATTACTGATATGTGTTACTGATTACTTTATTTATGATTCTAAAGAATAAAAAAAATATGTGCAAGTTCCCTATTGTTGCCATTTTGTATATGTGGTTTATACTTTAATATGTATGCTGTAGACACGCCTAATTGGTGGGTTGGCCTGATCAGATCAACATTATTCTCTCTCTTTTTATTTTTCATATATGTTTTGTCAACCTACTGTGTGTGTCTCTATGTAATAAATAAATAAATAAGTATCTAAACTATTAAACGTGACCAATGTGTGAATTTGTGAATACTTCAAGAAATGTGTATGAAGCATCACAACATTTTTTTATTATAAACTAGATGTTCCTACCTGGCGTCGACAGGGTGAATTTCATAAAAAAAATTATTATGGCAACACGTGACAGCAGAACTGTCATACAAACGTCACTTTCATACAAAAATACAATCCAAATTTCCAACTTTTCCGTTGGTTTTTCCAAAATTTTTCTTTCATGCAAACCGTCTCCTGATAATTACGAACAAGACAAAATTCGGTTCAGCGGTTCTCAAGTTCTGGGGGAACATATATGGTCAACTCATTTTTATTTATGTAGATATAGATTATCCCCACTCAAGATCATTGCTCATAATTAATATAATAATACCGAGATATTATCGCAGAAAATTTGAAAACTAGGAGAAAAGAGTCGGAGACCCATTTTTAACCGGGGAATCCACGTGGTTCTCAAGATGTTGGCTCAAATTACTCATCATTATTTTGTTGGTAGCCTATATAAAATTCAAAAAGTTACAAATATGTATAAGAAGAGCACAAATACGACCAAATATTTACATCTTCTTATTTATTCAATCTCATAAATTAAACATGCGTAAAAACTCAATAAATTTATAATGATCACGTAGAAATTAGAAAATTTTATAATGTAAAAAATAAAATCAAAAAATATATAAGTAATTAGCTGTGTTTATAATATTGTGACCAGGGACTGTACATTATTATGACTTAGTGTTATTGCTTATGGAAACTTGCTCAGCCAGCGTCTTGTAGTTGTGGTAATGAAGAGATTTGTTTGTAGTCTGCCATAGTTTATTAAACGTGGTGTGTTATTTTAACTTTTTTTTATATTTATTTGATAAATGTCTGCAATTAATTTAATTAAATTTTTGCCCGCGAGCTACTTCCGAGATGCTCGGCAACAACAACATTGTATTTTAATAATTTTCTAGGTGAAGGCGGCTTTTTAAAGCTCATATGTTGTATTTTCTGATGTGTGGACTTTGAATGTTGACAGAATCTTGACAGCAGGAAGATGTTGGTCAGCAGAAATATTTAAGATTATCTTATTGCAAACGTGCATTTTTTAATTACCAACATAAACATTATAAATTTAAAATGAAGCAAAGCAACAGTAAAACATAGAATTATGTGTAGACAGTTTTTCGTAATTGAGAAAAATGTATTAATTAATTCAATTTCATGCAATTAATGCCCTATTTCATAGTTAAATGTATTAATAAATAAATAAACAGAACATTTGGTAAGATATAAGGAATCCTTTTGTTACTCCAATATTATATTTATTTATTTTATTTATTCATTCTTTACTGTACATTGATAAAAAACAATTACATAAAAGGTATACATTCAAATTAAATACAATCAATATACAGAGGGCGAGTTTATCGCAAAGGCGCGATCTCTTCCAACTAACCCAAAAGTATTAACTTAAAAAAATAAATAAACATATGATGAAAATAAAAAACATACACACATATATATATATATATATAAAAAGGGAGAGACTGCAAAAAAAAAAAAAAACAAACATACATGTATAAAGGGAAAGGAAATGGGGAAAAAAGGGGGGGGGGGGTTAGGAGTGATGGGTTTCAGGTTTCAGAGGCTGTGTTTGTGTTAATCATTTTGTCCTTAACGGCTCGCTTGAAAGACGTCAGACTTTGAGTCAGCCTAAATTTCGAAGGGAGATTATTCCAGCAACGAGCACCCTGAACTGCAAAAGATTTTGAGATGAAAGTTGTACCATGAGCCGGGGGATTGACAGGATGCGCTGGTTATTCGACCTCAGAGGTAAACCGTGACTCGCCAAGTATTCAAAAGCCTCCTTAATATAGTACGGGGTTGATCCTGCGTACAGAGCATTGTGGACAAATGTGAGTAGATGGAGCTCACGTCTTTGTCGTACAGTATAATTATAAGAAGCAATATAATGATAAATTATTACTACTATTATAATACTATGCCATCACAGCATATACCACAAGTGGGGTAGTCAGCAGACCAACTGCATGTAATAAATTCAAAGAAAAAATTAAGACATTCAGGATACGTGACATTCCTTATAGTCGAATTTAAGATGTAAAATGTCTTTATTTTTTCGAACACCTGCCTTTTATAGGACACTTGAAAACTTACGGAGAAGAGTGAAAGACTAATTCTTTACTGGGTGCTCCACGGTGCATATATATATATATATATATAATGAGTTACAATCCATTGGATTGGTCTGCAACGAATTTGGACTTTCTTCTCCACTCCTCCCTATTCTCAGCCAGTCTCTTCAACTCCATGTATGAGCCACAGCTCATGTCCCTCTTCAGTTGGTCCATATAGGCGTCTCGCATATAAAATGATTTAATATGTTTATGTTAGTAAAATTAAATTCACTAGCCATCCCATAGTTTTTTATATACTAAGTAGGTAATTGTGGCTGCTCACGTATCACATACTTACTGTTTAAATAAATTATTATGACATATCATCGATCCAGTTATTTTTTTTTATTTTAACTGCAGCCTTTGAAAATTAATTAATTCATTTACACCATAATTGCTATCAACTGCCCGCATACGTTAATGTTTAAAAGCGATTTCAAATAAAACTTTCACTCAATGGTGAATAGTATCAACCTGCTTTATATTACATATTATCTGTAAGTACTTACTTATGAGAAGCAAGACGACATCGCAGGTGCAAAACATGACAACAATAAAAACATGAGTTTATAATATTCGCAATTGTAATTATTACTTTTTTATATTATTATACATTTAGCGATCGCTAAATGTCGGTTAATTTGCAAAAAATATTTACATACATATTATATTCACAAATTTTTTTTGGCTCGTGTTGGGTCGTTACATTATAATTTTATTACCTAATTCGCATATTTTTTCAACTCATTAAAGTAAAATAACCAGCGTTTCTTTATTTCCATATTGCTTTAATATTCCTAGCATATGTAAAAATGTATAATTTATAAAGAAATGTGTATTTAGCTTTTTTAAAATGTTAAGTAAGTTATAAGAACAATAGGCATTTGCGTAACCAATGTTTCATTTCCCTATCAAAAATATTGCTTTAAGTCCTTTGCGACCATTTGCCTTAAAGTTTTATGAAAAACTATGGTGAAGAAAGAAGACTATTTTAATGAATTTTTATTACTATTTAAAACTGTAAAAACATTATTATAAATATACGTATCTTTTATGCTGATTATTAAATTATGGTGTTACAGAGTATGTATTGAAATTGTGGAATCATACAGTGAAATAATGACTATTTGATGAACTTCAAATGAAGCAATAACATTTTATATGTCTGTAATAACTGCGTGTATCAATAATATGTCTAACTACATATATTATGTCTTATGTCAATTACAATAATTATAATAAATTTACTAACGCATTTAATAAAGCTAGAGGAAATTACATGAAGAATATTCCGCCCCATCTATTTTTTATATATTATAATATGCCTATTATTTTTTACTAAGAATCAATGTTTATTATCCTAGCAACACAGCTTGTTTAGCTTACACACGGTAGTATAATTATGTAGGCATATGTAGGTAAGTAAGATGCACTAAATCCTTATCAAATGCTTACAATTTTTGATAATAAGTTTTTCTCTAACGATAGATACGAATCTACAGCTACTTGTTGTGAACACTCAACCACAATGAAAAAGACTTCAACGCGTAAGTAACGTGAAAACTTACATGGTTTCATTAATTCCAGTGTGTATGTGGTTAATCTCCTTATTATTTTGGCAATCTTTTAATACAATTGCGTTCATTTATAGAATGATAACTGTCCAATTTATTCATATCGTTACATGTGTGGCAAAGCTTTTCACAATATAGATTAAAAATAATAAACATATAATAAAATAATAAAAATAATGGTAAGCCACAAATTGTACCAATAAACATATTATTTTGAACACATACTGTAATAAATTATATTATTATATTTTTGATTACGAGTTACATTATGTGATAAACGTGATTTTTTAAAGATTTTTTAAACAACGATTTTAATTAATTTTCATATAATTAAGATAATATCCCTATTGATTATCTCGCTTAACATGTTTTTATATTTAAGATCAGATATCTGAGGTGCGACTGTTTCTAAAACTACTTTAAATATTTAAATCTCTATATTTTAAATAGGTACGTATTTATTATACATGCTAGTAAAAAATAAACCGTATTTTAATTTGTTGAACTAGATATTTTGAAGTGTTATTTGCCATTCAAAACACTCCCGGTCTTACAAGAGCGATTGAAAACTAGAAATATTAAATTAGTTTTATAACTTAACTACAATGAAAAAATATATTGAGGGCAAGGCGAATTATAATATAATTATCTTTGATAAATTATTTACATTTTTATAGCTGTCAAAATGTTGTAGTTAGAGGTATTATTTTATTAAAATATTGTCAGTCAAAGAATAAGTGTCCCATACTTTGATGTAAGTTTTTCTAATATCCTGTGAAGTAGGTATATGCTTATACCAAAACAAACATAAAGCTACAACTTAATAAAGATGCCCACAATTAGTGATGTAACGAATGTGTTATTTAGGATATTCGCGAATGCGAATATTTGTTGACAACATTCGCGAATGCGAATATTAACTTGCTTAAATTTCTGCAAACTACTCAAACATTAAAATTTCTACCCCCCCCCCCCCGTCGCTGAATTTTCAAAATGGTATAGGAATTTAAAATATTTCAAAACTCCTCGGTTTTACCGAATTACCGATACTTTATTACCATAATAATATTCGCAAAACATTCGCATATTTTTTTGCGAATACGAATATTTGTTACATCACTACCAACAATTATGGGACGAGAGCAGCTTCTCAGTTAAGAAATACAAATGTAAGAACAAATAGAAGTAGAGATGGATTCTTGCACTGGGCGATTGACATTCATAATAGAGTTCCTGATGACGTCAAGAGGCTAAGTGCTTCGGAAGGCAGATAAGGAAGCTATTGTTGAGCAATTAGTTGCGATATTGTTCATACTTGTATTTGTGTAGGTACCTTCTGAGACCACCGACCTCGTTGCTGACTGAAGGAATTTGTTGAAATAAATAAAATAAAATAAATAAATGTGAAATTCCCCATTTTTGACATTTAATGTCTTCAAATCAGCGATTACGTATCCCGAATGTCTAATTTTTATTGGTAATATTCAAATGAAAACTTGCATATTTATTAGTTATAGTTTGTCTGTTGGCTGCTTCGCCCGTAAAGATATCGTGATAGCGAAAATGAATGAATGTTACAAACGATTAAGTTCAAATATACCTATACACTTAAAAAAGTAGCCATTTCTGCGAAGTTTTCAAACATCAGAGCAACTGGTATTGTCAAAAATCATTTGCCAATCTAAAAACTTTTGTCACATCTTTATCAGTTGTTAAAGCCTTGTGATGTAACCTGGTGTATATTGTTTCGATTCTGACCGATTGTGGCGATTGTTCTATTCTTGGGACTATAATACTCCTAGATTATAATAATATAGCCCATGGCTTTATATATTTTTGGTGACGTTTTTGATTCCAAGAAGTAACAAATGTATTAAACCATTATGTTTATTTCGTGCACCTACTTATAAAAATCGTGTTTATAGTAGAATATAGATAAGTTATATTGATCATTTTTTACTTCACTTATTTAGGAGTGTGGAGTGATTTAAATTATCTATTTTTCATACTTAATAAAAAAATTATAAATTTTAACTCTTAATTTCGATTAAAAATCTTTCCGGTGGTGGAAATAAGTAATTACAGTATTATTGAAATAATTATTTATAGGAAAAAAGTAACTTATTATCTTTTTGTTTAATTATTGTTTCTCCGCTTCTAGCTATCTGTAATATCTGTTATTAAGGTAGGTAATTAATGTACGGTACATTACATATAAAGACATTATCTATTACTTTAGAAATGCCACGGGTTCAAATTTAAGTAACAGATTAATGGCTTCCTAAATCACAAGCAAATCCATCATGTTCGACTATTTTGCTCCATATTGGCATATTATATTTTACTATTTAATTACACCATAAATACTTTCGGAAACGAAGCTTATATTGTAGACCTTACTATTAAATTACCAAACTTTTCTTTTTTAATAATAAACTATAAATATAGGTTTGTATGTTTCATTTTAACATCACGATATTAGGTATTTCCTAATGGATCTTTCTTTAATACTCTTATAATTGTAGTCTTTCTAACGCTATTATTTGTAATAAATAAACAACATCTTGTTTTGTATTGTGCAGTCAAAACCGACAAACAAAATTTATAATTATTGTGTACGGTACATATTATTTGGTGTGTAAGGTTAAATCTAAATTCTAACTGTTCGAGTCAAACGTGAACGTTACAGATGTATTAAAGTATATAATTATAAATTTGATAGATCTATACAGATTCGTTAACTATTTACAAATGAATGATGTGTTACTGTAAACTAAAGTATGAAATTTAATAATTAGTGTACCTTTTGTATCGTTCATATGGTTCATCGATATTTTTGTGATAGTAGGAACTAATAGTATTTTCATATTTGCGAAATCTCCGACTGGAATTTATGCTTTTCTAACGCGGCGGCAGAGTTGCGATCCATACTTCTCAGCATTATACTCGATACATCTCCATATCATCAGTCATGCACTGAGAGAAATACTAAAGAAATTTCACAACGATTCATTGGTACGTACTATCAGATTAGGACCAGAGATAGTACAAACGATTCATTAATACGAATCTATAATATTAACTTATCGCAAACAACTCGTTGGTAAATTTACTAATGATTTGTTTGCGAAAAGTTGATACCTATTATAGATTTGTATTAATGAATCGTTTGTATTATCTCTGGTCCTAATCTGATAGTATGTACCAATGATTAGTTGTGATTATTTTTCTCAGAGTGAGCGCACAAAAACGTAACAATTTAATACAAAAACACTGTTCTTGTTGGTATTATTGCAGCTGAAGCCCAATGCATTTGCAGAAGAATATATACATCAAACGATGAATTCAAGTAGACTTCCAGAAGATACTCTTACGATACGTTCTACGTTTTTCTTATGAACTCCGTGTGTGTTTCTTAAAATATTTCAATATAATATTTCAACAGTTTTTTCCTTTTGTATCCTCTACCATCACTGTATTTATTTTGCTTTGAGAATGTTGAGAAAGTTTATGCATGATACCGATTACGTCCATGGATATTGGAATATACTCTTATTTTTTTTGGTATAGATACATTACGAATTCCACAATTGTAATCTCTGAAGAAATTCTTTTGGGTTTTTGTCTCCGTTTTTTAATAAAACAGAAAAGGAAAATTATTATTGAAAGCCAATAACTAATCGACAGAAGGTAAATGATTGCGCCGAGTTATATTCAACGTATCAGAGCGAAAACAAAATAATAAGTACCTACCTACTTATTTTGTGCATAACTTCTTACATCTACCGCCTTAATGTACGTAAAATGTTCTCATTTGTTTAAATCTTACTTGTTTATTTTGAGATTCACTATATAAATAACTTACAAATAATTTCGTGGGTAATTGGCCATTCGATATTGAGATTGGATTGGACAAAGAAGATACATAATAGTTTATAGGTTTTTGTGGTTAAGTGCATCAAGCGTAAATAATTTCTTATTTCAATAACTAGATGGGTTATTTTACTAGTGTAAGCATTATACTCTTATTATTATTATAAGTGGTTAAAAAACTAATCGATATTCCTTCTCTGGTGGTGATGCTGCGATGATGAAACACTTATACGGGATTCTGACCACAAACACGTACAAACTGATCATTTCCAATTTCACTCATTATATTGATGCACCTAATTACACATAAGAGAATAAATATTAACCCTACGTGGGGCTTGTTATATTTAAGTATGCAGTTTACCCTAAGCGATATATCAGTCAGTATTTATTTATTCTTTATTGTAAATTGATTACAAGCAAATTTACAAAAAATACATTTAAAACAAATAAAATCATTCAATCAATATTCAGAGGGCGAGTTTATTGCAAAGGCGCGATTTCTTCTAACTAACCCAATTTCATGAAACTTTTACATAAAAAAATCTTTAAGGTAGGAAAGAGAAAGTACAGAGAAGAATAATAGTTAGGAAAATGGACTAAGAAACTGATGCCATATTTTGAGTGATAAAGTGGTCCTTGACCGCAAGCTTCAAAGCGTGAAGAGTGAAGAGCAACCTTATTCTGGAAGGGATATTATTCCAATAGCGAGCACCATGAACAGAAAATGAGTTTGTTAAAAAGTTTAAGAAAGATAGAGCTGTAGGTTTTTCGCAAATGATCGAATTTTTATGATTTGAAAAGTTCATATCACTTATAAATCGTGTTCTATGTCGGAACAAACAACGGTAAGAGGTAGAATATGATAAGTCGCTTAAATTGAATCTGTCATACGTGATTAGCAAAGAATTATTTAATATGAAAAACTATTGTAAGTAAAAATAAAGCTGAATATCGGTGTTGACTAAAAAATAGTTATCAGTTAAAGTATTTATCAATATCAAAATATCTGTATACGTTTATATGACTACTTTGTTATGGTTAAATTTTAATTATAATAATATTATCTCAAACGCTACGTATTATCGCACTGTTCAATCAGTGAGTATAAGGCAATTATTTATAAACGTTGTTCATGACATCTGTTAAGCTTTACGATTCCTAAACACGTCAAGTGACGTGACAACGCTCGAAGATTATAAAAAGTTCAATTAAATGTGTGAAGAGCACACAGGTATTTATTTATATGACACTTCAGAAGATACACTTGGGTCGTAATTAGCAAAATAATAACATAAGAGTCATGTATAAGTTTCGCTGTAAATTGTTATATACATAAATGTTAGGAATTGCTTTGAGCGCAAAGTTTTCACCTGCCTCTATGTAATATTTTATAAAAACTGACTTACAGGAACAATGTCGTATTGTCTGTCGTTTTGTAAGTGAACTTAAAAGTTGTTAAGAGTTGCAAAAAATATTGTGGTTTAAAACCCTCCCTAAGAAGTGTATCTAGTATCTAGTGTTCCACCTTTCTCAAATTTCAGTTCTTGTTGACTGAAATATAACATTTTCATTACTTTTTTCGTATTTAATACATGACATTATTGTTTCATATAGAAATATACCTAATTTATATTTATTTAAATGTATTTTATAGTCTAGATACTAGCTGACCTGGCAAGCGTTGTTTTGCCATATACATTATATATCGACCGAGTTGAAAATGATTTAATAACTAATATCGCAATTAAAAAATAGGAGTTGATGGTAGAAGGGTGAAAATTTAGGGCTGTATATATTTTTTAATGCCTCACTATAAAAAAATTAAAATAAACAATTTTGTCCAAAAAAACATCGGGGTGGACCACCCTTAACTTTTAGGGGTATGAAAAATAAATGTTGACCGATTCTCAGACCTACCCGATAAGCACACAAAATTTCATCAAAATCGGTCTAGCCGTTTCGGACGAGTATGATAACAAACACCGTGGCACGAGAATTTTATATATTAGATTATTATGGAACCATAAAGGTTTAATAGTCCATAATATAACTTTTGTTCTAAACATAGTTGTTTAAGAGTTAATTAACAAATAAATTCCGATTGAAGTATTAATATTATTAGGCCTACGGCTGGTTCTTATACACTTAATAATTAACTGTAGAGTGTAGCGTGTATTCCACCAGCACAATGTATAATATAAGATTTTACACAGCAAATGGATATAATATGGGGTTATAAAAATAGCTACAAAGTTTTTGCCTTTGGCTAACTTAGGTAATAATAAAGAAATTGCCTCTGTAAAACTCACTACAAATTACAAGAAGTAAATATGAGTAGGTACTTTCAAAAACGTACCTACTCATATTTACTTCTTACTAATACATCAAAAACGACTTGACTTCGACAATTTCAAAGCTTTTTTTGTTAGTTATTCTGTAAATTATATTCTAGTTTATTTCTCCAGGGGATACTTCAATTATTGATGTATGATCTAAGTGAGGATTTATTTTGATTAATTACAAAGTAATCTCAATCTTATTATAGTTTTAATTAAATTAAATTAAATGAAACTTGATCATTGAACCATTAAGCAACGGTGCTTGGTTTCATATTTGCAGGTACCCATACACTACATATTGGATGATATTTTACTGAGATATAGTTTTACTTCCTCTTTTTTCTAATATAGATTATGACAGTGTAATGGATGACTGATGTTAACAATGTATTATATTTTTAATTAATCATTTGTAACCACCTTTTACAAACATGTTGGTATTATTATTATTTTATAAATAAGTATTACACTCATTTAATGATAAGTATTGTTAGTGTAATGTTTGTAATTATTAATTACACTCGGCAACAAAGTGGTTCTACTTTTTCCACACGTTTAATCTTAATTTTAACGTGAATACAACAACTATACAAGTCTCACTTAAGACAAGTAAGAAATATTGCAAATTTAACACTAACACTAATTTTAATTTTGATAATTTGCATATCGTATGTAACTTTTAAACAAGACTATAGATGAGAAACTTCATCTATTTTGTAATAGCATTGTATCATAAACAGCTAACATTATTTTTCTTATCTTTCGAGCAGAAGATTAGCATGTTTTATCTGTGACCATAACATGAAATAGGTAGGCATGTAATAAATCATTCAAATAATGATAATATTATTATCTTCTATTACGAGTTTTGTAAGTAGTGCAAATAATTTAAAAATCATTTACCTTGTTTTTCTAATCATCTGTGAATTAAACAATATTTATAGTGGTTAAGATTGTACTTAGACCAGTAAAACAGTGTTCTCCAACCCCCGGTCCACGAAGATCAGTTATTTTTTGTTGTGTAAAATTTGTGAAAAATTCATTAACAAAACCGAAGAGAACGTTTTAAATTTCTATACATTTTGAAAAGGGGTGGTAATATTGAGTGTTAGTGAAAATATCTAATCCTGGAATCTGAGACATAACAATAAACAACGTCTCCTCGTGAGCAGGCCGCAGTAAAGTTATCAAACGTTGATCAGTCCGTGGAGATACAAGGTTGGAGACTACTGCAGTAAATAGTTTTAGGTGTGCGTAATGCGTATTACATCTTGATAACAAACCTAAGAATTTAGTAACCAGCCGAATTTGTAAATAGCTAAGCCTAAATGCTACCGGATCATCAGATTAACTTTAACTGATATTGAACATTCAACATTTATAAGGATTAACATATATTCATATTATGTCTTATATCTACATCAAACTGAAAATATTGAATTGCGAAATGTTATAAATTTGAAAAATGATTTGCATATGGTTACGTACATACATATAATAAAAATATGGATTGATACGTACATTTGCATATGGTATACGTTCACAATACCCATAAAGTGCTGATGCGATATAATATTTTACAAAGTATATGTAATAATACTCGTAGTATATTTGTAGACATTATGGAAATCTGTCAAAGTGCTTGAAGGTAATCGTATATTATAAAACAGGATTTGTGTGATGTATTGTGTCAGTAATTCAATGAGACTTGACACTTATAAATGAATCTCTTGAGTCTTGTCAACTTTTGTTTACAAGTATAACTCAATGTCATACTCTTCAGTGTATGAAGTGAAGTACATAATATTATTACCTACATTATTATGGTAGATTTAACAATAAAATCTGAAGACTCTATATATTTTTAACACACACACCTAAGAAACATTTAATATCACACATACAATATGTCATATTGTGTTTATTTGGTATGTGTAAAAAATCAAATGAACTCACATGTTCATTATAACATGCAATCAGTCACCTGCATAGTGTTCAAGGTAAGGTTAAAGATCCCGTTGTTCAGGAGGTGTTACGATTTTTGATGGGGCCTTGCGGTGATTTTTTTTTAAAAAACGACGCATCTTAAAAAAAATGTCTAGTTCATTAATGGTTTTTATTATTATATATCTATATTTAGTGGAAGATTTATCTATCTATTCCCTCTCACCGTATCCCAAGTGGTGTAGGCAGAGAGAACAGAACGCCATATAAATCTGTCCTTACATACTTCTCTCGCTGCTTCTGTGGAAGATGTCGCGAAATTACTTTTGTGGAAGATGCCGTGATATAATTGTCAATATTTTTTTTATTCTTGTTTAAAATTGCACATTTTGTATACCATTGCGTGATCTGCATGTTTAATTCACTCAGTGTACTAGCTACCCATCTTGCACTAGATGTTGTATGATTTCATCAAAATTTATGATATTTTTTTTGGAAATGAGATATCTAATTGAATATACAGCTAAGTTTAGAATCAAATGTATTGCGCCGGACAAAGGTGACCAAAAATATTTAACTGTAAAATATGTACATACTTAAATCCACCAGTTAAATAAATATTATTAGAATATTGTTCATGATTTTGTCAGTAAACTGTATTACAAAGTACCTAGTATAAAACTGCCAGTAGGTAATTTGTACATTATTCCTGTATGTATATTTTGTGTATAAATTAAATTGGTACTACAAATGTATGAATTAATATCATTATCTATATTATATTCTCACGCTCTACAACACTAAAGTAATTGATGTGACCTTATATGAACATAATATATAAACTTTGTGCATTATTATTTGCTCATTATTTTTTTTTAATCAATAGTGAAAACGAACTGCCGTACCTATTGTGTCGTTTTTTTTAAGCGTAACACTTTCATATTTGCTGACGTCTAACAGAATAATAAAATAATATCGATCAATAAATAATAAATACGTAACAATACATTTGTTTTATTTTGTATTAGAAGCAGTTGTTCAGTGAGTGAGATGTTATTAACAGTTTTTCCTTTATGTGTTAATAATGTTTAACGTCGCTCGGTAGGTTCCAACAATAATAATATATATAATGTACATCGTAGACATGGTGCATTTATTGCTTTGTATAGAGATACCAATATATATAGTAGATATTCACATACAATAAGTATATGAATATCTTCTATACAATGCTCTGATAACATATGAGCATATGAAGAATCTTTGACGACTGGTTGTGAAATGTTCAGGAAGGAAATGCCTGTAGAAATATGGAGTAGGTTTATGTTTAGCAATTGAAAAGAATAACTGTTTAAGTAGGTAATTAAGTGTATTCATACACGATTGTCTTCTGATCTAGAAAAATTCATGATTTTCTGTATCTAAATTTCATAACTTCTAGACTTTGATAATGTGACGTAAGTATGAATTTCATTTCCAGACATTTTTCAGACGATTTTTTACTTTGGTTTGATAAAAATAGTCGTTGGTTGTGTTATGTTTCCTATTACTTTTATCACAAGGATTAGCATGTGAATTATATGAATATCGGAAATATATAAAATTATTGAATGGTTCTGAGTTCGTGTTCATAAAATATAATTTAGAGAACTTCCGTGATAATTTTATTTTTATTTAAATAACATAATATTTATATTGATCGTGTGAATTTTTCATGTGATACTGTTGCACAATATTTCAATAGAATGTTAATATTGAATAATGCCTTTAAAATGCTTATCCTGTTATAAATTATATAAAATGTTCTGATTTATAATTGTTGTATCATGAATATGCATAGTTAATTAAAAACCTCTGTAACTTCGATAAAATATTGAATAATCTTGATTTAGTGTTTGAAGAGAATATTGAAGCAATGTTGTTATAGGCACGAACACACATGATAATTACTTTTTTCAATTAACTACCAAATAATTTCCATGGGTGGTCCTTTAACACTTTGACACCTATTAAAATTATTATTGATTGTGATGATAACTTCACACATACTACGTAACCTGTTTATAACATGTAGGTAATAATATTAATAATAATAAATTGCTGAATTGCGTTTTGAACCATAGCGTCGTCACGTATTCTATAATTTCATTCATGTACCTATCATCTCGCTACCAATTTGTTCAAGGTACTAAAATACCCGATACTCCTCAGGGTACAAGGTATTTTTAATCGAGATACTTTTTCCGAAACTAATTACGTTGCGTGTTCAATTATTAGATTTGTCAAAACATGAAGTGGCTGTACTCGTGCTAGAGCTCAATCGTATTTCCACCATTTACGTTTGTCTAATTTGCACCTCTCGATGAGTGAGTACCGAGGCATCTACTGTTAACATTTTTTTATACCACAAACACTGTTGCTGTTAGCACTTGCGGTAGAATATTTAGTATAGTTGATCTGACAGTTGGTAATACGTTTTTAATGATGACAATCAGATCATCTAATTTATATCGAGTTCATATGCTATTATTACTATTATTCTACTATAAAATGATTAATCATGCGATGTACATTTTGATACGGTTGCTCATCAGTAGGCAATATGTATTTTTACTAAGCAGTTTCATTATTACACTTGATAATATAATATTATGATGAATGACGAGTGAAATGGATCAATTAGATAGAAGAAACCACATCACAATAATTTTATTTGATCACGAACGTGTTGCCTAAATAAACTTTCTTACTGAAAGTGGCGATTACTATATCTATTAAAATGTATATGTCGCAGTCGTTTTGAAGAATCCGTCCGTTTACAAACGGCGTCGTCGTTTTACAAACGGCAGGCATATTATAAAATGACGAACGTGCATTCCGGCATATTACAATATGACTAGTCAAATTGTAACATTTTAGTTCTTTCTCGACGTCTCATGGTGTTGTGCGACATATATAAGGTCTTAAGTAAGTGGTACATATACATACTATAATAGTGATTTTGCATTCATTGATCCACTGTCTACATCCACATTGTCTGATTATTTCTTCTTACAGTATAACAGGTGTTGCACCTTTTTGTATCTTCGAGTAATAAATATGAACTATGCCGCTGCAATTTCTGCATACTTTCTTTACATCCCTTAGGTCATAATCTATCTAAAGAAAACTAGCATTCACTTTATGTTTTATTTGCCTCTATATATGAATGAAAAACGATTCGAGCGCATGTTAAATAGTAGCACATTGTTTTATTTGAAAAGTTTAATGACTAATTTATCATACTATCTAATATTTAATTATTTTGTTGTTATTGGTTTCACTGACAACAATTTTTCACATATTAAACACAATACGTTTTACTGAAAAGTACCTGAATAAATTGATTAAATATTCATTAGTTTACTTTTTTATCAACACTAAATTGATGATGTTAGCCGAAGTTCTTAGATGACGGTTCGCTTTCAATCACCTTTGTTTATGTCAAGTTGATTGTATTTAAATTTTAAAAATACAATCTCAGGGTGTACCCACCTATATTCTCTTCTAGTTCAGTATTTGGTACATTGTGTTTTTAATCGTGTTGTTGACAACATTATTCCCACTAACGACGTTGAAGAGATTTTGACCTTATTTTGTTTGCACCATTTATGAGATCACGTGTCGATAATTTCTTATTAAAGTTACATACATATTATCTACTACTTTTGTTGTTATCGACAGCGGATACTCTTGATACATTTATTACTTTTGCAGTAACATTAAAAAAGTAATAATATTTCCATTTATCGTGACTGAGTAAGCCGTTAATAAAAAATAAGTTTATCTCGAATGTGTTTAACGTTATAAAAGTGGAACGGCATTTGATTGAGATTATCTAACAATATATTTGTACGTATCAATGATTGTATATGCGCATCTGTTGAGCATGGTGTCCAAATAAATACATACTTACATTTTTATGCAAGGTGCAGGGGGGCTAAAAAGGCCACTTTATATGAATCATAATAGGAATTGTAAAACGATTTAACGGTAACATTTCACCCAATATGAATTGTAGAGGAATTGCTCAATGTGGCCATTTGAAGCCCCCAGATCGTCTCTATATAGTCTCTAGCCAAGTGAAGTGACTAAATTTGATATTCGGTGTCCTGACGTGATTATTTCCCAAATTTTCTACCTATTGTGTAGTAATGTTTTTATACAAATAAATGAAATAAATACAATACGAAATTGTACTTATCTACTGATTATTAATACTAAATTATACCTACTTGTATTAATGTTATACTTTTGTAAGAACCGTTGTTACTTGTACTTACCAATTTAAATTTATTTGGTTGTATATCATTTTTTTTAAACTGTTTTCATTATCTGATTTGCTTGTTTTGAGTTGATTTTTTTTATTACTATTATTGTATTTGTAAAGGCTGATTCAGCCGTTTATTGTATAAATGAATAAATAAATAATTTCCCGAAAATATGCTGAAACAGGTTCGGAAATTTAATAATAACGAAGAGTATTTAAAGCGCCATCTTTGTGCCATAGCACCTCGAGGACGCTATACATGATAATGTTCTATCTTCAACAAAGTTGTCTCTGTCAAGAATTTAAATTTAAATGCTAAAACATTATAACACATTATCTCAGATACAAAATAATATGTATCCGCGTCAGAAATAAAAATAAAATAAAAATAAAATTTGCTGTGCTAATAGTAATAAAACTGCAGCTCTACCATTTTTGGACCTTAACTTACTAATAAACAGATAGATAGGTGTTTTTATTTTTAGGAAAACATAATTGCTGATTGAAAAAAAATTGCCGGGTTAAAAGCTAGTAGTTGTAATAAAGTATTAGTAGACGATTAAAAATGTATAGGCATAACACTCAATGGATTTAATGGTTCATATTAATATGCTCACCTATAGGTGGACAATTGTGTGGTTGGTTAATAACACTTTATATTATCATATCTGAGGTGTGATTGCACATGTTGTTGTTAGGCTGTACAAAGTAAGGGATTTAATAAATATTTATTACTCTTGTTATCACAGACCATCTTCGATATAATAATAATTTGCTTGGACTAAATTTATACTTAAAATTTATGATAATTGTCGTATAATATCATTTTTTTTAGATATTATTATTATTATTGATTTGCTGATGAAGAGAATGAGATTGGTTACCGCGAATTGATTTAAAGGTGATCACCAATATCTAAACTAGATTGATTAATAATTTTTGGCAGTGGAATACACGTGTAGAAAATAATTTTTATGATGATCATCGTCATCATCTCTGTCTGTCGATTGTCGACTGCAGAACATTGGCCTCTCCAAAATTTGCTTAGCTTTTCCGTGAATAATCTTGGATTTTCTGCATTCGATTACCAATAATTAGTTCAGTTCATCAGACCATCGTGCAGAGGATCTTCCTCTTTTCCTTTTATCTGCTCGAAGTGTCCACTCCATAACATTTTTTGTTCATAAACGGTTCTTGAAACTTAGCAAGTTGATATAATTGTTGTCACTATCGAAGAAATACATTGACGAAGTTGTCTACTTTCATTTTCGAATATCGTAGAAAAAAGTCACTCAGTTGGCACAAATCGCTTTAAATGTAAGAGTCTTGTTAATTCTCCATGTATCTAAGAAAGTACATTTCTAAGACATAATTAAAAGTTTGTGCCATTAGTATAAGAAATCAATAAGATAGTTAAGAAGTTACTTTCTAGCATCAAGATGTATGTTGAGCATGTTTTGTTACACATTTAGCAAACGTTCTTATAAAAAGATAAATTGATTACAAATTAGTGGATGGTGTTATTCATATTCTATATTAATTATTTCGCTTCTAATTGAATGATGGTCAAACATCAAAACATTCATCACTATAATAAGAGAAAGTATATTCTATTATTCTTATAAAGCATATGCGTTCTTAGTGTTCTTACTAATGCACCACATGTTAAATACTGTCTTGTTACCTACGTATTAAATAAGAAGCACACAATACAATGAAAAGGTAAAAACGATGGTGAAAAGTAATTGTGTTCAATCAAATGTTAGAACAAGGTGTATATTTAAACTGAATTTGTCGATTTCTAAATTTACTAATCGCTAGATTTTACTTTCTTCCTATCTTTTGATTTCAACTTTCGATTAGTATTGTTGTTCGATAAATGAATATAATTGTTTGATTAATTTCTTTTGTTTTCGATTTTACTCATCGCCTATTGTGTGAATAAGATGTTTTTTTGTTTGTTTGTCTATTGGAAATATTTAAATTCTTACACAATAAATCGTTTTGATTTGCTATTTTGAATCATACATTGTCGTTGATATAAGATTATCGTCACAGATTGTTCGATTAGTTTAATATTCGAACGTATTCCGTTACTTTTATATACCTATATGTACGAGTACAAACTCTTCTGGACTATCGTTTTCTCGCATTCTTTCGTGAATTATAACACGTCAAGAATTCGCCTATAATAATAACTTAATACTTAATACATACAGTACAATATACATATATACAGGTTAATACTTATCAATTTAAATATTAAGAACCTGACCACCGCACAAGCCTAAAGGCCGAGTAAGGTATTATGTGGAGGTAGTCAGGTAACAAACTGTATCTAAGCGTTAGTTACATAGTTTGGTAATGCCAGAAGATGTGTAGCATGTACCTAATACATCTTTTTTATATGCAAAATTATAATTGAAACAACTTCTGGCAGGCATTTATTAAAGCTGCATAACAGAGGCCATCACATTTAAATAATAGCTCAATTACTTTTTTATTTACTAAGTTGTTTATTAAATAAAATGTACCTAACACATATTTATTATAATAAATTTATAAAATATTTGATATCCATGCAGCGATATTTCTTGTTTTTATTAATAAATGATAATCTACAGCGACTGTACACATTATAATTACAAATTCGGTATGCGTTTTTGATTAAGCTATTTTACGGGATTATATATTATACATAATCATCCAACTATGATAAAGTTGTTATGATAGAAGTCTGCCTAATCTTCTTGCAATTATAGGTTTGTAACCAATAATTACAATAAGACGAAAACTATTATTGTACTTTAATATAAACATGATACTGCATACTTTAATATCCCATCTCAGTGGCTTGTAATTATTATCACTATACGCCTTGTAATCATACTATAATTCGTCACTTCACCATGGCATCGTCACATTGAACCGGTCATTATAGGAAAGTTAGTGGTAAAATTGTATAATTTAATATAGTATCATTTTGTTGCTTTGTAATAATATGAAATGCTATACTTATAAAAAGTACCTACATAGTTACCTGCACATGGTATCCGTTACGATAAGTAATGTATAAAAAAAAAGAAGATAATTACGATAACCGTGATCATTCTTTAACTTAGACATTAGATATCAAGCTGTGGTCAACGGGTTTAGTTTTATTTAAGTATAAAAAGTCACACGCAAGATAAGAAACTATATTCTTAACTATATACTTATCTTAAATGTGTCTGTATTACAACCTTATAAAATGAGGAATAAAAGAATAATTCAGATTTATTTTTGTTTTCTTCATCCAATCCCGTCCTAGAGGAGGTGGTCTTTACCGCGTATTTTGAAAGTATACAAAGCCATTAGGTATGCACAGGTTGGGACTGCTCGCGTATAGTTTCTAGTAGTAATAAGCATAAATATTTTTAGAAACTATACATGGTTATTACGCTCTTATCGTGTATATTTTCCAATAACGTGAACTAAAATTTGTGCGAAAAACATACTGCACAAGTTTCCATTGCGGAATAATCGTGTACATTTTCTAAGCGCTACACAAGACAACGTTCTTAGAATCTATACGCGACTAATTTCCATGTAGCCATTTTGATTTGTTGCTTTCTCATTTTTTTCATATATAATTGTTTTATTATTTTTTACGTCTTGTTTTTATTATTAATTTTTTATTGCTTTTATTACCTGTATTTTTGTTATTTTGGATTTACTTGTTGCTGTTATAATTTCTTAAATTCGTCAACATGTAAAAGCGAAAATTGTAAATGTACTTAAATAAATAAATATTTTTAATTAATAAATTATTATTTGACTGGCGTCTTTTTAAAGTAGCACTTAAGTACTTAAACAAATGTGTTTCTTTTATATATTAAAAATATTTTTGTCCTTTGTTTTGTTTTATAATAAAAAAATCTTAAAATATTATTAAAAATATTTTTATTATAAAAATATTTTTTATAATAAAAATATTTTTATATACACGATAAGAGCGTAATAACCATGTATAGTTTCTAAAAATATTTATATTTAGGTACCTATTAATATTTGAAACTATACGCGAGAAGTCCCAACCTGTGCGTAATGTCGTTGTATACTTTCAAAATACGCTTCACTGAATCAGCGTCACAAAGTATACACGACAATAATTACGCAGAAATCGTGTATATTACTATTTTTCGTTACACAATTTGAAAACATACATTGCAAGAACACTGAATGCGTACTGGCATTGTATACTTTCAAAATACGCGTCTTTACCATTTCTTCCTATTTTTTTTACTGAAGAGGTTTATAATTTTTTTCCTGCGAAAATGAACATTTTGTTCTTGACCACCATTTTAGTGTTTAAAAATTGTGATGTAAATAAAAAATTCTATCGCTTTTGGCGCTTATGCACCAACACCTATACTGTCTCATGTATCGTTTTAGACATTGTTTCACAGTGAAGGTAACAATTTTGCGTATGATCTCCTTTGTCCCATTTATACTCCTCCCTTGAACTTCTGAAATATCCGAGAAATAAAGCTATTTCAACTTAATTTGTCCCATTTATGAAGTAGAAACATCTTTGTAGATATTATATTATTCTGTCCGTTTATACATTATAGCAGTGCAAACAATTGCATGTCTATTTATAAAACAAGTTTTAAAATTATTTACGACTTTCAAACTCTTCACTCGTTTTTTTACGGCGTAATAAAAAAAGATCTGAATGTGTTAATGGATGTTATTTATATTTCTCAGCTGATGTACTGATGATGACTTCTTTCTCTTTTGTCAAATCATGTCACCATCGTGTTAAATGTCTTGTTTGGAGAGAGTGTAAAGAAACGTTCGAACAAAAGACAGCTTTTTTATGTGAATAGTTTTGTTATACAAATGTCGCGTTAGAAAAATAAGTACTTTACACACAAAACTCCACAGTAACTATAGATATGTATAAACTTCAAAATTATTATGTTGACAACTTGAAGTAGTTCTTAAAGGTCAAGTTAAAACGTCGACACAACAATACATAATATGAAATATCGTTCTTATAATGTGATTTTGTTTCCACACCTTCTTTGAAGCTGTTAGCTTTATATAGTAGGTACCTATCTTAAACCGAATGACGCAATGCCATGACTAAAGCTTAATAGAACCTTAATAAATATTCTAGTTTGACAAACTATTCGCTTTTACCACAATCCTTTTATGAAAAAGCCGTTTCTTTATACTAAAGTAACGATGTTTGTGGTAATTGGTTAATATTATGTTATTAGAATATATAAGAACATTGTTTTTTTTACTAAGTAGATTCCAAATTGCCTGAAAACCTATCTCAAAAATAAACTTTTTTGATAAGGTTTCAGAACACATGGAAAATTGTAAAATATAAACACTTACTTGGAATACCCGGCAAATTACGTATCTCCAAGTTTTACTGTAAGTTTTCGAGTGTCATGTAAAACATTACGAATAATACATTTAACATCTTTGATTCAATGATAAGATATGTCATACATCCCCAATGTCTTATTTTTATTATATTTGCAAACGACAAACTGCATTGTATTTATGTGTAGTCATACTGCTGGCTTTTTCACCTATGGGAGATGTCGTGGTCGTTTGGTCGTCATAAAAAATATACGTTCAAAATCAAAAGACTTGTTTACTTACTACACACGTATTCAAAGATACATTAGAAGACGTGAAAAGAAGAATGCCAATAAAGGAACAAAACAGATACGATGGAATGTCATACTAAACGTGTCATTGTTATAATTGAGTATCAGGGATCGTGTCATTCCTATAATGAACTTAATTAAATATGCACCTTGTGTAGCCTTTCTATACATCGGAAGGCACGATTTCATTGTTTTACTACTAGCAAAGTACCAACGACTCGTATAATCGTATATTTAGTAAGGACAGTATGTAATGCATAATATTATATTGTCTTAAATGGTTTCTTAATTACTCCAATACACTCATTGCTCGTGTCACACGTTTATGATTAAATTTAAACGGTTTTAAAAATTTGGTAACCTTAAAGAAGCGTATTTCATAGATCACTCATTTGATTATTTGCAACATATTATTATCATGATGTTATAAATGATATTTTCATAATGCAGCAAACGTCTTTACAGTTTGTCGCCTTGTGATACGACGAGAGATAAAGTTTAATAAATGTTTTTTAATTGTCTCCTACTGAATGCCTGAACTTTACTTAAATACTTTGTGTCTTTACAATTTTTTTTATATCTATCTACCCCATCACTGCGTCTCCCACGAGTGGAGTAGCCACTAGACTAGCCGAACGCAATAAATATGCAGAACATCCTTTACATCCATTAAGAAAAAAGACATTCAGAATAGGCGGCATCCCTCATATTTGAATTGAATATTTTAAATGTCTTACTATTAATATTTCACCAATACTTGTCTGACAGGACCCTTGAAAACTTACCGAAAAGAGTAGGAAAGGAGTTTTTCGGGGACTCCACAAAACGCTGCCTTGATTTTTGAAAATTGTTAATTGCAAAAAGTGTATGCATTCCATAATAATAAAAGAAATTTTTATCTTGACATGTTAGCTTTTATGTTAGCTATCTACATTATGTATATTAACTTTTCATCATTAAGATTTAAGTGATTTAAGTGAAGTTATAACGTGAATATGAAATTTTACTATCTACTGTCAATTAAAGTGACATGACATTAATTTGTTGACTGTGAATAATAATAATACATTTACAATAGAATAATGTAAGCGTAGAAAAGAACACGCGAATAGACATAATAAATAAATAAAAATCAACATTAAGATGAGAGTCATAGGTTCAAGATATTCAAGTCTGAAGTTGTAATTAAATTAAATCAATCTTGTGTGATTACTATGAGACTTTTATTCGTTAGATATAATAAATAGTAGCGGACAGTATAGTGTTAAATTAGCCTAACTGTTTGTCGAAGAACTTTCACCGTAACTTCTCTTTTTTAACGTTAGTCTGAACTATCTACGATTGTTATACTATCTAATTATCTATGTGTGTTCTTACTGATTGACGTTTCCGGATCACGAACTATCGATGTCAAATTATTTACGACTTATGGCCCTGCTGTGTTCCACAAACAACCAATTTCCTTAATTTGTATCAATCAAATTTACGAGTAACAAAATTCTTTTTATTAACTGCTTAATAAGTAAACTAGTGTATCATTATTATATTATTTGTGAATACATAGAAAGTCAAAATAAAAAGCGAATGTCATGATAGCTGTTTTCAAATATAATAAAAAAATAATTTATTAGCGTTCCTTCGTAATTTTTATGAACATAACTATGTATTTTTTTCTTATTAAATAACGTTTAGTTACAGTTATAAAATAACTAGTAGGTACCTACATTCAATTAACTCCTAACTTCTATAGTAGCATAATATTTCGTAACCTTTGTAATAACTTCTACAGGTGAAAAATTACAAATTGCGTACGTAGAAATGAGATAAGTATTACTTCGCTAAGTATCGTTATATTCTGTTCTCAATAGATAACATACAATACTCCTAAAAAGGTTTAATTCTTAGTTGTAGCTCACTTTACATTCTTCCGCTAGATTATTTGATATAATGCACTGTAGTTTTCTGCTTGTTGATTATATTTACTTCACAATTGCTGCAACCAACCGCAAATTATAATATCCACAAATACAATGATAATATTATGCTTCTTAACAACTCAAGTCTTTATAGGTTTAGGTAGCTTTCGGTTTAATACAATTGGCTTTCACCATACTTATCTGGTTGTTTCATTTAATAGGGTATTAGAAGTAAGTGGAACATTTTATAAAATCGATATGCATCATACTTAGAAATAATACAAGTTTTTATTAATATTGAAACATTACCTACCATTAGCGTGTCTTTATACAACATAATGATTGGTATTTTTAAAGAATGTAGTGCAAGACAACAATGATCGTTTATTATTTTAATCGCAGCATAGAGCAAATTGAAGTAAGTAAATGGATCAGCAAACTGTCATTGTGTTGACAACATAATTATGGGTGCAAACAATAAGAATAGAATATTTCTCAGTCGTGGAAACTGTAGGGGTTCTAATCCATAACACAATCTATCGGAATGGGATTGTATATGTACATCTCATTGTTTGGTATTTTTCAAACGTATAATCTACCTACGTATATAGGTACATCTCGTGTATGTAGATACATATTTTATAAGTAGGCAAACAGTGCATCGAAATTACTTCATCCACACATTGTGATTAATATAAAAAAATAACGTTCGTCTGTAACACCTTTCACCACGCCAGTTATCGTGTCATTATTTTTTATTGTGTCACATGCATGATGCATCGTATCTAAATGTCAACGACAATGTTATTATTACCATTAAGAAGCGAGCGTATATTAATAAATAGCTCTTACGAGTGCTGTGAATTGGTACAATTATTGTCAGAAACGTCATTGCAAGGAGTGTAGACACATCTAAAACTGTGATGAATAGTTGAGAGTTTGATTAACGTTATACGGATATTTAAGTGTAGGGAATATCACAATGTTCGTCTTATGAAATAATATTGAAACATTGCGTGGTCTCCCTATTATGTAGAATAATATTCTTCCGAGCATTCACCGTGATTGACCCGCCTGGTGAAGGAGTTATATTGGTTGGTTGGGGTTTATCCTTGATCCTCCGGGATAAAATTCACGTTTATCACTCGCGTGATGGATATTAATGCGAGTACCTCCTATATCTTTGTCCTCAGGATACATTTACTCTCCAACATACAACACTAGATCCGCCTCACTTATCTTCAAGTTAATATATTTAATAATGTATGTAGCTCCGTCCATGTACATCCGAGCTGTGTTTGGTAGATGCGGATACTTGGTAACTGCCAAGTCGTGATCACGATCCATTGTACTTCTCCATGCTGACATTTTTTTCTTTAGAAAAGAGTTTTCGAGAACATGTACGTTATATTGCAAATGTAGGTAATGTAGACCACCTAAATAATTCTGCTTCTGCTACACGACAAGTAAATATAATATGTCAAACTGATACAAAGTAAAGTAATAATCGTTTATATCCAAGGTTGAAAGTACCTAATAGTGAATTTTCTCTTAACAAGTTTAGTTGATTGAAACATTAAAGTCTTGATTGTCATGATTGATCAAAACATTAAAGTCTTCTCAATATTACTTCAAATAGTAGAATACACACATCTTTATAATACTTTTGACGCATTTCACGTGCTATACGGTTCGCACAGTACTGGAGATCAGTTTTATCTAACGATTAATAAGAAGAAGAAGAAGAAGAATTTATAATACTTTACAATTAAAAAAGCTAATCAATTACATAGTTCAAGAGCAAACTGAAGACATAGCTCTTCCAAGACAGTTTCCCACGCCTTTTATTTTAAGGCTTCGTTAAACGGCGCCTAATAAATAAATCACACGTACTTCATCAATTTATTATTGCCATTACATTAACGTATGTTTATAATTACCAATAAAAAAAAACTTAATTAAGTTGCACAAAATTAAACAGTATAGGTACATAAACCATATGACACTACATTAATTTAAAACACCATAGCTATATCATAAATAATATTAAGCCCATGTATGTATGGTGTCCGCATAGGATGAGAGTATATTATGATCTCTTAGGCTATGTGATGATATATGTATTTGAATCTTATCAACATTTGATTCCGTTTATATGTTAGTATGTTTGTGAATTTAAAATATTTACTAAACAATTAACAGAAAAATAAAGCTTTCTTTGAAAACCTGCATTGGTTGAATACATTACCGGGTACTAAATAATTATGTTTTATATTATTGATTGAATAAATTTCCTGGTACTTATTAGTATATATTTTATAAAGTTCTTAATTAAATTGAATTAGAAATTGGATAAATTTAATTACAAGCATATTTCGATTTTCGTCATTTAACTAGTACAAATTTTCTTCATTTCTTAGCGATCTTGTTTCACTTGAAATAGACTTGCCTACCTAACGAATCGCTTTCATAGAAACGGAATACTATATATTGAAAAAAAAAGGATTGGGTAGGCCATCAAAAACATTGTATTTGCTAGTAATAATATAGTGATGATATAGGTAATGTTAAGAGATAAGTTAAATATATTGTGGTATGTACATACAATATTGTACTATGCCGTGTGATGGCTGCTATTTAATTAGACGTGATGCGTATTTCGTGATGTTTGTCGTGTAATTACTCTATGCCCTGCCTCCACGAATGTCGTGATTAATCTTTATAATATAAACATTGCTTTTCCCATTTTATTATCATATACATCATATTAAAACAATACACTGATACTATAATAAACATGTTGTATATTTTCCCTAAACTTTTATCTTGTTCCAGCAGGTGGTGTGAATGTGTGTGGGTGTTTGTTAATGAGTTTTTTGTTATTTATGATTTTTTTGTTTTAATTGAATATTGTATACGCGACGCAGAAAATAGAATTAATAAAATATAACGTACCTGTATATTATCAATAGACGGGTTCTTGGTTATTTGAAAGGCAATTTACTTTGAACTTTGATGTTGCTTGTGTAGCATTCTTGGTATTTTTTTATTATACGAGTATATAATCACAAAATTTCAAAAAATATGCACAAGTGTTGCAATGCCACGTATAGTCTAATACAGTGGTTCCCAAAGTTGACTCGGCTCCGACCCATCTAGGAAAAAATTCCGATCTTGGGACCCACCTTTAAGCTGCCGTAGAGAAAAGAGGTTATAAAAATATTGGTAGATAATGCTCAGATTTTCTAGAAGCGAGTCATGGAACTACTTAATGCTCAGGGTCCACTAAATAATCGCTCGCGTCCCACCGGTGTTCGTGACCCATAGTTTAGGAAACACTGGTCTAATATATTTGGGAAACACTGGCCTAATTAAAGGCACTTGTCAATAAATCTCAGGGTGAGGAAGAGGAAAATATCCAGCAGTAAAATATCTAATATTTGTCTACGGGCCCTGGTTTGGAAAAAGTAGAATGTGGGCAATAATTGAAAGAATGGAAAACTGTAAAATCTCGAACAGGACAGAGAAACCTAGTCAGAGAGATCACCAATTTGGAAAATATTTTATGAGGCTATATAATAAGAAAGCTCCTATATCAACTGATTTTTCTCCATTAGACACGAGTACCTTTATTATTTCAATAAAAGTTTATCATGTTTTAAAACTTCCATACCTCGAAACTTTCGTGAGTTTATGTCAAAGCTATTTTTCGAAACAAACAAACGAAGTAGGTATAAGTTTTGTCCCAAAAATATGTATTGATAAAGTTGAAGAGAATGCAGTGTAATAAAATGTAAATATACATCTTTTATTCTAAGACATATTATTTAAAAGTAGGTGCATATTATTTTCTTCAATTTAAAAAAAAAACTAATAATGTAATAACGACTCATAAAAAAAGAAAAGATAATCGTGAGATGAATGTGAAAAGATCATAACAGGAAAATATCATTTCCATTATGTCATCAATTTGTATTCATGAAACCATATCAATAAAACTTTTTGCTCTCTTTACAATACATATTGTGGAACATTCAATGCTCCTCTCATATATAAGAGTAATAATATAACTGCATTCAATAGAGTACATAACGGAATAATTATATTGTTGATGTCTTTCAAGTTATATTATTATAAAATTATCTTACATTTCTTTTGTCAAGAACCATAACATTAAATTTTATTTGATATTAAACTACTACAAGGGCGGAGATTAATGTGGAAGTGTGCCGTTAATTCGAGTAGAATATAAAATATTTAATAGTATTTTGATTATCTACATTCAAGACGATTGGATATCAATCAAATCAAATCAAATTGCATTGTATACAATTTTAAAATTTATTATTGTATACGTTTATTTATATCTTACATTATTGCTTGGAATTTCTTGAATCTTTTAAGTTATTTCAAATATGTTATCATCGTTAAAATTAAATTTCAATTATTATCCTCCATTATTTCAATTATTAGCATCCTTGGGACATTGGATATTGGCTGTGTATTTATTTGGGCTTTGTAACTCATACTGGATTGGTGATTTTGTTTTGATTTCTAGTATTTTGGGATTTTTTATTTTTAGATTTACTTTGACTTTTTTTAGAAAATTTTATTTTTACTTTTTTTCTCAAGACTAATGAGACTGAAAGACTGATTTCTAGTATTTTGGGATTTTTTACTTTTATATTTTTGTATTATTTTTAAATATTGTATTATTATTGTTATTAAATTTATTCTGACTTTTTTAGAAAATTTTAACTTTTGCTTTTTTTTCTCAAGACTAAGACATTTCTGGTAAGAGTGGAATCTTTGCTGGTCCACATGTTGAGTGTTTACATGTTATGTTATGACTGTTTGATTCTTTAATATTGTAAAAATAAAAAAATAAATAAAATTATAGTTCCGCTGATCTATCACGTATCTCGTCTAGGTCGTTAGTTAATTTTATGTTGTTAATCAGTTGAGAGATACAATGATGCACTATTATTAATAGGTGGATACTTTGCATGTGTAATGTATTATGTATGACTGTTTGAAAAATGACTATAAGATTAAATTATATGCACATGCATATACCTATATGCGTATGCATATTTTTATATATTATGCGTCGTGTCATTTTAAATTTAGACGGACTTTCTACTTCGCTGGGCTGGTACCTACTGCTCTCATTGACGAAAACATCTTCTAAAGATTCTTTTTATATTCATAGCAAAGAAACCAAATGAGGGACTTAAATGGATATATTACATAATTGTACTGTTACTGTAGGCGTTCAATGTATTAATTAGTGAAAACTGAAATATGACCAAGTAAAAGTGAATTGCAAAATTTCTACCCCTCCGTTATTAAAAAGCATGGAACCTCCGCTAGAAAACAAAAAAAGACGGAGATTTTATTGTTTTAATATGACATATTTACGTAATTTACTCGCATGGACACATATTATTATATGTCTTCTTCTACATGTGTCGTGTCAGGTCCCCCAGCAGAGGCAGCTCGACACAGCTTTCAGAAAATTAATACTTTCTCGAACGTCGTCTATATTCGAACGAAAATGAAACGAAAACGTAACGCTAAAATGTGTTTTGACTCAGGACTCTTTTCACTCATGTATGTTATAATGATTTTTTATGAATTTCTATAATTTTATCTTGTGTATATTATAATCAAGTTTGTAATCTGATCATCATATAGTTTATATCGTCGGTTATGCTGAGTATGCAGAGTGATTACAGTTTATATAATCATTGTATTGTATTGTTCATTAATAGATGGATGATGCTTTGTGAAACTATGTACTCTCACTATAGATATACATAATATAACTGAATAGTTTTACGCATAGAAATTGCGTGCTTTCAGTTGCTGTAGCATTACGTTGGGAAATCACAGGTTTATTGCATTTGCTTCAGGCGAATCAATGCATGTGATTTAATTCAGAGATCACCAACAATAAGTATTATATGCTCTGTAAATATTCCAGTACCTAATTTAAATAGGATGTGTTTTCTTTTTAGTAGGTATTTAAAACATGTAGTGAATAATATTTTAATACATAACTTTCTTTTTGATAGTAGGATAGCGTGAAATGATTACATTTTTCGTGAGATATTTGAATACTTTGGTTATATGCAGTAAAATAAGCTCCTAAACGTAGAATTGCAGAACCAATCAGAAACCTCGATTGATCTGCACCCAAATCCGGTTAAACAATGAAAAAATTAGTTAATATTCTAAACGTAGAATTGCAGCTTTTACCAAAGTAAGCTAAAAGTGAATAAGTATTTTTAATTAATTTAAATAAAACACTTATTTGTAGTATATCCACGGTGACTTTTTATTGGACGCGAGCCGGCTTTCAAGAGCTTCCGCTCTCATCATCAGGCTGGCGAAAAGTGATTTCTGGCGAAAAGTATTTTTAAATAATTATTATTTAATACATTTGTTCAGATTTCTTAGGTGCGTGAGCAGAACAAACAAAAGCTTTTAAAGAAAACAATAGAAATCACGTTTTGGAATGTAAAAACATTTTTCTGTAGGAAAATTACTACGCAGGTTTTATCTTTTTATTTATTTATTTTCTGGTCAACATTTAAGTGTTGCGTACGTTCTAAAGCACTTAAAGAACGTTCAAATATTTATAGAACATTTCATCCACTTTTACATTTAACGTTATAGTTTCACATGTTGTGAACTTCTGTTAACTGGACCTTTGATAAAGTGAACCATTCACTCTCTATATGTATAAAACTACTGACTACACTGCACTACACCAAGCAAGGTTGGTCCTTATACTCCAGGTACCTACCTATAGGTCTCCACTTTACCTCGGAATTATTTAATACCAGCAATTTCTCGAGCATTCGCTGTGTCAGGTGATAAAAACAACTCACAATCGTTGTTGTTTTATTCACAGCTAATAATTATCATGACATAAAAATGTGGACAACACGTAACTAAATAAACAATGTGCTAATGCTTTTTATATCAGGATACAAGATTACATAAAAGAAAGAGAAAAATATTCTGCACTAACGAGAATATGCAGAAAGGATAAATCGAAAGTTGACGGGGTAATAAAATCTTTAGTAAAAGATAATTTTCTTTTTATACATTAAAAGGATAAATATTATATGTTTTTGCTTTGCTTCGTTATGTTACTGTGATATAACATTCACTTGTATAATGCAACGTTCATAATTAAATAGTTCATATATAGATAATATATTGTACGTTAATTAATGAAGGCTTATTGAAAGAAATATTATTATTGCTAAAGGAAGAAATAATTGTGATATTAATTTTATTTTATTATTATTGAAAATCATTAAGTTGATTATTAGAGACTGAATTTATGTAATTGTATTGACTTATTACAACAAGGTGCCTAATTAATTCTGCTATATTTGTTTTCTTATGTTGATTTTTTTGTGCAATAAAGACTATTATTATTTTTTGTACTTTTGTTAACATTATTCAAATTACTGGGATCATGATAAACGATCATCATCGCCCTCAACGCTCCTCTCGGGAGCACATGTCAGAAACCAGTCTTCTCCATTCCGAGCGACTCTGCACCAATTGCGTCACCTCTTTCCACGACATTCCTTGCGCTCTGATGTCTTTGTTAAAGTAGGTATTATAACTAAATCTATAAAATTCTCAATAAAAAATATATAATACTCTAAAAAAAATCTCAGACACTCTTAGAGATTTCCTATGCAAATAAAGAGGTATTGTTATAATCAACATCTCTGTTATATGAAGCATGCAATATCTCATTGGTGATATTAAAATATTATGACGCTCTTAATTGAGTTATCATTTTATGAAATAACATTTTTAAAATATATTCCTCTTATCAATCATGTCACGTTATCTAGACAGATTATTAATTGAAAAATCTTAATGATAATTAAGAATATTATTAACTCAACGTCTTCGTTATACTCGTACCTATATTCGCCTTAATTATTATTACATTCTGTCTCTTGATGTACTGCATTTATGTTTCTCATCAGAAGACAAATGATGAGGGTAGGTAGATAGGTACAAAGAGTTGGGGATAAGAAGATTATTAGCAACACACTCCTTTCATCACTGATCGTTTGACGGAGTAGTACTGAATGTAACTACATAATTCAAGATTGTACCACGGTTAATTCTTTATTCTAGGTATGATATATTGCATCCAATAGGTACATTCACCTATGGACAGAGGCGGTCCTTTAAAAAAAGATACCTAACCGAAACTGTCGAAATTTCTCTTTTTACTAACTTCTCTACCTTCACAATACTTTTCACAGTGTGAGGTCCTTTAAATGTTTTTGGGTTTATGGTTAAACATGTGTTGAAAAATTCTACTGAACAAGCTGCATTTATTAGTACCTTTATATACCTTTTACTATTACACTTATTTCCAATGCAGAAGCTTTTTTAAAACTTCAAAAAGTTGTTCAAATATATATTCAAGATTTGTAGCATTCCGAACTATTTTTATTATTTGTACCATAATATTCTTCTTTCTATTACCCTTAATACAAATGCAAAGACTTTTTCAAAATTTCAATAAAACTGTTTTAATATACATATTCAAGATTTGTAGCATTCGTCACTATTTTTATTGTTTGTGTAGTAATGTGAATAAATAAAAACAAATCTTCGACTGTGACAATACCGCAGTTGAATTAAAGTGTGTCATGCTATTTTTGAGACAAATATCGTAAAATATAAGAAGTGTATTATAATATATTACGTACACAGCAAAACAATATTAAGAACGTGTATTTTTTATTATTATGAAATATTTTTGTTTGTGAGAAAATTGCATCACTGGAATGTGAAAAGTTGTCAAAAATTGTTAAATCATTGAAATTTTGTGAGGCGGCACTGGTGGAGGGGACACGCCAGGTCAGATTAATCTCCTTCGCTATTTTATCCTACGCCGAAGGATGAATGTGCCGAGGAATAGTTACCACTCATTAGGAAGCATACATACTATTTTCTTTTAAAGGATCTTCTTATTAACATCTCATACTGACACAGCACACAAACATCGATATATACCTAATATACAAACATACTAACCTACAATGCTCTAATGATATTGTATGAAATATGAACAGCGATATTTTATATGTAGTTCGTTCCGTGGAGCATCCAGCAAACAATTGGTCTCAATTTTTTGGCAAACAATTTTTGAATATTCAGTAAAATTTCAGTATTTATTTATTAATTTAAACGCATGTAATGGTGTTTTTGTTTTTTTGTATTTTGTTTTTTAACTTTGATGATTTTTTAAAACCCTTCAAGTAAATTTAGGATCTTCACTGGTCCACCTTTTGATTTTGTAATTTGATATCGTAATTTGAGATCCTGTGTACATTGTAAAAATAAATAAATAAAAAAAGGCAGGTGTTTAAAAAAATAAAAAAAAAATTATATTTACATTATTTCTTGATGTTTATAATAGGGACTAAGATATCGAACTTCTATAAAAATATGAGTGAAAACTATTGAAAGAAAAGCAATAATTTGAATCGATAGTTCTATTTTTACTACTTACTTTTTGCGTGTAACTTGTTTATTCAGAAATATATTGTAGATAATATGGCACATAATATCTTTTTGAAATATCAAGCGAGTCTTTGGTTTATTAAGTATATTGTCGATATGGGAATGTAGATGACATCGAATAATTACATTGAAATAATATTTATCTTCGATGAATCATCTCACAATAACAGGAGTCATGTCAAGAATTGCTTAAATACATATTTGTATTAATACTGCTTCATCGAACATCGTGATATCGAACTTCATTGAAATTGTTTCCAGTCATTCTGTTATAATCTAGTACTAGAATTTTTTTGTTGAAATCTTTGGTTAATAATGTTATACAAAAATATTCAATAGGTATCACGAAGATTTAAATTGTTAATGATAAAAACTGTCATAACCTTAAGAAAACAAAATTTCTATTCTTGAGTCAGTAAATATTTTTTTCTTATGCGTTCAATCCAAAGGATTGGTTTGCAACATACATTGAAGGACCCACCGGCCACCCGGATAGCGCAGAAGTCTGAAGACTTCCATTTATCCGAAATTCTACACTAAACAAATCTTATCCACACCGGAGGCGCCATAGTGGGCAGCCTGAAGGGCTGGCTGGTGCTACGTCTACGTCCCTTATATACTACGTATATAAGGACACATAACAAAGAAATTAATATAGAAAGTGACATCCTATTATCAAATATTTAAAGAAATGAATTTACATGAATTGTACATAAGAAAAGTATATAATTTGGCTCGTAACCCCCAGCTTCGCTACATACATTTTGCAATGTACGTAAGCGAAACACATAGAAAATTAATTATATTATATAGAGAAAGTTACAATTATATTTGCAAGTAAAACAGATTAATATTTTGGCTCAAGTTCATGTCTAGGGATGATTCTACTTGGTCTGTACAAGAGGAATGCATTGTGTGTGGGTGACAGGTACATACTTCAATTATACATATTATACTTACGTAAAGTTCAGAGAATTCTTTATCCTTCGGTTTCATCATTTTCTTATGGTCATCATATCATTATAGAATACATAGGTAATTTCAGCAATAATGTTTCTTCTGTTAGTATACTTTATATTGCAAAGATTCTACTTATATCTTTTCTTGAGTAAAATTATAGATAAATATCTCCAAGTAAACCATCAAAAATTATATCAATTGGAACAAAGATTATCATAAGTACATCAGACCTTTCCAAGAAAGTGGATATATTATTTCCATCAGTGGAGCCATTCCTTTAACTCTTTGTTGCTTTCATAGTAAAATAATAGGGTCTTTCATCCATTGGTTGATCAAGGAATTGAACCTTTGTGACATAACTACTCCAAGTATAACTAGGTTATTGGAAGACTATATACAAGGAGGCGGAGAGATGTACTTTAGTATTATTAAGAGTATTGAATCTACTGGCGGGTATATATAAAATGGATCTCAACAGAAAGATATCGGATGGTAAGTGATTTACATTTATTGTGTAAACATATACATTACATAACAAGACAGTTATTTTCAAAGTAAATTTGTAGGGAGTAACATTCCGTTCAATATACAAAGTTATGAAAGTTATACCATATTCGGACTGAGACAATAAAACAAACAAGGGCAATTATCAAATACACCATCCTTGGTATTACAATATAAATCAATACCTGGTTTATCAAGTGATTTATAAATATTTAATTGGAATCATTCATTCTTCATTCAAACTCAAAATCTTAAATTATTACACAACGGAAAATTAATATACACAACGGAAAATTAATATATAGATAGTTCAATGATAATATGAACTCAGTTATGAAAAAATTATCAATATATATACATCATATACAGTAGTAATATAGTCACTTACAGTTAGACTGGCGAGCAGGATAAGAATAACACAAAGACAAGTATGTTATTGTTAACGTATTTTGCACTCATAGACGGAAGATGGCAGGATCGTGAAAGAAACATACCCTGATGCTACTATGGCGGTCGCTGGTTATACTCAAAGACGTACAGGGGTGTGGTGGTGTCAGAATCAGATAGATCCTGTCCTCAGGACGAAGAGATCACTACTTCTCAAGTGATAAGAGCAATATTATACGTTACAACACTATTCTCAGTGTCAAAGGAAGAAGGCGTCACTATTTCAATATTCCTTTCAGATATACTCAGCTAGTCTTTTAATCACTCTTTTGACAAGGGTATGGACCGGAGAAGTTACTAGAGTATTACCCAATTCACATTGTAATGCGAGTTATATCGGTAAATCACCGCTACGCGATATACTGACTATCCGAGGTGAAGCTGTACACGCTGAAGATTTAGGAACACATTCGCAGTTTCAATCAAATTCACAATACTGGGAAAGTAGAAAGAACAGTTTATGTGACTGTTCATGATTCCTAACATAGAATATTTGTTCAGAAACAATGGATTATCTAATTTCACACGGTTATGAATAATGGCGGCAACAGCAAAAACCACGCCCAAAACCAACATATATTGTTATTATACTCAAAACTTCCAATTATTATCATTATCACCACATGAATCGCCATGTATATATAACTCAAAGAGAATATAAGCTTGTCCATAACATTATTCAATTTATTAATTACTATTAATTATTAATCGTTACTATGGTTCCTTGATATTGGCGGTAAGATTGGTCGCGCACGTAAAACTAACACAGATATTTAAAGTACATTATTAACGACACACAATAAGAATTGTTTTACGTACAACAGAGGGCAACACACTTGTTTATCACATTACGAAGTTAAGTACTATTACATAATTATTGTTAGTATTATTATTGTGTCGGAGTTACGCACATCGCTATTCGCGACTAAGGCGGGAAGGGACAAACCCTTCTTGCGTCCAACCTATGCCATGGTTTGCGGGTAACTGAATTTGCTTGCAAGCGACGCGAGGAGGAACAGGCACGTTTAACGGTTATTCTTCAAGGGAATGAGAATCATACGATGTGGTGCCGTGTGCAGATCGAAGCATCAGCCAGTCACGTGTTCCTTGTAACGTACAATTATTATTATTATTACGGAAGACTCACAGACAACAAATGACTGTAGGAACATTAGCCAGTATGAACTTTTCCGCAGCGATTATTTAATGCGTAGCATTCTCCCTTTCGGCCCCTCTTGAAAATTTGAAGAGAAGCGACAAATTTTCAAGTTCCTCAATTATACAAAAAAAAAGTTGAGAACCACTACAAAAATTGTTGAGAACCACTGGTTACATGAAAAGACTGAATACCACTGGTCACATAAAAAAGTTGAGTACCACTGGTTACATAAAAGTTGAGAACCATTGGATACATAAGCAACTACATAGGTACCCAATTACAGACAAACAATTCAAAAAATGGTAGCTTATATACTATTACAATGTTTCTTACATCCTATAGCCCGTTCAATTATTATTAAACACTCGCGGTAAATTGCCCATAGTCAAAATTGATGCGAACTGTTTTCATATTTTGACTTACACTTCTTAATAATAACACAAAATTCACATTGGTTGTTTTAGTACGGGGCTCCTAACAAAAGTTTGAGAGCTACAATCATAACAATATAATAGTACATAGAGGTGTGTATATATATAGACAGGTGCATATGTGCATGTATACGAAAAACACAGGTTATGAAAACAACAACTTTAAACATCTTACAATACAATTTTATAGAAACTCAGGATCGTTATTACGTTACAATATACGGTTCGTTCTACATTGGTGATAAAATTTATTTTCTTCAATAATTTATCAACATACGTACGTTTCATTGATGGATTCATTTACTACGATCGACGACAAGTTAATATTTTAAACATGACAAACATATAAAACAAAAGTTACATACTTAAGAAGTTGGTTTACATCATTTTCGATTCCAGTTACATGTATCCGGCAAGCCATTGGAAAAGTAACATAAAGGGATCTAAATAAATATAAACAATTGTGTATAGATGGAATTAGAGATACCACATTTACGCTTCATTTTACCCATTAAGCTTAATAGCACTCATATACAAGTGATTTCATGTACCATGTACCATACAAAGATATTGGCAAAGCACAGAAAGAAATCATACATAATAAGGACATATACATATTAGAAAAACAATTTACACGCAGACATGACATAATGGTACATCACGACGACTGCAATCACATTTACAGTAACCGATATTCATTATTGGCGTCAAATCCTTCTACGCATATTACATAGTCACAATTCTCACACAGAGACAGATTTCTCACATAGAGATAATCTCAGAGGGAGCTACCCTCACACAGGCTTAATACATGACAAATACATTGAACAACTTTCGATCTTTGCTACACAATATACAAGTTACAAGTTCAATAAATTCTAATATACATCATTATTCAAATTCAACATTTACTTCTTCATACAGGGCTCACCTTTCATAAACAGATTCATACATCATCTTTATTCACTAACATACAATTAATTAAAATTATCCCATTGAATATCTGCAGCCAACATTCCACTACAGGTTTTATTCTGTGTCTTTCATAAGCCATTCCGTTCAATGTCAAAATGTTCTATCACATTTTCCAATGTATTCAAGCAACATAAACAACTTTACATAAAGTCACCAAAATTATTTAATTCAACAAGGATATACCACATCCAAACATTTCCAATTACAATTCATAAGAGATTACTACGTGTCCTACACGGAATTAAACGTCATATAAACTCAAACTTCAAAATAATAGGCATGAACGATTAGCAATCACATTGTCTACATTCATCAAAAAGAGCATTACGATTTATCTTTCACACATCCAGATAACATCGTCTCTATATTGATTACACAAAAAGTCACACAAAAAAGTATTTAAACACATCTCTCCTATCACGGCTTTACATATTACATAAACATAACTCATTTTTTATCAAAGAGCGTTCGTTAGTTTACCTTAACGGAACAATTCACTAAACGGACTCAGTTCTCAAATAAACAAGGCATAGGTTACTTCAATATGTCACGCTGATAATAAGCCGCAAAAGTCACATTATTACATTTCAAGAAAATTAATTACTTCACAAAAGATAACAAATTCCGTACACGAAGGGTTAATATTCAACAGCAAAAATTCTACAACGTTACATGGTTACTTCTTTAATTTCCAAAAAAAATTTACAAAACATCATTCTACTATTTACGTTAATGTCAAAATTTTCAACGATGGTCATCAAAGGGTTAACTGTTTCTTAACTAAATTCAAAAATTCAGTTACAGTTCACACTTGACATTAAAAAAAATTCAATTATTATTCACAAAGGGTTAACAAATTCGGTCATGTTTCACTAAGGGTTAACTGTATTTATTTTTTAAATTTCGTGAACGGTCGTGAAGGTTTAACATTATTTGTTTCGATTTATTTTTAACTTTAATTTTCTCAAAACAAAAATATTTATTTAATATTATTCATCATTATTATTATTTCATTATTATTTCGTCACATCACTACGTACGCACATATAAATTCTTATCAAAATTCTACTACGCATATATTTTACACAACAATGTTTATTTAATATTATTTCTCCAAGAGTTCAATAAAGATATTTATTCCAAATACAACATTTTACTGTTTCAAAAAATTTTAATTCAATTTAATATTTAACATCGATTTTTACTCTTAGTTCGAAAATGAATTTACTATTAAAATAACATTACAACAAAATTCTGTTTACCGGCAAAACAAATTTACTTGTACAAAATGGTTTACTATACACAAACAGCATGGGTACATATTATTTCGTTTCATTCAAATAATATTATTTTCAACTATACATTTTACTAGTATTTTGGACTTCCCGATTTGTGTGTTCATTTAATATTACAATGTCGAGGTAAGTTTGCGCGCTGTCTCTCTTTCTCATGCGACGTATAGGTACATACATACTATGCTGTGTTTTATTTCTCAATAACGGACTTCTCCCTACGAACGGAATAGTTTACACTATTTTAAAAACTGACTGCACACAATTGTGTTCTGTATACGCGCTCTCGATGGTACATACTACATGTTGTATAGGTAGGTATGTATACTGCGGTATAATAATATTATCGTTCTAATATTATATCTATTCTTACGGCGTTCGCACACGCGACGTATAGATACACACTATATTTTCATTATGTTATGTAGGTCGGTTTTCGATGTCTTGTTTACTGCTTAATACGAGACATTTACAACAGAATATTTTCACCATACAATTCTTTCTATACGGCATCGGTTTTTTACTCCACATTATAACAATACTCGCGACAAACGTTTGCGCTATACACCAATACATTTATTTTTTAAATACGGACATTTAAATTATTTACTCTACGATTCCTGTTTCATTTTTTTTAAAATTGTTTTCATACACATACACACATCAAATTATTACATTTTCGATTAATATCAATACACATAATTACACAATAAAGATAAGAATTCTGAACCTTACAATTATACACCCTCACCACACAATACATTTAAAATTCCGGGCCAACAATTATACGAATTGTTAAATCACGGACATAGCCCACAAATTGCTACGTCTACGTCCCTTATATACTACGTATATAAGGACACATAACAAAGAAATTAATATAGAAAGTGACATCCTATTATCAAATATTTAAAGAAATGAATTTACATGAATTGTACATAAGAAAAGTATATAATTTGGCTCGTAACCCCCAGCTTCGCTACATACATTTTGCAATGTACGTAAGCGAAACACATAGAAAATTAATTATATTATATAGAGAAAGTTACAATTATATTTGCAAGTAAAACAGATTAATATTTTGGCTCAAGTTCATGTCTAGGGATGATTCTACTTGGTCTGTACAAGAGGAATGCATTGTGTGTGGGTGACAGGTACATACTTCAATTATACATATTATACTTACGTAAAGTTCAGAGAATTCTTTATCCTTCGGTTTCATCATTTTCTTATGGTCATCATATCATTATAGAATACATAGGTAATTTCAGCAATAATGTTTCTTCTGTTAGTATACTTTATATTGCAAAGATTCTACTTATATCTTTTCTTGAGTAAAATTATAGATAAATATCTCCAAGTAAACCATCAAAAATTATATCAATTGGAACAAAGATTATCATAAGTACATCAGACCTTTCCAAGAAAGTGGATATATTATTTCCATCAGTGGAGCCATTCCTTTAACTCTTTGTTGCTTTCATAGTAAAATAATAGGGTCTTTCATCCATTGGTTGATCAAGGAATTGAACCTTTGTGACATAACTACTCCAAGTATAACTAGGTTATTGGAAGACTATATACAAGGAGGCGGAGAGATGTACTTTAGTATTATTAAGAGTATTGAATCTACTGGCGGGTATATATAAAATGGATCTCAACAGAAAGATATCGGATGGTAAGTGATTTACATTTATTGTGTAAACATATACATTACATAACAAGACAGTTATTTTCAAAGTAAATTTGTAGGGAGTAACATTCCGTTCAATATACAAAGTTATGAAAGTTATACCATATTCGGACTGAGACAATAAAACAAACAAGGGCAATTATCAAATACACCATCCTTGGTATTACAATATAAATCAATACCTGGTTTATCAAGTGATTTATAAATATTTAATTGGAATCATTCATTCTTCATTCAAACTCAAAATCTTAAATTATTACACAACGGAAAATTAATATACACAACGGAAAATTAATATATAGATAGTTCAATGATAATATGAACTCAGTTATGAAAAAATTATCAATATATATACATCATATACAGTAGTAATATAGTCACTTACAGTTAGACTGGCGAGCAGGATAAGAATAACACAAAGACAAGTATGTTATTGTTAACGTATTTTGCACTCATAGACGGAAGATGGCAGGATCGTGAAAGAAACATACCCTGATGCTACTATGGCGGTCGCTGGTTATACTCAAAGACGTACAGGGGTGTGGTGGTGTCAGAATCAGATAGATCCTGTCCTCAGGACGAAGAGATCACTACTTCTCAAGTGATAAGAGCAATATTATACGTTACAACACTATTCTCAGTGTCAAAGGAAGAAGGCGTCACTATTTCAATATTCCTTTCAGATATACTCAGCTAGTCTTTTAATCACTCTTTTGACAAGGGTATGGACCGGAGAAGTTACTAGAGTATTACCCAATTCACATTGTAATGCGAGTTATATCGGTAAATCACCGCTACGCGATATACTGACTATCCGAGGTGAAGCTGTACACGCTGAAGATTTAGGAACACATTCGCAGTTTCAATCAAATTCACAATACTGGGAAAGTAGAAAGAACAGTTTATGTGACTGTTCATGATTCCTAACATAGAATATTTGTTCAGAAACAATGGATTATCTAATTTCACACGGTTATGAATAATGGCGGCAACAGCAAAAACCACGCCCAAAACCAACATATATTGTTATTATACTCAAAACTTCCAATTATTATCATTATCACCACATGAATCGCCATGTATATATAACTCAAAGAGAATATAAGCTTGTCCATAACATTATTCAATTTATTAATTACTATTAATTATTAATCGTTACTATGGTTCCTTGATATTGGCGGTAAGATTGGTCGCGCACGTAAAACTAACACAGATATTTAAAGTACATTATTAACGACACACAATAAGAATTGTTTTACGTACAACAGAGGGCAACACACTTGTTTATCACATTACGAAGTTAAGTACTATTACATAATTATTGTTAGTATTATTATTGTGTCGGAGTTACGCACATCGCTATTCGCGACTAAGGCGGGAAGGGACAAACCCTTCTTGCGTCCAACCTATGCCATGGTTTGCGGGTAACTGAATTTGCTTGCAAGCGACGCGAGGAGGAACAGGCACGTTTAACGGTTATTCTTCAAGGGAATGAGAATCATACGATGTGGTGCCGTGTGCAGATCGAAGCATCAGCCAGTCACGTGTTCCTTGTAACGTACAATTATTATTATTATTACGGAAGACTCACAGACAACAAATGACTGTAGGAACATTAGCCAGTATGAACTTTTCCGCAGCGATTATTTAATGCGTAGCACTGGCCAAACCGCCAAAACCTTCGTGTGAAATCTTCTGACTAAACTCCTTCGATGTACCTCTAAAAAGATTGAAAATCATCTAGCAATCTTCTCAGGTTTTCAAACTTGCTACACTGCATCTTCTTCACCATATGTTCCACGTTTCTTAGTCGGTCCCTACAATTCCTAGCTTATAACCTTTGCGAGAGTAATGATCAGACCAATGATGGGTTTCCGATACTACGTACAATTCAGTAAATGACTACGGTTCAAGAGACTGTTAAATTAATTACATAGGGAAATAAGCTAAATGTGTTGTCCCTTATTCTTATATTTATGTTAGAAAATTAGATAATGCAGGGAAAATCAACTAGACATGTTTTCTGTTTCAAAACTTTACTACATGTATGTGTAGGTATATGAAAGTAAACTAATGATTTTCATAATTTACTGATTTTCAAGTAATTATTCATCTCTGTGGTGTAGTTGCATATCTCATACATAGAATATTATAGGTAATAATTGTGCCATGATGAATGGGTTGTGTGTACGAAGAAGTGGCAAATAAATCTACATATTACCTTTCCCTGTACTTAGTACGTCTTAAGTGTTTACGATCGAAGGTTTATCTTTACAGCAAACATATTGCCTATGTTATTATTATCTTTACGAGCTTTAATCCCGGCGTTACTCGTATACAAGTTACTACCATAAACCTGGCTGTTGAAAAATATTGCACTTCTGCAAGAAACTCTTTAAGTGCACAAAATTAATTGAACCATAGAATTCCATTGTTTATTTTGTGCAATAAAGGCTTTTATAATAAAATTGTATCCTTAAAGCTTAGGTCAATTGAATGTAATATTTTTTTAAATCATAATATTACAAATACTCGAGTATATACCTATCGAGAGAAGAAATATTTTGTTCTTTTATCAAGAAGATGAATCTAACTTTTTAATAAACCCAAGTATATCCCAAACAGCAATTAATAAATTAGTGTCTTAGGTCGGTAATAAAATTATTTCGGGATCTCTAGATTGAAAGCTCGAAAGTTTATCTATCATGTTATTGACCACGTATCACATTCTCCATATAACCAATAATAATATATTTATAACTTTAAAAATATGAAAATATTTTTCTATATTTAGGAACACTCTCATATTTACAAAAAAATCAGTAACATTTTTTTATCTTGATATAAGCTCTATGATGCAACTTTGCAAGTATTATTTTTCTTATTACTCAATAGAAATGCCTACTTATAAACAAGTATACATATAAATGGTCTAACGTATTGTTCATACGAAGATAAACATTAATATCGGACAAGTTTAAGTGTCTTCGACGGAAGACTTCTTCGCTTTGGTGCATGTTTCTCTTTTAACATATTTAAGTGAGTATCTAGATATGTATGTGCATGTAATGTTATTATGACGGTGCTAAAATAATATGTTTAACCGTTTCGTACTCAGCATTTCATATTTTCAAAACATATATTATTGTGTAGGCGAATGATGTATCTCAATAAATTGCCTTATAAGATTAATCAAATCGCAAATAATGAACTATTTTTCATTGCATGCATAACATTATTTCTACCAAATTCCTATCAATCACGTTTTATTTTGTCAAGTAAACCTCCAAGAAGATAAAGAAATAAAACTTTAACAGAAGGCCATACCCAGGATTATCTCTATAAGAGCAAAGTGGTGGGAAGGCATCAGCTTTGAAAATTTACGTTGTTACAACTGTGTACTTTTTATTCTTAGTTTTACGATTTGATAATTATTTAGTCTTACTTCTAGACACTTCGTCGCCAATTTTCCATACTTTAATTTTATGTAATTTTTACTATTTTCGAGTTCCTAGGCGAAGCCGCTATTCCAGTTGGCACCACGCCTGGTTTTTATGTAGATGCTGTCGAATGATTTGACTAAACAAAATCTTATAATTTTGGATTGAAAATAGTTAAAATTTAATAAACAATGGATTGGAAATAATCATTATTCTGTCTGGTTTTCAAAAGGTTCAGTTAAACGGTTTGATTATAGGTATTATGTGTATTATATGTATGTATTATAAGAAACGAAACCGGTTTTGTACTCAATATATAAATAAATATTTTTAAGTGATTTGTGAGTTTTTGAAATATGGTAAATATACCATATCATAATCGTAGTTGGGAGTCTTAACGTTTTGTCGGGGACTCCCTATGTATGATATATAGGTTTTTATGTTGTTGTTAGAATTGAGGACATAAGTTTTTTGTATATTGGTCGCTTATAGAGTGGAAATAAGCCACTCCCTCTTTTAGCGATTTTGTTCCAATTGAGTCTCCTTTTCCATCAATATTGCTGAAATGTCGTTGTTAATAAGGTCTTTCAATATCAACTTTTTCTGTTTTTCCGTTCTAAGGTTTAAGCGTGCGGCATTTGAATACAATAATATGCTTTCAGTTCACGTTTAAATATAAAAAAAAAATTGTTGGACTAAAAAATAACTAATCAGAAATTATTTATTTTCAATTCACATTAACTTATTGTTTCAAAATACTTACATGCATAACAATATACCCTATATATTTTGTGTACAAAAGTATGTTCGTGGTACGGGATCGTTGCCCTTTAAAAAATCTGCTAGTTATATTTACACAATACTTACGTATTACAAAAGAACTTCTGTATTGTACACACCTTTAGTGAAAATAAAATTAAACATATTGTTATCGTGTTTTATTCTAAGATAAAAAAATTAACACCTTTATGTTTAGTATTGTAGGTCTTTTTCGTCCCATCTATGTCTAGTTGTGTGTGTGTATGTAAGTTACGTACGCGTTCATTTCATATTTTAAAATATTCCGTGATCTCCTAGCACGCGCGTGAATACAATGGTCTCTCACAGTACCCACGTAAAATAATAATAAATAGATTCAAATCATATTCATCTCGTTCCCTCTAACCTCTTTATTCTAATTAAATACCTCTGTAAAGAAAAGGACACACGATATTATCAGCTACGTTGTACTCGCATACCCGTTGCTGCTGCTAGAATATAAGAATGTCTCATTTGTGTTAAAAATGTTCGTGCATGGAATACCGTAAGTACCTAACTAACTATAGATGGAGGCATTAAATGTTTTTTACTTCAACTTAAAGATCAAAGCGTTTGAAGAATTCAAATTGTGTTTAAATATTTCCGTATATTGTGTTTTTTTTTTGTTTATGACCCGACTCAAGCGCAACAATTAATGTAATAATATTATGCTCTCCCTTTTCAGAAATAAGCTAACGGCGAAATTATTATGATACGTATTCATAACAAAGTCACTGTATATATACCATTTTTATAATCTGTCTAATTATTTCTATCAGTTTATAATTTTGGCAATTTACTCAAATCATTTGGTGGAAGGTGTTTAATTCTCCATCTGTACAATCACGACATATTCTACAAATGGAGTACCTATTAATTAGATTCACGTAGATATATATTTAAACTCATTTCCATAAGTTTTAAGTTGTACCCTATGTTTATCAAAGTGGTATTTTAGTCGATAAGCTGTGATCCACGTGAAAGCGGAAAAAAATGTCAGAACATGTATAGGCGAAAGAGAAAGATTTCGAGAAAAGCATGTGAGGGCGAAAGAGAAGGAAAGACTACTTTTTAAATTCCACGAAGAAAATAATTAAACGATGAATTGCGTTAGTTTGGAGAAGGGTGTACTGAGGCTTTTGATAATTGAATAGTAATTTCCGATAACACGTCATTAAGGTGTATGCGTTATTTTTTTGCGAACTAAAAGATGCTATCTTTTCCACGAATCTTTGGAATTTCTCGGAAATAATTGCAGTCGGTACCATCCTATGATTATCCAATTTGAAATAAATAACTTCACCGATAATAGCTTCAACTGCCTTCACCTTCATATTATTATAATATAGTTACAGCATATACTTAAATTGTTTTTGTCGTTAAGAATCGTGGATTCTGTGTTATATTATATTAAAGCGCTGGTAGCATAACTGTATTGTGTTAATTAAGTTGAAATGAAAATTGTAGGCAGTAAGCTTGTATATTTTTTAAAAATAACAAAGATAAGATGAACTTACCTACATGTGTCGAGAAATAGTGTGACAGGTTTTAATAACTTCTTTTTTTTATCGTGTTTCACATTCGTAAATGTAAACTGTCTATTGTTAAATAAATACTCGGTTTAATATTACAATAGAAATGTAAAATACTTAATTTATTTTCTCACATTGAATAAATTCTCACTGTTAATCTGTTAGAATGTAAATGTCCAGCGAATAAAATACTATTTGAAATAAAATACCCATATACCGAGTAAGAGTTATGCAAAGGTATTAGTTTATATTATTAGGTACCTACATTGCTAGAATATAATATTTTCATATATTTGTTTTTGTTTTGACATTTTTCAATAATTTGACTTTTCTCAGCTTCTATTGACACTGAATATTATTAATTCTACAACATCCATTTTTGAAGACTGTGTGCTACTTGACGTCCCATTTATTTTTGTTTGAAATAATCTCATAAATACTCTTTTATTGAAAATTTGACAATATAACCTACTATCGAATTGACTTGTGATCCATTGACTTTTTTTTTCCATTCATAACTTATGCTGTGATACTGATAGCTGTGTTGTTCTTTTTTTGTGTTTTTTTTTTTTATTTTTTATTATGATTGTTGTGTCTTAATATTCTACACTTGTATATACATCATAAGAACTATGTATGTAAATGTATAACAACATGTAAAAGGCTAGCGCCGTGAATTGTTAATAAATAAATAAATAAATAAATAAATTTGTAGTAAAATTTAATCGGCAGAAAATGGTGACATTTATTACTATATCATAGGAAGTTATTCTGATTTATACTATTGAGTATTCCTCAAGAAATCCTCTACTACACGATAAAATTCATGATAATAATTACAATATACTTACACACACCTCGAGTGGAGAAGGGAACTTTATAGATACCGTTATAATACATATTCGTTTGTTCATGTTGAAATAATCTACATTTACTTTGTGCCCTTAAATTGCATTATTGATATATTGTCTTGACTACTGCACTGTTTGTATAAGGTATGGATATCAAAATATAAAACTGACAGTTGGATAAATTGGCATTCCTTACGTAATAGAGATTCAGACCTACCGCGCACGAAGCGTATTCCATTACTAGGTTCCATAATATAAATATACAACATCCACAACCTTGATTGATTGTAGTAGTGTGCTGGTTGGCAAGGAATGAAAACCTTCGGTCGAATGAATTTAATATTATGAAATTACCTATATTATACATGTTATATATTTCCAGGTGTAAAGAGCAGGATATGCTCTTCGTGAGCCATCGGCAAATATCATCACAAACGACATTAATAATTTAACTAGCGTCCTTAATATTCCTCTAAGATCACATCATCCAATGAAATGCTACTAAAACATCAAGTTAATTAGTACAATAGGTACGAGGTATAGGAAATCTTCTACCTCAACAACAACGTACAAACATGGAAACTCAAGTTACATTTGAATATATTACCCATCAGTATATATTTCCCACGATCATATAATATTATTCTCTATCAGACAATTTATTTATCTCTTCGTGTACTTTCTTTGTTAACTAATTGTTTATATTGTTCACTTTTCTTACCAGTTTCGTGATTTTAATACCAATAATGCTACAAAATACTCACTCGAGGAATTTTTCCCAAATAATTTTTTGTTAGTACAAATTATCAGGTTCGAATTTATCATTTCATGAAATTCTCGAAACATTTCCCTAAACTTCTCTAAATTTGTATGCAAGCATTTGTCACTGCTTACTGCATTTGATAATGTAGAAAATTTTATTATTACGAAGTATATTATAAAATATACTTTCTTATAAGACGTACATAGATAGATGTGAATGTTTTCAAAATTCATCATATATTCAAGAATCAAATTACATATTATAAACTTCGAAACTATCCAGATTTCTTGTTTTTTAGTTCTATAAAATAAACCGGTTGAAAATAATTACGAAGGAACACATATTGCATTTTGTCTTTTAGTAAGTACCTGCATCCTGCACATATGTAATATAGTTCTTATTGTACTTATTTAAACAGCAACTTGGTTATTAATGAAGTTTATTGTTTTGGTCATACCATAGAGGGATTGTTAAGGATTAAGCAGTTACAAACTTGAATACGTTGGTCGCGTACATCCTTTAAGATAAATCGCTGTACTTGAGTGCTTTATAATAACATCTACTCCAACACAAAGAGATCCAACGAGATGTTTGTCTTTGTTGTACGTTTGTATACATTACAATGTGAGTATCATCGTGTGCAGGATTATGAGGTCCATATTTGGTTTCTTCGTGTGATTTATTGATACTCTCGCATTACAAATTCTCGTAAATCTCAAATTCTACTCAGGAAACAAACACTTTATGAGTCGATATTGATATGAAAATAGTATATAATTGTCATCTTTGGTACAACAGAACCTATAATTTTTTTTTAATGACATCGAATTTTCCAAGTTAATTTCCCGAGAAAGCATTATTCCAGTCGTAATAAATTGATGAAAATGACCGTTAGATAATTTTCATTAAGGCATATTACCTATCATAAAATAAATATATTCGTTGCGTTTGTCAAATAATTTCAAAGGTGCATGATTGTTTGAAAATTTATATTTTAAGTTTGATCTACGTTTAAACGATTTTACAGACTCACTGGATAAATAAATCGGAATAATTGAGCAATTATTCAGTTAAATACATATGTTAGAACTCTCCCATAGAAATTTACATCTGCATACGTAGATATGTTGTAATTATCTTATAATCTCTCAACAATAAAATTATTGTTTCGATATTCATATCAATGTACAAAGTTTTGTAGAAATTCCTACGCATACGTGCTTATGTAAATATATTTAATTGTTATGAATGTTTGCAATCTGAAATCATTGATAACTTTCGTGTTTTATCATACACTCACATAATATGTAGTAGTATAGTTATGTATATATCAAATAATATATTATTTTCTCTCCTCGTATTAATCACATCTCCCACGCACTTGATTCATGTTTGTTCTAAATGACATGGTACAATAGATATCAATACATAAATCAATAATGACTAGATATTTTATTTCGCATACCTTATGTTAAACAATAATTACGTACATACTTTTCAATCAATCTTTGATTTCAAACATTATATTTTAAATTAAACATAATAATTAATTATTATTGCTGTCTCAAGTGTTCACGTTTTTTTTATTTTTAATTACCCGATTATTGTTAATAATTCATACAACTTTAATGCTTCAAACTCTTCTTTCTGCGAATATCGTCTATCTTCTTATTGCGCTGGGGTTTAGTTCAGTTCAAGCTATGATTCTTTAATAATTCACGACCATATGACACAATGTATTCTGAAGACATTGAACTTTGTGTCGGTATTGAAATAATATTTCTATATTGGGTGTCTCGTCGTCTCAGTTGGTTTCGTGTTAATGCACCATCTATCTATCTATCGAGAGTAAGAATAATATATTATGGTAGATATATTCAAGGTTTATTATCTTCTTTTGTTATAATTCATAGAAATAAAATATTACTCTTCATGAATTACTGTCGAGATCAAGTTTTGAACGTTGCTGTGTAAAAAAATGTATGAAAAGACTTCAACGATAGGTTCGGTATTTTTAAAACGTCTTTTATTTCTATATTATTACCAAACGAGTTTCATACAAACTTTTGAAAGCTTGCTATCTCTAAATTGGTTGTGAAATGTAGTACTAATATTTTTAAATTAACCTCAACTTTAAATTATTATTATTATTACTAAATGATTCACAGATACAAATTGCACTGTCTTTTTTTCAAAATAAGATATTATTAAGATTAATTTGGATAATTATTAGAATCTACCAATAATCAAACATCATAGAAATCATCATTATATTGTGACATATATTCACAATGTTTGAGAATTAATTGAAAAAAATTGCGGACTAACTGTTAAATTGAAAGGAAATGATTTGATTGGTTATCAGGTTATTATTGGTTAATCCCGACCATTATTATTATAGTATATTGTAATAAAATACATACCGTGAGAAAATGTACGTTTTTTCTAAAATATAATATTGGTATATTGACTTTATTATGAGATCACGGATAATTAGTTTAAGGGACAATGTTTATGTATACATAATGATGTATGACAGATTATCGGTAATGAATTAAATGGTATTTGACAATTTAAATTGAATTAATGTCGTACGCTTGTCGCTATTTATTTTAATTTAATTTAATTTAATCATTTAATTTATTATTTCCCACAGTACATAATATGTACATTAATGCTATTCGAGAATTAGATACTTTTATTTACTCGTGTAAATATATTTTTAAGATATAATGTATATAATTGTTAGAATGAAATAGGTGCGAGTAAAGTTTAATACTGAGATATTTGAATATTATATTTCAGAAAGATATTGTCATTTGATTACAATTTAGTGTCACAATTCAAAGTTTCTTCTAATAATTATAAATTATAAGGTTTCATTCTAAAATGAGTGTGGTATAAATTTTATTTTGTATCAATGTTTTTATTTTGCTTCATATATTGATCTTTCTTTTTATGTTCATCCAGCTTTATTTTTTTTTTTTCAAATGATTTCCTTTTTTTTGTTTGAAGATTTAAATGAGAATGTAAAGACATCTGTAATTTATTATTTGATTCCGTAGAGCACCCGGCAAAGAATTGGTCTCCCACTTATTTCCGTATGTTTTAGACTGTCCTGTGAAAGCAAGGTGTTCAAAAAATAAAGTCATTTTACATCTTAATCTCAGCTATGAGATTTGACACTCATCCTGAATCTCTTATTTTTTGTTGGCACAGAGAGGACAGCTTGTATGTTTATTACATATTCCTGATCTGTTGGCTACCCCACTTGTGGAAATTGCCGTAATGGTGTAATAGTAGTAAAAGAAAATTCCATATTTTGATCAAATAAATAAATGACTTGATAAATATCAATTTCCTTTGTAAATTGGAGTTTGATGAATGTACATGACAACTGAAAGTTTGCTATTTGTAACTAATTCTTATGTGTATTAATATTTCTAGCTGATTCTTATATGTGTGTTAATGTTATAGTTGAAATCCGACCCTCCGCACAAGCATTTAGTTGCTTATGGAGGGAGCATTTTTACTGTGTGTAATATTATTTTGTTATTGTAATATCAATGTATACTGTGTATTTATGAATGAAATAGAATAAATAAAAAAAAAGGTCATTCCCTCATAGTCGAGCAACTGTACAATCTCACAAACAATGAATTCATAATCTTCCAATTGAAATTATTAAATCATGAAAATTGTGAGCAAGACATTGAAGGCGATCTTGTCATCTATCAAACTTTGGAAAATGTCATAACTTATCAAGAATATTGTACTTTCAATAATTGATTATCTTTTCAAATATTTTATTTCCGTTTGTTGCAGGTAAGGGAATCACGTAATATTTTCATCACTCATGAACAATTGGATGGCTTTTACATGGAATAGAATGGAATTATCTTTACTTGTACTGGTAAATACATGCATTTAATATAACGATATATTATGTAAAGTCGATGTTATAGTTAATATCTATGTGTCTTTATATTTCGTTTTTTATGCTCTGTCTACACTATGAAATGTATTCATGGAAAGTATAACACGACACGATAAAATAATTAATGGGACGTCATTGTTTAACTCTTCACAATGAAACATTAAGTTTATTTTATATTAGTATTTGTTATGAAGATGCATTCGCTTTTGTGTTTTAATACCATAAGGCAGAAAGAATAGCCGACCGAAAGGTGCTCGATGCACAACATTATACTCTCTAAAATTCAAGAATACATTTCTTAAGGTGTTTAGCGAAATCTATAACATTAACATTCTGGCAAACGTTGTTTTGCCGTATACATTATTTCTAGATTACTAATATCGCTATTAAAAAATAGGGGTCAATGGTAGAAGAGTGAAAATTTAGGACTGTATGTATTTTTTAATGCAAAAAAATAAAATAAAAAATTTGACCAAAAAATAAAAAAATTGGGGTGGACCACCCTTAACTTTGAGGTGTATCAAAAAAGATGTTGGCCGATTCTCAGACCTACCCGATAAGCACATAGAATTTCATTGAAATCGGCCCAGCCGTTTCGGAGGAGTGTGATAACAAACACCGTGACACGAGAATTTTATGTATTAGATAACTTAAAGAGTGCTTTCGGGAAAAAGGGCATCCAGAATCTGTAAAGCTAAAAAAATTAAACAATTAATTAACAACAAACAATTCTTGACACAGACAACTTTGTTGAAGATAAAACATTATCATGTACAGCGTCCTCGAGGTGCTATGGCACAAAGATGGCGCTTTAAATACTCTCCGTTTATTATTTATTATTATTATTAATTGTGTTATTAAACTATTTGTATATTAGCGATATAATGTTTATAATACCTACAGTACAATAATTAATACAACTATCGATGATCTGTAATGATTCTTACTACCAAACAGTCTTTGAAATTTGAATGATTTTTAAAATACCTACTTCGTCTTGCGTCCCGTTATGAGAATGTCAATTATGAAGAACCGCTTCAAAATAGGTTGTGGTTATCTGTATACTAATATCTACCCAATTTTTTTATGATTTGCCGCTATCGATGCACCGAAAGTGTATTATAATTAATCATGGTTAGAATAATCTCGTTTATATGATTCACAATCTATATAATCAGCGTCGATTTCCAATCTTAGATTAGATTACGTTTTAATAACAAGATAAAGTAATTTGTTTTGACACTAAATACTAACTAGCCTATACCTTAAAAGCGGAATAGGCGGTAAGGTAAAAATTAAAAACAAACACTTAAATTAGAAAATAGCAGCAATATGTACTATGCGATTGTCTAATGAAGAAATTGATGCCTCTATACACCTAGAATAATAACAACGTATAATCTATAGAAATATCATACATAATTATTGTTGTACCACATGATCGGTAACTGTATCTGACCGATACAAATTGCGCCAAAATACCAATGTTCTAACAACCTAGTGTTTAGTTTTATATGCATAGTGTCTTATTACATATTCCGTATTGAGATAATAATTAGTGTTTTCCAGTACTTAAATAACTGAGTACTTCATTCTTTTGCAGCATTGTTATTATGGGTAGTATTTTTTCACTGTTGTGAGTACAAAGAAATCTTTAATAAATAGTATAAAAAAGTTGTTTGATGTGAACTTACATCTATTATAATTATTAAGTAGGTATATGGAAAAGATTTGAAATGAACTAAATGTTAAAAACAACAACATATTGTAAGTAAAACAATTTGTCATTTATTTATCAGTTCAGTTAAATCATTCACACAGTATCTGGTATGTAAATCCGCAATAAAATTTTGTAGGTAGGTACTCAAATTTCAATCTAAACTTGAAGTTTATGTGCAACGATGGGGCTTGCTCTCTAGTCCCGCATGTGAATGTGGTCAGAAAATGAATGATTATAATGTCCTTCGTATGGTTTTAAGTTTGTAGGACCCAAATATAGTGACCACCGACATAGGACCAAATTTGTAGAGCCAGAATACCATATGCATTAAAAAATAATATATTTGATTTTTCCATGACCTCTTGAAAAGTAGATTTTGACATAAGTGTCAATGGATCAATGCTTTCTATTTTTTATTCTAAATCAACTTATAACCTAGTAAAATATTTACATGTGCATAAACTACGTTGAGCTTTTGTTACAGCTCTTCTTTTATAACACAGATTGAATATATTTCTGAAGCAGTTTCAACATATGTTATTTGAATCTTTCTTTGTAATTTGATATTTTTTTTATCCGAATTAGAATAAAGAAAAATATTGATGGTAAGCAAATTAGAATAACGTCATTTAAAAATAAATAATGACGCACTCGTCCAATTACATTAATACCATAACAAGATTTAAAATAACTCCGATTAATGTGGAGCTGTAAAAATATTATATTTTATTTTGTATTATTACTACTATGACTTCTTTAACACTGTAAAGTAACATTGACCTACTAAACAACAGGTTCAAATTAGCGTTATAAATAATTATTGTAATATGATTTACATGTGTGAATATGTAAGCTTTAAATTACGTTATAAAAAAAGCTTCGTTAAGGATCGGTGCCGTGCCTTAATAGGTTGAATAATGAAATATGTATATTTTTCTTGTTTATTTACGTAGCAGCATATTGGTGTATTAACAAATGTTGGAAAACTTGTTGGTTATCAAGGAAGGTAATATATAACTTTGGTTGCGGTTTTTCAAATTTAAATACTTTTGTTTTACTGGAATTTCTATTTATTTGTTACATGAATTTAAAATAACATTATTCATGTAACAAATAAACATAGAAATTCAAGTATTTTTTTTAATTGTCTAGAAATTGTTACATAGTTAATGCCTCTCAAATAAGTGAAAAATTTATTTTTTTATTAGACTAAGTCTTAATTATAGAAAAAAAAGTTTGATGGTGATTTAATGTAACTCTAGGAGCAATACTAATAAAAGCTATGTACCTATGCGTCACCAATCAAATTTGTAATTGTTTATTAGAAAAGTTGACGAAACCTTTAGAGTAATGGTTTCAGAAAACTTCAAATGTGTTTAAATCGGAGATATTACAAATAAAAAGAGATCTATATTAGTTTATTTATTTATAAAATTACTATTACAGATTATTTACGTTACTTAAGTTTTAATTTTTACTACTACTATACTATACTATACCCTCACGCCGTGTCCCAAGTGGGGTAGGCAGAGAGAACGGAACGCCAAACAGGTCTATCTTTACACACTTCCTTCGCTTCCTCCACATTCAAACAGTTCCTCATACACGCACGTCGGTTCCTCTTACTCAACACGCGGCCGTCCTTGAGAATTTGGTCCACGTGATCAAGCCACGTGGTTCTCGGACGCCCGCGTTTCCTCACACCCTTTCTTTCAGATAAGTATATCCTCTTTGTCATTCTTTCCTCTTTCATTCGTTCCACATGACCAAACCATCTCAATTTATTTACACGCATTCTGTCCACAACAGTCTTCTTGCATCCGCTCATTCTTCTAATATCCTCATTCTTCACTCTATCACGCAGCGTTTTACCAACCATTCTTCTCTACCACGATCGCATCTCTACTGCATTTATTCCACTTTCGTCCTTCTTCAACCACGTCCATGTCTCGCTTGCATACGTCATAATGATAAATTACTTTAATTGGAAAACGATACGGAATGCGTTTTATTCTTTATGTTCTAGTATCTGATTATTTATTTTTCTTTCAAGATCACAGTGAAAGTTGTTGTTATCCTATAAATCAATACTTAGATATTAAATCATAAATCCATGTTGTGTTGTACCAACTTGTTTATAGTAGAAATAGAGCGACAATCCATTATTACGATATCCAGCGTGCAATTCAAACTCGTTTCTACGACAAATGCAATGATAAGAAATCGAAATAATTTATTGCTATTTACGCTAAGCTTTTTGCAAGAACAAAAATCTAATATGTTACTATCGAACATATTATTATTATTATTAATGTATCTAATGTAATTATTTTGAAATAAAACTTATCGTTTTTATTAAACGAGTAATTCACTTTCTAGATAATTGATCTATAAAGCAATCTGTTACAGTTTAATTAAGTTATCGATCTGGATTAGTAGGTACATTAGATATAATTTTTTAAACCAATAACGTAAGCTTGTCGATGACTGCTTTAAATACTTTCTATCGTACTATAATTATCAATAATTTATGTTTGAAGAAATAATTATTTTCATGTTCGGATTGAGTAAAGACGTACACAAAATAAAGTAGCGATAAAAAATAATTGTTCTCTCTTTCTCTTCTTCTACTATCACGGAATTTCCTAAAAGTGGGTTTGCCAGTAGATTCTCTTCATGTAGGTAGTAAATATACAGGCTAACCTCACTGTGCCATCATAATAAAATATTAAGAATGAACATTTCCCTGAATTGAAGGTGTTTGATGTCTGATTCGAATATCTGCGTTTAATGAATACAGGATACTCGAAATCTGACAGAAAATAGTGGGGATGTATTAAAAATGGGTGGCATATCTCTTATAAAAATATGGCTAGGTTTAATTCTCTATTTTCCATACAAGTACTTAAAACATATTTGCACCTGATAATACTAAAACATAAAAGTCTTTTCTTCGCCTATAATAATTCATTTTGAATAATTAGTTATGCGACTAATTAATAGTACAAGAATTACCTGTCTGCCTTATCTATATTATTTAATTACTACTATGAATAATCTGACAATACTTGATAACATTTTATAACTAGTGTAGCCTTACTCGGCATTTCCCAAGGAAATGAACGTTAAATTGACAAATTAACCGTTGCAGATAGCATAAATACATTCCATAGAAATTGCGGAAATCGGAAGAGATTATTTCAAAACTGGCAAAACCACGGACTCCAATATTTTTGACTGTTTGATCCATGATCTTATACAAAATATTGTTGATTTATTTTTGCATGGCAGTCTAGCTTTTATTATCAACAGATGTAATGTAAAATGCCAAAAAAATCTGGACAACATACATACCCATAGGTAAAAAAATAATATTTTATCTTCACATTGAACATTCATAAAATTTCAATGCAAATGTTGTGTTTTGATACAACATTTAGAACAATATATTCGATATTTAATAATTTGATAAATTTATTGAACACAACAAATAATACAGATAAATACTTAGAATATTTCATAAAGAATTTAATCTAAACATCCTCTTTATAGAGACAAGTCTCGTGTAAAGCGGGGAGGGAGCTTTATAAATCTAATACGCCAACATATCTGTCAATATATACCTATATTTATTATATTTTTAGTATAAAAAATGGATAAAAGCTCGTAAAAGTGTATCATTTTTTATCTGTCTTAAGTTTCTAGTAACGGTGTCCATAAAGTACATATAATCATACAAACGGACACAAATATTTATAAGATTACACATTCTACCTACGCAACACAAACATTTTTAAGAGACAAATTAATTTGTGATTAATTTCAGCGAAATTCTTATGCCTCAAGTCGTGAACTGTAATATTCCTTATGTATCATTTTTCGCATGATAATATTCATTACATTTGATACGTTTTTCATACTGCTTTGAATACATTGCATATTATTTTTATTTTCGCAAATCATAACTTTGTATTACAAACGGCGCGGCGTTATATACAATTTATGTGGAAAACAATTTATCATTTTTACTTCACTGTACAATATTTTCACATGTAGTTCCAGATGTATCTTAACGATGTATCTGTCTTCTAATAGTTTTGAACATAAATCGAATGTGTTTCATATACCGACAATAATGGTGTAATTAATTGATAAATATCTTTTATCAACGTGAGTAACTTTTAAATCATTAATCTTGAAGAGGTATTATAATAAATTGTTACTAATAAAAACGAAATTCATAGCAATATTCAAGACATCGTTTCATTTAGCAATGGAGTCAGAGTCAACACAATAATATTGCTATGAAATAGTCCCTATTTAAGGATATCCGTTTTCCATTTTACTTATAAGTATTTTTACCATATAATCATAATTCTGCCTACCTCACCTGAGACACACCGTGAGGATATAGATAGATAGATAAATATTATTACTTCATTATGTTTTTTCTTGGATCAAAGAGTTCAGTTGACTTCGAATGTATTTTTTAATGTATAGCCCATAATTTTGTGACTAATCCTTCTTAGTTTTTTAATCACCGATTGGAATGAAAAAGTGTGTTTGATGTATAGCTTAACAAATATGGGCTAGAACCTGCCTAAAGAGCTCATAATAATATCAGTGTAATTTCTTTAATAGATATTCAATATAAATAGTGCAGAACTTGTATATATTTCTTCATTATAAATTACTTTAAAGAAATGATATGACGAGATCAGATAAATATTGTATAGATACGAGTTGAAACTAGAGATATTAATTTAGTTAACACATTACAATATTTTGAAGCCCTATATATTTCATGAATTGCAAAACTGCCGAATTGTATGGGCCCGATATTGTTCATGTTTTCTAAGCGTTGTGGTAGTAACTGCAATATTATTATTAATAGACATTAAAAATAACAAAAAAAAACGTGTTTTTTGGTCTGCATAGTTTATTGATATCACACTGTAGTCATGTTGTTTTGCAGAGAAAAAGGAATGCAACATGGGAAAGAATGATGATAAGAAAAATCTGATGTATAGCTCCGATAATATTTGTGATATTGAAAATAATTTCCGTCAACGTATCTGCCATCAGATCTTGATATAATAAAACAACTTGACGACGTCAGGTAGGCATCAGGTTTTCTCATATACTAGCATGTAACAAAGAATTGTTGCAGCTGAGAAAAAGGAGATATAACGTTATGAATAAAACATTAATATTTCATATATCGAATATGGTTTCAGCGTCATTATGATTTGAAGGCAACCATCCCGTTGTCCTAAATATTACTCACTAGGTATATTTCTGTACCTGAAAGCCATTTAATAATAATAATATAATATTGGATCATTTTTATGTGGCGCCGTTTAATGGTCCGTGACCATCTCAAGGGCGCCGTGACTTCTCCCGAACAGCAGCATCTTTAACTTGGTTTTAAGTGTGGTGGTGGACTGATTTTCTCTCAATTCAGTCTGTGGTCAATCTGTTCCGGCAGTTGGCGCGGCGGCTCTGAAGCTCATTTCTTTGATATATTTTCCCAGTGCTCCCTGAACTCTACTGTTCCAATGTTCTGTTGCTTTGGCAGTTGCTGTTGCTTAAATACTTTTTTGTGTTTCCTTTGATATAATTATGAATTTATAATCATAGTAGAATGTAATAGCCTTATCATGGTTGCGGTTGTTATTTCGTACAGAGAAATGAAGTGGTGTTGTTGTTTCTGTCTTCTCTGTGTCTGCAGCTGGGTGGTGTTGTGTTGCCGTCTTTGTTACACACTAAAGGAACACGTGTTGTTATCACTGCTGGTCGCTAGGCTAGCGTTCGGACCGAATACAAAATTCTCAGAAACAGATCTGAGGCCTGAGTCAACAACACACTTTCGTCTCACGTTCCCGCTCCGTTAGCGTTCGGGTGCAGACGATGTTGCAAGCAAGTGTCAATTTCGTTGCTAAGATACACAATAGACCATTAAAGGTCACGTGGTCTTGTCTATGGATTTGCTTTTGCGTGGGGGGCAAACAATCAAATTGCGCAAATCATACTTGTAGGATGTTATGCCATAAGATAAAAAAAAGAAAGTCAGACGACAAAATTATAACAAAATCGACACTGACAGTTTTTTTTGATTATTAGGTATCTATTCTTTAGGCGTCCCACCTAATATTACACCGTAAACACTGTGAATGTGTTGTGTTGGGATGCCTGATGCCCCTCAAGGATTTTTCTGTGACGTCATCCTTTAATGGTCTATAGTTACGAAAATTAACACTTTGGCGCACCATCGTCTGCACCCGAACGCTAGCGGAGCGGGAACGTGACGCGATAGTGTGTTGTTGACTCAGGCCTCAGCGTACGCGACACATGTTAATGTTATTTAGAACTATTGATGCACTCATTATGAAAGATCTTCCATGATACGGAACACAGAATATTAAATGCGAGAATTTGATTAAAATTGACGTAAACATACACTGATATTATATGAAAACTGTGCGAATGTATTTGCACATTGCAATGTGATTGCACACGCGAAAGCTGAACACTGTAGGATCAAGTTATACCGTGAAAACGGCTGTTTTTCGGGAGTGTTGTAAAACGTGTCTGGCAGCTAAGACAGCGCCAAGAACACTACGTAGGTACATTTTAGTACAAGTCTTATGTACTAAAATGCCATTTTCAAATTCAATTTTTTAATCGAAAAAATCTCAACATTTTACTAGTAATAAGCTGTATATAGTATATACAGCTTATTACATAGACCCTATAGTATAGACCCTAAGCATTTCTGTACTTAAGACACACGACTGTTGTGTTATTTCCGCTTTTTTTGTAAATTTGCCATTTTGTCAAAAATGCACTTGACTCCTAATGGCTCTCAGGTACAAATTTTATAATACAGATTTAATTATCGGTGGTCTGATTTGGCGTCTATTTTTCGGGAAATTCAGAGTTTGAATCACATTGCACAACTATTAAAGAACAAAACTATTGTTTGTTAGAGTTTCTGAGATGTATTTTTAAGCTCAATGTGGTTTATCTAGTATATTTTAATATATTTGTAAGAGTTTTCGCAAGTATGTAAATTTATTTGTATTTTTTCAAGACGGCATTTTATAGATACAGAGAAAATACTAACTTCTGTCAATTTCAGCAATTCTTTCGAAGATTTGAATGGTTTATATACGACAGAACGGCTTATATGCTTATAATATATAAAGCAAAAGCATCTGCACCTTTGGGAAATGCCGTGATAGTATATAGAGAAAGATAGAGAGTGAAATTTATCCGGTCATACTTCTATACTAAAATCTATTTCGTGTGCTATTCGTTCAATAGCTGTACGGCATGAGTGTGCATTGTCCATTGTCTGTCTATTGCATTTCCTAAGTGTCAGTTATTTCCAGCAATAGCTGCAAAGTGCACAGGACGTACGTATATACGTCAAATATTATCATATACCGTGTAATGGTTTAATGTCGCTCAATGGGGAAAGTGTACTAACTGGTATGCCATGCGTAGTAAGTACTTTACAGATGTATTAGTAGCAGATGATAATGTTGCTATCGTCGTTACAATCCAGACTGGTCTATCTAGTGATGTATTTTCCGCGTAACTAATTACTTCTAATTGAAAGTCAACTATGATGTAACTAATTCTGATTTATAATATATTATAGGATTATGATCAACCACCATAACATTAGACATGTGTATATTATAACTGCTCCGTACAACGATCTTTCACATATAAAATGGTATCATGTAGGTATTTATTATTATAATTATCTATACTTATTTCCATGTACCTGTTATATATAGAGTCACGTCGCCTCGCGTGGTACAGAGTAATTAATACTATACTGATTTGATATTATTATACAAAATATATAAATATTGTACCAGCGCAGTGCACATAAATTCACTTTCAGAGGAAACGTTTATCTATCATGTTGTTACATCGACACGCCGCCGTTGGTTGTTTGGTTTTGTTTATGCGAGTCTCTAAATGCCAGCGTAGGCTTTCTTGATTCGAACTTAGGATACAAATTGTAATTGATTAATTTTGTTTTACGAAAGGTTGGCGCCTTTTAAATTTATCTATCTAAACATTTTAAACATCAAAAATTTACAATTATCTTAAAAAATTATGATCTGTATTAAAGAAACTACAATTTATTGAGTGATTATAATCTAAGCTGTGATAAATCAACGCCTTTATCTTACAAATATTCACACACTGGTTAGTTGTTCTATTGTGAATACTTAGGCATGCCATTGTAGTTAAATTTCTACTTGAATTCTATCGTAACTATTCATCATAGAAGAAAAATGCTGTTTTACATGTTATGTAAAGCAAAAAAGGGGTGAAAAAACAATTCATGTTTACATTTTAATCGATTATTAGTTGCGTTATTGCTACTTCTCATAAATTCTCCACATTCCGAATTAAATTCTTTCATCATTTCTCCAGCAAGTATATGCTACAAGTTTGTTTTCATCTCATATAAAGACAAGTCAAAAATTTTCTCTTTTTTTTTTTTTAAAGATATATCTGGGTTTTGAAATAAACCCAAATACAACCTTATACACCTTTCACAGTAAGCTAAAAGCTTGTGTCGTGAAAGGGGAGTTTGCCGGTACCAGGGATCGAACCACGGACCCCTTGTTCACGGAGCCGAGACTCTACCTCCAGGCTACCGACGAACTACAAATGTACCATAAAATTGAATTAAATTAATAAAAAAAAACATCCTTATTAAGTAAATGAAAGTATTAATATTCCTGCAATGTTTGAATAGGTATAGGAGTATATATTATTACTACATTTAATCATGTACTGATGAATTCCTATTCAAACAATATATGGGTATGAAAGTATCACTCGTGAGGCTTAGATTAAAACCGGAAATTGGAAAAGATTAACACGACATACTTCCATAGGGAGGGAAAACTTGTTTCATTATAGTATACTTGATGATGACTGTCGCATGAACACAACACGAATAATACTAACTTGTCACTAATATGGAAGCCTTTCTACGTATCGTTTAACCACAATATTAAATGTTAATAATACATTGGTGTCTATTTCGTGCATTTCAACAACTAACTAACTATCGCTCACAATATCATGTTGTAATTACATATCTTTTATACAACACCCTAAGTGTACGTAGTAAATGAAACTTAATTGAAATTAAATACCCACATTAATTTATTAATGTATTACGTATATACTGATAACATTACCGTAATATTATGTATACGCACAAGGAGAGTTTATACATTACATTTTATGTGAAATAAATACCGCAATATCAATCAATATTTATGGTGAATATTGTCGATACATATCTTATATGTCGGGTACTAGCAAGAGATAACGTGAGATTATAATAATATATAGATGCCCTTAGTCGGTGGTTTTATATCATTTGAGGCCCGCATGTAAATTGAATATAAAGATATTGAGATGCGTAGTAGAGATTTTGATAAAAAAGAATAAATATTAAGTACCTTGTTTTATCGTGACAAAAGATATAAACAGCGAGTAAACAACGTAACAAAAATGTTAGACAATTAATTTTCGAATCATTGTCTGTAATGTGAATTCTTGTTTTAATACATATTTGATTTAGTTATATAAAACTCTTGAGAATGCTTCGTATTCATTGGACCGATAGGGTCACAAATGCAGAGGTGTTAAGAAGAGCTGGAATAGACAGAGAACTCCTGTTGAATGTGAAAGTGCGCAAGATCTTATATCTGGGTCATATAATGCGTGGAGAAAAGTACCACATTCTGCGTTTGATTATGACAGGCAAGATAGAGGGACGTTGAGGGGCTGGCAGAAGGCAGACATCGTGGCTGCGCAATATACGAGATTGGACTGGAATGAGGGGTGTGGAGGAGTTATTCCAGACAGCGCAGGACCGAGATGCCTATGCCAGAGTGATCGCCAACGTCGGGGGGACCTGACAGGGCACCTACAGAAGAAGATATAAAACTAAATCACCATCACAATGTTTCTGTAAATCAGATAGCTAGCAAAAGACACGTGTATGTTCAATTATTATTCAAAACATCACAGTCATAATGAAAAACTTTCATAAGTTAAGAACCTTAATACATAATGCACGAAATAAAACTTGCAAGTGTTAAGTTTTTCCTCTCATTGACATTTTACAATTTTATAAACGTGCGGGTCATTCTCATAACATATTTTTCAATTACGTATATTGCGTAAGTTTCATTTACGTTGAAATAGAAATCTTGGGTTATGCCGTGATGGTATAGTAGTAAAATACTTAGCAGTTTCGATACGCTAATCAACATGTTAATGCTCCATCATTGTTCTTGTGAGGTAGTAGATCTGCCATTAACATTTTACTCGTATGTTTCAACACATAACTATGAAACGTCAGCAGGTTTTTATAATAATTAATAGTAAACAATAAGATCTACATAATATCTGTTATCAGTTTACTCTGTACCTACCTACTCGCCTTATCGCATTTCACCTTATCTTCTTTCTATGGAATACAATTATTTCCCATAATTTTACACTATTAATTTTGTATTGTATTATATATTTTTAATACGTTTGTTTTTAAATATGGATAGAAACTGTTTTTTTATGTAAATTTTATCTACTCTAGTAGGATTATATAGGTATGAATTAAAGTAGAGATGCAATTTAATGTAATATAACAATTATATTATTAAATATTTTCAAATGTATTTAAAGAAATTTGATGATGATTCTGGATAATTTTGTTTTGACGCCGTTTAACAGTCCCTATAGACCGTCTCAATGGCGCCGGTGAAGAGTGCAGTTTTCAATTTGCTTCTGAAGCTGGTGACAGTCTGATTTTCTCTCAATGGCACCGGCAAATGTCGACATTTCACATTGAACAAGTTTTTAAACTGAGAAAAAATATGGTTTAAGTAATGCGACATTCACGACACGAGCTATTGCTAAAGATGAAAGCATTTCGGTGTGTATTGGAAATTACCCAGATTCATCTTTGAAATATTAATGTTCATTTTGGTTGAACGGTATATAACTGAAATATTTATAGGAACAAGAGAAAAATTTAAAAAAGGATATTTTTTTTTTATTAAAAAGATATATCTGGGTTTTTGATATAAACCCAAATACAACCTTATACACCTTTCACAGTAAGCTACTAAAAGCTTGTGTCGTGAAAGGGGAGTTTGCCGGCACCTGGTATCGAACCACGGACCCCATGTTCACGAGGCCGAGACTCTACCTCCAGGCTACCGACGAACTCATATGAAGACTGTAATTTGTATTCCACTGTGAATCAAAAAAGTATATGATCAAACATGAAATTTTTATTGGAAAGATTGAAGATTCATTCTTACTATTGTTCTTTCTTATCAATCCTTACAATTTTACAATAGCAAACAAAATGCAATAGAAATGTAAACAACAATGAAAAAACAAGTGAACTGTATTTATAGAAACATTTAAAATAATCGTAATATTATAATTTGCTCATTGATACTATATAATTACTGTGAAGTATCTATTTAATTTCATTAGCATTGTTTTTATTGCGTTTCCTACATGTTGTGTGACGGAACTGGTTTGTTAGTAGATAATAATAGAGTGAGGAATTTACATAATTCCCACCAGTAAAAGTTCAAATACTAAATATCTACATATCTATCGATACTTCCTTGTTATGATATCGTATCTTCTATGTGCGCGTTAATGTTCCAGAGTTAATATTTACTGATACTTCCATATTACTCAAAAAGTTTATCTACATATCTATTTGTATACTCTTTCACAGTGTTTCTTTTGAGCTTCGAACTATTTAAAAGCTAAAGACTACTGCTTTGCATAGTTTTTAGAAAATTTTAATTAAAAAGTTTACTATTCGTTTCATTATGATCAGAAGTGGTCAAAAGTATTTGAGATTTCAATAAAACCTTTGACTTAAATTTTATCAAGGTAAAAATAAATTGCTGTAGAAATTTAATTAAGTAAAATATTAAATTATCAAATAAAATGCCGATACAATTAATGCCGATACAATTAATGAAAAGTAAAATATTGGTTAGATACCTATGAAGCTAACTTTTTTAGTCAATATATAAAATTTGTAAAGGTATATTCTTGATAAAAATTAAACGCAATCACATATTCAAAGCAGCAATTGTAATATTTTCGCCCACAAGATTCCTGACAGCGGGCTTGTAAAATTATATTTCATAATATAATCATGTCCCTACATTAACCTAATGAAAACGACATCAACGCGTTAAAAATGTAGTACATAAAAAGAGGTAAAAATAATGGCACAACTGCAATTAAAGAGTTTTGATTCTCTCCTCTTGAGATTTCTAGAGGATGAAGGACTAAAAAATAATTCATTTTTGAAAGTAGGTCCTTATCAAATATTTATAATTATAAAACGTAAAATAATGTATGGATATTGCGTACAATATCTACGCAAAGATTGATGGCTATAGTTACTTTAACCAATGTGCATAAATATTATTGCGTAAACATAGATACCTATAAAACAAAACAGTAATTGTAATTTTCTGTTGAATAACATGGATAAACACCTAATTAGAAGAAGAACATGAGTATGGTTACAATATTTAATCTTAGCAAATAATAATAACAATATATAAAATGTGGTATAATATTTAACGAGATGTCATTTTGCGGTTGAATCTGTCTGCGATATAAATGATTACATCCAAAGATATCCATTGATGGTAATGTAGTATGTAGATATAACTATATGTATATTATTGTGTATATTATAATGAACATAGAACATGTATGTATATGTATGTCGGTACTGGCTAGTTACATACTGATTACCATATTATTATTTATGTGCAGAGTCTAAATATGTGGTTTCTGTCAACAGCATCTCATACATATTATATTATCATTTCTATATATAAAGTGTTAATCTACATAAAGGAGTGTTCCATTGACGGTTAATACCGTTTAGCCAACAAGTCAAAGGTATAAACATATATCTACCGACGGTTTATACCGTTGATTTTTCTTACATTTTTTACTCTTATTTATTTATTTATTTAAATAAATAAATAAATAAGAGTAACAGTCAAAAATAAAAATTCTTGATTGTATAAATAGATTGATTGCAATGATTAAGACTTATTTGTGAAAGTAATTATAACTTGTAACCAAACCATCATTAATGCTAACTTGTACAGATGACAGCAATACCGTAAATTTTAATAACCACCATTATTTAACATCTAACACACATAATTATGACTAGAAAAACCTCTTCATAATTCAGTAGATTTCTGTTATTTTACCTATATTGAATGCTGCATAGTTTCTTGTGTTTTTAATTTTTATGGTGACATTTACATGATTCTTAAGAGTTTGACATTGTCAACTTGGAAATACTTTACTATTATAGGCACTAATCGATTTTAAAAACTTGTATCCATTTTATTTAATTGTTATTACATGTTGAAAATACCAGATACTGTTATTTCGATTGATTCCTATTTGAGGTTGTTGTAAATATTGGTTGTAAAGGCGCATTATTAATTTAATTTATATCCTATGTGCATAATTTAATGTTAACTAGAACTGGGTGATTGATGGATGTAATATTTTATAATAAATAGGATGGTTTATTTATTTACTCAACCAGATCCAAACATCATCCTTCATAGGCATAGCACGATGCTATAGCTATAATTACGCTCATATATTATTTCCCTTACTACTTTACTTTCCGTGTCCATAATCATCTATACTCTGTCCCTCCAGTAGTTCGCAGCCAAAATGGCATTGTCATTAGCTCGCCATAGATCTTCCTCAGAGCACCCCCCTCCCATAAGCGGGCAATTCAGCAGGTGTGTCTTTGTGTGTGTGTCCCCCTTAAACACTCTTCACCGAATGGATAGATATCCTTGAAAATGTAATTAAACTAACGTTATTATTTTTAAATAATCAAGTAAGAACAAAGCCCGGACACAAGCTAGCAATATGCAGCTTCGCCGGGTGAGATCTAAATACAAATTAAGTATAAGAAATGTTATATGTAGATATCTTGTTTATTTTGTTTATATTTAATGATTTATTTTCAATAAAAAAAAAAGAATGTACATACATAGTGTCGTGGTCCCTCCCCACAAGAGGAAAAGAAAAAGAAAAACCGTTGAGACCACATTGACAGGAAATAAATAAAATATATTTATTTATTTCGACGAGAGGATATATACGTATTTATCCTCTGAGTTGGAAGTAATTAAACTAAAAAGAATCGAGTTTATCCAATCTACGCAAATTTTTAAATTTCTTTTCGCAATTACGTCTTTATAATATTCCGATTAAAATTTAATAATACAAAAATACTTTCATATCACCTACCTACTTATAAGATCTATGAATAATTATATTCGTTGTGTGTAAAGATGTCATACGTACATAATAATATATACTCGCTAGTCTACCCATATCAGTTCACACTTCACCGTAATTAAAATTATTCCCGAACGTTTAACGTAAGACCCGTCAAAAGTGTCGGTCGCTAAATTCAACAATTTTCGTTTCTTCAAAGAAATTGGCTCATGATACATCTAGAGGAAAGAAAATTTACGTAAAGGACCCTTTTCTACGTTGTGTTTACGATTTATAAAAGAAAATTTTATCAGTGGAAAACAAACAATAATTTCTATTCAGAAACATAAAAGCATAATTTATATAACAATCAAAATTTAATTTTCTGTTGTACATAAAGGTTAGTAATTAATAAATTATTTCCTTTTATACTCTGCGTTAGCAAGTATAAAAGCCTTACCTTATTGCTGAAAATACACAAAGAAAACAACACACAATAACAATCAAGAATAAATATCAAATTTTTTTATGTACCACAGAAATCCATGTTATTTGTTAGAAATAGTCAATGAAATAATATTTTATCAAACTTATGATTCAACGTTATCGAAAGTTTATTTCTGTAATTATATTACAGATTAGTTTTGAATGCAGTTTTATTTATAAAAGGCATATGGTTTCATACATAAAATAGAATCTGTATACAACGCCAGGGGCGCATCGAGATGAAATATTTTACTGAACCAAAGTTTGACAAAATTCAATCACTGACTATTTTTGGTTAATATAACAATAAAAATTGGTTTGTTAGTGAAAATTTGCTCCTACACACGCAAATTTCGATCTGACACAGCCTTTCATACACTATTGTCAGCCTCATTAGTATACAATATGATAAATTAAGAGAATACAATACATATATATTTTCATGCAAAATAAAATATAATAATATAATATTTTCTGCGGAATTCGCTTAGCCTTGCGGCCATGATAACCGGAAGAAGTTTAATCACGAATTTTAATTTTTTCACGCTGGGTATCCCAGTATTCCACGCTGGGACTTGTGGGTGTGGATGGTGGGACGTTAGTTTATGATATAATAAGAGATATTTACATAAAATAAATATGAGTTTAAAAATTCATGCTCAAGTTAGTATTCAAAATTTCATAAAAATAAAAATTTATTCAATGTTTCTGAGTCCGTCCCTGCTCTTATTATCAAGTAATGTCTATAAATTAAATTTACAAATAATATTAGTTATCCAAATTTTATTAATTTGGGAAAATAAAATAATTTTATGTTCTGAATTCGACTCTGTTCACATAATTGAGTAATCCTCCACAAGACAAAATTGCAAACAATGCTAGTCTACAAATCTAACAATGTAGAAAATAAAATATCAAACTAGTCAATCTCACAAGAAATTATCAAACTTTACTTTAAAAGAGACATTTAATAAGATAAAAGAAAATTTTTAAAATAAAATATTCAAAACAGTTAAATTCTATAAAATAAAATTAAAAAACTAGAAAAGAATCTTAACTTCGGTTAAAGATGATATATTCTGCAATTCTCGACACTGAAAACACTGAATTTAATTTTAGAATTTTATTGATTTTAATTTAGGATGATTTCTTATTATCTCAAAATAGAGATAATCACAAAAGAAGAAAAAAACATATTTTAATTTCTACTTGGAGAGGAGTACACCAAAAATCAAAATACAACACTGAATTTAATTTTATTCCTCTCTCATCTCCTTGCAAGAAAACACTATCCCGAGTCGATGTTGTGACATCATATTTATAATCTCCCATTTCTTTGTCTAAAATTCAATTTGGTACCTACCTACTTTCTTCACCCAAGTAGATACTAGTATCTACTCTCCATGTTGAAGTATATCTCCATGAACCCAATAAATCCAGGGTTATAACGCTTCAACCAACTATTACCACCATTTCATATAAGTACTAAGTTATTATTTATATAAACAATTCGTATTTATCAGTCAACTAAGATCCCAAAACTATAGATAAAATGAAACTTCAATCTCAATAAAACAGTAAAAGTTGTTTATGATCTTGAATACAATTCCTTAAAACACTTCATAAATACATACCCCAATCTTAATTATGTAATTTAAATTAAAACATCTATCCATTTACCTCACTTTGTCAAAATAAATAACTGAATTGTTAATAAATGCTATTTTCTTATCTATTTAACATTCGGCGAATTTACTTACTCGAATAAATTCATTCTGATTGCAACTTACAATAAAACAAGCCATTATAACTTCCCTCATTTCGTACATAAATATTCTCAGAAAATCAAAATATAACACTCCTTTTATCCTTACAGTTTAAAAATCGATGGATACTTCATGATATTCTTATAAACAGACGACACGTGTCAATAACTAAATCGAAGCGTTGGGTAACTTTTATCAGTTTTTCGTAAATCGAATTTCCTTAAGAAACATCAATTTCATTGTAAGAATATCATTTCTATTTACAATATTTTAATTATTTATATATAAATAACTTTTACAAAGTATCAAGCAGTTTTAATACTTCAATAAAACCTAACTTGACTATTATAATAGTGAGGAATTTAATATTCAATACAATTTTACAAACATTTTCTTATTCGAAATGTTTACAATTGTTAATATATATCTTTATAAAGTTTCAGACTAAGCAAATCCCAAGTAAGTTATAGAATTTCCTATTATTGTCTCAAGTAAATTATCAGTTCAACAAAACCCAAATGCAACTTACCTCATCTTCCTCACAAACATTCAGTTATGTTTTAACCTTTTTTTATATAAACAATTATTAAAGTTCATATCTTGATTCTTTGTCCATGTGTATCGTTCAAGGATTTTCTTTGTTCAAAATAATAACACACGTGTCTCCTAAGCAAGTGTCTACAAGGTTAACCTCGTTAAACTCGTGTCTCTTTAATAACACGTGTTAATTATTCTGAGTTCAATATTCAACACGCGCCTTTTATAAGTATCAACATATTGTTTATAAATTTAAAATAGAGCTCCCATAATCTAACTTATAATATATATATAGTTAAAGATTTATTTAATTATTAATGAAACCTTGCAAAACCTTATCCATGTCACTCCCCCCCAAAAAGGTCAATTTAATGCTTTGTACAAGCATCAGATTGATTCCTTTTTCTTTATTTAATAAAATTTATTCACACAACAACACAATTTAAATAATAAAAAAAAATTAAAATATATGTACCATGGTCCGCCCCTGAACTTAAGTTGTATTTCTCTACACATATTCACATTATAAACTACTCTACCCAAATCATATCACACGCAGTAGTACCATGAAATGTTATTCTATAGTTAAGTTATGATAATTAAATTATCTCATATCCCTTTATTTTATTCTCTTTTCTTTTTCTGCAAACGAATGAAAACCAACAAACAAACAAAAAAATACAACTATTTCAGTTAATTTGTCGTATAATTACACAAAAAAAAAAATTCCTTATAATTTAAATACAATTTTATTTAAACATGCTGGTAGGGCCCCCGCTCCGCCCTTCCAAAATGGCTTTCAACCAGGTTTGACCAAAGCCTCTTTTACAAAGTTCGCAGACCGATTTATCATTAGTAACATATTTTATCGTTATGAAAGTACCACCTTTTTTCGTTCCTTAATCTCATAATTTTTTTTTTTTTTTTTTTTTTTTTTCATTCTTTATATTTCCTTATTCGTGTCAATATGTGTCTATGTGAATATGCAACTCATTATCATTTTATTCAAAGATACGATTCAGCAGTACCTTCACAATAACAATTACCTTAAGTATTAGAAACAATCATAATCTCATTCTATATTTTTTTTTTCTTTGTTATTAATCTAAATAAGAAACAGATAAATTTAGTCATCTATAAATCTTCCTGATTCTAATTTATATTCTAAATACTAATACAAATCAGAACAATAATAAAAGCACTTGATATAAACTCTAAAGAGAGGTAAAAGAGGATAATTTATTCATAAATGTAACACAGTAATCAATGCTTTAGATTAAACATATATTTAATTATATCTATGTAATTAAAGTAAAAAAAAAAAATATTTTTAATTAAAATAAAACTTAAAACAGATATGTACTTCGAAGCAAATGTCCATTGAAATAATATTTAAAAGTAAATTTTACTCAATTAATTAATTTATTTAAAACAATTAATTCAAAATTCATTAAAATTATTAATAATTCAAAACTCAAGTAAAGTTTTATTTTAGTTTCTTTTCTTTCCTTAATAACTAACTAAAACAATCTACAAAAAATATAAAAGTGTAACTTAGGTGGCCTACATAATAATATATTATAATTTCTAATATTTGTGTGAAAAGGAACGATACATTAATTTTATTGTCAAAAATACACCTATCTATCCATACGTTTTAAAGTCAATGTGGATTTTCACCTTCATTCAAATAATATTTCCCCAAATGCATTGGACTATAAGTACCTTTTACCATTCCGTTTTTATCAACCAAGATATACGCATTCGCAAATGGTATAGATCCCACAAAGTATGGTCCTTCCCATAATAAGTTGAATTTTCCTGTTTCCTTATTTAGTTTACTCGATCTAGGAAAAGTTTTTACCTTGACCATATCTCCAACCTTGTAAGTCATTATTCTCCATTTACGATTATAATTATTATTTCTGATGTTAGCGTTGATTTTTAGATTTTCCTTAACTTGTTCCCTAATATTTTCTAGGTTCGAACTCACATGTTCTACTCCTGAAACTCCATCCAGTGATAGTGTAGGTGGCTTGCCAAATAGTATCTCATTTGGACTATACCTAGTACTCATATGTACCGTATCATTATAGACTTCTTCTATTGTTTTAACAAAATTTGTCCTCAAATTATGCTTTACATGAATATAAATTCTAAACATTCTCCCCAGCTCTTTATTTACACGCTCCGTTCCATTTGGTCCTGGATTATATAATGATGTATGTAATAGTGTTATACCCATTTCTTCAATCTGTCTTTTCCACATCCATGAAATGAATTGTCTACCATTGTCGGTTAATAATTTATCTATTTTTATAATTTTATGGAATTCTCTCACACATTTAATAATTGATTCTCCCTCAGCCTTAAATAATTTAAATAATTTTGTATATTTACTAAATGAATCTTGTATAACCAATAGATATTTAAATCCATAACTTCCAGTTGGTAGAGGACCATATAAATCTGCCATTACAATATCTCCTATTCCAGTAGGTAACAGTGATTTTCCAATTCCCCTCTCGTTAAATCGTTTATGTTTTGCTAATTGACACATCCTGCAAGTTTTAACAAAAAATTTTATATCTCTCATCATATTTGGCCAAAAATAACGCTTCTTTATATATATAATTGTTTTCTCTCTTCCTACATGTCCCATCTCTTCATGAACATATCTTATGATATCATTTATCATAACCTTCGGAATAGCCAATAGATTAATATCTCCCTCTTTATGTGTGTATTTTAAAACTCCATTTTCTACAGCATAATGATGTTTATATTTATACACCAATTTATCAAATGGCCCAAAGTATCCGTTAATACATTTAAGCATGTCAGACAAAAAATAATCTTCCCTCTGTAAATTTTGAATATTTAAAATTGACTTTTTTATATTTTCTAACCTTTCTACAACAAAACCTGCGATTTCGGGACAATAAACCTTGTCGTCTTGTTTAGTTATTGCATCATAAGAATAGCGGGAAATTATATCTACTCCTATATTATCGGTACCCTTAACATACTCTACAGAATAGTCAAACTGATTTAGATATAAAATCCATCGTGTTACACGTCCACTATGTAATTTCCAACTCTTCAAGAAAATCAATGCATGATGATCTGTCCTTATTATTAATTTCACTCCTCGTAAATAAGTTTCGAATTTCTTTAAGGAATATATAACCGCGTACATTTCTTGCTCTGAAACACTCCACTTTTTCTCTGCATCTGTTAATCCTTTACTTACGAAACCAATTACATGATGTTCGCCATTTTCATCCAATTGATAAAGCTCTCCACCGATACCTATACTAGAACTATCGGTTTGTAAATAATACATTTTGTTCGGATCATGGTGATATAACATTACCGAATCTATAAATCCCTTTTTACTCGCTTCAAAAGCTTTAGCTTCTATTTCCGTCCAACGCCACTTCACATTTTTTTTCAAAAGTTCACATAAGGGTTTTACAGTACCTGCATGAAATCTTGAAAATCTACCATAAAAATTACATAAACCCAAATATGCTCTAACTTGTTTAACTTTAGTGGGTGCTGGAAAATCTCTAATTGCAGCAATTTTTTCAGGATCCATATGTACTCCAAGAGGACTAATAATATGGCCTAAAAATTTTACATTAACATTAAAGAATTGACATTTTGCCAAAGTACATGTCATCCCCGCTAATTTTAATCTATCTAGTACGCGTGATATGTGTGTTACATGTTCATTCATATCCCCTTTTGTTGCAATTAGTAAATCGTCTAAATAATTTATACAAAAATCTCGTACCTCAGATCCCAATATAATATCCATTGCTCTACAAAATCCCGCTACAGATGTTTTCAACCCTTGAGGTAATACTTTGTAAACAAATGATCGACCATTGAATACAAAGCCGGTATATTTACAGCTATCTGGTTCTAAAGGAATCTGAAAATATGCATTATTTAGATCTAAAGTTGTTATGTATTTAACTCCGTGAAATTGTTGAATTATTTCCGATATTAATGGTGGTCTCTCAATATCCGCTATCATTTTAGTATTTAGCTCACGGGCGTCTAATAAAATTCTAACAGTCCCATCTTTTTTCAGAGTGTATGTCAGTGGACTCGCATATTCTGTGGAAGTTCGTTCCAATATTCCTAGGGCCTCCATTTCTAATAGCTTCTCCCAAATTCTACCTCTATATGCCATAGGTGCTGGATATGGTTTCCTTATGAATGGTTTTTCATCTGTTAATGAAATCTTATGATGATATAAATTTGTCCTACCAGGATAATCCGAAAACACCTCCTTATTATTCAACAATACCTGGTAAATCTTTGATCTAATGCCCTCAGTGTCTATTATACCTTTAACAAATTCACTAATTTCCAATTCATCTACACATTTGCGAGAGACATCTACATTTTTCTTTTCACTTAATAACACTTCACACTTTAACATATTTACTTGTATACTAGACCTACTAATCGATACTTCATAACTATCTTGATTATAAATGAATTTCAACTGTCCCGGTATCTTACACGTGATAATACTAGAATGATCATTAAGCCAGTCATATCCTATAATTATTTTACGTATTAAATTCGGAACTATCAAACAAAGAATATTAATCGTGATTGTTTTTAACGTAAGTGGAATCAAAGCAATTTTATTTATTTTACAACTTCGCTGTCCCACAGCTCCTTTCAACTGAATAGGCGTAATCGGTGTAATAGGCAAATCACATATTATTTTCTCCCTTAAAAACCTTACAAAATCTAACTCTACACAAGTGACTTGACTGCCTGTATCAATTAAACAATTAATTGGATGTCCTCTTATATTTCCCATTATCTCTGGTAACTCTAGGAAATCCCCACCTCTTTCAGTCTCTGTATATTCATTTTCTTCAAATACAGTGTTACTGTACATAACATGCTTATATTCTACATTAGTTTTATCCTTTTCACACAATATGTCCTCTATATTCTTATCTCTTCTAATTTCTAAACAATAATCTAGATTATAATCTAATCCTAATCCTCTCTCTCGTATTACGCCCTTAATGGGCTTTCTTATTCCTTGCAACTTCACTCCCAGTCCTTCCCGTGGCATCCAACCCTGCTTTAACATAATATTAACAGCAACTTGATTTTGATAATTATGTATTCCCTCATTTATCATGTTAGTTGGATATTGAGGGTCCGTTTCAACTAATATTCGCTTCCCTTTTCAGTGCTGTTATTCCCTTCTTCAGAAAACGGCACATTATCAATTACTGAAGAGGTCCCTTCCCTCACCCAATCACCATACATTTCTTTTTGAGGAAGATTATTTTCTTCTACCTGTATCATGTTTGCATCTGCATGTCTTTGTGTCGGCACATTTTGTTGTTGTCGTGGAAATTGTCTGTTTCTGTATAAAGGACTTACGTCCTCATTAGATACCATGCTCCCCAATCTACTTAGTAAATCTGCAGCTTCCATCGCTGTTCCACACTCTCTAGAGAACCAGAGAGATTGCACTTCCTTGGGAAAGTGTCTCATTATGTCATTAACCAGTAGACTCTCTTCCACGTAATGTGTCAAGGTTCGCGATTTTTCCCAAAATTCGGAAAAATGCGATACCATAGACTTTCCCATTAATGGTTCCCATTTCGAATTTAAAATCTGTTTCCTTATATTCAGTTGTGAAACCTCTCCCCAATAGTTTGCGAGAAAATCTTTTTCAAAATCTTTAAATGTTGCCCATCTTCCCCGATATATGCTTGCCCAGTTCTTTGCTTCGTCAACCAAACATTCTAGGACGACCTCTATTGTTCTATACTCGTTATTAGTCTTCCTAATATATTCCTTCATCTCTTCAATAAAATTTACCGGACTGATTCCCTTTGCTGGAAACTTCGGTTTTGACAAAGAATGATTACACACTTCTTGACAAATAGGTCTCTTTGAAATGGGTGCAATATTATTTGTTGTATCGATATATTCTGACCTGATATCACTTCTTAATCTCATCCTTCGTTCTAAATCACCTAATTTACCCATAACTGGAGACATCAGTTTTCTGACAATAGTAGAGATTTTAATAACATTTCCATTTGGTTTCTTTTTAATTATATTCCTCTTTTCTCTTATAACGTTTTTCTTCGATACCGGTTTCATCTTGTATATTTAATATCTGTAAAATCATATTTACCCAAATTAATCAACCTGACAATGCCGCAACCTCATACATATTCAAATTCGAACATATCCACAATCTAAAACACGCTTCTTTATCATAAACCGACCAACTATTGAGTGACATTCCTATATATATAAAACTATACATATCTAACAAAAAAAAATATTACTACTGACACACATCTCAACCCCATAAATTATTACAGTATTCAACAGTCAAAAACCCCATAAAATTCATCCTTCAAAAATTATTTCAAGGTAGGTCGTTTAACTCTCACATAACTGAAATAAATAACTAACAAAAAAATGTTTACCATTCTATATACATAACATCTTAATAGGTACATATAAAAAAACCCACGATCCACTTAATATCAAGATATAATATTATTATCACCAGCTCATTCCTACTGTAATAATAAATTTATCTTAACGAGTTCGTTTTTGTAAAACTAATAATATATTTATAATTTCTAATAGATATAAAAAAAAATGCTAACAATTTTTATTTAGTTTGCTCTCGATTCAATTAATTTAACATATTTTTAGTGTTCATAATGTGTTCTATAATATTCGCCGTCTTCTGTCATCAATTTTGAAATGCGAGTCACCCCCTTAAAGGATAGGCAGAGAGTTCTAACATAATTCAAAGTCAAAATACTGGAAAATTTCACCGCCCCCCCAAGACAAAAAATCTGCTTCTCGTGTAGAAACCCCCCCTCTCTTCCATAAGACTATTAATCTATCTCTCCCCCCCCACTCCTCTGTAAGACAAATTAATTTAAAGATTGGATATTTATCTATTTCTTCCAACTAACTATACTAGCTCAAATCTATTTCTGCTATGACCGAATCTGAATTTTACCCTTGCAATGACAGAGATAATTCTGGTCACACGCCATTTTCTGTCATAGCCTATGACAGAAAACTTTCCTTCGCTACATAGTAACCCAATGTCTAATGCCTGCAATGACAGACATTATATCCTGGACAAACGGCAACCATTTTCTGTCGTGGTCCCTCCCCACAAGAGGAAAAGAAAAAGAAAAACCGTTGAGACCACATTGACAGGAAATAAATAAAATATATTTATTTATTTCGACGAGAGGATATATACGTATTTATCCTCTGAGTTGGAAGTAATTAAACTAAAAAGAATCGAGTTTATCCAATCTACGCAAATTTTTAAATTTCTTTTCGCAATTACGTCTTTATAATATTCCGATTAAAATTTAATAATACAAAAATACTTTCATATCACCTACCTACTTATAAGATCTATGAATAATTATATTCGTTGTGTGTAAAGATGTCATACGTACATAATAATATATACTCGCTAGTCTACCCATATCAGTTCACACTTCACCGTAATTAAAATTATTCCCGAACGTTTAACGTAAGACCCGTCAAAAGTGTCGGTCGCTAAATTCAACAATTTTCGTTTCTTCAAAGAAATTGGCTCATGATACATCTAGAGGAAAGAAAATTTACGTAAAGGACCCTTTTCTACGTTGTGTTTACGATTTATAAAAGAAAATTTTATCAGTGGAAAACAAACAATAATTTCTATTCAGAAACATAAAAGCATAATTTATATAACAATCAAAATTTAATTTTCTGTTGTACATAAAGGTTAGTAATTAATAAATTATTTCCTTTTATACTCTGCGTTAGCAAGTATAAAAGCCTTACCTTATTGCTGAAAATACACAAAGAAAACAACACACAATAACAATCAAGAATAAATATCAAATTTTTTTATGTACCACAGAAATCCATGTTATTTGTTAGAAATAGTCAATGAAATAATATTTTATCAAACTTATGATTCAACGTTATCGAAAGTTTATTTCTGTAATTATATTACAGATTAGTTTTGAATGCAGTTTTATTTATAAAAGGCATATGGTTTCATACATAAAATAGAATCTGTATACAACGCCAGGGGCGCATCGAGATGAAATATTTTACTGAACCAAAGTTTGACAAAATTCAATCACTGACTATTTTTGGTTAATATAACAATAAAAATTGGTTTGTTAGTGAAAATTTGCTCCTACACACGCAAATTTCGATCTGACACAGCCTTTCATACACTATTGTCAGCCTCATTAGTATACAATATGATAAATTAAGAGAATACAATACATATATATTTTCATGCAAAATAAAATATAATAATATAATATTTTCTGCGGAATTCGCTTAGCCTTGCGGCCATGATAACCGGAAGAAGTTTAATCACGAATTTTAATTTTTTCACGCTGGGTATCCCAGTATTCCACGCTGGGACTTGTGGGTGTGGATGGTGGGACGTTAGTTTATGATATAATAAGAGATATTTACATAAAATAAATATGAGTTTAAAAATTCATGCTCAAGTTAGTATTCAAAATTTCATAAAAATAAAAATTTATTCAATGTTTCTGAGTCCGTCCCTGCTCTTATTATCAAGTAATGTCTATAAATTAAATTTACAAATAATATTAGTTATCCAAATTTTATTAATTTGGGAAAATAAAATAATTTTATGTTCTGAATTCGACTCTGTTCACATAATTGAGTAATCCTCCACAAGACAAAATTGCAAACAATGCTAGTCTACAAATCTAACAATGTAGAAAATAAAATATCAAACTAGTCAATCTCACAAGAAATTATCAAACTTTACTTTAAAAGAGACATTTAATAAGATAAAAGAAAATTTTTAAAATAAAATATTCAAAACAGTTAAATTCTATAAAATAAAATTAAAAAACTAGAAAAGAATCTTAACTTCGGTTAAAGATGATATATTCTGCAATTCTCGACACTGAAAACACTGAATTTAATTTTAGAATTTTATTGATTTTAATTTAGGATGATTTCTTATTATCTCAAAATAGAGATAATCACAAAAGAAGAAAAAAACATATTTTAATTTCTACTTGGAGAGGAGTACACCAAAAATCAAAATACAACACTGAATTTAATTTTATTCCTCTCTCATCTCCTTGCAAGAAAACACTATCCCGAGTCGATGTTGTGACATCATATTTATAATCTCCCATTTCTTTGTCTAAAATTCAATTTGGTACCTACCTACTTTCTTCACCCAAGTAGATACTAGTATCTACTCTCCATGTTGAAGTATATCTCCATGAACCCAATAAATCCAGGGTTATAACGCTTCAACCAACTATTACCACCATTTCATATAAGTACTAAGTTATTATTTATATAAACAATTCGTATTTATCAGTCAACTAAGATCCCAAAACTATAGATAAAATGAAACTTCAATCTCAATAAAACAGTAAAAGTTGTTTATGATCTTGAATACAATTCCTTAAAACACTTCATAAATACATACCCCAATCTTAATTATGTAATTTAAATTAAAACATCTATCCATTTACCTCACTTTGTCAAAATAAATAACTGAATTGTTAATAAATGCTATTTTCTTATCTATTTAACATTCGGCGAATTTACTTACTCGAATAAATTCATTCTGATTGCAACTTACAATAAAACAAGCCATTATAACTTCCCTCATTTCGTACATAAATATTCTCAGAAAATCAAAATATAACACTCCTTTTATCCTTACAGTTTAAAAATCGATGGATACTTCATGATATTCTTATAAACAGACGACACGTGTCAATAACTAAATCGAAGCGTTGGGTAACTTTTATCAGTTTTTCGTAAATCGAATTTCCTTAAGAAACATCAATTTCATTGTAAGAATATCATTTCTATTTACAATATTTTAATTATTTATATATAAATAACTTTTACAAAGTATCAAGCAGTTTTAATACTTCAATAAAACCTAACTTGACTATTATAATAGTGAGGAATTTAATATTCAATACAATTTTACAAACATTTTCTTATTCGAAATGTTTACAATTGTTAATATATATCTTTATAAAGTTTCAGACTAAGCAAATCCCAAGTAAGTTATAGAATTTCCTATTATTGTCTCAAGTAAATTATCAGTTCAACAAAACCCAAATGCAACTTACCTCATCTTCCTCACAAACATTCAGTTATGTTTTAACCTTTTTTTATATAAACAATTATTAAAGTTCATATCTTGATTCTTTGTCCATGTGTATCGTTCAAGGATTTTCTTTGTTCAAAATAATAACACACGTGTCTCCTAAGCAAGTGTCTACAAGGTTAACCTCGTTAAACTCGTGTCTCTTTAATAACACGTGTTAATTATTCTGAGTTCAATATTCAACACGCGCCTTTTATAAGTATCAACATATTGTTTATAAATTTAAAATAGAGCTCCCATAATCTAACTTATAATATATATATAGTTAAAGATTTATTTAATTATTAATGAAACCTTGCAAAACCTTATCCATGTCACTAGTTACAAGACAATGTTCTAAATATCATATAACTTTGTTTAATTAAAGACATATATATTAATTAATGAATGACGATTTGGGTTAGTTGGAAGAGATCGCGCCTTTGCGATAAACTCGCCCTCTGTATATTGGATGTATTTAATTACACGGAACCCCACCCCCTTGCGGACGGAAGAACAGTCGGCCCTGGCGTCCCTCTTTCACAATACACCGTTCCTATGACAACGACATCAGAGCGCAGGGAATGCCGTGGAAAGAGGTGACGAAATTGGCGCAGAGACGCTCTGAATGGAGGAGGCTGGTTTCTGTCCTGTGCTCCCGAGAGGAGCGTTGAGGGCGATGATTGATTGATTGATTTGATCTGAATGTACCTATAGGTACCTTTTATGTAACTGTTTGTAATCAATGTACAGTAAAGAATGGATAAATAATATAAATAACTACTACTACTATACCATCACGACATATCCCACAAGTGGAGTAGCCAGCAGACTAGCTGCATATAAAACATGCAAGCTGTCTTCTCCGTGCCAATATAAAATTAAGACATTCAGGATGGGTGGCAAGTCTTCTCCGTGCCAATATAAAATTAAGACATTCAGGATGGGTGGCAAACCTCATCGCCGAATTTGAGATGTAAAATGTCTTATTTTTTTGAACACCTGCCTTTTACAGGACACTCGAAAACTTATGGAGAAGAGTGGGAGACCAATTCTTTAGGGGGTGCTCCACGGGACATTATAATACCTTTAGTCATGTCAGCTACAGGGGTAACTCCGAAATCTTTAATAAATAATTTACAAAAATTAGATTTACCGGTTAATTTGTACATTAAAATTCAAAAATCTATTATAATAAACACTTGTAATATTGTAAAAAAGTTTTTGAACACAGATATTTCAGGCACAATGCTGGTATTTTGATCCCGCGTTTTGAGCCTAATCCTTTGATATCCTGTATATCTGGATAGGTGAATTTTTCCCGGCATTAGACTGTTAAGTTTTTGTGTGATCATGACTGATCATATGGAGACTTATCTGGTTGTACAATGCTGAGAAGTGTGGATGGCAATTCTGCCGCCGCGTAAAAAAAAAAAAAAAATAATCAAAAATAAATCATTAGACCATAAAGACGTATGTAGTCCCAACTATGCAAATTATTATTTTTATTTACATATAACATTTAAGATATGAAAACAGTAGTACGAATTGATTGTTAGCCATTACCAAAATATGCATTTCTCTAGTCAACTCGAAAATTGACATAGATATTCATATTCATTTATTTATACATAAAAAAAATATGCATAAAAATATAATAATATAGATAATATTTTAATTGCTTGTCTTTTGGAGAAATTAATTGTAAATAAATTTACATTGATTGTAGTCTTGAAAGGAAACCATAAAATGAGTGTAAATATGTGCATAAAATAACTTTATACACTAATTTTGTTTTCACTAAATGAGTAAAACTCCATTTTTAAATTAAAAAATTAATAAGTAAAAAATACTTAAGAGTTAAAACTCTTAAGTATTTTTTACTTATTAATTTTTTAACTTTAAAAACACTTTGAATGACCATTGGTTTAATTAACAAGTTACTAACATTTTTATAGTGGAAAATACTTCATTAAATTTAAAATATGTCTTCACAATCATTCATCATGTTTTCTTTTTGAGCAACAATTTTTATAACAACTTCTGTAACTTGACACTTTAATACATTAGTCTTGTGATTTTAGATCTTTGGTATTTCTTTAACATTTTACTTTTTTACTTTTCTTCTTTTTCTCGGGTTCACCGGTCAAAAGTCACGATTTTACAAATGCCATAAAACATCGTGCGACACTAATGTTGTGTCGAAAACAAAAAATAAAACATGTTTGTGTGAGAGCAATTATAATACATACCTTCTAGGACTGACAACAGTTACATAGATTTTGACTGAACATCGAAATATGTGTCTTCCGTTGTTGTTGCTTTGTAATAGTTATTGCAAAAATCATGCAAACATATTGAATTGTCAATATTTTTGTGCACATTTTTACCGCTTATTTTCATCTACTTCTACCATATCAACAAGGCATATCCAGAAAAAAAGGGATAGCCAGTTGTGGAATTTAACACAAATTTGACATAGTTTGTTTTTAATTGGTATTTTTTCATTTATTATATATTTTCGTATGATTGAAATAACTCTTACATAAAAAAATACATAACTATCATCCTGCTTTGTGTTCAGGGAATCGAAATTTGATTTGTTAGTTTTTTGAAATAAATTTGTTATTCGATATAATATGTAGGTATAACTATGATCATTTGCTTTGCAACCTTGCAATGTATATGGACATGTTTTCGATGATAATTTTAAATTTGAGTTATTTTTCTTACATTTGCCTATTGCGACGATCAATTTATCAAGAAAAATGTTTTCTATGCATTGTCATATTTTATTGACATCTCTTGTCTTCCATAATAGTTGGAGAATTTGAGTAATGGAGGTATTGTATCGCGTGGTTAGCATGAGCTAATGAATAAAATCATTTTCTATGTTCTCTAACATTAGGTATTGTAAAACATAGTTTTACATGTCTCTTTCTTTTGTAGATATACCTATAACCTATACAGAGAAAATAGTTGTTCTGTTCATAAAAGTCATTTTTGTTATTGTACTAGTAGCCGCCAGATTTATTGTCATGATGTAATTTTTCGCAAACATTTTATCTTTTCGTGTTCTTTCAACAACCATCTTAGAAACACTTAGAGACAATAAGAGTTTTTTTTTTACCTTCTTCTTTTTCGTCTTCAGCTACTTTGAGTGCATCTTTGGACATAAGCCATTCCTTTTTCTTTCCCCTTTTTTCTGTCTTGGACATGCTGTATTCACTTCTTTTCTACGATCTTCCTAACATCATACGACCATCTAGTCTGAGGTCTCATACCCAATGCTCTAATAGACCCATAATAGAAACGAAAATTTTTGAATGTCAGATTTCAGGCCCCAAAGAACCTATAAATTTTTGAAACTATAACACTGAACAAGCCAATTATTCTCTCGTTAATCTATTTTGGGATTATATATTATATGCACACGAAGTCAGTAATGTAGATTTTCTATACCAATGGAATTATAAATATTTCTCGTCAACAGGAAGACAAACTATTTAATTCTAATTCTTATTACAACATGTACGACAGATATTTTGGAATATGTTATTGACCCCTTATATTATAAATCAGGAAACCAGTTAGAATATAATCAAATATGATGAACCATTATATTTAATTATTACTTGTGTCGCTTTTATCACCTTGTCAATGCTCGTGTCAATAACGTCCTATCCTTTTTTATCAGCATCTTATCGACAATGGTCTCATTTGGAATTAATTACTTATTATTTCGGCTGCATAAAGGTGTTTTTTTTGTTAGATGTGGGTACATATCTTTTTAGAGAGAGAGATAGTATAAGTATTGTTTGAAATATGATTTAAGCAGTTATCAGTTTAATTATCATTTTTAATTATAAATGTCAAGATATAATATAAATTTTACTGATGTAAAATTTAACAATGAATGCTTTTATAGTACCTATATTAATATCTGTAATTTAACATTCGATAAAAAATATACCTAAAAAGGAATACCATTAGAAAAAACATCCATCCATTCGTCCTATAAGTGGGGTCGCTAGCGGACCAACTGATTGTTATCAACATGCAAGTCGTCCTCTCCGTGTCTTTCAAAGTTAGGAAGAATTTATGAACTCTTTATAAAATAATAATTTAACATAACATGTATGGACAGTTCACACAGATGAACCTATGTAGTTCCAAACAAAGATAATATGAATCTTGTTTTACTTCTTTGAGCCTATTTTGATATAAATTGTTTTCATAGTGTAAAAAAAGTTGTAAGTACGCACTTATCGTAACTCATAATTTTAACAAGTATTCTTGTTGAAAAATAATAATATGGAAGTATTTCATAAAGTAAAATGTGTGTGTGTAATTGTAAAAAATATTTGTTTATTTATTCAAATATTCACACATTTAAATCATTAAACGATATCATGATTATGCAGATTTACTCATTCAATCAATATAATTTTGAAGTAATTGAAATAATTAATTTGTCCAGTGTCTATATATTACACAATTTAATATATCATTAGAACTTGATAAAAAATGTAGCCATACAAACTTGAGACAAGTTTTTTCTATTACATTAAGTACAATATTACTATTTTATATTATATAAAATGGTTTAGGTTCTATACCTGGGATAATTGATAAATGGTTTATTGATATACTTTTATTATTTTAATCAGACCACCTTGCATGGAAGGATACCTGTTTATTTATAATATCTAGGTACCTGTAAAGGCAATCAGAATTCAATTGAATATATTAAAATATATATTTTGGGTCTCCGTATTATTAAGTATTGAAATAATATAATCATTAAAAAACCACAGGTATTATTGATTCTGTTTTATTATTGTTTGTTTATGGTTGTGATTGATCAAAGACAATCGGTTATATCATAAAGGATAATATCTTACAATGTATTATAAACAATATAAATTTCCTTTGGTAATTCTTAAGGTTTTATCATTTGAAATGTCGATTAAGGTCGATCGAGTCATTAAAAATCAATTGAAATCTATCTATTTGCTTTGCTAAAAGACATTGCCTCAATGCAATATGCTTTTAGGCCTTTTATTTTTTTTTAGTTCAATGTATGTTATAAAGTACATATATTATTACACCACAACCCTCTTAATTTTAGTTGTTTAAGTATTTTATTTCAAAAGAAATACTGAATTTATTCCAACTGTGTGAATAGTAACAATCCAAGTCAAATAAGAAGAAAATGTTTAATAAATTTTTGTCGCATTTTTCATTAATTTATTTAAGGTTACGTATATCATATAATCAGTATATTCTTTTGTTTCTTAGTTTGAGAAATACTATTATATTAATTATAACTTTGGCAAATCTTTAATTATACCGCAAATGTATTAATTTATCAAAGCTTATATCGTCCCTTTTCTGACTAACAGTCGTATCTGCCTAAATGTAAATTGTTCAGGCGAGCGTTTTTTGTGTTTTGTCGTGCATATTTTCGTCTCTCCTTGTTATATGATACAGTGTTAATATATTATTACAATATTTTATTTGTTCCTATTCTTATATAACTCAGAATCATTTTTGTGATGAAATTTTTAGGAATTAGTAGATACAACACATTTTATTTAGAATAAATGGATATTCGCGAATGCGAATGCGAATATTTGTTGCCGATATTCGCGAATGCGAATTCGAATAGCGAATATTAACTTGCTTAGATTTTTTCAATTGCTCTAATATTAAAATTTCTACCCCCCTTCGCCAAATTTATAAATGGTGTAGGAATTTAAAATATTTCAAAACTCCTCGGTTTTCTTAAAGAATATTTTCTTGCAGTACCTTTTTCTAAAACGTACCGGGTAAGTATCCAGTACTTTTACCGAAAATCTGATACCTACTTTATTACCAAAATAATATTCGCAAAACATTCGCATATTTTTTGCGAATACGAATGCGAATGCGAATACGAATATTCGTTACATCACTAATTTGAATATGGAAATAAGTACGTTGTACTTCAATAAGTAACACTCAAGGGTACCTATTGAACCAATGGGTATGGGTTTGGTTTTTAGCTTATTTTATTTGTTTATTAATTTTTTATTAATTACAAAGTACCATATGTAGATTAAAAATGGTGTATTAATATATCATTCACTATTCAATATTAAAACTCTTTCACTAAAGAAGTGTGGGGAAACGTTCGTGTTAATCATTTGAAATAAGGTCTTAAATACCTTATAGTTAAAAGGCAAATTATCTTTAGATCGTCAAAATAACTAAATTATAAAAAAAGGATGACGGTTCATACCTCCTCCATTCTAAACAATTTTGTGTAAATATTTACTCATTCTTTCCATAATGTTCTTACTACTTTGATTTTTCTGCCAAATTATGAAAGCTTCATTAAATTAAAAATTACGATAAATATCTTCAGAATTTACTAAATTTGAGGCTTTGAGAGCTAAATTTGCTGTCATATATAGATGTTTAAAATACTTAGAATTATTAAAATATAAAAGTTCCATAGACTAACCATTAAAAATAATTTATTAAACAATTGAATGTCATATAAAATTATAGATTTCATTTTATTTTGATTAAAATATATTTAAATAACCAAGTTTCTATCTGGCGATGAATTACAATAACGTAATAGAGAAGGTGATTGAACTATCATTGTCGGATACAAAGTACACATATAGGTATAGTGTTTACCTGTAAATAATAATAATATCTATTATAATTTCATATCGGTAAAAGTCAGTACCTATATAATATTATAATGTATTGTACACAACAAGCTATATAATATATATTATGTATGTGTATTATCTCTATTGAGAGATAGATAGTTACGTGCATAGTTCATCCTGGGAAGTTGGCTCAGGTCATGGGTCACAGCTGGTCAATAGTAATATTATCAATATTTAAACAATATCCACCCATCCAATATAGATTCAACTCATAAGGTATTCACTAGAAGTTGAGTAGATTCTGCATAACTACGCTTATTACTTCAACTATTGAACTGTGTTGCTTTTCCAATAGACATTGTTTCCGCTGTATCTATTCTTTGTTTAAAATTTATTATTATTATCATTGTTACTTTCATACATATATTCATTATAACCATATATCAATTTAGTATGTAATGATACTTGCAATACTTTTTATCATTCTCTCCCTTGTGAGTATTTCAATACAGTGTTTGAGTACTCATATATTGAAACACTGAAATATCATTTCTGCTCCAATTTCCTGTCCCATTCCTTTATTCCCTTCTTGATTGAAGATGATTGATAACATATGCTTTGAAGCTTTCTTTTTTTGAAGTGTCTGTTCTTTTTCGTGTTTGCTACAAAATGTTAATGTTGCATTATATAACACCAAACAATATTTGCAAACTTTTCTGGTTTGCTAATTGTAATTGATTTGTCTGTGTATTGTTATTTATGTTATAACTGTTTGTTTGTAAAAGAAAATTAAAAATATATAAATAAAAAAAAATACCTGCAATGTGGAAGTGTCGAAAATTTCTCTAAAAAGTACAAAATTTAGATCACTATCAGGCACATCTACTATCTGAATAGATTACAATGTATATTCAAGATCATTGCATAATTCAAAACTTATCTTTCGCAACATGTTATATTAATTTTTGCTTAACTCTTCTACAGCTTTCCGCGATAAGAAACTAAGGATGAGATTTATGCCTCTCTGTTTTAAAATTTAATAGAGTATTATAAAATTTGTGGTACAATAAAAAGAATAAAAAAGCAGAGTACTTACCAACTTTATATGATTCTATCTCTTCGCTGTATTTATTAGCAATAATAACCCAGAGTGTTATATGAATCGTGATGTACTACCGATTATTACGTAATGAAAGGTCATAATTAACACGATAGATCACGACCTACGACACAAGTTTGAGAATAAAACGAAATGTTTAACCTGTCGTGAATGACCTTTAGGATCGGACGTGTTTATTGAGAGATATTTGATTTATCTGTGACTGAAAGTATGAGAAAAATATCAAGTTGATAGCAACATTTTATTGAATAGATACATCCTGTTATAGTGTCGTGAATTTATAAATATTCTATATCATAGAGGATTCATCCAGCTATGATATCTATTTACACAATTTACTTTATAATAAATTTATAAATTTTCCATAGGAATATCTGCTTTGTAAGATAATTACAAGACGTCAGCCATAACAAAATGTAAAACTAAATAATTCAATTAGGTGAAAACAGAAGGTGTTTTAAGTTTTACTGTATTTATAAATAATAGTTACCTGGTTTTGACTTACAAAGTCATTATCAAACTCAATAACAATGACGTAGTAAGTCAAAACCAGGTTACATTTATTTATAAAAAAAAGTTAAACTTAGAACAATTTGTTTCTATAAATTAATACGGAGTTGTACAAAATAAACGTCAAATCAGTCAATAAAAAAAACACATATTTGCGATAAATTTACTCTTCGTTTATTGATTATATTTAACATGTGTTTAAGATTATAATTTTGTAATTTATGATTTGTACTATGTTGAGAGCTCTAACTAGACATGTTAGTATACAGTGTGCACTAACATTAACTTTTCGACATGCACCTGGAGAAATAACAAGCTATAACAATCAACAAATAGATATTTATTATACAAATAATATCCACATGACAATGATGAATGACTGCATTATATGACGATAACAAATTGTGAAAATTATTTGAGTGATCATATAACACTATTGATGAAAAAACAGAAGGTATTCGCGAACAATAATAATTAATCAGAATATTTTGCTTGAGGGCGTTTAAAGTTACTATTAAAATACACATATACTTAATTCTAAGTGTACTACAGCCTACAGCGTTTGTATCTCGGCAAATGCTGTTAAGAATAAAATCATTGAAAATAATCGTTGTGAAAAATGTTGAAAGATTAAATAATTAATGAGAAATTAGGCAAAATGAAAAGATGGGAGATGAATGCTGTGAATAGAATGAGAGGGAATAAGTTAAAATGGTCAGGAAATGTGATGATGAAGGAACGATGAAAAAATATACGTGCATGAATAAAGAGGTGTAAGAAAGCGCGGACGTCTATATACACAGTTTTGTGTTGAGGAACAGAATCAGCATGCTATTTAAAAAAAAATTGAATATAGAGAAAATGGATGCAGTGTTTAGGGACAACTAGGTTAGTTTGTTTTTTTTTGTTTTCTTTGCTTACCCCGCAAAAAACAACGTCAGATGATTGGTTGGATAAAAGACATTAATAACATACATAGAAAATTCAAACAGATCGAGCTAATCCCAAACTAAGATGAATATTGTATTATGGGTACCTACTAACGCGACGATACACACATATACAATACACTAAACACATATACATGTAACACCCAGACCCAGGACAATTTGAAAAAGATCATTCTTCACTTTGCCCTGGCTGATTCCTATGATTCGTTACTCGCGTACTTTCGTAATAAGACGAACACACACAGACAGAAACAATACGTCCTAATTATAGTGATTAAGAAATAGGAAGCCAAAGATAGAGAATTATAACCAGTTTGGAGTTGGAAATATTTATTGTTGTATGCAATATTTATAAGGTAATAAACACAGGGATTACAAACAAATTAAATTTTATAGAAATTTATTAAAAGTATTGATGTTTCCTATGGTATTGATATAAATCGATAAGGAATGCGGGCAATCCAATTAAAGTTATCTTAATGAGAAATCTAATGTTTGTAAATGGGTACGCTGCTTACTAGATAGTAGATTTATACTTACTCGTAGTCATATTATCATCTGAAGGTATTCTCATTGAGAGCTTTATACACAACAACAGTAACTGATTGCACTATTATTTATTATAGAATTATAGGTACTGCTGATATTTAGATCTTTATACATCAGCAATACATCATTTAGTATGTTTCCTATCATAATGTTATTATTATTATCGTCGACTCTCTTCAAATTGATTTTGGATTATTGACGCCCACACTATTATTGATTACAGTCCATGTTAAAACTAAGAAAAAACTTTACCTAGAAAAAAAAATCTGTACTTTTTGTTAATTTATTTTATCAATAACATGTTTTTTTAAAGAAACTGATTATTTAATTGTTAAGATGTTTATTGATAGGTTTTAAGCTCTCTCGAAAATTTCAATTTCTTTTATATCTTATTCAAATGGTCACTGTATATTGATGTGATACAAATATGTTCGCCAGTTTTTTCAGTTTGATTACATGTAATGCACTCGTAATAAGTCTATGTCAAAAATATCCATTAGTTTGCCAACTATCACAATTATTTGGTATTATATTATACGTAAAAACTTTAATATTGAGCAAGAAAATAACATTAAAATAAATAATAAAAAGAGTACTTATTTTATGACAACGTAGTTCGAATTATAGCGTACAATAATAACAATATTTTGTCGTGTCAAATTCAAATATTATTTACTATAATATTTTTATTAAAGCTGCTTAAATTATAAAAAAAAATGAAGGTCGTATTAGAACTGTCAAGATATAATAAAATTAATGTATTTAGGTAAGTACCTTAGTAGTTTTTTAAGCGATTATTGTGTATTAATAAAAATGATATGAATATTGAAAGTAATAAATATATCATATTATTTTGTGCTACCAATAACTAGAATGTATTTTATTTGGAAGCCTAATAGAGTCAAAGTGATTGTTTTCGATAATAAACGTGTATTAATATTCTGTTATTTTTTATATCTTGATCAGTGTACAAGTTTTTTATAGCATATTAACATATTAACGTTATTTTATACAGATACATATAATTTTTTTATAAATCTGCATAATATTACATACAAGTACAGATCGTTCTAGTTTATAGGTACGTCAATAAAAATATTTATTTAAGACCATTAACTTGTTAGCGATTTTTTATGACAAGTCTAGCTTTTGGGTCTTTTTGAAGCTTATCTGTCTATGTATTATGAAGCTTTTCCCTCAACACAGTAAATACATAACCACCATATGCTCACCAGTAGAATTACTTGATATTTTTTTTATTTATTTTAGTTTCTTTCAAGAACTGTCGATCGATGAATTAAAAATTAAAATTGAATTAAAATTGATATAAGCTTTTCTCTACTTGCTACAAGCAGCAATGCACAAGGTTTCCATATTTTGTTTTCCCTATTTATTCAAATTTTTATTTTTGTTGCTAACGATACGATTCTACATAGTATCTCTTACAAGCAGATAGTCATTGGAAGGACGATGTATTTATATTTATAAAAAAAGTACTGGTATTTTCATAGAATATTAGAGAGACGTGTGTTCGTATCAGAATGGCAAAATATAAATGCTTAAAATATATCGATTCCTCATTATATCTAGATAATTTGTTAAAACATACCATTTATTATAATTATGTTATAAATTTAGATAACCAATAATATCATCGTAGGCATTAAAAACCGCAAGAATTGTTAGATATTTTCTTTACTAAAACCATCGTAAAAAGAGGTAGTCATAGATTACATGTTATATTGTTACCTATTATCTCTGTTATATAATATTCCATAATATAGAGTAGCCTACGCCTCGATTGAGCAGATAATTGACATTCCCATGTCCTATAGATAATATATAAATATAATATAAACTGTGAGACTATCTATCTCATTGTCCATCTACATTTATAATAAATAGTTACCAACTAAAAAAAATGATTGATGATTTTAATGATTTAATAATAATTTGCATATAGAGCACACACTCACACGCCATGTTGATGATAAACATGTCAAATTATTGTACTAGGCATTTTATATTTTATAATATAACGAGTATAACATATTATACTATTATTATTTGATATTATAATATGCAGGAATATTTTTAATCTGTGAACCATTAAAATTTACTTTAAAGACCTCATGTACACGTAATCTGTACTTTTTAGTTTTTAATCTCAGTTGGTTATACTTTCATAATAAGGAGGCTTCTTCATGGTGATCATCAACGAAATGACACTTAGAAAAATAAAAGAAATGGAGAGATTGGGAAAACCTGATACGACACTTAAAAAGAAGCTATTTTATGTATCTTAAAAGTTTACAGCTAGTTAAAATAAAATACTCTGTCTGGTCCTTCATAATGTATCACGTTTTTGTTGTGTATCGATGTTTATTTAACCTACATTTTCCTACATATTTACGTAGGTTTGTCACATAAAAAAATAAATGCCTTTAATTTTTTTTTATTGTTTATTCACAATCATAATTATGCCAACATGCACTACATAAAGGTTTAAACGTAAACAGCGAAGAAATTATATGGTCATTTTTAAAAAGCATTTAGATCGACGATTTTTCAGAAAATTATCACCTTTAAACATAGAATTCAGTTTGAAAAATTTAAATTTTGACATTTATGTAACTCTTATAATTTTTATACTCTAGAAGCTGTAAGAATGTTACCCAGTAGTAAAAGAGCCTTTATATTTACTTTAAGGCTATATTACACAACGAACATTCCATCGTAGAACACACATATGAGATTTACATAAGTATATTTACTATGGACACGTGAATAATTATAATAACAAGAACGGAGATTGATAATTACTCTATATACTTGCTGATTTTTACGACATTGTTTTCTCGATGATTTATAAAAATGATTTACAACGTTGCTTCGTATTTTAATATCTGTTTTAATGACATCGACATGCAATTAAAATTTAACTATTAAACTCCAACATTAAATGATTTTACATACAAATTTTTGATTTTCGAAAGTTAATCTAATGCAGAGGGATAAGTGAAGAGGTAGATATTTGTAAAATTACTTTATAATACATCTGTCTTCTACTAAACATAGGCCTCCGCCATAACTTTTCAAGATTTTCTATCAACGGCCTTCTGTTATCAAATCATCGCAAAATGATCTATATCTTCATTTATAGGAGATAGCCTGCTGCTCAAGCATAGTCTTTTACAAGGTTGAATTCTCAAAAATTAAAAAGTTTATTGTCTCTATATAAGAAAAATGGCGATGTAGCTTCTTATTCGTATGAAATATTGTAACTTTTGAAAGTATAATTATTTATTCTTTATCTTATGCAGGTATTATCTGCAACACTATGACAATAAAAGAGGAAGTCTTATTGTATTTTAAGGACCCCACAGGGATATCTCTAGCAGTAATTAAATCCCTTTTCAAACTATAAATAATAACATTGATAACATTTCTATAGAATAAGCAGTTGAATCATGATAATGAGTCCAACAGAGTTTAATAAACACGAGACGATATTGAAGGAAACTGTATGTATATTATATTGTTAAATCAGTTAACAATAGTAGTTGAAGTTGTATATTTATATGAAAATATTACTACTTTTGATATCACTTGCTTCCTAGTCTTCCTTCCCGCGACTTATACAACACTAACCAACTAATCCTCTTACTTACATTTAAATTGGTTCGTATGAATGATTGTTTATTAGTTTATATACCTGCAATAGATTATTGTATTGAGGAAACGATGTAGTTTGTTTTAGTGCCGAGAGTGAGTGATGTTCATGTCAGACAATGAGACACATTTTCGAGTGTCCTTTGTATGGTTTTGAACTCGGTTGGGAGGACCTAAAACTAAATGAAGTGACAAAACCAATCAGAAACTTCGATTGGAGTACCATGTCTACACAATGCAACATTGTGTAAAATCTAATCGGAAGAAGTGAGAAAGGTGTCCCAACGCTTACAAATTGGCTCTAGGCTGGCTTAAGTGATCACTTTCGGTGTCCATGGACAACGTTCACCAATTCCACCATTCTCACTGTCACGATTTAAGGTCCACCAATCGAGAGACGCTTTATGCAAACCTTAGAATGTCTATTCACACTAAATGAAGTGATCACCGACGTAGCCAACAGGCTGATATTTTTTTAATGTACCTATAGAGTTACAATGGCATGTGTATTTAAAATTATAAAGTAATTTCCCCTTTCACGACACAAGCTTTTAGCTTACTGTGAAAGGTGTTTAAGTTTGTATTTGGGTTTATAAAAAAACAGATATATTTTTTTTTAAATAATAAAACAAAAGTAGGTAGGTACATTATAACACGTTCTCTAAAGAAGCGGTATTTCTTATTATTTCATAACATTACCCAAATTCATTTTCTTTATATAAATACACCATATTTCGTTTGTCGATAATTAAATCATCAAAAAATGTCTCTTCCTTTTTCGTTGATTTAGAGTCTATAGACTATATGCACAAATTGTCATTTATAATACGAAAAAAGAACAAATGACAGTGATAGAAAGTGCGAGAACCAATTCAATTTGTATTCCTATTAATATAATGAATAAAAAAAAATATGTTTGTGACAGCAACAGTATTCTTGTGATTTTTTAACTTCTAGAACAACGCTGGGTTAAATAGTTACAAATAATAATAATAATTACCTTAACGCTTCGTGGTGGGCTTGCAACAGCTTCACAGCTAATTCAATATTATTATTATTCTTTACTCGGATATGATAATAATGAATACAATAAATCATTTATAATATATTATCTACAAGAAGAGAGCCAACTACACCTATTAACCAGCAAATCTAGAGTCGGGTGAGGTTCAAATTCAAATATAATTCATGTTTCGTTATCATAATCATCATATATTATTTGGATATTCTTATGTGATCAAAATTATAGTAAGGTTTTTTAATAATTTATATATGTTTAACAATCACGTAACATTTAATCCTTCAAGCTGGAGCAATTTCGTGCTTTAATTTCTGTAAGTACCAGTAAAAATACTGTCAATTAAAGTCCATAAATAAAAATTATTTTAATGAATATAACATAGTGCTCTTGAAATGTATTTTTACATACTGTGCTCCAATGTGCTTTGAACACGTATCTGTAGTCTCTTTAAAGTGAGAAATATTATGGTCCTTAATTTGGTTTGATAATAACAAGGTTGTGAAGAAAATGAATAAAATGATCCTTAAATCGTTTTGATCATAACAAGGTTTTGAATAAAATGGTCCATAATTTGTTTTGATGATAACAAGATTTTGAATTATTAATGACTCGCTTTCATGTTCCATTGTTCCATGACTATATCAGGATTCTGAGATTATGACTTAATTTTCGCGAAATTCCACTAAAGCGAGTTTTTTACACCATGGAATACGCGAATGTATTAATATATTTTTCCGAAATTGAATTAATTCTAAATCATCTTATGTTGCCTTACGCAATTTGCTTTGCCAACTTACACCATAAAGTCTTTGAAGTTATGTTTATATCGCCATAAAAATTTGTTGACTCCACCTGACTATAGTTTTGCCTGTAATCAAAACATCCGATACGCAGCCTATAGGTCGTTATAATAATTATATTCAAAATGTCTTTTTATCAGAAAGTTAATCCCTATTCAATAAATTTATTTATTTATAAGTAAATTTTAATATATAGTATTACGTAGTTATTTACTATACAAATTAACAAAGATCATCTGTTTAATTCGATTTTTAAATAACGTTGTTATTTTCTCAACATTGATTTATCTATAGACTGTGATACTGTGATTTATTTTTGCAATATATCTTTCAAATTCATTTTTCCATTAATGTTGTTGCTTAGATCATTACAAATTCTTTTTACATTAGGTCAAATAACATTTATATGGATTGATAAAATATATACTATTATTTTCACCTACCTACGAATGTGGAGGTTGTATAGCTACTCAGTGATATGTTATACCTAGATTTGCAATATGAATCTCAAACATGTACCATCAATAAAATCTCTTTGCGGTCCTTGGTGCCGCAATTTTTAGTTTGAAAAAAAGCGACACACATATAAATTGTTTGTAGATAACAAGAGATAGACAATATGAGAATGAGGATTATTACAGACGACAAAGGCCGGTAGATAGAGATGAATATATACATAAGAAAGAGATGAATATATATTACTCAGGTATTGTACCTCGACGGGTGGGTACACATTTTTAGAGAATATTTGTATGACATTGCGAATCTAGTTGTAACATATCACTGTAGCTACTTAGGTATTTACATTTTTTATTTTGATTAATCATCCATTATTGCTACTTTTACATACATTTTCTTAAGCTTGCTTCCATCGAAAATGTACCTAAATTAGACAAGAAACTAACATGTTTAGCAAAAAACTCATCTTTTTTACATTGAGTAGCCATATTGTTATTTTATATTAGATCTTCCACTTAGAAGAAGAATTAGTTATCTGCTGCAAAAAGTATTGTACGCAGTTAAAGCAGAACGTTTGTAAATAAAATGCGATCGTTGAGAAGAATGGTTGGTAAAACGCTGCGTGATAGAGTGAAGAATGAGGATATTAGAAGAATGAGCGGATGCAAGAAGAGTGTTGTAGACAGAATGCGCGTGAATAAACTACGGTGGTTTGGGCATGTTGAACGAATGAACGAGGTAAGAATGACAAAGAGGATATACTTATCTGAAAGAAAGGGTGTGAGGAAACGCGGGCGTCCGAGAACCACGTGGCTTTATCACGTGGATCAAATTCTCAAGGACGGCCGCGTTTTGAGTAAGAGTAACCGACGTGCGTGTATGAGAAACTGTATGAATGTGGAGGAAGCGAAGGAAGTGTGTAAAGATAGATCTGTTTGGCGTTCCGTTCTCTCTGCCTACCCCACTTGGGACACGGCGTGAGAGTATAGTATAGTATAGTATAGTATAGTAAATAAAAACTTATTTATTAATCTCTAAGTAAGCTGTGGCTAACAGAGCATGTAATTCAAAAACCACGAATACATGTTTTATAAAACAAAGCTACAAAAAGACACACCGTAATATTAAATTATTTTAATCCAATGCGTAGCTAAATACAACAAAACAGAGGCTTTATTCAATTACCATTATCTAATTCAATTCGGAGCTTTTTATAAAACGATAAAAAATGACACGAATCTTACTAACGAAGACTAGGTATAGGTTAAATGAAAGATGTGGTTTGAGTGAATAAAAAATGAAGGTAGGTACATTGAATCTGTGTTAATTGTTTTTATACAGAGTCGAAGATGAGTACCCTTTGTAAAAAAACCGTTCAGCTTTATCTTGGTAATTAAATTAATTTCGTTGTTTTGTACGGTTGATTAGAATTTTAATCAATTCTACATTGAATTTATTATGCATGTTAAAACATTTTTCTACATGAATTGACAATTCGGTTAGGAGACTTATCGTTGTTTGTTGCTTTCTTATATATTATGTACTATACTTATGTAGTAGAATCTGTCAAATACTTTTGTAGAACATGTTTTCGGTGAAACATTCTATAATCTGAGTAGAAAAACAATAAAAAATCAACACATAATCATAATAATGTTTTATACTGACATCTATTTTGTTTAACTGTATAACAATCGTAATAGGTAATATTATCTATAAAACACTTAATTGACATAGTAATTTTTACAACTTTTTATAAGTTGCTCTTTAATAAGTACAATAAATATACGTTGTTAATTTATCTATTGTGTTCCACTTCCTATCGCTTTGGGTTTGGCATCGCAGAGGTTTGCCACCCATCCTGAATGTCTTATTTTTTTGTTGGCACAGTGAAGATGGCTTGCATGGTTATTACATGCAACTGGTGTGCTGGTTACCCCACATGTAGGATATGCCGTGATGTTGTAGTAGTAGTTCCGCTTCATAGATTTTTCAGTGTTTTTCATTTTACTATTCCAAAAAGGATTTTTTCATATTCTTAAATTTCTAAAAAATATATCGTTATTTTTTTAATGCACCTATGCATCAATGATCCTTTACATGGCTTATTGTTAATAATTATGAAATGTAATTTTAATTGATACAAAATCCTTATTGGTCTCACAACACAAATGTGTGGTCATTTCTGACATAAAATTGACCACACATTGTAAAGACATGAACAAAAAGAGTATCTCACCTACTTACCTCACTCACACCCTATAAGTGATATGGTATAATCTTTCCACACGGCTTCTTGTACATTATTATACCTACTGGATATACAATATGACAATGCATTCTGTATTATGTATGTGTAAGTATCTAGTATTATCCTTTAACCACAAGGACTACCTCCTGTATAATGACATTAAGTGTGCTCATACAAAGTATTATGTTACATTTACTTGCCCATTGTATGGTTAATCATGTTAGGTAGGTACAATATCAGCTCGTACATATTATTACAAAACAAGCCATTGAGTGCAATATTAGGTATAGTGTATGATATTATAACTTGCAGTAGGTATGAGTTTTACAGCATCACATGAGTATTTATAATCTTTTTATAAAGATGCGTTATTCACAGTTTTATTAAATTATTACAATTAGAACAAATTTTATTTTCCTATTCTTTTATAAGAAGAAAGCAAGTCTAATCCATTGGTGGCGTCCACACAGCTGGATGCGAACGTCAATCATCAATCATCAAGCAAAAATCTCAAATCTTTCGGCGACAACTCGGAGCATTCTCCGAAGAAATATTCGGATGAATGCCTTCGTTACGTCTCATGGACGGATAACGAAGGCATTCATTTGAATATTTCTTCGGAGAATGATCCAAATTGTCGCCGAAAGATTTAAGATTTTTGCTTGATGATTGATGTTTAACGTTCGCATCCAGTTGTGTGGACGCTGCAATCCAAAAGGAATTCGTGGCAATCAAATATTTTGTATTTCCGATACTCTGAAATGATTATAGAAACCATGCAGAGGATTTGTAAATCTACATAGAAAGCGAAACATATCTTTTTCTTATCTCTCATCATTGTACATACTCAAAATATGATTCAGTGACGCTCCTATTTTAGGTAATTGTGTGAAGCCTTGCTACGTGGAGTTTCATAATTAACGTAGAGTCACTCGCCATAAAAGAAGTACATATGTTAAGTAGCATTCACATTGTTTCACTTTGGATGATCATCCATAGAGTGTCAGGGTCAACGCTGTTCATCAAAATTGAACACGTCTATTCACACTTGTTCATCCTATGCTTTCACTACCGTGTCAATACCCACGGTCATGTTGCCTGTCGGTGACGAATTTTCGTATAAAAAAATGTAAAAGAACAGTTATTGAAAAATCAAAACAAATTAATATAATTCTCGACAACATGAAAATAAGACAAATAATAAATATTTTTAATAATAAGGAATTAGTTAATTATGTACTACACCACTTAAATTTTTTAAAAACACTACCGGTGTCAACGCTCAGATGCGTCATTGACGAGTGTTATACTAAAAACTTAGTTTAACACTCGTCAATGACGCATCTGAGCGTTGAAACCGGTAGTGTTTAAAAAAATATATAATATATAAGTGGTGTAGTACATAATTAACTAATTCCTTATAATAAAAAATGTTTCGTGATTACCACATGGTTAGTGCCAACAAAATCAAAAAAATAATAAATAATTGGAAAAAATTTGCTTATGGTTATTTCATCAAAATTATGTCGGGTAGAATAGTAATCGCTTTCATCCGTCATCGCTAGTGATCACTATTGATGGAACGTTTATTCACACCTCTTCATTTTGGAGGATCATCAGAGTGAATAAGTGTGAATATCTCTTTAACATTCAAACGTTGGCGCTTAGCTATTCTATATTTATTGAAAGTATTCTAGACTTAAATTAATTCCTTCATTCAAACTCAGCGATAATTTACTTCTGCTTCATTGTGTTTTATGCAAATTGTTGATTAACTCAGGTATCTGCGTAGTTTTAGATGTAATATCTAGTTAATCAACAATCCAGATATCGCGTTACACATACCTACTCTTGTAAATTTAAATATGTAAGTATATATCGAAAGGAAATTACACTACGTCGATTTTTTAGCACATTTTCACAAGAACATAGTTGTGTAGTTTTCGTTATGCTAATTTTTCTTCTTCTTTTGCTTTAGTAAGGACTGTGTCCTGTTGCTCTCGCAGCCTGCTTCAGGGAGGTGGATGATGAGATTCAAAGTATGCCATATAAGTTATGCTAATTCATATAACATAATTTGCACCAATATCGGAAACATAAATTGTTAGGTGTATTTTTTTGCAGATAAAAATTGTGTTAAAGTTTTATCGAACATATCAATTCTGATTCAACTTTAAGTCATTTGTGTTAAATAAAATGTGATGAAATAGTCAAAAGTCATGAACCCTGACAGTTTTAGACAACAATTTCGTATTTATTAAAAAAAATATTTATGCTTATATTATCACGGCATTTCCCACAAGTGGACTAACTACACGAAATAAACATTCTAGTCTCCTTTTCCGAACCAATAAAAATAAAACATTTAGTATGAGTGGCTAACATGTCGCTGAATTAACGACTTTAACGAGATTAAAAAAAAACAAAAGTGTTCTATTACTGTTCTAGTTATGTTCTTTATTGAGAGAGACGTTTTTCAGAAATTAATATAAATATCCACATTTAGAACCAAGTTGAAGACGAGAAGTCATGGCGCCCTTGAGATGGTCACGGATCATTAAACGGTGCCACATATAAATAGTCGGATTATTATTATTAAGAAAAAAACCCTCAAAAGCGTATGATTAATAGTGGAAGTCCTATTCTTTACCGCGAACGTCACTGAAAACTTCAAACGGCCATTCTAAAATGACATTTATTTACATAGCGTAGTTCATTGTCAATTCTTTTATTAAGGCATGTAGGAGAGGTTTCATTCTTATCAACATTAATTAGTTCTCGTAGCACAATACAACTATCAGAAAGCTATGTAATAGTAGTGAGTATAGATAGGTACACATAAGTGTGAGTACTAACTAAGCTACTGCGTGTAATTGAGTGCAATGTGATGTTAACGCATTATGATTAAATTCTCACCAGATATTATCTTATTGCCTTGTCTCAGTATATATATACTCACACAGATAAATATCACGTTATGTAGGTGATTAGATTAGGTTACACTGTACTCAATATAGTACTGTCTTTATTAAATAATATTTAACACATAATAGAATGGAGAGCTAGAGATTAGTAGTTCGTCAAAATAACAAGAAACAACTTTTTTCATCTCTAGACTAGACAATGCATAAATTTGATTATCCGAGAGTGTTCGAAGAGTGCCCGACAGAAAAAATATCACCCACTTTTTTCTATAAGTTTTTGAGTGTCCTGTAAAATGCAGGTAGTCGTTAAATATCACCATAAGATATTTGACATTTTAAATTAAGCACTGCGTTTTTTTTTTGGAAATATATATCTGGTTTTTTTTAGGTATGCCACCAATCTTTTTATTAGAATGGATAGGACGAATTTCATGTTTATTCAGTTATTCCCCTGGTTACTACGTTTATGGGATATGCCATAATGGTATGTATGAAAGAGTTATAAATTGATTGTTATTCGAAAAACACATAGTATTTAAATCTCTCCTTCTGCCTAATGCTTTGGGATATAAAAACACATAGGTAGGTTTGTTATTTCTTGTCTTGTTGAGTTATAATATGGCGTTGTCACAATAACAATAAATTTTGCAAAATATTTCTCGGTTCTTAAGAAAAATAGTGTTCACTCAAAACACCGCCCTTCTTGTATAATTGTCAATGGGTAATCAAAGTATGTTCAAAAAGGTTAAAAAAATATCACCTTAATGTAAAAATCAAATCCTTATTATATAAATGAAGTTAGTATATATAAAATGTAAAGATAAAATTTACTCGTATATTATTGAAACAACAGAAAATATGTAAAATGCAATCTTTAGCTATCTATTCCCTCACGCCGTATCCCAAGTTGGGTAGGTAGAGAGAACGGAACGCCATATAGATCTTCTTTCACTTTTTGTACACTCATACAATTTCTCATGCACGCGCGTTGATTTCTCTCACTAAAAACCACCACCATGTAGTTCAGACCCCTCCTTTCAGACAAGTATATCCTCTTTGTCATTCTTTCCTCTTCCATTCGTTCCACATGACTAAACCATCGTAATTTTTACCGTTTTTTTTTTTTTTTTACCAATAATAAATAACAAAACATAAATCATCAATTCATTTGATCAAAGTACCCGTCCCAGAATTGAGCGTGGCTCGTGCTCTGGGACAGGCCTTGATCCACCTTAGTATATTATCGTTCTCTCTTCATTCTTCAGTATCATTAATTTGGTCTAAAAATGTAAAACAGTTATTTCTTCCAAGTAGGTATATCATAAAGACGCATTACATTTAGATCTCAATAATCTTTTGAGGATCATTGATTTAGTAGGACGTCTAAGAATGCGGAAATGTTACGACTCCTTTCAGTTCCCATAAAATTTGAGTACATACATACATATAAAAAATAAATAAATAAATAAAAATTTATGATTGCATCTTTTAAACGTATATTTACAATGTGTGAAAGAGAGACAATTTAATATGTTTTATTATAAGGCGTGCTTGTAACTACAAAGTATTATTAAATTAAATTTACTCCACCGTAAAATATCGCAAAGTCGATCCATCGATTTTATGTTCAATAATATTCATCGCTTGAATACTGTATGAGTGTATGGGTATACAGATTGAAAAATGATTTATCGAAACTAAATTGAATATTTTATATTACAAAGTGAATATTGCAGAAGGGTAACACATACCTAATGAATATAGATGAGAAAATTAAAACTTTGTAAGATTGAGTCTCTCATAAATAATAAATATTAGGTAGGTTTCTACTCCTTATCGATTACAGATAGTGTGAGAAATTATAAATTAATCTTTGTTCTAATATTATTAATGGTGAACAATTAAATGTAAATATTAACAGTATTTTTCATAAACCTGGATCAAATTCAATAGGTGTAAGCCGCGATCATCACCGATTTAATCAAATATAATATGTTTGTTGACTAGATTGGCGGTTGATCGCTTGCCAAATTCAACAAAAATATATGAAACGAAAAAGCATCAATACGAATGTTTTTATATTATTAGTAATCAACGAATGATGAATGTGTGGATTGTAGATTATTTTTTTCTTATTTTTATTTATGTAGACATTTTTCTTATTGTTTGCGTTTTTATTATTATTTTTTCTGTGCTTAGTGTTAATGTGACGTGGTTAGATGAAAGAAATCACTATATAGTGATAATCTCGCCACTGCATATCATCACATTTTTTCTTTTGAAAACTGATTTGTTGATTTTGTTATGTGAATGATGAGTGCAAGAAAAATAAAATAAATAAATATTAACTTATTGAATAGAATTGGTCTCTCACTCTTTCTTGTAAGTTTTCGAGTGTCGTGAATACGTAAAACATCACGTAGGTACAAGGCATTTATGACTTCAACTCAGCGATGAAGTACGGCCTCTCCCGCATGCTATATTTTTAACGCTACAAAGACAACGACCAGTATGTTCATTACATGCACTTAGTTCTTTGGGTGAGAAATCAACTGTGATGGTATAGAGAAATAAAAGATGATGATGATTCTGGATGATTTTATTTTGACGCCGTTTAACAGTCTCTAGACCGTCTCAAGGGCGCCGGTGAAGAGTTCAGTTTTCAATTTGCTTCTGAAGCTGGTGATAGTCTGACTACATATCTCTCAATGGCACCGGTAGGCGATTCCACGTAACCGGTCCAACAACACCAAAGGCCCGCTCATAGAAGTTAGACTTACCGGCTCTATACGATACAATATTTTTATTCTATATATTTCTACACGTTTTCCTAGAACTGATTTATTTCTTGAATGCAAATAAAAGTCACTCTTAGTGAAAATTTTGTCATGTCATTACCTAAAATTGATTACTGTGAATTATTAAGACTGACAATCAAATTGAATATTTTTTTATATAAATCTTTCAAAGCCAAGTGTAAACATTAATATTGTTTATTAAAATGTATGTTTACATATCATAATAAGTAATGACAGGTGTTCGTTAGATACTC